>CM001189.1:7893923-9167563 GCA_000218505.1 Schrenkiella parvula | reverse complement strand
AGTATCTTCTCAAAACAATGAGTACCAACTAGATATGCATGTCCTAATGCATTTAGGATTCCCTAATCCTTTTGCCTAGTTGTGTCCATACATTTAGTTTGTTTGATTACTAATAAAATTTTTCTTTGAAATCATATGTATATTTAAGTTTTAAAATCATATATTTATGAAAACTTCTTTTTCTAGCACATCAATAAAAGTGATAGAAATATTATAATTACTATTAAACGCTTAAAAACATATATCTTCAAAGTAAATAATTTAGATTTTTTTTAAGAAAGATATAAAACTAAGAATTTTTTTATTAAAAATAAATGGTAAATATTTTATCAAATGCATTTTATATATAGATAACGATAAATGGCTTGCAAAATTTCAGTAAAAACAATAAAATCCAAGTGGTTAAATCATAGACTGGAAGAAGCCCTAAACATCCAAACTTTGAGATATATGGAATAGTCAAAGCCAGTAATTAACCACAAAATCGAAAAGAAAAATCCAATTAAGCATCTAAAGCTATGCAAAAAAAAAAAACCAAAAAAACTTTTATAAGTCTAAGACACATTGCAAAGAAAAACCTCTAATTATTTTTCTCTGAAACAATCCGATCCTTAGCTGTATCTGTCTCTGAGACGATGAGAGCTGCAATGTTTTCTCCTTGAGACCCACGCAACAGATAAAGAATAGGCTTCAACTTCTTAACAATATCACCCAACAAATTAGCCCTCCGCAGTTTCTTCGCAAATTCCAAAGTCTTTTCCAAAACCTTGTTCCCGTATTCATCCTTAGCCAATCTCACCAACGTATCTTCATCACACTCCACCATCTCCAGCACCATTTTAGATAGAGCCAACACAGACTCACCTTTCCCAACAAGCTTCTCCACAACGTTGCTTCCATATTCATCAAACGAAAGCTTAACGTAGTGACCATGAAGCCGAGACGCGATGAGGGTCGTACGACGCTCGTTGTGAACATCAATTGCGTTTCCTACCATGATGCTTCCGTTTGGGTCGTTGTCCTTTATTAGATAGAGAGCCTTCCATGCGATTTCTTCTTTGATTATACGCTCCACTTCAATGTTTCCTCTTTCGTTGAAAACGTCCATGAGACGAAACACGAGGCCATAACCGAACCTGAATCTCATGGTTATAACATCGATCAGGTTTTGCTTGATTGCTTTCAAGAAAACCATGTCGATTTTTTCTGATTTTCCTAGGGTTATCTGAACCATAAGCGAGCCTCTCCTCGTTTTGACAAAGTCCATAAAAAGCTTAGAATCTACCGTAAGCATCAAGGCAAGATTATGCAGCTCTGCTATGTCGGAATTTGAGAAAATCTCATCAAACTTAGCCATTACCCTGTGGAAACGCGTCGAGTCTTGTGTGGTTTTGTGTGTAAAGTCGAGCTTAAGCACATGTTTGATTAAGGAAATTCCAAATTCGTACCAGCTTAGATGGAAAGCGTAATCTGCCGTTAGGGTAAGGAAGTCATCTTTGAAACCATCATCAGCTATAGCCAGGACTCGTTTGAGTACGATGCAACCGTATTCGCTACGCGATAACAGAAGCATGTTACGGAGACTGAGCGTGGCATTGCAGAATAGTTTTGTTTGACGTACGTTACAAACACGTAGCATTTTTAGCCCTAATTTATAGCTTTCTCTATGATTCATAATCTTGGTGAATCTTTCGAGAATAGGGTAAAAAAGAATTGTGTTGATGTAGTCTGATATTCCTAGCATTCGAAGGACACGGTACGAGCCTGCTCTGATTCTGAGGATTGTGACGAAGAGATCCAAATTTGAGGTTATCATCTCCGCAAGCTTACGGAGATCACCGGAGCTCGAGATGATCTTAAGAAACTCGAACCTGGAGAATATGTCGGTGCTAGTCATCAATCTGATCAAGTGACTAGGTTGTGGGTGAAGGTTGTGGTTATTGATGTTTTCCATAACTTAAGAAAATAGTGGAGAGAGTTTTTCTTGTTGTTGTGTGTTGTGTGTGGTTTGTAGCCGATCAATGGTGATATAAATAGATATAGCTTTATTTAGGGTTTTCTGTAACCCTAATTACAATTGAAGTGTGGTTTAGGGCTTTCTATAATCCTAATTAGAATTAAAGTGTGATTCTTGGTTGGGCTTTAGTTTTTAATCTAAATATGAAAAAGTGTAAACAATGGTTTTCTACTACAGTAAAAAAATAATGGTTTTTAAATTGACACTCCTTTGACATATTTTTTTATATCTTAAATAGTGTCAATTTCTCATGTGTTGGATATATTTTGGTCACGTAGACAAGAAGACTTTAGTTTGGATTTTTCATACTTCTAGTTTGGATTTGAATTAATTTTCCATCTTTTTTTTTGTTTTTTGTACTATTTAATTTTTTATGAGTTATTGTTTTTTAGTAATTATATATATAATATAAAACTGTGGCAATTATTAGTTAAACCATTTATATTATTTTTAATATTTTTTTAAATAGAAAAAATGGCTAATTTTTTTTTGTAATATTATATTTTATTATTTAATTGTTTGAGAATACATAGTCACAATGAATACCAGATGTTATTGCATTAGAAACATAAAAATGGAAGCATGAAGAAGGATTATGTTGTATTAGTTGTTTCGACAATCTGTTCCCCAGTGTATTGTTAGTGCGTCTCACCCAAGTAAAGCTGAAACCTCAACATCCAATATCTAGCTTCGCATAGCTAATTATAACAGCGAAAGTTCTGTTTTGATCCATTAAAAATCGTAATTACTGTATAATTATATGTATGATTTTGAAATTATAAGCGTGAGAAACTTTAAAAATTAGCGTAAGTCTCATTGGCAATGGCATATTGTCAATTATTATGTACTAATTTATTATGGTTTAGAGATTATGATAACTTTCTGAATTAGTGGATGTCATCATAATTGGGAGAATATATTTATCTATTAGCACGTAAATGTCATTGTTGTACACAATAATTGGTTGGGCTTCATTTAGTTGGGCTTTATTTTCTAAGCCCAATCCAACTCTTTGCCATGTGGGACTGGAATATCCTAGAAAAACAATCCAACGGTCGAACAAAAACATGGGCCCTAATTTTGTCTCCACCGTTGGATTTGATCTCTCGATTACAGAGATTAAGATGAATTTACACATGTGATGTTGTGAAACAAAGTGCTCTCGATCTGGAAATTCAAATTTTCGCCATTAACGGCTCTCTCTCTCTCTGTCTCTCGCTTTCTCTCTCCTTCCCTACTTCCTCGTTTCTTTGCCTGAACACCGACTGTTGCAAGCAGTAGCTTTTGCTCTTCTTCATCTTCGTCTTCATCTTCGTCTTCTTCTTCGTCTCTTCTTCTTTAGGGATTCTAATTGGAGAATGAAGCACTTCATGATGCCAAGAAACGCCGTCTTGCGGGATATCGGAGAGCCGCAATCGCCGAACCCGAGTTTGACTAAATCGAAGTCCCAAAGGAAGATGAGATCCGCAAAAGAGAATGCCCCGCCTCCGGATCCGAACTCGTTGCTACCTGATTATAGGTCGTCTCCGGCGAAATTGAAGAGTCCGCTGCCTCCGCGTCCGCCGTCGGCTAATCCTCTGAAACGGAAGCTCATCGCGGAAGCTGTGTCGGAAAATGGTGTAGCTGGGGTTTCAGACTCTGGTGTCAAGGTAGTTTGAGCCTTTGAGGTTTATATTTTTGGGGATTTCTTGCCCAGAAATTGGGGATTCTCGTAGTAAAATCCCTAAACTTAATAATTGGAGTAACCTGTTTTCTTCAACTTTTAATTGCTTTACCCACTTAATACCCTTTTGTTATGGAAATTAAAAGAATAGCTTCTATTTTTACAAGGTTTTAGTTTCGTTTGGCTTCTATGTGAGTGTGGGAAACCTGAAATGTCATTCCATTTCGATTTCTCACAAGTGAAATGAAGAAATATGCAAGTGATTAACAGGCTGAGTGGCAAATGATTTCTGATAAATAGGACTATGTACTGTTCAAGCTCATTTCAAAGTCTTTACTGCTGCATATTTCAACAATTTTAATGGCACTTCATAAGCCTTTGTCTCGTTTTGTAGGTTATAGTGAGAATGAAGCCTCCAAGCAAAGGTGAGGAAGAGGAGATGATAGTTAAAAAGATCTCCAGCGATGCCCTCACAATTAATGAACATACTTTCACTTTCGACTCAATTGCTGACCCGGAGTCAACACAGGTAACCACTTAGTTTTCATGATTGAGGTGTCATTATACTATTGTGTCGCATGATTTAGATAGGCTAAGTCCCTTATCTTTCTTGTATTCTTTTCAGGATGAAATTTTTCAGCTTGTGGGAGCCCCTCTTGTAGAAAACTGTCTTGCTGGATTTAACAGTTCTGTTTTCGCCTATGGACAGGTAATTATCATTTTTCAACTTTTTTCTTTAGGCTTGAATTGCAATTTCTTAACCAAATGATTGTGATTTTAACTTCTGAATGGAACTTCAATCATGAAAACACTTTTCATCAGACTGGTAGTGGGAAAACGTATACCATGTGGGGTCCTGCAAACGGATTGTTAGAAGAGCACCTTAGTGGTGAACAAAGAGGGTTGACTCCACGTGTATTTGAATTGCTCTTCGCCCGTATCAGTGAGGTGATGCTTGGTGTTGTTTACTTTCAGTCTTTTTCATCTTGTTAAAGAGGCAGCACATTCAAAAGTTGATTTCTTTTGTTTGCAGGAGCAAGTGAAGCACGCTGAAAGGCAGCTCAGTTACCAGTGCCGCTGTTCTTTTCTCGAGGTTCAATGAGTAGATGCTACTTTAGTTTATTGGTGTGTTTGGTGTTTTTCATTTCTCAAAGCTTGATACTTACGGTTCTTTTTCCCATCTTTCATTGCAGATATACAACGAGCAAATAACAGATCTTTTGGATCCGAGCCAAAAAAACCTGATGGTAAAACAAAACTTGCAACTTTAAGTTGATTTACTTACATTTTAAAGAAAAAGAGCCTGTGTTCATTGTATTTTATCGATACCAGATTAGAGAAGATGTCAAGTCAGGTGTTTATGTTGAAAATCTGACAGAGGGATACGTGAAAAACTTGAAGGATTTGTCACAGCTTCTGATAAAGGTTTGTTGCACCCTCTCATTTCACGTTCCTCTTTGGAAATTAATCCCTTTCTGATCTGAAAGATTTCTAAAGTGATTGCTCAAAACGTACACATACACCTGAAGTTTATAGGTGTGATTGTGATACCATTGTTAGCGTTTAAGAAATATGATGCGAAACTTTTCTTTGTTACAAAGAAAAGGTGGCCACACCACAGGAATTTGGAAGACTGTTTATTGGACTTAACGTTTCAGCTTTCGTGAGTGATGCTATGTAAATAAAATGTCAAAAAGAACATGACTACAAAAGATCTTTATATCGCCAAATTTATGTCACAGTCTTTCAGTATAAATAGTCTGAGCTTTTTTGTTGCTCTAAAATGTGTATTTCAATCATAATGCGAAATGAGTATTTCAATGCAGGGCTTGGCAAACAGAAGGACTGGTGCAACAAGTGTAAATGCAGAGAGTTCAAGATCGCATTGTGTGTTTACTTGTGTTGTTGAATCCCACTGCAAGGTGGGCTATTCTCCTCTATTAAACTGTTAATATACTGGAGACTATAAGGTTTTTAAGAATAGGTTATGAGGCTCAGATGCTTACTAGTCTAGCAATTATTTAGTTCTTTGTTCATTACAATGTGTGGTGGAAATCGATATCTCACAGCATTTATATACATTGTAACAGAGTGTTGCAGATGGTCTGAGCAGCTTCAAAACAAGTAGAATTAATCTTGTTGATCTGGCTGGTTCCGAAAGACAAAAATCAACTGGTGCAGCAGGAGAACGTTTGAAGGAAGCTGGGAATATCAATCGATCACTTTCTCAACTTGGGTAAGATCAGAAAAATCTTGTTGATCTGGTTGCTTGTTGATTCTTTTCCAATTAATATTGCATTTTGTTTATAAATGTTGACCATACAAATTTTTACTTGCAGGAATTTGATCAACATTCTCGCAGAAATTTCACAAACAGGGAAGCAAAGGCATATACCCTATAGAGATTCCAGGCTGACATTTCTATTGCAAGAGTCTCTTGGTGGGAATGCAAAATTAGCTATGGTTTGTGCAGTTTCTCCCTCGCAAAGGTAAATCAAGAACCCGACTTTCTCTTTCAGAAATTATTTTATCCTCCACTTTTCTGCAAAATAAATTTGCATCATAAATTGCAGTTGTAGAAGTGAAACCTTCAGCACCTTGAGATTTGCTCAGCGTGCAAAGGCGATTCAGAACAAGGCCGTTGTCAATGAAGTAATGCAGGATGATGTAAATTTCTTGCGGGAAGTGATACGCCAGCTGAGGGTATGTATTCTTTTGATTACCTCATAACATATATATACAATTATACAAATGTAAATTTAACTTCTAATGTAAACTATGCAGGAGGAACTGCAAAGGGTGAAGAACAATGGAAACAACCCAACCGACCCAAATGCAGCTTATACCACTTCTTGGAATGCGCGTAGAAGTATGAGTTTGTTAAGAAGCTTTGGCCTGAGTCATCCAAAGTCATTATCCCATGGAGATGATGATGGGGATACTGAGATGGAAATTGATGAGGAGGCTGTCGAAAGGCTTTGTGCTCAAATAGGCTTGCAGTCATCTCCACCTGCCGAGGAGAACAATCAGGACATGAGCAGAGTAGAGAAAATAAATTCATCCTTACAAATTGTGGCCCTGAAGGATGACAATTACGACAATTCTCACCTTCAATCATCTGGTGGCCAATCTCCAGGAAAGCAGTTTCCTGAGGATACAGATGTTAACATGGAGGATGCAAGTTGCCAAACTGAGAACCACAGGACTGTTACTATTGATAATGCGTCAACTGTGGCAGAAACTGGCATTACAACAGCCGCGCAAACTATGGATGATGGTTCAAGTGTAGAGCCTCCTTTGATAACTAATTCTCCTGGTTCTTGTATTAGTGACACAACCCATGCCAATTCACCTAGCAAGGCGGAGAACGTTCCATTATGCCAAGACTTGGTTCCGGGGGATCTTGTTTCTGTGATTGCATCAGCTACTGATGACACAGAACACATCTCAGTAAATCCTGTATCACCTTGCCTCAGCATAGATCCAGTAAGTGTGTCTCCTGTACTAATAACTCCCACTGAGAGCGTCTCTCCTAGGATTAAAAATAGCAGGAAAAGCTTGAGGACGTCATCAATGTCCACTGCATCACAAAAAGATATTGAGAGAGCAAACCAAGTAACTACAGAAACTGTGGACCCTTCTTCGGCTATGTCTAGAGAGATATTAAACCTGCCGAGTGCTTTGTCTACACAGAAAAGTGGAGCTTTTCCTGTGCCAACCAACCAATTGGCGGCTAGCCTCCACAGAGGCATGAAAATTCTCGATTCTTATCGCCAGAGTACTGCTCAGAGACGATCGACTTTCGGGTTTTCCTACAAAGCTCTAGAATACAAGCCTTCAACACTTTTAAGCAAGGCCGATGTAGGTGTGCAAACTTATCCCCAAGCTGATATAATAGCGGAAGAGAACCCAAAAGAAGTACTGTGCAGTAAATGCAAATGCATAACAGAATGTGATGCCCAAGAAACAAGTGACATTTCAAATCTTCAGTTAGTACCTGTTGATCTTCATGTGATACCTGTTGACAACTCAGAAGTTTCAGAAAAGTCCAATTTCCAAGTTCCTAAGGTAAGGTTTCATTTACATTAGGTTTTTATTTTGTTCATGCATTCGTATAGTGTAACGATATAATGGGAGTTTTCTGCACCTTACAGGCAGTGCAAAAGGTTCTAGCAGGGTCTATCAGAAGGGAAATGGCTCTGGAAGAGTTCTGCACTAAGCAAGCCTCTGAAATATCACAGCTTAATCGGCTGGTATGATCCTAGCTTATGATCTGGTTTTATTAGCTCCTCTACCTTCTACGTATCAAGGGAACCTTTCTAATTGTCTCTGGAAAATTGAACAGGTGCAACAGTACAAACATGAGAGAGAGTGTAATGCCATCATAGGACAAACCAGGGAGGACAAGATTGTTCGCCTTGAAAGCCTCATGGATGGAGTGTTATCTAAAGATGATTTCCTGGATGAAGAATCTGCATCACTCATGCATGAGCATAAGGTAACTTTTGGGTTTCCATTATTTTAGAAGGTTATTGACTCGAGGCAGAAATGTTTCCTTACATATATAATGCTGTAGCTTCTGAAGGATATGTACGAGAACCACCCAGAAGTATTGCAGACAAGGATTGAGTTGAAACGAGCGCAAGAAGAGCTCGAAAGTTGCAAGAACTTCTATGGTGAAATGGGAGAAAGGGACGTATTACTGGAAGAGATTCAAGATTTAAAGACGCAGCTACAATGTTACACTGATGCTTCTCTTACATCGTCTCGGAAAAGAGGTTCACTTCTTAAGCTGACATACACTTGTGACCCTAATCAGGCTCCACCACTTAATGCTATTCCTGAGTCAATGGACGAGAGTCCTGAGAAGACATTAGAACAGGAAAGACTTCGCTGGACTGAAGCAGAGAGCAACTGGATCTCTCTAGCTGAGGAATTAAGAACTGAGCTTGATACCAATAGGAAGCTTATGGAAAAGCAGAAACGTGAACTGGATACAGAGAAAAGATGTACAGAAGAGTTGACGGAAGCAATGCAGATGGCGATGCAAGGTCATGCACGGATGATTGAACAATACGCAGACCTGCAAGAGAAACATATACAATTGCTTGCAAGGCACAGGAGGATCCGAGAAGGAATAGATGATGTTAAAAAGGCAGCAGCGAGAGCAGGAGTCAAGGGAGCAGAGTCCAGATTCATAAACGCACTTGCTGCGGAAATCTCAGCTTTGAAAGTGCAAAGAGAGAAAGAGGCACAATACTTCAGAGATGAAAACAAGAGTCTCCAGTCACAACTAAGAGATACAGCTGAAGCTGTTGAAGCAGCAGGAGAGTTACTTGTTCGACTTAAGGAAGCTGAAAAAGGATTGAAGATTGAAAAGGTACGTTTCTAAACATTTAAAATCTCACCCATATCTGCAGTTTGTATCTATACTATCATAGGACTCTTATTTAAGTACCTTTCTGGCTTGTGTATTCGCAGAAACGGGCAATAGAAGCAGAGTGTGAAGCATCAGAAGCGTATAAAGAGATTGATAAACTGAAGAGGACACAAGAAACAGGAATCAGCACTCTTAACCAACAACAACACACTTCAGAGACGCATAATCTTATAGAATCTTTGCAAGCTTCTTCTAATGGCGATGCTGTGGCTAAATATGATGAGCCAGTGGAACCATCAGCATGTTCAGGAGACCAGCAATGGAGGGAAGAGTTCGAGCCATTCTATAAGAAAGACGCGGAGTTAGCAAAGCTCGCTGAACCTTCTTGGTTCTCGGGGTATGACCGATGCAACATATAATTTCGTTTCCACAACATTTTGTTTTTTTTCTGTAATGTGTATAGGAAAAGAAAAAGAAGACATCGTTGGGGTCTGATCTGATTCTGTGAGATATAGAACCAAAGTTTGCAAACTCCTCATTGTATTTCTTATATCCTATAAACTCATTTTACAATTTATACATTTTTTATACACATCTGTCTCGCAGCTGAAAGATGTCTTTGTTGGATTCTTTGTAAGAGAATATGATGTATCATACTTTTGAAGTTATAACTTCTCAGATTAAAAATACTTATAATCTTACATGAATTAATTCTATCATCGATTGTTAATACAGTATGAACTAGGTTTGAACTTAGAACGAGTACAAGATGATTTCCCACAGTTGCAGCTCATCGGAGTTACATAATCGCCAAAGTGATGTGATCTAAGTTTAATCTCAATTGTACTCTGCCACAAGCTTATGGTATGTCACTATAACATTTGAGAATTGAATCCTTAAAAAAAATGAATCAACTCACTAAGGCCATAAGAAGCAACTTAAGCTAAGCAAGATTAGCTTATAGCACTAATCACTTCATTAAACACGATCCTGGGACATGAATCACTAAGCAAGATTAGCTTATAGCACTAATCACTTCACTAATCACCTTAATTTGGCTAAACTTTCATTTGCAAATCAAATAGCTAATAAGCATTAACAATCTGTCGTTGGCTAGGGAATAAAAGCCCATTTAAGTTTTTTCATCAAACACTCTTGCTGTATGAAATCCTAAGCATACAGTTGAGGCCTCAATCAAACACTTTTGCTGTTTAAATGGGCTCTTCTTCATCTCCAAACTTCAGCTCCATGCATCTTCTGCCTCTCATATGTCCTCAGCTTCAAGCATCAAGCCTCCATAGCTCCAAAATCACATAGAAAGACTTAGGAACTGCGCAAAATGCAATATATGTAGTTTATAACTCTAAAATGAGAGATAATGCAAGAATTTAAGTTAGAATGCACATTTACAATCCTAAATGATGCAAAGTGATGATAAAGATGAAGGACATATCACGAAGCTAGAGAACTATATCGATGATTTGGGTTTACCGGTAATTATATTTTTTTTTAGAGTTTCAGTAAGTAGAAAGATCATTCTATAAATTAAAATAATAGTATTTTTTTTTTAAATATTATGTGGTTATCGTTTTGTAATATGTCATTTTCAAAGTTGTATTTCTAACAATTTCTATTTAGAAAATTACAACATTTTGATGGATATATGTTTAATTAGATTTAGAAAGATAATAATAACAAAAATAAATGAAAGAAAATATGTTTAATAAATTTGTAAATATTGTATGATAGCATATTTCAGTGTCTGTTAAGAATTCAAATAAGAAATTCAGTCCCATAAAATAAAAAAATTTTATTGATGTTTATTCATCAAGTAAATTAAGCATTTCAATTTTTTTTTGAATTTGTTTTCACCTATTTAGAAAGATTGTTTCTCATAATTATTTGAAATTGTTAGTATAATTTATAAATCATATTTATAGCTAACAAAACGTAAAATTTAATTTTAAATCTAATTATGTAAGTTTTAATTACATAAATTATTAATTTAAATTTAAATATATTTTTTAATTTGTATATCCCACAAATCAATTAAAACAACAAATAAAATTTCATTACTTTATGAATATTTTGTCCACAGAACAACATAACATTTAGTTTTTTCACATTACATGATTGGAATTTATTTATTTATACCTTCATAAATTGGTTACTTATGTCTATGAATTCAAAACTTCTGTAATCAATCGTTATTATCGAAAATATTGTTTTGTCTAAATTGTGAGAGCAGAAAAAAAATGATGTAAATAATACTAGTTGAGCAAGAATAATACATACCAAATGAAAATAATATAAAGATGGTCCAGAAAAGATTCTTGTCATTTTTTTACATAATATGAATATTTTTTTGTTTGTTTTTGGGTTGAGAAGAAATCAACAGATGCACAAGCAAAGAAGAAACGATAGTAAACATTAGTTCCCACATGTTTCACTCCGTATCCATCACTACTTGGTTTCTGTATGTACAGAGAGATACAATATAATAAACACCTTTTTAATCAGAGCTTTTATGGCTCAAGCTTCATCTGTAGTGTTGGCTCAGAACCTAAAAATGTAAAAGATAAAGTGATTATTCTAAAGATAAAGAGACTTGTTCTAAAGTTTCTCAATTGGGACTCTGGTTCTAATCTTTTCTTACAGTCATTGTTGCTCTGTTGCTGGATATCTCCAAAACCCATCTGAACAATGCTTTGCAGATCATTTTCCCAAAATACCGGTGTCTGAAAATTAATCAAAACACACAAACTGATTCAGCAAGTCGAGTTTACGATACATCTTTAGAATCTAACACTAACTACTAATTACCTCAGCTTGAACAAATCCATCGCTCGAGGGGAATTGTGTGTCTGAGAATCTAGGCATGTTCTTGGCAAGAGAATAGTATCCTGATGGAAGTCTTTGCTCTGAGCAAGCTATTGCGTAAAGAGACTGGGTTAATGACTCCCCCTGTTGAATTATGTAGACAATATAGACGCAACACATTATCGATACAAAACATTTCGATAAGAGCAACATTGTATTATCGCAGCTTCAAAAGCATGAATTTCTTGCACCTCTGTGGATAACGCAGCATTAGCATTAAACTCCATCCTTGGATTTACAGTAGCCAGCTTCATGGACAAGAACTGAAGAAAACAAACCAAAAGTTTCAGATTCAAGAAGTCTTGAATTCCGATTTCAAGAAACACTACATAGAGTCTCGGATCCTACCTCGACTTGTCTCTGCAAGGACTGCACATAGTTTATAATTTCATCAAGCATAACCGCTTTCCCTGTTATCCGATTGCAACCAGGAACAAGATCCTGAAGCAACGTCATTCTCTCGCTGATCTTTTCCCTTCTTGCCTAATACCAAACACACACCACAAACATCAACATTGTACATTTGAACTAAACATCGACACAAAAAAATCAATTTACGAAGGTGTTAGTACTCTTTCAGCGAGGCTGTGGCTATCTGTTGCCTGACCCCTTCTAGCTCTAACATGAATGTAATCTTTAGGTGGCTCAGGAGGCTTTGCATCGTCCTTATTATCGCCTTTACTATCACACTTCTCTATTACGTTTTTACTGCTCCCAGCTTCATCCTGCTTGCTTCTCTTCCCAGCTTTCGATCCAACATTCTCTCCTGAAATCTGATCACAAATCCCAAATCAACATCTCAATAACATCAAGAGCATATCTACACTAAACTAAACTCGAACTCTCTTATGCATATGGTTCACGAATCCAGAGGAACACACTCTCCTATGTTCAGAGCAAGAGAGATTGTGAAATCAAAACCTTTGAATTAGAAGCTGTAAGAGACGATGAAGCTGGAGACTCCTTGCCATTACCAATGGGGATCGATTTTCTCTTCCTGGAGTTTGACTTCGTTGTCTGAGCTCGATCCGAATCTGGATCCAGCAACGAGCTCTTGTTGCTCTCCTGTCCTGTTTGTTGCGACCCGAGAACACCAAATTCACGATCGGATCCGAATCGACCTGGATATGGCGGGAATCGGATCGGAAAATTCTCGGAGATCTGGGGATTGAGGGAGAATGATTGTAAGGTTAACGGTGAAGTCTCTTGAGGGTTGCAGAATCTTCCGAGGAAATCACCGATCGTTCCTTCGTTGCCATTGCCAAAGGGATCGCTCTGACCCAAAGGTAAATAATTTAGGGTTTGTTCCGTTTGCTTCTCCATGTTCATCTAAAGAGCAGAGACTATCTGTGACTACAAAACTGAGTGAAAATTTCAAAAACCTTTTTCTGAAAATTCTGAAGAAAACCCAGATGACTAATGAGATTCTGAATCAGAAGAGAAGACAGAAAGCTTCTTCGACATGGGAAATTGAGAAATTTTCCGGGAAAAAAAATGAAATTTTTGAAACACAACCAAATGGAGAAGTGAAAAAAGACCAAACTTTTCTTCTTGTGTGATTCTTCTTCAGACTCAGTGACAATTATGAACTTATACGCGACGAGAAAGAGATTGAATTTCCCAGGAGAATGTAAGCTAAAAGCTAAACCAATTTTGGGTATTGTTTTCGTCGAAAAGGAAATGAGTCAGGAACAATTTTGCAGAGGCAGAAGATGAGCAAGTTGAAATGAAGAAGAATGATTGATCAATCAAAGTGGGAAAGAGGAAAGAGAAGGCGGTGACTTTTTACTGATCAGAGAGAGGGAAGAAGAAGAAGAAGAAGAAGGAGGTTAAGAGAAAATGACAAAAGAAAAGAAAAGAAAAAAAAGAAAGAGGGAAAGTAATGATAAGAGTTTTAATTAAAGAAATTAGAAAAAGAGTGAATTTTACAGTTCAAAAGGAGAAGAATCTTACGTGGGTTTATGTTAATGTGGGAACATTAGATGGTGAAAGTGGGTAGGCTGCTTAGGCTGGCCTCTGTAATCATTGGAGTGAGAGAAGAGAAGAGAGAGCATGTGCATGGCAGAGACAGGAAAGTTGTGGGAGGGAGAAACAAACAAAGGGATAAAAAAGATTTTAATTATCATGCTTAATTATTCTTGGTAAACAAGACTAATTTAAAGATACAAAAATTGTATATTAACGATACTCACCAAAACATGGAAAAAAGTCAATAATTGACTTGAAGGTTAGATCTTGAATATGATGGTGGCTTATTTGTTGTTATTAATGATCTTGAATATATATATTTGATGTTTTGTGTTTCTGATTTGTATGTAAATGGATTTATAATGTGAATTGAGTATCATCAACATATATTTTTTCATAGGTTGTGTGTAGTAACATACAAATGAATTTGCATCGCCTTTTTAGCTTCCTGAAGGAGCTTCTCCACTTGAAGTACATAGCCTTTGGTGATCAAATGTTGTTGGTCAAGATGCATAGAGCTGATTTAGAGCCAAGAAGCAAGTCTCTTAGGGTTCTTAGGGGACGCGTTCTAGGACTCGCTGTAACGCTGTCTTGATTCCTTGTTGGTCCAGAGACGTTGTCAAGTGTATTTCTTGCACCTGAAATGTTGAATCAACAAAATGTTACCTGAGTCAAACCAAGAACCATCTGTATATGGTCACTAATGCACGATAGAAATAGCTTCTGAGATTTTTACCTGTCTTCCAGCACGAGCAAGAAGAACAAACTTCCCTTCAGAAGGCGGTGTCTGCATTAAGTAGAGATGTAAAGAATGGAAATTTTCACAACGTTAAAAACAATAGTTTTTGCTTATTAAAGAAAACAGAACTCACATTTGAGAGCCAAAGTTGTAGGTCTTGTGAAACCACTCTTTTCTCAAATCCTTGCCGGTTGATTTTCACGGCTTCTATTCTGGGATGTAGAAACAATTATGAGAAAAAGTTAATCAAGATGTAGTTTACACAATGAAACCAGAATGTTCTTGCATATTTAGATTGTTATGCTTGAAACAATGAATCTAAGCTAATGCAGTTAGTTCACAATCTCCATCTTCACATGCGTTTACAGAAAGTATCAGGCAGCAACAGCTATTGATACGCATGTATTCAACTGCAAATCCAGGAGTCCACGGCAAGATTATGGTAAGGAAATGTATATTATGGTTATAAGCGAAAATCTTATGCAGAGAGATGATACTCCAATAGTAAACACTTTTTTTGTTTTGAAAATTCTAGAATGACATTGTCTACTATACCCGTCTTCTTGCAATAGCTCTTCAAGTATGGTTTCCAGACCTGGAAGAGGTTCAATTGTATCGCCATTGTTCGAGCTTAGCGAAGGAGATCCACTAGAGCTGTCCTGTAATAATATCCAATTATCTATTATAAATCACTAAGACCAACAAGAGAACAGAAAGATTTCAAATTGTTTACCTTCAAAATCACTTTGTCCAATGTCTCTAGAAGAGGATCATCTTCCAGTTGTTTGATGGATAGTGTAATCCTTGATTTCTCTCTGCATCGAAACAACTCTTGATTTAAAAGATATGTATCATGCATGACTAATAAAATTCAGTAACCAAAAAGAAGAAACTTACTTGTCGATATTTGTGACTATAACCCGAACCTCATCACCATCGCGTAATACGTCTCTAACATCTTGAACATAATCCCAAGAGACTTCAGAGACATGCACTAGTCCGGTTAGATGATAAAGACCTATAATACGACCATATATTCCATCAATGTCACAGCTAAGAAGAAGAAGAAGCAATCAATAGAATTTGGTTGATGCAAATATACCATCATCAAAGCGCAAGTGGATAAAAGCACCATAGTCCTCAACAGAACCTACTCTTCCGGTAAAAACATCCCCCACGTTAAGGTTTTTTGAATACTTTGGCCATAGTGCTAACTTCTCAGATAAAATCAACTTTCTATTCTCCTCATCAGCTTGAACAACCTATATATACAATTAACCTCTAAATCAGATTGGTAGTTACATATTATGGAGTTTAATAAAAGAAGGCTTACCTTAACAGGAAGTTTTGAACCAACCAAAGTCTTAGCTATCTCATGAATGCTTCTCTGAGGCTCTTCAATTTTAAGAACCACAAACCATCAATGACACATCTTCCGAAGAAACAAAAACCGAATGGATAAGATTATGAAACAAGAGAGTTTACCTTTACAAGAACGTGAAGGGCTTAACTGTGGATAAGGAAGAAAACCCACAAGAGAATGAAAACGAATAAGCAAGCCTCCGCCATTAAAGCCTTCGACTTCACCTTCAAATGTGTCACCACTCTTACAGTAAGCTTTTGCCAGCTTCCAATCGGTAGAGATCTACTTCATTAGCAAAATCATCAATTACATTTAAACATTTTCAAGGATCAAAGAGAAAAATGGTATCATGTTAGACTAAAGTGAGCATCTAAGTTCCAAGACGTTTTATCATTCTTCATCTGTTCGAAACAATTGCAAAGACAGGAACTTTCCTAGTTATAAAGCAGAGTATGTTCCGCATTACAACATTTCTTCAATAATTCAGAAAAGTGAGAGATGTAAGCAGTAAACGCACCTGAGGTGGTCCGGCATCGTCGGAGGTATCGCGGAGAAGAGAATTGGAGGCGGAAAGGACGGAAGATTGATCGGAATTCGTATCAGCATCGGCGGTGACAGAGCCTGAGAAGGACTTGACGACACAGTGGAGAGAGTTTCTCTGAGAAGAAGAAGAAGAGGAGGATGATGAAGAAGGGAGGAGTCTAAGAGGGCAAGAGAGAAAACAAGACTGTTGTTCGAATAGATGAGAGGAGAAAGAAACAGAACCCAAATTAGCGCCACCGAAAACCGCCATTGTTGCGCGGCAGAGCAGAAGTCGCGAAGAAGAAGAAGGCGTGAAAGTAATGGTAACGGATTTGGATAAGGTAGAGAGGGAAAGTGAGAGACTGGAGAAGAAGGTGACGTGTCACTTGTCAGCTCACAGAGAGAGCTAAAGAGGAAAAGTCAAAGTTTACACATACGTGGTGGAGTTTAAGTGGTCGTGTTGATAACAAAACATGTGTCTAGCAACAGAGGATAATAATCGTTTCGTCATTCTCAATCAGAAGGATCAATCTTTTTCGCAAAAACCCTCACACTACTCTGGTTTTCTCTTCTCAGTTGCAAGCATTTTCCCGAGAAAGATGGATTCAAACATTTTCTCACCATCGAAACAGCAAAATCAGCTAAATTTACAACAATCCTTCTCGAATATTCAGACCCAATGCTCGAATTTACTCAAGAACGTTTCGCAAACCCTTAATCCTCTCTTCAACCATAACATGAACAACTCTTCTCGTGAACACCCCAACATCTTCTCTGCTCTCGATTCCTTGCGAGACCAAGCTAAGCAGGCCCTTGATTCCGGAATCTCTCGCTTCAGCTCCGTTTCCCGCTCCGGTAACGCACCACCCGTCTGGGCGAGAATCTCTGACGACGGCGCGAAGACTCATGTGGTCGCCGCTCCGGTTCGCCAAAGCAGTGGTCCGGGATTATCCGCTGATGATATGGAGGAGAGGCTGGCGGGAGTTCCTGTTTACGCACTAAGCAATTCGAATGAGGAGTTTGTGTTGGTTTCAGGTACTTCCACTGGGAAATCTCTGGGTTTATTGTTCTGTAAAGAGGAAGACGCAGAGGCCCTTCTTAGACAGATGAAGATTATGGACCCTCGTATGAGGAAAGAAGGTTCCAAGGTTGTAGCTCTTGCTCTTAGCAAGGTAAAGAAAATCGAAATCAGTTAGCTCTCTTTGTCATACTTACTGTATGTCTCTTGCTATCTGATTTTCGTGTGTGCTGTTGTTGCAGGTCTTCCAGTTAAAAGTTAATGGTGTGGCATTTAGATTAATCCCGGAGTCTACTCAAGTGAAAAACGCACTCAAGGTAAGTTGATTTGCCATTAGAACATATCTTTGGAGACTCAAAAGCTTAGCCACTTGTGACCATAGACCTTACAGCTACTGAACTTGACTGTCATCATTCATCACTAAGGAGCCTTGTGTTAGTTTAGTGCATGAGCATTTTAATTACCCTCTGTGGTTTGTAGTTGATTGTAGCTCTGTTGACAGCTCAGGAACTATAGTTGAGTCTGTTAGCTGAGAAGCTAAGAGTTTACAAGGAAGTTAAGGCAGAAGGAGAGGCAATTCTGGGTTGGTCTAGGATTGGCTTGGGACTAGGAGAGTTTAGGGTGCTCTAGCATTCACCCTGGAGTTCTCTAGACATAGATTCTCAGTTGCCTTCTGTACATAGATTCAGAGAGTGAATAAGTAACGAGAGAATCATATCTGGTTCTTACAGGCTCTTTCTCTATATCACATTTCTGATATCACCTGATATGAAATCACATAATGAATGATAAAACCTAAGCCTAGACCATGGAGACGCAAAAGTTAGGCATCCAGGTGACTCTTTTGATTTTTTGCCATAACACCTCTCTTCTGGCTAAGAACATACACGGATGTTGCGGTTAATACTGATCTTGACAATCTTCTTATGCATCAACAATGAGTCTGGAGATTACACATTATGATTTTGGCCCTAGATGCTGTGCCGAGGTTTCTAAATGAATCGATTGGAAAACAGAGCAATTTTTTTTTTAGTCATCCCAGCCAATTGGTTTTCTTCAGAACTACACAAATGGCATTCAGTTTTGGTACTGTAAGTAGGGTTCATTTGTAGCATCTAGGTCCTGGATGTAATACTTTCTAGATGTTGTGTAATGAGATTGTGAAGTACCATTATTTATCTGAGAACAGTTTGGCCTGTCAGTCTCTTATCATTTGGTTGGTTCATTGCTTACTTCTTAAGTAAAAATATATATATATCTTCTTTCTGTGTATGCAGGAAAGGAAAACAGCTGGTTTCACTGACGACGACTTCAATGGTGTTCCAGTTTTCCAGGTAATGTGCAAAAGAGCTAATGCTTTCAAAACTTGTGACTTAGGTTTTTCTTTTTTACTCGATCTATTGGTCTGTGTAATATAGTTTTGGATATTACTTTTTCAGCTGCATCCATGTAAATTGTCAAAAAAATCCAAGACTGTTATTTCCTTGAAGTTTTCAGGAAATGTTTTTTCTTCGTAATGTCCATTTTCTTAACAACCTGACTTGTTGTGCTTCAGTCAAAGAGCTTGATTCTCCGAAGTGATAAAAAGAGTTATCGTCCTGTTTTCTTCAGAAAGGTTAGTTAAACTTTCACGACTATGTTTTCTTGTGTAATTGTCACTTTTGTGCATACATTGCTTACATGATCCGAAAACTTAAAGCTGTGTTCTGTTCTTACAGGAGGACTTGGAAAAATCCTTAACACGAGCTTCTCGCCAACAGAACCGGCTTAACCCTGCTCTGAAACCGGGAGATATTCAGGTTTCGTTGTTTTCTCATTTTGAAGTCTTACTATTGCTTGTCAATCTATAATTTTCGTACCTCATATTGAAATGCATGGTTTTATATTCCAAAAGGTTGCAGTTTTTGAAGAAATTGTCAAGGGGATGAAGGTAAACAATAGAAGAGTAATATATATACATCACAAAAGTTCTGTTAATGCATTTGAATTCGTTTCTAGGTCCTTTAAGAATGACTAGTCTACTGAAACTGGTTTTGGATTGAAATTGCAGGAAAACGCAACGTCAAACTGGGACAACATTGTGTTTATACCGCCTGGTTTTGAGGTTTCAACTGAGCAAACCCAGGAGTAGGTAATATATATCCTTGCAGCATCGTAAAACCCTAACCCAGCTTTTGTGTACACGTTGCTTCTCCATTTTCTTATTTCCGATCTCATCATTCAACAACTTGATGAAGACAGAGAGAGACAGAGAGAGAGATATATGTGGTTTTATGATTTTACTTATGTCAACAGTTTAGCTATTAAGCCTTTAATGATCTAGTGATTTTTCTAGTACAGTAACTCTACCATCCCTTTAAATTGGCTCTTTTGCCATTTACGTCTCCTCATTTTGATGATCTAAGCTGTGTGTTGTTTCTAAATATCTTAAGGACCAATGTTAACTAACATCTTATCATTAGTTAGGTCTTAGGAATCGTCCAGAACACCAACATTGAGTTCACTACCACAAGAAATGGTTTAAACAACATACATAATTGACTGCAATCGTAACATCTACCTACTCATATAGTTAAAACTGGTAATAAAGCTCCTTGTACAAGTTTTTCTTTTTCTAACTTTTTGTGAATCCAAAGAGTTCCTCAAGTACATAAACTTGAATGAGCTAGTGATAAGTGTCCTTCTTCTCCTAATAACTAGAACTGAATTGCAGCTAGACAAGCAGAGATTGCATAACCCTAGACGATATATACAGATTCTATTGCAATCATACGATGATCATGACTACTCAAATTCTCATTTTGGTTTAAATATCTTAGCTTCTCCTAATATAATCAGAACTGATTTGCATCTAACACAAATGCAGACACATAACAAGTAAACCCTTCTCAAAGTGAAAGACAAATTCAGTAGTAAAATCTTAAAGTATAACAAGGAAGATAATAACATTAAGAGATTATAAACTGAGAATAAAGTTTGCCCTACCAAGGACGTATCTACACAAAGAGAAAGACAAATTTGTTGTTGTTGGCAATGCACAATATTCTGTATATGTTATTGAATTTTAATTGAATGTTAAAATAGCTTTTCTTACATATCATATATTATTGCTAAATAAGTTTTTATTTTTTTTATATAGGACATGTTCAACTAGTATTTTCTAAATATCTTCAAATTGTACAAACAAAATGAAAATGTATTTTTTATTCTTTCCAGAAATAAACTATCGAATTTATCTACCTTGTTGACTTGGCCACACATTACTTTGTCATCTTTTACGTTTTTTTTTCTTCCTAATTTAACATTAAGATCTATTTTTAGTGCGTGTTATTTTTTGTTCTTTTGTTTAAGATTTTTGTTTTTTACTGTGTGTTAAGTATATATATGCTGTGTATCAAAAAAGAAAACACAAGATTGAAAAGAAAAAGAAACAAAAAACTTACGCAATTAACAGAAACAGTCTTTATTCATTATGAAGTGTGTTATTTCGATTATACTTCTATGTTCTCATATTCTCCGTTTCAAACATTGTGAAAGGTAATATATTATTCATATTCGAAATATTGATTATTCCTATAAACAAATCTGATGTTAAACAACAATAACAACTTTGTATATATAATTAATTTGTTAACTCTTTTTTTTGTTGTTGTTTGAAATGTGTAGAAGTGAATGGACAAGTTCCTCAATGTAAACGTTATAATATATATACTGGAAAATGTGGTGCTGATGGAAACAAGAAGTGCTACGACAATATAAAGTCAAAGTTCCCAATATATAAGCATTACGAGTGTAAAGACACTTATTGGAAAAATAAAGAGCATTATGACTGTAACTGCTTTCGGAAACTTCCTTGTCCGTAGCTGTTAGATAAGAAACAAGGAACAAGATTTTATTTATTTATTTATTATATGTTGATATGATTGACAATATATTGTTAGTCTATTTTGTATTTTTGTTTTCAAATATATATTGCTTTTTTAAAATAAATTATGAGTTAATTATTCAAAAAGTAGTTTACTTTTCGCAATCAATCGTTTTCTTGTTCAGTTTGTCCAGTTAATTTAAGCTGTAATATTAGACGATAATACTTACGTGTGTATTATCATCGCTGTTGCAAACGATCATTTTAATAAGATTACATACCTTTTAATTATAGAAGATGGTGTTGGAAACACATTAATAAGATCTTAGGTACGTCATAAGCAGTATATATCATGAGTGAGTTTAATCAAAATGTGTAAATGAAGATGAGGTTGTAGACATAAACGATAAGTCGAATTTGATATTTGGCGGTGCCAACAAAGTGATAATACTTACACCAAAAGCAATAACAAATAAACAGGTGAATAAGTAAACCAACGCAAGAACTTATAGAGGTTTCTTCGACGACTTCCTCGTTATTCCAAGCAGTACAAACACAAATGAAGAAGCTGCAAGAGCTTAATGGCCAAGATCAGTAGAGGGTAGCTGATACTATAGAAGGAAGAAGAAGGAGAAAACAGAGGAGTCGAGTAAAGAAATGAAGAATGGTGGTGAGGTGGAGGATGAGCTAGCAGTAATTGGATGATTTGGCATTGCCATCGACTTAACAAGTTGTATAAATAGAACTACTTAGTTGGTTTTTCTTGGAAGTTTGTTTGTTTGACATCCCAAAACAAGAATTAAGATTTTTTTTTCAATTAAAACTCTAATCCTAACTTGCCAATGAGATAATTTTTCAACCTCTTCATCTTTGGGTTCATAGTCAGGTTTATAGTCTTTTAGACCGTAGTTTACTTTATTCTAAGTTATACTGGAGAGGAGAAAGAGAGATCTGTGAGAAACAAGTTTGTGAAATTATACTTGATTCATTTTATTAGTTGGCTTTTCTTGAGAGGAGAAGGAGTGTTCTTCGTGGTCTAGTGTGGGCTCAAGATCATTCGTGACTTGAGAATTGAGATTGTAATTAAACTTTGATAATTCAATAAAATCGTTTATTGTCTTATCAATTGAATTGGCATCTTCTCTTTCTAACAATCTTGTGTTTCATGCCTTACTATGCATCTCATAAACTCCTTTTTTACTTCTGGAGATGTACAAAAGCTCCTAAAAATTAAAAATTGGGAGATGCAATGATTTGGACTAGACAATGTTTTCGGTAACTGTTGAGTCTCCTGAATCGTTTCAAAACACCAACTTTGAGTTAACTACCTCAAGAAATGGTATCAACAATGCAACCATACCATCTAACTAGTCATATAATCAAAACCAGAACTGAATAAAGAAGACAAGTCGACAATGTATACAGATTCTATTGCAATCATACGTTGATCTAACTACTCAAACAGTAACGATTGAGAAATCAGAACTTACTTGTATCAACACAAATGCAGAGACATGCAAAGTGCATCATTTTGAAGTATAACAAAGAAGGGAACATAAGAGACTGTAAACTTAGAAGTATGGACTCAATTTTTCGATTTCAAGAAGAATTAGAAGAAACTATTCTTTCGTCTTCCTCATAAACAATGACCCTTCTTAGCTTTATTATCCATTACTGAGACAGTTTGGTTCATGGATTACAAACAAATGCTACATTCTACAACCCAGAAACCAATCCAGAAGGAACCACAAACTCAACAACAATGGTGGAATCGATAAAATCACGAACCTTTGCTTTCTCCAAATTCACCAACTCCGTCTGAGCATCCACTGACTCCAATTCAGCCAGATCCTTAAAATAAGCAATCGATGCAATCGAGAAACCTTTGGCTCTCGCCGGAGAGAAGTTTTCTCCAACAGTGATCTGACCAATCCCTGGGAATTTCTCATTAAGCCCCTTAATCACATCCAAAATCTCCGATTTAGCTTCATCGGGGAGATTCTCTTTCAGCTTAAGGAAAGTAAGTTTGGCAACGGAACCAGGAGGCGGAGCTACGGTTCCGGGGACTTTATCAGCGATCCAATCAACAGCCATGACGTCTTCACAGATCGGTAACACCGATTCCTTGACAACACGGACGTGATCGGGATGTGCAGCGTACGTATTGAGATCTTCCTTAGATCCGTATCGGCTATGGAGGACGTGAGTGAAAGCGGAGGCGGAGGATCTGACACGGTGGAGAGGTGCGGCGGAGATGTGAATCACTTGGTTGAGGGAGACGAGGCCGTTGAGACCGTTCATCATGGAGCTGATTTTGGAGGTATCAGTTTCTTCTTTGACTTTGAATAGGACGATGTGTTCGATGATCTGATTCTGAGGAGGTGTCGTCGAGGAAGACATTGCTACGGCGGAGAGAGAACGTCGTGAGGAGGAGAAAGGGAGGCGGAGAGTGATTGGGGAGTGTTTGGTTGCTGAGAAAGCGAGAGATAACGGCGAGGAAAATAGCGGCCGAGCTCTAACGCAGATCATATCTCTCTTTCTTTCTTATCTTTCGATTTCGGCGTTTTGTGAAGTGAAACTTGGTTAAGATCGCGACTGTGAGTTGAAAAAACGTTTGGTTGGTAGAAAGTTGGTGAGGATAATTTGGAACTCGAGTTAGCGAGTAGGTAAAGGAGTTTGAGTATATAAAAGTCATTATTGAAAATGAGGAAAAATATGTCATTTTAAAACCTTATAAATTAGTATATCATTAGGATTATTATATTTATTATCATTTTTAAGAAATCAATTAATCTATTAGTTAAAGTTTAAAAACGTGTTCTTTTAAAAAAATTGTTCGATCTTTTTCTTAAAAAAAAAGATAATTAGGAAAATTTCATGTGTAAAATTAATGCATTTGAAAGGCATGTCAAATGAATAACTGAATAATTGTTAGTGGAAAAAACTAAATGAAATGAAATTTTTATAAGATAATTTTAAAATGTTAAAAAGATAGTATCAATAAAATAATTATTTTTAATTATATTTTTAACGCGATAATTGTATATAATGGAATTGATACATTAATTTTATATACCGAAATTATTTAAAAAACAAAATTAAACCGTGATGTGTTATAGCAAAATTCTTGGGTTATTGAGGCTATCAAGAAGAAATTGTATAATAGTGATGTGATCTTTCCACGACATCATCAACATGATTCCCATTGTCTTTATACACATGTGTTAAATCCTCTTGTTATGGATTAGACATCATTGTTATAACATGTTTACAAGATGCATCATTGTAACATGTTTATTAGATTTATCATTGCTTTTGTCCCTTTGGATGTTGAGGCTATCAGGAAGTAATCATACCACAGTATTCCAAGGACGTGCCATCCAAAAAAATCTTAGGGGAATAACAAAAAGCACATATAGAGCTAAGATCAGAAGCGCAAGAAAAGAAGAACATGTACCGAGGATGCAAAGGTCACAAGATACGCAATAACCATTGAGAACCCGTAAACACTGTTTGGAAAATTCTCAATCTTTCTTTGGATGGTCCAGCTTCCCTAACTCATGCGATAGCATGAGGACACGACGCCGGGAGAAATAACACAAAGTCTACAAACACTTATCCTAATTAGGTATTGGCTCGCCTGCCAAGTGTGGTTGCAAATGTACTCCTCCAAGAAATATGGATCGTGCGTCCCCTTGAAAAAGGGCCACTGGACCACCAGACCAAATGTTGTCAACTCTGTAGCCATGACCACGAATTGATCTGTTTTCTAATATGTTGGTTCTTTACCATGACTAGGGATGATTCCATATTACCACTAATGTTAAGCCACAAAATGGATCTATGGGCATACAGGAGTAGAACGTATTTTTGTAGCAATCATCTCTATCCTTAGTGTATGTATCAAAGGCTAAAGTAAAATTTTCCTTACTCTTCTTTTGATGTATTGGTTGCTCATAAATCTTCTTATCTAGTTTATGTTTATCTCTACACGACTACTTTGTGTTCTTGTTTTCATTGTGGTGCCATCTTTTATGAATATTTTCCGAAAAGATATCTGATAAAAATTGTTCTGTGAACGTTTTTTCTTAACAACCATCTTCTACGAAAAACTTTTTTTCCCTTTTTCCAACAATTACGATAGTAGTCCTATAACACGCTCATTCTAATCTATTTTTATTGTGAAATCTTACCAAATTGTATGTGTGTGAGTGTTTTTTCTTTACTTTTGATATTGCTTTATTTTTTTACTGAATGATTTCATTGATAATAAACAATAGGATTATACATGATCGGAAACAAAGCTAACGAGTCAAAAGCCAGCGGAAAACAAATATTTCTTTAGAACCAAAAGCCTGCGAAACAAAAAGATGTTCCCATAAACATAACGATCTAAACCATATAGATAGAAAAAAAAAGCAATTAGACCCAGCTACACAACAAACAGATTAAACTAAAAAAACGGATTATTTTTGATATTGTATTAATATTCAGATTTGGAATAGTCTTTTTTTAAAAAAAATCGTAACTCTTTCTTCAAAGAAAAAAACATATGCCTATAAATAAATCTTATGAATAATTAATTTTTAATTAAATTTAATCATGGCTTTTCCTATTAACAATTCATTGTTGCTACAATCGATTTTGTGTTTTATTCATATTGACTTGTTCAACTATAACTTTCTAAATATCCTCAATACGTTTAACAAAATGAAAAATGTGTTTCTTTTTTCCAAAAATAAACTACCGATTTTATCTATCTTTACTTACTTGGCCACATACTCTTTTCCATATTTTAGTTTTTTTCTCTAAGTTATTATAAAAGTCTATTTTTAGTGTAAATTGAGTATATAAACTATAACTATAGAGAAAGAAAAAAAGTACATGGTTGTTACGAAGTGTACTCGAAAAACAAGAAGTTTCTGCACTTAACATAAACAACCATTAATTAAAATTATTGTTCCTTGAATTATGAGATCTGCCACTTCGGTTACAGTTTTATGTCTTCTCATGTTCCTCGTTTTAAACAATGTTAAAGGTAATCTATTAATCTTCTTTAGGTTTGATTTATTATCAATTGTTCAGCTAAAATCTTTAACTACAGCTAATTTGTTTTTTTTTCTCTAGTTGCTTGAAAATAGGACAAGAGGTGAAAGCAGAGGTTCCACTGTGTAAATTTAATCAAACATTCGATAGAATATGTGGGCGTAACGGAAACATGTGGTGTCACACCGAAATGGCGTCATATGAATTCAAGTCATTTCCTCTTTGCATTTGTACTGACAAAAAATTTCGAAAACAAGACAGACATGTCTGTACATGTTACATTAAACTTCCTTGCAACCAATAGCTTCAAGATCAAAATATATTTATTAACAAATAAGAGATAAGGGATGAGAGTTTTTTTTTAAATGTTAATATAGAAGCCACTCTATTTTATTTTTTGTTCGTTAATTAACTAAATTACATTTCTTTATTGTAATCAAAATAGATAAATATATGAGTTGATATCAAACAAAATAATTCATTTGTCTTAATTAATCGTTTCCTTATACAGTTTGCCCATTTAATTTAAGTTATGATATCAAACTATAAAATTGTTGAAACTTTTTTTTTGGACAAATTGGTTTTTTTTACAATGTTTTCATGGCTTATCCAGGCCACTTAATTGTTGGAATAATTAGATTTTAGAATCGTTAGATTCCTCACCGTAAGTACTATAACATAATGTATTTCTATGTAAAAAAAGAAAATTTTTTAAATATAAAACGTTTGTCTAAATTTGTTACTTGGAAAACATAAAATGGAGTAAGTAGTTTCATCCCAAATTGAAAATTTAAAACCTTAAATAAAAGAGTAAGCCCATATTAAACTATAGAAATACGAGCTCGTCGATCTAAGTCGTGACATGTAAGAGTTTGGGAAAAATGGGTGAAGGTCCAATATAGATTGCTACAAACTCTAATTTATGTAACTGATCACTATAAGATTGGAATTGGTCAAGCAATAAAAAAATTCTAATTAATTTGGTAAGTAATTACAAATTAACTCTCCCATGTTTTCTCTGTAATGGATTGTTATAATGGAGCATAAAGTAGAGACAAAAGGGTTTCTCTCGTTCGATGATAAACAATATGGTGTCTATATGATTAGAGAATTTAAGTTTGTGTTGTTAGATAAATTACAACTACGGTCTCTATTCCATGCTCAGCACTTTGACACTTGATCGGTACTGAAAATATATTCAACATCCTATATGGATTGAGAAGGTTATGGTTATGTTCCATAGTTCTATTTATTTCATATGGAATCATCTTTAAATCTTGGTCGGAATCGTAAATTTTACTATGTCGACTATATTAGAGTTTATGTTTCATCAAAGCATTCAAGTAAATCAGTTGACATATCTTTTACCAAACGAGTGGAACTTAAGTATGTTTCATGAACTTAAATGATAAATCTATCATTAAATCAAAAGAATAAAATAGTAATTTGGTATCCAAATAGAGTTTTAATAGAATGCAAAAGTAATGTTTTCTTGAAACTAAATCTCACTTAAAAATTATTGTTAATTCAGTTTAAAAGAGCTTTTTCTACTAGACATATATTGTTGCTAGAATCGATACTTTTTCATAAAACTTGACTTTTTCAACAAAAAAAATTTAAATAACGTTAATTCGTCAAAGAAAATGAAATGTATTTATTCCAAAAAAAACTACCGATCTTTTCTATCTCGTTGACTTGGCCCTAATTTAAGTATTTAACAGAAACACCTATTTTTAGTGTGTGCGTGTGTGTGTTTAGTAAATATATATCTTATGAGTATTGACAAAGAAAAGTATATAGTTACAAGAAAATAAAGAAAAACAAGAATTTTCTGCAGTAACTTAAACAACTTATTCTTATTTTTTTTAAAAATAATGAGATCTGCTACTTCATTTATAATTTTCGGTGTTTTCATGTTCCTCGTTTTGAACCATGTCAAAGGTAATCTATTATTTTCTTTTCATTTGAGTTTTCTTATTAATGAAAACAATGATTATTCCTACAAAACAAATTGTGTTGAAAACAAGAAAACTTAAACTTTAAAATTTGTATTATCAAACTGTTCAGCTAATATATTTGTCTACCATTACATTTTTTCTTGTGGTTGTTTGAAAATAGTAGAGGTGAATGCACAGGCTCCTAAGTGCAGAATTTTTAATAATGGCGCTGGAAAATGTGGCCCTAATGGAAGCAAGATGTGTGAGAACAGACTAAAGTCACCTCAGAACCCAAAGTTTGTTCGTTGTGACTGTAATGACATCAGAATGCGATTTCAAGATCGCCATAATTGCTACTGTTATATTAGTCTTCCTTGCGACAAGTAGGTCATATATATACCAAAGTATATTTACTAATGAATAAGAGATATAAGGAAAGGATTGTTTTATGTTGATATATGACTGACTATATATATGTCAATCTTTGTTTTTTTTAACAACTTTAATTAATTTTATTCCAATGAAACAATATAATTATGAGTTTATAACTTTATATCCAAAAAGCAGTTTGCTTATCTCAATCAATCACTTTCTTGTTCATAAAGCAATATCTAGCCCTAAACATTATTATTCAATCATCAGTCTAACCAAACCTACATATTTCATAATTCATAATTCACATATTTTTCTATGCATACATATCTAAGCATGAAAACAAACATGAATAAATGGAAAAAAATTATAATTGAAAAATAAGAAGAAAAATAAATAATCACTAGTTTTTTTTATCCAATCTCTAAAAAGATCCAAAAACAAGCAAGACTAAATTTTCCGATCTCTCCAAATAAAATAACCAAAACAAGCATAAAACTTTAACCATGTCTAAAAAAAGTATTTATAAAGTTTTAAAAGAATCCAGATCAATTTGAGACAAATTAGGTTAAATCCAGTCAAAATAAGAAATCAATGGATTTGGAAATGATTTAAAGGTAGCATTTAGCGGTCTGCAGGCCGTCAAAATCACCATTCTCCTATCCAAAAAAACTCGTAAGATGGCTTGAGAGAAGAAGAATTTGGTAGTCTATCTATGCGGTTTTCTTGGCCGTCAAAATTTTTATACTATTAGGCGATCTGTTCTGGGAGTAAGAATGGTAGCTAAATTTTTCTTTCTTTTTTTGTCTTTTTCTTGCTATATTAAATTTGTTCTTCTGGTCCAAATTTATCTGAGGCTCCAAATACCTAAATATAACAAAAAGTGCATACAAAACGATATATATGCGAATTATGGTCCTAGAATACAAGATTATGTAAACATGAAGTTAAAATGGACATGTACAAAGACAGAGGATATTCAAAATTTCAGAAAGAAAAAAAAGAATATGAACTAGAAAACAAGTGGGTTAAATTATAAATGAATTGTGGAAGCATGTAATTTGTATTTAGTCGGGAAGAGTCTCTAATGAAACCTAAGACGATACTTTGTGGTTTTGTTTTCTGCAAGCTATGCAACAGACAGTGGACATAAACATGTAAGAATACAAGAAAAACCCAAAGGCGAATGACAGCGAGTCGAGCTAAGTAAGTTTCCATCTCCTTTGGTTAGAATTACAAAATGTGATCTTTCATCTAGTAGTTGTGTTTTTAAGTTATGGGAATTTCCGAAGATGCTATTGAAAAATCGAAAGCCCAACGGTACATAACTTTGGACAGCTGCACTGGACCAATATGCTATCCTTAACCGTGAAATTCGTAAATGATGCAATGTGGATTATGCTGTGTGAAATAATTTGTTGTAACAGCTAATAATATTATTTTGATGCGAAAACAAAAATGAAAAGTAAAAAAAGACTTATGACTATTTTTGTTATGCAAGTGGTGTTGCGTCCGTGAATCAGTTGGTATGATCTTGTGTCATGGGAAAAGTTTGGTATATAAAGGCAGGCCAAGTTGAACATTCCAAGTCGTTGTATCATCTGAGTACTTTGAGCAACATCTGATGATTTTTCATACTGTCAATGCTTATTTTGATTATATTTCATTTTTTGGCTATCAAGTTGAGCCCAATAGTTACAGCTTGTTATTAATTTATACTTGTTACCAGTAAATTTCGATATATTTTTTTGTAATTGTTGAGATTTCAACCACATTTACTAGTTGAGATTTCTATAACTGGCGATTTTGTCTGCCTAAAACCTTATCCAAGTGTAATATAACTTTATTTTATACTATAACCATCCTTTGGTTTCTCTTAAAGTTTTGAATCTTTATTCCACCAGAGAGTAACAGTGCTAACTTGTGGATTTAGGAACAAAAACAAAATAATCACTTAAAGTTTTCTAACAATAATAATCAAGGATCGCTATTACTTTGATTGTCCAAAAATTAATTGCAGATGCATGCTTGGTCATAAAGCAGAAAAATGAACATATATAGATTATTGTTGCCATAATAAGATGTGATATTAACTATTTTATTTTGAATTTAATAAAAAAATTACCATTAATTTGTAACTATTTAAATATTTAAATAAAAAATATAAAATGCCAGGTTCATAGGTTCTATACATAGAAGATAAAAGAAAAATTTATGGGTCATATATAATCAATTTCTTAATAAAAAATTATTTTTTTAACATGAATAATTATTTATTAATTAATTTTAAAAATGAAAACTAAATAATATCAAATACAGATAAAAAATAGATGATAAAAGCGAATACAAGTGGTTGACTTAGATATCGGTTCATAATTTCTAAATTAAAAAAATTATTACGAATAATAATAAGATTCAAATATAATAAGAGATAGAAGATAAATATAGTCAAATAAATATGTATATTAAGTTTACATATAAATATTAGCGAAATATTGATTTGTCTATTGAAAAGTATGAAATTAAAAATCGTATTGCATATATCCATTTAGTTTTTAATAGAATAAGAAAAATTATTGAGTGGAACAACGTAATGGTGCACTATTAATAATAATTCATATTTTGGATAAATACAGAATAAATTACTTAAAGACATCATGCATCGACAAAAAAAATAGATTCTAATCTTTTTATGTTTGTCAACAAAATAGATTCTAATCTAGGAAGATAATAAATAGAAAAGCAAAAGATGGTGATCTCGACCTTCGACAATATGTGATCGAGGCTATATATATACGTATACATGTGTGGGCGACAAAGAAAAAATTATATGTTTTTGACATATTTCAAACGCATGCATAAATACATATATAATATACCGAAAGGTAATGTAATAATAATTATGGAGAGATAATAAAAACAAGTCGGTGTAGGAGCCGCTATTGCTGCGGACCCAACGCCGCAAGGTGCATGTAAGTGGTGGTTGTTACCATCCCTACTTATTCTATTTTACAAATTGCTTTTTTCGTATTATTATTACTTTACTATATTATGATTAATTAGGGTTAGGGATCATTACAACTATGATTCGATTCTTCATTACAATTTCGAATAATGATGGAATGTTATGTTGTTCCACTAGTTAATCATTGTCAAAATCTTACATTAAATGGTATAAAAATATTCAAAAGTAACAACTTTATAAATACAACACGCAAGTAAAGACACAACTTTTTTGTTTTTTTGAGCAATAGTAAAAGATAACTTTACTATATGAACTTGTGTTTGTTTTTCTTCTTAAACTAAATGGACGAGTTTGCTGCCGAATTGATGAATACTACAGAGCACGAATGTTTGAAAGTATCGATTGAGTAATGTTAAGAAAGAGATAATTCTCTTTTGAATTAGTAATAAATTTATAATGTTTTCAATATGTTAGCAGGTGTTACTTGAAGTGTTCGAAGCACGTTAAATGCTCAATTCGTAATTAGTTATTTTGTATGCTGATGATTTATTAGTCTAAATTATAAACAAATCAAAATATCCTGAAAATTCAAGAATCAGGTTTTTGAGGTACAACAATTCAAATTTGAGTCTATTCTTGAATACCCACCTGAAGATCAAGATTCATAAAATTAGGATCCATAAAAATAGTATATAAAATCAGGTTTATGATCAAAATGAGTGTTCTTATATGTTTATGTTTACATATTGAAATGGTTGTGCCGTGTGCGACGAGTTGCATACTTTGATATCATCATGGTTGAGGAAGACCAACGATGATGTGTCGATTTCAAATTCCATGAATCTGCATGCATCCCTAACTATTAAAAGAGTGGCATTTAACTCGTGACATTTCGCCTTACCCATAATCCATATAGTCAAATCAAAATTTAATTATTTTTCAAAATGGATGCTTGGACCACGTACAACACAGAGCTGTTTCTTTGTTTTTTTTTTTTTAGCAAAGCTACACAATATTTCAACGTATAACTCCATTGGTGTCAAGAGGTTTACATGGTATAATTTTAAAATTCTACCCAAAACTACACGAATGTCATTACAATAATACGATATTCAATTTTGACTATAATTTACCACAAGACTTACTAATTACCAAATGTTAGAAACATATTTCCATTAGAAATATATCGAAATATATTCCTGTGACAGAATTTTTTTTATCTCATTTGTGTTATGATTTGATTTTTTACATTTTGTAAATAAATAACGTTTGACTATATTTTTCTGAACTAAAAAATAAATCAAAATATGTTTAGTAGTTTTATCTTCATACAAATATATACATAAATAGGCATTATACATATATTTTTTAAAAAAATACTACCACATTTCCGAAACAGTTTGGTGTTGAAAAGATATTGCTGATAATAAAAAAATTTCACAAATTTCACAAAACAGTTTGGTAGATTAATATTATTAATATTTTAATATTGAAAATTACTACTGCTTACAGTTTTTATTTTTGTCAAACTTTTAATTATCTTCTTTGTTGTATCTTCTCCCTCGCTAGATCGCAATTAATTAGAGCAGATAAGATCTGCATAGAACTTTGAAGTGTGTACACAAACTAGTAAATAATATAAAATAGAGAAAACCAAGATTTATAGTGATTAATGTCGGATTTATAAACTACAGAACCATGTTTCAGTTTCACGTGTTAATGTACTGCTTCGTGTCAGTTTCTTTTTTAGTTTTAATTATCTAAATCGATTAACTGTGATATAAAATATTATTTTCATCGAATTATATACTACAATGCACTGGATTCATCACCTCTTAATTATTTTCGTTCATATTATTTGTTGTCTTTTGGTTTTGTACTTTGTTCTACTTGGAATTGGTGTATGATTTAGTACTATTTATTCAATCAAATTAAGGTTAACGTTTCATATGTTTTATTAAATTAACTTCACTACTCTCCTTATCTTCTTAATATGAAAAAGTAGGTTATGAGTTTATTTTTTTACTTGAAATACAAATCTGTAAAATTATCTGTAGTCAGAGTTCTCTAAACGATTATCTAAGAGATGGATTGCCTAAAAGTATTATCACTGTTTAGTTATTCTGTTACACAAATAATTGACGATCGATTTTAACAAAAAAAAAATTAAAGATCAGTCGGTAACTTAAACGTAACAAGCCTAATTTAACTTTTTAATTTATATGTGTCTGACAATTTTTTGTCACTTTTTCTGTGGTTTTTTATTTCACAATGTACACAGAAAAAGTAATTTTTCTGTGGAGTAATAATATATATTAAACGAGTATACTAACTTTCTGACAAATTCATCAGTGTTTTAATTTTTCATCATGTGCACACAAGAAAATGCAAATGTAATTAATAGAAGGTAATGAATGAGATAAAAAACTAATAATGATAAATCTGGTTACAGCTGTAATTCATTATTGTGATTTGTGAGCTCTATCTAAAGGTACAACATGTAGTTAATTTTGTATACAGAGGAATAATTAGTGATTAGTTAAATGAGTATATTCCCTAAAAAATGAAGGGTTTGTATAACAACAGCATCTCGTTTGTTTATTATATAATTTCGACAGATTAAGAATGATTAAGCACTGTCTTCCACCCACATAGCATAAGTAATTAGAACTTATTTTATGTCTTGATCTAATCAGTTCTTTTTAATAATTATTATGAATCACGTTTTGTTGAGATTTGATCTATTGTTATATCATTGTTTTCATGACGCCAACGAAGTAGAACTAAATCTGAATATTTATAAATATGTACTAATTACTGAAATAATGATGTTTTCTGTGATATTAAATGGTTAAATTAAAGAGAGTAAATGTAGACGAGTAGATCTAATAACTTGTTACACAAGTCTCTCTAAACCTAACAATTAGGACTCTCTATGACTCTATCTACTACGTACATACCAAAAACAAAAGGAAAATTTTCATATTCCTATATAAACATTTTACGTTTGACTCTGAACCCAAGGTCAAATATCGATTCAAAATCTCTATAGTATATGTATTAATATAATCACGTTTTTGGAAGAGATGCGTTTAGAATTCGAATCTTAACATATGTAAGAGGTAAGAATTAATGGAGAGAGACACGTGACGTGAAGCAGGTATGAGCGAGGTCACAAGTGCACAAATATATTGTATTGGACATTAATATAAACAAATGTACGGTATATATTTGAATTACTTCATAAAATTAGTATGAGGCTTTCTAAAACGTAACGACGGTAAATTCTTACATAAAGTATTATAAACTATAGGGTTGTATATATTCTCACACCAAATATATAATGTGGTAAATTCATTTACAAAGTACAATATTTTTTTTATAAATTAATAGTTGATAAGTTAATAGAATTTTATGATCAAAAACTAAGTTTTTGTTAAATTAATTTTTATATAAATTAATAAAATATTATTTTTTAATGTTATTAATTTATAAAAAATTACTATAATGTAGCATAAATATTTAAAAATTAATATAGTATAATAGAAACATATATTTTAGCACCCTTAATCAAATTCTTGAGCATGTATCAAACATAAAAATGATTTGAAAATAGATTAGATATAAATTTTATCGGAAACATTTCATTGTTTTAGTAAATTTAACCATTTTAGATATTTATAAGAGGAATTAGCATATGACCAAAAAAAGTACTATTATAGTTTATAACCATATAATATGAAGGTGATGACTAGAATATATCATGTATTATTTATAAAATAGACCATTTTAATTTTTTTTGCACATATATGCCTAACTAATTCATTTTTCTTTTTTTCACTTTTTTTCTTCACATATTCTATCTATTCTGTATTGTTTTGTGTTATACTATATATAATAATTTTTTATTTTATTTCATTTTTCTACTGTATTAATCTTTAATTATCAATTCACTAAATCTTGTATTTATTTGAAAAAAAACACAAAATTTTTTCGTACTTAACATAATTTATATTTTTTAAACAGACATATATTTTCTAATTTGATAATTTATGTTAATAATGAGCAGTACACCGTTTTCTATAAATATACTTAGAATAGAATATCACCTGTTAAGATTATACATATAATATAATTATATGCATAATAAATAGTATAATCCGTCTAAAATCTTTTAAAATTTTGAATGAGTTTTTTCTCATTAAACAAATTATAATATTGTGTTCTATGTTATTTAAATTTATGTTATACTATTTTCTTATTATAAGGGTAACAAAAACAAAAAAATATTGTTTTTCGTGATTTATTATGTGTTTTTCATAGCTATATTTTTCATATATGAATTTATTATGAATATTGAGCAAATTGACCATATTTATACCCAATCCCAAAAAACATTGCACCTCAATTTTCATTTTTCTGGCGTTGGTTTGCTTAGCTTGGCACAAGAGTCTCATCTTTGTACGTTTGAAGTCACACTTTAACAATATACCTTGTTAGATTAACTTATACCATACAAAACATAAACATAATCCTTATTCTTGTTGCTTAATAAATCTAAAGTGTTTTTGTTTAATTATTATAAAAATTTGAACTTTATTTAAATCTGAAGAAAGAAAACAAAAAATGTGTCCAGGTTTGATGGGAGAAGAAACAGAGCTGGCAACAGCTATTCTCACTGATATATCACTCTCCTCTGTCCCGCACTCTTCTCTTTCTTTCTTTTCGACAGCTTTCATCTTCAATTTCTCTTTTTTTTCAAAATTTGAATACTATTAAAGTCATATAGATAAAAAAAACGTTTTATGTAAAAAAGGAACTAATAAATGAAGAAAGAAAAAAAACAGATTTATCATACTTGTTATATGTTTTTATCCACAACACATTTGATTAAAGCCAACACAAAAATCTCATGTCTCTTCTTAATAGCAATGTGTCTAATAACTGTTAAATAATGAATAAAAATTGTTCAAAAACTTTCTACTAATATCAGAATATTGTTATTTAATTTAATTTCAGATAAAGCTATTGTCATTTTTGCTAATTACTCTAATAAATATTAACTTGAGATCTATATCTCAAATAAAACATACATCTTTAAAATGATAATGTTAGACAGAGTTTCAGTACCTACATGAGATATAAAAGTGAAAGTATCCATCAAATTCCAAAAGACAGTTTATGTTTAAGGATTATGATTGTTAATCCGTAATTTATATATAAGTATAAAGTATAAACTCAACAATAGAAGGATTATACTTTAATATAAGAAAAAATATACTATAGTTTTGGGAAAACAACTGTATAAGTTGGCTTCCCAATACTGCTTCACTTCCTATATATATACCCTATCCCCTTTGAAAACTCATCTCACATCACACAACTCCTCGAACAAACACAAAAATACAAACACCCCTTTTATTACACAAATTAAAAAATAAACCCTTAACTTTTAATTCTATCATCTAGCCCCCTCAATGGGACGAATCTTGAACCTCACTGTGTTGGTGACAGTTCTTGTTCTGACAATGGTCGGAACTGCTTACTCCGGTAGCTTCAACGAAGAGTTCGACTTGACTTGGGGTGACCACAGAGGCAAAATCTTCAGTGGAGGCAAAATGATGTCACTGTCACTCGACCGGGTTTCCGGGTCGGGTTTTAAATCCAAGAAAGAGTATTTATTCGGAAGAATCGATATGCAGCTCAAGCTCGTCGCCGGAAACTCTGCCGGAACCGTCACTGCTTACTACGTAAGCTTTGCTAATACTCTTACACTCGAAAGGAAAAAGACTCGATTTTGTTTTGGCTTTTCTAACATGGTTAATGAAAATGTTGCAGCTGTCTTCGGAAGGACCAACACACGACGAGATAGATTTTGAGTTTCTTGGTAACGAGACAGGGAAGCCTTATGTTCTTCACACTAATGTCTTTGCACAAGGCAAAGGAAACAGAGAACAACAGTTTTATCTATGGTTCGACCCAACCAAGAACTTCCACACCTATTCTCTTGTCTGGAGACCTCAACACATCATGTAACTAGACTTAAAAAAAACATTCAAAACTCAAACACCCTTTTGATCTTTCTTTGTTGTCTCTAACATTTGTTTGTGTCTGTCTCCAGATTCATGGTGGATAATGTTCCGATCAGAGTATTCAACAACGCAGAGCGGCTTGGTGTTCCGTTTCCCAAGAAGCAACCAATGAAGATTTACTCGAGTTTATGGAATGCTGATGATTGGGCTACGAGAGGTGGTTTGGTTAAGACTGATTGGTCCAAGGCTCCTTTCACTGCTTACTACAGAGGCTTCAACGCTGCGGCGTGTACCGTTTCTTCAGGATCATCTTACTGTGATCCTAAGTTCAAGAGCTCGTTTACTAATGGTAAATCTCAGGTGGCTAATGAGCTTAATGCTTATGGGAGAAGAAGATTGAGATGGGTTCAAAAGTATTTCATGATTTATGACTATTGCTCTGATCTTAAAAGGTTTCCTCAAGGGTTCCCACCAGAGTGTAGGAGGTCTAGAGTCTAATTAAAAACCAATGATTCTATCTCTTGTTGTTTAGTGCAAATTCTCTTTGTTTGTTTTTTTTACAAGTAATAAATTGATTTCTTCATTGGATTTGGTTATTATTTCAATGCATATTCATTCTTACGAGTCAATAAATGTGTCACGGGACTCAGGGACAGTGTCCTAAACAGATTTAAAGAAAAAATTGGTAGACGCCAAAACAAACAATAGTAGTAATAAGTTAAGTACGAAGACTTAATACAAATATGACTTCCAAATTATAACAATCCAAACTAAAAAGCACAAAGATCACAGAAAAACATGTGGATTAACTGATTAAGCAACACCCAATGTTGTTGTTATCTGCAACTTGCTAAGAGATCACAGGACCATTTGCTTTTATAGTCTTGCTTATGTACATTGAAGAAGAGGTCATTTTTGAAAAGTAAAAAAAAAACAGATAATAAATAAAATCACATGGACTATATGTATAACGGCAATTTGATCTATGATCTATGCTTTCACTTTTTGCATAAGAAGGACAAATGAAAAAGACAGCTAATACCTATCACTTTTCAAAATAAAAAAGAACATGAAACTGGATAATCTGTGGACAGGTGAAAAGGATCCTAGTTGCTTCAGAGTGAACTAGGGAACAAGTTGTTAGGCTGGGATGCTTTTAGGATTGTCTTCTCGTGAACGTAGTGAGCGAATTTCACTCTTGCTCGTTGTTCGTCCTGGAGACAAACATGGAGAGTGAGAATCATGTGTTTTCAATAGCTTCAAGCTTCAACTAGATGTTCTCTTTAAAATAAAGCAGAATGATTTTCAACTGATTATGGATAACTCACGGGTATTCTGCAGTGAACTTGAAGATCATCGTTCATCTGATGGAGGCGGCTTTTTGCAAGCTCTGCAGCCTCAGACGCTCTCTTTGAAGCTTCTCCAGCCTGTTAATAGAGCATATTTAAATTCAGTTAAGCCACCAAAACAAAGCACATGACTGTTTTAAGCCTCCAAAAAAAAGTTGCCCAAATCTATTGACCATTTTAAAAATCTGTAACAATTTGTCTCTACAAGCAAAACAATGGTGTAGATGAGCAAATGTCTTATTATTTTACGTACTCTAGCGAAGATACTAAACCGATAAACTTATTAACTCAAGAGATTGATTAGTGTGATTCTACTACTACTAAGAGAACTGTTCTGAAGTTTGTTCTGTACTCACCTGATTTTTGTAGGAATCATTATGATCTGCTGAATTATATTTCTCCAACAAATCCCTGAGATGAGATATTTCTCCAACTAGATCTAAAACCATTACTTCAGTATCTTGTAGCTGATTTCTTGAGAACTCAAATGCTCTTTCCGCGTTTAGACGGAAGGAGGAGCAGTTCAAACAAGAGCATAACCCTCTACATCCTCTTATACTCCTTTTCAGAATCCCTTTCGTTGGAGAAGTGGAAGGAGGAGTTCCCAATATAACTGAAGGGTCAAGCAGCTCACTTAAATCCGAACTATTTGCCCCTAGTTGCTCTGCACTGTTTTTAGCTTCTGTTTTGTCTGAACCATACATAATTTCTCCACCCGCCAACTTTTCGACAAATATGTTGCTCAATGCAGCAACCTCACTTGAACTTCTTGAGCCAACAATAGGAGATGATAACTGGCCTTCAGAGCCCAAAGCATTCTGAGGAGTTTCCAAGTTCTTCTCAGTGTTTGGGATGACATGCTTAACTTGAGTTTCTTGTTCCTTTTCAGGATCAGACTGTTCTGGGGATACAGAAACAGGTTCACAAGGAAGTGGGTCTTTGTTTTCGTCAAAACATGTATCTGGTTCTATAGCAACATTTGATGTCACCATATCCTGTGTCCCTTCATACTCGGAGACTAATAACGATGATGGAGTGTTCTCCCCTGTGTTCTTTTGATGATCTGGATGAATAACTGTCCCAGAAACGCCTAGAGAAATGAGCAAAAATGTACCATCAGTATCTCAGTTTTTCACTTACAACTAACTGTATTACTGCATCAAAATTACCAACTCTGGATATAAACAACTAAGAGTTCTGTCGGACTAGAAATAGGCTTACAAGGAGTATCTTCTTGAATATCCTTGAGATATGGAAGCATTCTTCTGTAATTAACGGAACCTGGTGTTTTAAATAACTTGCGCCGAGAGCATGCCTGCTTTATATAAAAAACATTCTCATGTTGGAAAGATGGAATAAAAAGTTTTATATGGTCAACACGTAACAATCCTTGAGATGAGCTACAAGATGGAAGCTTTCTTTATGGATAGAATCTTACAGATTTCTTGTTCGGGCTGGACGCAATAACCTTCGGCAAAGGGCTGGTGTTTCCACATAAGCTTCTGGCTGAGTGTTTATCGAAGACTCTGTCCACCGACTGCGAAACAGTCTTGGTGGTTTCAGGTAGTTGACATTTGGCTGTCATCAATTCATTTACTTCCTCTTTTGGATCTTTAGCAACTTCCCCATTTTCTTTGTTAAAAGAAAAATTTACATTTAAAGGATTCTGGCCAAAAGATTTCTCAGGTTTTGAAAACCGGCCTGATGATGTTCCATCTGCACAGACAATTCGGCATATCAAATTCCAGCTTCCTCATACCAAACTCAGTACAATCACATTAATTTTCTTAACCAGGATTGGAAAAAAAAAAGAAGCAAAGAAATACCATCTGCAGCTTGCATCAAGTATGGAAGCAGTCTCTTGTAGCTGAAGGATCCAGGGTTCTTGAATATCTTAGCTCGAGAACATGGATGAAGAACCTGTAGGAGTACACACCAACAAGAAGCAATTCAAGCAATCAACAAACAAAAAAGGAAAAGAGTATAGTAACTTAAATGTAGCATTCAACAAAGCCACAAAAAAGGCATACCGATTTGCTGCAGAGATTTGTCCCACTTTTCTTCACCGCTGGTCCATTGATCTCTTCACAGGTGAGTCCACTGCTTAACAATTCGGGATCAGGCAGCGACGTTTTTAGGAATTCTTCTGCTTCTGCATTTCTTAACCCACCGGCATTGACTTTGATTCCTTCTTTCGCAACTGCGAAACCATCATCGAAATATATAATTCATCAAAACAATAACCTATTATACATGGATCCTTTGTTCTCACATAACCTAGTGACATAGCTCAAACTCTAGATTATACATTAGATGCTGAGCTTTTCTATTTAGCCCTAAACCAATCTGCAGAGACAAGATCAAGAAACTTACTGCTCGAATAACCAGTGTCGTAAGGACATTCCTCGTGTTGTTCCTTGGTTTGATTTCCACCTTTGGTTTTAAATTCCCAGTCGCTGGAGAATGAGCTCGGAGTGAAAACGCGTCTGAGACGCAGATCCTTGATGGTGACTCGAGGGTACGTGCGAATGACTTTCGAAGTGATTTTTCCGGTGAGAGATGGCGAATCACTGAAACGCAAACCGTTTCCGGTGTGAGATCCGGTGGGTGCGGTTTGGCCAGAGCGGTTTCTCTGATACTGTGATTTGCTTTTAGTGAGGATCTCACTAGCTGAAGACGACGAGAATCGCATCCTCTTCCGAGATATCTGGTTTGATTCCGGCATAGGTTAAACCCTTCTTCGTCTACTCAAGGAGAGAGAGAGAGAGAGAGAGAGAGAAGGAGTAAGGTTTTTCTTTTATTTTTCATTTGGCGGGAAGAGACAAGTGGCTTTGTTTCTTGTGTGTGGATGGATGTTTGGCGGGAAACTAGTTGGCGGGAGGGAAGTTGAGTCTGACTTTTGTGCGGGAAAGAGTGTAAAAGGCCTCGAGAATAATGTTGACCTAGGCCCATTTAGCCCAAAATGATAATAGGCTTTCCTACTTCGATAATTTGTTTCCTTTATCCAAGTGATTGAAATATTTTGTCTGTACTTAATAAAACCAAACCGGATTGTTCAGTGGGACGGTTCAATTTCTGATCCGAATGCATTTTCACACTATTTTTATGTGAACCGGTTCAATCGACTATTTATTTGAACCAGTTCTCTTTTGTTAAAAACTGCAAGAATTTACTTTAAGTTATTTTACTTTGGGATCCCTTTAATTAATCGCTTTTCATGTTTTCTATTTTCATCATCTGTGATTGTTTGGCTACCGATACAAAATTGGACACTAATAAAATTTATTTATCATCTTTTAATTAAATTTTGTATATTGTTGAAACTAATTTATTTTATAGAACTTATAGTCATTAATAAGTTTTTTTGTGGATTTTTAACATAATTTTTGTTCACTAGTCACTTGCTATAGATCTATTCTTTTAAAATTGGAAACTCAAACTTTTAAAATTGGAAACTTAAACTTTTAAAATTTTGCTAATATCTAACAGATTTATATCTCTAAATCGTAAATATTTGGATAATGTTAAGTTATAGTTAAATTGATATTATGATTCGTGAACCTGGCATAATTTGATATTTTGTTAAAATTAATTTCAACGTAAACATGATTCTAACTTCTAATGATTGATGTTAGTTACTTTTATAAAATAAAAATTCAAATTTCTCTTAGTAATGTAATATAATCCCTTGTGAAATTATCAAAAATATTTTTCTCAAAAATTTTCGTTTAATATAAAGTAAAAATAAAATAAATAACAAAAAGATAGAAAAATGATATAACAATTAATTAAATCGATTATTGAAAAAAATTGATAATGTATATGTAGGAATTTTTTTATTTCTAAAACCATTTCTAATTTACATCATTTTTCACTTTTTATTCCATAATGCAGTAAAATCATCTCCAATTCCACTGCATTATTCACTTTAAAATAGAGAGATGAACAGTGTTACCGCACATACCTTTCATGTTGCTGTCAACAAAACAATAAACTAATTTGGGGTCGAAGCACTCAAAAAAGGGAAAAGTTCTTACACACACAAGAACAGACTGTCACATGCAATGCTGATCATTACCAATTTTCTCACGTCCACATATAAAAGCAAATAACACATTTTAATCATTTTATATATTCATGCAAATACGAAGCCATTGCGTAAATCTCTATACACATGAGAATTCAGTACACCACAGGATTGTAGATAGACATGGATTTAGGACAACTCTTTCCAAAATCCAGCAGCGCCACCAAAGATTCTTAAAGAATGATTTCGTCACAGCTCATTGATATCTTTTAAATAAACACAGCTCATCGTTGCTACTATATGCTTACATTTTATCTACTTTATTATAACCATATTGTACAATAATTTATACTTATTTATATAATGTTCTATAATCGATACTTCAACTAATTAGGTGTGTAATGCAATATAAAATAGGCTATAGCTGCAAACTGAACAAAACCCAGTGAAACATTTGTCTTAACCCCCAATTTTTATAGGACCCATAAAAACAAAAATTTTATATGTATAGTATAAACATTTTTTTCAAATATAACAAAGTTATTATTTCAACTAAATGAATGAGCTAAACAACAAACTAAACATAACATTGGCCCAAAATTTTTAAAAAAACTTATGTTTTATTTGTATTTTAGTATTTTTATATTTAAAACTATTTAAGGTTATTAGTCTCCATTTTTTATTTTGTTTCAAATCCCCCAAAATTTTAAGACCGGCCCTGCTGAAAGGTAAACAATCTATAAACTAAAAATAAATGATATTACTGTTAAATTTTGTTTTGAGTTATGAAGTTTTCAGTTTTTTTTTTTTGGCTGTTGAATAGAAGAGAGGTAAGATTATGAATCTGTTATTAGTCGAAAATTTGGGAAACTACAATTTGGTTAACATTTGAGAAAATTATTAGAGTATTATTACATAATTTATAATATGCCAATTTAGTTTTAAAAGTATGCAATAATGGTATGGACCTAAAACGTATAATATGGTAAGAAAGTTAATTTTGAGTAACCCTAAAATATTTGGCCGATGGTTTTAAGAGTTTCTAATGACACAAACTAAAAGAAACGTTTAAGATTTTAATTATGGAGATCTATTTTTAATTTTGTTATTGGATTTTGAAAATAATAGTTGAGACATGTAAAAAAGTGATAAACGTAAAGTCACCATATTTTGATTTTGTCATCTTTTACTAGTTTTCTGAATATGTGCTTAAATTCAGAATAGATTTTAAAAACAATTAATTTAAGTAAAGGTGTACTTATTTCAACAAATTGTTATTTGCGAAGACATATTGTACAAAGCGACCGATTGAATTTATAACCAAATAGTGTGTATTAATACCATTATTATAGTATAATTTGAATTAAAAATACATTGAGTGGTAGAAAATTTTTCTATAATATTTTTATTAAATTTATGTATATAAAGTAAGATTTTGTTTTGTTGGAATAAATCTTTTGAATAACGTTGGAATAAGATTTTTTTCTAATTTGTTAACCAATGATTTTTGTTTTTTACATATTTGTTAGTATTTAAGATATCTTTATACGTTAAGGATTTGTTTTCAACAGTTGTCCATAGTTGTATTATATGGTATTACGTTATATATTTCCACTACTATCTTTAGAAAAATTATATAAAGGAGAAAAATTAGATTTATGTATCTCGGCCACCATTTTTAGAAAAACAAGACAAAAAGAGAGAGAAAAAGCTAGAAGACGTTGATGTATATCTTTTTTTTTCTATCATCTATCCCATAAAAGTTAGTTTTATCATTCTCAACCAAATTTTTCTCTATAAATATTGATGTTTTGATTCAGTAGAACATTTTTAAAAAATGTATGGAGATTGTAGACCTTTTGTTATTTCGTTAGAGAAATTATCTTCAATTTTAGTTATCGGTAAATTTGTTTTTTTTCTTCCTGCATTTCTCTATTAAAATCATTGTCAACAATCAACATTTTTCTGCCTCTTTGTAAAAAGTCATGATCTCTTATCAGTTTTGTTGGATAATGAGTCAATGCTATTATGAATTAATCATATTTTTCTTACTGAATGACAAAAAAAAATTGTGTGAAGTTTTAAATTAAATTACAATTTTTTTGTTAGATTTATTAAATGAATCGTTTTGTTGTTATGACCAAAAATTAAATTTCCTTTAATTCTCCCTGTTCAAATATGTATAATTTATATATTGATAACATAATCGTTTGGTTTATAATGAAGCTTTTTTTGTTTTTGTATTAAACTATATGTTTATGTGTTAGTTTATTATCAAGAGCAACAACAAGGACAATGAAATGTTGATGATGATGATATATCTGATGATGAGTCCAAGCCCTGCTGAGTCTTTTGAATAAATTTTCAGAAGTTATGGTAGCTTTAATGGAGAAAATGAAAAAAAGTAATGTTAGTAACGAATGAAACCTCTCCCAAACTTATTTCATATTATCTCGTAATAATAGTCAACTGAAAGAATGAAAAAAAAACACAAATAAAAAATAGAAATTTATAAGAGTATCAATGAGGATAAAGATAGATACAAAAAGAAGAAAAATAAAAGGAAGTCGATGTTTGTTTGTGTAGTAAATATGTTACTGGTAGCAACTTGATATTATGTGTGAGAAGTGATGTTCTTCATGATAAGAAGTTCCACTAAAGTTATCTAGGACCGTCAAAGCGGTTCCAGGTACGTCCAAGAACAGATTATTACTGGAAGATATAGCTTAGTTCCACTTTCAAATAATATTTTCTATGCACCCATTATAAGTTGTAGCTTTCCATCTAAATAATTAGACAGTCCATAAAATAAAACAAATTAAAATAATTAACAGAAAAAACAATTACCCCATTTAACAAACACAAATAGTTTAAATTTTAAAATACATTTATATTTTTCTAGATTTAGTTTTGTTAAGAAATATAATTACAACATTCTTTTGGTTCTAAAAAACAAATAAAAGAGTTGAGTTTTTATTTTAATTTTTTATCAAACGATTTTCTTATCGAATGCAGATGTTATTTTTTTTTTAGTATAACATTCGATTTTTAATATTTAAGTTAATATTTAATTTTACATGTATTAATTTAATAAGCGTGTATTCAGTAAAAATGTTTTCGATGACATGGTTTTTTTGAAAATTATGTCATGGCTTCAAAATTATTATAACATATATAATTTCAACTATAAAAATTTAGTTTTTTGGCAAGATTCTAAAAATAGATAATAACTATATTTATCTACATATTTTAAATAAATCATAGATATCAGCATTATTAAAAAACATAAGAATTAATATAATTGCAAGTATATAAAATTTTTCATATCAACTTAGGATAAAAAACAGCAAATTTTCCGTATAAATATGTATAATTCTTCGTCAAAATTAGTTTTAAGTGTGCCATAACAAATACAAAATTAAGAGAATGTTGGTCGAAAATCAAAATTTTATGAATGGCTAAACGTTTGAAATTATACATAGATATATGAATTGGTGTATAAAAACAACTAATCTAGTTTATAAATTGTTAAAATTATTCGGATTTAATCGCGATAGAGTATTTTGGTTGAGCAATTGATGGTTAATTTATTGGATTAAACCGATTTTTTCCGATTGGCTTAATGTATTTTGACCAAAACAAACCAAACAAAAAATTATTAGAATTTTTACATATAAATATACATATATTTCAAATAAATATATTTACTAAATATAAATAAACTATAAAAGTTGTTTATAACTTAATTTCACGAAACCTTAGTCAGCCCCAAATAGAATCAAATAAAAGTTTGTTAAAACTAAACTAAAAGAAAACCAAATTACGAATAGTTAATTTATTTAAAGTCACCTAATAAATATTAACTAGGGAATATAAATATAACGATGAAACACATAAAGGCACTATGTATTTTTTTTCTTTAAGCTCAAACATACTTCATATAAAGTTATAGTACATATGTATTATTTCTCATTTTCAACAGTACTACAATCCAATTGTTTAGGTTGAATTTTGAATATTTCTACGGTTAACCTCTTAGAAGGTTAAGTGGATATGGCATAGGAGTGCCGTCTGTTGGGGATGGAAAGCACTGTTGGGGATATGGCATAGGAAAGACATACATACATAATACATGCACGATCATAAATAGGCATTATACATACATTTTTTAAATATAAAGCCTTAAAAGAACAAAAAAAAAGGTTTTTTCCCCGAAAACTTTTTGACGCACAAATCAAAATATATGAGCAAATATACGCACAAATCTATGTAATTTTAGACATCTTTCGAATCTGTTGTATGGTTACTTACCTTGCATAATGAGCAAATTCTTTTTCTCTATAGATCGTCTCTCATGTATGCTCATGAGTTCTTTTAAACCGTCTTCATATTTCTTCACATTTGAAAAATATTTATAAAGAAACTCTTATTGACTTATTTTATCACCGAATCATTTGAATATATGTTGGTGTTCCCAATGGCCTCGCCAATTGGTAAGTCCCTCCCATGTCAACCATTGGTCTACGGATTATGTGATGAATAGAAATGAAGCTTATGACTACGTGATGATCTCTTATTAAATGACACAAAAAAATCCTCAACACCAACATTGCATAACAAACTACAAATGAATTTTGTTTTCTTTTACAATTTGGTCAACACAACAATATGCTTCTCTGCCTTCAAATCTAATTGATGGGCGAATGTATATTTTTCTAGTTTCACTGATCTCACTTGAAAAGCTGTACAAGCTATGTTTGTCGTGAAGCTTAATCACTTTATGCATAAATACTTTTTTTATGAATCATTTTCATAATTTTAAGTATTTTTTTAATAAAAACGATTTTTTAAACACGTTTTTTTTATCTATCTTTCTTACAACTATATACAAAATAATTTGAACTCGTTGTGTAAACATAGCCAAAAATTAGATCAATAAATTACTATCTGCAAAGTGATTAATCATTAGAATAATTTTTTAAAAAACTTACTTAAAGTTACAAATTTGTGAATGTGATTGTTTCAAAAAGAAAGGACATAGTCTAAATATAAAAATGTCTTAGTATTACGTAATAGGTGAGCTAATATTTTTTATTTATCTAACTATTTTTACATAAATAATATAGTTAAATAAAATGACTTATTTTGGTTCAGACAGAGTAAGTAGGTTATAATGTAGGTATTTTGGTAATTTAATTACAGAATAATCTACTATCTCTTATAATTAATGATGTCATAAACATTATTTTCTGTTTCGAAATAAATGATCCTTTTGTATTCTCAATGCAAAAAAGTACAATTCATTCATACTACCGTAACCATTAATCATATTTTTTTTCTTATTTAAACTATTTTTTATTTTTTAAAGAGTTGAAATATCAAATTACATTATGAATGAAACATTTCCCATTTATAGAAATGCTCGAGACGAGCTTCGAATCATGGTGGGATGAAAGAATCTGCAGTACGTAGTGCAAGAGACTCGTGAGACTGTATACTGCAAGTCAACACTTTCCATAGCCCATAGTATCTTGGATTCGTGGTCCTCACCCACTAATAGGTCCCGAGTTCGATCTCATTAAGAATCCTTGGACACATAAACAAACTACACTATTGCCTCCTTAATTTGTGCTTCAAATTTGTTAATTACCGACCAAACTACCAAACACAAAATTATGATTCCCATTATCTCTATTATTACAACCACCCGCCGCAATAATTATTTCAATCAGTTTACCTTTTTGTTGTATATTCGTATTATCGAAATTTATTACAAACGAAATTCCGTTATATATTATTAATTATTTAGCGCTTATACAACAAAATCTATATACACACAGTTTTGTTATGGAAATATTATTAAATACTAAATAAAACGCGTATTTCTGTTTTTTTTTGTTGAGTGAGCTACCAAATAATTAATAATTAAAAAATAAAAAATAAAGAACAGAATGAGAATGGTTAGGTTTATAATAGTAATGGTCTGTTGAATAGCGAGTTGTGACACCTCATACTCTGTGTTTGCTTCCATTTCATCATCCCTCTCTCTCCTCCAACATCAACAGAAAAATTTACCAAACCCTACCCTTCTTCGTCTTCTTCTCTTCTTCCTCCTCTCTACGCGCCGCGCGTGTTCTCTGAGCCATGGAGGCTTCCACGCCTCACCTCCTCCTCTTCCTTCTCTTCGCCGTCTCTTTCCTCTCCGTATCCGTCGCAGATGACGGAGCGGCAATGCTTGCTCTAGCGAAATCGTTTCGTCCTCCGCCGTCAGATTGGTCAACCACCTCCTCCCTAGACTATTGCAAGTGGACAGGCGTACGATGCACCTCCGGTCGCGTCACTTCAATCAGCCTCGCTGATAAATCTCTCTCCGGCGGATTAGCACCTGAGATCTCGACTCTCTCTGAGCTCAAAACCATCGGTATTCAGCGTAACAAGCTCTCCGGTAAAATCCCGTCGTTCGCTAAACTCTCTTCTCTTCAACAGATCTATATGGACGAGAACCTTTTCGATGGAGTTGAGACTGGAGCTTTCGATGGACTCACCAGCCTCCAGATCTTGAGTATGAGCGATAACCCGGACATTAGTGCTTGGAGTTTCCCTTCGGAGCTCGCCGATTCGACTTCTCTCACCACCATCTACCTCGACAACACCACAATCTCCGGCGTTTTGCCTGACATTTTCGATTCCTTCGCTTCTCTCCAGAATCTCCGCCTCTCTTACAACAACATCACCGGTCCGTTACCACCGTCGCTGGCGAAATCGTCGATTCAGAATCTCTGGATCAACAATCAGCAATCGGGGTTATCGGGGACGATCGAAGTGCTTTCCGGTATGACGTCTTTGTCGCAAGCGTGGCTCCACAAGAATCAATTCGTCGGACCAATCCCGGATCTCTCGAAAAGCGAGAATCTCTTCGATCTTCAGCTCCGGGATAATCAGTTAACCGGAATCGTATTACCTTCACTCTTTCCACTCGGAAGCCTCAAGAACATTTCTCTGGACAACAACAAATTTCAAGGTCCTCTTCCTTTGTTTCCACCGGAGGTTGAGAAAGTAACCGCCGACCACAACTATTTCTGCACTGCCAAAGCAGGAGATAAGTGTGATTCTCAGGTGATGACGCTTTTAGCGGTGGCCGGAGGTTTAGGGTATCCGTCGATGCTGGCTGAATCTTGGAAAGGAGATGATGCTTGTAGCGCATGGGCTTACGTCACCTGCGATGCAGGTGGGAAGAGTGTTGTCACGCTGAATCTCGCGAAACATGGATTCGTCGGATTTATATCTCCGACGATTGCAAACCTCACCTCTCTCAAGAGCATTTACCTTAATGACAACAACTTAACCGGCGTCATCCCCAAGGTTTTGACATCTATGCCTAATCTGCAGTTAATCGATGTCTCAAACAACAATCTCACCGGCGAAATACCAAAGTTTCCGGCTCAGGTGAAGTTTAATTACAAACCGGGTAACCTTTTGCTGGGAACTGACGCCGGAGATGCTTCAACTCCCGGAACCGGTTCTAAAGGTGGTGGCAGTCCTGGTGAATCTTCTGGTGGTGGTGGTGGTGGTGGTGGTAGTAAGGCTCCTGTGATCATTGGTGTGATCGTGGCTGTTTTAGTTTTCCTTGCCATTTTAGGATTTGTGGTTTACAAATTTGTTATGAAGAAGAAGTATGGGAAGTTTAGAAGGACGGATCCTGAGAAGGCCGGGAAGATAATGGTTAGTGATGCTGCATCTAGTGGTAACGGTGGTGGATATGCGAATGGACATGGAGCGAATAACTTCAATGCGTTGAACACTCCTAGTAGTGGTGACAATAGTGATCGTTTCCTTCTTGAAGGTGGAAGCGTTACCATTCCAATGGAGGTTCTTCGTCAGGTTACGAACAATTTCAGCGAGGATAACATTTTGGGCAGAGGCGGATTTGGTGTCGTGTATGCTGGAGAATTACACGATGGGACGAAGACTGCGGTTAAGAGGATGGAATGTTCAGCAATGGGTAATAAAGGAATGAACGAGTTTCAGGCCGAGATAGCTGTGCTCACTAAGGTCAGGCATAGACATTTGGTTGCTTTATTGGGTTACTGTGTGAACGGGAACGAGCGATTGCTTGTCTACGAGTACATGCCACAGGGAAATCTTGGACAGCATTTGTTTGAATATGGTGAACTCGGTTACTCTCCTCTTACATGGAAACAAAGAGTGAGTATCGCTCTAGACGTTGCACGAGGTGTGGAATATCTCCATAGCTTGGCTCAGCAAAGCTTCATCCACAGAGATTTAAAGCCCTCCAACATCCTTCTAGGAGATGACATGAGGGCAAAGGTTGCTGATTTCGGATTGGTTAAGAACGCACCTGATGGGAAATACTCTGTTGAGACGAGATTAGCAGGCACATTTGGTTATCTAGCACCAGAATACGCCGGTAAGTTCATTCTTAATTTCACAATATGCCTTAGTTCATTTATCTTACTATGCAAACGGTTTATACATTCTGCCATTACGAGTTTCATGTTGATGTTATAAACGTTTTTTTTTCTTGAGATATTGATGTGTTATGTAATCTGGTTGCAGCTACTGGAAGAGTAACGACGAAAGTGGATGTTTATGCATTTGGAGTGGTTCTTATGGAAATGCTAACGGGTAGAAAAGCATTAGACGATTCATTACCAGACGAGAGATCTCACCTAGTCACATGGTTCAGAAGAGTCCTAATCAACAAGGATAACATCTCAAAGGCACTCGACCAAACCTTAGAGGCAGACGAGGAAACATTAGAGAGCATTCATAGAGTTGCCGAGCTAGCAGGACATTGCACGGCCCGTGAGCCTCAACAGAGACCAGACATGGGACACGCGGTGAACGTGCTTGGTCCATTGGTAGAGAAGTGGAAACCGTCGTGCGAAGAAGAAGAAGAGAGTTTCGGAATCGATGTGAACAACATGAGTTTACCTCAAGCTCTACAGAGATGGCAACAAAACGAAGGAACATCAACGTCAATGTTCCATGGAGACTTCTCTTACTCTCAGACACAGTCTAGTATTCCTCCAAAGCCTTCTGGTTTTCCTAACACGTTCGATTCAACTGATGGTCGGTGACACCAAACTCTTGTGTGTTTTAAAATCGATGTTACTAAGTTTTTTTCCGTTTGGCTTTTTGTCTTTTTATGATATGATGATTATATATTTAATATATTGTAAACCCATATATGCTGTATTTGCGTCTGACCACTTTGAGCTTTTGCATTTGTTCATTCTTTTTAAAGGAAAATTGTATTACGTAGCTTTGTTTTTTGGAAGAAAAAAATAAAAATTTGAAAACTAGTCTTTGCATATTTCGAAAGAAAACAAAACTTTGCCGCGTCAAACGGATATGACTTAAAAAATGTAAACGTCTCAATCGTTTCACAGGCTGTGTTTCATTTTCATTGTGGAGCTATAGAAGCCAAAGACTTATTGCCATTTTCCACTTATCATGGCTCAATTTCTGTTGATAAGCTCGAGCTAACACATCTTTTATTTCATCTTTTTATTAATCTTCTCTATTTTTATATAGTTTTGATATAATTGATAAGTTACTAAATAGGGAGAAGCATTTTTTTCTAATTGAAAATTAGCGAGCTATTAAGAAATCAGCCAACAAAATATAAAAGGTATGTTGGACATTATATACTTTATAATAACTAACTAAATAAGCACTTTGAATTAATTCCCAATATTGTAACGATATCTTGTAGAGCTATAGAGTTTATAATTTACTAAAAGATAATATAAAACGAGTCAAATCTTTTAGGAAATATTTATAGTTGGAAACAAGAAGCTACAAGTCTACAAACTTTAGGTGAAGCATATGGGTGATGCTACAGAATGTCAAAAGTTAGATCCAACTTAATTAAAAAATAATAATAAGAGTAAAGAAGTAAAGAAGCATGTTACTATGTTCCCATAAATTTTTATCTTTATTAAAAAAGCATAAATGTGGGGCTTATGTTTTTTTTTTCGGTTTAAGGTAATAAAATCTGGGGTTTACGTGTTAGAAAATTTCTTCATAATTGACTTTTAATCTGAAAATTTCCTGCACTTACATTCTATGCAACGTGTGGTGCAGAAACTTTTTTTTTTGCCATATATTTTGAAAAAAAAAATATATATATATATATATATATATATATATAAAAAAATAATATATATATATATATATATATATATATACTGCAAAACAGCTAAAAAGATTGAGATGTTTAATTGTAAAATGTCTAAATCAACTCGTAAGAAATGGACATCTGATTCTTTTCTTTAATAAGAAGACAAAAGAAGTCCAAAAATAAAAATAAAAAGGCTAAAAACCTTTTTGGTCTGTCTAAAATATCTTTAGGAACCAACTAACATGTGCATTGGTCATTTGGTCTCTTGACTTTATCCTCTTTAGTTTAGGATCATGGATTTGGAACTGTAAATGACCAAACTACCCTTTTTAAAGCCCACATTAATATTCTCATTCTCGTACTTTATACATATAGTTAAGACTCCGAATTTAATTAGCATGACATCACATAGATTCTCTTTTTGAATGTGGTCGGATCAAACTTATTTACTTTGGTCCCCTTTATAATTTGCTAAATTAATTTGTCTTTATTAGACTAACAACAACTTTTTAGAGACTTGGGGTAAATTAAATACGTTTAGCCACATAAACATAGTGAGGCCCAATAAAGGCCTCTTGATTAAGAAGGCATCTACTTTTATTTATGCTCCACTAAAACAAAAATCTCTTATCTACTACTTAAAGTTTTTGATAAAAAAAAATGAAATTGACTCAACATATAATGAAACACAGACTCAGATTCTAAACTACTCATTGTTCTTTGTCTCGTTGTGGAAACAATAGACAGGAGCTTGCCAATTCTCGTCTTCTAGGACAGCTCCAACTTCAAATGTCATCACATGAGCTTCTCTACCTGCAAATTATCTTTCAATAGTTTGGTTAATATGATTGAGAGATCATCTTAAGAAAGACATAAGTCAATAGTATTAGTTTAGTATGAGTATCAATCACTTGTTCAACCTGTGTAGAAGATCCATTGTACAGGTCTCTTGGTGACAACATCTTCATAATACCATAAGAATTCAACTTTCTCCCATACGTTGCAGAGAAACCCATTCACATGTCTTTGACCCAAATAGTTTGCTCCATCCAACCAGTTTGGCCTCAAGATTCCAACCTTGATGAAGTTAAAACAAAATTCCAAGACTAGTCTCAGCATTCAGCAACTTACTAAACACAATTCTGTTTCGAAACCGATAATGATCTTACAAAACAGACTGTACTTGACCGTTGCTTGTTGAACTATCATCGAAACAAAGCTATGGAACTCTGTGTTTCTATCATAAACGCAATCAAAATTTTCCATCCAAATTCTTATGGAGGAATGAGCTGTACACTCTAATAATATAGTCGAAAAGACCCTAAGCCCTGCTAACTATTCCTAAATTCGCATTGTGTGTCATTGAGGCTTGATCACTATGACAATCGCTTGAGTAAATTGTTAATTTCATATGAAGATAGGATTCATCAATCAAAGAAGAAACATAATCATTGAAACTGAGATCTAAGAAGCAAGAGTAAGCCAGACTCTCCAAGTTTGGAGCAACTCAAAACGGCCTACACTGAATAAATGAAGTCACCACTCTCCACAAAACTTAAGACAGACTCTCCAAGTTTCTTTCAGGTTATTTCAATTCAGCAACAAAATCAAAACAAAACTGTTACATCACTAAGAGTGTATCACAATTTCAACTCACAGTGTCCCAAAGTTCTTCTTCTTGCTTCAAATTTGATGAGTTATGGTACTTCTCTCGCTTAATCAACAAACAAACAGCAAGAACACACACTAAGAAAGTGATAGCTAAGAGGATACTGACCTCGAAATGAACGGTGCGGCAAGTTCTTGAAGCGTCGAGTGTGTAGTAGAAAGAAGTGCCATTGTTCCATTCAAGGTCGTAGGTGAGTTTACCAAGCTGCTTCTGGATGATGTTAAAGTTACGTCCATTGACCCAGTCGTACCAGAGGTCCACAATCTCCAGAGAGCCAGATTTGTTCATCAACATCAACGCGTGGAACTGCTCCGGCCACGGCGCAGGAACAGGCTCCGTCTCCGGCTCATCAGCGACGGAGATTTTAACTCGGGCGGAGAAGACGAGGAAAAGAACGACGAGGGAGTGTATTGGTGTGGAAGCCATTGGGCTAAGAGACAGATGATGATGATAACTCAAGAATCACAATAATGAAAAAGTTCTGATATTTTTCCATGGTGGAGTATAAATATTGATAATATTTATATAGTTTTCCACTTTAATACTTATATTTATATAAAGTTTCTCTTTGAAAAGTTTTCATGAACTACATGAGTAGTTTTTTTGTGATGATGAAAGTAATTTTGAAAATAAAAACAGTTATGAAGAAATATAATAAATAAAAACAAAAAATAATATGTTTTTATATAAAATAATATGTTTTATATAAAAAAATATCTGTTACTGTTTTTTATTTTATTTAAGCCGTATCGTATTTATTTATTCTTATCACTTCTTTTCTTTTTAACAACACAAAAACATTTCTTTGTTGGTCTAGTAAAAATGTTGTTTACATTGCAGATATATTTTGACCATATATATATATATGTATGTTAACTAATGATCGGTGACAACAAAATCAATATTTTTAATTACCAAATCAGCATCCATTTTTTTTATACTAGCTTGGTTTCTTGATGAGCAATAATTTAAATTTCAATAGACCAAAAAAAGAGAACAGTTAGCATTACATATACAACTTTTGAGTGAATAATTTGGGAAGAGTGGTTCTTGGTCTCCTTTGAACAAGCCAACCAACTAGTCTTCTTTAATCTCTCATACTCACTAAAACACAAATTAAAAACAAAACAAAAAAAAGAAACACCAAAGAACTGTGAGAGTTCAAGAAAACAAATCAATAGTTTGATCAGAAGCTTTTCTTGCATGAGTGATTCTATCTTAATTCATAAAACACAATCCCATAATCTCCTCTTAAATACCCACTCAACAAGTCTCTTCTCCTTCATCTCAAAATCCACTCACCACTCTCCTCTCAACAGTATTTTTTGTTCTTTCTCCAATGGCTTCTTTTGCTCTGTTCCTCTTCACTCTCCTTGTCCTTTCAAGTAAGTCTCCTTAAACTTATACATCATATGATTCAATGATCAAAGACACTTTCACTTACCATAATCTTGTCTTCTTTTTTACAGGTTCTTGTTGCTATGCAATTGGTCCGAACAACAAAACATTGTTATCACTTGCAAGCAGGATTGGTATCAACTATGGAAGATTAGGCAACAATCTACCATCTCCTTACCAATCAATCAACCTCATCAAATCCATTAAAGCAGGTCACGTCAAGCTCTACGACGCTGATCCTGAAACCCTAAAGCTCCTCTCTCAAACCAATCTTTACGTCACAATCATGGTCCCTAACAACCAAATCATTTCAATCGGAGCCGATCAAGCCGCCGCAGACAATTGGATCAACACCAACGTCCTTCCTCACTACCCACAAACAAGAATCCGGTTCGTCCTCGTCGGAAACGAAATTCTCAGCTACAACTCCGATCAAGATAAGCAAATATGGGCCAATCTTGTCCCGGCGATGCGTAAGATCGTGAACTCTCTTAGAGCAAGAGGGATTCACAATATCAAAGTCGGAACACCACTAGCCATGGATGTTCTTCGATCGAGTTTTCCTCCGTCGAGTGGTGCTTTCCGGGAAGAAGTCGCCGCTCCGGTGATGTTGCCGTTGCTGAAATTTCTCAACGGAACAAACTCTTTCTTCTTTCTTGATGTTTACCCTTACTTCCCTTGGTCCTCTGATCCGGTTAACAACCATTTGGATTACGCTCTGTTCGAATCGAATTCAACTTATACCGATCCTCAAACCGGTTTGGTTTACACCAATCTGTTAGACCAGATGCTTGATTCGGTTATCTTCGCGATGACCAAGCTCGGTTACCCCAACATCCGTCTTGCGATTTCCGAAACAGGGTGGCCTAATGCTGGTGATATCGATGAAACCGGAGCCAATGTTCTCAATGCGGCGACGTATAACCGGAATTTGATTAAGAAGATGACTGCTAACCCGCCACTCGGTACACCAGCTCGACGCGGTTCACCAATATCGACGTTTTTGTTCTCATTGTTCAATGAAAACCAGAAACCCGGTTCAGGAACAGAGAGGCATTGGGGAATTTTGAATGCTGACGGTACACAGATCTACGAAATCGATTTCAGTGGAACAAGACCGGTGTCTAGTCTTGGTTCGTTGCCTAAACCGAGTAACAATGTTCCGTTCAAGGGCAATGTGTGGTGTGTGGTGGTTGAAGGAGCCAGCGAGGCAGAGTTAGGTCAGGCGCTTGACTTTGCTTGCGGAAGAAGCAATGCTACTTGTGCAGCTTTGGCGCCGGGAAGAGAGTGTTACGCACCGGTTTCGGTTACTTGGCATGCAAGCTATGCATTTAGCTCGTACTGGGCTCAGTTCCGGAACCAAAGCTCCCGGTGCTACTTCAATGGCTTGGCGCATGAGACCACGACTAACCCTGGTGAGGTTTTTAAAAACTTCTCATTACTTGTCTACCAAGAAACCTGTAGACTAGATTGTAATTGTAATTGTGGTTTCCTTATGGAACAAGATCAATTGTGATTGTAATGACTATTTCCTACAGGAAATGAGCGTTGCAAGTTCCCTAGCGTTACACTGTGAGACTTTCTCAAGGGTCAAAAGTAAGGCGTATGGAGAAGGATCAAAAGCTGGATCATTCGTATTAAGTGAATCTTGTTCTTGATAATTATTAATTTCCTTATTATTTCAAGTTTGTGATCCTTGTTTTTCCTATTGTTGAGAAAGATCGAATAAACAATGAAAATTTGTTACTAGCTAATGTTTTAAAGCGAAGATTTCATCATTTCTCATGTTTTATCTATCTAGTAATATGTTAATGTGTTTGAAGAAAATAAGTGACGAAATGTTATAAGACAGTATGGGGAAATTATAACTAATTGAACCAAAGCATATACGATCACCAAATCGGGAACTACAATAATTTTGGCGAGACTAAATTTTTCTTTAACATCATAATTATGGATAGATTGATTTATAGGGTAAGAGTAAGACATAAATAAAATAAAATTATAAGAGAACGGAAATAAGTTCATATAATTTTCTAAGTATGCATCTGTTTGTTTTCTTTAGTAATATCTCAAATTACCATGCTTATGCAACGGTGCCAACAAATGGAAAATTACTTATTTAATTCTAAAAATATTTGTAATTGGCATATTTATTCTCCAACTATCATATTAATTTTTTTAATTAGCATTAACTTTATCAATTTAAATATAAGAAAAGTCAATGTTAATAGAAAACAAAAATACATTAGCATTGATTTTCATGAGTTCAATTTTATAAAGTCAACACAATTTTGAAGAATTAATTTGCCAACTTAAAAATTAGAGAATTAATCTGCAAATTTTCAAATCTTGGGGAGTTAAAACCATTATTTCAAAATATAAAATTTCTTCTATATATAAATTGGTGTTAAGGTGAAAATACACCTAAATTATTATTATTTATTCGTAATAATTTTAAAAATTTAATATAAAGGTTATTAAATGAAAAAGTAATTCAACTATATATACAGAAATATAAATAGTTAACCAATATTTTTGTAGCTATATAAAGTTTTATATTTATTTTATGGTACCAATGGGTTTTTCATATTACTTAAAATAAAAATGAAGAAAAATAGTCATTATTTTTAATTGGATCTTGTCATTGTTTTTTTATAGATGTACATACTTCATTTAATTTTTTCAAATTCAATAATTTTTTAATAACACAATAATTTTTTTGATAAGTATATGTATATCTTAAAATTATAATCAGTTATTTAGAGAATTAAACGACTATTTTTCGAAAGTGACACACATATAAAAGTAAAAAATTGTAAGAAAGACGGTAATAAAAAAAAGTTCTTATAAATTGTGTAAGTATCGCCTCTGTTTGTTTGCTTTAGGAATCTCTGAAGTCGCCATGCTTCTGCAGCGGTGCCAACCAACTGGTCTTTTTTTCTTTTTTTATATTCCTGTGAAAATCGTAATCACAATATCGTCATGCTCCTCTCATCCTTTTCTCTATGTTACTTGCTTCATCATCTCTCAATCGTTCTATTTCTCTCATCTTCACGCCAACACCAGTAACTTCTTTCTTCCTCTCTCTCTCCCAGCCATGGTGTCAACGTCTCTGGGACCTTCGATTCTCGTTTCACGATTCTTCTCCTCTCCTCGTGAATTTCAAGATTCTGGGAATTACAACCGTTTAAGCCTGAGAATTCGTGTTTCTTCACGCCTGAGATTTCGTGTTCACTGCGAGTCCACGGCAAGTTCTTTAATCACTCAATTAACTTCTTTTTCCCTTTCTTGTTTTCTTCTTCTTGACCGATTCCTGTCTTAAGAACTTAAAATTTTGCTCCTTTTAAGTTTAGTTTCCACAAACCAAAAAAAAGTTTGCTCCTTTACTTTAATTTTAGAACTAAGTCAAGTAATTTGAGAGAAATATTATCTGCTGAGTATTGACTTTTGGGGTGGTCAGGTTTAGCTGTTGCACTAAACCAGACTAGTTTTAGGTCTTATGAAAGTTTTGGTCATTAGTTATTACAGAGCTTGATCGTCATCAAATGCTTGCTTTTTATAGGTTTCTTTTCAAATTCTTGACTTGTCTCGGGGGAAATAGATCGTCTTTCCCTTTTCATTATAATCAGCCTTCCATGAAATGATCTGTAACATCAATCTTGTGTAACTTTCTTATAGGTTCAACAGAAGGAACTGAGGCGTTGTTCACCGTTCTTCGAACGCTCCTCATTGTCAAAGGATGATACTGCTGCTTTGAGATCTAATGAATGGAAGGCTGTTCCTGATATTTGGAGATCATCTGCAGAGAGGTACGGTGACAGAGTTGCTGTGGTTGATCCATATCATGACCCTCCTTCTACATTCACGTACAGACAGGTAACATTTCTTATTTTAGCAGTGCTTTTTTACATCTCGTTGCGCTACGTCACTTGTTCTGTTATGTTTTGAAACAGAGGTTTTTTTTTGTTTAAGTAGGAGTTAGTACGTATGTTTACGTCATCTGTAACATGACTGTGGAAACCTTGTAGCTTCTTAGATATTCTCAGGATTGAAGTATTGTTAAGCGAGCTATGCTGATGGTTTAAGAACTTTTTTTTCTGTAAATTATCTTGTGGAAACAACTGAAGTTTGAGATTTTTAGAAATCCTGGATTGATTGGCCTTCAGCTTATGTCTTCATGTATTTGTTCTGTATTGTATAGACATTCTGAAACAGAGGTTTTTTATTTGCTGAAGATGAGCCAGATTCGGATGTATTGAAAGCATATTAGATTGATACTTTCGGATGAGAAGTGTCAAGCATGTCCATTGGTGTTTGTTGTTTTAATTTGGATGAGCAATGAAAGCTTTTCATTTCAATCATCTTAAAAAAAAACTGCAGTTAGAGCAAGAGATATTGGACTTTGTTGAGGGTTTGCGAGCCGTTGGAGTGAAAGCAGATGAGAAGATTGCACTTTTCGCTGATAACTCCTGTCGGTGGCTTGTTGCTGATCAAGGTACAGAGCTGTTCACGTCCTTAGTGTTTGATTAGGTTATATCTCTCCGTTCTCTCTATGTTTACCTACTGTTTTACTACTTTATGGAAGGTATAATGGCGACAGGAGCAGTTAATGTTGTTAGAGGATCTAGATCCTCTGTTGAAGAGTTATTGCAGATATACTGTCATTCGGAAAGGTACACCTAAACCTGTTCGTTCTTTTGTTGTTTTAAGTGAGTATCTTCTTCGAAAGAGAAGCTAGCAAATTACTTTTATACAGACAGACTTTGAATACGACTCGTGTCATCATAATATCTTGTTCTCATGAACCAATTTTAGAAGTTGTGTCACTTCAGATAACATCCAGCTTTCCTGTTCTGCCCAACAGAGATTTCATATGGTTTCATAGTGATCCGCAGTCTTGATTAGGTGTAGTTTCAGTCGACGTCTTGAATTTGCATTTGTCTTATCGTTCTTGGTTATGTGTCTCTCTTATAGAGGTGTAACTAAACAAGGAGAGTCTTGAATGACATAATCAAAAGTCATTGGTCCTTCAATATGATGTATTGTACCTGAGTTCATGTAGCTAATGGTTTTTAGTTTTCTTTTGTATTACCAAATATTGAGTTTTGATGACTTACAGTGCTTTGTCTTGCAGTGTAGGTCTTGTTGTGGATAACCCTGAGTTTTTCAACCGCATTGCTGAGACATTTTCCTACAAGACCTCTCTAAGATTTGTGATACTTCTTTGGGGGGACAAATCGTCGTTGGTTACATCGGATAGACAGACACCAGTCTATAGTTACAACCAAATCAAAAACTTAGGAAATGAGAGACGTGCAAAATTTGCAGGATCTAATGATGCTGGTAAGCAGTAAAATCTAATTTTCTTTACCAAGCGCTTTAAGTGTTCTTTTTGGCAGTGATAAACAAATGAATGACTTCAGGGAAGTACGAATATGAATTCATCAATCCAGATGATATTGCTACAATCATGTATACCAGCGGAACTACGGGAAATCCAAAAGGTGTTATGCTTACACATCAGAATTTGTTACACCAGGTTCAAGCCAATCTTTTATGTCATCATTCACTGAGTTTGCTATTACGTTTTGAAAAAAAAAACACTCTTTGTTCTTTTTTTTGTTTCCTGGATTACTTTACAGGTAAGAAATTTATCCGAATTCGTGCCGGCTAAAGCTGGGGAAAAATTTCTAAGTATGCTTCCATCATGGCATGCTTATGAACGAGCTTGTGAATACTTCATATTTACATGTGGAGTTGAACAAAAGTATACGTCTATAAGATTCTTGAAGGTAAAGTCTCTTTATGTTACGTTGCACACTTACTGAGTCTAAGTACTTCATTTTATATTTTTCCCCTTGGCTTTGAAACTTTTTTTTATTTGGGTATAGGATGATCTCAAGCGATATCAACCACACTATCTTATTTCAGTTCCTTTAGTATATGAGACACTCTACAGGTATACATACTACTTTACAAGTAAAACTGTTTCACAAGATTCAAGTACTTTCAGATAGTTTCTATTGAAGTTTACTGATCATATGCACATGTTGTATACATATTTTAAAGCCATCTCTCGCAGCTGAGAGACTTTTAAGCTGAACATATATCTTTTTTGTCTGAGAATTGCAGCGGGATTCAAAAGCAAATTTCTACAAGCTCTGCTGCTCGTAAAATTTTGGCGCTTACATTGATCAGAGTCAGCTTAGCATATATGGAGATGAGAAGAATTTATGAGGTTCGTGACACAGATGATGTCGTCTTTAGTATTTTTTCATGCTGCCTAATAGTTTGTGGCAGAAGTGAGTTGCAATAAGTGCTCTTGTGTGCAGGGTCTTTGTTTGACAAAGAATCAAAAGCCTCCGATGTATATTGTTTCTTTGGTGGATTGGTTATGGGCGAGAGTAGTTTCTTTTGTTCTATGGCCATTGCATATGTTGGCTGAAAAGCTTGTGCACCAAAAAATTCGTTCGTCTATTGGAATATCAAAGGTGGCTATTACAACATTCTGTTTCTCTTGCTTTTTCGTAGTTTTATATCTCTAGCCGAAGAAAATTTCATTTACCTTTCAAGAAAGATTGTAAGACTGACTTGTAATCTATTCTTTGTTTCTTCCTGCAGGCTGGTGTTAGTGGAGGTGGTAGTTTACCTATGCATGTTGACAAGTTTTTTGAGGTTAGACCGCCAATACTGTATCTTGAAACTAGAGATAAAGATTTGTTGTTCTTTGCATTCAAACAAGGTACCTGTCCATATGTAAACAGAGTTTGTTCTTCGGTGCAGGCCATCGGTGTGAATGTACAAAATGGATATGGTTTAACAGAAACCTCACCGGTTGTGGCTGCTCGGAGGCTTAGCTGTAACGTAAGCTTAACGTTTAATCTCTCATCTTTCAAGAATCCATCTAGCTAAATAGAGCTAATATCGTACTTTGTATTCTTTTGTTATGAAGGTTCTTGGCTCAGTAGGGCATCCGATTAAAGATACAGAATTCAAAATTGTAGATCATGAGACTGGTAATGTACTTCCACCTGGTTCAAAAGGCATTGTCAAAGTCAGAGGCCCACCGGTTATGAAAGGTTACTACAAGGTGATATACACACTTTCTGCTCTTTGTTTATTTTGGGTTTGGTGATTAGATCAGTTCAACTCATATATCTGTTGATTTGCTTAGAATCCATTGGCCACCAAGCAAGTTATAGATGACGATGGATGGTTAAATACGGGAGATATGGGTTGGATTGCTCCTCATCATTCAACAGGACGGAGTCGTAGCTGCGGAGGTATCATCGTTCTTGAAGGCCGAGCCAAGGACACAATTGTACTCTCCACAGGTATGTCATATTGTACTCTTTGTTTTCAGTGTCCACGTGAACCGGTCCCTCGAAAATTTGAATCAAAATGATGTTTCCTGCTGTCTGTATGGTAAGCATACTGAAAGTCTTTATCAGCAAAATGTGCCTATTGGGTTAAAAGATGAACCCAAGTGAGTTGAAACCGTCGTCTTGCAAAAATATTGCTAAAACCATTTGATAGCAGTTTGATTTTTGTAGGTGAAAACGTGGAACCATTAGAGATTGAAGAAGCAGCCATGAGAAGCAATTTGATTCAACAAATAGTGGTTGTTGGACAGGTACCATTTTGGAGACTTTGACTTAGGAACAATGGTATGGCTTGTTTCACTTGTTTAGTTTTTGAATGTGATTGCTTCTCAGGATCAACGCCGCCTTGGAGCTATTATTATCCCAAACAAAGAAGCAGCAGAAGGTGCAGCAAAGGATAAAATTTCACCTATAGATCCTGAAATCAACGAACTTAGCAAGGAGACGCTAACCAGTATGGTATACGAAGAACTGAGGAAATGGTAATGATTCAACCCTAGTGATTAACGTTTCTTTTAAAAAAATAGTCCAATGTATAGCTTGTATCGGTACTAAAACCGGCCTAATCCATGTGAGGATCAAGACTTGAACTTGAGACATGCGCAGTTTTTACTCTTTGGGCAATCTAAACCGAAAAGCTTAAAAACCAAGTGTTACTCTAATGTTAGGATATGATATGATTTATGTTTTTGAATAAAAGGAGGGGAAGCAAGAAAGGAACTCTAACGTTTTTATATGTATGAACCATGATGCAGGACATCAGAATGTTCGTTCCAAGTTGGTCCGGTTCTCATTGTGGACGAGCCCTTCACGGTACGATCCTTATCGCCCTTTTTGTTATGTTAGCTCGCATTGATGCTTCCTTCATTTGCGACTCAAAAGATTCAAACCTCATGTGAACATTCCATGAATATCATTACAGATAGAAAACGGTTTCATGACACCGACGATGAAAATAAGACGGGACAGAGTGGTTGATCAATACAAGGATGAGATAGATAGACTTTACAAGTAGATTAGACATTTTAGGATCCTATTTTTTTTTTGGGATGCTTTGTTTACTGAAATGGTAGTTGTGGAATGTGGATACAATATTGCAACTTCCTTTTTGTCAAGTCATTGTATTATATTGGAGAATATGTATTAATCCACTAAGAGGTACATATAATTGTGTAGACAAAACCATAAAAAGTAACTGATCTCTTGTAGTAAACGAATACTCCTGAAAGGATCAGAACAAGTGGGAGTGGAACAAGTAGAAACTAGATTGTACACGCAGAAGAAAGTTTGGTAAGCCACTGTATAAGCTTCAAATGCTATATTGTAACGTGCTTAAAGCTTCTATCTTTTTCTGTTGTGCTCTGTTGAATCGGTGACCTCTTTTGACATAAATATATATTCACTTTAAGCCAAAAGTAGTAAGTGTGAGATGGAAAGGCGATGTTTTCTTTTGTAGCTCATGTTACAAAACTATCAGTAAAGAAACATCTAAAAATATCAGTAAAGGTAACGTCGAGATTGTACCCTATCTTGGAAGGCACGGAAGAGGCAAAACCTAATCTGATTGTTGATGAAACCCATTGAAGCAACAATAAATTTACTCACGATGAGATTTTGATCATGTCCACTTCGAAATATAATTATCAATGTCTCAATAACTCTCTTTGCAGCCATATACACTACAACTCCTATTATGTTTATGGTAATGGTAATGGACTTATGTATATCATTTTTATCTTCAGTGACTTCGCTGAGATGAAAAATATTGTGCAGCCATGAGAATGTAACCTCTCTTTTACATTTGACAGTTTTGAAAAATATTCAGTTTGATCATTTATTAATGAACTATATCTAATTTTTGCAATTTCTAATAAATATATATATACTATTTATATGTTACGAAGGTTTTTGACTTATTAAATCTTCAATTGTTTGAATTCGGTGTAATTAAACATTAATTTTAATTTAATAATATTAAATACTTAATTTAAAAAAAAGAAATTTGATTAAATTCTGAACTTATTGTTTATCGGCGAGAACTCGTCTCTATTAATCAAGAAAAAAACACGTTTATTAATTTACGTTGTCACATAATATGATGATATATGCGTGTACGAAATTAACAAGGACAAAATTAATTGCCTCCATGTTAGGTAAAGTAGGATCTCGCGGTCGAGTAATGATTGCTTCCGCAAAACAACAATAGTCTAGTATTTATTATGAACGAACTAATCAAAATATTGGCATTTATTACCTTATTTTTTATATACCACGATCTAACAAACTCCATTTACAAATGCCTACACACTCAGGGACAAATGAAAACATACTCTATGATCTTGGTGACGATCACGTTCACGATCAGCCTCGTGTGCCTTGCAAGTGCCGCTGAACCTCCATGCAACAGCTCGGTGGAGAGAGATGAAGTGATGATGGAGTCATGGGTGAGCCAAAGGTTCATGGTGGAGATGAAGAAACGGATTTCGTATGGAGCTCTCAAACGGGACCAGCCGGCTTGTGGGAGAGTTCGTCGTGGCCACTCTTACACCAAAACTTGTCTTCCTCAGCCGAGCAATCACTACACCAGAGGCTGCTCTAAGATCTATCGTTGCAAACGTCATTCTAGTTGATCTTGTTTGCTTCTTTAAATTGTACTAGCTTCAAGTGTTACTATTTACATTGAAGTATTACATTTTGAGAATTCTTTGAAGCCCTATCTAAGACGGCTGTAAAGTTACATAGGCTTAACAAGAATCTGAGATCATAGTTAAGCTACAAAAGTTATTTATTATATTAGGTTTTATTACCAACTTCCTTTTAAGTTTGACGATCGATGTTTCTATCTTTCTAACTAGCTTCACACAACACAAAGTGTGCAATATTCTCTTCTCTACACTCCAAGCATGTTACATAGATATAACTAAAGCTTATAATTCTTCTGCTTGTCCAGCTCCTAAATAAGCTCAAACTATGCTAGAACTTATGTTTATCTTAACTGTAATTAATATATCTAAACTATCTAGAATCTTAACCTTTTTGCCACCAATTGAAATCCACTAATCCAGTTATGAACTCTAAAAGTTCGTTTCAAACTCCACAAACGAGATTGTGCAGAAGCTTGTAAGCATGTTGCACTGACATAATCAAAGCTGTATAACTCTTCTGTTTATAATGCTTATGCTAGTTTAACTCCCAAATAAAACCCATTTACCATCCCGTTTGGTTCGTTTCAGCCTATTTTGTTCATTCTCAGAGAAATTTTTTTAGATCCTTAAGACTTTCGTTCTCGTCGGCCATGATTTGGGTTTGTATTGGGCTCTCTTTTAGGTGATATTATAAATGCTTTTTAATATTGTGGGTCATATGTAAATCAAGGTGGGCTACATTTACTCTGTTTCTAAATTAATGCAAAGAAAATAATATATAAAAAAGGTACCAATTTCTAGATTGTACAATTATCGGTGGGCTAACCGTCTTTATCCGGTTCGGATTAGACCCAGTTAACCATTGATTTAGCTCTTACATGATTTGAGTTAAACACATGACAGACAACTTGATGATTTAACATGATTTGAGAAGAATTAAGTCAGTGAAGCATGTCTTAAGACAACTTTATCTTCTTGTTCTTGTGTTATTTGCATTTGTTAGCAAAGGAGAAACAAAACTTTTCTGTCTCCCAATTTTCTGCTTTATTGGAATAAATGACTCTGTGATTTGGTTTTTTCTTTTTTTGCTAATTAAAATATTAAATGACAAAAAAAAGCTGCAGAAAATGGTAACTTTTAAAATTGATGATACTATAGTATTATGGTTTTTATATATCTTTTGTTTTAAGCAATGAAGTGAATCTATTGATGCTTTGGTTTGAAGCGAAACATAGAGCATGTGGGTCAATGGAAACAGCTCAGAAAGATGTAGTTGGGTTGTTGAACTTGTTTGGTGGCAATAACACTAACGCCTTAATTACTCTCTTTACCCAAAACCCCACATATTAATCATTTTGAGTTTAATGACCCTCAAAACGTTTTACTTCTTTTTTTTTTTCATACGAATTATAAACCAGTTGGATTATTTCAATCATCTCACTACATAACCATGTTGATTTTAAAACTTATGTTTTCTATTTCTATAACAATTTATTTTTAAAAACATGTCCTATTATTATCCTAAGTGAAACAAAAGAAAGTTCAGGGTATTAAGAAAATTCTATATTATCAATAGAAAAAAACAACAATTAATTATTTGAGGAACGATCAATGACAAAACATCATTGATATATAGCATGTTGAGAGAATTTTTTTGCATTTTATACGATAGGTTTTTTTGGGCTATATTATATCTCTGTGATATACATATTATATTTGCTCGATTTGAGACGACTTACTCAGATTTATTTTAAATTAAAATTATTGAGGATTTATTTGGATGATCATTTTTTCGTGTTTAGTTGAATTTATGTATTTTGAGAGATTATTTAAGAATTATAATTTATATATAATTTTTTGTTATGTTAATATTCATGCTGACTTGTTTGTTAAAAATGTGCGAATACAACATTTATTTTTTCTTTATGTAATTTACAATGGATTAGTAGAATTTTTTTTTGAATTATTGTTTTATTTATCAAATTTAGTATTAAATTAGTTATTAAAAGAAAAGGGAAAACAACAATTGATTATGAATTCTCAAAAGGAACCAAGTGTTTGTTAGTGGACCACAGTAATTAAGAAAATGGGAGAGAAACCCAATAAAAAAATAAAATAGTTTTGATTAATTAAATACTTGACGTTACAGTTCAGAGATGGATTCTTCTATCTATCTTTAAACCGACCGGTTTAAGCACAAGAACTAGCTACTTGGAGACTTGGAGTTGTAACGCAGAATTCACCACATCTACCAACAAATTTCCCACACCGACATGTCGTCAAGATCCTTAGTTCTCGTTTACTTATCCATACTTTTCCTTCAGACCCATCTCTCGGTCTCCGTCGAGGTTCCGGTTTCATCGGTAAACGGAGAAATCGACGGAATGCTTGACCGGACCGGCGTAATCGGTGAAGAAGGAGAGGAGATGATGCCGTCGGAGATAAGCCGGAGAGTAATGATGATGCGGAAACAGTACATAAGCTACGCAACGCTAAGGAGAGACATGGTCCCTTGTCAGAAACCTGGTGCTTCCTACTACGCTTGCCGCTCAGGACAAGCCAATTCTTACAGCAGAGGATGCAACATCATTACTAGGTGCGCTAGAGACACTAACGACATCAAGACCTGAGACATTTTTCGTCTTTCTTTGGATCTTGACAATGGGAGCTATTTTTAATGTCTTTAACCACTCTGAAATTCAAGATCAGTTGCTATGAGATGCTCTCTTTCTCTAAGGATGAGTCATGTCAAATCTTATTCCTTTTGTAATTTGTTGTTGTTTACAATAGAAGTTGTAATTTGGAACTATCTGGGATTCAATTTTCAAAAAATTGATATATGTATTGTTTGAAGTGTTGAGTGGAGTGTGATAGATTGAAGATTGTAGAGATTGGAGGATAAAGTTGGGGTTTTTAAGCTTGTTTAGGGTACTTATGGTCCAAAATTAGAAGTTTTTTTTTCAGTGTATGTTAAGAATTAAGATGGTTTTTATATAGTTGTAATTAGATCTTAAAGCTAGGTTGGAATTAGATCTTTGATGGAGTCAAGACTCCTCCTAGAGAACTAGAACTTTCCTGTTCTACTCATTAGTTAGTAAGCAGGTTTGGTCGTTCGTGTAAGTTCAAGAACCTGACTCTTGGGTTCTCCATTGAACTCAATGTGTGTAAAGAATAAAGAGTTTCAGCTGAATTATGCTTAAGTTTGTGTTATGTGTCAGCGCAGAAATCGGTTTACTTGTGTCGATTTCAGGGTTTGTAATAGTGTGATAGTGCTATCTCGCTGGTCACAGCACACCCATTATTATAATTACCAAACGATGAATCAGTGTCAAGTCTCTGAGTCGTGTCAAATTAGTGTTGGAAAACTCATGAGACGTTTCAAAGGTCAAAAAGTCAAACATTTGGTACTGACTATCTTAGTATACAATTCAAAGAAGACGGAAGAAGTTTCCAGCAATATGAAGTCGAAAATAGTTTTGCGTATTTAGTTTTCTCACCGGTAAACATAACATTGCATAAATAAGCACCTAACAACAGTGTAAAACAAAAACTAATTTATGTTTGGATATAATAGAAAAGAAAAACAAAACAAAAAATAGCCTCTCAAAAACCAAGAAGAACCTCTTATTCAAACCAATGGTCAACCTCATCAGAAGACCAATATCTCATATTTCCCCAACCAGACCAGACCCGAACCAACTCAAACAATTTCCATTTGGACTAAAGCCAATAAACGGCCTTAACCATAGAACCATACGTAGAAGCAAAAGCTCTGGCCTTTTTTCCTTCTCAGTACCTGTAGTGAACAGGCTTGTAGGGACCTTCAACGGGTATGCTGACGTAGTCAGATTGGTCCTTGGTGAGCTTGGTGAGTCTAGCACCGAGCTTGCCCAAGTGAAGTGCAGCGACCTTCTCATCCAAGTGCTTAGGCAAAACATAAACCTTCTTCTCATACTTCCCGCTCGACTTCTCGTTCCAGAGCTCAAGCTGTGCAATCACCTGGTTGGTGAATGAGCACGACATCACGAAACTCGGGTGTCCAGTGGCACATCCCAAGTTCATCAGACGACCCTCAGCTAGGACAATAATGCCGGTCTTGGTGTCCGGGAACACCCACCTATCGGTCTGGGGCTTGATGGTGATGCGTTTCACGCCAGGGAAAGTCTCGAGTCCGTGCATGTCGATTTCATTGTCAAAGTGACCAATGTTGCAGACAATGGCGTTGTTCTTCATCTTCCTCATGTGGTCCACCATGATGATGTCTTTGTTTCCAGTGGTAGTAACAAAGATGTCAGCTTCTGAGAGGACGTCCTCAAGGGTTAGAACTTGGAGGCCTTCCATGAGAGCCTGAAGTGCACAGATTGGATCGATCTCAGTCACGATCACACGGGCACCAGCGGTTTTCATGGCTGCAGCACAACCCTTTCCGACATCACCATAACCGCAGATAACAGCGACCTTTCCGGCGATCATTACATCAGTGGCCCTCATGAGACCGTCAGGGAGAGAGTGGCGACATCCATACAAGTTGTCGAACTGCAATAAAGTCAATTATCAGTGATAGCACATAGAGAAATACAGCTAAAAAAACAGAGATCTTGCTGCCATATAAATAAATCAATAATCAAAACATATGTAACACAAAATTGACTACATCAACCGCATTTTGGTAACTCAAACATGGCATTTACACACACTATGTTACAAACGTCAGATCTAGTCTTCTAGAGCTATAATGGGTCACAAGGAAAGCGAATGAATGTGGATAAGCTCTAAATCGGTTAATGATTTGCAGATTCAAGCTTTGAAATTTGATCAGGAGAGAAATAAATCGATACCTTGCTCTTGGTGACGGAGTCATTGACGTTAATAGCAGGGAACAAGAGAGTTCCAGTCTCCTGCATCTGGTAAAGCCTCTTAACACCAGTGGTCGTCTCCTCCGAAACACCGACTAATCTCTCCTTCATCTTGTGGTACTTCTTGGGATCAACTTGAAGACCATCTTTGATGATCGACAACACGATCTGAAACTCAGGATTTTCGGTGGAAGTCGGATCGGGTAATTGACCGTTCTTCGCGAAAATCTCCTCAGCCTTAACTCCTTCGTGGATCAGGAGCGTGGCGTCACCACCGTCATCGACGATCAGATCAGGACCACCTCCAGGACCCCAATCGAGAGCTCTCTCTGTGCACCACCAGTACTCCTGGAGAGTCTCTCCTTTCCAGGCGAATACGGCGGCGGAATCACGAGCAATCGCGGCGGCGGCGTGGTCCTGGGTGGAGAAGATGTTGCAGGAGCACCATCTGACCTCAGCGCCAAGTTTGGTTAGGGTTTCGATAAGGACAGCGGTTTGGATCGTCATGTGGAGAGATCCGGTGATTCTAGCTCCTTTCAATGGCTGAGAAGGTCCGAATTCGGTAACGCAAGAGACGAGTCCAGGCATTTCGACCTCGGCGAGCTCAATCTCGAGACGACCGAAATCGGCCTGAGACATGTCCTTGACCTTGTACTCACGGCCACTCGACGTCTTCTCTACAAGCAACGCCATTTTTGAAAATTTTCTCGGATCTGTGTGAGAATGGAGTGTGGTGTGCGAGGAGAAAGGAAAGGTAGCGAGTGATGTTATATAGATAAAAGCGGGAGATGAGATGGACGGCTGAGATTAGTTGTGGAGAGAGTTTGGTGGATCTGGTAAAAGAATTAGACTTTTCATCCTTTTTCTTAGATTTCCGAAATAATGGGTGCCAATTCTGTTTTCGATTTCACTTATGAAAAATAAAAAATTAACAGTATAATCAATACATTAATGATCTGTGTAATCGTTGGTTAGAACTTGGAAGAAACAAAAAATATAGGTACTATTAGTAGGAAAACAACAATAATGTTTTTTTTATCAGAACAATATGACATTAATATAATATGTCCATAAAGATAAAACAGTTGAATGACTATTTAAAATGTAAACAGAACCACATGTGTATATATTTTCTTACTAAAAAAAATTGATGAAGAGATGAAAACGATAAAAAGAGAACTTACCATAGTATAAATAATTTAACCTTAACTCTAATGGAAAATTTCAAGAGTCAACTTGTATTTTAAAAATATAATTTTAATTTTAATATTTAATTACAATAATTTTTATATAATGTATTAGAACGATATTTATTATGAAACAAAAAAATTAAGGAAAAATGTATTCAATATAGAATTTGAAATGATTTATATTAAAAGAATAATATTTATTATGTTATTTAAACATAAATTTATCATAATTGATTTTAATATTTTGGCAGAATTTTTTGATAGGGTTAAGTGTTGCCCTACGTAAATTTTTGACTAAAATAAAATTATCACTAAATTGATTTGTAAAATTTAATATTAGTTTTTACATAATTGCATAATTATTTATGCCAGATATAATTATAACATCAGCTAAAAAAACTGATAGAAATACTTAATATCATTTCTTGCAACTAAGATGTTAATATTGATTACAAAAAATGATGGAAATAGTTGCTTCAGTTGTTTAAATGGATGTGGAGTATTCATATTACCATTTCTTTAGTCATTTTTGTAAGAGATGCAAAAATAGTTTGTGAAGGAGACAAAGAGTAATAATGACAAATGTCTTATTCCACAAAAAATGGATTATCTAAAAAGAACCTAAACGTTTTTTTTTGGTTAAAAACTTAAAAATGCCTAAAAAGAACCTAAACATTAAAACTATAAAAACTTCAGTAAGATATTTTTCAAACAAAATCTCTTCATTTATAGTTTCCCTTTCTGTGTGTGTGTGTGTAAATTATACTTTTCATGTTACTTATTCCTAACCCAAAATATTTTGAGCGTCGGTGCCAAAAAATATTTTGAGCTTTTATATGTTTTTTTTGAGCTTTTATATGTATCTGCACCGGTTCGTGGAAGAGCGTCGGTGGATCTGATTTAAAAACCCTACAAAATAAGGTGAACTCATTAAATATTCGATTTTGTTTTTGTGTGTTTCCTAAATATTTGGAATATTTTAAGCAAACAATGAGACGTTGCACTTATGTAAGCCAATGCCGGGTTGTTGCTTTGATATTATGGAGAGATACATATATATATTATAAGTAGTTGATGTAACTTTTTATTTTTTTCATGTGAATTTTCGAAGTAACTTTGAACTATTAATTGACAACTTATTGAAGTCAATATCTTAATAACAAATTTTATAGAAAATCAATAGCACTACATTTTATTAAAAATGTTAAAATCCATAAACCAATAACAATAGAATCTGAAAATTTTAACAATTATTAGAAATTTATTTCTCTATAACTCTTAATTTAAAAAAAAAGATTTGAGTGTTCTAACCATTAAATATGTCTATAATAACTTATTGAAAGAAATTAAAAATTAAAATTCTTTTTTTGAACTCCAAATCTTGCACCACTAGAAGAACATATATAATATATATACGAGATTTATTATGAGTTCAATTGGTATATATGTTATATTCATAAAAATCTAATATAGATATGAAAAATGATTGTAGATAATTGATATGTAACGGTCATTTTTCATAGTTGTAAGAACAACAATTAGCTTAGGAAAATCAATTTTAAAACCTTGAAACGATAAAGTAAAAAATAGTAGAAATAAAGTTCAAAACATTATGGAACGTCACGATGTCGACACATAATGAACACGGTGTCTAATTTTGTAGAAGCACAAGGACCAAGCATTACGAAACTTCATAATTGAGCATTCTAAAATAACTTTGGCTTTTTGTGGTTGGTGAGAATAGTCCTCAATCTCAACTACCACATTCACAAAAGTTTCTTTTAAACGTGATTGTACTCTACACTTACTATAATACTTATTTAAAGATTTGTAAAAGTTAATACTCTTCGCTTATTCTTGTTGAAATGTCAAATTGTTTTTTGTTTACTGCAGTACTTTTCTCTTTGTGTTTTAAGAGTTTCAAACTAAGAAACACATATAATTAAAAAGGTGACAGAGAATAATATAGCAAAGTGATGGATTAAAAAAATTGATCTTCCACGTCTGGAAAAATCACCACCTCAGTGTGTTATGGTCACCAATGGCTATTTCTGCCTTCAAGTGTATCCAATGTCACATGCTTCGTATCACCAGATTCATGAACAACAACAAAGAACACTTTCGAGAATCAAGCTACAAAAAGTTTCCTATCTTTAGGGAAATGAGCTATCTAAATCATCTTCTGGTTTCAGGACTCGAAAACACTTCAAGAGTCGATAAAAAAAGACTTCTAAGCTTAAAATGAGTTATACCTGCTCGGAATTTATTGATTCGTTTCTGGTTTCTCCAACAATCCTCTCAAGCTGACCAATTCATTCTCAAGAACTTACTGCATTACACTTACTTTGCTCTAGGATGCTTTGTCACTTTTCTTGTAAACGCAAACTCTCCAAATTTATGCCCAACTTTCCCTTCTGTGATCTTACAACGCACATGAGTTTTGCCATTGTAGATTCTCACTGACGAATCAACGTACTCTGGCAGAATTGTCGATCTCCTTGACCATATTTTCCTGTTCAGAGCTGCATTTTTCTTCTTCATCAAGAACGCATCAACGAACGGATCTTTCCATACAGATCGGCTCACCGTCTTATTGCCTTTCTTCTCATCTTCTATACCTTCATCCAAAGACAACGGCAAGCTTGGCCATTCTTTTGCAACGTTCACATGGATGTTAAACCCATTCAACTCCTAATTCATCACCCCATAACCAAGAAAAAAGGCAAATTAACAAGACAACACAACACAACATTTTAACATGATAGATAAATAGCTAGATCGATTATTCTTTAGTATTCTAACCTGTCCATCCATAGCTGAAATAGCAGACTTGGCAGAATCCTCACTGACAAAGTTAACAAATCCATAACCCCTCGATTTTCCTGTCACTTTGTTTGTCATGACTCTTGCTGCAGAAGAAAAGACACGAAAAGATTTTTGTTAAATACACAGACTGAAAATGAAAAGATATATTAACTACAGACAGCAAGACAGTTAAGTCCCGAGGCACACCAACGCACATGAGTTTTTCCATCATGCAAATGTTTATCAACATCAGTCATTTATGGTATAATGATGATCAAGACGGCTTAAACTCAACGAATGGCTTAAACGTTTTTAGTCACACCACCGTTTAGAACTAGTGCAAACAAACCAACACACACATTCTATTGTTGAGCAGTGAAAAGAAAAATTTGGAGAAAGATCAATAGGTTTACCCTCTGTTACTCCGTTGAAGCTAGAGAAAGCGTCTTTCAAGCAGTGGTCGTCAGTTCCGGGTGATAGACCTGGGACCAAAATTAACAGTGACCAAAACATTCAAACTGCTACACAGGAGAAAGCAAATATATAGTAACAAAGATTCACAAGTGCAATAGCAGTGAAATGAGATGAAACCATCTGAACAGGAGGACATTATACACTTACCACCAATGAAAAGCTTTGTGGACATGTAGCGGAGAGAACCGAGCATTGATGTCAGTGGAACATTTCTGTTTTGTAAAACCCCGAGTTTGGTGCAGAAAGCCATTCTAGATGTCTGGAAACGATAAACCCATTAGACACTAAACCCTTTTTGAGTTAAGAAGAACAAAGCAATTTCAAGATGTCTAGACTCCAATATACCCAGAAACTATATCACCATACCTAATTAAAATATGGGATCAATCAAAATCAATGAGGAGGATGCAAAATCCAAATAATTCGTAAATCCTCGGATCAACCCAAAAGTCCAAAATTTACAGAGCTTTTATGGCATAAAGAAACCCTAAATCGGAAAAAAAATATAGAGAAAAAAAATAGAGAAGAAATCATAAATCAGAGATTTTCAAAATCTCATGAGCTACTTGAAAAGGGAAATAAAGAGAGAAGAAGAACCCAAAACCTGGAAAATCGATGGATTTGGTAGATGGTAGTAGACGCGGCGGAGAAGAAGAAGAAGAAGAACAAAGCTCGTTAAGGCTTGTCGCGATTTGAACCAAGCCGGTTCAATGTGTCTCCTGTTTTTAATTGGTTTCATAAAACCAGTTATTCTATTGGAGTCGCTAAACGACGTCGCCCTGGCCAAAATACAAACCGGAAGCATTGCTTCAATCATATCTACTCTATTTGGGCTCTTGTTTAATTATGAAGCCCAACCATAAATCCAAAGCCCAGATTGCATCTTAAACTTGAACTTAAAAAAAACAAATTATTTTACAGAATTAAACAACTATTAGCGTTATGAATAGAAATTTAAATTTTGTTTGTCATGATTTTGAGTTTCAAAAATGAGAATTAGCTTTAATTCCTTCTCTTTTTCCTTTTAAAAGAAGAATGGTTTTCACTATAATGATTCATCATAGTTCATTATTTTGATAATATCGCATTTTTCATAATTAATGAAGAGTCACTTGTCTTGCCTTGGCACATGGGCAAGAGCCACATCCTACATTGCAATCAATACTTAATATTTCTTTCAATATTATCGTAAATAATATTTGTGTATTTTCATAAACATGCCTAAGCCAGACATATCAAATCACTCCATTTTAATTCCCAAAAAAAAAATTTCTCAAAAACAAGTCCTATAGTTCTTTGAATGTCCTATAATCTCTTAGGGAATACATTTAATATCATATATATTATTTGCAGGTCTAGATTATTCCTTGCATTGATTAAAATGGTAAAAAAGCATGTCGATTTGTATCATACTGAACAGATAATTGAGTCCATAAGTGCCAGAAGAAGGCATATGTTGGTCCATATTCACATCACTATATCCATAAATTTAACTTTTAAGATTCTTTGAAAGCAAAACTCACGTAAATTCGCGAATGTATTAATACATTTTATTATATGTTTCTTATATGAACGTATTGAATAGTGATCATGTGACTAAAGAAAGCAAAGTATTGATGAATAGTCCATATGTCATTTTCTCATCATAATTTTTCAATCTACCGACATATAACAAATATCTATGAACCGTGTGAAGTATTGATATAAACAAGTAGGATAATAAAACTAATTTAATACCTCCAAAAATTCTAACAAAAAAAAAAGAGAATATGCGTTATCCTGTGACAACGACCGCGTCTAATTTACAATCAATTTCTATTTTATTTTTTTTTCTCTTTAAGATTTTGATTGATTGCATCGATCATATCATATAGTTCATATATGCAACTAGAGTTAATTACTTCATGCTCAAAATTAATGTTATTTAGTGTATCTCTCCAACATTTCTACTTTCATCCAAAAGAACTACACAAGCTCAGCCATCAAAAAAATTTAGTGTTTCATGCATTATCTCTCACATTATTTGAAATAAATCAATATTCTAACCGTATAATCATCTTATCTCTACTATGTAAAATAATTATCATAAAATCAGGAGCGGATGTGGATAGAATTAAATGAAATTTGGACATTAAACTTTGTTTTGGTTGATTCCGGATTTAAAAAGAAAACTTTTATAAAATTATTTTTAAATTGTTTTACAATATATAAAAAAATTAAAAAATAACTTGTACGAAAAACAGAAATAAGATAATAACAAAAAGAAAACCATTTGAATTAATGATCTAAATTTTTAGTTTCTAGATATTTTAAGTTATATTATTAGTATTTATGTTTTTATAAAAGTAGAACAACGTGTTATTATATCGTTTTTATGGCATTAAGGAGAAGTCCCAACAAAGGAGAAAGAAACTTATTGCCGACAAAATAGAGAGAGATAAGAGATATGTGAAGTGAAGAAGGAAGTGGTGTAGTGGGAGTTGTGTGTGAATTGTCTTTTCAACTTGCAAAAAGCCAATTGCTATTTTAGTCAATATAACCACTGTCCCTTTCACAGCTACTCAATTGGGAAACGGGCTTTTGGCTAAGGTAATTCTCGAGTTATTTCTTTTAATCGGTTATATTATTAACTTACATGATCCACTTGTTTTTCTACTAATTTTCGTTAGAGAATGCATATTGAAGAAACAGAAAAATATTTGTAGCTCTTACTGAATATGTAATGGTAATTTAGAACACAAAAATGAAATATATCGTATTTTTGAGGATTGTTTACTATTATTACCATTTGGTCCATCCCAATCATTATTGGCAAGTGCCAAATGGGCATTCATAGAATATGACAAACAGTGTGCCAAAATTGCTTAAACTCCATCTTAAATCTAATTTTCGTTCATATTTTAAGTTAGAATTGAGAACATCTATAGTCGCTTTAAAATATAGTTTGAGAGAAAATTAGATTTACTGAAAGCACAATTACACATGCAGTTTCTAGAACAGCTTTCGTTAATTAAAATCATGATATACTAAGACTTATAAAATGAAATCCTCAAACTTAAACGATCAAATAATAAATATAACTAGAACAAAAAAACGATGAAAATGATGTCTCTAATGTTTGTATTGAGTAGATAACATTTCATTCTTTTCTAAAATATTTAAATATGAAGTGTTTTAAATGATACGTTTAAATTTTATTTTAATTTTTACAACTCTTAAAACTAACTTTCGAGTCTAGTCAACATAAATAGAAAAACAATTATCAATTACTATCTCATTATAAGTCAAGATATTGCAACTGAAGACCAACAGCAAATTCTCTGAGTATTATATTTATCTATATATACGTTAGTTGAAACAATTGATCGTTTCATTCTCGCTGAACATACACTCTTTGAATTTGATTAATGTAACCATAGATTGTGCACGGTTTTTAAATTTGGTGGCACTTCATCCTTTGGCATATATTAATTTCGATTCACGAGAGTTGGTTATATAAAAAAAGAAACAAAATCAAAGACGAGATCTAGGTCTTAGTATTATTCTTCTTACGTTATTAGATTTCAGTTCTTTGGATTCTATAAGTATGGGAAAAGGAAAATACAAGTAACGAGTGAAGAATTTAATGCCACATTTAATGCTCAACGTGTTACAGCCTTAACTACAACGACCATTCGTTAATGATCTTAATTAGAAAATTATCTATATATATTATCTATTATTGCATTCAAAATTAAGACCCATAAGAAAACTTATATTCATTTCTTGAACAGTGACGATCTTGATTTTACAAAAACAAAGAGTAATCCAGTTCTTAGTAAACTGAAGTTTAGGAAAATATTTATGTGGCCGATGGAGTCAAATAACATGTTGTTTCATCTTTTGCCCCACATAATTGACATAAATTTTCATAATGAATCCATCATTCACTCGCTCCATATCTCATGGCTATCTTCCATATAAAATATTTAGGTTTTGAATGTTTGTTGAGGTTACGAGATTGTGCCTTTAAAGCACTATGACTTAGAACTCATCTTAGAGCTGAAGATTGTAGATAATGTTCGATTGAGCCTATTTTTATCTTAGATTTAACTATCTATTTTTCAGATTTTGTAAACATGAAGTAACAAACTAGATTTTTTTTTTTTGTTGATTTTACAGATGGTGTGAATACTCTCTCACTTACTTGTGCCGTATTAGGAATTTATCCGAAATATATGAATTATTTTATATTGAAATAGTACATTCTAATTCCAATTTTATTCGACTATTATTTATTCAACATGTTATAGGTCGAGATTTTAATCAGTCTTTATACATTTTGATTTAAAGAATAACCATCTACCTCAAAAAAGATTTAAATACCGTATATAAAAGAACCAACTTTTTATATTACCAGCATGTCACATATTTTTGGTTGTTTGTTAGTTTAAGATAAAATTGTTAATGCTTGTAATACTTTTAAGTTGTTAGTTACATAAATAGAAACTTTTTAAAATAAATAGAAAGAAACTATTTTTTACATGCGTTTAGTTGATTTAATTTTCCAGGTTAGTACACCTGGAAAATTCCACCTTTGTAACAGTATTTCTAAACTTAAGTAATCAAAAAGCATAAAGGTCATATAAACATGTTGTACCCAATTGGTTATTTAAAATTTTGGCTTTTGCTCACAGCTGGTAAAAGAGAAATATGTTTATCTTCTTAGCGATCAAATTATTGGATACTTTTCACTTTAATAATTTTTTTTATGAAACTATGATTGGACTCTGAAATTACAAAACCTTACAGCTTTTCTTCCTGACATAGCAATATCATTCACTGCTATGTCAGCTCTGTCGTATATACATTATTTTTTTGTTTGTCAACTCGTAGATACATAATTACATACAGAGATTGATATTTTTTTAACATAGTTATAATATCATCTTTAGTTTATCTGTTTAGACCGGATGATCAAAATGGAAATAAGAAATTTAAGTATTCGGGGTAGGTAAAACACGATCGAGTTTATTTTTTCTGATGAAAAATTTGTAACTGGTTTTATTGTCTCTATAATTTAATAGCATTATATTTATTTTCAACAACATATAATGTTATCGAAATCGAATGAATAATAAGATATTGGTATATTAGTACAAAGATATTAATACTTTTTTTGAAGGATAAAATAATTTTTTTACAATAGTTTCATGCAATTCTGTAACATACAAAATATATAGTCAATTCAGATAACAAAACGATCCACGCGAATTTTCATGCAATTATCCATAATTATAACTAATTAGGTGATATATATAGATAAAAATATTTATAAAAGAATTAAATCCTAAAAAGTTGACAAAAAAATCATAAATTTTTTTAATATTTTAATATTTATTTATTTCTAAATTTTAAGTCGTTTTAAATTTTTATATATAAAAAATAATTTTATATTATTATTTTAATAAAAATGTAATTTCGAATATAAAATTATATATTTTCCACCAAAAACGTTTTAAAAAACTCTTGGAAGTCGGAATCCCACTCATGTTGATCTGTTGAATTATGAAAAATTGTGGATATTATTGCGGATCAATTTATTGGCGAATCGAAAACTCAACTAACATTAACATTAAGAACTTTTCATATCAGCGGAGTGTTTACGGGACGCACTGCTGAATATGTACACCCGTAATCGAAACGATTCAATTGCAAAAACGGAATTCTACTAATTGAATAATGAATCAAAAGCATTTCATCTTTCTGATCTGAATATTGCCGGGTGTATATATTTTCGATATATTGGGTTGCATATATCTTTCCGAATTAAAACACAATTTTTTTTACTAGCCTAAAATCGTATAAATTTTGTTAATTATATTTAATTTAGTTTTTCATCTTAGGTTTGTGAATATATATATATTTTTTTATAATTTGGTATATGTTATTTTGAAAAAAATTTAGGAAAAAAAGCTTATGTGTTGATTGGCTTGGAGTTGAAAAGAAAATCAAATAGGTAATATTTTTAAAGATCATGTACATGCATAAATTTTGACAAAATAACAAAATCATAATAATTGTTTAATATTTTGCTATCACCTTTGTATAAGTGTTAATTAGTCTGTAATTTATTTGTATGAAAAGTAAATAGAAGATGTTGTTATCTTAGTTATACTGATGATTTCGATTATAAAATATTTGGATCTTATTCGTTTTTGGATAAATTGAGTTACAACAATTTATCCTAATTAAACAATAATTGTAATTAGGCTAAAATTATTTTAATTTTGTTCATAGCATATAGGTTGATTCTTTATCTTAGGTTTATAAATATATTTTTTTGTAAAATTATGTATCATTTCAAAAAATAAAGAAGACAAATTGAAGAGTGGATCCGTTGGAACTTGCATAAGCGAACCAAACCGATAATCTTTTAAAAGTTCATCGATCGTTTAGAAATTAAAAATATGAAAATATAGGAAAACTGAAAATTTGATTCCATCAATTTGTTATGTTCAGTTCAGATCAATTTGATTCTTGTTCTGCTTTTTTTTGTAATGGTGAAATTAAGATAATTAAAATCTTTCCAAGAAGTACAATTTCTCCTTTTTAGTATTTATCACCAATTTGCTAATTTAAGCGTTGGATTTTAGTTGGAAAAAAGGACACTATTGTCTACGAGAAGAACAATCTGTTTTTACGTTCTTATCATTTTCAGAATTAATTTGCTATCCCAAAATTCAAACCCGAGAATAAAACTATGATTGTCCTGTAGTTTTACGACAATGGGGTTTAACAAACTATACAAAATACATATAAAATTCATATTCGATAAATAGACTTTTCAAATTATATTGAAAATGGTCCGAATCATTCACACTCTGTATAACCGAACCGACAAAGAGTTGCGTTTTCAACTGAAAAGCTTTCGAAGGGACAAAGATAAGCGACTCCATGGATTTATCAAATCGCTTTCAAATTATTGGTAATATATTTCAACTTTAATTCTTGAAATTTGGCTGAGACCACCGACACTTTTTTTTTAATCACTTGCAAACAAAAAAAATTATCTCTTTCACAAATCTTCCAAGATTTGATTAGTACACTTGGCTAGGTAAAAGTATAAGCTAACGATCATAGTTAAACTATGTCATCTCTAAAAGGGTAAGAACATGTCCCATCGATGTTCGTCTCCAAATTTGGTTGTTCATTTGGAATAAATTGTTCAGTCGTAGTTTGATACTTAGAATATAGCCTTAACGTGACACTCATGACTTTATTGAAGATCCAAGTTCGTTATGAGTATACTCTAGTAACGAAGCGAGATTTATATTTCATGCTCTTTGAGAGACGTTCACATACACAAACATAGCTTCTATCAACACATATGTAGCTTGTATAATCAATTAGCTTAAAATAAAGTAGATGTATAATTAAGCTGATCTTGGAGAATATATAATTTTGAAAGTTTTGTCGGTGACATGCCCTTACATCTACTAATTCTTATAAAAATTAGATACCCATTTTAATCATGAGTGAAATTATTAAGAACAAATCAAGTGATAAAAAAGAAATACTTTAGTGATGATGAATGATATACCACTTACATGAAAACATGATTCCGTTATTTTTATCATTCAGAATATTCATTAAATTATTGTATTTTAACAATTTTGAAAAGTAATTTTACTATATACAATTAGCATATTAAAATATAATTATAAAAAACATGATTAATCTATTAAAAATAGTTTTTAACATTTGTAATTATTCTATAGAATTTTTTATCAATTCAGTTTTTTTGTTAAAAGTTATATAATTATTCAACAATTCTGTTATTTATATAAAATACTAGTCGCATCCTTATAATAGTCACTTGAACAATTAAAAATTATTTGCAATAAATGAAGAACATGGTGAATCTTTCAACGAAGGCAACGAACGAGGTTTTGGCCTGACTTTCAGAGACCAATGCTCGAAATCAATTTAAATTAAAACATCTTACTTAATAATAACGGTAGAATATTAAGAGATATACACAATTTCACGCATTTTTAAATTTGACAGCTTACAATTCTGATTTCTGACTCCTCGACCAAATTATTTTTTCTCAATACTTCATGAATAATTATTTTTGCTATATGCAAAAGACTTTGCTATCTAATTTATCTCGTATTAAAGAGAATATTGACACCCAACCAAAAAAAGGAAAAAAGAAAGAAAATTAAAAAGTAATAAGGAGGGACCTATCACCTATATACAATATCGCATCCAATGAAAGAAGCTTCGAATTAGACATTTTAAAAGCAATGATATGATTGCAATTAAGATAACCACATGTTTCTCCACTCTTAACTTTTTACACGTCCAAAAAAATTTCTTCTGATTTTGAAATTTGACCTAAGTTTTTTTTCCATTTTGTCCATATATTATATTCGTTTCATGTCTTTTATTTTTTTTGTCGATATGACCACATGTAGAAGTGTTAATCGAAACTATATTAGTAAATTCGGGGATATCAGTCAAAGTCAAAACAAACCCTTGATCTGTATTTTTTGTATTTTCCTGGATTATTTTCACTTCAATATAGATTTCTACTTATAAAGTACATACTTATCTATATAAATACATGTATTTTAATCATATTGGGTAAAGAAAGATCAGTTTTGGCTCTACTCTTTTTGTAGTAAGTTAAAGTAATATAATAAAGCAGAGATGTAAAAATGGAATTAGATTTTTCTTTTCTACTTTTAGATGATTATTATTAATTATTTTTGTTATAATTTTTTAAAATTTACTTTTTAATTCTTTTTTTGTCGATTTCTGGATTGTTCATCCTATATTTATTTTCTATCAAATTTATAGCTATTATATGCTAACTTAGCAGCTTTTACTGGAGATGAATAATATATCAAGCTTATGATGCTTTAGTTTGCTAAATAGATACCCAAATCACAAGTAGTTCTTCATCATTTTGTTTTTCCAAGTAGTATCATATATATTGACAGAAAACACATTATATAACTGTTTGAATATTACTCAGCAATAATATAATATTACTTGCAAAGAATTGATCGTTTTGAACTTGTTATACTATCTGTAAAATCGATTTTATAGTTTATATAATCTACTTTCGAACTGTAGAACTTAATCATGCAAGTCTATACATACATTTGTTTGAATCCATCGATCGATATCATTCATGTTACTGTCGATAAATGGTTAACTCATTGTGATCTGATCAGATCTCTAACATTAATCTTTCAGCTTCAGTCTACTATATATATATTAATATTTTTCAATTTGTTTTTGCCTAGAATGTAAGCATCTTTTGAGAACGCGTAGACCATTAACAAGTCGGCTATTTTATAAATTTTCTTGCTTTTGTCCTACAAAGGCTTCATTTATTTTCCACTTGTACTGTTGTTAATATATTAAGTTGAACACACACCAATTTCACAATATAATAATTATATAATAAGAACATAATGTAGATTGAAAAAATATAAGTCAGCAAATAAATTTGGTCCAAATGTTCACACACAAGAACATGTGGATGGAGTCACATGGGGCACTCTTCTAGCACCACAAGACAGACAGAAGTGGGGTTGTCTTCTTGCTTAACCAATGTGTTAAAATTCCTTAATTATTTGAATCATTCTTAATTATTGTGAATAATTTGGTTATATACTTTGACAACGAAGGTCCATACTTTACTTATATTATTATTCTTCTTATTAACAAACAAAAAAAAGTATGCACACTTTACTGTTAAGTCATAGAGTAGTCACTACTATGCTATTTTAAAATCCAGTTAGTTATGGCTCATCTTTTATAATCTCAAATACGATCTTAACTTCTTCTTCTATTTTAGGGAAGACGAACTATTTTTCTCCGAGAAATATCGTATAACATCATTCAGAACCCAAACTTAGACTCAATGCTATATATCTACGATTACGAAATTAAATATCTAATTCTCCCAAATTGAAAGTTCAAAACTTATATACCCATTGAATAATAGTTTAAAACGTAATAACACATAAATCTTGGTTTTCGTTAATTAAATGGTTAATAGTAAATCATTAACCACGTAATATCAACAGTAAACCGTATATAAACCTGATTATCGGGTGATTACACTAAACCAAACTCGATTACACCCGATTACACTAAACCAAACCCAATTTAAAAAATAAACCAAACCCCAAATAAATCCTCAAATCAGAAACAATTACCCAGAAACTAGAACCCTAAATCGATTCCACCTCTGAAATTGAAAATCAGAGATAGTGAAGGTGAGTTGAGTGATTCGCGGTGGCACTGGTGATTCGCGATGGGCAAGGTGATGATCCAGCCGAAGCTCCTGATGACTAGAGTTTGCAGACATCGCCGAGCACCTACAAAAGCATCACCACCACCAACGAAAATCACCAACCTAGAGAAGGAAAAAGCCAAATTGGATTGCGAAATCTCATCCCTACGTCAATACTTCAACTGGATTTAAGGAATTGTAGGTTAAATCAACAGAAATCGCGAAAGTCGATTTTAAGTTCTTAGTTTTTGAAATTTTTGAATTTAGAGATTTTTGGGGAAGAGCTGGGATTTGAGCGAATCGGGTTTGCTCACGGTTTAGTTTCGGGTTCAACAGTTCGATATTTGGTTTACACCACAAACAGTCGAACTATTATTCAATGGGTATATAAGTTTCGAACTTTCAATTTTGGGGGAATTCAATCTTTAACTTAGTAATCATGGATATATAGTATTGGATCTAAGTTTGAGTTCTAAATAGTGCTATACGATACTTCTCGGGGGTAAATAAATCTTGTTATATGTCTGATATTTTTAGCTTAATTAAGAAAAGATTTAACCAAATAACTTATACTTCATTTTACTAAATTCTGACCAAGGAGTAAATTATGTATTAACTCTAACAAAACATTTTGAAATTCCAAAACAGAAGTCTTTTTTTGGAAAACAGAAAATTAACGCTACAACGACATTTTGATGGTATTGTACAATATTTGGTCCATGGTCGATCAATAACTTATATCATGATAATTTTCTAATAAGTTACTTCATTAAAATTATTTATATTAATGTTTATCAATATCGTTTCAAATTAAGTTTTTTATCTTTAAATGTACAATTACGAAAAAAGTAAAATACAAAAAAATTGAGAATCTCATTAAATTCAGTTTGCTTTCTCATAATTGTAATGAAAACGACAACCTTTGATATCTAGTAGTAATTACAAAATAAAAAGATCTTGACTATAAAAACAAGTAAATAACTCAAAAGACTTTTTAAAAGATAGCAAAAGTAAACTCTACAAGAAGTTTCCAATATTGTAATATAATAATGGAGAGCAATCTAACTCTCTCCAATGTGGCATAAACCTAACTTGTACATCCTTCTTATATTTCGGGTAAAAACACACACAGTCGTGTTAAAAAAAAAACGTCACCATCACAATTACAACAATACTTTTTGGTTTTTTTTTGGTAAAATACAAAAGTACTATTATATTTCTGAAATTAACTCGTTGATTTTATATATTATATCTTTATTACAGAAAAAAAGTGGTTTCCGACCAGCAAAATTTCTCTATTTCTCTTTATAATCATCACATCGTTCCTTCACTTGGTTTTCAGGGCTCGAAAATAGAAACTCTCTTAAAAAAAAAATCATTTTTGCGAATCAAGATTTTTTCGAGCCCCTTCGATCCAAAGGAGAAGAAGAATCCACAGACAAAATCTAAAACCAGTGAGAGTTTTACATCAAAAAGACGAAAATGCCCCTGTCGGCGACGGCGGATACAAGTAAGACGGTGAAGCTGGAGAGGTACAACAGCTACCTCCGTAAGATTCACAGTACGAAAGTTCTCAACGCTTCTTCTAAAGTCCTTTTCCGAGCAACCCTCCTCGTCGCTCTCGTCCTCGTCCTCCTCTTTGCAATCAACTATCCTCCACTTTCCGACAGCCGCGCCGCCGCAGCACAGCATCTCCACCGTCGTAGCTTCTTATCAACCGGGATCTTCTCTTCCTCTTCCTCTTCCTCTCTAGGCGAAGGAGCCGCTTGGGAGAAGCGCGTGAGACAATCCTCAACAGCAAAACGACCACATGGTCTCTCCGTCCTCGTCACAGGAGCAGCCGGATTCGTCGGATCCCACTGCTCCATCGCGCTTAGAAAACGTGGCGATGGAGTTTTAGGATTCGACAACTTCAACGATTACTACGATCCAGCGCTCAAAAGAGCAAGACAACAGCTTTTAGAGAAACAACAAGTGTTCATCGTCGAAGGAGATCTCAACGACGGTCCTCTCTTGAGAAAGCTCTTCGATGTTGTCCCTTTCACTCACGTCCTTCACTTAGCAGCTCAAGCCGGAGTTCGTTACGCGATGAAGAACCCTCAATCTTATATTAGCTCAAACATCGCCGGTTTCGTAAACCTCCTCGAAGTAGCTAAAGCAGCGAATCCTCAGCCAGCGATCGTATGGGCTTCGTCTAGCTCCGTTTACGGACTCAACACCGAAAATCCGTTCTCCGAAGAACACAGAACGGATCAGCCGGCGAGTCTTTACGCAGCGACGAAGAAAGCAGGAGAAGAGATAGCCCACACTTACAATCACATCTACGGTCTTTCTTTAACCGGCCTCCGGTTTTTTACGGTTTACGGTCCTTGGGGAAGACCAGACATGGCTTACTTCTTCTTCACTAAAGACATACTCCACGGGAAAACAATCGACATTTACAGAACTCAGGACAATCAAGAAGTGGCGCGTGACTTCACCTACATCGATGACATCGTTAAAGGATGTGTCGGTGCGTTAGACACGGCGGAGAAAAGCACGGGAAGCGGAGGAAAGAAGCGAGGACCGGCTCAGCTTCGAGTTTACAATCTCGGAAACACATCTCCGGTTCCGGTCGGGAGATTGGTTTCGATATTGGAAGGATTGTTAGGGACGAAAGCGAGGAAACATCTGATCAAAATGCCAAGAAACGGTGACGTGCCTTACACGCATGCAAATGTGAGCTTAGCGTATAGAGATTTCGGGTATAAACCAACGACGGATCTAGCGGCGGGGTTGAGGAAGTTCGTCAAGTGGTACGTTGGTTATTACGGAATACAGCCGAGGGTAAAAAAGGAAAACTCTCACGCCGAAGATTCCGCTTAATATCTCTCTTTCTCTCTCTCTTCTTCATCACATGCTTTGTTTTTTTTTTCTTTTTTACAAAAAAAAAATTATTTACAGGGACTGATTTCTGTATTTTTCCGTTTTTATTTTAAAAATGCCAAAAAAATCATTAATGTTTTGTGGTGGTCCTTTTTTTAGGGGGATCAAAGTGTGGGAATTAAATTGCTACAGCTGTATGTTATATAATAGAAATATATATTATATAGAAGAAAAAGGGAAAGGGTGAGAGAAGAACAAAAAGAAAAAAGGAGGGGTATAATTGGAAATATATGTGGGTTTGTTATGCAATAAATGATGTGTTAAGGATCTTGCTGGAAAGTGTTTAGAGAGCAGATCTTAGCCGTTGGATTTTTATAATCAAGGAATGAAACCTGTGATCCATTATCAACTGTAACATAAATTTTATTCTCTTTTATTTTCCTTTTTTTGCCTTTTCTCTCCATTACCTTTTTTTTCTTTTACTTTTAATGTTCTTTTTTTTCTTTACTACTATTTAATGCCAAAACCAAATTGAAACTAAACCGGTACTAAAGCTCAAACCGGATTTGACTTTGAGAAAATAACTTTATCGTCGCAATAAACCAAAAAGAGAAAGGAAGAGGACCATTGGCATTGGACCCCCTATTATTTGTAATCAATCATCAAATTTTAGTTTTTAATGTTATTATATTTTTCTTTTATGCTTTTTTTTTCTATCTACGAATTTTGCTTTTATTTCTGCGTAATATAAGCTTGAGCAATTATTGATATATTCGCTTTTGACGATGCCATGCCTTTGCCAATTACCAATAGCATTTAATTGTCAAAAGAGTTTCTACCGGCACATTTTATTTATTTTAATTAATATTTTCTTTAGTAAAATACGTTAAAATTAGTATAGCAATTATTGATATATTCACCTGATTTTGTTGGATTTATATAGTTGCATTGATAATCAATAATATGCTGGATTTTTTGTTTGTTGCAACTTTCGCAATATCTTTATGCAATTAACTTTTTCTTACTTAAAACTTCTACGAATCTAATTCCTATCGCATTATGTAATATACAAGAATTTGATACAACGCTGAAATCTAGAAGATATGTCTATTACGCTAAATTCTAAAAGTAAACTATAGAGATAACATCCGATATACAAGAATTCAAGTACTCTGTTTAATCATTACAAGTTATAAGATTTACCAGAACAAATTTCTCAGATTGTATAACCATTTGATATTTTTGTTAATTATTTCAGCACAAAACATCGAATTAGATTGCGGAAAATGGAGTGTTACAATAACCAAAACAGGTTTAAGTAAGTTCAGTAAAACCAATTAAGGCTTTGTTTGTTGTAGTAACAAAAGAGGAAACAAGCTAACTAATTACTGAAAAACTGGAAGCTCTCTCACTCTCTCTCTCTCTTTCTCTCAAATCCTTTGTGATGTTAGTAGCCACCACTAGCTCCGCCATAACCACCACCACCACCATATGATGATCTTGGGGTACTTGGTCTCTCATTTGCAAGATTCACACGGATGTTCCTACCATTCAGCTCCTTTATCAAACATAAATTCCAAAAAACAAAGTAATTAGAACAGAGAAGACTTTAAAAGATAGGACAATCAATAACACTACGCATCGTTAGTGTTCTTTCTAACCTTTCCGTCCATTTCTGTTACGGCATTGTTTGCAGAATCCTCACTGTCGTAGCTGACAAATCCAAATCCTCTTGACCTCCCTGTCTCTCTGTCTGCAATCACTGTTGCTGCACAACCAAAGCCACAACCTTTGAATGAGGAACATTACTAGGTCGCTAGGCGGTACAAAGCTAAACACTTATACCATCTCACAAACGTTCATCATCAACCTCCTCAATCGTCATTCCATTGAATAAGACTAAAACAGTTGAAACATTCTTGAATGCGTCTTAGATACATTTAGTCACATAGCAATTTAGAAACAATCCAAACGAAAACACTTTCTATTGTGTAATGAAAACGGAGACAGAACCAACAACTTACCTTCTGTCACTTGGCCAAAGTTAGAGAAAGCGTCCTTTAAGGACTGGTCATCAGTTCCCCATGAGAGACCTGAAAGCAATGTACATGAACGAAACATTAAAAAAAAACACATAGCAGTGCAAAATACATTTAATCAAAGCAAATGTAGAAAGCAAGTGAAGATATATAAACTTACCACCAACAAAAAGCTTGGTGGACATGTAACGGAGAGAGCCGAACATAGATGTCACTGGAACACTTGAGCTCTGAGAAACACCTTGTCTCAAAATACCACTAAGTTTGTTGCAGAAAGCCATTTCTAGATATACCTGCACACAATATATAACTAATCACTTCCAATTTCTTGATGTCTAAGCAGGATAAACATAGAAAAACGATAATCAACAAGCTATATAAACATTATTCCCTTTCAATTCGACCACAAAGAATCCAAATCCTAAGATCAAAAAAACTCGAGCCATTACAAGAGCATACAAAAACTTCCATCAAAATCTAACGCACAAATGGCAGATAACAAATGCACGTATTAGCCATTTCTAAAGCTATGAAAGAGATTCAAGAGACAAGGCAAACCTCAGCGAAAGGGAATGACGAAATTAGGGTTTTTGCTAAGTAACAGTGACTGAGTAAAGGAGGCAGTAAAAGAGTGAAGACAAAGTGTAGGGTTTAAGAGATTTATAGACAGAGCTCAGAAACTAACCGAACTGAGATTTTCGGGTTTTGGTTCTGATTCGGTTAATCATGCTGACAATTCGGTTAATCATGCTGACAATTCGGTTTCGGTTACTAGTTCGGTTCGGTTTGGTTTGATTTATTAACCAATTTTTTCAAACCTAATTATACCAAATTATGCCGAACAAAATAAAAATTATATTAAAACGACTTAACCAAAAAATCGAAACCAAACGAAATTATATGAATTTTATCTGAATTTTTCTAATTTTAACTGGTTTTCTCCAATTTTAATCTAAAAACCAAAACTTTCGATTAATTTTAATAAATTTAAGATAACTGAAATAATCGAAATTGAACTGTAATTTTTTGGTCAATAACAATAATTTGTTTAAAAAAATCGAACTAACCAAAAACCCAAAAAAACAACAGTTCGGTTAACCGAACTCCCAGTCAAGAAACTCTCATTTTTTCTTACAAAATATAGTTTGTTTTTATTAGATTAATCACCTGTGGTTACAAAAAACCAAGATATTTTGTTTTGCTCAGATTAATCACCTGTGGTTAGGTGTATCGTATTTCGTATGTACTACGGTCTATTGAATATAAAATGTAGCTGGTGTAGAGAATCAAGTTCCCGCATTTGTCTCACTTCTTCTTCTTTAGTAGCCACGTCAGCTTTTATCTATTTGTTTATCCACATCAGCATGGACTAAAAGCTCATAACCAGAATATGGGCCAAAAGCCCATTTATATTTACTTATAAAATGTATGTAACACTACATAATGCATACACTTTACTACTTTATAGATGTTTTGGACGACAAGTTCATGTGAACCCCAACAAACAAACCTAAAAAGTAGTTGGATCATTCATTGCAGTTAAGTTGTCACTAGTGTGACCAACATTATCTAAAGTAGTTCACAAGTCACAACCTTACACTACTATGTATTGACCATTAATATTCACAACACTAAAGTTGCAAAATTATCATTCTTGATGCTACCTCGGTGTTGTTTTAGTCTCTTGTTTCGTAACTGAAATTAAAATATTCATCTGTTTGATCAATATGTGAATGATTTTGTAGAAAAAAATATATAAAACAATCGTATCTAGTGTGGTTGGCTCAACCGTTTAAAATATGATGTCAAAATGTTATCAACTCCATTTTCAATTCCTAGATCGATGCTTGTTATATTTGGGAAGAGAGTTTTACATTTATGGATTCGTCACAAGTATTAACAAAAGTTGGTTAGTCAAAATCTTGTGTTAGTAAAAAACAATTTTCATATCAGTAGTTAATTTTTTTTTTAAATAGTATATAAACGGTATGAGTTAATTTATTCAATATCAATTAATTTTGAGTTACAAAACATTAATTTTAGAAGGAGACCATAATTTGGTAAATGAACTTACAAAATTAAGCCATATTATATAAAAAGAATCTGAAAAGGAGGTAGCATACGATTACAGGTGGAACCGTATAATAAATGTTGAAGTCATATAAGTGACTGATTTGTGGTAGTTGTTGTTCGTATACTTCACACTTGTATGCCTTAGGGTTGCTTTATTTAATTGCTTCACTAAATTATGGATAAAACCGATTGCCATATTTTCCTTCTCTTTAAGGTTCAGATTTGGTCTGAAACCAGATTTCGAAATCTTAAATTAGGATTGCTTCATTCATATTTTCCTTCTCTTTAAGAATTCTTAAAATTTTCACTCTGGAATTTTCAGAATCTTTATTGCGGCTTAAGTAATCAAATTTCCCGAATTGAACTAATTTTTTTTGAATCCAAACCCAAATTTTCAAAACTGGACCAAATTATAAATTAATCTGCATACATTTATCTACTGACTTAACCAATTCCAAACCGAACTAACAAATATTATTTAAAAATTAATATTTAATCATATATAGAGAAAAATATTACAAATCTATAATCTAAAATAAAATCAGCAAATTATTTTTATTTATTATTATTATTTCGTCAAAAAAAAATATATCATTTGATTATAAATGAGACTTATTTTCTATAATCTAAAAAACTCCAAACTCTAACCAAAACAAACAAATTATAATTTAATCTCAAACGGGATCTATTTTTTTGAACCCAAAAAACCCATAAAAAAAATAAAAGACATAAAACCGTTTCTTTCTCATTTTTAAATATCGATAATAATCATTCATCTTTTTTATATTTAAATTATCTGGTGCTTTGTTTGGAACAGTTGATCATACTGTGTATTTTGAAAATTTTTATTGTATCAAACCATTATACTAAAGATAATATTTTTTTGAATAATATCTCATTTCCACACAAACCATTTTTAGCATTAGTTATTACTATTGGTTGTTGTGTACTGATTCACTTTTGTATTACATCTCTTACAATGATTTAATTTTTGCCATATCTTAGAAATCACAATTTTATATCAACGATCCATTATCGTCTACCATCGCTAACGGTCAAAAGATTGAATTTTTTATTTAAAGCTACCTAAAATGTTTTACCTTACAAAACGGCATTTATGATTAGTGTCAAATATATGCAACCGCACATGTCATGTTTGGGGGGACTAATTGCATAATCAAGATCAAGATAAGTGACTTCAGAATGAGTCCGATTGTAGGATTGGTACTCATGTACATTAGAACCATGCATGGCAGATAAACATATAAATATTTGGCGCAATTATTTTGGACGTGATGTGAAAATCTAAATCCTAACCCTAACCAATACCTCCAACTATTGGTTAAATATTACAAAGTCCCTAATCAATACCTCCAACTATTGGTTAACTATAAATTTAAATATAGAATTTAAAGCTCAGTTCATGTCATATAATTAAAAGCATATTTATCGATCAAACTTATAGAGCTAACATCGAGCAATACGTCTTGACAATATATATGAACTTATTTATTTTTGCTAAAAGAATACATAATATGTTGGTTCTTGTTATAAACCATTTTCATATCCAATTTATATATATATACAACTACGTAAGGTATATATTGTGTGAGTCTGTGAGAATATAGTATACACAGCAATGCTTTCGGTGGTATAGGCTTCTACGTAAAAACAAGTAAGAATGGGGTTACCTTCACCTACACATGACGCAACACTATTGTTTCTACTACAGATTCTTTTTTTTAATATGATGTCTATTATAATATTTATACGTAATAGCGTAAGTATATCGCAGTCACAATCTATATAAAAATGACGAAAGGGAAAGAGACACGACGCAAAAGAATTGAGAAATTAGAGAGAAAGCAAAATCTGTAAGAAAATATTTAATTCTTCCTATATATATACTGGCATAGGCTAGACCTAGAGATTACACATAAATCATTTTTACAAGTATTTCTCATACATCCATCCTCTTGTCTCATACACATGGGTGGACTTCAAGAAGAGGGAAGCGGTCCGGCTCATAGTTTCCGGTTATCTACGGTGAGTGCATCTCGACCAACAGAGACCGGTACCACCCACGAACCCACCGGTTTAGACCTCGCCATGAAGCTCCACTACCTAAAGGTGGTTTATTTGTACTCGGCCGAGACGGCACGTGACTTGACTGTGATGCACGTGAAAGGGCCCTTGTTCCCAGTGTTCGAACAGATCCCATGGATCATTGGCAGGTTTAGGCGGCACGAATCGGGACGTCCGTTCGTAAAGTGCAACGACTGTGGCACACGTTTCGTTGAAAGTCAGTGCGATCTCACAGTGGAGGACTGGCTACGTGTACCGGACCGATCCGTTGATGAGTCTTTGGTTTACCATCAACCAGTTGGACCGGAGTTAGCATACTCTCCTTTGATATATATTCAGGTATGTGTGTCTCCACTAATTTACGTAAAATTACATAAAAGTGCAAAAAGAAAAAATTACATCTAAAAAAAAAGAGTAAAATATTCATGGTATATTAGCGAGTGCGCAAAGTAAAATATCGGTTTCATTCGGTTGTTGATGTAGATGACCCGGTTTAAGTGCGGTGGAATAGCTTTGGGCTTAAGCTGGGCCCATATAATGGGGGATCCATTCTCTTTTTCTCACTTTTTCAACTTGTGGACTCGGGCCTTAGCTGGTGAAGAGATCAACTGCCCCAAAACCTTTGATACACAGAGAGGTTTTCCAAACCCGAATTTGAAAGGTAAAGAACCGGGTTCCATCAAACGGGTTGACCCGGTTGGAGATCTCTGGGTTGCTCCCAATAACAACAAAATGACAACATACTCTTTCAATGTAACGGTCAACGATATAAAATCATATTTTCCCGCTAAAGAAGATGAATTCGAGATTCTCAGTGGGATCATATGGAAATGCATAGCGAAAGTCAGAGAAGAATCAGAGCCGGTTGCGATTACGATCATCAGATCGGATCCTAACGGACTGAAACATAAAACGGTGAGAAACAGTCAGATGATTAGTTCTGTTCACGTCAACTTTTCGGTGGCAGATGCAAATTTGGAGAAGATTGTAAAAGCGATCGGAGAAGCGATCGATGAGAGTTCTAAGATCGATGAGAGTTCTAAGATCGATGAGATTGGAGAGAGCAATGATGGTGTTTTGGATTTTATCGTGTACGGAGCGAACTTGACGTTTGTGGATATGAGCAAAGTTGATTTCTACGAGGCGAAGGTAAGGAAGGCTTCACCGGAATCAGTGTATTGTAATGTTCATGGTATAGGAGACGGCGGAGCGGTGATAGTTTTGCCGGTGGCTAAGGAGGAGGAGAGGGTTGTGACAGTGACGTTTTTGGAGGATGAGATGGAGAAGGTTAAATGTGAACTTAAGAAGTGTGGTTTAATCACGGAAAATGAACTTATTAAGTTTCATGGACTTCAACAAAAAAGTTTCATTAATGGAGAGCGCAAGTGATCATTAGTGTATCGTTATTCCTTGTCTTGATCAAGTGTGTCATGTTTGTTTGTTTGAATCGTTGTAGTTCTTTGTCGTGATTGTCATTAATAATACTAAGAAGACGAGTTTGTGGGTAAATTGAAATAAGTACAAAAATTTGTAATCGTATGGTTTAATGATGTTTATTCGAATGTTTCATGATAAAATGTGTGTTTAATATTAGTGAACTTGGTCATGTATGTGTATCAGTATCAATATTAGTTAAGGAGAGAAAGAGAGACTTGTCTTCGAATACAATTGCCTTTTTTATTTTCTTCAGTAAAACGAACAACACAAATTAAAATCCTTGACATACCACACATATACGAGAAATAGATAACCACACCAAAAATATCCTTTATACACTCAGTATTGTCTTTCAAGTTCGGTTAGCGAACTCAAAAACGTATGTAACTCCCTTCTTTCTCTATTTTGTTGATTCCTTAATGTAATAACGTATGTGTTGATTAGCAAGGAGCAAGAGCATCGAATTCTTTAATTTATCACGTGTGTAACTCGGTTTCCAAATGGCTCTCTATGGAAGTGAGTTGAGTTGAGTTGTTGTTTGGGTTGGTGCTTAGGTGTTTTCTTTGTTCTCTCCATATGGTTTTGGGCCTTGGATCAGAGCGGTTCGTGTCTTCAATAGATTGGGAGCAATGTAATAAGATTCTTGAAGATCTCTAATCCTTAAGTTTATTAATGTTATAGGAGGTTATTGTCTATCAAATTCTGAATCGACTACTGCATTTAGATCTTGATGGGTGTTGTGTTTAGATGTATTGTTCTTTTTTTTTGATATTTTTCTGCCTTTGTTTCATCTTCTGGAGTTGTATTCGTAAACCGCCGACTAATGGTTTTGGGGTTGTATCTTTTAAACCACAGGCTTGGACTCCCTCTTTTGGGATTTAGAATCCTTGTGTGGGCTTGTTATTTTTGGTTTTGAATCTTTAATAAAACATTGCTCATTAAATATATACATGGACAGCTAAAAATATTACGTACAGTAAATTGTTTATAGATTAATAATGTAAATACTATGATATTTTATTAATTTATAGATTATTAATGTATAGAAAGTATCCCAAAATAGCATTATAGAAGTTTTGGTATAAAAAGATTTATAAAAACACAATGCGACCAAGAGATCTGGGTTCGATTCCCATATGATGCGAATTATGCAGATTAATGGAGGCAAACTTTACATAAATTTTTTCAGTAGGGTGCAAATAGAACGGTTCGTCAATATATGATGCATGTGAATTCTAAATATCGTGAATTTTTGTGAATTATATTGTTTTTGTCCGTTGAATAATTGTCTTTATAGTCGTTCAAAAAATTTGAAATACAAAATATTTACGACAAAAAAACACAATGTGACCACTGATAAAATAATTTGAAAAAAAATTATTTTTTCCATAAAAATTTAAAACTATTATATAATTTGAAACCATTTTTTCTCTAGAATATCACTTATTATGAAATAAAAAAATATACTAATTATTAATTTATGATATTTATGAGACCATATTTTTGTTACTGTTTTTTTTAATTATTATCTTATTAAACTGTTTTATATTTTAAATATGTCTAATTCTGAACCATAAAATTATCATTTTATCGTATTTATTAACTTATTGAGTTTATTACTATAATTGTTACTTGTTTGCAACTGTCAAAATGCTTTCAATGAAAAAAGTAGTTAATTCTTCCAAGTACTCCAAAAATCAGTGTAGACTTCGATCAGTGATCCATAGATTATAGAAACTAAAAAAGAAAGAGAATTGTGTGATTCTCTAAAGTTGTTTTGTTCAGTTTGAGAACCGTACATTCATATATTTTCATATTCTGTAAATCTTCTTAGTCCCCATTATCAAAATTAACCAACTAAAAGAGAAGATCGATGAGAAAATGTTTATACTGGCGGAGTGGAGGAATATTTATTCCGCCGATCCCTAAATAGCAATGCATGCCTTTTGTGTTTATAGGCTTCTCTAGGAAAAATAATTAAGAAATGGGGTCACTTTAACCTACTTGTGACGTACGTTGTCTCTGTTATACATAACAACATGAGTAGATAGATTGCAGTCACAATCTATATAACAAGGATGAAAGAGATAGAGACGTCAGAGAACAGTAAAAAGTTGTAAAAAAATATATAACTGTTGTTATATATATACATTTAGAGTAGACCTAGCGATCACTCATAGTCGGCTTTGCCAATATTTCTTACATCTCTATTCTTCTCTTGTCTCATACACATGCATCGACTTCAAGAAAAGGGAAGCGGTCCGGTTCGTGGCTTCCGGTTGTCGACCGTGGGTTCAGCCCGGCCGACAAAGACAGGTACGACCCACGAACTCACCGGTTTAGACCTAGCCATGAAACTCCACTACCTAAAGGCTGTTTATATTTACTCGGCTGAGACGGCACGTGATCTGACCGTTATGGACGTGAAAGGTCCCTTGTTCTCAGTGTTCGACCAAATCCCATGGATTACTGGTAGGTTCGCGCGACACGATTCGGGACGTCCGTACATAAAGTGCAACGACTGTGGCGCTCGTTTTGTGGAAAGTCAGTGTGATCTCACTGTGGAGGAGTGGCTACGTGTACCGGACCGATCCATTAATGAGTCTTTGGTTTATCATCTACCAGTTGGACCGGATTTGGCCTTCTCTCCTTTGATCTATATTCAGGTACGTATATGTCCACCAATTTACGTAAAATACATGATAATTGACGCATGAAAATGTAAAATGTATATAATAAAAGACGTATTATGATAGTTAAACATCTTAATTATTTAGCGTATTCATATATATATTTGACATGATTCTACAGTAGTTTTTCCTATTATTGAGTGACCAGTGACCACGTACACCATAGAGTTGCATGAAAAATTGATGTTTTCAAGCCTAAGCAAAGTAAAACCAAATTAAAAACATCGGTTTAATTGCTGTAGATGACCAGGTTTAAATGCGGTGGATTAGCTTTAGGCTTGAGCTGGGCCCATATCAGTGGAGATCCATTTTCTCTTTCTCATTTCTTCAACTTATGGACTCGGGCTTTTGCCGGTGAGGAAATCTACTACCCTAAAACCTCTGATTTGGAAAGAGTATTTCCAAACCCGAATTCCACGTGCAAAGAACCCGTTTCTATCAAACGGGTTGACCCAGTAAAGGACCTATGGGTCGCTCCGAGTAAAATCAAAATGACAACATACTCTTTCAACATAACTGTTAAAAATGTAAAAACATATTTTTCCGCAAAGGGAGATGAATTCGAGATTCTTAGTGGGATCATATGGAAATGTATAGCGAAGGCCAGAGGAAAACCAAAGCCGGTTGCGATTACGATCATCAGATCGGATCCAAACGGACTGAAACCTAGAGCGGTGAGAAACAATCAGATGATTAGCTCGGTTCAAGTCGATTTTTCGGTGGCGGAAACAAATTTGGAGGATATTGTGAAAGCAATCGGGGAAGCGACCGATGAGAGGTTTTGGATTGATGAGATTGGAGAGAACGATGATGGTGTTCTAGATTTCATCGTCTATGGAGCGAGATTGACGTTTGTAGATATGAGCGAAGTGGATTTCTACGAGGCAAAAGTAAGGGAGAAGTTGCCGATATCGGTGTATTGTAATGTTCAGGGGATAGGAGACGACGGAGCTGTTGTGGTGTTGCCGACGGCGGAGGGGGAGGAGAGGGTTGTGACGGTTACGTTGCCGGAGGATGAGATGGAGAAGGTACAATGGGAACTAAACAAGTATGGTTTAATCACTCCGTTAGTTAACGGAGAATAAAGGTTTCTTTTCTTTATCAAGTATGTAATGTAATGTTTCTTTTCTTGAATCGTTTTATTTCTTTATCAACATACTTGGCGAGCTTGTATGTTTATATGTGAAGAAGGCAAGAAGTGGAGAACACTCTCTCTTCTGTAACAATATCTGAATAGCAAGAACTTAAAATGAGAGTGAAGTTGACCAATTAGGTGGATAAAACAGTCATGAACCGCTAAGTCTCATAATGCAACCATCCACAGACTTGTTCTCTTCCTCCTCTTCCTTGTGAAGGCTAAACTTGCGAGTCCTCAAGTTCAACAAGACTATACTGTCATTGTTTCTACTCCACAGATTTCTACTTCACCGAACCCAACCGAAGACGAATTGGTGTTAACTTGCCATGAGAGCTGCCATGCCGCCGTAGGATCATTGATCAACCGTGAAGTTCTTGACCAGCCTCCAAACCCTGATTGTACAGACGTTGTGATTGTTCTCTTGAAACGAGTTTCTCGAAAGAGAGAAATAGCAGGAAAAGGTGTAATACGACATTCATCACTATCTTCAAGACAAGCCTCAAACGGCAGAGGCAAAGGCGGCCCAAATGTCTCCCTTGTGAAATCGAAAAAGACTGAGGGAAGTTAGATGTTATAACATAATGACTACGTATGTGTGGTTTTAATTCATCACTTAACTAAGAGAACCTTAACAAAATTTACCTAGTCTTTACTTGAAAGCTGACACAACATTTCATCTTGGAAGAAGATTGAAGTGAAGCAGAAACAATTTTTATAAATTTTTGAACAGTTTGTCGAAAGTGGCATTGACAAAATTCGAAAAGTAAATCGTTTCAGTTGGCGAAAAGGCTGAAGGATGGTTTGCTATTTAAATAGATGATCATTCAGAACTAGCAGGAGACGATCTATCACCTCGTCCTTTGTCGTCTCCAGGAGAAGATGAACGCAATCTTTCATGACGTTTTGATCTTTTATCTCTTGAACTGTTCTTCTTCTCTATCGATCCCGACCTTGAGTGTCCCTTATGTCTTGATTTCTTTTCATCAGAATATCCAGGGGATGACTTTCTCTCTCTCCTATGCTTACCCTCAGAAGATACTGACCTCGACCGTCTTCTACTACGACGCTTTGACTTTCTGTCCCTACTCTGAGCCTCCTTGGTATGACTACGCCTACCTTCCACTGATTTTGACCTGGACCTCCTTCTACGTGATCCTGTGTTTCTATCTTCATCCAGCTCATTTTTCTTAGAAGACCTTTGTTTAGTTTCTACTGACCTAGACCTAGACCTTCCCCTCCTTTCCTCCTTATTATAGTCATTGTCTTCAGCAACATCAATATCCTGATGAGAGCCATTGTTGATTTCCAATGATTTAGACCTGGACCTCCCCCTGTGTTTCCGTTTGGTATCATCAGAACTTCGGGATGTGTCTCTGGTTTTTTTCCGATTTTCACCAGATCTTGACCTTGACCGGTTTTTTTTGTGATATTTCAGTTCCTCATCTCTAGCTTTATCCTCTTTATCAGCAGAATCTTCCACTGATCTAGATCTCGAACGTGTTCTACGTTTGAGTTTGATTTCTTCATCATCTCTTCGGGTTGACTTAGTTTCCTTAAGTCGCGTTGGCGATGATTTCTTATCCCCACGAGATGAGCTATCGCGTCGATGTCTTGACAGCTCTGCATCATCCTGCTGGGATTTTCTCTTTTTGGGGCTTACACTCCTACTTCTCCTTGAGCTAGATGAATGGTGTTCATCTGATCTACCGTATCTCCTACTTTCAGAAATATTCCTAGAATCTCTATATGACCCCCTTCTCCCCTCATAAGTTGATTGCCGGTGATATCTTAACGGTGATCTTGACCTATGACTTCGTGGGCGACGAAATGGTGGTGAATAAGACGGAGATCTCCGTCTTCGCCTGTAACTAATTGGTGATTTTGACTTCGATCTCGATCTCGACCTTGCAGGTGAGTTAGATGGTGACCTGCAAAAGAGAGGTAACTATTAGTTCAACTCTAACAAAAATGAAAATGCTATCAAAAGAAAAAGGAGAAAGCCACAGGTAACGGAAAGCCCACTTAGGTTTCTGGTCAGCTTCTTTTTCGTCAAATCCAGCTCCATCAGGTTTCAGTTTCCTACTTATCTCTGCAGCTCTAGCTGCTGCAAGCTCGGTAGCAGACTTCATGGTGGCAGCCCTATTCGCCGCCTGCTGAGTAGCCATGGCTTGTTGCATCAGTATAGCCTGTTGGAATTGCATCTGCTGCATCGCGACGGCCTGTTGCATCATCATTGGTAGTGAGGATGAAGAAGAGTTATCTGAAGATGGTTTCTGAGGAAGCGATTTCGCAATCTCAACATTCAAAGGCCTACCACAGACTTCCATATTATTTAATGCCAAAGCAGCGGTTGCTTCTTCCGGCTTTGAGTATTCTATATAGGCAAGATGCTTTGAATCAATTATAGTACAGTCAACTACTGTGCCACAGAAGCTAAATAGCTGCCTAAGCTGTTCAGTTGTAAGCAGTGGACTCAGGTTGCTAACTTGGAGAAATTTCTTCAACGCTTCCCCCTTTACTCCTTTCTCCGGGGAACCTAAATCAGAAGCTACTTCAACTCATGAGTATCACAAAACGGAAGCACACTAAATTTCTATATAATCATACACGATTCCACTAGAGACCCAAAACAAAATAAAGCGTATATTATAGAGGGAGACCAAGGGTCCAACAGTGAAAGGACACAATACCTAAAGAGCCTTTGTTTGATCGAGCTTGTGCTTGCATCTGTGAAGCATGAGCTTGAAGGGCCTGTGCGGCGACAATAGCCTGAGCAGCAGCCATTGCTGCAGCGGAAGGTGCCATAGGTACCTGACTCAGATTACCCATGCTTGTTGTTGCAGCTATAGCAGTCATCAGCAAATTCTGTGGAGGGTGATTCAACTTGCACATAGTGTTTGCACATCTACCATTGAGGTATTCCCGGCACACTTCCCCAAGTGAAGCTCCAACTCCAGGCAAAATAGCACCACCCGAAGGACCAGGGGCAATGCCTGGAACCATCCCCAAGAGCCCTGGGAAAGCACCCGAAACCGAACCAGTGTAATTCGGCATGTTTGGCATTGTTTGGTTTATAAGGTTTGAGTATGAAGCTGGAGCGGAGCCAATCAGTCCAGTAGAAGAAGAGCCTGTTTCAGATATAAAGACAAGACCTTACCATCAAAACGCATACTAGAAACATTAATGAACTCTTAAGCTCCATGGCTGTCACTAATTGCAGTAAGTGAGCATAGTTTAGACTCATAGATCAGATTTCTTGAAAGTGAAAAACAGTACCTTGGCTAAAGAAGACAGGAAAAGGACTTCCCATAATCGCATTCCCATTGCATTCAATGTTCACCATGTAGTTTCCTCTCTTGGGCACAACGTAAGTAACAGCATAACTCCCATCTCCCACATCCTTAACCACTCCTTCTTGATCTGTACCACCAACACCTACACCAGGTGACACTTTAACCCTAACCAAAGCCCCACCATTAGGAACTTTTCTTCCATCGGAGTCCTTTGTTACAACTACAAATGTAGACGGTACACAAGCCGTTCCTCCACCGATCCCAGCTCCAGAAGCCGTGGACTTACTCGGATCCACCGGACCAATTGGTTTCCTCGACAAGTAATCAGATTCATCATCCGAATCGCTATCAGATTCTGGTGCAGATTCCGATACCATAGAAGACGGAGCAGCTTCAATCAAAGGTGTAGCTTGATCGACGCTTTTGAATGTGGCTTCAAAAGCTGCTTTTGCGGCAGCGTCTTTCTCTCCTTGGTCCTTGATTTTGGCGTCTTCCGCATGTTTCATCCAAAAGGGCTTACCAGCGTTAGAAGCCGCCATCAAAATAAGTAGCGACTAACACCAATTTCTATCTCCCTCGATCTGAAATGAACACCGGCGAAGTAAATCCTCAGAGCTAAATCCCTAATTCGGAAATAACAATTGATAAGAGCAGAGCCTAAGCTTCCATTAACACAAACTAGAAAGAGCAGGGTGAAGGTAAAATGCAGAAATGGTGGAAATCGAAGGGTAGATCCCGCGGTTCTAGGGTTTCTAGCAAATCGAGAAAAGCAAAGGAAGAAGAAGAAGAAAGAGGAAGAAAGACGAATATTTTATCTAAGGCGCAAGTGGACGATCTCTTTCCTCTTCTTCCTTTTTTTTTCTGGGGGAGCGCAACAAAACGATAACTCTCTCTCCCGGAGAGAGGCTCTCCTAGTTAGGTTCCCTATCGTTTTACTATTTTGCAATATTTGCATTGTGGTCCTCATTTATGCCAACCTTACATATTATATCACACAATATACAAAATTGCACATTTTTGTTTCTACATTAAAAATATCATTTCTACCAATGTGAACTAACATTTAAAACTGGCCAGGTATTTCAAATACTTAAAATATGTTCATTTAGAACTGATGTAGTAGATTTTCGGTTAAAACTTCACAAAATAAAAATTATAGTTGAATATGACTTATTGGGCTTTAAATGTAACCCAAGACAATACCTTAGCAATTGTGTTTTTTTTTTGTAAACTGACCTTAGCAATTGTTTCATCAAGGAGTATATTGTTTGTGTGTGTTTGAGGCTTGTGGTTAACTAACTACATTAATGGCTTCAAAATCAATACTTTGAGAGAGTAAGAGAGACAGTAAGTGGAAGTGATACATTTTGAACATCTTGTAGCTTTTAACTATGTTCGTAAATGTGTTGTGGTCAGAGTTTTATGTGAGTTAGAAGAAGAAGCATTGAGAGGAGGAGACACGACATATATGTTTTTTTCAGCCTTTCATGCTTGTATTCGTGTTATATTCAAAAAGAAGAAAATAACTTTTAATATCAGCCAATCAGATCCGTTTGATAGATCCATTTATATTTTTAAATTAGTTTCAATCAGCTTAGGAAAAAGAAGTTTAAGATTGTCAAACCAAATGGCATGAATCTATAGATTCCATACTCAAATAGCAAACACAAAAGCAAGACTCACACAACAATTGTGTCAACTTAAAAACATACAAAGACTAGTTAAAACATTTGGACAACTTTTTGAAACATTCTTTTTTAATATTTTCTTAAAATTCCTTTTTCAAAATAATATATGTAATTTTTGTTAATATTTTTTTAATAACTGTTTTTAACTGATTAAAGATGTTTAATTCGGATTTCAGTCTAGATTCGGTTTGATTTTATAAAATTAAACACATAGATACTGTAAAGATTTTTGTTTCTTTTTTTCTTGAATTTAAATTTGAAAAACTGAAAAATGAAAGTAAGAAATTTGGAAAAAAACATAAATTTGGGAAACGAAAAAAAAGAATTTAGAAGTTTGACAAAAATAAAAAAAATGGAAAAGAAAATAAAAGAAAAGAAGCAAACAAAGAAGGTGGCAAGCATGTATTGTATAATTGTAATGTCTTATGTGCATTAGCAATTTCTGAGCTGTTGCGTTTACCAATATCCGCTGGATTCGCTGATTCTTTAATTCTTCTCTTCTCTCAGTTTTTCCACCAAAAGACAACAAAAACCCTAAATTTTTAGAAATTGTTTACAACAGAAGACACAACTAGAAAAATCAGTTGTCTTTCCCTTCCATGGCGTCTTCTTCTTCTTCTTCTTAATTTTGGCTTTTTTTTTTTTGAGAAGAGAACGTGACGAAAGTAAAAAAAAAGGTACCTTTCAAATTCGAATATTCTAAAGAAAAAGGCACGTTCTTGCTCGCGATATTATTCCCCCTTTTGTTTCTTTTCGCCGTAATCGTTTTTTTTCTTCTGCAATCGCGTTTTGATGATTTGTGAAGCGATTGGATTTAGTCGTTTGGCGTGTTCTTCACTTGCTTGTCTATACGATATATTATTTTTGATTCGAGAGAATTATTAATAGTTAATGTTGATTTAAAGGTAACGTATATTAGTGGGTTTTTGAGGTTTTCATACGTTAATTTTTTGTTCCTGTTAAATCAGAGGAACAAGTCCATAAAATAAAAATTCAAAACTTGAAGATTCTTCTTCTCTCAAGCATCGATTTTGATTCTATTTTTGGAGTAAAAACAAATTGTCTCTTCTTCTTCAGTTTTTTTAAATTTTGGGTTTAAAGATTTGTCTTTTACTTAGCATCTCTACTTGATCTTTATTATTGAACTACACGATATGATTCTATTTTTTCTCTGTGTTTCTATATTTGTCTCTTCTGTCATTGATTTAGGCACTGGGAATTTTTAAGATGTTCTTTTTTGTATTTTTGGTTGATGAGCTAATCATTAAAGTAGTCAGTTGAATTTGTATGAGACTAATCTTTGCTCTTTCTCTTTCTAGTTTATCAAAACAAAAGTCAGATTTCATTACAGTCAAAAGCTCATTTGATCATGTTCATAATCTGTTTTGTGTTTTTTTTTTGTCTTTAGGTGGAAATCTTCTTCTCCAAAACTCTTGTGAGAGTTTTTTTTTAATCTTTCAGGCTGATTCATCTTGGTTATATATAAACAATTATATATATAGCTAAGATGGATCAGATGTCACCTGATAACATTAATGGACTCATTTTAGCAGTCTCTTCAAGTATTTTTATTGGATCTAGCTTCATCATCAAGAAAAAAGGTCTCAAGAAAGCCGGTGCAAGCGGAGCCCGAGCAGGTTTTTTTTCTTTTTGAGATCCTTTATGTCCTTGTCTTTTCTTGATTTAAGACTAATGTTGTGCAAGATTACCTTAGATAACTGTTAATGCTTCTTGTTAATGACATTTTCTTGAAATAGGACATGTTTTGCAAGATTAGCTTTAGTAACTTTTATTGCTTCTTGTTGATTATCTGTGATCAGGTGAAGGAGGACATGGATACTTATATGAACCATGGTGGTGGGCTGGTATGATTACAAGTAAGTCTTATCGAACGCTGCAAAAATGTTCTTAAAAACTCAAGGTCTTGTTTGAATCGTGTTGAGAGAGATATGATTGACTAAACTTGTGTTTCTGTTCTGTTAATTTAGTGATTGTTGGGGAAGTAGCCAATTTTGCAGCCTATGCATTTGCACCGGCTATTTTAGTAACACCATTGGGAGCTCTAAGTATTATATTCAGGTATTCTTATAATTGTTAGAAACCTACATTAGTATCATATACTAGATTATATAAAATATGGTTTTCTTGAAAACAAAAAAACACCTGTTTTATGCAGCGCAGTGCTCGCTCATTTCATTTTGAAAGAGAAATTGCATATATTCGGAGTGCTTGGTTGCGTTCTCTGTGTTGTCGGGTCTACAACGATAGTCTTACACGCCCCGCACGAGCAGAAAATCGAATCAGTCAAGCAAGTATGGAAGCTTGCTATTGAACCAGGTATATATATATGATTATTCTTCCACAGCCATCACAAACACAAGTTTTGACCTGCAATCGATTCTTGTAAAGACTGATATGCAAAGCTATGAAATTTTCTGTTTGATCAGGTTTTCTTGTCTACTCTGGTGTGATCTTGATTGTGGTGCTTGTACTGATCTTCTACTATGAACCGCGCTATGGGAAGACTCATTTGCTAGTATATGTTGGAATCTGCTCTTTAATGGGTTCTCTTACTGTAAGTTTTTCATCTTTTTTGCTTGAGCTCTCTCTCTCTCTGTTTCAGCCTCAAAAGGAAGTTGTCTGCTATATTACTATTGTAGGTTATGAGTGTCAAAGCTGTGGCCATTGCCATAAAGCTGACATTTTCAGGGATGAATCAGTTCAAATACTTCCACGCTTGGATTTTCATTCTAGTAGTCACGATTTGTTGCATTTTGCAAATCAATTACTTAAACAAGGTAAACAAAAACTTCTTAAATCACTGATTATCGCCTTCATATTCATTTTTCACTCATTTGTTCCTGAGTTTCTCTTCTGTATTGGCAAAGGCATTGGATACATTCAACACAGCGGTCATTTCTCCGGTTTACTACGTTATGTTCACAACTTTCACCATTATAGCTAGTATGATTATGTTCAAGGTCATATTCTCTCCTCTCTCCCAAGTAAACTCCATCTAACATCACACAACATGTACTTAACCTCTCAACAATTCCCTCTATGTCATTTACAGGATTGGGCTTCGCAGAGCGGGTTAAAGATTGCTACAGAACTGTGCGGTTTTGTGACCATTTTGTCAGGAACGTTTCTGCTTCATAAGACGAAAGATATGGGAAGTAGTGGAAGTGTAAGTGGTCGTAGTGCTGCCTCTTTGCCTAGAGACACTCCTGTCTTCACCAATTCAGGATCTGGTCGGAGCTCAAGCTCGGAAAAAATAGCTTCATGATAATTTTATCATCCAACGGTTTGATCTAACGGTCCAGATTCTTCACTGTACGCAAACACGAGCAAGAAGAAAAGCCTCAAGTCACAAGGATGTGTTTGTTGGTATGGTGAGGATTTTGTTAGGAACATTTGATTGATTGCTTTTTTCATTTTGTTTTCCCACATGAGAATGTAACTTTACGATTAAAGAGAATTAAGAACAAAAATATATTTAGGTAGATATATAACAATGGTGTGCATAGAAACTTAACCAAATCCAAATTTTAAAAATAATATTTGTATTAATCTGATTGGTACTGTTTCTTTTATGTTGAATTGGAACTAATCTTCAATATCAAAGATCAGTAGGAGAAACCAATGTCTTGACATAAACTTTGGCGTCGCGACAACCACTTAAGCTGTCTGAAACTGGATACTGAAACTTTCCATTGGTACAGTTATAGAGAGTTAAACCGGATCTAAACTCCAACAAAACCACCAAACCACTTGAGATCCAAAGCGGTCGAACAAACTCAGTCAATCCCGGAAGGCTCAAGAGCTTAGACCAAGATTCTCCTTCTCCAAACTCCTTCATCACCCAAACATCTGCATTTGCTCCTTTGCAATAACACACCATTGAAAGACATCCTCTCAAATCTCCAAGCGTCAATGTAAAACATCCTCTGCTACAACAAACTGGTCCGGGAAGCTCCGTGAACACATCGCGGGACATATCATATGATATGATGATCGAAACTGATGATGATGAGTGAGTGGAGGCCCAGTTTAGTGTTCCATTGATGTAAATTCCGGATCTTGATTTGTCAGCAACGACAACTTCAGATGGAAAACAAGTGTTGCTGCTTCTTCTCCATAGCTTTTGTCTCGTTGAGTAAATCATTGCCTCTGTCTTCCGTTGATGTCTTTGTTGCAACAATGCAACTATTTTATAGTCATCGTCGGATTCATCGTAACCAAACCCATATGTCACAACAACCTCATCGCTTGTTTCGAGATCCGAACCAGGCAATCTTTGTTGAAGCTTGACTGTCGGGTTCCACAAGTAGAAGCTTTTGTTGTAATCTACATGGTAACAGATCAATCCATTGCAAGTCCCCACGACTTGGTAATAGTCTCTACCTAAAAGCTCACCATCATGCTCAAGAACGGTTGCCGTTGACTCATCATACAGAGAGTGGACACAGCACGACTTGAGATGGTACTGAGACGTTGTGATGACTCCGTATGGACTCTTCTTGCAAGTGGTTGCCTTTGACGCCTCCAACATCAAAGCGTGTTTCAGAGTAAACAAAGTCTCTGAGATCAAAGATCTCCACGAGATGCAAACGCATTTGAACCGCTTCAATGACTTTACGGGTAGTCTTAAGAGAATCTCTTCCATCATTTCAAGAGGAAGATTAGGTGGAGAGAAGGCGCTCTCTCTGGTGGTTTCCTCCATAAGCCTGAGCAGATAACCTAGAGCTCCTTCGATTCAACCAATTTTCTTGCAGGGTGTTAAATATAACACGCGTAGATTATTTTTTTAGTAATATGCACAAGTGGGTGTGGAAAAAGAGGAGATGCATGTATGGAGATAATGTAAAATATGAATTATAATGTAGATATATACATTATGATTATAGATATATACGTGGATGATAAGATAGTGTGGTAAAGATGTTGACGTTCGAAGGCAACTTGAGTTATAGGACAATAAAGTTTGGCTTTTTATGTCAATCTATTATAACATTTGTTATTTCAGAAAGCATAAAGCAGCAAGCCCCATCATTAGATATGATTGACCATTGACCGTGGCAGATTATTTCGAAGTATTACAACAAGTTGCAGATAACAAACGAATAAAACGTTATGGAGATCTAAACCGAAGACAAACCGCACAAACTTCTAAGGAAACGCTAAGTTATGGAGTCGAGGAGGTTCTTGGTATTCACTTTTGGGAGGTTTCATTGGAATGGAGTTCTTCACGACTTTGCTGTACAAGTATTTTCTCAATACCATCCATGAAGCTTGATAAGTTTTGTCGGGTTTGTAAATCCAAAGAATTCGCTAGTTCCTGACAAATATTAGATCAAGAGATAAATCGTTAAGCTTAGCAAAACTAGAAAACATGCTCCTAGTCTATAGAGATATTTTTTTGTTTACTTTGTTATAAATTGTATTTGGTCTAGGCCAATGGCTTAATCATGTGATTATATCCTAATTGTTCGATATGAAAGATTAAATTGGACTGACAACGATGACCAGAGAGAAGAAATTAACATCTTATCATTATTTTTAGCAAACAAAGATATTCTTATGGGGGAATTGTAAAATCGATAAGTATTGAATTCGAAGATCAACGGTCTTACTTCAACTTTGCAGATTAGGTTCAGCGAAATTCCATTCGACTGATTGTCAGAGTTCTTCAGAGATGAAAGCTTCAACGGAGTGTTCAGCAGCGGCCAACCATCAGAGACTTTTAAAAATGCATCAATACCTCCAGCTATATGAGCCACAATTGTTTCATCTTTGTCGTAGTATTCGAACGTGTGCCTGTCATAGGATCATAGATCATGCACTGCATTGGCTTGCTCAAGACATGAGGTTCCTAGGAAAAATATTCATAAGCTCGCAAGCTACTAGAAAGGAAAGGCTCACCTGATTGTCTTCGAACCTTTCACCATAGATTTTCTTAAAGTGGTCGAAATAATTCTTTCTTGCACCTTGGCGACAAGCCACTGGAGTGAAGATCTTGTGTCTAGCAATGCAGAGTGTAATCCTATCTGCCTGAAGTTTTAAGATATGTTATGGCACACCCGTTACAATTTAAAAAAAAAACTTTGGAAATTGACACTGATGGCACATTCTAAGGTATGTTCGCCAGAAGAAATTTAGTATTAACAGAGATTTGGAAAATTTCAGATGCAGCAAAAGACCATAGAGCCAAAATTCATATACCAAATCACAAGACCAAAAAGGTATACACAACTGGGAACACTCAAGCCAGAGGCTGAGTAACCTCTTGAAAGTCAACCAAAGTTATCAAATCGAAGGCTTGCGTTGCAAGAATAAATACAAAGCTATCATCTTATTGTCTCTGATTCCTTACTACTCTGATAACTTAAGTAGCCATACAATCCAGATTGGTAAGCAATACAATTTTTAAGGATAACACAAAAAAGACAAGCACAAACCTGAAAGAATCAGCAGCGTCGATGATGTCTCCTATGTATACATCATTTGGAAGCATCTTTGGGAGAAAAGTATATTTCAATATTATTCACAGAAAGGAAAGGTAAGCAACAAACATATAAAAATTATCTAGATTCATACAAATTTAACAGATAAACAGGTCGGTGGTGAAACTTGGAGGCGTTTTCTTACCTCAACTTTTGTTAACTCTGTAGTTTTTTCCTTAAGATGAATTAGCAATTCATGGATCAATTCAGATGGTTCAATAGTGTGTACAAGTTGGTGCTGTCCAAGCAAGCCATCTAGTTTTGGAATATATGTTCGCAGTTGTAGTCTAATGAAGTTTCCATCACACTCGAGCACCTTCAAGCCTGTCAATGCATCCTCAACCTGTTCTGCAGCATCAAGCCTGAAGGTAGAAGAAGTGACGAACCCAAACAAAGACAGGGTAATGATGTAAATAATATGTTTAAGTTACCTTTTACATACAGAATCCAGATCTTCCAATGACTTGAGAATCATCCTTTTCTCCTCAATCTGATTCTCAAGTTCAAACATCTGTAAAACATGTGAAAAAGGGTGTATTGAAACTAATCAGAGAAGTGGTAGAGCTCTAATATTTTTCTACTAAAACCGAAAATGAACTAATATCTTGCACAAAATAAAACAAGGTGAAGAAAGCAGTAGCAAGCACTGAAAGTAAGCACCAAATAAACTTCTGGAAATTTGAGGGTGCAAAAAATGTCATTTTGATGTTTAAGTCTTAACCACTACGAAGTTATTCAAGGAAGGGGAAACTAGAAATGAAAGGATAGTATATGTTCTTTTGCCTATGCTCGGGAAAAGTAATTAAGTACTTTCTGCCACATTAGATCTAATCAATCAGGCCAAGCAAGAGTTGGTGTAACTGGAAGATTATATGTTTAAAGATGGAAAGTTTGTTAAGATATCGATATGTTCGTAGACATAAGCTTCTTCTCCTAGAAACAAAACTTTACAACCTCATACCTTAAATTTCTCGTCATCATTCACATCAATCCAAGTCGACTCATCACATATTTCCATTGAGCTGCTAGATGGTGGATTCTCTTTTGACTTCTCCACATCCTAGATGAAAATCACAGAACCCTCAAACTAAGCAAATTGATTCCAGCAAAAAAAACTTTTAGCCTACAAGGAATTCATGTATTCAACCCAGTAAATTCTTGTCAAAGTACTGTGCAAAGGGCAATGAACAGTAAGTAACCTGAGATGACAGTAAATCCAGTGACAATAGAAGACCTTCAAGATCCGAATCCAGCCTACTAGAATCTAAACAAATTCATAAAAGAAAAACTCATATTATAAATAAAGATAATAGAACTTGAATGCCATACTTATATATATGAAATCAGCACAAGAAAGCTAATATCAAACCTTCCGCATGAGACCTAGAAAGACGTTCGATTTCTTCAGAAACCTTGGCACTTTCAGCCTCCACAGAGTGAAGTTCCTTTCTCAAGTACTCCAAGTAAGAATCTGTGAGATTCACTTCTTTTACATCAGTTAGTCTGAATCCCGAGGAAGCAGCAGTTGCCAAACACTCAAAAAGAAAGCTGTAAAAGGGGTTTTAAGCTTAAAAAAATAAATCTTGAGAAAACAGAAGATTATACATTAACAAAGGCATACCTGAATCTTCGATATCCATTAAATCAACATCGCAATAATCTTCAACAATTTCTTTCACCTTTGTCTTCGCAAATTCCATAACAGAGAGAAGAAACCCAAAAATACAAATTAGCCAACCACGACGGCGAAAATTAGATGAATGTGAAAGCTGAAAACCTAAAAGAGTTCTGAAACTCGCAATTACCTCAAGCTGCAGAGCAAAATCTTGGACCAGCGTTTCGGAATCCGAAGAAATCGATTCTCCAGGTTCCTCTCTGCAATTTCGGTGAAGGTACTCGAGCTCTTTCGCGCGGCTGCAAAAGGCGGACAAATAAATGAACAAGCAGCACAAAAATCAACGAATAAACAGCCGAAAGAGAAGTAGAAAACCTGCGAATCTCTTGAAGATCGAAAGATCCGTCATGAGAATCTTCCATGGCAATAAGCTTCTGCTTGGGGAGGGACTAAATTTTCGCGCTACTGTGAGAAAGTCAGAAAGTGAGAAGTGAAGTTGAAACTTGAAAGCAGATGATTTCGATTTTTCAGTTTTCGATTTTCAAATGGGAAAGACGAAAGAGAGAAACAAAACGTTGAAAAATCGGTGCTGCATTATAGTTTCCTTAACATTATACCCCAAATTGTTTTTCTTATGTCAATCAGACCCACGGAATTAGTGGATATTCAATTTAGGATTTTGAAAATTTTCTATTATTCAAACATAGATTTAAAAAATTAAAAATTTATTGTAATTAAAATTATGATTTTAAAATATATTCTAAAATCTATTGTTATCGAGAAGATCTTAATTAGTAGATTTTAGGAGATTTGTTATGATTTATTTTGATTTAAAGGTGTTTTGGTGGAGTTTCTAAGTTAGAAATATAAAAGCTAAATATTATACTTTTAAATAGGATTTTAGAATATTTTAATTAAATCATTGAAATTTTTTTAATTCCTCCAAAATCATCTAAAAGCTCATTAATACTTAAATTGTTTACACTTTTTCTAAATAGTAAATCGAATACACCACAAAAGTTGTTGTAATTCCGGTTAATTTGTTCCCATTTGCAATTCCGTAATTTATTATTATTCAATCCGAAGCCATCCACATCAGCAAAAAATCTCATTCCTGAGTTGCCACGTGGTAACTTTAAAAAAACAGTTTTTAATATTGGGTCATGATTAACTTAACATCATCTTGGCCTGTTTTTTCGCTGAACTTTCATAACAGGTAAGCTTGACAAAAAAGAATTTAAAAACACAAAACTTCAACGCTTGATAAGTTATTAAAAAAAATTACCATATTTTAAAATATCATCCGAAAACATGAAAAGAACTGATATGAATGTTGGTGGAAATATTAAACATGTTACCAGTTATTTTTGATGCATGCAAAAATGTTATCATTGTTAAAGTTAATTATTATCTGTTTGGTTTAAACATTAAACAAATGGTCAAGGTTCTCTACAATAACATTTTATCACAAGAATAACAAATGCATACTTAATAAAAATAAAGTTTTGACAAATTTAAAAAGGGTAAAGAAAATAAATAACAAAAATTTACATCACCCGTGCATATTACTAAAAAAAATAACATTTTTGCTAATATATAGTTAAGAAACAAGGAATCAGAGAAAACAAAAAAAAACAAAGAAAGGGAGATAGAGAGATTGAAGGCGATTGATAAGCGAATGGCATCTGCGGATAAGGGTTTAAGGTTTGGGATTGAGTCACTGAAAGACTTCTCTAAGACCATCAGTGAGGAATTGAGTTCATCGGGTATGAGATTGTTATTTTCCTTGATTGAAAACTTCTATACCAGCTGGACCGGACGGAGCGAATTCAGTAAGTCTATTCAACTTTTGTTCGAGAATGATGTAAAGACTCAACAAGTCATTCAAGAAGGTGAAATCCGTGAATACTATCCTCTTGGTATTAGGGCTAAAGTAGATGAGAACCCTAAAAAAGATGTTTCTAACGAGTGAATGTCTGAGAAACACGTTACCGATGTGTTCCACAAGATGGATTTAGAGGGAAAGAAGAAAAGAGGCTTGCTATCGAACGTGATTGAGAAGCCTGTGAAGAAACCAAGAACGTCGTCTACGCAGTCAGATCGGAGCTACACACTTATCCCCGAGGAAGAACAGCGTCCTGTCTCAAACAAGGCACTGAACAACAAGTGTTCTCTCGTGATATTTGGTCATAAGTCCACTAGTAGAATTTTCTTGCATAGGAAAAAGTCACATTTAATTCGTGACTTTTTTCAAAATAGCCACAAAAAAAATCACAAAAAATCAATCATGACAAAAATAGAAAAATTATTACTAGTCTGTGATATTTTCGTGATTAAAATAACCACGATTTAACCACAAAATATAACGTGGATAAATTAGTGACATCTAATTTGTTTGTTTCAAAATATGTACTTATAATTTATTTTGAAATCTAATCATTTTTGAATATAAGAAAAATTTATTTCAAACAACCTTGGAAAATATTTAGAAGAATTTTGGCAAAATAAATTTTAGAAAAAGTTTTAAAAAAACATATTAACCTTTGTATAAGTCTTCAATTATATTGTTTACCATTATGAATTCTTTTAACTAAGAAAAATATATATTATTAAAAAAAAGTTAATTAATCATATAAAGCGGAAGCAAAAAATTATTTGTTGACAAAAAAAGAAGAAGCAAAACCTAATTTCCTATATTTTCTGTTAGCCGTCAACAATTTTTTCTTCAACTCAATTTTTCTTCAACTCAATTTTTCTTCAAACCCTCTTGCTCTTAAACTCTTATGTCGCTAAGCTCTTCTTCTTTTCTTATAACACACAAACACAGATCAAACAGATGAATCTATGTACAAGTTTGAAGTAATCAAGGAGAACGTGGTGTCTTCGTTGGATTTTGTGACGAACCTAGATAATTCTGAGGTAAGACATCAATGGATTGAGAGAAATCTGAGAGTTTCATTTTAGATCTGAGAATAATTTTTTTTTTTCCAGATTCAGCATATTGAGCTTCCACGACCATGTTTCTGAGCTGCTGTTCACCAAGACCAAACTCGAAGTTTCCGTTGTCATTCACCAACAACACATCTCGAATCATCCGCCGTCCCATCTCAGAATCTCTGCCGCTGCGTCTTGGATCTCTTGCGTGTTCTCTCCGCCGTGCCACATTTCCGTTCTCTCTTGCCGTCTCGATGCCGGCCAACTCGCCGTCTCGAAGCCGACCAACCACGACATATATACATCTATATAATATAGATGTATGTACATATAATATATATACATATATGTTTGTATTCTTTATTTGTATTGTATCTGTATTTTTTTTAATTAACTAATTCAAAATACAAATACAAAATAACTTTTGCTAAATATAATTTTTTTATTTTTTTTTTCGGAATAGACATCGAATAGTCATAAACAAAAATGTGGTTAAATAGTCACATAAATTTATGTGTCTATTTCGTGACTAATTTAGTCACGAAATATTTATGGCAAAATTGTGTCTATATAGTCACAAAAAGTCACGGAATATTTTTAGTCACAATCGTATAGCCACAATTTTTTTTAGTGATCTTTTGTGACCATTTTATCATATAGCCACGAAATTTAAGTCTTAGTCACAAAAAATTCTTTGGTTATACACAATTTTTTTACTAATGGTTTTTGGAAAAAACACTCCATTGCAAAAGAGCACAGGAAAAAAAACTCTGAAGGAAAACAACAAAGTTGAAGATGACCAGGAATGTATAACACTTTAGGTTAACTTCTTTTAGTTTTCTAATTTTCTTTTGGATGTTATGACTTTTCGGAACTACTTAGAAAGTTTTTGGAATTTATTACTAGGTGGATTTAACAAAAGCATGTCCAATATTTCAACTCAAATCTCTATCTTGGTATAATCTGAATCAGATAATCTCCTAATTTATGTTATAGCTAGAGGTGATGCTATGCTCAGAGCCGTGCTTAGTAACTTATAAAAAAATGCATTTGTCTCAAACTCCTTAAATAATATATATATTTAGGGGCCTCCAATTAAAAATAAAATTGTATAATAATTAAAAAATGTGTAAGTTTTGCCAAGTTAACAAAATGTTATAGGAAAATATTTTTTTTTATTTAGTCAGTTTTATTCATTCTTTAAGAAATTTTAATAAAAAATTTTAAAAGCCATTCATATTTTTCATCTTTGACTTTTTAAGTTTTTTTAAGTCATGTTCAATGTGTTATAGAAAAAATTGAATGGTTTGTTTATAAAATAACATAAAATGTATTTGTAATAAAAAATTTACTAACAATAGACCATTTTCCCTTTCATTAATCAGCTATTTTCTATAGATATCGTAGTTAAGCTTTTCAACTTCTTATATAATTTTTTTATAGATATTATATAATTTTTTTCTTCTTTGTTAATATTATAGGCTTTTTTGTTTTAATTATTTTGTTTGAAGCTAGAAATATTTTTTCTTAAAACAAATATAATAAACCACATTTCTAAAATTTGCCTTAAGCTCTAGATAATTTTCTTAGAACCGGTGCTATGATTATCCATTAAACTTGGTTTGAAGCCATTTTAAATTATCTCTCAATAAAAATCATGGTGATAAAATAAATAGGCTGATAACATATTGTAAATTTGATGACATTATGTTGTAATGCATCGTATATATAAATATTTAAATAACATGAGGGATAAGGAGAGAAGTAATAGTAGAGTGAAAGACTACTATTTTGTTTTCGTTGAAGTAGAACATTTATATAATGAAACAAATACGTTCACATATATTGAGTAAACTTAGGCAATTGTTATTGTGGAGCATTAGCATAGTCACATGAGCTCAATTCTTGTTCTCACACTCCATTGTCGAGCATAGTATGATAGTAACATGAACAGTTTTTAATTAATTTAAAGGAGAAAAAATATTTTTTTTTCTCATAGATGGTAAATTAAATTTTTTTTTTGTATTGATGCAAATATATGTATATCCTGTTAATCTTGAAGATTAAAAGACTAAAACTGTCACAATTTGTTTTACGTCATAAACTTTCATTTCAAAATTTGATAATAAGCCCTAGTCAACAATGGGGAAATACTTATTTACTTTTTGGTTCAAAAAAAAGGAAATTAAGAAAAAGATTAGTAGTCTTTTAAGTTTGAAAGCGTACGTAAATGTTGATGTATCAAAATACTTTTAGGTTAAGTATGAAAAGAACAAAATGAATCTGAATAAAGAAACCTTTATTATTAAATGGGATTTATGGAGTATTACACATGTTAAATGTTGAATGACTCGACGCTTACTTATACATGCGAACGGTTGTAATGTGAAACAACACGACTCAATCCTAAAGACATAACCGGTTGAACAAACGTGTCTCTAAGGCATAACTAACTTATACGAATAGAATTATGTGTTACACAGAACTATATATGTGTTACCGAAACTATATATTATACGAAATTTGATTATAGTTCAACACTCCTCCTTAATCAAATCTCATTTTGACTCCAAGCTTCTTCCTGACATCTTCGAACTTCGAGACTCCTAATCCCTTTGTGAAGATATCGGTGAGTTGTTCTTCACCTTTGCAATACTCCAATTGAATGTGTCCCTTTTGTTGTGCTTCACGTATGAAGTGATACTTGATCTCTATGTGTTTTGTTCTCCTATGTTGTACTGGATTCTTCCCAATTGTTATGGCCGATTTGTTGTCACAGAAGATGGGAATGCCTTCTTCAAACTCTAGGCCAAAATCTTCAAATAGCCTTTGTAACCAAACGGCTTGATTTGTTGCTGCACACACTGTGATGTACTCTGCATTGGCAGTAGATTGAGCAACCCACTCGGCCGCTGTGTGGTTGCTTCTCTTGCATAACTCACACCATTTCTTGCCTTGATTGGCATGGCTCTTGTTGCTGTCCTTCTTAGACCCGTAATCTTTTCCTTTGCGAGCATAGAATGCTCCTTCATTTGTGCGATCTCCTCTTACTAACAACCTTGCTTCATGTACTAGTAAGATGCCGATCAGTTATGTCCTTGTGAATGAAGTCAAATCGCGAGTTTGCTCCATAACACTAACAATACTATCGAACTTGGCTGAGAGAGAGATGAGTATCTTCTGAATCAATTGATAATCAGTCTTCTTATCACCATGATAAGTTAATTGATTCTCCAAATCAATCAACTTATCAGTGAATATCTTAAGGTCTTCATTGTCCTTCATCTTCAACATTTCGTACTCTCTACGTAATGTTTGAAGTTTAACCAACTTGACTTGGGGAGAACCTTGATACTCAGCCTTCAATACGTCCCATGCTTCCTTTAATTTTGTCGCAGCCGCAATGCGTGAGAAAATATGATCGGTCACTGCGGTTTGCATGATTTGCAAATGCATTATGTCATTTGTGATTGCTTCTTCTTTAAGCAATCTTTCCCTTGCCATTTCATGGGTTTGTTCTTCTTGTACCGGTTTTACCGGCACTCCTTCTTCTACTACGGACCATAGCTTTCTGGTCCTAAAGATGGTTGCCATCTTAATACTCCATAAATCGTACTTCTCTCAATCAAATATCGGAATTATTTGATGTGAAGTTCCTTGCATCGTCTAAACTTGTGTGTAACGCATGCAAAACTTCTTCTTTCTTTTTGTTGTGTAAACTAGTGCTTTCTCTTTTCTGTCCTCTTAATCGTAAAGCTCTGATACCATGTTGATGTATCAAGATGTTTTTACGTTAAGTATGAAAAGAATAAAAAGAATCTGAATAAAAAAACTTTTATTATTAAATGAGATTCAAAGTGTATTACACATGCCAAATGTTGTGTGATTTGACGCTTACTTATACACGCGAACAGTTGTAGTGTGAAACAACACAATTCAATCCTAAAGTCATAACCGTTTGAACAAACGTGTCTCTAAAGCATAACTAACTTATACAAATAAAACTATGTGTTACACAGAACTATATATGTGTTACCGAAACTATATATTATATGAAATTTGATTATAGTTCAACACTAACAACAAGTAACGACGAAGAAAACAAAGATTGAGAGAGAAAGATGGAAGACGATTCAGAAGCAATACAGAACTTGCGTGAGTTCATCATGAAGCGACTAAGTCCGTCGGACATGATAACTTACGATTCCTTGGTTGAAGACTTTACGTTCGACAGAATCGGAGAGAGCGAAATGACCACATCTCTTCTACGTTTGTTGAAGAAAGACAAGTATCTTCATCAACGCTTTCTTGAAGTTGCCAACGAACTTAAAGAAGAACAAGAAGATGAATATGGAGAGAAACAAGACGATGAAGTTACCGATATCAAAGACTCTCTTCGTGATCCAACAAAAAACGAAGCCGATCTTCATCAGAATGGAGTTAAGGTCGGTGAGAACGCGAAAGAAGATCCTCATGCTCATGGTGAATTAAAGATTGAGGCCGATCTTTTAGGGTTAAAGTGGATAAGAGCCCGAAGAAGATCTAAAAGGACAGAGTAAAGAAAACAATAATCTGAATCAGATTTTAGACGGGCGAGAAATGTAAAAAGGTCAAACTTCGTTTTGGTTTTATTTTCGAATATTGTGTGAAATATTCTATAGACCCAATTTAATGAAGTTTCCATCAAACTCAAGCACCTTCAAGCCTGTCAATGCGTCCTCAACCTGTTCTGCAGCATCAAATCTAAAGGTATAAGAAGTGAAGAACCCAAATAAAGACAGTGTAGGATGTAAATCTGATATAACAGTTGAATTACCTTTTACATACAGAATCCAGATCCTCCAGTGACATGAGAATCTGATTCTCAAGTTCAAACAAGTGAAAAAGAGTGTATAAATACTTAAAGCAGAGAAAAGTGGTAGAGCTGGAATCTTTTTCTATTAAAAGCGAAAATGAACAAACCTCTGCTCAATACATAACAACTAGAAGACAAGAAGTAGCATGCAGTGTAATAGATGTCTTTTTGATGTTAAGTCGTAACCATTTCAAAGCATGCAGTGCACGAAGCTCCTTCCTAAAGTACTCCAAGTAAGAATCTGTGAGATTCACTTCTTTTGCATCAGTTAGTTTCATCTTTACAACATTCATCTAAATCGGTGCTAGGTTATAGTTCCCTTTGAAATTAAACCCAAAATTATTATTTTGTATCAATCAGACCCAGAGAATTAGAATTATTGCAATTCTGGTGCAGTTTGTAATAAATTTAAAACAATTAAATTACACGCTTTAATAAAATATTTTCAGATTAGTAGAATCTAACAAACCATAACAAAAAAAGAAGGGTCGATATTATAAAAACGTTAGTAAAAATGTTTATTAAAAAAGGGGTAGTGTATATATAAGAGTCGTCGCGTGCAGAAACAAGACTGAAAGAAAGAAAGCTTCAAGGAGATTGAGAAGCGATGGTGAAGAAGAACGTGCTTGAGTTATGGAGTATCATCAAAGAGAGACTAAGTCCACTGGATTTTAAGAGGCTCACCTCCATGTTGATAGCTTTTAAGCACAAGAGGATCGAAAAGACCCAACTCATTGCATCTGCTCTGTTTTTGTTCAAGAACGACGAGTTTCTTCATCGATGCTTCATAGATTTTCTCCACGGTAAAAACTCTCAACAAGAAGAACAAGAAGATAAAGATGAAGATGGAGAGAGCCAAAACGATGAAGATACAGATATCGAAGAAGGTGAAACTCAAGAACGTGATCCAAAGACTGAAGACGAGGCGAATCATCTTGAGATTAGGGTTGAAGTAGATGAGAATCCTAAAGAAGATGCTGTACACGGTGATCAAGAGACTGAAGAGGATGCGAATCATCTTGTGGTTAGGGATACATTAAATGAGAACCCGAAAGAAGATTACTTCGCCAAGATCAATTTGGGGGGAAAGCAGAGGAAGAGATCAGGAACCTTGCAAGACTCAGACCAAATTGAGACAACGTCTGAGAGGTTTGAAGAAGTGACACCCAGCTATAGGCCTATCTTGTACAAAGAACAGTCTCTAGTTTTAGGCACAGGCTGCAAGGTACTGAGCAACAAGTACGTATCAATGGATCAGAGGAAAGTTGTTGTGAGGAGACATAAGAAACTAACTAAGCACGAAGCAGCAATGGCGAGATGCGAAGAGGATATGTATGAGGCTGATATGTTGAAGCACTCTCTAGAAAAGGCAATTGAGACTGCAGACAAAGTCATTAAGGGAGAGATGAGACTGGAAGATGTTGGAGTAAAGTTTTACAGAAGCATCGAAAGGCTATATCATCAAGATATGGCTGAAATAGTGAAGAAAAACCAGCAAAAGGCTTTACCTGTGATCTTACATCGGTTGAAGCAGAAGCTGGATGAGGTCAGACTTGCTCGGAAAAGATGGGACGTTGTCTGGAAGCAAGCCATTGAAGAAAACTCTGCAAAGCAAAGAGAATCCACTGAACAAGGTCGCAGGAAAAAGTGAAGGAAAACAGCAAATTCTGAAGATTTTCGACGGCAAGAAATGAAATTTATACAGGTTTACTTTTGGTTTTATGTCCCAATATATGAGACTGTATATTTCAAGAAAGTTTTATGAATACCGGAAAGGTAGATTCCTAACACACGAATACCAAAGTTGTCAAGCAGATCAATTCAAATCTCTATCTCACTAAATCTGTATTACACCATTATAAGGTAATAAACCTAAACACTCGTAGTAATGTTGATTCAATTATCAGACGATATATAGAATTAGGTGTTTCAGAAAAGTTCCATGCGCTTCTGATGAGAGAGAACCATGTACCCTTTACTTTGAAAACTGTTGTGAGATGATATGATTGCTTCATCCACAAGGCACTGATGGATCCTTCTATCTATCACCATTGGAAGAGAGAGAGAGAGAGAGAGACCTTAGGATTTTTCCATGATTTCTGAATTTCCCATTCGCAATCAATTTATGAAGGATTCTAAATTTTTTTAAGTTTTTGGTCATACAAGTCTTTTCTGTTATCTTCAAAAACATTTTAGAATACAGTTCATAGTTCTTGCATGGAGATTTATAGTTCTTGCCAACTATCACCAAGCCCTAATCTCTTATTAACACGATATTGAACTGTCTATATGTGGTGGTTCAGGTAACATACTCGGCTTTTATATTCAAAATTTGAAATTTGAGAAAGATTTAACAAGAAGTAGCATAAGTAATTTTGTTATAGAACGAAACAAAAGATGATTATGATTATAGCCTTAGTGCGTCCCCAAAAAGTCAATAACTAGAAACGAAGTATTCTTTCGTCCTTACTTCTCTCTCGATCAACAACAAACGAAGTAACTTGTCTGCAACACAGAGGATATGATTGATGTTTGTAAGAGGATGGTTCTGAATTAGTCCGAGGTTCGTAATAGGAAATCTCTAACAAGCAGACAGTAGAATCAACATTTGACAACAAATCCTTCGTAGTATCTCCTGTAACTCCATATTAAACTTCTTAGATCATCTTATCTTTGCTGTAATTTCAAGACAAGGGGCACATAAATACATCATGGATTATATTGGATTAACATTCTGCAGGGTTAGAATCTATGATAAGATACAGTAAGTACGTAATTTGTTTATAGGACACTGTTAGTTATATCTTTGCAGTAGATTAAGCAACAAGAATCAGAAGATCCACTTGTTAAGCTCTGCTTAATTATTTCTCACATGTATACGTTTGATGTCTTATAACACTGTAACAGAGATGGCATAAGGCCAAGTTAACGGTATAGCTTGAGATTAGCATAATATATCTTATATCCTTAGTCATCACTCTACTTATACTATTGAAACCTCTTTTGATTCATAAGACTATGAAATTTAGAAATCAAATGTCAGTAAAGACAGAACCATCAAGTGTCAACCAAATAACACAAGCAACTCTATAACCACACCAAGCTTTATTATCATTAACCAAAATGTATATCTACTCATTTGTACCTATATGCCAATAAGTCAAACGCAGAAACATAATTAATTGGCTATTAAAAAAAAATTCTTGTTCTAACAACTTGCAACATTCCGGTTCAAACAAAAACCAAAGATCATTACTTCCTCATAGTCCAATGTTGTCAAGAAGACAGCCATAGTCTTGTTTTAAAGCACACTGACCCATCATGTCTACTTCATCTATATTAGTCTCTTATTGACAAAGATTAGCTCTTGTCTTCTGTCTATTCACATTGTAAAAATGGCATACCTGAAATTTGAAGCTATATAAAAAAAAAAAAAAAAAAACCAAAAGCAAGAGGTGAGAATGCAAAAATCAATAGAAGTATCTGACCGTAAAAACATCGTCCACCGGAAAAAGCTGCCGGAATTTCCCTTTCACCTCCGCCTTTAGCGGATTCGCCATATTTGCTGGGGAGATTGAGCTTTCTGATTGATCTTTCATCGGCGAATCAGAGCAGTCTAGATCACATGCAAGCCCACGTTATAAAGTTGTATGGGCCGTTTCTTTCGGACATGACAATAAAGAATCTATCTATTTACTGTATTTAAGTAATATGACAAGTGTCATTTTTTTAGTCTAAGTTTTGAGAGCTTATGGGACATATATACTAAACTATTGTATTGTATGAAGCCAAATACAATATCGACTCTGTAAATATAGAATTTTCTGTTTTTGAATTAATTTTTTTAATCTAATTAGTTTATTTATACATTATTATCTTTCAAAATTAATAAAATATTATGGTTTTTTTTCTTTTCGATTTGCATATACGCCTTTGATCATTGACTCGTTACGGAGTATATGCTAAAGAACATACCACACGATTCAAATAAAAACGAAAGTCACTTATGAAACCAAACAAGGAAACAACAACGTACACAAGCACAGCACAACGTTAAACAGATGACGAGAACATTCAGCCAAAGACAAAGAAACACAGAAAACAACAAGAACAATGACCGAAACTCGTTCACAAAAGAAACCAAACACATCTTAAAGCTAAAGACCAATCATCTTAACCTCTCTTTCTCTCTCTCTCTATCATGGAGACACCAAACCACCTCCTGAGCTCGGAACAGAGCCACCACCATTAGCTCCACCACCAGGAAAACCCATTGCACCGCCCAAACCACCAAACGCACCGGACCCACCAAGAAGCGGTGTCCCGGACGGGAGCGGCAATGTCATACCAGTCCCACCACCACCACCACCTGGCATCCCCATGAATCCACCTATTCCGGCAGCACCACCGACTATGAAATTCTTACGGTCATCGAGAGGGGCATTGACAGTAGGAGACTCAGCTTTGGTAGGAGAGGCAGCTCCATGAAGAGGCAGAGTCTGAGTTTGCTGCAAATTGCGAGCACTTGCGTGAACCAAAAGCAACGTAGCTACAAAGAGGAGCACGAGATTGGTGAGTGATGAGAAGAAACTCATAGCCATCTTCTTTTTCTCAAGAGCGATTGTGTTTAGTGTTTTGAAAATTATATCGATGTTGAGATATTCTGCGTTTGATTTGACTGTATGCATGCATGGATTGGAATGGATTATATAGACAAGGAAAGAGGTATAAATTACAGTTGAGGATAATAAATTGGATTTAGAGACGTAAATTAAAGAAGATGAAACAGTTTAATGCATTGTCCTCAAAGATCATTGGTTAATACTGTCCTCCTTTATTGGAAAATGTAGTGGTTATATTTAAGGAGCTTTGTGGGTTGTGACTTTGACCGTTTCACAAGAAACTATAACTTTTAGTCAATTTTTTCAAATGAATATGGAGTATTGCTCATCATAGACTATAGAACACAATTACATTTGATTGAAGCGACTGTTTATTCATATGCAGTGCCCGACTTTGGGTATAAGCCATAGAAGCATCTGCTTCTAACCTTTACGTACAATATATATTTTTTCGGCCTTTATTTTACTAGATTTTTTTAATAACTTAGTTGGTTTATGTTCACATTTTTTTGGCTTTTTCAACAACATTTTTAATTTTTTTGGTTGTTTTTTTTATATCAATAATAAAGTCCATAGTTATTCTTTTGTTTCCGACCTCAGGGTCGGCCTGTTCATATGTCCTAGCAATTCTAGGTTTTAAATTTAAAACCTCCTTTTTACAAAATATAATATATATTTAGGTTAATGGGGTTAAGCTTTTTTTTACTTCTTTTTGATTTTTTTTTGTATTTTATGTTTTTTTACTTTGAAATATCAATGGGTTCTATTTGAATCAAACTGAACCAAGCCGAACAAAATGGTGACATGGTGGTTCGATGTAAATTTGTTTAAAATTTTGACAAAATGCAAGTGAAGTTAGGTGCATTGTTATTTCCTTTTGAAGTCTAGGACTTGTTAAAAACTAACGAGAACATAACAATGGTTTTTTGATACGTTGAATAAATCACTTTCATTGTTTGACTTTGACATTATGACTCTGATTAAAGTTCTAAGCCAATTTCCAAAACTCTCTAATTGAATAGCAGAGCCTGAGCCAATTGAAATCAGACAGTACTTTTCAGTAAACTATAGCCAATTTTTCAATGCCACATTGGATAAAACACTTGTTATTAAAACAGTTTTTGCTGTACTTTGGTCAACTTCTCACTTTTTGTTTTTCACTTCTATCTTCTTCCAAGACAAAAGATTGGTTTTTCAGGTAAAAAGGAAAATAAAGCAAATTTATGATGGTCAACGTATTTAGTCATTCGGCGAAGGAGTGAAAACATTAGAGGTAAACACATTAGATGAAGCAAAAAGTTTAATTTATCTCTTGAAGTTGTATCTAAGTCTTGACAAAGCCAGGTAGGTATATTCATCTCAAAAAGCTACAGTATTTTTATCAACGTAATGTGGCTAAATTAAGCTTTTCGAGTAGAGCTGATTCTCGCAAACTATATAAAAAAATTATAAAATGTTTTGTATTAAAAAAATTATAAAATGTTTTGCATTAAAAAAAATTATAAAATGTTTTGTATATAAGTAAGAGTCGTAAGCTTTTATTTGCGTTGTTTGGATTTAAGGTCGGTCCTGTTTTGGAGTAACATGAGATCTATAGGTTACTTTGCTTCCAAGTCAACACTTTAAGAACCACCTTGCCGTAGGCCCTTAGCTATAAGTATCACTAGTCTTCATACTGTAACGACCTTCTTCTAAGTTCTAACTAAACTTCTTGAAACATATTATATAAACATACGTGGAAAAATATAGCCGCATGGTCCAGGCATCCGGCCACGGGGTAGAACACTGGCCATATCGTCTTCACCAACAAGTTTGGCTAAACCTAAAATATTCGAAATTATAAACTTTTCAGAGTGATTCGTTATTGTCATAGCTGTATTTTATAGTGATTATATAACTATGATCTGCAAAAAGGACTTTTTGGCCATTTAATTTAACTTGTGCTGGAGAGAAGTGCATGAAAATGCTTTAACGAAATTACACAATTTTGTGACATTGAAATAATATTTAGGATAAATAGCTTCATCCATCAATAGCATTAAAATGGGCCTATATTTAAGAGAGAAAACAAAGAAAGCCCAATTTGGTTTTGAAAATCATACCCTCGTCTATTAAAAGTCAAATTTCTTTTTGTTGCCCAAAAGCCTATTTATGTTCGGCCGGTCCTGTGAATAGCATGCAAGTGATCAGTGATAAGATACAAAAATATATGCATCTTCTTAATATTATTTGAGAAGCATTTTTACAAAATGTTTGAATTTTTTTTTCATTACAATTTATATCACTAATTTAATGGGAAAATGTATTTAGAAACAAGTTTAAATTAGGTTAGAGCTCACTGATTGAAATGGATTCGATCCAATACCTATTTAAAAAAATGTAGATATAAAATTCATTTAAAACAAATCGAAATCTAAACCGGTTTAAACAATCGAATTTAATTTAATTCCAAAAATTCTGCAGAAAACCAGTTAACATATTTCTTTTTCAAAATCCTAAATTAACTAATTTGTACTTTTCACTCTATATAATATCAAATCATTTTCAGTAAATAAAAAAATTTTTTTTCTGGCTTTTATATGTATATTTTTATGTTGATTTTAAATATTTTCTGTTAATATGTTTTTATAAAACACTTTTAACTTTTTTTTGTCAACAATTCAATAATAGGCATTAAGTTGGACTCGAACCCAAACGATGAAATTGGATGTCATTAGCACAAACCATTAAACTACAAATCCTGGTTAAAAAAAACACTTCTAACTTATACTCTAAAAATTAAATCTATATACTAAATATTCTCGAAAAAATATTATTCTACGAAAGCACAAGTTTTTTTGTTTTCTTTCTTTAGACCATTAATTTAGAATTACTTTTATTGCTCGTTTTCTATTTATTTGAATTTTGGATTTTGATTTATATTTATATACATATATCAACTTTAAATTATATTTAAATTAGATAAATATATATATACAGAAAATTGTAATACAAAAATATCAAAAAAAATTGAATTTTTTCGATTAAACTCTTTTATATCGCATTCTATCAAATATTTTATTAAATCTGACTCACAAACATATCAAATTTAAAATTATCTATTATATAATTGTATTCTGAATATTTTACAAAATCTCAAATCGTTAATTTTTTTTCTGTTTATGATATTATTTTGAAATTGAGTATTACGCAATAGTTAATTGAATATTATATTACATAATATCAGATACTTTTAAGAGTTTTTTTCTATAATTAATTAATAAATAAATAAATAGTAAAATGCAATCACTATGTTAGAAAATATTTGTAAATATTCCACTATCAATCATTATCATACATGCTTTTTTCAACAAAATAAAAAATATAACAATTTAAATAGCCAAACTGATGATACAAAAATCTACATAAATAATATATAACAATTGAATAGGAGCACTTCATATCAATTTCTGTGTTGTTTGTGTTTGAAACAAGTAAAAAAAGCAAATGTGTTTTAAAAAAAATCCTTATTATCATACATATTATCTACATTCAACAAAGTGTTAAATAGAACAAGGCTTATACAATTAAATAATATCAAAATATTGTAGTTATACTACATTGATTTTTTTTATTATTACTATTATTATTATTATTATTATTATTAGTATATATTTATTTTTAATTAGACGCATGAGTGGCGGAACCCGTACATCTCCGGATAAGAGACCAAGGCATGAGGTTATTGGACTTATTATCATATATCGTTGTGCATAGTATCCCTTTTTGTGGCAGCACAAATTCATGTACACATATATGGTAACTTCTAATGTATTGCGGCAGTTGCATCGAAAATGTTCCTATCTCGAAAGAAAAGTACGTTGATGAATTGTAAACCTCCAATTCCTTTATGATTTGATTAACTTTTGCAATAAAAAAAATCTCTAGAAAATGATAATCCACCGTATTTTGACCTTGAATTTTATGCATTTATAAAATGTCACAACCTAAAATTCAATTATGTCTTGATTATACACCAATTCTAACACAAAAGAAAAGAAAAGAAAATAATGACATATAATAGGAGACAAACAAATAAAACAAAAAAGACATCCAACATGAGCTTTTGTTTTTAACGTCACCAACATAAAATTATTTAAAGTATCTTTAATCGAAATAATATTAAAATAGGACAAAATTATAAATCCTTACATGGTGGTATTCTCATGAATAAAACTAAATATTTGTTGGATGGAACTGGCTATGTCTTCTGCCGTAACCCTCCGTTCACATGTAATCTGCGCATTTTTTACATCTACCTCATATTAGCTTTTAGAAGTCACTACATATACTTTATAAATATTATGCAAATTTGTTGGCCCCAAAATTCAAAAGTTTATTTGGTAAATTGGTAAAAATATGTATCTTAGTGCCACAAAAATTGGTATATTGATATTTAAACGCCTAATATATGTAAGCAAGTGAAACTTGCCTTGACATTGAAGGAGTAGAGGACGGTTTGTTCCATGGTAGTGATATTAGTGTGAAGGATAGAGAGATGAAGATCCTCCAAAGCAGCTATAGTCTTAATCAGTTGTCCTGGTCTTCTTCTTGAAAGTATCTTGATCATGGCCTCAAACCCTAGAAGCTTCACCTCCACATCAGCCAAGAATGACTTGTTCTCCGCCGTCTCTTCCAGAAGCCCTCCTCCGCCCTCTAGCTCGGTTACATTTCCGGTAATAATGTGCCGCTGAGGTTGGTTATTAGCTACCACGGTTATGGGGGAAGAAGAAGAACTCATTGGCGTGGTCATGTCCCCTATCTGCCTATGACCGGTTTCTCCCAGGATTCTCCGACGCTTTTGTGATTCCAGACACTGTAGGAGTTGCTCGAGCTCTTTTACAAACTCTATTACACCTCCTATGATCGACGCTTGGTCTCCCTATAATACATTTAGTTTTGTTTACATACAGTTTGAGATGGTCTTCGGTGTACGTATACGATATAGTTATATATATGAATATCATACCCTTTTAACGTAGGAGCCAGGCATGAGGGACCTGAGGACACGTAAATGCTCGTTCATTTGCTTCCTACGGTTCCTCTCGACCATGATATGAGCCAATCGTTGGCTTTCCACTTCTTCGATGGTCTTGCTTGTTGTAGCTCTCTTCCTCTTGCTCTTCACTTCCTTTGTCGTAACATTCTTGTTCTCCCTATCTTCTTCTTTTTGTTCTCCTCCAATAAAACGGAGTTGCACGGAGTTTTTTTCTTTGTCTTCAAGAAAAACGCTGCCTATGTTTCCTCCACACTCACCTCCCTCTTGAGGTGTCCTATAAGAAGACATGAAATGTTGGGTTTGGTTATAGTCCTCTATCCTTTCGTTCAAGACTGGAAACTTCAAGAAGTAAACCGGATCGATTCCGGTTTCTTGAACGTCTTGGTTCCTGGTCCGGTTCAACACCAGTTCCGGACCTAAGTCTGCAAAGTGCATCACGTCTGCAAAGCTCATTTTATCAAAAGTTGGCGTTGCTCCGAATCCGGAAGGAGACAGTTGTTGCTGCTGCGGCATCGATTGCTTGTGTTGTTGCATGTTTCTATTGAATATATAGTTTATCATACCCGAGCTGTTATCGTCGTGACCGCCTAAAGATTTAGAAGTTCGGTGCCTGAGAGGAACTGAATCATATAGACAAGTTTAAAATATACATACGAGAACAAATTAATGCTTGAGATATGGGAAAAACGTACGTAACAATCACTATAGCTATTAAGGGTTAACTTCTTGACTCCAACACGACCTAACGACAATAATCTATGAATTTCAGAGTCAGTTAAAACATATACATGAAACAGAAAGCACACACACACGTAGATCATGTTGAGATAGAATTAAAACCTAAGCAAATATGCATATACATGTATGTCAAACACAATTATTTTCTCAAACTGAAATATAGCTCAAAGATTAACACCAAGCACAGATTAGAACTTGTCTAGTATTAGATGCATTTCACAAAAGGGAGCTGGCCTTATCCGACTTACTAGGGTTTACGAGAGATATGCAAAACATAGAAGACGTGCAAGAGTAGAGAAAGATGAATGTGGAATAAGAGCTTTTTGTGTAGAGAAGTCACAAATGAAGCCCCTTATATAGAGAAATCACAAATGAGTTCCCTTGTCCATATGTGTACACAAGGTATAGCAAGAGCCAAGGGGGCCTTAAAGTTTCTTAAATATGTAGTTTCTTAATAATTTGTTTTTGTATAAGAATAACTATTTCTTTTTCTGCAAAGAGAGTAACTAAGGATTCATTATGTTTTGTGAGGAAATAATTTAAGGAACCATTATATATGCTATGCGCGGGTTATTTTTCATTTTATGTATTCAATCATATATTTTTATTATATTTTTATTTTATCAATTTTCTTTTGCATTTTTAATGAACTCTTTATGTTTTTTCATTTTTCTTTTGATGATTCTTATAATTTTTTTCCATGCATTATCATACGAATGTTTACTAGTTTTTATTTATATATTTTTATTTATCTAAATTTTAATATTCTATTACTTTTCAGTTTTTTCCATTTCTAATTTTTTCCTTTCAATTTTTTCCATGCATTATCATTTTGTATATGCTCTTTCTTTTCTCTGTTATTCTCATCTTTTTATGATTTTTTAATTTATACGATTAATAAAAAGAATCAAAAAATAAACAAAGAATAGAATAAGCATTGGATCGTTCGTTCTTTGGTTTTTGTTTAATGGACTTATATATACACATGTAAAAGTTGGATACGTTGACAAATCTAGGAAACATTATGTTCCAGTCTTGTAGGATATGAAGCTTTCGATTTCAAGAATTTAAAGATAGATTTTTAGGAGGAACATGTTACCGATGGTTAGTCGTGGGCATCTGTGATAAATCTCGAATTTCTTCAAATAAAAAGTACTTGTTAATTTATTTGCTATAAGTTTTAAGTTTTGGATTAAATAACTCTTGGTTTGATTTTTTATGGTAGGATTATGAATTTTTGTGGCTTTTAATATTATCATTGTTGTAATTTTAGTTTCGTATGCTTTCATTTTATAGGAAGTTAATTTTGGGAAATCTTATTTTCTGACAGCTTTAATTTTGAGGATTTCATTTTTTTCTTTTTGGTTGCCAACTACGATTATGACCAAGAAACATATTCTATTCTAGTTTTATCCTTTCTATTTTCTAAGATGAGACACATCCCATTATTTAAAATAATAAAGATTAGTATAAATAAAAGGAAACATAGGACTTGTAATCTAATGTCCTCTAGAATTATAATTTTTTATATAAATAATAATGATTACTAGGTTAAAACTTTTTACAGTCCACAGTTATATTTTTGTTCGAAGACCTACAATTGTTTTTTAAAACATGCAATTCAAACTGGGGATCTAGAGAGCATCTATTTTGCGCTTAAGAAAAAGCGTTCAATTTGAAGTATCAACGGTAACTAACCATTACTGAAATTACAATATAATCTAAGAATTCGAACAAAGTTCATTGAACCATAGACCATATAATGAATTGGTTCATTTCCAAAATTATTGGACATTACCAAGTTATCTTTTGTTTTGTAACAAGTACTGTATATCTTTTTCAGTAAACGTAAAGGCGAGCTAGGACCACAACATACTGAAAAGGAGCTATGTAAGAACACATGTGCAACACACCTCTCTTATTATTTTCTACCTTCCGAACCATTCATGAGTAGATGAGTTTCAAGAGTTCACAAGCCAAGCCCCTCTCTTTTCACCGCTATAGTTTGAAATATTCTGATGGAATATGCTATTTGTGTGTGTTTATATGGAAATATACATTAGAACATAGACACACTTGTAACCTTGTAAGAAAATATGTTTGAAGTGTTGTTCGTAATTAATGAATAATGATAAACTACAAAAATATTAGAGATATTGAGTGGCTGGTAGATACAGAAGAAAACAAATTCAGTGGCTGGTAAAATAAAAAAGACCAATGAAACAAAAAGAAAAGCCCTTTTAAATATCTTCTTGCCGACTTTTTCTGTCGACTTTCCTCCTTTTTAATCCTTTGTTACTTTTACTTTCTTTCTTTATGTACTGTATGTCGATTATTGGTGTTTAATTTAACCAAAAAAATCTAAAATTGGATTAATCCATGCTTCTTTTTTTAGTGATAACTTATGCGTTAATAATTTTAATATTTTTTTAAAATTATTGAAGAAAAATTATTAAGACATAAATGATTATCGAATACAACTTGAAGTTTATTAAAATTGTAACTTTTGAAACTTGAAAATGTTAGTCAAACACCAGCCCTCCATGTCTTTGCTAAGTTTAGCTCTTATTTTAGTAAAAGAATAGATGTCTTAATTCAATAATTCTGTATAATTTGGGCTATTTGTTCAGTTGGTAATTCAAAACTTTCGATAATCAAACAAGCTTTTTTTTATATATCTTTATGAATCATCAGAAGGTTCTGGACCTGAGCATGTATAGTCGGGATCAACCATTAAATATATTCTTAGAAGATGTAAATCAGAAAAAAAACATGGTTTATGAAATGGGAAAAAAAATCTAACCTAAATTTGTAATTCATATACGGTGAAGAAGTCCAAAACTTAATAGTGAAAAGAGCCTAAAAGAAACATATGATTACAATTATTGAACATATACATGGGTCATGCTTATTTGATAGTGATAGCCTGATAGGTCTCACGATAATCTTATGTTGAGATGAGTGAGTACGTAAGTAGGATCTCCAAAAAGTCATGCACTTTTCTTTTTAGTTGTAAAGTTCATGCATGCACTTTTATACGTTATTTTGGAGTTTTCAAATATAATGTATATATATATATATATGCTCTTCAGAGCATTTCCAAAGTATTAATCTATTTTTGATTTTTAAAATAGAGTAATTTTAAAATAGAGTTAAATTTTGTTTTAGAAAATGATTGGTGGTGGCTGTAAAGTCTTTTTTATACTAAATTTGGTATATTATATTTAAAAATAACAAAGAACAAAAGTTTATAGTTGTTAGACAGATTCTTACTATTTAGCAAACATATATTTAAAAGCAAACAAATGAAATGATGGTAGAAAAAAAAATCTATTTGTGGAATTTTGTAGTTGGGTGAGATAACTTTGTTTTTTAGAAGCTACATTCCAAATTTATAAATAAATACAATTATTGCATGTACAGATCACAAAAGATTGGCTTTTAATTTTGCATAAAATAAAATTATAACTACATAAAATACATAACACATCTTAACATATATATATATATATATATATATATATATATATATATATATATATATATATATATATATATATATATATATATATATATATATATATATATATACTTCAGTTATACGACATATATTAGGTTTGTATATAATTTCTTGTGCATTTCAATTTTTATACTATTATCGAATAAAATTACTTGTTCTATTTACATATATTAGTTATTATCTTATATAGTATTCTTTGATATAGTATATATATTTTCTTTTAAAAACATGAAAACTATTATAAATCAATTAGTTTCTTATTTGTTGATATTAAGTAATTTCTTTTATCGGTTATTAAAGATAATAACAAATCATAATCTACTGTTAATATTTACCAATCAGTCTTTCACTTTACAGCTACAGAAAAACAAATTTACAGCCAAAATCCAAAGCTACAGTTTAATCAATCAGGTCTTTAATCATATTCTCTTTTTTGCACGTTCATGAAAAATAAAAATGTTTATTGAAGAAACGATGAACCCTCGGAAGCAATGGTGAGGTGGATCAATATCATTTTTCTACAGTTTGCCTCTAAAAAAAAATCGTTTATTTTATACTAATTATAAACCATGGTTAAAAAAAAACTTTTTATCAACAAATATATGTTTCTGATTATTGAAGACTGGGCAACTCTAAAATACTGATAGGAGCAATATTTAGAACCAAACTATGGGTTATATAATCAGGGCCAGCCCATATTGTTTTTTGAAGCCTAACGCAAAATTGTAAAACTGATCCCCATAAATTAATTTATAATCTGAATGTTTTATAGAAGTTTGGGGTTTAATTCTTAAAAATTGCAATCTTTTTACAGATATTGTAAATTTTATTCACAGTGTTATTAGCAGATATGTCCATGAAGAATTTTGTTAAAATTTTAAATATGACATTTCGAATATAAAAGTACATGATATTTTTTTGTCTAGTTTTTTAAATCTCGTATTCATAGTGTTTATCATTTGATTTAGCCATCATTTCAAAACATCTAATGTTACAACTTTAGTTTTTACCTAAATTTAACTCGTAAATATGTTTATTAGAAATAGTATCGCCAATATTATAAACCATTGGCTAATAATATTTTTCAGTATCTGAAGTGAGTTTTTAAAAATCCTGATTTATAGAATAACACTACTTATCAAAACTGATTAATTCGGTACAAAAACCCTATTTCCTCGTATTATCACTACAGAACCACACATTACATGTAAAAGATTGAAGAAATTTATTATTGTCTCTTTGAAGAAACAATCTCCAAAATTGTTGGTTTTCTTATAGAGAAATCATTAGAATGGCTAATAAGAGCTAAACGTTTTAAATTAGCCACACGGCACAGAAAAGAAAACATTAGACTGGCACAAAGATCAAGTCAATTTAGCAATAAAGCAAAGTGGTAAAACACTAGAAATATCCTCCATAAGTAATTAACCACTCTATCATACATGCTTCGTGCTAGTACTATGAAGAGGCTTAAGCAAATTATCCCAAACACACAAAGAAGAATGAAAGATAGTTCTGATACCGATTACTTGGAGAGAAAATTAGGTCACTTATTGATTTCAAATTGGCCAATATAAGGCACAATGTCATGTCACATTTTGCTAATCACAATTCCATAACATTTAATGACTCGCATTTTCTTGTTCTATTCTTCCTTTTTCTTTACATCACATAAAAATGAAGAAAAAAAAACCATTTCTCAAACAACACACAAAAGCTTTCCTCTTACGTAACCTTCAAACCCTAAATCACTCAATCGAAGAAGAAGGAGAGTAAAGCAGAGAAGAAGCAGAGAAACTCGTGTTGTTACTCTTCACTAGTCTCTCTTCTCGTCTCATCTCTTTAGAAGACGAAGCTGCAGCCGCCGTCATCTCATTCTCACCACCTTCTTCCTGTTTTTTATTTGTTGGCGGAGGAGATTTCTTGAGAAGCAAGTCAACTTTCGCGTACTCTTCACGCTCTTGCTTGATCTCCTTGAGCATAGCCGCAACGTCTTTCATGGTGGGTCTTTCTTCAGGAGACGCGTTCACACACAGCAAAGCAGTGCCCAATACTTGCATCATCTCATCGGCTTCAGACTCGGTTCTTGCTCTCAAACTTGACTCAAGAACTTCGAGGCTACCTCTATTCCGCCTCACCCAATCCACTAAGTGAAGCCCTTCGGGTACCGTCGGATCTATAGGTTGTTTCCCTGTCAACACTTCAAGAACCACCACACCATAGCTATAAACATCACTCTTCTCTGTAATCTTCATGCTGTAACCATACTCTGAAGAAGCACAAAAACTGTGTTATGAGAACCGGCTTAATATAATTATAAAATGTAGAACTAAAATCTAGGTTTCTTTAAGATATATATGTTCTTAAGTAAACGTTCTTGAACTATATGCTCAGAAAAGTAATATATCAATATACCTGGAGCAATGTAACCATAAGATCCAGCCACGGTATTAGAACACCGGCCAATGTCACCTTCATCAACAAGCTTGGCTAATCCGAAATCCGCAATGTAAGGCTCGAAATCGAGACCAATCAGAATATTGTTCGCCTTGATATCGCGATGAACAATGGGTGGGAGACAATCATGGTGTAAATACGCTAAGCCTTGAGCCGCACCGAGCAAGATTCTGTATCTAAGATCCCAATCAAGGGAAGAGCCTCGTCTCTCGTGAAGCAAACTCCCTAAGCTCCCATTAGGCATGTAATCATACATCAAAAGCCTTGTGTTTCGGTTCCAACAACATCCAAGAAACCTAACAATGTTCTTGTGTCTGATCGTCCCAAGTGTTTTAACTTCTGCTGAGAACGAATCTCTCACGTTTTTGGTCTTCTCATCATTACCACCGTTAACCATCGCCGGCCAAAGCTTCTTAACGGCTATTATCTCGCCGTTGTCCACGTCAGCACGGTAAACTATGCCTGAACATCCTTTACCAATCACATTTGGTTCAACTAAACATCTTATGATCTGATCTACCGAGAAATTCAGCTTCTGAAACGGTGTGAACTGCCATTTATATGTTTCTCCAAGCTCTGAATCTCTTTCGTTTTCGTTATTCCTCCTGGCTCGGATAACCGCAACCGCACCAAGAATCATCAACACAACTGTTAACGTGATCAAAAGCGCAAGTGCTAACCTGAGCTTTCTTGTTCGGGAAGAACCATTATCATCTGCAAGTCCATTGCCGTTTCCATAAGTGAGAAAGCATGAGTCTTGAGTTGAAGAAGAACAGAGTTTTTTGTTTCCTTCGAGATCTTGAGGAGGTAATTGTCTGAAAAGCTTGTTGTCTGGAAGATAACCAGAGAAGCTATTGTAAGAGATGTTAAGAGAGACTAGATTCTCGATATTGGCGAGTGGAGCAAGATCTCCTTCGAGCATGTTATGGGAGAGATCAAGAATCGAGAGCTTGTTGAGAGACGAAAACTTCAAAGGAATCTTCCCGGTGAGTCTGTTGCTACTCAAGTTTAACGCGATTTCAAGAGTCTCGATATCTCCAAGCTCTGGAGGAATTTCACCAGAGAGCTCGTTGCTTCCGAGATCAAGAAGCTGCAGCCCTGAACACATGCCTAGAGAAGTAGGGATCGATCCCGAGAACAAATTATTGCTCAAGATTAGTTTGTTCAGCGACACAAGTCGTCCCAAACTCGCCGGAATCTTGCCTGAAATCTGGTTCGTCGAAACATCAAGAACCTGTAAGCCGGATAGAGAAGATACCGGACTAGGCAATGAGCCTTCCAGAGAGTTATTACTAAGATCGATCATCTGCAACTCAGAGCAGCTTCCGATCTCATCAGGAACCTTCCCGTGTAGCCTATTGCTCGAAAAATCAAGAAAGTTTAGCTTTTTGAGTGACCCAATACTCGAAGGGATCTCTCCTGTGATCCTGTTGTAACCTAGCCTCAATCTCACCAAAGAGCTGCAATTACCAATCTCCTGAGGTATAAAACCAGAGAGAGAGTTTGAGATCAAGAGAAGCTTCGTGAGGTTCCTTAGCATAAACAAACCGGAAGGGATCGTTCCGGTTAGAGAATTTCGCGATAAATCCAACGCTTGAAGATCGTTACAGTCAGCTAAACCGGGAGGAATGCTTCCTTCTAGCTGATTGGACCAAGCGAAGAACAGAGTAAGCTTTGTGAGTGTTCCAAGCTCGGACGGTATCAGACCAGATATCTGATTCTTATCAAGCTGTAACTGAACAAGACTCGAGCAGTTCGAGATCGTCGTTGGTATCGAACCGGAGAATTTGTTGTCGCTGATCATAAACTCTTCAAGCAAAGACAAACGGCCGATGGAGATTGGAATCGAACCAGAGAGCAGATTTAGAGACAAATCTATCATTTTTAGGTTGCTGCAGTTTCCGATTTCTTCAGGGATACCACCAACGAGACTGTTCTGCCATAGAAACAGCTGTTCGAGTTTCGTGAGCTTTCCGATTTCTCGAGGGATCGAACCAGACAAGCCATTCTCGTACAAGAAGATATCCACAAGCTCAGAGCAATTCCCTAGATCTGAAGGGATCTCTCCGCTTATCATTGCTGTGTAGATCGAGAGTGTTTGTAGCTTCTTGAGCTTACCTAAAGAAGAAGGTAAACTACCGGAGACGCTTGTCTCGGCTAAACCAAGAACTGTAAGATTGGAACAATCTCCGATCTCCGGTGGGATTTTGCCGGAGATTTCTTTGTTTCCTCCGATTCTCATCACTTCAAGACCAGAGAGCTTCCCTAGCTCCGGAGGGATACTCCCGGTGAGAAGATTATCGAAGAGAATTAAGCTCTTGAGTTTCGAACATTTACTGATTTCCGGTGGGATTTTTCCAGCGAGCTGGTTGGAGTTGAGTATTAGGGTTTCTAGGTTACGAAGCTTGCTTAAACTCCAAGGAATGTCACCAACTAAACCGTTGGAGCTGAGGTCAAGAACCGTGAGACCGAGACAGTCGCCGAGACTCTCCGGAAGAGTTCCGGTTAGATTAGCGGCGGAGATGATGAGTTTCTGGAGAGAACGAAACTCCGGGAGATTTTTGGGCAAGGAGAGCTCGATTCGAACAGATTGAATGTCGATTTCTGTGACGAAACCTTGAGGAGAACATGTAATGAAAGTCCAGTTTCTGCAGGGAGTGTTGTCGGCTGAGTTCCAGTTGAAGAGAGAAAGAGAGGAAGGTGTAGGAGAAGAGTGGAGCCATGAGTAGAGGATAGAAGCTTCCGGGTTTTGCTCTGCATCAGAGAGAGAGAAACAGAGGATGAAGAAGAAGAAGAAGTGTAAAGAGAAGAGAAATGAAGAAGAAGAAGAAGAAGAAGAAGAAGAGATTAAGGAATGAAGAGACATTTGCCTCAAAATCCGAAAAGAAGTTTAAAATCTCGGGCTTAGACCCATTTAGGGTTTGGTGCCTCTTCTCTCTATCTCTGTGCTCTCTCGAAACCTGTTTCTTGCTTGATTTAAACTCAAGCTTATGAAGATAACACAGAGGGTTTAAGTTCTGTTTTATTTGTTTAGATAACAAAAAAAAAAGTGGTGTGGCGATTTAAGAGAGGAGAGAAAGAGTACAAAGGAAAATAGGGAAACACAATGCCTTGAGATCAACAAAACTGCACCACCCCCACTTCTTCGCCACCTCACATATTATGCCCTATCTCTTCCTTTACTATTTTAATTCATTTTTTTTGTTTTCAATCGTGTCAAACATTTTAGAATCGATACAAAAGTAACAAAACTATTCATTTTTTATATCTTCATTATTATATAGTTTTGTTATATTTATGGGTAGATTTACGACGAATGAAATTTTATTTTCACTTATCAAATTTTAGTAAACGAGTGGGTTTGCTCAAGCCCCAAGTAAGTGGTTGAATTGGTGATTCGTTGTTTATTCCCTTTGTTTTCTACTTGAGTTTATTTTATAGTAAGCGTACTGTTTCTTTCTGTAATTGTTATCTTGTTGACTACTACTCCTGCGAGTCAAAAAAATTATAATATAACACTATGTAATCTCAAGAAATAAGTTTATTCTAGAAATTAGATATAGAATATTACACATTCAATGACAGAAACACCTATAGTCGTCTTAAGATCATTAGTTATTGTACAAAAAAACTAGAGGTTTGAATTTGAGGTATGGTGTTATATATCGACCAAAATATACTATATTATTTTGGTTCATTATATAGATCGAAGAGGGTATCAAGTCACTCCATAATATGCACAAGGCACAAGACTATCAAGTCACTCCACAGATAATGTACTAAAGAAGATTATAAAAGTACTAAATAAAAATGCACATTTATAATCAAAATAAGAAGGATATACAAATCATATCAAGAAATAGATTAACCAAAGTTGTACACAAGCAAGAAAATGAAAAGAGTGCATCACTTTTCATACAATGTGGAAAATTAATAAAGACATTGTGGGTTAGTATGCATTGATATTAAAAAAATTAGCATTTTTATCAACCGAATTAATGAATAAAATTTATGGGTTTGACTAGCATTTGGATTTTAATGGTTTGTGTTAATGTTATTTAGCGTTATCACTTATCTTCGAATCTAAATTAATGTATATTAATAAATTCAAAAGAAAATTGTAGGTTTATAAAGAAATGGAAAGAAAAGCAAAGGATGGGTGGGTTTAGGTTAAGTATGGAGAGGACAAAACAACAATTCCTGATTTTGAGGATGCCTCACGTGACCACAACGAGCCTCACTCATTCTCACCTACCCTTATCTCCCCCTCTCATTATTATTATTTTCTTTTTATAACAAAATTTATTACAATAAATCTAATTTCACCTGTAAAATAACTGTTTCGAGAGGCAAACCACAATTGTGTTAGTGTGATTTTTACATAGAAAAATAATTAATTACTCTCATACTTGTTTTTCTTTTTTGCAAAAGTGACACATACATTAGAATTACAGAAAATTAGAATTAGGATAAATTCCAAAACATTTCAAAAATTTACAAAAATAATCCAAATCGATAGAAAAATTGTTTAATCTACCCATTTTTCAATTATTTCTAACAAATCTAAACAATATATATGTCTTAAATATAAGGGATTTGATAAAATTTTATTCCAAGTTATCATTTAGATATTACCCTAAACTATTCACGAGCACATTATCAATCCAACTTCTATTTTAGCCTTTTAAATCATGTTTAATTTTATTATTTCAAAAAAAATTATTATTAGTTTTCTTATAATTTCGTTTTTCTCTTTCGTATTAGCACTTTCTCATGCCAATTTTTTTTACGAGTACTATAATTACACCCAATGAACATTGCTTCCTTTTTATCATAATTTTTCAAAATAACTTGTCACATTTTTTATTCTATTTTTGTTAATAATTGAATTATATTTATGTCTAATTCTGTACCCAAACAAAATAAACAATAAATATTTCTTAATTTTATCAATATAATTTCAGTCCCAAAATTTCAAAAATATTTTGATCTAGTGGTATAATTAAAAAAATAGATTTTAAGAGGTTATGAATTCAATATTTTGTATACTTTAGTGGCCTATTTTTGTTTTTTTATTGAATTGGGGTCAGTCAGAATTTTAAAACCGGCTCTGATTATAGATATATGGCTGAAATATGTAAGCAAGTGTCTATGCGAAGTGTGAACTATGGTTCTTTAGTGTAGATGAGGTAACATCTGATTTATTTACCTGCACATGACAGACATTTAAGTCTTTTATCTATTAGTATATACTTTTGAAATGATTAAATAAATTAGGGGAAGTGCATAAATAATTAGCGCACCATGAGTCATTATTACAAGTAAACAAAGAAAAATAAAGAAGAAAAGGTTAAACGGCGCAGTTTTAAAAAATAAATAAAGAAGAAGTGGTGCCTTGTTTCAAGGGTCTTTGCCTCGGGAGTCTCTTCTTCTATGGAATCTCTCCATGTTTTTGTTTATTTTCCCAAAATGTTCTTTTCTTTTTAACGTTACCACTTAATTAATTACAGATTATACTTAACTTTCTGTTTAAGATTATATAAACTGTTTTAGTATTCGGAAAAAAAACGACACCTACTAATTAACTTTCATGAGAATCAATCAATCAAACTTTGGATTCAAATGCGTGTAGTTTATTGTAAGAGAAGATAAAATATATATTGATTATTCTCATGGACAAATTATAATGGGCTGATAATAAGCCCGTATTAGAATGTTTGTAGGCCCATTTGCAGCCCAAGGGTTCAAATTTACACAATTTAGTGTTTTATCTTTGAAGTTATGAGATTATAATACATATAGCAAATGTATTCTTACTACTAGACATTGAACGTCTCAACTACTATATTTAGATTGTGCATAACATAAGCATTTCAACTGCCTTTTTATAGCAAATGTATTCTTACTACAATCATTAACTAAAAAAACCAAGAAGTATAAGAGAGTGATCCATTAAAAAGAAGACCTCATAAAGCCCATAACTAAAAGGGTACGAGTGGAGAATCGATCAACGCTTCTTGTTCTTGCTCCTCTTCTTTGTCAAGGAGAAGCAAGCCGAGGTTAACCAGATTCTCTACCATGGCAAAAGAAAAGAAAAAAGCTTTTGCACACTTGGTAATACGTGTGTGAAAAGGAGTTAGGCTTTGTTGTATACTTAAACTGCTAATAGTTATTGAGAGAGAGAGTGATATTAGTAGCAAGGTTTGCCTCTGCGGCAACCAAGTGCACCTGCAGTAGCAGTGATTGAGCCGACCATTGAGGCTGGTTTAGCTGCTACGCTTGAGGCACTTTCATAGCTTACTGATGCTCCTTCCCCTGATTGTATGAAAAACGCTCCATTCACTAGCATGTCTCCTTCTGATCTCCAGTTCCACTTCTTCCACTCATTTTTCTCTGCCTTCACCCTTTTTGTCACCTGCACAGTTACATCTTTTGAGATGAAATACTCATTTTTCTCTGTTGAATTTCAAAAGTCAAGAAGAGGGAGTTCAAAAGAAATGAACCTCCTTGGCCCTGCGGTTATTGGGAGCAGCATATCTATTGCCTTGGCTTTTTATAGTTGGGTTTGCACTTCCTCCAATGGCATACATTTCCCAATGTGTGTAATCGTTGTTAACCACATGAAAATACCCATGTCTGCATCTGCAGTAACCACATGGAAGCTAATAGTAAACATCTACTACTACTTCACTCAACACAATGTGAGTTTGTCGACTTACCTTGGCATTCTCTGATTAAGTCCCTCTCCAAAATGGTTATACACAATGGTCACTCGCATCATCTTGTCTTGTGTGTACGAATCATTGTTTCCTAGCAACATGACCTGCTCTCACATAATGTAAGATAAAGAAAGTAAGAGTCTAATAACCAAAGCTAAAACAAAAGAAGAAGGTATTATTAGCTTTCTGATTTGACCTTCTCGTGGTGAGTGAAATGGTTATTGGAAATGGTAATGGCAGTGGAACCCATGACAGCATCAACGAGACCATCAGCACAGTTAGAGAGAGAGTTGTGGTCAATCCAGATATGACTTGACGCATATACTGTAACACCATCACCATCAGATTCATTTCTCTTTCCGAAGTGAGAAGGCGAGCTTCTGACCATCGCTTTCCCAGTTTTTTTGCAATCGTGAATGTGCAAGCCATGAACGATGACGTTGGTTATACCATGAATAGTGATACAACCACCATTGGCTATGTGGACGTTAGCACCACGAGCATCAATGGTCTTGTGACTGTTCATCATCAATTCGTGTTTCAACGTTATCACCATATCTCTCTTGAACACAATCCAAAGTGGCTCAACTTGGATCACAGCGTGGCGTAAAGTTCCTGGTTTTGGATAGTTCATGTGCTCGTCGGTTGGATCAGTGACGACATAGAAACGCCCGTCACGACCACCAGTCGCGTTACGCCCGAAACCTATCCCACAATCCGCGAGGCGTTTACGGTTCTTGTCCCAGTTAGGGTCACAACGCCAACAGTCATCTATTAGATTGCCATTGCCACATGAGAAGTAACCAAGCTTCCTCCTTTCAGTGATGTTGTGTTCGCTTCTGTAAAAGTTCAATAGTTAGCAAACTTTTACTTTTCAGTTTTCACTATCTAAATCATATGACATACACATACATTAAAATCAAGAATGACCAAATTAGTTCCACTTTTTGTAAAAAGGTCTTTGTGACTTTTTTTTCTTTCTTCTTCTTTTACCGGATTGCTTTATGCTCTGCCGTTTCGTTCTTACCTAACATATTGACTCCATCTTCTGCTATATTGCTTTATGACTTAGTTACTAATTCAGGGAAAAGAAAACATTCATGTAAATAAACGCATTCACACACACACACACACACACACAGAAAGAAGAAACTCACGTGTGAAGGAGCGCAGATACCTCATTGGCAACCTGGTCTGGATCAGAAACTGCGTGTTGATGATTCAACTCTTCTACACCTTCAAGTCTGAAAAACAGAGCCACCCAGAGCATGTTTGAGTAGCCCATGAAAAAGCAGAATGAGAAGAAGAAAAAAACAGAGCGAAACAAACAATATACGGATCCGAGGCGATTTCAAATCTCAACCGTTGGTGAAATTCGTTAATCCAACGGTTCAAAACGCGTCTGATGGTAGTGTTACCTCATCGCCATTGTTGAACTGTTGAAGCTCTGCATATCCTCTGTTTTCAGCTTCCTGAGGGAGAAAAAAAAGAAGTTTCCGAGAAAGAACAAGTTAGTAGAGTCATCCATAGCTTAAAAATCAGCGTAAAAGAGAAATGTCAGCTGAAATTTAACAGCTCATTATCCAAAAAAATTCAAAAGAAAGAGAGAAATCATCTAAGCGAAAAGTTCAAAAATTTCAAACAGAGCATGAGAATATTAAAACGAAACTGAGAAAATATGGAAAATGCAGCTCAAATGTGGACTCGGAAACTAGAGCAGGAGATATTTAGTTACAGAGACGAGGAGAGAGATACATTCACAACGAAGGGAGAGAGAGAAACAGAGACCTCGATGGAGAGATTTCGTCGTTGTTACGGAGAGTCATCGCTGCGAGAGCGCAGATGAAGAAGACGAGGAGCACGAAGAAACAAGCACTGGTCAAAATCTGAGATGACGACGCCATTGCAGCTTCTTTTCTCCTTCTTTTCTTACAAAGTTTCGAAATTTTCTCGGGAAATGTAGGATGAGAGAAAGTGAGAAAGAAAAACTAGAAGAAGAAGAATAAGCAGAGGAGACGAGTGAGTGACACAGAGTTTTACACAAGCTCCAACCGTCATCGTTATATATATGCGCGAAAATGAACGTAAACGTTGCCGTTAATTGACGCCGCTACCAAACGGAGCTTCAGTCTGGTTGCAACTGGTTTACTGGCTACTGGCTAGGGTCAAAATTTTCGATTTTGCCGTCCCAAACGCGATAATTATTAACGCCGTTACTGTAAGCAAAGCAAACTCCGTTAACTGCTAGTAACCGCCCACATTTTCTCTGGTGTAAAATGATTATTGTCATTATTAAAAATCTTCTAAAAGTAGAACATAGAAACCATATAGTGATTCATTTACCTTTTACCTTTTTCTACAACCTTTATTAGTCAGTAATATATTTTTAATTATAAAAAATTCCTTTTATTTTTTGTTTTTTCATGAATTCTAGTTGGGTTTTCTAAGATATTTTTCATGAAATCTCTCTGTTTTTTTGGGATTTTTTTACACATATTTATTCTTACTTCTGTTTGTTATTTTTTACTTTTGTTTCTAAATAATTCGATTTTATTTACAACAAAAAATGGCACGTCCACGCATGCATGACATACATACAGTAAATTCTAAAATTACAGAAAATGTTCATCCACAAAATCCTAAAGTTGAAATACATTAACTATAGAGATTCATTTGAAAACATGATGTTGCATACTTCATGAAATAGTAAAACAACATTCCTATATACATATTGTAACTACTTCATACACAAATTAAGGCAAATCCTTAACTGTCTATGACTAGACAGTCACTTGAGTTCTTAGGGTATACATATAGGTAGGTGCATATCACTAAATTGAGTTGCCGACATAAATTAAGATGAATGTCTACTAATAAAGATGTTATGCTTACTACAACAAACACGAAGAAATGCAATTTGCATTTTCCGTTATTAGACATTATACTTTATGTAATTTTTGTTTGTTCAGCTTATAATACTACATATATAATTAGTATACAAACATATATAAGACGCATTTCCAAATAAGCTTATGCCTTACTATTTTGGTTGTATCAATCAAGTTTCGTTTTGTCTTCTTAATTACTTATTTTGGGAGAATGTTATATCAACCGAAAGTTTTCACATGACTAAAGATGTCTTTTAAACCGACTTTTTATCATATGTTAGTTGTTACGATAAAAAGATAAACGGCTAAATAAGTGCACAAGAGTTATAGAAGTATTGTAATTTTTGGTAGTTCACTTCTTTTATATTTTCTTTATATCATCTTTAATTATGCTCAATTTCTATTATTCAAATAGTGTCAATGAAAGGCAATCGATAAATGAATAAAAGTAGACGTAAATAATAAAAAACAAGTATTGTAAAATTTTGTTGTTGTTTAATGAAATGTGTCATTCGACTTAGGATATCATGAAATTCGATATTCTCTAGTATATGTTACCGGTTAACAGCTCGGTTAAATAGTATAGTTTGGTTGAGAAATGTTAATGTAAATAGAGTCGGTGGATATTCAGTTTTTCATATTTAGTATTTTCGATTTAATGTGTTTCTAAGAAATATTCTTTTTAGTATTTGGTTTGGTTAGTAAACTTGTGCTGACCTAGCATGTAACGAATCTAAGTGGATTACAACTTTAGTATAAATATTTTGTTGAGTCCTAAGGACAATGTTCACTGCCCTTAAGTCGAAGTGGTTTGGTCTAGCATAAGAAGATGAAGCACAAAAAAAAATCATATATGTATATATATAAGCGATTCCATTTGTAATGTTGGTCTCACTAATCATAATGCTAAGCATTTATTTGGTTCTAAGCATTTTTTTTATTTTTTCAACTATCAATAAATTTTGGTTAATAAGAGCGAACACTGATTTTTACTTTCAAAATTGTCGATATAGGTAATTGTCTCCATATTTAGTCTCGCCTAGCTAAGTAGTTAGTAAAGAACAATGGTGAGATATCATAAACCACAAAAACAAAACTAATGTCTTCAAAATATGCATTGTCCTAAAGCCACAAAAGAGTATAGATGTCAGATTACGTCGGTTAGATCAATATTGAACTGATTCTGTTCTATCAAGAATGGATTCAAGAACGAGTGATAGACATAGACTTTGACCAGTAATGTAAAAATGTCAAATGAATCTTACGTACAAATATTAGATGATTCTCCGTATATATAAGGAACAAAGGAGAAGGACCATCTTCTTGCGATCTCGTATAGACCAATCTCTTTTTGGTGCATTTTCCTTTTATTATTCTATCTCACACTCGATAACACAAGTTGAATGTTATAGGTATTTGCATCTTAATCGGATTTAGAAAAAAAAATCGTTCGGAACTTAGAAATGATATATAGTGAAACTTTTTTTTGTGTAAAACAATATAGATTAAAGTTCGATAGTGCTTTAAATGTTTGACTGGTTTAAACACATAAACTATGGTGCAGAGCTAAGAAAATGAACAATTACAGTTTTAAACGTTCTAATTTATATGATTGGTAAGCTATTTGGAAAGGATTCTTTTGCATATTTTTGATTGGTTAACAACTTAACATCGGTTACAATAATAATTTAACATAAACTTATCAAATATACAAATTCTATATAATTTTTATCATAAAAATATGAAAATTTCAAGTTTACATTAATCATTAAAAGACCAGTTAAAAAACATTATTAAGATATTTTGAAAGCTTTTTATATATGATATAGTTTTCAATTATAATTATTATATAAAAAGTATATCTTAATTTAATATGATAATATTTAATAGAGGAAAAAATAATTTGTTTTAATTTTCAATTTTTTATAAAATTTTTATTAATATATTAAAATAGTACTTTTGAAAAATATTTAGTTCTCGCCACTTTAAATGTTAGTGGGAAGAATATTTTGATTTATAGCAGTTTCAAATGGTACAAAACGCTATAAAACAGTATAAAGAAATTTCTGTAATTATTGTTAATTGTCAATAATTGTAATCACTAACAAACATAGTTTAGGGATGTTAACTGGAGAACCAACAAATGAACTACTAAAACGTTTTAGTGATAATAGGATAGTAATTAGTAAGAGACACTAAACTAACAAAGATAATAATACTATATGAAGAAGGCAAATAGTAACCGGATAGTTATCCAATTCATGTTAGTGGCCCAACAAATTTTGATAAGTGGTATAGAGGCCCAACAATGTTTTTTTTGTTTGGGATTAAACGCCCAACAATCATTAATCCGATAAATAACTGGCTGACAAAATTGAAATCAATTGATTTGTTTGATATTTCAATCTCTTTTAAATCGTTTCTGTTGTGAGATAAAGTCTTCACTTGATTTAGCTCAATTTGTTTCTGAAAGTTTGTAACCATTTTAATTAAGTTGACATCATCTTTGCTGACAGTAACTTGTAAACATTCAAGCGAGAAATCATATAAAAGATTTTTTTAAAACATGAAACTAAGTAATAATGAAAACTTTCAAGTAAGAGACACATTAGGGTTTCTTACACAATGAGTTTAGAAGGTGAAAAATAATCTAAAGAATGTTGTTAGAGACAAAACACTTGCAAGATTTCCTCAATCCGCTATTCGTAACAGAGAAAGAGAGAAGTAGACAAGATGGGAGTTGGGAGACACTAAGTATTAACTATAAAGTGTATTTCCTCTGACATATGTGAATTTAATTACATTTTCAGAAACTTCTGTCCAAAAGAAAAAAAAATCCAACAGTCTATACAGAATACATATTCACAAGATTAATTGAAATATCAGTCTCGGCCTCCTGATTACAACAATGTATACATACATTCAATGTGTATATATATACATTCAAATACTTGTATGTAATATATACGGCTCAACATGATATAATACCATGATACAAATAGCAGCCATGCAATATACTTCCTCCGTTTGATATATATATATATATATATATATGTATATTTGTCTTCTTAAAACGTTATAGATTCAAATGGTTGTATATTTTTAAAAAAAATTTGATGGAACTAAATATTTCTTTAAAATTACCATTTGGGTTGAATAAAAGTTAGTGAAAGTAAGCATAACTCTCAAATTTGAACACTTAAGTTAAAAAGTGTAAAAAAAAGAATTCAACTAATTTCACAGAAAAAAAAATGTAATTAAGTGAATTTTGGAGGAAAAATTTTCTCTATTTTTTTCTAGAGAAATTAAAGAAATGAATTATAAGAATTTGTTTTCGTATTCCACTAAATTATATTCTACTCAATTCTGTTATACTGATTTTATTATTCAAAACCATTTGGATCCTATAATTTATGTCAAAATGATAAAAGGATATCGTAGATATAAATTTGGAAAAATAACTAAAAGTTAAAAATGAAAAACCTGAGTTAAGCTTTTAAATTGAAGATATTACACATAAAAATATAAAAAGGAAAAAAATCCACTAAGAACATTTTGTAAAATTGACAGATATATGGACTATGTGGAGTTTTTAAAGATCGATCTCGTATGAAGTTTAGAAAGAAGGAGAGAACCACTTTCGATTTTTTTCACCTCCAAAGCTGGATTTGTACATTGCTTCGTTTACTTAGCCAACCATACTGTATGTTTGGTCGCTGTAAGGTATGCCATGATTTCCTTAAATCACTTTAAAATAATTATCAAACAAATGAAAGATGTGTAAAAAGGCAAAGAATATCGAGTAAGTAAGGGTTAATTTGAATATGTCTTATACATTCATCATTACATTAGACAATATGATAAATACTTATAACAAAAAAGAAGAAGAAGAAGAAGAAGAAGATACATAGGCATAACATATCTTGTTCTTGAATTATCAAAGTTATTACCTGTTGTGAAGTGGATTTGGACCCGTGGGAATTATTCTTTTCGAGTCCAAAGCTGTAGAGTTAGTGATCGTTTCCGTTGATGAGTCGTACTTTAGAACTTGTGTTTCTTCTTCGTACGATCCATTCTTCATCAGCAAACTCTGCATTGAAGCTGATTCCGAGTGATGAATGAATGCAAGAATCAGGAGAGAAGAAGCCAATATCATCAAACCCTTGATCTTCATTTTCTATATATTTTAGTCAAAAATTGTTTTTGTTTGTTTGATGAGTATATAATATGAAGGAAAGCAAATAGGTCGACTGTTATAAATAGCGACGTTTGATAAAAGGGGCAAAAAGAATTAGAGTGGATAAAATTTAAATACAAGCTACGGTGCATAAAAAAAAAATGAAGCATGTAATGTAACTAATTAAAATCATATTTTAGTTTAAGAATAATTAGGTAATTATGTGAAAATCATGCATGTTGCTCTTTATCTCGTTTCGATATGTCTCTGATTTGAAGATTCATAAGCCTCAGCCTCATTAAGTGAGCCTGTAGACACATTTATGGTAACAGTAAAGCTGACCAGTATGTAATTGAATACAATAAATAGTTTTTTTCGTTATGAATAAAACACAAACATTCTGCTACCCAAAAGACATTTACGACTCACTAGAGACGAAGAATTGCAATAGATTTGTGAGCGCTTACTGGTCCATCGTAATTTTAGGATATGGTTTTATCATCATCAATCTTCGTAAATATAGAGGTGGATTATTTGTTCTTTTATAAATAAATTGTCATTATCTTTTAATAACATGCATGATGTATTATGCGTATTAAAGATTCGATGTTAATAAAGACAAAGTCATCTCAAACTACCTGTAGATCATGTTCAAACTTTTTTTTTATCAAGGTATATTTTATGTGGCAAAATTAATTTTTTACATGATTATAGGCAACAATTTTTTATGCATATCAAAAATATTTAAGAAGGTTTAAAAAAAAGTATTGTCATGTTCAAATTTTCCATATACATACTAAAAGACGATAATGAGACGACATTAGCACAACTATTAAGCTACATATCTTAGTCAAAAAGAAAATAAATTTATTACCTTTTCGACTATAAAATTGTTACTTAAAATGCATTTTAAAAACCACAGTAAATGCCAAGAATTTTATTTTTTAGTTTCGTTATAGATATTTTCAGTTTTTCAAGATTCATGATTTCCTAACATGTTTCTTCCATACATTATATAAAAACATGCATGATACTCCTATTTGCATGCTTATATTTGTTTTCTCCCTTATAATATTACAAATTACTAACGTACAAGTGGTTTTACATCTTCTTCTTTTGTTATGCAAACTACAACTAACCACATTCTAATGGTTAGATTTATTCAGTTTGTCTAATCAACTTTTAATCCCTTAAAGATTTTTCATATATACAATGCATGGGTAATAAAATATGTGAAGAAAGGAGTATTGGAGAAACCTTTGAGACAAAGCACATGAAAAGTGTTAAATTACTTTGGAAATTTGACTTTAAAAGTAAGTGAAAAGGTGAAAAATGGAACCCATGCTTGATTGCTTCCTCTCCTACTAACTACTAAGTACTATAGCAACTATCGATTTCAATCAAACACATTTTTTTTTTCCAACAAAAGGATTCTCCTCATTTTTAACTTTACACCATTCCTCTTTCTTTCAATATTTTTATTCATGAAACTAAGCAATCAATATTATTTTAAATATTTATTTTTATTATCTAATGAATTTTATTAAAACAAAACATACCACTTGGACAAGGGCGGTCCTAAAATATCTGAGGGTATAAACAAAAAATAAATTACAAACTTATACTTATAAGATATAAATAATATAATTGCACACTATTTTACAAAATATGATCTATATATATATATATTTTTTAAAAGACTCATATTTTATTTGGCTGTGTTCAAATCTGCTCATGCACGTGAGAATCAAAATGCTCCTCAAGTCATAAAGTATCAATATATTAACAAAAAAGCTACTTAAAATATGTGTCTAACCCTAAACTTGTGAATTTATTAGTTTTTCCTGTAATGACTTGCACAAAAAAAGGTATGCATATCTCAACTATTATCGAAAGTTCTCGGGAAAACGACCTATTTCCCCACGAGAAATATCATATAGCACCATATGGAGTCTAAACTTAGACTCCATTCAAAATGTCTCTCATTACAAAGTTAAAAACCTAATTCCCCCCGAATTGAAAGTTCGAAACCAATTTCTCCATTGAACGTAGATTGGACGGTTTGTGGTGTAAACAAAATACCGAACCGTTGAACCAGAAACTAAACCGGTTAGCAAACCTGATTCGACCTAACCCCATACCCAGATTTCCCAAAAATCCCCAAATTCAAAAATTTCAAAATCTAAGAACCTTAAAACTTGATTTTTGTGATTTTTGTTGATTGAAACTACAATTCTTGATTTCTGTTGATTGAATTGACAAGTATTATGGTATGATGAGATTTCGCATCCATATTTTGCTTTTTCGTTCTCTAAAGTTGCTGAAATTGTTTTGTAGGTTCAGGTCTGCTCAGCAATCACCAATCTGCTCGTCACGAATCGCCATCACCAATCGCCATCACCAATCTGCTCATCACCAATCACCAGGGACATCGCGACTCAATCTGCTCACCCTCAAGAACTCTGATTTTCGATTTGATCGATTTGAAGATAATCGGGATTTAGAGTTTTTTCTGGGTTTGGCTTGATTTGGGGATAATCAGGAAAGGGGTTTCGGGTTTAGTTTTAAGTGGGATGGATTTATTTTAATTTGGTTCAAATCGTGTTTGGTTAAGTGTAATCACCCGGTAATCCGGTTTAGGGATAGTTTACTGTTGAAATTAAGTGGTTAATGGTTTACTGTTAACCAATTAATTAACTTAAATCATGATTTATGGGTTATTAAGTTTCGAACTATTAACTCCGGGAGATATTGGTTTCGAACTTTCAATTCGGGAGGAATTAAGTCTTTAACTTTGTAATGAAAAACATTTGGAATGGAGTCTAAGTTTGGGCTCCATATAGTGTTATATGATACTTTTCGTGGGAAAATAGGTCGTCTTCTCAAAGTTCTCACGAATAGATGTAGGAGAATTTTCAAAAATATCACAAATATTGGGATCTTGTTTACGTCGACATATAGAGAGTTTTATTCCCATTAACGAGATAAGATATTTCAGAATTTTATTTGGTAAATTATCTCGTGTGGAAGCACATGTAAGCCAGATGGTAAAAGAGACGAGAGTTAAATTTTACCAAAGCAAGTTCTACGTAGACTAAGGGCTATACTATACGACCAAAAGCTGACAAATACAGTTAGGCAGTAAACATTATTGTTAGATTTTGTGCCAACGATAAATGGTGTGTTGCATTTTGCATGTGTATGTATATATTGTTTAGAGCATTTCGTAGCACGTGGCTTGGTGAAATTGTATTAAGTTGTAATGTTAAAAATGGGTAATCTCTCTATAAGAAGCTACTTCTGCTTATTTTAAGCAAATGTGTTCTAACTTCTAAGTGCTGAAATGGTAATAAAATGGTTATATAAATTATACACAAACTTACACAAAGATATAGAATTTATCAACGAATCATGATCTATCACATTTGTATAAATAATTTTGTTAAAACTATATTGGAATAAAAGCGTTTTTGTACATAGGCAGATGTGCCAAATGATCATGGAGAAAGATCCTATATTGTGCGCTCATTCTATCATCAACCATATTTTGAGGCTTCTTTTATCCTAGCGATGGTGTTCTACTATGAACATGTCCAAAGACCTATGCGACCATGTCGGCTTCCTGTGAATCAGGAACGATGATATCAAGCCTCATCATCGCCTTGTAGCGTTGAGGAACCCGAGCTCCGCTGTGCATACAAATCTCAACCAAAGCAGGAGCTTTACCATAAAACCTCTTGAGATTTCCAGTAAGTGGGTTTCCCTTAAGGTCTTTCACATGCCATACATAGTTTGGAGGAAAGATCTCGTCCACAAGAGCATCTTGCCATCCGTGTTTCCCGTCTCTCCATTGGTGTTTGAACTCTCCGCAGAGCTTCACGCTGTGTCCCCATGGTCCTACATGCACTTCAGAGCAATATCCGCATGCTTTCACCGTGTATTTCCTCATCAGTTTCGTCACACCCCATCTCACTTTTTCGTAAGCATCCATTGTTTCTTGTGCTATCTTAGGTATCTCCTCTGCTGGGGGAGGTGGATACTTTTCGCAAGCACCAAGTGTGTCAAGATCGGCTAGTGGAGATGATGATGTCGAACTGCAAGGCTTATTAGGCTCTTTAACATATCCACCTCGATCAATCACTCTCTTTCCGATCATTCGGACTGGTTGTGTCCTTCTGCGAGAAGGGTACTCTGGGATCTCAACTCCAGCTTGGACGCATAGCTCAACAACCGCTGGTATTCTTTCATAGTCAAACCGGGTTTCGTGCTTTATGCGCCGCCCGAAAGGGTCATACATGTGGTACGACTCAACAGGAATCAGAACATCATTGATGGTGCCCTTGACCCATAAATGGGAACCACGCCGCTGTGAACTTGTTGGACCACTGCAATCCTTGATATTGTGACCAGCATTGCCCACATGAACCGCCGCGCATTCACTGCAACAAAACTATTAAAAAGTAAGTGAAAACTTGCAGCAGCATTTCTGATAATGCTTTCGATCATATTTCTCAAAGCTCTCAAGGTCACTGTAAATGGACAAAAACTGACATACAGCTGGTTTCACCTGCAAGCAAAGACGGGAACAACATGAAGAAGCTGTGCTAAACCCTTGATCAGCAACTTCCAGTTATCTATCACTTCATGGGCCACAGGAACAAGACTGGGGACAAGCAATCCATTTTTGGGAGGGTCTAAGTGTTTCTCTATGCCCATCTGGGCAAGTTTCTTATCTTTCCTAGCTTCTTCCTGAATTTGCTTAAAAGGAACAGGATAAGGTTTTTTCTTGTTCTTTGGTAAAATAGGGGGAAGATCCACGTTCTGTGTAAACACATGCCGTTTATTGAAATTTCGGTGCTGAGTAGGCTTCTGATTGAAACAAACAAACGCTCCTAACCTCATCAAACACTCCCTTTTAGGGATTGGACGAGGAATCTGCACTTAAAAGAGAAAAATTCATAAGTTAAGTAGGTGAAAAGCATGTTGTTACAACTTCAACCAAGATCAAAGTTGAAAGAGATGAAAAGGTAGAAACCTGAAAGCCAAGTGCATAAGAGCCTCTAGCAGAAAAATTAATTGGCTTGGGATCTATGGCTTGAGGATAAACACCTAGGAGAGAGAATAACGATTAGCCCGAATGAGAGACTGTGGATATCTATGGATTATCAGAAAAGCTAGATACAGAGCTTAAAGGGGAGGGTGGATTAACCTCTACAGGGAGGCGAAACCAGAAGCATAATGTCTTGACAGTAAGAACCCAAATCAGAAAGTAATAAAAAACGATAACTTTCCCCGAGCCCTGCAACATTTGAGCAAACATGTGAGGGTTTGAAAGGAAGAAGTGACACCAAGTACGTCGTTTAGTCATTTCCTCGAACATGTGGTGTGCAAGCTAGACAAGAAAACATATAGACATAGAAAAACAAAAAAATTCAAAACCTTAAGCTCCGAAGAGAAATCAGCGGAAGAAGGAAGAAGTTCGCCGTGCAGCAGAGATTGGATTCAGAGTTTTTAATTTTGGCTTCCTCAGGAACAAGAAACCCGAGCCTGCTCTCGAACGCCGGTTCGAAAGACCGGTCGAAATCTGCAAATGATTCGGCGGAGAAAGTCTCGTTTCTGTCGAATCTTATCAGAAAAAGGGAAAAATGAATTAGATTCAATCAGAGTTTCTCTAATTCGATGAAGAACTTAAAGTTCTTCAATTTTATAGTTGATGATAACTAATAGCCTAATACGAGAATTGAAGTTGAATACTTGATGATGATGCTTCAGCGGGATAGTGATGATTAAACGACGTCGTTTACTTCATTATCAAAAGACTTTTTTTGTTTTTCATCCACGAGACTTTTTTTCTTTCTCAAAAGACTTGTGTATCAACATTTTCGATCCATAAGAATATGATTTGATGTTATGATATAAGGTACCAATAGATTAAGACAAAATTATTGTTAGATATACCCTTAACCCAAAGGCAAATTAACAACGATGTCATGCAAGAGACAAATTTGATGTTCAGAATCATAACCAACTTGAAATACATGAATTCTAAGATCTCTTGACCTATTCCTCTCACCATTATTTTCAATATAACGTGTTAATGTGGATCGAAAATGTCATGTTTGTCATGTTTCAAACTTTGATAAGAATTACCAAGTTATAATTCTTACGTAACCTAATGTTATGTAGTTAGTTGCCTAAACTATTTACATGGACTATGACTTGTGTAATCAAACAATATCAGACGACAACCATCTTTGCGAAATCGCAAAATTGATTGCTCTAAGTTGATGACGAATATACCAGAGGGATTAATCAAAACATTTTGACGCATCTAGATGAATTCGAGACTAAAGAGTAAAATATACCAATAATTAACCGATAGATAAATGATTTACATATGATATATGTATTTATGTTTAAATTAATGTTATTTACAATTTGTTTATACATATTGATTAATTTTGAGTATCGATCCATAAAACTATCTAAAGTTTGACTCATACTAGATTTAAAAATATTTGAATTTTGGCTAAAATTGAGATCTTTTATGTATTTGGTATTTTGAAATTGATTATTTAACAACATTACCACTCAAAAATTAACATATTTATTATGACTTTAACGATTATATTAACTAATTTATTTTGGAAAAGATAATTAAAAAGGAGCAACTCAATTATAAAAAAAAAGTAATCCAAAGAGTTGACTTATTAAGAAGGAAATCAAGAGCACGCTCCTCCTTTTAGAGCACTTTAAATCACAAGAAGATTTTTAAAAAGTTTTTATTTTCCTTAAAACTTTTTCATCTGATCCACCAAAAAAAATATTTCAGACAGGTGTACGGACGACTTGGTTGTGACGGCGGAATTGTCACGTTCATTAGCTCATTCAACAACTTACGAATTTTGCTCTTATTATTCAGATAAAAAAAGAAAATTTAAATGTTTCATAAAAAAAATTAAGTAGACGCAAAACTTAGCAAATTGAGACGTTAATGGCGAACTAATTAAACTGAAGAATAAATTGCTAATAATTTTCATAGTAAATGGTTTAACAAAAAAACACTATTTCATTACATACGTAGATAACACATGAATTGGCTAAGATTAGTGTGCTTTCAAGACACGACAAGAAGAACAAATTTTGTAAACGTTAAAGCATGCAGTATTTACAAGTACTTAGCTTAGGCTATGTTCATAATCTTTTCTTCTTCCATTGCATTTGAACACAAGTATTTAGCTTATGCTATGTTCATAATCTTTTCTTCTTCCATTGCATTTGAACACAAGTATTTAGCTTAGGCTATGTTCATTATCTTTTCTTCTTCCATTACATTTGAACACAAGTATTAAGCTTATGCTATGTTCAGTAGCTTTTCTTCTTCCATTTGCATTTGAACACAAGTATTTAGCTTATGCTATGTTCATTATCTTTTCTTCTTCCAGTGCATTTGACACAAGTATTTAGCTATGCTGTGTTCATTATCTATTCTTCTTCCATTACATTTGAACAATGGAATATAATATAATTGGTTTGTGAAGAATAACACTTTTTGATTAATATTGATATGGTAGCCCATTTCAAAACGTATTAAGATATATAGTATTCAAACAATTAACAAGTTTCTAATATATGACATACAAAATATAATAATTGGATTATTTTTAACAATTTTCTCTCATAACGTCTGTCTTAACAATATTAAAATGAAACTGAGTTGTTCCATCAAATATTTTAACCTCGAATCTCGATAGACATATTCTATAGAAACTTTTGTCCTTGTATTCTATATACAGTCATTTAGTAAGTGAGGGTTGTCATATCATATGATTCATCGCTCTCGTGACAATTTTTATTCGTTGCACATTGTGTAATTAATGCTCATCCCACAAAAGTAGTTAACGTTTGATAAAAGTGGATACCTTAGTGCTAATGATTATCAAAATTTTCAATCATTAACACAATAATATGGAGAACTTTTGCTTTTGAATCACGTGTGAGACATTTATTTGTATCTCGCTTTTAAGTCATACGTAACTAATAATTCTAAACATTGACCCACAAACATAAAACATAATTCTAAACTTGTGAAAGCGTCCTTAATTAGCGTGTTGAAGGCAATAAACGAAATATACCAAAAAAAGATTGTCTCCGTTTTCGGATTTGAAGACAATTTCGAAATCAACGTTTGACTCCAATGCAATCATGTAATATATAAGTTTGAAAAAATTGAAAGGAAACACATGAAAGTGATAGTGTATTTTATACATTTTCATGTAAAGTTAAACAAAATATAGTGAGATATTAAACTTTCTTTTTTAATAAAAATCCGAGGATAATTTATAAATCAACATTTGAATCCAACGGGATCTTGTAATATATAAGTTTGAAAAATTTGAAATGAAACACATGAAAGTGATAGTGTATATCTATAATGTATTTTAAACTTTTTCACGTTAAGTTAAACCGAATACGGTGAGATAATGAGTTTTTTTTATATAATTTCAACATTATCTATAAATAACTAGAGAATCATACTATAAATAATAATTAAGATAAAAAAATCCAACACCACCTCCCTTCTTAATTCTTCTTATACACAAATAGTATACACACAACAAAAAAAAGGATAGGGGATGCACATTTTACTTATATACCCCTACGTCAAGAAACTTGTTTCTTTAACTGATTCTCGCTCACGAACGTTCCGTGGAAACCGTACGGGACTCTCTCCGGCAACCGGACCGCCGCGACTTGCTTCATCTCCGATGCGTCAACCACCACAAACTCCGACTCATCTCTCTCTTCGTCCCTTACGAATCCCATTATATGCCCTTCGTCTTCTCCTTCTTTTTCTGGTACGAAATATGGTTCGCCACCGAACCGGCCCGGTCCGTATTTGAATTCTGAAACGGTTCCATTCTCCAAATCCACCTTCGCAATGCCACTGCATCTCGGCCAAGGATCGGCTATCGCTAAGTAAACGAACCGGGTTTTTCGTCCTCGAAAACTCTGGTTCACCTGACCCGCTTCTAAATTCATTCCGGTTACGATAACCTTCCGGTTCGAATCTTTTGTCCGCAGGTTTAACCGTATCTCAGTTAATTCGATCCGAGTCGGTTCACCTGATTCGCTGAAAATCGTATCGGGCGGGTTCATGCACGACCCGATCACAACGATAACTGGGTCTCCGTCTTCGGTTATCTCTTCCCACGCGTTCCATAGATGGAAACAGAAGCAGTGGGGTACGTTGACCCAATTTATACCCGACCCGGTCGGATCCTGCTTTGACAAAACCCCGAATCTCGACATTTTCTCTCTGTCGTAGATAACCGGTGACCCGCCCCGAATCATTTCGGATAACTTGAATACCAATTGCTGATCCGGGATCACGACGAAATGTTCGGTTATCGCAAAATCGTGGATCATCGTGGGTTGCTGGAGAGTGATGTCCACGTCACGTGTCTTTTTCCCGCACGTGTCGAATTTAAGATATCTGAGGTGAGGTTTCTTCAAAACGTTGTAACTCAGCGTGTGGAGATCACCTGTGGTAGGGTCCACTTTAGGATGCGCTATCACTGGACAATCGATCTGCTCATCGAATCCGAACCGTCCGATCGTCTCGAGATCTCCATTGCCATTGATCTTCACGTGGTAAGGGAGATCATCCTCTGACATGGCTAATAACCTACCGTTAAAGTAAACGACGCCGGCGTTAGCTACACCCATGCCACGTGTCGCGTCCACGACGCCGATCTCAGCTCGAGCGACGAATAAAGCAAGTCGAGCTAAACCCGTGTGGCCGTGAAGCTCGCCCATTGGTTTAGGGAAAACCGGTCGTCCTAGCTCGGCTTCCTGAACAAGCCGGTTTGTTTGAGTGTACCGGGAGCTGTAACTAACCCGGTTATCAGAACCTATGCTAACGGCGTGAATCATCCCGTCACCGTCAAACAGATGGTGTCCAGCTGACGGTGGAAACATAGGGTTAGCGCCGTTACGGATGTAGACGCCTCGTAGACAAGGAGGAATCTGACCGACGACTTCTAAACCGTTTTGAACCGGACACTCATTAACAGAAGCAAAATTACCGGATAACTGAACCGATGGATCAGTCAGTTTAGGAAGCGGGTGATTTTGTTCCATTGGTACAACTAAGGATGACTCGATCTTGTCGAGCATCGAAGCCGCTAGCTTCTGGAGAGGGTTTAAGTGATGATGCGGCGGCTTGAGCTTGACCGGAGACGGAGGTGACGTCGCCGGAGAAGAGAGGAGAGGAGGGAAATCGGGAAGTTTTGTTGTTCTTTTGAAAGGGTTATTAATGACAAGTTGGGAATGAGTAGTTTCTGCATGTTTGGTTTGTGTGAGTAAATGAAAATGAGAGGAAGTTTCCGGCGAAAGATCGGAGCGGAGAGAATGTTGCATGGCGGTGAGGGGAGAGAGTGAAGTGAAAGGATCTTTTGCGCCATAAACATGAAGGGGTTATGTCACGTTTTATAAGTATTTTTTTTGTTTTGTTTTGTTTTATAAACTGCGATTAAAAGCTAGCGGTTGATTTGAAAATGCTGTAAAGTCTTGACATGTGGCAAAATAGCATATCTGATATATATTATATAGTATTCAAAGTGGAGTTGGAGTTTACATAAATTGGTAAAAAAAAGTAAAAACATAAATAAATGCTGTTGGACACATTGATGAGTGAAATGACGAGTAAAGAATATGTTTTTTGAGAGAGGACCGTTAGTTAGGATCGGTTAGGGTTCTGGCTTGGTTACTCAGACCGGTCTAGTCAGAAAAAAATGGCATTGGTTTAATCTGACTCACAGTTAAATTGACCTTTTTATTCCTAAATAATATACAGTATACAGTATTTTTTTAGATCTAGCAGAAGTTCTAAATCCATTGTCTACGTCAAAGTCAACCGCAATCAAATTAGTAATGAGGAGTGAAGGAAGAAACAAACAATTATATCATGTCTGAATATCACCATCGTTACAAATATGTGTTCTATCCAAATGTTCTATCAAATTAAAACCTATGTTCTTACATAACTAAATTAGAAAAAGCATGTAATTTTTTTTGAAAAAAACAAAAGTCGTACATTCCTTTAAAGTCCAACTAGTTTTCAATAATTTTATTTGTTCTACGTGCTATTCAATTTGGTGACTTTTTGAATTATTTTAAGATATGCAAAATTTCATTCAAAATACGATACAATATAAACAAAAGAAATTATGCTGAATAATAACAATTTAACCCATAATTCATAAAATAATATGTGTAAAACCAAATTTAGAAAACTAACACATTATTTCTGTAATTTTTATTTTATCTGTGTGCAATATATTTATATACAGAAAATTTTAACCACACATTATTATATTGATCAAATAATCAAGTACGTCATATAACATTGTAAAATATCAGATACATAGATAGTCAACTACTAATTATAAGATAGTCAACTATATAATGCGAAAGTACATTTGTATATAGTCAAATATTGATTTTAAAATATTATTGTATTTTTCAGGTAAAAATTCACTATATGTTATCCATTAAAAGTCTAAAAGAAGTTTATGATGTTTGTTCTAATGAGATCTAGGATATTAGAGTCCCGGATATGATATCACTTTTAAAATCAATTTAAAATTAATAGTGATCCCGAAAATAGAAATGCAGCTAACGACTCTGAAAACGAGTCAAAAGAAATAATTATTTATCTGATTAGTCAATTATATTATCTATATAGTCAAAAATATTTTTTGGATAATCAGCTATTTTGACCAGATAATCAATTATATTGACAGGATAGTGAGATAATCAACTAAATTTCTCTATGACATTATTTAGAGCTTCAAACACTTTTATATCATTATGGTAATTGATGCTAGAGTTATAACTTTCTTATCTAATATGACCCATCTATTTCTGAGTTTCGTTTCAATAGATTTGAAACACATTTTTTTATAGTTTATATTTGTCATTCATCAGTAATGATATATATATATATATATATATATCGTTTTCACTACCACTTTTGTTATTTTATTAAATTTCATCATATAAATGCTAGTTAAAACATCTCTGTGTAATATATACCTAATTAATCCTATAAACAAATACCAATGATTAAGATAAATTCTAAAACTAATAAATATATACGGAAAACACAAATCGAATGTACATGAGTGATCAATACCAACACGTTCACCACCTTATCGTAAGAAGATATGTCATATTCTAAAATTAGATCAAAGGAGACACTTGATAATCCTTTGTAGTAGCACCATGTTCCTATAAGACCTCATAGTTGAGGAACGAAGAAAACAATAAAGAAGATGATGACAAAATCCTCAATTTGCATCTGATAACCATCATCTCTTTTCGGATGGTATCATCACGCGACTATGTGCAGTTTCATCGTACCTTCGACCGCTTAACCAAAGACCAACACTTGGCGTTACGAAACTTCCTAAAAATATAATAAAATATACTTTTCAATCCACCGAGTTCACGTGTCAGTATCAAGTCTCATTAAGGAAACAATCTCACGGCGTCGAACTATAATTCAAATAATATATGAACATCAAAATGCTAACTTTCAGGCTATTTTGGACTAACTTGAGCTATTTTTAAAACCACGTATAATTAAATGGTCGGTCACGAGTTTTGTTCATGTGCCAATGGTTTTTTAGTTCCACCCTTTTTAGATAATTTGATCAGAATGGTGAAGACACACGAGTTAATCCAAAATGCATACGCGTGGAGAAATTTTACTTCCTCCCTTTCCCAATGTGATAGAGAACTATATTTGGAATTTAGCGGGCTTTCTTATACAGTTTATAATTCATTTCAAAGGATAAGGATATTCAACTTTGTTTCGTCAAGTTTGAACAAATCAACTACAGTACTCCCGAACGTTCAAAATCAGTGTTTAGCTGATTCAGTTAACTATCGATGGATTAACTATTGTTGGATAGTCTAAGTAGGTATTGCTACTAATTAACATGGTGCGGACCTAGTTTAAAATGTTAAATTTTGTATTTTGGTGTGGCATGTCATAGCTAATATTTTCTCCGTACTATCATATATTCATGTAAATATAAAATATATATATTAATATATCAAAACCGATTATGAATCGAAACAAAACAAGCATGTGTTTGCGATTTTTATTTTTATGTAAGTACAAAATATATATATATGTATTCACAACCGATTATGAGTTCAAACAAAACAACCATGTGTTTACGATTTTTATTTTTATATAAAAAAATTATAAAATGAAATGGTTCGTTTTTTAAAACAGACATACAAAACTATCTTTTTTTTTGTAGCTTAGGACCGACTCTGAATTTTTAAGTAATTAATGTTAATTGCATACGTTGTTGTTTATTATGATCCGGGCAAGCTATTATGTGGGCTAAAAACAAAAGGTTGATCAATGAACAATCCAAGTTTGGTCGAGAGGATGTGGCGGATGGGCGGTGATGAAATGGATCCGACAGACGTAAAGGCTAACTCGCTGGGAATGCTGTGGGTGGTTCGAACGGAGATAAACATAAAACACCACATAAATATAAGCTATCGACAGAGTCTTCACATGCATGGTTTGGTCTTTGCATAAGGAAGTAAGAGCATCTCTAATGGGAGCTCTTACAAAGTTTCTTAGTAATAAAAAATGAAAAAATTTAAAAAAATACGAGAGATGATGAAAAAAGATTCTTAAATGAGAACTTTTAGAACTCCATGAAGAAACTCTCTAATTCCATGTTATTTTTTGATTGGTTTAATTTATTGTAAAAACTTAAAATTTGATAATTTATTTAAATTATACTAAAATAATAAGTTTTTATTATTAAAAAACTATTGTTGAGCATCTCACCCAATGAAGATGCTCTAAAATATACGCATGCTTTAAGGCCACCTATATAAAAAAAATTGAGGTCACATATCATCATTAGGTGGTAGCTTAATTAGTGGCCTGTGTTGATGTTTCTCTTGCATAATGAGGAGGTCGACTTCCATAATGTCTCTCTTGATCTTTATACCACTTATTACTCTTGGTTTCAATATTTTTTATTCGATGAAATGTGAAATATATTGATGATGATTTTGGTTATTTACATAAAAAAACAAGTATGAAAGAATGAAAGAACTACAATGAAGAAACAATAGAGTAGGCCACCTATTTATAAAGAATAACAACTACTTTATTACAAATGGTGTTAAAAGTGTTTTGTAGTGTGGACCATCGAGAATTACAATGAAGGAACAATAGAGTAGTTGTTAAAAGTGTTTTGTAGTGTGGACCATCGAAAGAGGAGTTCATACCATATTTGCTATCCTCAGCATATCCAAGGGAGATAAATCGTTCTCGTATCACAGTGTCTATAACCTGGACCAGTTGATACATGTATGCTTTTGGTGCTTTCGATCATTTCGTTCTCTCATATACCCCAACAATGATATATGGTGGCTTAAAACACCATTTGTAATGAAGTTTTGTTTAGAAGCGGTAGTCATAGTGAACGTAGTTGTTGCATGGTCATCTCCCAATCTAGGTTACGAGCTCTGCACAACATTGAAGATATATGGGCAAGAAAAGAACAAATGGTTTCGAGTTTTGTCTGGCTCGCCGCAAAGAAAACAAATATGGTGTTTGCCCCTATTGTCTATTGCATGAAAGAGTAGAAAGACGATGTTCATTACTGCCAACCAAAGAATGAAATAGTAGCGTGGTATTGCTTGTGCGAACCATACCACGTTCGACCAAGTTATCTTTTTCTTTCGAGTTCAAGTTTGTTCTCAAGTAAGATGAGATGAGAAGGTGGACTTTGAAATCATCCGAGGAGTGACGCCAAAGAGGAATCGCATCACCAGCATTGGAGTTTACCATTGTATGAATGAGTTCACTAGGAACACCTCCATCCCTTAAAAAAATCATCAAAGTTTTTCAAACACTTCATATTAATATTTTAATATGAATTTATTATATAATTAAATTTATTAAAAAAATAAACTATTAAAACAATAACTGCTGTTGAAAGAATATTTAAAATATATCTAACCGTTTTTAAATGAAAAACATATGATAGTTGTGGGATATTAACGTACATCGAAATCTAAAATTATCCAGACAACTAAATTGGTGTTACAATATCCAAATGAAAGTATATAATAACTTTGTTCTAATACTTTTTGTTGACTTATCGGTTTTTGTGTTGTTAAACTTTTTTTTAATTTTTTTTAAATTTTTTATTAGTTAGATATTATAAATTGTGGATATAATACACCTACCAAAATGTTATTTATTCTTGTGTACAACTTTTGAAACTATACCAAAACTTCTTCTTCGAAGTTTTCGACTTTTTCCACTCCATAACTTTGTTGCTTTTCAATATGCTTATCAAAACTAAAAAAAGTTACACTTTTTATTTTTAATTAATAATAGACACATTAATTTAGCTGTTTTTACGAAAAAATATATATAATTTGACACAAAAACATCAAAAACAAAGGTTACGAAGAGAAGGTCACATAATAAATTTTGCTTAGAACACTAAAATAATTGGACTGACCCTGTATACACGAACAAGACTATACAAGGAGTCAAAACACGACTTCAAGTCCAAGAATTAAAGAGAATTAGCAAAATTGCTTTGAAGAGTATTATCTTATTTAAAATCAAAGGTTTTTGTAATTTATATAAGATTTTTGCCTTTGGTAAATGAGATTAGAACTTAATGCAAGAATCATAAACTAAAGAGAGGATAAATCAAATAAAGAAATAGTTGTTGGAAATTGATCTCTCTTGTTCATGGTAAGCCATTCGAACTGATCAAGACTAATGCAATGGCTCTTGGATGATTTTGGTGTGTCCAAAATAGAAATGTGGTCATTTCATGGATGAAATGTTTTTGAACTGATCGGATGTTCGAAAACATTTCATCGATGTTTTTCCTATTTCCACGTATCTGTCTCTTATTAGAAGTTATTTACTCTCCAAAGTTTTTATATAGCTTAATATCCCATATCAAATATAACTAAAACATTATATCTTAAGAAAATATACATTACGTTAATATATATTATAATCTCTTGATATGTTTAGATACTTAACATGATATACAACAAATAGTATATACATTACACTATTGCCTATTTTCTACTTTTTAATATTACATTCACTTTTTTTTTCTTGTCACATATCTCATTTTCTGTTTCTTTTTATTTTATTTTATATAAATTAAGCCACATCTCATTTTTATGTTTGCAGTTCACTTTTATTCATTTTGATCAATTATATCTTATTGGTTTTTAAGATTTGTTTTAAATTTATTATTTATGTTTACCATATCTTTTCTTCTTTTACTGGATTTTTTTCTATCTTATTCCATTTTTTTGGTATTTTCTTATTCATAGGGATACATATATATAGTTGAAATATCTCAATGTCAATGTGTATTTATTTGGATTACTTCCTTCCCTCCCACTAACCAAACATTTGCATCTTCTTCACGACTGATTCATTCTTTCCTTTCTCTCAACCTCAAAATCTTCTTCTCTTTATTCATTTTCTGAAAACATAATCTCGAGATTGATTTTTTTTTGTTTCCTACTCTTAAAATTCCTCTGTTTTTTTGTTTCACGCGCCCACATGCGTCTTTCTCGTGTCTGATCTGGATTTAGATCACAAGATTCTCTCTCTTTCTCTTCTCTCTTATGAAGAAGAAACAATACACAAGAGACGAAGATTAGAGTAGACAATGCAAACAACACACAAAGTGTAAAAGAGAAAGAAAAAACGAAATTGCTGCAAGCTTATGGACTATGGAGGAGAGTAAAACGTCATTTTCTTTCTTGCGCAGAAAGTTAAAAGCGACAAAAAAAGGTCAGAGGAAACTTCCATTGATCTTTTTTTTTGATTTCTTGATTTTCCGTTGATTCCAGTTTAGGGTTTTAACTATCTATTGCTTTCTCCAGGAAGGGAGATTCTCGATCTTTAGACTGAGTCGTTCTCGTTTTGACTTCAAAATCGAGAAATAAAGTTGAGATTTTTTATCGAATTTGTGCTTCGCCAGACTCGAAAGTTGAGATTTTTGATCTGAAAAGTCTCGATCTGGGATCAAAAATGGAGAATTTAGATGTTTCCAAGTACATACACAGCTCTGTGCACAGAGCCGTTGCTTCAAGAGACTACGCGAGTCTCAGGACAATACTCTCTTCTCTCCCAAAGCCACGAGATCCTTCCGAGATTCAATCGGAAGTAGCTTCGTTAGCCGAGGAAGCGAAATCCGACGCCATTTCCGCCGTAATCGACAGAAGAGACGTGCCAAGTCGCGACACGCCGCTACATTTAGCTGTGAAGCTCTGTGATTCGACAGCGGCTGAAATGCTGATGGTGGCTGGAGCCGATTGGACTTTGCAGAACGAAGATGGCTGGAACGCGTTACAGGAAGCTGTTTGCAGCAGGCAAGAGTCGATCGCGATGATCATTGTGCGGCATTATCAGCCTCTGGCTTGGGCTAAATGGTGTAGAAGGCTGCCTCGTTTGATAGCAACGATGAGCAAGATGAAAGATTTTTACTTGGAGATGAGTTTTCACTTTGAGAGCTCCGTTTTGCCTTTTGTTTCCAAGGTTGCACCTTCTGATACTTATAAGGTTTGGAAAGTGGGATCGAATCTGAGAGCGGATATGACTATGGCTGGTTTCGACGGGTTTAAGATTCAACGTTCTGATCAGAGTATACTGTTTCTTGGTGATGGGTCTGAGGATGGTAAAATCGCTCCTGGATCGCTTTACATGGTGAATCATAAGGATAAGGAAGTGATGAATGCGTTGGATGGTGCATGTGGTGTTCCGTCTGATGAAGAGGTTAGGAAAGAAGTGGCTGCGATGTGTAAGAGCAACATCTTTAGACCCGGGATCGATGTGACGGAAGCTGTTTTAAATCCGCAGACGAATTGGAGGAGGCAGGAGAAGAGTGAGATGGTTGGTCCTTGGAAAGCTAAGGTATATGAGATGAACAATGTGGTTGTTAGCATTAAGTCTAGAAAGGTTCCTGGTTCATTGGCTGATAAAGAGAACGGTGGTGCGGAAGGAGGCGATGATGATCTCTGCGATGTTCTAACGGATGAAGAGCAAAAGCAACTAGAGGCTGCAATTAAGCTGGATTTACCAGAATTCCCAAATGTCAATAGTGGGAATGGCTTTGTTGATCATCAGCACGATCATATCGAGGCTCCTGCCGTGGATTTTAGTCCGTCTCACAAGAAACCGGAGAAGAAAGGGTGGTTAGGAGGGTGGAGAAGAAAAGAGACGACTAAGCAGGAGAAGGAAATTAAGTATGCGCCTCCGAGAAGCTCTCTTTGTGTGAATGAGAAAGTAAGTAATCTTCTAGGAGACTCCAATCAGATAAAACCAGGAAGACACTCGGTAGATAATGAGCATACTAGGAAGCTAAGAGCATCTGTATCAACTAAGACTCACCACGAGAGCGAATACAAGAAAGGTTTACGCCCTGTTCTCTGGCTATCTCCAAACTTCCCGTTACAAACTGAAGAGCTGCTTCCTTTGCTTGACATACTCGCAAACAAAGTCAAGGCGATTCGTCGTCTCAGAGAGCTTCTTACTACAAAACTTCCCACAGGAACGTTTCCAGTCAAGGTATGTAGTTGTTTACTTGTTAAGAGCTAATGATCTCATGTTCTTCAAGATCACTTTTATTGAAATTGTTATCTTACAATGTAAATGTAGGTTGCTATTCCAGTGGTACCAACGATAAAAGTGCTTGTGACTTTCACAAAGTTTGAAGAACTTGATCCTGCAGATGAGTTTAAGACGCCTCCAACGAGTCCAACTGCTTCTTCTGGCTATGCGAGTCCAGCTGCTGCAACTGACTTCACCAACTCATCGTCCTCGTGGTTTCGTCGACCCAGGTCAAGCAAAGATGGTTCGAGCAGTAAGTCCCAAACTTTAGAAGACCCATTTGCTATCCCCGAAGGCTATACTTGGGTCAGTGTTGAATCAAAGAAAAAGAAACCAGAGAAACAGAAACCCAAAAAGGGTAAAAAGGCAGAGCAAGTTAGCTAAATCACACTCCCAAGTCTTGAAAACACTTAAATACTAACCACCTCCTACACAGATTGGTCATGAAAAGACGTTGAAGAAAGGGTTATGCTTTTTGGACTGAAGCGATTCATTAAAATTCTTATGGGGATAAGCTTTGATTCTTTTGTAACAGAAACTCAATAATTTCCGATTACTCTGGTTTATTCCCTTTTTTGCTTTGTTTTGCTAAAGTTTGATGTAAAAACATTCTTTCGTCTGTTTTCTATTTTTTTTCCTTTTGTGTAGTGAGAAAATTTGGTTACTTGAAAAAAAAGAACATTTAAAATTAACAAGAGCCGGATTTCGATTTAAAATTCAATAAACCACAATTATATATTTGTAACCCAAAATCAGAACCAAAATCTGATCCAAATTTTCTGACAAACTCTTTCGACTGTCTCTCTAACCATAAAACGTTTTTTTTTCCATATTATTCCAATTAAGAGCTGGAGAAGTTTGAAGATGGACCCGATTTCTCGTTTTGGTTTGTTGACTTGGTGAGTTTTGTGAGTTTTCCAATTTGTACAATTTTGGTGCCGGTGATCATGTTTCAGCAAAATTTCTTAAGCTGTGTACAAAATTCGGTTTCTTGTTAGATTATTTGTGTATTTTGTTCTGTTTAAAAGGTTAGCTATTTCAGCTTCGAAAATTTAATTTCGATTTTGTTTATTATGCTCCTGCTTACTTGGGTAATAGAGAAGACTTTTACGTGATGCTTGTCTCACTTATCATGCAATGCTCTGTTTGATGTAACTGGCCTTTTGGACATGGTTCTTGCAAGGAAACTTATGACAAATGTCTGTGGAACAAATATGTGTGACACAAAAAGTCTCTACTTCTACTTCTAGTTTCAGATCTCTTTATATGTCCTTGTAAATTTCGAAGGATACTTTGCATATTCTTGTTGTGGATGATATCTGAAAGTCTTCTTTGGTCGATGTGGTCATATAGGTTCATCATGTTTGGGATAACAAAAACTTATTTTTTTATAATCGTGATATCTTTTATTTGATATTAAGCATCTCCAAAATAGGACGTTCATAGTATAATTTTGTAGAGGTTAATAGTCACATGTGTTAAATGATTTAGGAGAGCAACGTGAAAAGGAATCTTAGCGATGATAGTTCACAACATGAAATTGTTATTGTCAGTGGTGGAATGGTTGGAATCGCTTTAGCTACTTTATTGGATAAGCAATGGTTGCTAGTCTTGAATGTCTCTCGACTAATCAGTAATCTATATTCAGCTAACAAATAAATAAGTGTTACTATATGACATATGACATGACTGTTTTTCTTTCAGCAACCAGCCGTTGACAAAGCACTTGAATGTGATTATTATTGACAATAATCCTGTTTTGGAGAGAAAAAAATATGATAGAGAAAGGAAATCACTTGATTCCAGAGTCAGTACTGTCACATCTACAACGATATCACTCTTCAAAGGTACGTAATAGTAAATTTCTGGACTATTTAGTTTTTTTTCCACATTTTCTTGTGGCTTATTCTTTCAAGACGGGATTGTTAAAGCAGTTCATGTACTTTGAATGTGTCAGCTACCCCCGGACTTGGGATACATTTTTTTTAGAATTGGCTAACAAAAGAGCTTCCAAAATGGTAGCATAAAGTTCATATAAGTCTAACATTCTAATTTTGTCACTTCGACCCCATATTGGCGCCAGTCCTTGTCCTGATTCAATGCATATATAATTTTTTAGTTACAAATTTGGAATCATGTATATGGTTTAAGTCATGCAGATACAAGTGCCTGAAAATACATTGGAGAACAATGACATACATATTTTGATAAAATGCAAATAACAATTATAATTTTCTTACAATACTTCATAAGAAACTGTTTTCATCTGCATGACCACATATAGATCATTATGGTTTGTGGCTGTGATGTTGGTGGTTCATATTTCTTAATCTTGACTCATCATTGATTTAATTTTACCGCTGCCTGTCAAATGCCACTTTGCATGCTAGTATTAAGTGTCTTTTCTTTTGTTTGAAGTAAACATTACAAGAAAAACTTTAATCAGATCTCTGTTTGATCTACCTTGTGAAGAATCTGCATATACTTATAATGATTTTTTAGATGTAAACAAAATGAGATGTTATTTTTTTGTGGTTTTAGGTCTATACATGAACTTTGGATATAGAAGATACAATGTTAAAGATGTCGATAAAAATATGTTGGGGGCACACATATGATATATACATCTACATCTATATGATGTTTAACTCTGTACTTATTCTTGGCATCATCAAGGTGTGGGATATGCTAAAAGAGAGTGAAATTTTGAAAGGCAGTGTTAAATGCACTTGTGGATAATTAAGTATGTACTGTTTATCTATGTATGGCTGTGGATTTTTAAATTGAAAGGCAGTGTATGACCGATAAAGCCGTCGCTAAGGCGGATATCTTGTTGTTTCTTCGACCGAAATTAGAAGGTACGAGAGATTTTGAGCGTGTAAGAAGATCTGGGCTCGGAAAGAAATTCGATTTTTCGGCGAAAAGGTGTTCAATTTCGGAGAAACTTAATTAACTAATACACATGATGTTGACGAAGAAGTCGGGTGTAAAGTTAAAGTTATGGTGAGAAACTCCCCAAAAATTATGGCATGATGCTGGTGGGCATGCTGCATGCGGAGAATAACTCGCATATTAGATTTTCAACATGTGTGTACCTAGTAGGACCGGACAAATTACCCGAAATCAAAAAACCAAAACCGAACTGAAACGAAATTACCAGATACCGAGCCAAATTAGAGATCCTAAATACTCGAACGGTTCCTTGTTTACAATATTTTGTGTACCCGGACCGAACAAGAACCAAACCGAGAACCGAATGGTTACTTTGGGTGTCCGAAACATAAACCGATCCAAAACTCTTCAAAAATTAAAAGGGTAAAGTAGGTTTAGATGTAACGAAAACTAAACCGAAACACTAACTACGGCTTGGTTCTGTTTTTGTCAATTTGATTATTTTACTCGTCCTATACAAATTTTAAAAGATTGGCATGTACTTTTAACTAAAAGTATAATAAAATAATCTATTATTTTTCTCAAATTTTTTTTGTTATATTTCACAAATAATCAAATATGTGTCAAAAACAAAAAATCAGATCAACAAATAAAAATAAATATATTTTAAATTCACACTATTTATATATATAAGTATAATATAATAAATAATTTAAAATTAAAATAAATATTTATATTTTTTTCTTTAAACAAAAAATGTATATATAACATAGTTTTAAATACATCTTTAAAAAAATATCAAGCATAAAGTTTTTAAAAAATAAATAAATTTAAAATTACTAAAAGTAAGAAAAACGAAATAAATATTTAAAATAAAAAAAGAATCTTGTATATTATATAAATTAGAAGAATAAAATTAAATACCCAATAAAAAAAGAAGAACATCGATAAAATAAAAAGAAAAAATATATTACAAAAGAATTGAAAAATGTAAGTAACAATTTTAATTTTAATTTCAAATGAAATTAAATCCTAAAGGCCTAAAACCCTAAAAAGGAGCATCAAGCATCAAGCAAATAGCAGCTGCTTCTAGAGTCTTCTTCTTCCTCGTCCGAATGCTCATTTTCCTTCGCTTCCTCATCGTTCATCTTCTTCGTCCTCAGTCACCATGTATCGTTTCATTTCTAATCTCGCCTCCAAGACTAGGTAAGGACTCACTGTCTTCATCTTATTGATTTAGATTTCTGATGGGTTCACTTTAATAATGGAAGGAAATGGGGGAGATAAATCAATCTAGTCTCCTTAATTTCATCTAGGCTCTCTGAATCTGCTTGCTTTTACCCCGATTTTTATATTGATTTTGGATTCTTCTGTTCTCTGTTCTCAGGATTGCAAGTAACACACGACAGGTAAATTTGCATTTGATTTTGCTTTGTCTGTAATTGTCGGGTACGAGAATTCCCATTTCGCCTTATCAGTAACTTGATGAATCGCATGTTCAGGTTTCCAGCAGAATGAGCTGGAGCAGGAACTACGCAGCGAAAGAGATTAAGTTTGGTGTTGAAGCTCGAGCCTGGATGCTTAGGAGTGTTGAAGAGCTTGCCGATGCTGTCAGGGTTACTATGGGTCCCAAGGTACTTATCTATAACTGATTTAGAAATATGATTTAGGTTTTATCTCTATTGCAAAATCTGAATTTTTTCTTGGCATGTGATTTGTATGACTGGTGTGTTCTGTATCTTCTTTTCCTCTTGCATCAGTTTCTGTCATCTCAATGCTAGTTTGGTCCGAATTCTTAATGTGACTTGAATTTCTGTGATTCCAACTTTGAAGGGACGTAATGTTGTGATTGAGCAACGTTGGGCTGCTCCTAAAGTGGCTAAAGATAGTGTCACCATTGCCCAAAGCATTGAGTTTAAAGATAAAGTTAAGAATGTTGGTGCCAGTCTTGTGAAACAAGTTGCAAATGCAACTAATGATGTTGCTAGTGATGGTAAGATATCCGCTGTTCTTAACTTGATTGTGCGGTTTCGTAGTTGTAGAAATATCTTTCCGAAACTTGCTTAACTTGTCCTGCTGGTACTACTTGTGCTACTATACTCACCCGAGCAATATTCATCGAAGGTTGCAAATCAGTTGCTGCAGGAATGAATGCGATGGACCTAAGGAGAGGTGTTTCCATTGCAGTTGATGCTGTTGTTACAAACCTTAAAAGCAGGGCTAGGATGATCAGCACATCCGAAGAGATTGCACAGGTTAGTACCATTTCTGCAAATGGAGAGAGGGAAATCGGTGAACTTATCGTAAAGGCTATGGGGAGGGTCGGCAAAGAGGGTGTAATCACAATACAAGTAAATTGCTGCAATGATTGCTTGTGTTGCTGATAAATTAGTCAAACCATAACTCTTATGTGGTTAAAATGCATGACAGGATGGAAAGACATTGAGTAACAAGTTGGAAGTTGTAAAAGGGAAGAAGTTGGACAGAGGTTATACATCCCCTTACTTCATCACCAATCACAAAACCCAAAATTGTGTAAGTTTCTTATTTCCTCTACTCTTGATCTGTCAAATTAGTTCTACAGTTTACAGAATTGCAATTCGATTCAAAACCAGATTTAGAGATTTTTTGTGTCACATCAGTTGAACAAGTCTATAGTCATTTGTCCTAAGTTTTCTTGCAGGTGATCAGACATGACATAACATTACATAATAAGTGAGACAAGCATCAAGTAAATTTTGTATATTATCCAAATAAGCAAGATCATAATAAACTAATTCGAATCTAAATTTTCAAAACCAAAATAACTGATTTTCTAAACAGAACAAAACACACAAGTAATCTAACAAAAATTTAATTTTGTACATAGCTTAAGAGATTTTGCTGGAACTTGATCAGTGACACCAAAATCGTACAAATTAGAAAACATATATAAAGCTAGACTGAAGAAAAGGTTTGAGATAGTTCGAGACAGAAATGATAACGTATGTGGACAAAGTTCACCAAATGGACAAACAAAGACGAGAAATTAGGTCGAGTTGTGACATCGTTATCACATTTTTCTGGATTTTAACTGGAATCATGTGGAAAAGAAGTGTTTTTGTGGCAAGAAAGCAAGTCGGATAAAGTTTGACAAGAAATATGGGTTGGTTTTAATTCTGGTTTTTGTTCATGGGTATATAGTTGTAGTTATTGGATTTAAATCGAAACCTGGTTCACTGTTAGACCGATTTAAATGTCTTTTTTTAAGTAACCTGATTCAATGTTTTTTAAAGTAAAAAACAATATATATGTATAAATAGAAAACAGATGTAAAAGAAACAGAACGAATGTTTTTACATGATACTTTAACAAAACAAAAGAGAGAATAAACGAGTAATAAAAAGTTATAGAGATTTTGTTACAACATAAGCAAAGCGCATAACCCCATCAGAATTTTATGCCTTTCTCTTTGTATGTTGCCAGTGAATCGCTACAGTCTGAAAAGCACATTTCTTCAATGTCTTATCATGACCAATCTTTGTAGGTGATTAGTAGTCAAGTGTTTCAAGACTTGAGAGTGTGATTTAGCTAACTTGCTCTGCCTTTTACCCTTTTTTGGGGTTCTGTCTTTCTGTTTTTTTTTCTTTGATTCAACACTCTCCCAAGTATAGCCCGCATGGATACTTGTTAACGGCAATTTGTTGCAGCTCTTTGTTTCTCTGGTTTGTTTTGTTAAAGTGTGAGATAAAAACTTTATTTTAGATTTTTTGCATCGGTTTTCTATTTTTGTATTATTTTTTATTTTCATATAGTGGGAAAAATTGGGTATTTGAAAAAAAAATGTTTAGATCGGTGCAACAGCAAATCGGGTTTCGATTTAAAACCCAAGAAACACAATTATATACCCGTGACGCAAAATTCAAAACTAAAAGGATTTTTTTGACAAACTCTCTCCCACTTCCTCTCTAGCTACAAAGATGTTGCTTTTCCAAAAGATTCTAGTTAAGAACCAGAGAAGCTTGCAGATGGTGTTGTGGATCGATCCAAATTTTCGTTTTTATTTGTCGATTTGGTGAGTTTTGTCCACATATGTTATCATTTCTGCTTAAGCTGCCAATACTATGAACAAATTCACGGATCTGCCCAATTTTTAACTTCCTGTTTTACATGCGCTTTCTAATTTGTACGATTTTACTGTCAGTGGTCATGTTTCAGCAAAATTTCTTAAACTGTATACAAAATTGGTAGATTACTTATGTATTTTGCTTGCTTTAGAAGGTCAGCTATATTGCTTTCAAAAGTTTTATTTCGATTTTGTTTATTATTATTGTGTATTTGGGTTGTAGAGAAAATGTTTATGTGATGTTTGTTTCACTTATCATGCCATGCTATGTCCTGATGCAATTGGCCTCATGGACAGGATGCTTTCAAGGAAATTATGACAAATGTCTGTAGAACAAAGATCTTTCGGAGAACTTATTCAACAGATGTGACACAAAAAAATCTGTACTTCTGGTTCCAGTGTAAGATCCTCTTATGTCTTTGTGAATTTCAAAGAACATTTTGCATATTTTTGTTGTAGAAGATTTCTTCAAATCTTCTCTGGTCATTATTTTTTTGATAATTTTATATCCCTTGTTTGTTATTAAAGCATTTCTAAAATGGAACGTTGACATTATGCTTTTGTAGAGATTAATAGTTACATTTGCTAAATAATTTAGAAAAGCAATGCAAAAAAGAATTCCATCGATGATAGTCCGCAACATGACATTGCTATTGTCGGTGGTGGAATGGTTGGAATTGCTTTAGCTGCTTCATTGGGTAAGTAATGGTTGCTAGTCTTGAACGTCTCTCGATTAATCTATGTTCAGCCAACAAATAAATAGCTGTTCACTTCCCGACATGTTTGTTATTCTTTCAGCGAGCAAGCCATTGACAAAGCACTTGAGTGTCGCTATTATTGACAATAATCCTCTTTTGGGGAGAAAAAGTATCATAAAGAAAGGGAACCCACCTGATCCCAGAGTCAGTACAGTCACACCTGTAACGATATCCTTCCTCAAAAGTAAGTAATAGTAAATTTCAAGACTTTCTAGTTTTTTCCCATATTTTTTGTGGCTTATTCTTATAAGACAGGGTGACTTTTTTCGAATTAGCTAACAGAAGAGCTTCCAAAATGGTAGCATAAGATTCATTTAAGTCTAAGATTCTGATTTTGTCACTTCGACCCCAAGATTGGAGCTACTCTTTGTCTTGATTCAATGCATGGATATTTTTTTTAGTTACAATTTTGGAATTATTTATTTGGTTTAAATCATGCAGATATAGGTGCCTGGAAATACATTGAAGAACAGAGACATGCGTATTTTGAAAAAATGCAGGTAATGATTATAAACTTTTTACATTATTTCCAAAGTTTTTATATCATGGCTGCTGATATTTTTTAACTGGGTCAAATGAAAACCCTAAGGAATCATCTGCATGACCACATGTAGATCACTATGGTTTGTGGCCGTGATGTTGATGGTTCATATTTCTTGATCTTGACTCATCATTGGTTTGATTTTACCGCTGTTTGGCAGATGCCTCTTTACATGTTAGTCTTAACTGTCCCTTCCTTTGTTTGAAGTTAACCTTACAAGCAAAACTTTAATCAGATCTCTGTGTGATCTACTATGTGAAGGATCTGCATATACATATAATGATTTTCTAGATGTAAACAAAGTCATGTTATTTTTTGTGGTTTTAGGTCTGGGACTACACGGGCCTTGGATATACAAGATACAATGCTAAAGATGTTGATCAAGATATTTTGGGGTACGCATATCGATATATACATCTACAACCTTTGTGATGCTTAACTGTGTACTTATTCTTGGCATCATCCAGATGTGTTGTGGAGAATAAAGTTCTTCAGAGTTCTCAGCTATCTTGTGTACAGGTATAATGCTTTCTTGGGTGCATCCAAGTTTTATGCATCATCTTGATGCATTTAGGTTTAACTAAGAAAAATATATTATTTGAGCAGATGCTTGTAACTCGTCTCTTACATGTCCTTTCTATCATTACAGTATTTTTGCTCGTCTAAAACCTCCAGCTACCATTTCATTTGATTTTTCGATAAGTGAACCATCGCTAAAAATCAACCTTCCAAAAAACTTATTCATATTGCTAGACCGGTCTTCATCTGCCGCAAGTTTAGAAAGAGCCTTGTGATTTCGATTGAGTTTGTGCTAATTGCCTATAAATACTATAAATCAATTACTACCATTCTTCAACGTCTTAGTCAGATTATCTGAATTTTAAAGAGTTATCAGTCATGTTTTTATTGTTCTTATACGAGAGAGCTTGGTATTTGCAGGAGTCAGATCTCAAGAAGACTGTTTATCCTGTGCGGTTAAACTCGATGGATATGCTACCTGGCTCTTCGTTGACTGGTCTTGGTGAAGTACCATCCACAACAGATTTGTTTATGCGAGGACGGCTTGCTAAGCTGGCGCTAAGCGATGGGAATAGCGTTTATGCAAAACTGGTGGTGGGTGTTTGTCAATTTGCTAGATTTATGTGAAAACTATATCTGGATTTCATTAACTCTGCGATTTTTAACAATTTTTGTTTAGGTAGGAGCGGACGGGTCTAAGTCGCGAGTGAGGGAGTTGGCAGGGATCAAAACAACTGGATGGAACTACTCGCAGAACGCTATTATTTGTACAGTTGAGCACACTGTCGAAAACTTCACAGCGTGGCAACGGTTTTTACCCAATGGCCCCATTGCCCTTCTTCCCGTTGGTGATAAGTTTAGCAACATAGTATGGACTATGGATCCAACAGAGGCGTCAGATCGCAAATCGATGAGTGAGGATGCCTTCATCAAAGCAGTAAATGACGCTCTGGATCATGGATATGGTCCACATCCAGAGACAACAAGTTCACAAGGGAGGCTCTCTTGGCTTACAGGAGATGTGACCGTATCTGGCAAGGAGAGGTTTGAAACTCCTCCCAAGGTTGTGAAACTTTCTTCAGAAAGAATGATGTTTCCTTTGTCTTTAAGGCATGCAAAAGACTATGTGTCAAAGCGTGTGGCTCTGGTCGGTGACTCAGCTCATACTGTTCACCCGTTGGCCGGTCAAGGAGTTAATCTAGGATTTGCAGATGCATGTGCTCTCTCCAAAGCCATAGCAGAAGGCATTGCTCTTGGTACTGATATAGGCGAGGTATATGCTCGGATTCTAAGTCTTAAACCACATATTCATAATCTTATTTCCACAATTATTGATTACATGAACTTTTGTCTTGTAGGCAAATCTGCTCAAACGATATGAAGCGGAGAGAAAACCTGCAAACATAGCAATGATGGCGGTTTTAGACGGAATCCAGAAGCAGAATTTATGTTTCACTCAATAAACGTAAATATTCTGCATCGACATAGCGACATTGGCGAAGCAAAGTGTGGTCTATTCCATCTTTGTTATTATTACAAGTATAGGTGTTAATGGCGAACATAATCATAATCAGCTGTAAATATCTTTTATAGGTACTTTCCAATGCAACTTATATGCACAATGGTACATATTTACAAAAACGTATCCCAAACTATTCTCGCCATCTCTTGATCCAAGCCGACCCATAATCTCCGGTAATACTGTCGCAGAGATTCCAGGCAACACAGAAAGCAGTTCCCGAACATTGTTCAAGATGACTTTGTCCTCTTCAGTTACAGATGGAAGAAGTGCCGCAGGCCTGAAGGGTCCTAGTGTTGGTACCATACCGAAGACTGGTGTTTTCATTTCTCTGCTTACACATTCCTCGGATTGTAACATCATTATATATATGTTCAAGTAAAAAAAAAGAAATAAAAATGAGAAAAAAGAAAAAATGGGGTGAGAGAGGCTCGACCTCTCGACCTCAGGATTACTCAGATAGCTATGAGACCTACGCGCTAGCCAACTGTACTGAGCTAGTGTAAAGTAACCCTTATAACTAACGGTGTGAAAGTTAATTTTATGGCATATGTGTGGACGGATGTGATTTTGTTGGAGTTGGGGTCTTGTTCATACTCTCAAAAAGACGATTTAAATTCGTCGGTGGAATGCTAATCGTCGTGTTTGTGTCTCACTTAGACCTATGCTGTTGTTCTCATGACATGATTGAAGACGAAGATAGTTATAAATGTCAAACATATTAACATCTAAATGTGTAAATGTGTAGTAGCTTTTGAGTAAAGGCATAAGATTTTGCATCATACCATCTAAGCACTCACTTTCATCTTCATATAGTACCAACCTATCTGACACCTATCGATTCAGCATTTTACTTAAGCGTAATATTGAATATTTCTTTTTATTCAAGCGTGAGAGTTTCGAATTTTATCACCATTATAACCTAAACATATGCTATCACGTTATAGAAGATCCATATGAAATGTTATGAATAATTTTCTTTTTTTTGGCCACAACCTAGTACACAAAACCTGAGTTATGGCGAATTGTAAAAAAAAATGCAGAAAGTTGAATAAAACGTATAAAATAATATATATATGTTAAACAAAAATATTTATTATTCGAGGCTTTTGAAAGTTAATAAAACCGGTTTTTATATTCATATGGTTTATAAAATTTAAACTGACATATGCTCCAAAAAGTTGCACTGACATTTTTGTATAATTAAAAGAAAAATAATTAAAAAAAAACATCTAAAATAAGAGAAAAATCGAAATTATTGGTGACAATACCTTGAAAAATTATACCATTAGTTAACAGCAATTTAAAAGAAATGCATCTCGAGAATTTTTTGTTGTTCTAATATTGTGATTACTTAATTTTTAATAATATTTTTTTAATTATATTTTTTTGTATAGTTTTGATTTTCTGTATTTGTATTTTTGTCGGTTTATTGAAAAATAAACTATTTTTAGAAATATAAAAGCATTTTGGTAAGACCGACTTAATGGTTTTGCTGAAATATTATATTCAACTCTTGTCTTATTATTATCTTTTTTTTGGTTAAAACTTGAGGAGAGCAATTTGTATTTGTTATTCTTCACTTTTTTTTATTAGCTTCTCTCTCACTACACCCCATTGGCTTTAAGAAAAGCCACGTCAGAGAAAATTAAGACAACACCCTATGCTTTATAGGCGTTCAATATAGACCTTAAGTTTTGAAATTTCTCATAAATATTTATAAGTGTAAGTCGTTGTCCATAATCATCAATAAAATAAAATTTTCATATGTTAATTCCACGTCATCACGTTGACAAAAAGAAAAATAGTTCCACATCATCACAAGGTATGAACACTCGTAATAAAATCAATCGTTAATTTTGTTTTTTGACTTTTTGCTATTTACTGTATAAAAAAACTTAAAACAGTATAAAAACAATTCTTCGTGATCAAACCTTAAGAGATCCGATTTCACACCCATCATTAGTTTCATTTTCACCGTATCTTCGTGTCTCTTCTCTGGATCGTGAGTGTTCTTACTCCATCTTAGAGGTACGTTACATTCCTTCTCTCCTTCTCCTTGTTTGATTTCGTTTCCGAATCATCGAAAAGTTTTCAACATAGATTCGAATTCGATCTACTTTTACTGATTCAGGATTCGATTTATATTCGTTTGATTTCCATTTCCTGTGGGTCTGATTGAATCATCGTCTGGGTTTTGTCTTTTTTTTCAGTTTGGATTTTTGATTCCGCATAACCATGGCGAGGAAGATGCTTGCTGATGGAGAGCTTGATAAGGCGGCGGCGGCGACGGAGAAAGACACCGCGAGTCACTATGATTTTGATTTGTTTGTCATCGGTGCTGGGAGTGGCGGTGTTCGTGCAGCTAGGTTTTCCGCTAATAATGGCGCTAAGGTGAAATTTTTTTGGACATAGTGATGATACGTTAGTGCTTGATGTTGGAACCTTTTTTTCTCTTGTTATGATATGTCTTTTGTTTCTTGTCATAAAGTTCCTGATGTATATTAATATTATGGTGTTGTTCTGATTGAAATGTTATAGGTTGGTATTTGTGAGCTTCCGTTTCACCCTATTAGCTCAGAGGAGATTGGAGGTGTTGGTGGAACGTAAGTTGTCTAGTATCTAATATGCTACCACTAGCTTCTTGTTAATGCATGCTGATCTGTGTTTTTTTTTTTTGAACATAAAGACGAGATCTTTTGAATCTTTAAACATATGGAATTGTGATGTTCCTCAGCACTGCGGGTGAAGTTTCTGGGCATCTGTATTGCGACCTTATACTTGTCTTTATTTCCACTATTTTTGGGCCTTTCAGGTGTGTTATTCGTGGTTGTGTTCCCAAAAAGATTCTGGTCTATGGGGCGACTTATGGTGGTGAACTTGAGGTAAAGAAATCGTTTTTTTTCTTCCTTTTATCCATCATTTCAATGCCTTTCTTTTAGGCGTATGAGAAACGTTCTTGATTAGTCGCTTTCACAAACATTATGTGCACAATAGTATAGCTGTTTGAAGTTATCTTTTAGGCTATATATTGGTTGGCGGAAAGGGACTGAATCCTTAGGCATGTCAACTCCGAACAAATGAGAATCCTTAGGCATGTTTTTGATGAGATATGTTGTGGTTATCTTCTGGCAGGATGCTAGAAATTATGGCTGGGAAATAAATGAGAATGTCGACTTCACATGGAAGAAGCTTCTGCAAAAGAAGGTACGCAGGAATTGCTATAATGCCTTATGGATTTTATCTTTCTTGAGTGAGCAAATATTGCACACGGCTTTGATTTCGTGATACACTTGTGTCGAGTGACTTTTAGGGTTAACTTTTTGGATGGTTTGTTGGTAAACAACAGTATTAACCGTCTCTAATTTTCCTATGTGCAGACTGATGAGATATTAAGACTGAACAATATTTACAAGCGGTTGTTGGCGAATGCTGCTGTCAAATTGTATGAAGGTGAAGGAAGATTAGTTGGTCCCAACGAAGTGGAGGTGAGACAAATCGATGGAACAAAAATAAGTTACACCGCGAAGCACATATTGATTGCCACTGGGAGTCGGGCACAAAAGCCCAACATTCCTGGACATGTAAGTTACTGTGTTCATGTTTTTGTATCTACAATAGCAATAAGTGTGAAACGCGATTGGTAGCCATGAAATCCTTTTACTCAAACCATATATATGTTTGCCGTATGATCTTCTGGTAGATTTGTCTGCAGGAACAATTATAAAACTGCTATGTAAGGAAAGTCCACTGATTTATGTATATAAATTGTCTTTGACAGGAGCTGGCTATTACATCTGATGAAGCTTTAAGTTTGGAAGAATTTCCTAAGCGTGCTGTAGTGCTTGGAGGAGGGTAATGTCGACCTCAATGTTTTACTCCTGATGTACGTAGCATGACAGTCTTTTCAATGGTTCAATCCTATTTTCTATGTAATTCACAATTAGGTACATTGCCGTGGAGTTTGCATCAATATGGCGTGGAATGGGTGGTACAGTAGATTTATTCTTCAGGAAGGAGCTTCCACTAAGGTGGGCCAAAAAACTTCCGTTTCTTTTTTTTGGGGGGGGGAGGAGGGGGGGGGTGGTTCTCTTGCAATCTATTTCCAGTTTCAGGAAAATGCAGCCAACTTTCGTAAACTTTTATTTAATTTTACTTTCTCAGGGGCTTTGATGACGAAATGAGGGCACTAGTGGCTAGAAATCTTGAAGGAAGGGGTGTTAATCTCCATCCGCAAACAAGTCTGACTCAGGTATCTGAGAATGATTTTTTTATTTGGATGTCTCATTACTATTTACACTTCTTTTCACTAGTTTCAGCAGGTCATCTTATACTGAACATTCAATATCTTTCGATTTAGTTGATGAAAACAGACGACGGGATAAAAGTAACATCGTCTCATGGGGAAGAATTCGTGGCAGATGTTGTACTATTTGCTACTGGTAACTTTTCTATCTATGAATAGTTATATGATTCTCAAATTTCTCCTTATTTATATTACAGTAATTCTCTCCGGTTCTCTTCTACTTTAATACATGTATATCTGTGTGCCTTTTGGGTTTAAAGAACCGTAGTTTTCTTTCATTCTGTTTTTTTAATACTTGTATGTTCGTGCGGGTTTTGCTTCTTCCCTTGAACTTTACTTATGATGGATTTACTTGTTATTGCATATTCATGGAGCTGTCTAAGGATGTATCTTTTGTTCATATCTGCTACAGGCAGAAATCCTAATACCAAGAGATTAAATTTAGAAGCTGTTGGTGTTGAGCTTGACCAGGCTGGAGCTGTGAAGGTAGTAACAACTTTCTTATTGTTGCAGATTTGATAACTTATCCTGGATAAAAAGTTTTCCTTTTGACTTTCTGGGGAAAATTTCTACTCTTGCAGCTACTAATTCAGTACATTATCCTCAGGTTGATGAGTACTCACGCACTAATATACCTAGCATATGGGCTGTGGGAGATGCTACAAACCGTATTAACCTTACACCTGTTGCATTAATGGAAGCCACCTGCTTTGCGGTTCGTACCTTGGACTTATAAATCTTTCAACCGTTGTGTTTGTGAATGTCTAATTATGTAATTCATTTGTTAAATGGGATTGTTTTGATGTTTGCAGAACACTGTCTTTGGTGGGAAGCCTACTAAAGCAGACTACAGCAATGTAGCTTGTGCCGTATTTTGGTAAGCGTTCTTTCTTATAGGATATACCAAATGAATCTGAAGTTTTCACAGAGGTTTCCCCTTTTTGTTCATATTTTTTTCTTCCGTCTTTCAGTATACCACCACTAGCTGTGGTGGGTCTCAGCGAAGAAGAGGCAGTAGAACAAGCGACCGGGGATATTCTGGTTTTCACCTCAGGCTTTAACCCTATGAAGAACACCATTTCTGGGTATGCTAGCATTCAAATTCTACTTATTGAAAAATCCTTATTACGAGACACACAGTTCTTGGTTTTATCTTGTAGAAATTTCTCTTGGTTCTTCAACATGCTATTGTACCTGATCATCTAACATCCTCTTTTATCTAATCACTTCCTTCTTTTGGTGATAGACGGCAGGAAAAGACATTAATGAAGCTTATAGTTGATGAGAAGACTGATAAAGTTATTGGAGCATCCATGTGCGGTCCAGATGCAGCTGAGATCATGCAGGCAAGTTTTTCTAAATAATAGGCGCTACTATCTATTTACTTACTCAGCTAGTTCCACCTGATATCGTAAAGGAAACAAATCATTTATTGGGTAAGACGCTGCATGTCTCTATGCTTCTGAAAGCAACAAATTTTTCTTCTAACCTTGAGATTCAGGGTGGATTCTTCCTGTTTTGTGTTTGAGAAGTATTAACCCTTACAAAATTTATAAATCAGAACTCAATCTTGTAAATCAACTAGTGTGTCTCATGCTTTTTAGTATGTGTGTATTGCTCAATGCAGGGGATTGCAATTGCGCTCAAGTGTGGAGCAACCAAAGCACAATTTGACTGCACAGTAAGTAAAATAAATCAGAACAGTTTGGTTGCACTTTCAACACTTTGATGTTTCTCTAACTAAGGATTAAATTTAACATTGTGAACAAAATACAGGTCGGGATACATCCATCTTCTGCAGAGGAATTCGTGACAATGCGCACTGTGACCAGACGCATTGCCTACAAACCAAAACCTAAGACAAGTCTATGAACCGCCAAAATCTAAAAAAAAGACAATTGCAGGAAAAACTCGGTACATTTAGTTTGATCAGAGAGTCAGACAAAAACTTGAGTTTCCTTATACTCATGTCCCAATAAATGATTTGTAGTTTTTGTTTGTTTGTTGATGTTTCTCTTGGTGACTACTTGAGAAACACAAAATTTCTTTTTCACGTATGCTAGTGGAACTTTATCACCCAATATATGCATCATCTTTGAATTAAACTCTGTAACTGTTTGCCATATCACATACTAAATCTTCTTGGTAAGTTTTGTCTTTGCTACGACCTCTTGTAGTCGCATTTGGTGACATTTTTAATATGGTTGCCCCAGAACAAGACCAAACTGATGTAAAAATAACCCAAATGAATTCGAGGAGAGTTTTCAATTGTTGATAAATGAGTTCAGAAGTTCCTTCAACAGTTGCAATAATATATTTAGATTCCATGATCAAAAGCTCTTACAGGAAACATAATATTACATGAAGTGTCCAAAGCGTGCTTTATTATTACGACTGAGACTCATGTATGAAGAAAATAATTATAAATCAAGAATGCAACCTTATGACAATATACACATAACACATCCACTGGTCTGACCACAAAAAGTGTCATCCTTCTCTTAAAACGTTCATATGAGACTGGTTTCAAATGCGGCCAGTTGAGAAACACGGCTTGATACACACAAAAAGATGTAAACGATCAACCTGGAGGCTCATCGGTGGTGTCCGCTTGACGTTTTGAAGCTCTACTTTTATGTCTTAATCGAGCTTCACGTTTGAATATAGGAGTGTGTCCTTCGTCAAAGGCATGTACATGAGAAAGTACACCTGCAATGACCATGAGAAGCATGACTGTCAAATCCAACTACTTATACGCACAATATTCGGCTACAAATTTTTTATACAAACTACGATGGTTCTTTCACAGGACACTTCAGTGGTAAGATTCGACTCTAAATTGCCTGAAGAATCTGCCCAGTAGTTCATTGATAGAAGAGAAGAGGAGGAATTATGTGATCTTACCCCAAGGATAGTTGCAATGAGCAGGATTATTCCAGTCAACCATGCAAGCGTCAGCCTAACAAGTATAACTTCAGCGATAATGGCTGCACTTGGAATTCCCTCTACCTCAGCCATCGAGCGTGCAGATGAATGAGCAGAAGACTCAATGCTCAGCAAATTAGCTGATTCTTGATTTACTCTCTCATCAAGGACGATCACCCCAACAATTTGTCCTACAAGAGCCCAAAACATTCTCATCTTATAAGCACACACAAAGCAAAAATTGCTCGAGACGATTAAGTAGATAGTATTTCCGTCTTGGATTTAAGAATTTAAGTTTCCACCATCTTAAACTACTTTTAAGACATATCTCTGAAAACGAGTTTATTAAATCACAGAGAAAATTCACCTTTGTGAGATGTCTCTAACAAATTAAATAGCTTTGTGAGTGTGGCAAGCAATACATCCATCCCTTGCTTCGCCATACCTTGTCCATACTCCTGTGCTAAAGCCTGTATAATTTCCAGCGAGAACAAATGATATTAGACACAATGACAAGCTTTGGAAAAAATGCAAAAGACAAGTAGAAGAACAAGACGGTTGAATATAGACATCTCCAATGAAAATATGAATTTAAACAGCAGTGAAGCCTACAAGCTGTCATGTCTATCAATGTTTTGAACACGTAAAGACTGAGGAAAAATCATTGAGAGGCAGCTCAAGAGATGAACTCATCACAAGGTCCTTATTAGGCATGTGATCCTTTGGATACAAATAAAGAGAAAGATAGCTTAAACAAATACAACCAGTTCAAACTTTTCCACTTCCATGAAATCTTATCATAATTCCTTAACTTCAACTTCTCTATTATCTATAAAACAGCTAAGCAGGAATAGCCCGAGAAGAGTGCAGCGGCAACAACCATTAAGGGGTCAACAGACTGTCCTAAGTTTGAAAGAGACTAACGAGGTGTATCTACTTATGCATTGACCTCCACTCTCCAATCCATATATCAAGAGTAAGAACGTGAGGAAAGGAAAAGAAACAGAACAAAAGACAAATAACGCCCTTACATTGATACCGCCAAAGCGTCCAACGGTTAATTCAGCAGGTCTCTCAGTACCATGAGATAAATTCTCATGAAGGTTGACTCCCCGTCTGATATTCTTATATAGATCCAAAAGGTTCAAAGCAAATTTCCTCTCTGCTTCCTGGCCATGGTAACAAAAGTCAAAAGCCTTCTTCAAATAGAAGTCACAATATTTGCAAGCAATCCGGAACCTCATCCTTGGAAAAAATACAATTTCACAGAATTACGAATATCACCTTTTCCAAATGGAACTCCACATTAGCACCACCAGCCAAAGGGATACTTAACAATCCAGTCAACGTGTCAGCAGAGCCAGCAACATATGATCCGCCCAACCAAGATGCCTACAGATAATATAACCACACCATTAACTAGTGGTCACATTAAGATGAAAAAGGCAAATAATCGTATTTGCACTTAGAATGAAAGATATTGTTAACTTACAAACTGATTCATGTCTTTGTCAGTCGCATCAGATGAGGGTTCATTGACAGACACAACATCCACTTCACTTTCTGCAGAATTTTGAAATGATTAACGTAATATATTCAAAGCAAGAGATTGACTGAAGAAAATTATAAACTAGTCACGTTCACTGGATAGTTCTGCAATTCAAGCTATCAGGGCACCTGGAAGTTCAATATCAGCATTGTCAGAATCAGAACCAATACTGCCCCTTATGGCGTTGTCCAAGAAACTAGGATAGGTACCCACGAGTGTTTCTGCAAGGTAAAACAAACAGTTGGATGTTTTCCGATTTTATAATTTAGTTCATGTCAGACAACTAAAGCTTTCGAGTATATTAGTTGCATACCATCAGCTCCAGCAATTTCTAGCACAAAAGCAGCACGAGGCCTCTCAAATGGATTAGGTTTTAGAATCTTGTTCAGCTATAACAGACACAGAAAAAAAAAAAAGATGATCAAGTACAGGACTTTCACCAAAAAAAGAAAAAAAGGAGCAAACTTTACTAGAATTCTCAAAAACCTTGGATGAGCCATCAGCTGTCAAAGTGGCCGGAGGTGCAAAACCCAACAAGGCAGACACTGCTCCAGATATTTCAGAGAGCGACATGGAAGGCACCTGCGGAATTTCAATTCAAAGAAAGAAGATGACTAAATGTAATCTGGATTCACATGGTGCAATTTTTTCTATAGTTTTTACTAATGAAGGACATATTAGAAACAATGTGCCACAAAAGAACAGCAACCACCAATAGCTTTCAGCTCAAAACTTCAAATGGATTCACTCATGAGTTTGTAGATAAAGATTCATACAAAAGAACTATTAAGTGATAAACTTGAGTATTAGTCAATCATGAATTTGGAATGTGGTCTCTCATCAAAAGCAAAAGAAACAAAACCAGACGAGAAAAATTTCAAATTGGTTCCACTTAGACCAAATAATGGATCTCAATGTATTACATTCAACGAAATCGTGTCTCCGCCTAAGACATTGACCTGATCTACGCCCAAACAAGATAAGATATTTTCTAACAAAAACCAATATCGAAAGGAAACGTAATCCAGAATCTCGTATCATTTCTAGCGATCTTAGATTGAAATACAAAGTTGTCAAACTGAGCTTTCCAAATCGTTCATCCACACATCTGAGACGAAAATTTGAATGAAAGTCTAGAGGCAAGTGACAATGATTACCTCTGATCGTGGACGAAGATATTGATTGTTGGATCCATCAATGAAGAAAACAGAACCACTGGCTTCTCCCTATTAAAAAAAAAAAAGCGATCCAATTTATAAAGAGAAAAATCAGATCCATAAGTCGTAGATTTGTACACGAAAATTCCGTGCGAAACAAAACAAAATAAAAACGAGAACAAGATTCGAAGAAGGAAAATGAACCCTTGAGTTAAGGGTGAGAAGCAGAGAGAAGACGAATATGTAGAAAGCTTGCATCTTTAGAACGAGAGTCGACGGGCGGAGAGAGAGAGAAAGAGAAAGAGATCGGAGTTTATGTGGCGAGATGTTCAATGGAGGAGACGGAGCCAGATTTCGGGATCGAAGTGGTAGACATACCTTGCCACTATACGATGTCGTACCATGTACAATCCAAATGTCGGTCCAATCCGGTATTCAGTTCGGTTAACTTTTGATTTCTGGTATCTTTATTATTAGTTTATTGTTTGGTTTACAATTTATGTGATATAACTTTTTTCTTAAATTAAAATACGATAGACAATCAAAAACAGAATTGTGTGAATGTATTCAGATCGGACATAATCAGTTCACATGTTTTTGGGTTTTGTAATTCCAGTTTTTTAAAACAAATGTTCAGATTAGAACGATTTGTTTTTTATATATATCATATTTATATGTATATGTATATTTGATGAGTTTTAATTAGATTTAATGATTTTCTTGATTTTAAATTTCAATTCCGGACTTGGATCGGTTTTAATGGTTACTCAGTCCAAAAATGTTTATACCCAATCAACGGTTCAAATAGAATTGAAATTTGATTTAAAAAAAAAAAATCGTTTCGGTTTGGTTTAGTTCCATTTGATTCGGTTTTACTAAAGCGAGTTCGAACCCAGCACCTTCCTCTTATTTAGAAAGAACGACAGTTAGGGATGAGGGGCATAATAGTCAAATTTAAAAACTGGTTCGTTTTTAGAGAACTGGTCCCGTAATCATAATTAATCACACATCCATTTCCAGAAGGAGCTGTGACGGCGACGATGGAGACGTAGTAACAAAGGAGATTCCGCGAAGAAGATGGAGATGTGATGACGCCATGAGCTCCTTCGGAAGTTTTTCAAAAGTTTCAGAGCTTCAAGGCTTCAGATCTGTTTCAATTTCTCCCTCTTCGTAGTCCTCCTTGGATCGGTAAAAAACGATTCTAAGCTGCAAAACACACCATTGTGCGACTCGTACGCCGAACTCGCTGGCCGGAGAATCGAACGATTTTAGTCGGATGACTGACTCTTTGCTGAGTGTCACCGCTCAAGCGACTAGGCGCTGAGGAAGCATCCGAGAGAAAGAAGGAGAAGAAGAGAGAGAAGAAAATGCCGAGGCCTGGTCCAAGACCTTACGAGTGTGTGAAACGAGCTTGGCATAGCGATCGTCACCAACCTGTTAGAGGTTCCATTATCCGCCAGATTTTCAGGTTTCCTACTTACTTTTCTCAACCCAGTAATACTCTTTAGGGTTTCTAAATTTTGAGGGTTTTTTTGCTTTTGGATTAAGACTCGCCATGGAAGCACACAGTGCAGCAACGAGGAAGAACAAAGAATGGCAGGAGAAATTGCCTGTAGTTGTCTTGAAAGCCGAGGAAATCATGTACTCTAAAGCCAATTCCGAGGTTCTTCTTACTAGTTTTTTGTGCTCTTGATATGAGTTTTTTTTCAAGTTTCATACAAATCTTCCTGACTTTGGATTTCGATTTTCCATTAGGAAGAGTATACAGATGCTGATACTATGTGGAATAGAGTAAATGATGCGATTGACACCATTATAAGAAGAGATGAAAGCACAGAAACTGGCCCTCTTTTGCCTCCTTGTGTTGAAGGTAATTTGCTTTTATTTGTTCTGTTTTGTTTGAACTGTTTCAAAAAGACTAATGAGGTTGAGATAGAAAGAAAAAAATAATAACTTGTTCAAAACCCAAATTCAAAGGAAACAGTTACTTCTGCTTTGTACTGTTTAGTGTGTGTGTGTTGATGTATGTGGTGTTTTTTAATATGATCAGCTGCTCTTAACCTTGGATGCATTGCTGTAAGAGCTTCAAGAAGCCAACGACAAAGTAACATAAGGACTTACCTCGGTCCGAAAATCCAAGAACCAGTTTCTGGATCCACTAACGAGCCGTCATACCATCATGAATATCATCATCAAGCTCAAAAGTCCAACAAACCACCAAGCCATACCGCTCAAACTGCAATCCCAGTGGATGTTCTTGATAACAGCAACAACCGTGTAGCTACTGCTCCTCGCGGTTACCCGTTTCTACATGAATCCATGCAGATGCATCAAAAGCCATTGGCTAGAAAACTTGGGACTTGCACTGCTCCAGCTCCAGCACCAGCACCAGCTCCAACCAACTTGGGTTCGATCTATCCTTTGTATTACGGAGGTAATAATCAGACTCGGCAAGTGAACATGTCTTTAAGAGTCCCTGAAACGCCTATAATCATTGGCATGCCTATTGGTATAAAGGCTCCGGAAGAAGCAACAGAGAGGCTCTGCGATTTATCATTGAGGCTCGGTATATCTTCGGAACCACCTTCGACAAGAATAGACATCGGGTCTAGTCGTGCTTACCGAGGAAGAAACCAAGAAGAGTTATGTTTATTCTCTGAGGTGAAGAAGAAAGATGAAATGTTCAATTGGTTTTCAAATTACGAAGGCCAGAATTCAGATACGATAGTTAAAAAGCACAAAACGTTTTGTGGAGACTCCCTCCTTTAGGATTTGCTTAGTGTTGTTACCCCAAATCTTGTAAAAGCCTCATGTTTATTGGTTAATATTATTGACTTTCTACTAATTAAGCAAGATCGATTATTAATTAATCTACGAAACCGAGGTTGCTCTGTTAACATCAATGGTCAGTACGGATGAAAAGTATCTTCACCACATTGGCTTTTTGTTACAACACATTGATTTGCCCAATGTGTGTGTTTCTTAAGTACACTTTTTCCAATTGTTTTGAAGACAATAAATATACTTTTTATGTTTAGACTTATCAGTATTATTAGATTCTTTTAACTAAGTTACCTTATTAATAATAACTACTATTATATTTTTTTTTGAGATGTGAATCCTACATATATTATTAGCCGAGGAGATAGAATATAAGTTGATGTGTTGTTAAAAGAAAAAAACAAAAATTATAAACTTTATTTTAACTAAAATTTAGGGTATTACAATATCTTTTTTATTTTTCAGTAAATGAATTTTCTGCATATTGACCCAAAAAAAGAAGCTAATGAGAATTTTATTTGTTAATAATGATTAACTGAGCATAATAATGAATTTTGTATTAGCTACATTCATTAAAGTATATAGTGAATTATGCGTTCATTATATATGTTTATAATTTATTTGGTCTTAAGATAAATTTAATATCCCTCACGGCGAAATAGAAATGCAAATGCAACACTTCTTTAACAAGAAAAAAAAGAGAATGCAACACTTATTTTGTTTTTAGTTTGATTGGCTGCTTTTTCTTTTTCTTTTTCTTTTTGCCTTGTCGTTTACCATGAACACTGCTGAAAATTAATTGAAAATGTCAAAAAAAAATGTAATGAAATGAAATAAAAAAACGTTAATTAAAATCATTCCAAAACATGTGTCGTCTTATAATAATTTTTGTTTTCCATAATTAGATTATTTTGAAAATTTAACGTAATTTTTGATAAAAGTATATAATTTTTTCTAATTAAAATTAATGAAAATGTAAATAAAACTTGATTTCAATACTCAACTACCATTTTTTTAGAAATGTAATTAAACTTTTAAGTAGTTAATTTGGTGTGTGAGTGTCAAAATGATATTTATTTAGAAACAAATTGAATAGTACTTTGGTTTACGGAAATTAAAAAAAATAAACAAATCAATTTTAGTGTTAGTCATCTTGAAACATATTTCATGGGAAATCAAAGTAAACTTTAACATACTAGTATATTTGTAATCAAAACATGTTAAATAAATAGATTCATGTATTAATCTTTTAACCTTTTTATTTGATCTTCATTTAATTCCAAAAAACGTGGAATAATGTTCTTAGAAAGATTCAAGATCCATTAATCTCTTGATTGGATTCACTGTTCTTTGATTCTAAGTGCACATCCATAGACAAGATGCAACATATAACAAACAAAGCATGCACTTATTAGTCTCATGCAAGCATTGTGCCCAAATTAAAAAAAAAACAAATCAATTTTAGTGTTAGTCATCTTGAAACATATTTAATGGGAAATCAAAGTAAACTTTAACATACTCGTATATTTGTAATCAAAACATGTTAAATAAATAGATTCATGTATTAATATTTTAATCTTTTTATTTGATCTTCATGTACTAAAACATGCTTTAGATGATCAATCAAGAGAATGACTAAAGAAACCACAAGCCCAATTTTTTAAAAAAGAAAAAATCATCATACCAATTTACACCAGGTCCTAACTTTCATTAGGGACTCGATAGTTTAGCATGCATAAAGCCCAAACTAGGAACAGCCAACACCTTAAATCTCTAAATCACATCTTTAACATACATGTAAACGTATTTCATGGAAAGTATCTATGAAGAGAAGCATTAAACATAAATCATGAAATCCATAGAACAAGGCCAGCCCAAATATCCATGAAAATCAGAAGAAACATCAAAAGATAGGGGGAGATAAGAGTTAGTAATAGTTCAATAAAATTACGATGTTATCAAAACTATATATTTATGATATAAATAAGAAAACATATCATAGCATAAATAGGAAAATCAAAAACATGGAACTCTATGGTATTTATAGAGATGATAATTGAGAAGCTTGATAATTTTGGAAGTTTATGTGTCTTTGTGTTGAAAGATGTGAGAATTTTGGAATACATTTGCCATTGTCTTGTCAAATTTTGTCATTATAGATTGAAAAATGTGAGAATCTTGAAAGCACTTTGTCATTGTATTTTCAAATCTTATAATATCTGGAAATTAGAATTATCCAATTACATAGGTTACCTCCTTAATTGTGATTTTAAATATTGTAAATATCTAAAAAGAGAAAAAAAAATCATATATACGTGTATTATGGATATAGGTGATGTATAGGTGAATATTTGATGTTATAAACATATGTTGTTTCTGGTTTAAAAGATAATAATTATAAACAAGTGTGTTTGTGAGAAAATTTTGATTTTTTATCACTGAATTCGTATATAATTTACCAAAATACTTACAATATATGAATTTTATAAGTACACTAAAAATTTTTTATTAGAATAAACAAATCAAATAATTTTATATAAATCTGTAAATAAGTAACTAAATATACTTCTAAGAAATTTTAAACATTTCTTTATATATGGTATTTTTTCTAAATACAAATATCTTAAATGTATCAAGTATATTAAATTTTTATATGATAGTATTTGATAGAGGAAAACAGTTTTATTTTAGTTTATTTTTTTTATTTTTAATGTTTGTTAGTATTGCAGAAAATGTTTTTGGAAAACAGATTAGTTATTTGCAACTATTTGTTACTAGAAATGTCTATTAGTAGTCATGGACGTTAGGGTATTCGTTCAGATTCGGATCGGGTTCTTCGGATATCGGATCTTTCGGGTTTGAGATATAGAACCCGTTTGGATATTTTGAATTTTTGAATCGGATTTGGTTCGGTTCCAATCGGGTTCGGGTAATTTGTTCGGACCCGATTTCTATCCGAATTTCCATCAAAAATGGTTTGATCGATTATTAACCATAGATACAGTTTGGATTCGGATCATTTGTATCCGAACTACCCAAATTAACCCGAAAATATCTAAAAGTATCTTAAAATACTCAAATTGACCAAACATAACTAATATATTTGGATGTATATTTATAATTTTGGGTATTTAGTTTATTATATATATTATTATGACTAATATTTTTTAGCTATTTCGAATATTTCAGATATTCATTCGGTTCTCGGTTCGGATCGGGTTCGATATCAGTTTTTTTGGATATGAAAATTCAAGACTCGTTCAAGTATTTACGCCGGGTCCAGTTCGGTTTGATACCTCTCATATCGGGTTGGGTTTGGTTTGATTATTCGAGTCCGGATATTTTGCCCAGGACTATCCGTGAAGATATAATTTTAATTTATAAAAAATTTTGAACAGTATAAAAGAATATGAATTAATACAAGGTACTTTTTTGGATTGTTGTCCAACGTCAACAACCATAACCATTTACAAACAACAACAGAAAAAGCAGTAACCATAACTTTTTAAAATAATCTCTCATCTCAGTTATGATTTAGTCTAAATTTGTTATCTCCGAAATCCAAGAACTAGTAATCCAATAATGGGTTTATCATCACCATAGATTGAAGAAGCGTAATTGATCTTTATATTCTATTAAAGAAAACAAAATTTCACTCATCCAATTCCACAAAAAGAAAAAAAATGCAAATTAATTATACAACAAAATAACATAGGAGATTGTACTATAAGCTATTCACATTCCAATTGTATTGGTTGGTACATCTTTATTTGTAACAGTCACGTTTTTCTCTGTATTAACAAGCCTTTGGCCTCATTTGAATAAACATTGTCATCGCAGCGTGAGTGTCACATTGTTACCGGCGCCCACTTAGACAGTCGCTAATGGTCCTTCAGTTTGTTACTCATGAACCACGATTTTGTTTCTCATCCACAGGTTCCATGTCTTGTTATGTACATGTCTTAATTGGCTCAGTACAGATCCAAAATAATCCAAATATAATAGATGACGACTAAGTGATTTAGAATTGGCCCAGTCCAGATGTTCTAGTTGTACCTTTCATCACTATGTTTTCTTATACTTTATTAATCTAAACAAACAAATATTGGATTCTGTATATTCTTTTTTATCAGTACATCGCAGAAAGATGATATTGATCTATCTCTCACCATCCATTCTATGTTCCTATTACCATTTTGAGGGTTTATCATAGCTTCATTAAATAATTTGTAAAACATTTATATGAGTTCTAAATATGAGTTTATAAATAAAACTGATAAATTATCCGTGAAAATAATAGTATTCCACATGTTTTGGTGTATCTTAATCAAGCATAAATCATATGACCTTTTTTTTCTTCAAAAAAATTAATGTATAAATAAAGAAGTTTCGGACGTCTTTAATCTCCACCGCTCCAGCGCTCATGAATTACAAAATTATTTTTCCTTTCTTACCAATACAAAAATGAAAAACCTTTAGAAAAAACCAAAAAGAAAAAAAACAATGAAAACATTGTTAGAGAATTGCTAAGCGGAAGGATTCGGAGGAAGAAGTGGAAGATCCTCTCAAACATCATACCCTGAGACTCCCTCTAATGGCCTACTTAATCCCAATATGTGAGACTAATGTTTTTTGGACTAATAATGGTTCAGTTAGTAAATTGAGATGATATCTAAAAGATAACATGGGATGTCATATGTTTGGAGTTCTATGATATCGTAGAAGCCGGATGGTCTTCTTCAGACTATGTATAGTCTTCGCGAAAAAAAAGGATAATTTTGGTTAGATTTGAAACTGATTATGTTGATTTAATGAAGATGATGGAAGATCCGGCGGAATAACTTTTTTTTTGCTTACAAAAATAAAACTATCTATAACGGTTTAGCTAAAAATAATACTGAAAAACCTTCAATACAAAATTGTTTTCTCTTCTGTACCATTACATAAATGAAGAACCTTAGAAAAAAAAAGACAAAGAAAATGAAAACCTTATTTCATTTTTAAATATCAAACATTTTATAGTGTAGATTAAGTAGATATTCAAAACTATACAAATCTATTTTAAAATAAAAACACATCCAATTTTTACTTAGAGAAAACCTAAAGTAGCCAAAACACGAGTCTCCAAAAATATTTGGGTTTTAGTTAATTTAATTTTCAATTTTAAACGTTAAATTTATAACAAAAATTATTATATATATTTATTTAATATTTAAAATTGTTTTTTCACATAAATATGTCCTTAAATAAAGTATTATATTTTTAATTTTTATTAATATAATAAAAATATAATTTGTAGTAAAATATAGCATATATTGATATAATGAGCATAAAAATGTGAACATGATAAATTCTAGAGAATTTATCATTTGCAACACAATATTATCGTTTTAATTCCTAAAAAGAAATATGTAAATAAAATACTTTTTCTGTTTCTTACTTGATTGTATTACTATATGTGTATTATATATTCTTGTATTTCGTATTTATCCCTACAAAAAAAAGGCAAGCAGTACATAATGATGGGTTTAATCCAAAAATATGTTCAGTTATTACATCAATTAGCTTATGCATAAAGAATAAAAAAAAAGTAAAAGTTACAAAGGAACAAAAGGAGGAAAGACAACAGAAAAAAATCATTCAAAAAAGAATTAAAAGGGAATAAAAGGGAAATATAAGACCTTTTTTTTGTCTACATCCATTTTTATTTTAAAACATTTTTACAGCTATCTTAAAGCAAAAACAAATATGATGCACCGTAAAAACATGTCGGTGATAATTTTTATTATATAAACTAGTGTTGTATATCAGATATATACATACATTTTTAACAATTACCACTTATTTATATAAATTATTTGTGCAAAAAATTAAATAAATCAACTGTGATTTTTGTATCAATATTAATTAAAATTTATTAAATTATTTAAATTTTATATACAGAATAGTGAAAATATATATTTTTAGTAGAAAACTTTAGATAATTTCAAACTATATATATTGTGAATTATTCTGAACATATAAACTAAAAAATAATAACAACACACAACGAAAATACAAATTTAAATCAATATAATAAAATAAGTATTATAAAATATCAAAAAACCAATTTCTTACTTTCATTAGTACCACTATTTTGAATATGTTTCCAAAATGCTATAATTTGAGGTTTATAAAAAAATATTTAAAAAGTTATTAAAGATTCCTCAACTATTTAGTAGTAACTTTATAAAATCTTAATAAATATAAAATATTTTTGTCAAAAGTATTTATTAACTAATTAAAATGAAAAGATTACAAACAATGATCATAAGATCATACAGAAGTTTAAGTATGATAAAGTAATCTTCAAAGTAAAAGAATAACATTTCCGTTTTACTAGTCAAAAGAGATAATGATTTCAAATGTAAACTATGATTTAAAATATTATGAAGGGAGATAAAAAAAAATAAAACCTATTTCCAACTTATGTGAGCATGTTTATCTCTACGACCATTTTTATTACAATTTTCACTAGAAATTTAAAAATATTTTGGACCAGAATTTGTAATCTACCGATTTGTATTAGTGTCATCTAGTGTCATCGTCTGGATTCGAGCCGTTTAATACGTATTATTAAATTGTTAAAATAAAAACTGAAGATCTTTTGTATTTTTTGGTGAGTTTTACTGAAGATCTTTTAGGATCCTGTGAATTCAAACATGAAAATAAACTATATTCTATAAAAAAACATCATCTGACAAGTTAACTCTTAAGTAGACATCTTTTTTTAATGAATATCTACTAATGTCTACAGCTTCATGATAAATCTAACCTTTGTGATTATTTTGGTGATAATTATAAAATACAAAATATAAAGTGTGATAACTTTTTAGAAAACATTATAAAATAAAAATTATAGTGAAATTTTTTTTTTGAGTTTATTTAAAGCTTTTTATTTTTTATAGTCAAACTTTTAGTGACAAATTGTAATAAATCTGACTTAATATGTTAAAAATAGTTTTTAATAAGTTACATTGTAGTAGTGTTTTAAAAGGCATTCTAGGTGTTTAATACTCCCGATTAAGCGTTCTAGCTTACATTGGTTTATAGGACTGATAAATATTTTCATTTACTAAACATGCATAAATCTATCTATGTTCAGGTGCAAATCTATTTCATTGACAATGGGTGTAAATGAACCTACTATTTCTTAGAAAAAAATTGTCTTGAAAAGAAGATTGTTTAAATTTTGACAAAATTTAAGCCAGCACCCATTAATTGTTTTAGTATGCCTCCTAATTTCATAAATTGAATTTTCTTTAATATTTTTAGATTTACTATGATATGAACTCCATTAATAACATGTTCAAGATTCGCCTTTGTCTTTGGTGTATGTAGTTTTAAATTTTATATGTATGTTGTGTATATTTTTGTTATACTATCAAATTTAAAATTTCATATTGAAATACTGAAAGGCCCTTTAGCATATACAATAAAAAAACTTCAAGAATTGAAAACAAAAAGATATAAAAGATTATAAATAATAATAATATATAAATAGTTATCGGGGATGTGATAATGTGAGGATGGGTCTATCGTTAAGTGGTCTTGTACGGTAGTTATCCACACCCGGGTTCGACTCCATGCGCTTGTATTATAGGATCATTGTGGCTATTGGGTCTGATTTCTTCAGTCCAAAAAAAGGAAATATTATATACATTATTATACTAAATAATAAAAGAAAGACAATACATAAAGTATTAGTTAAATTTAAGTACAATTATAGGAATAAAAACAAAATTTTCTCAAGTCGCTTTCATGAAGACAAATATTTTTCGTTTACTTATGAATCGTTTTTTGGTTTTTGTCTCTAACTTATATGGGATACCCTAAGATTAATTTCTTTTTATTATGATATCATTTTTAGGAATTATATATTTTTCCCAAACATACGTACATTTTATTTTGTTTTTGTTGAAATTAAGTACAGTTTATATCTAATATTATATGAGCAACAAAGAAAATGTTATAAAATATTCCACGATACATTATAAATTTTTCTCAGAACTTAAAAAAACGTCAACCATTTTACTAATTGTTTTTATGACGCTAATTCATCATATAATGGACGTGTAAAGAATTCTACATCCAAATAAGAAAGGAAAAAAAATATAATTTCCAAAATATCTGACTACAAGATGATTAAAAATACTATTTGAAGAATTTTTATCCGTAATATATACAACCTTGTCCTTATTCACATGTCTGACGAAACCAAAAAAGAAAAAAAAATCACATGTCTCCACAAATAAACACAAATAATAGCATAGGTCATTTTCCTGGAAAATAAAAGTTGTGATACATATGAAATAACATAAGTAATAATTCAATATGAAATTATATAAATATAAATCGTAGACGCGTAAGGAGATTTGATTAAGTTCACGAAAAGCGGTAGAAAAAGGAGAGCGGTTTGGCTTGCTTGTGAGCTCTGAAACTTATCTACTCTTTAATGGTTCCGAAGATCATAGTGAGAGGTGATACACGTGTGTTTTCACATTACTCCCTTTTTCTTTATTATTGTGGCTCCACTCACTCTTACGTTTACGGAAAAAAAAAATATTTATTACAAAAACAAGATATGTTTTGGAAAATTCAATAATCATTCATTTGACTCCGTGTTTAATTCGATTGAACTTGAACTTTTTAGGAGCTCTAGATCTCCAATTCGAATTTGGCTGTGAAATATAAAATATTTGAAAAAAAAGTTATGCACGTCTCAAATTCAAAAAAAATAACCATGGATATTGTGATAACCATAAACCCATCAAATTTAATTTCTTACTAGTGTATTAAAACAAAACACAAAAGCCAAGGTCTAGACTTTTGTTCTTGGTTAATAGATTAATTAGTTATTAAGTAGGTTAGTTAGGGGGAATAATACTATAACGTGTGTCTCATCTTGGTTAATAGACTAATTAGTTATTAAGCTCTAGTTGAACGACAATATTTTCAACCATTTTATGAAGATAACCTAAATTATATATATACATAACGATTCCTTGTTACTCTATTATACAAACAACTTTTTGGTCTCTCTCTCTCTGTTATGTATATACATGCGTGTGTATATATATGGGAGTTTGGTAGTGGTTGCTCATTTGTGACTTCTCAATACATTCATCTCTTGTCTCTCTTTTGCTACTTTTGCATGTCTTTTAAATACACTCTCTCGTAAACCCTAATAAACCATACAAGGTCAGACCCCTTTTATTTCATCAACCCATACAAGTTCTATATTTTGGTGTTTATCACTTCATTGTTTCGTTCATAACTCGGCTTGAAAAAAACATTTTGTATAAGACATACATGTATCTTGTTTAGGTTTGGTCTTAACTTGTTCTACGTGCGTTTTTTTGTATATATATATATATATGTTTTCGACTGACTCTGAAGCTCATGGATTGTTGTCGTTAGGTCGTGTTGGTGGCAAGAAGCTAGACCTTAACTAGCCTTCAGACGTTTATAATCAAGTACGAATAGCAATGGATAAAGATTACTCGGTACTTACGTTTTCCACATCTCCTAATCATATATAAAAAAATATTTAAATATTAGTCCATGGCTGTTGCTTTTGATATCAACTTGATTTTCTAATTCCGGTTTCCTTCAGGCACCGAACTTCTTAGGTGAATCATCAGGCGGTAACGATGATAACAGCTCCGGTATGATAGACTACATGTTCAATAGAAACCTTCAACAACAAAAGCAATCGATGCCGCAGCAGCAACAACTGTCTCCTTCCGGATTTGGAGCAACGCCAACTTTTGATAAAATGAGCTTTGCCGACGTGATGCAGTTTGCGGACTTCGGTCCGAAACTGGCGTTGAACCAGACCAGAAACCTAGACGATCAAGAAACCGGGATGGACTCGGTTTATTTCTTGAAGTTCCCAGTCTTGAACGATAAGATAGAGGACCATAACCAAACCCATCATCTCATGCCTCAAGAAGGAGGTGAGTGTGAAGGAAACATAGGAAACGTGTTTCTTGAAGAAAAGGAGAATCAAGACGATGAAAACGATAACAACTCCGTGCAACTCCGTTTTATTGGAGGGGAAGAAGAAGAAGATAGAGAGAACAAGACAGTTACTACAAAGGAGGTGAAGAGCAAGAGGAAGAGAGCTCGAACAAGCAAGACCAGCGAAGAAGTGGAAAGCCAAAGAATGACTCATATCGCGGTCGAGAGGAACCGTAGGAAGCAAATGAACGAGCATCTTCGTGTCCTCAGGTCTCTCATGCCTGGATCCTACGTTCAAAGGGTATGATTACACATATATATATCGTTTTTTTGTGTGACTGTGTTCATATTTAACTAGGACTGATTCAAACGTTTCTTAAAAATAATAATTTATGCATGTATGTAATAGGGAGATCAAGCGTCGATCATAGGAGGAGCAATAGAGTTTGTAAGAGAGCTGGAGCAACTCCTACAATGTCTTGAATCACAGAAGCGTCGGAGAATCTTAGGAGAAACCGGTAATAGGCATATTGGGGACATGACCACGACAACGACTACTTCTTCACCCATAACTTCGGTTGGTAACCCCCTGATTATTACCGGAAATATAACCGAATTAGAGGGTGGAGGAGGGCTTCGGGAGGAGACGGCGGAGAACAAGTCGTGCTTGGCTGATGTGGAGGTAAAGCTTCTAGGGTTTGACGCCATGATCAAGATACTTTCAAGAAGAAGACCAGGACAACTAATTAAGACTATAGCTGCTTTGGAGGATCTTCATCTCTCTATCCTTCACACCAATATCACTACAATGGAACAAACCGTCCTCTACTCCTTCAATGTCAAGGCAAGTTTCACTTGCTTGCATTTTAATCATAGGCGTTTAGATATAATACATATAAAGTTTCTTGAGCGCATATTTTGGCTAGGATTGCTTTCATATACCTAAATATATTTTAATAAGCCATGAGTGAAAATAATAATAATAGTAGTAATTAGACAATATTCATATAAAACACAATTACAGTTATACAATACATTGTTGTAGCGTTTTCATTATAAGCATGCATTACTTACGCTTAAGGTATAATTTCTGATTTTACTATAAAATTTAGGGCAGTACAAAGTTTTAAAGAAAACAGCTTTACAGCAACACCTAGTTACAGGTTTTGTTTCCCTCTACGCACAAAAGAGAAAATCATAAAGGAGTTTACAGAGATAAGGCTAACATGAAGTAAAACATGTGCAGATTACAAGTGAGACAAGGTTTACGGCAGAAGACATTGCAAGTTCTATCCAAGAGATATTTAGTTTTATTCATGCAAATACCACCATGTAATCATTTACATATTTTTCCTATTGTTTCCGTTAAAGGTACTTTAATTTTCATAAGTTTATGTTGGAGCCTTAGAAACAAAAGTCTATGTTTGTTTCATTTTAGATGTATCTTTTTGTTTTGTTTACTTTTACTTTTACCTTTTAGATGTCATTATTTTCTTTTCTGAAGTTAGATATGATGTATCGAATCATCAGAACATCATTAATATCTGAAGCTTTTTCTAAAGGTTGGAAATAATCTTAATTTATTTCACAAATTAATCAAATGTATTTTTTTTCTTTCGGATGAATTCGAAATTTACATTTCATCAGCAAATTTTTCTTTCTAGGTAACATGTTCAATGCAATTTTTTGTGGCGTCTCACAATTAGAAGTGTCAATGTACATGAATTTGTACTACCGCAAAAATGGTTAATACGTTTTTAATTTTTACATTATATTCCAAAGATTTTCGGTAAAATATAGTATATCAACATCATCTTCCATCCTTTTCCACAGGGATATTTTATGCCCATGATAATAAGTCTACACTATATAGTTATCTAATTTGTGAAAATAGGTGGATGGCAATTTAGGATTTTTGTCAAACTACATAAATAAAGATTAAAGTGATGTGCTTTAGGAGTGGGCACAAAAAAATACTTGCTAGTTTTGGTATATTTGCTACCTGATTTTTTTATCGTTTGAAAATAATTAAAAATTATATTATTATTTTATTTATGGATAAAATAAATTGGACATTAAGTTTATTTTTAAAGATATTTTGTTACTTGACCAATACTTGTAAAAATTTAATTATTTAATTTATTATTTGTCTTAACAATAACCAATATTTAAATTTATTAGCCTAATACAGGCTTTATGTTCACTCCTAAGTTTTGCTTTATTCTACTTTTTTTCTTTTTTATATATTCAGTTTTACATTCATGATTCTTCCTCTAGTATTTGTTTGATGTAATATTTTTTTAAAACTCAAATCATATATATATATATTAACTTTGCTCATATAATATGATCAGGAACCATTGTTTTCGTTAGTTTTACATGACCCACATTCTAAAGACTTTGAAAGAGTCTAGAAATTGTGTAAACATTTTTTTCACTTCCATGAGTTTTTACAAAGATATTTCAGAGTTTTCAAAAAAAAATAGAGTGGTTTTTAAATTTTTATAAAATTCATCCATAAAACCAAATAATTATCAAAAATTCTCCAAAATGGCTTAAAACACTGATTCTAAATCTAACATGACTTGATGTACCTAAGTACCTGTTTTATGAATATTTTATGGTTATAATCATAAAAAAAATACTGAACTCACAGACTAATATTTTTTAACCGTTTCTTTTTGTTATTGTTTTGGCGATCTAATTCACCAAAAAACAAAATCATAATAAACAACTGCTTAGGATTCCAATCATCACTCTAAACCTTTCTAAAAATTCTAAAATATTACAAAGTCTTAGTTAGCCTATGTATTCGAATAAATTATCATTTCCAAATTTGAACATTTCTAATTCTCCCCAAAACCAAATCAACAATACACTTATTGGAAATATAATTTGTGTGGAGTTTGAAAATTTTAAATAATTTGAGAGGATTATTAAAATTTTAATAGATTTAATGAATACTTGATAAATTTTTATCATATATTTTATATAGATTATTATTGATCGTTATTGATTATCATAGATTTGTATATATATTTTCTCAGACAATTTTCTTTATAATAAGACAATATATATATATATATATGTTTTTCAACATTTTTAAAACTATTTTTGACGTGAATATATATATATATATATACATATGTATACATATGTATATATCCACCAATTCCTTCATTAGCACATATCTATATGTATATATTATATATACTATTAGCTTGTTAATTGTTGTCAAATAAATGCACAGAACTTTGTAAAATCATATTTTCTCTTTTGGAGTGTTTGAATTTGTTCTTATTCTGTCTGATGACAACTACTAATTATGTCTTCAAATAATTCCATTCTACTTACCAAATTTTCATTTTCGTAAAACAAATTTGAAATGGTAGAAATAAAAGAGGAAAAGCGTATCGATATTTATTAAGTTCACAAAAAGCGATAGAGAAAAAGAGCGGTTTGGCCTGTGAATTCATCTATTCATCTACTCTGATACACGTGTGTTTTGAAAAAAGAAAAACTTTATATATATGCAATAATCTTTCATTTGATTTTATCTCAGTAATAAATCCATTTAAATTGAATGTTAAAGAAAAAATTGAAGATAAGGTCCTCTACTCTAGATCCTCAATTCAAACTTATATTATATTTTATTAGTTTATGGGCGTAGTTGGTATATATGTTAAGTAGGGAAAACAATATTATATAGTGATAATATCGAAAATTCGGACAAAAATAAAAATAATTATTATTTAAGAAAAGAATGAAACTCCAAACCAAGGTTTCTGGTTTTAAGGTTGGCTCTGCCCCAAACCGATGTTTCATCGGAGTTTGGTGATGGATGCTCATTTGTGACATCTTACATCTTTTGTAAACCTTAAACAATCTCCAATGGTTTACTCTAATTTTTTACATATCTATATCTCTGTCTTGAACGAAAAATTATAGGACCTATAACCAAACCGGCGAACCCAACACTTCATGTCTCAAGAAGGAAGTGAGTGTGAAGGAAACATAAGCGACTTGTGTTTTAAAGAAAAGGAGGATCAATATGGCCACAATGACACAACTCAGTGCAACTTCCGTCTGATCGGAGGAGAAAAGGAAAAAGATAAGGGAGAACAAGAATGTTATGACAAAGGAGGTGAAGAGCAAAAGATGAAGAGAGGTAGAACAAGTAAGACCAGCAAAGAAGCGGAAAGCCAACGCATGACTCATATCGTCGTCAAGAGGAACCGTAGGAAGCAAATGAACGATCATTTTCGTGTCCTCAGGTCTCCCATGCCTGGCTCTTACGGTCAAAGGGTTATAAAAGAGAGATAATGATCTCTCTATTATCCACACTAACATTACTACCATGGGACGAACCGTTCTCTACTCCTTTCAAGGTCAAGGCAAGTGTCACTTCATAGGCGTTTATATAAAGTTTCTTTAGCGCATACTATTTTGTTGGGGTTGCTTGCATATACAGATATACCAAAATATGTTTTAGTAAGCTTGAAGGAAAATAATAATAGTATATTTTATAAAATATGATATTTTAATCATGGTTGACCAATGGAAATATTTTGTGTAGAAAGATTATATTAGGCTTCATATGCTTCCAAAATTATTATTGACTCCTTGGTTATATTTCTATCTTTCTCCACTAATCTTGGTTCACAGCTAAATACAGACAGTGGTTTAGGGTGGAAGAGGATGGAGATGCATACGCTGATACGTATATGCACACGCCAAAAGTAAACAAAAAAAATGGAGGTGGGCTCAATTGGGCCGAGGACAAAATGTTTATTGGGTTAGGTTTTAGAGTATTATGCACTGACTGATGTTGACAAATTTACACCTCATACGGCATTAGAATTACCCGTTAGAGTAATATTAATAATTGTTGTAATTTATAATGTATCAATATTAAAATAAAATTCGAAAATTTAGAAAAGAAAAAACTCATAACGCAACTGTTTATTCAAAGCCATGATAACCTATAGAAAAGAAGAAATCAAAAACAAAATTGTAAATTTCATTTAAAATATAAATATTTTCGATTGTGATTATTTTTTATTTGTTTCCACACTTCTATTTTTCTTATTTCTATATTTATTCTCGATTTAATTATTATATCATAGAGGATAACATATATGGATGAAGTCGTCTACTAGTGTCTCACTAATTCCAATTTTTTTACCAATCTAATGTAATTTCTATAAACCAAAAAACCACTATTAAGTTTTCTTCATAATAATTTTCCAAATGAAGATGAAGTACCGACAACTAATTTACAGATAAATTACAACTTCCTTTCTTGGGTCTATTATTGTATACTAATTTCATATTTCCTACTAATCTAATGTAATTATTATGAATAAATAAAAATCACTCTTATTTTTCTTCATAATAATTTTTAAATGAATATAAAGTGTCCACCACTAACTTTACAGTTACCACATTTACAAAGATTACAACTTCCTTATTTGGGTCTTTTAGTGTATGACTAATTCCATATTTTCCGGGAATTACTGTAATTCAATATTCTTTTTGTAATAATTTCCATATGAATATAATGTCTCGACCACTAACTTTACAGTTACCACAATCACAAAGATCACAACTTCCTTTTTTGGTTCATGACATCTCACACACTAAACCAAGATTGATCACTAAATCTGGAAACAAAGCTGAACTTTCCAGTTTCATTTAGATTCTACTTCGATCAAAAGAAAACAAAGTAATAAATCTTGATAAAAATATTTAACAATAAATTAAAAAAACATTGATCTCACAGCCTTGTTAAATAATGCATTTCCTCCACTACTCTCATTTGTCTTCCCCACCCACTTAATCTCTTACGTTTTGATATCATCTAATGGGAGCTCATCAAATTTTCAGCGCTCTTTTCTTTTGTTTTTGTCTACATCATCTCATAGAAGCTACACCACACGGAGTGTACCGGCAACAAGTGTTCGTGGATCAATCAGGCAATGGAAATTTCACGAAAATACAAAAAGCTATTGATTCAGTACCAATCAACAATTGTCATTGGTTCTTCATCAACATTGCAGCCGGCCTTTACAAGTAAGTACAGCCATTCACTTCAGTGACTTGAAATGAAGTTACATATATTCGAAAAATGTCTATAGAGTAACGTTTTATCTTATGCCTTAGGGAGAAAATAAAGATACCGTATGAGAAACCATTCATAGTGATAGTTGGAGCTGGAAAAAGGAAAACAAGAATTGAATGGGACGACCATTACTCAGTTGCTCAAAGCCCTACTTTTGCTACTGTCGCCGATAACACCGTCGTTAAAAGCCTCACTTTCGTGGTACGATGATCTTTTGTCTTGTTGTTGTTGTTGTATTGTATGTCTTTTTTAGTAACACAACAATGTTTTTTTATTTTTTCATAGAATACGTATAATTTCCCGAATAATGGGAAAGTGAACAAAAACCCTAGAACTCCGGCGGTGGCGGCGTTTATCGGCGGTGATAAGTGTGCTTTTTACTCAGTAGGGTTTGCCGGAATTCAAGATACCTTGTGGGACTCAGAAGGCAAACACTTCTTTCACCGTTGCACTATCCAAGGCGCCGTTGATTTCATCTTTGGTAACGGCCAATCTATTTACAAGGTCCGTTACATTTTTGACTCTTCATATTATAATGTCTATTTACATTTTTACTTATTCATCCTAAGTTGTGTGGTTTTGTGGGTTTCTAGAAATGTGTGATACAAGTGCTAGGAGCGACGCTACAACCAGGACTAGCTGGTTACATAACAGCACAAGGGCGAACAAACCCGTACGACGCGAATGGATTCGTGTTCATGGACAGCCTCGTCCACGGAACGGGCATGGCTTTCTTGGGTAGGCCGTGGCGAGGTTACGCTAGAGTGATCTTTTACAACACAAACCTGACCAATGTGGTTGTTCCCGAAGGTTGGGATGCATGTGGCTTCTCGGGCCAGGAATCTCAGCTGACTTACGCAGAGGTTGGATGCTTTGGGAGGGGATCTAATATGGGGAGACGTGTGAGCTGGGTTAAGAAGCTGAGTGGATCCATCGTTCAAAGATTGAATCATCTCGACTTTATTAATAATGGTGGATGGCTTCAATCTTTGCCCATTCCTGTTTGATTTCTCATTGCTTCTTGTTTATTTTTAGTTTTCTTTTTTGTTTAGAGTTCTTATTTCTCATTCCCAATTTGTTTAGTTTGACTAAGTTGATTTTGGATTTATCCAACAATGCAAAAAGGTAAATAAAGGATAAGCAAAATTTACTATATGTTTTAAGGATTCAGTTTAATTATTATTCGAGTATCAATTCGGCTTAGTTTATCATGCGTTCATATATTTTCTAGTTCAGCCTAAGTCATATATATAGCCTAAGTCATGTATATATGAGATTCTATAACTTAGCTCAAACTCAAACTCATATCATGTTGATTATAACGAGTCAGCTCACAAATTAACGTTAAAAAAAATATAAAAATATTCAAACATTTGGATCCAAACAAATAAAATTGTCAAAAATAAAATTGTAAAAAATTCCAAAAAATATAAATTTAAATGTTAAATTCATATCCAAATGTTATATTAAGTCCACCTCTTAGATTTTAGCAATACAATAAAATAATATAAAGAATGAATGATTTTGTGATTTCTCTTGAGACTGAGAGTCTTGAAATGATCTAAATTATAATAATATTCATAATTATAATATATATATAATATGTTAAATTGTTTTTGTTCCTGAGATAGCCCACAATTGATTAGAGTTTGCTCGCTTAGCTTGTCAACTCATTTAAACTGGATTATTAAATTTGTTTATTAAATTGATTTAGAAAACAAAATTCGAGATCAATAAAATTTCAAACCGAACTAAGTTAGATCATGACCTATTAAGTCATTTTGATACATTTATTAATAAGTACATTTGTCCATGCAAGTTTTATCTCTAGCATGTAATTTGAGATGTGCATGAAAAAGATGAAAGTTTTACTAAACCTTCATTATGAGTCAAATTAACATCTAGATGAAATCATGTTAAAGATAAAATCCATCAAAATCGACGAAAGAAATGCTTTCCACACTAAAATAGTACTGTATCTCATATCTCGTTAGAACACTACGACGAGCCGCACATCCGGATGAAATCAGGTTAAAGATAAAATCCATCAAAATCGACGAAAGAACATCGCTTTTCACACTAGAATCCAGTCTTAAATTGACTATTCAATGGTTAAAAGAGAAAAATCAAAACATTGTTTGTTTTTCTTTAGTACAACAAGCATTCAACATCACATTCGTCTCAAAACATGATGAGGTCATTAATTATCATCGAACTAGTTCAAATCTACAATCTGTTTACGTGTTTCCTACTTCACAATGACTTTTGGGTTCACCACAAAAAAAGAAAAAAAGTTGATGTATCATCTCCCTTACCCTCCTACACTATCTAAAGAACCAATCAACAGAAGGCTACTCATTCTCTTAATGAAGGAGCATAACACATATTCATGTCTCGAATACACACATTTACATCAAAATCATTATAAAAAATAACTTTTGGATTCTAATATTTAATTAAATTAGTAAAATATTAGTTTATTAAAATATTAATTGGATGAAAATGTTAGAACTAGAAATTTCTATTTTATCAAATATCAATCAATAATTGTCATTTTTGGTGTTGGGCTGCGTATTAATATTCAGCCCAAAAAGCAAGAAACACAATTCTCATACAACGAGTCAGTTCGCCTAATTTGGCCCACATGTACTCAATCATTTTTGCTCGATGTAAACCTTTTTTTGTGTGTGAAAAATATTTATATTAAACACTTGAAAGATACAAAGTAAATTACCAGCCCAGATAAATTGGAAATATTGTTCAAAAATTTTATAGAAAACTAAAGTCCTAGAGTTTTAAAAGAAACTAAATTTGGCATGACATATCTTTCAGTGCCAAAACAAACTTACAAACCAAAACTTTAAACAAAATTTAACCGAAACTAAAATAAAATTTATCACTAAAAACCAAAGAAATAGGACCACTTGTTTAAGTGTTTAACGGTTTAGTCCTTTAACTGATGAAACAGAAGAGCATGATACAACCTTTTTTTATTTTTGTCGACGACAGACACTTGTATTAGTTTTTCATAAATCGTACTACTAAATAATATACTAGAAAAAAAAATTATATAGATGTTTACATATAGGCGAAGTTGGTAGAGACATCAGTATAAAATACTCAGAACATTGTGTTTGACTCCAACTTGTTAAGTTGTTTTAATTATATTAACTTTTTCTTTCATGTTTTTGTTTTATTCTACTTTCATTGTCAAAACATATATAATAATATGTCAATAACAGCGAAGGGTGGTAAATCATATTTCTTATTTTGTTTTCGGCTTCAAATTTATTAACAGATAACATTTTTTCCTATTTATTTACTTCTGTTTAAAATAAATATTCATTTTTTTCTTTTTTTTCGTAGGAATTAATCGATGCTAAATTTTGAAATTTGAAAAAATTTAAAACTAATAGTCTTGATTTCACAAATTGGATTTTCACATTTCGTACCTCCTTTCTTTTATTATGATGTATCAACCTAATATTCTATGGATATTTTAGTTGTTTTTGATTTCAGCAGTAGTTTACATAACTTTATCACTGCAAGAGGTCAGTTTTGCAGGCAAACGTCAATATTTTTTATTTCATATTTTAAAAGTTAGAATTTTTTTTAAAATGTATATTTGGAAAAGCTATAACTTTTAAGAATATAAAAAAATGAAAAAAGCATAGTAGAGCTTAATTCGTTTTTACACTTCAAAATTAAGAAATGAATATATATATATATATCATTAAAGTGCGATTATTTGCAATATATAATTTCCAACAACTACGTCATTTTAAATATAAAAGCAACTCAAGAGTCTTTTAGTCATGTTACTATGAACGCATGTTTCACAATAATTATTTTATCAAAAACGGGTTGGTGGATAGAGATAGTTTTAAATTTCAGTATATGATAATAATATTAGTAGTTCTTCTTTTCAACCACCTATAATCTAACTCTCTATTTCTTTATACATTTCGTAACACATTATTATTATATGTTGTGTCTTAGTCACCTATGCAATTGATTTTTAAAATTATATATAATGTTTCATAACTAACTAAAAACTCTTTATTTCAAGCTTCAACGTAATAAAATAAGAAAACCGAACCATTTTTTATTTCTTCAAAATTTTGTATTAAAATTATGTATTAATTCTTTTTTTTTGTCAACAAAAATAATTTTTATTATGTATTATTATGGACACGATAATACAATATTTTCTATTTTAGGGAACTAGCGTTGACTTGCTCTCAAAATGATAAAAGACTTTATTGGCCAAAACAAAATGTTAAAGGAAAAAAGATAACACATACAAAAATAAATTAATCAGATTACCAAGGTTAAAAATACAAGTATCTGTCGACAAAAAAAAAGAAATAAACAAGTATACAAGTCTATAATTGGAAATAGTGACATCCCAACAATACAATTCTATAAGTCATGAATAGTTGTTGAAAATTGAGAAAAAATGCTATGGTATCAAAGTTGGGGAGGATGAATTCTTAGAAGGATTTGAAAAGATTTGAGTGTTAATGAATATCTATATAATTTTGAATAAATTAATAATTTTTTCTGATTTTAAATTAAATTATTTTAAAATCTTATATAAAATTTTGGGATTTGGATTTTTATAATTTTTATTCTATATAAAATTATTTTTTTATTCTATATAACATTATTTGATTTGAATTTTTTATATTTTTAACTAAGAAATTCTACTAAAACATTTTAATCACAATAAATCTTCTAAAATCTAATTTATATACATATATTATAATAACAATAAATTTTAAAATGTAAGTCAATAACACTAGATTCTAATTTTTTTTAAAATTCATGTTTAACTAACATATGATTTGTCATTTTAGTAAAAATCTCTCCAAATCTCACAGTGAATACATCCCCCTTAGTTATTGTTGTAACCGAAATTATAACTATTAAAATTTGTAAACATACATAATTTAGAAGATTAGAATATCTTGTGCAAAACCAAGAATTGAATGGACTTTAGCAAATAATATGGATCTAAGCTTAAGAATGAGTCAGATGGTTGAGACAAGAACTTAGAGTAAAAATTTGGGAACAAAAATATTCCGACTTCATAATATTTACAAGAACAAGAACATATAGATTTTGAGTAGAAAATTAGTGTTTAGTCTAACCTGGAAAAAAATTATGTTATTTTCATCTATTTTTCTTGTTTTAATAGTATGAATTTGTAATTAGTATTTTCATTTATTCTAACTCGTTTGGTATTAATTGTATTTTTCACTATATTCAACCGCTTTTTACTTAAAACATTGAATCATTTTTTGAATAACTCTTCAATTTATTTCATAGTCGATTTCAAGTGCAACTACTTGGGTTTGACTTTATTACTTACTAGGTGATTATCCGCATATACACGCAAGTTTGCTTTTAATTAATTATTTTTAGTTTTTTTTAAATTTAAATATGTTTCTAATATATAAGATTCAAAATATGATAACAAATAAGAAAATTCACCAACTTAGGAGCTCGATGTTCAAATATATATTTGACTTTTCTGGTCTTTTGAGCTCGTATTTCCATCATGACTGATAAATTATAAAGCGATGGCTCCGAAAAAAAAAGAGGAAGAAAGATGAAGAAGAGGCAACACGTGCACTCCATACATATTGTGAACATTTCAGCCACAAACCATCCGTAGACAAAAGTGACAGTGTCGCCAAATGGAACCATAAGAGTTCTGACAGATAAAATACGGTAAAATTGTGGCAACAAATGAAGATGAAAAAAAAATATAGGTTAAAAAGATGGTGATGGTGAAAGTTATATAGAAACATTTAATTATATTTTTTTCTTTCTCTACACTAACTTTTCGATTTGTAGCAAGAAATAAAAATAATGAAGATGAAGATGATACAATCTTGAAAAAGGAGATGAATCTGAAAATAGAAGAAAAAAATATGAATATGATATAATTTGGAAAAATGGGATGAATCTGAAAATAGAAGAAAATGAGATGAATATGATATAATTTGGAAAAAGGAGATGAATCTAAAGATAAAAAAAAGATAAACAAAAAATGTAATTTTTTTTTAAAAGGTTGACGTGTCAGCAGTGGAGGTGCTGACATGTCAGTCCTTTGTGAAACCTTAACTGAATCATTATATAATAGATTTCAGTTTAGTTAGAGTTCGTCATTAACTTTAATCTGTGCCTTTAAATTTTGTGATGTTATTCAATTTTTTTGGCCTTCATTTTACCTTTTAGCGGACTTTGATTTTTTCGATTTGAAAAATAATATTTTGTAATATCTAAATTAACTCGTTTTCATCAATTTTTTATGATTTTCGTCTTAATTTATGAAAGAAATATGTCTATTTGAAAGTTGTTACACGTACAAATTAATTATTGTGTCTTAAACTTCTTAAATTTTTTTAATTAAATTGAAAACATAAACAACCTAATGAATTTTAATTTAATAAATAAAATTACATATGATTGCTAACGAAATTTTAAATTTAATTTAAAACAAACAATTTTAAAAATTATTTTTTAATATATTAACTTAGTTATATATATATGAATGACTTAAATCGTATTATTGAGATCATACATATAAATAATTTTTTAGAATTATTACTTTATCAAATTTTGTCAATGTGTATATTAGTCCAATTCAAACTATACATTAACTAATAATATCATCTTAATATAATCAACAAATGGTCCAAATAAATAATATAAAAATGATGATTAATTTAATACTTTAATCAAAGTACAACCTCTGCGGACAAATTATTAATACTCCTACAACATGTTCGTTCCCTCTATGTTCACGCATACCGGTGAGAGACAGTGTGTACGTCCAAATCTATCCACCCGTCTCTTCGCTGTCTAAATATCCGGAGCCTGACCCGGGTTTGACCCGGATCCGATCTCCCACAATCTGCATACCACCCAAATGTCTTTCCCCTAAAAACTTTCTCGTCACTTTCCCGGGAAAATAGGCGACGAAAAATTGGAAAATGTACTCGGCGGTTCGCTCGCTTCCTCTCGACGGTGGACACGCCGGTGAGTACCATGGACCTCTTGACGGAACTAATCTTCCCGGCGACGCCTGTTTGGTATTAACCACTGACCCCAAACCCCGTCTCCGGTGGACGGCGGAGCTCCATGAGAGGTTCGTTGACGCCGTCACGCAGCTCGGGGGTCCCGACAGTGAGTACCCTTGTACTGATTACGTTCCGTCTTCTCTCTAATTTCGTTACTGTCTTTTTGGAATTTTTGGATCTTGAGTCGATGAAATGTGAGCTAAGTGAAAGGTGGTTTTTTTTTCTAGCTGAGTTTATTGTTCGTTTGAAATTTACATATTTTTGTCTTACAGGATTTTTGATTCTTTTATGCTCTGTATTAGATGAATTTTTAAGAATATCTTTCGTTACTAATTGCTACTTGATTCGCTGAAGTTTACTATGACATGTACTCTATGGTGAATTTGAATTGTTCTTAAGACTTGAATCGGTGTGTCTTACAAGATCTTAGCTTCCCAGAATAGAACGATATGCTGTAGTCTATAAATTTATTTCCTTTTTAGAATTATAGTCAGAGTAACCAAGCAGTGTCAGTATCATCTTTGAAAATTTGGTTTTTTTATGAAGCTTGTAGTTAAGATCTTAGTCCTGTTTTGTCGTTTTCCTGACACTGTGTTAATGGAGACCCTTTTGACTCTCTTTCTGTTCATCTTTACAGAAGCGACGCCCAAAACTATCATGAGAACAATGGGAGTGAAAGGCCTCACCCTCTACCACCTCAAATCACATCTTCAGGTTTATCTATAATAACAAACTGATTCCAGATTTATGTGGTTTCTAATTAACCGTTTTCAGAGCTATTTGGCTAATGAGATACAACAAGAGTAGATTCTAAAATTTGCTAGAGTTTCAAGAATTGTAGGTTGGGGTTAAGTTTCAGTTAAAGATACTTTTAGGTGTTTGATGGTGTTATGCTTGTCTCCTTTGTATGTGTTTTGCTCTACAGAAATTCCGCCTAGGGAGGCAAGCTTGCAAAGAATCAACTGAGAACTCCAAGGATGGTATCTATTCAGTTGACCTTTTTTTTGGCTTATATATCTATTTGTGGAGATCTTTGTTCCACATTTCACCCATGTGGCTATTTGGATCTTCATTTGTTAGACACTTTGTAGACATATATCTCGTGACTTCCACTGATTCTGTGAACTTGATGCTGCAGCTTCTTGTGTTGGGGAGAGTCAGGACACAGGTTCATCTTCATCGTCATCATTGAGAATGGCTGCGCAGGAGCAGAATGAGTATGGTGACATCTCACTTTTTCCTCTCATTTTTCTGCTAGCTACTGCTTAGTGAATGACAATAATATGAACCATCCTTATTTGTTTGCGAACCAGGGGTTACCAAGTCACGGAAGCTCTGCGCGCTCAGATGGAAGTCCAAAGAAGACTGCACGAGCAATTGGAGGTTAGTTTTTCTTCTTCTCTCTTGTTGTTGTCCTTGAAGAGAGAAACCACCATGGTTACGAAGTTTTTGACTGAAAATGCTACAGATCACATTAACCAATGTCCAGTATAAAATTAAGACGTGGTTATTACCAATATTCTTTCTTTCTCGGCTGTGCAAATGAACAGTGGTCCCTGTAACCTTCTCCTCTGTATCTTTACCTAATGAGAAAGAACAAATGTGCCCTTGAGACTGAAACAATGGTCGTAACTTTTGTAGGAGTTTGCAACATGCTATGCTATTAAAGTGCAAACCTTTTGATTGGTTTTTTAGTATGGGCAGGTGCAACGGAGACTCCAGCTGAGGATAGAGACACAAGGAAAGTACCTGCAATCGATTCTTGAGAAAGCTTGCAAGGCCTTTGATGAGCAAGCTGCTGCTTTTGCTGGGCTTGAGGCAGCTAGGGAAGAGCTATCAGAGCTAGCCATCAAAGTCTCCAACAACTCTCAAGGAACAACAGTCCCATTATTTGATGCAACAAAGATGATGATGATGCCATCTTTGTCCGAGCTTGCAGTAGCAATAGACCACAAAAACAACATCACAACCAACTGTTCAGTTGAAAGCTCTCTGACTTCCAACACTAATGGGAGTTCGGTTTCTGCTGCATCGATGAAGAAGCGGCATCGTGGTGACAATGTGGGCGTGGGGTATGAAGGGGGGTGGATTTTGCCTAGTAGTACCATTGGTTAAAGTTTAGGAGGAAAGATATCAATTTGGAGAAAGGTAGAGATACGATTAACTCTTCCTTACTTGCTTTGGGGGGGACTGTATTATTCGATACAAAACTTGTCATCAAAATTTCATCTTAGCCTATTCATGTATATATTTGATGTTGAAGCTTTAACCTTGCCTTATCTTTTTTTCGTGTATTCAAGTGAAAGCGCTTGAAGGCAGAAACAATAAAGAAACAAAAGATATTACAATGATAATTTTAAAAACGCACTGAAATGATGAAAGGGCCACCAAAGATTGAGCCTTTAACTTTGCTACTATTCGTAATGCCTTTCGTCATGATTCTTTATGCTTTACTTAATCTTCTACGCCTTGTCCCTCTCATCCATCTTTTGCAACGAACATCAAAACTAACCTGAGTGAGTTCTTAAATTTCGCAACTTCTATCCACTTTATCTGTGTTTCTTTGGTTTTAACACATACTTTTGAAATACAAACACCGAGTAGGGATCATGTTTTGCTGTTGTGTTAAATCGGAGAATAACAAGAAGTATGCTGAGCTAGATGCAAAGCTTGAACGGAAAATGGTGGAAAGCCGGAGGAATTATCCGGGACACCGAAGCTTGAAGTCCATGGATTCAATAATCATGAAATTTCCTAAACTTAGAGAAGGATTAAGAAACATCAGAAGTGTCTTCGAATCCTATGGTAAGTTTTCTTGAGCTATAAACTTAGCTTCAAGATTGCACCGGTTTAGTGTTTTAATATTTTGGTTTATGAGAATCCGCAGATAACGATGGAAACGGAACAATCGATATGGAGGAGCTGAAGAAGTGCTTAGAGGAACTAAAGCTGACTTTGTCTGAAGAAGAAGTGAAAGGTTTATATGGATGGTGTGATGTTGATGGAAGCAAAGGGATACAATTCAATGAGTTCATAGTCCTTCTCTGTCTCATTTATCTTCTAGCAAAACCTTCCTCTGAATCTAGCGCGGTAATAATCAACAAGATGATAAATAGACAGATTGAATGTTGTTTTAGCTGAATCTTGTTGTGTGTTTCTTAGGAATCGAGAGAGATGAGTCCGAAGTTGGTTGAATCTATATTTGATCCGATAGTGGAAGTGTTCTTGTTTTTAGACAAAGATGGTAAAGGGAAGTTGAACAAGGCTGATGTGATAAAGACATTGAATAACGAAGACTATCCGCTTGAGAGATCTCCTTCACATGTAACCAACATGAGATTCGGTACATATAAAAATTGCACAATCTCTTCTGTATACGTTTAATAAGGTGAAATGGATTGATTACTCATTGGATTCTATCTATCCTCTGGTTTGTTTGTTTGTTTGTGTGGTGCAGAAGAAATGGATTGGGGAAGAAAAGGGAAAGTGGGTTTCAGGGAGTTTCTCTTTGCTTTCTTGAGTTGGGTTGGTCTTGATGATGTTGATGATTATATAAGCCGCTAAGAAACAACACTTATGTATGTTTGTGTACTAATATCTATGATCAAGATGGTTCTGTAAGCTTGTGTGATTCATTATTTATGTTTAACTGATAAGAGAAACTGCAAAAAAAAAATACACCTATGTACATACGCACTATGTTATGCATGGAAGTTTGTAATGTACTCTAATGTTTTCCAAGATAAACACACATGGTTGCTCAAAGTGTCAATGTTCAATCAAAGTGCATTCTCTTAAACGAGAGCAAAACATCTCACCAAAAGAATAAAACTCACATTCATAAGCAAAGTTGCACATAAAAACAACGCCTTTGAAGAAAAAAAAGAACTTACAACATTGAATATTTTTATATTGTAAGTGCTTTAAAGTCTTAACTAAGTACTGCAATAACTTGGATGTAAGTATGATCATATAGCTCACTTATGTGATAGATTAACAAAATCTAGAGGACAATTAAGAATATTAGAAAGACTTGGTACACACAAATTCTTGAATTTAATTAAATAACAAATTTTCTGCTTACAAAAAAATAAATTTGCTGGACGTTTGTGCATCAAAAAGCTAATTTTCTATTTAGTTTATTCTAAACAACTATTACAAGTTAAGCAAACCACCGACCACTTCCAAACAAAAAAATATATTAAAAAACAAAAACTAAAAACGGCATGCATTGCTAGCATTAAATAGTTAAACGGCAGACGATTACTGACTCCTCGTCATCCTCGTCGAGGAGGTAGCTTTACTCTTGGTCCTATGTCTCTTATCTTTGCCAATTGCAAACTAGATCCACTTCCTTCTCTGTCTCTCTCCCAAGAAAATGTTGTCGACTCAGTGATCTCTTGATCCGAGAGAAAAATGGGAAGTTTATCTACGGAGGAAGACGAAGAATGCTCTTCCGAGAGATGCGGAAGCTACAGTCCCAGCGCCGACGTTAGCTGCCAGTCGGAGAGTTCGAGCAGCTTCTTCGAAGGAACCTCTAGTCCCCGAAGGTTTTACTTCCCGGCGCCTGTAATGCTTCCGGTGATCGGCGGAAAAGATGTTGTCTGGGATGACAAGTCAGAGAAACAGGACAGCGATTTATCCGGTAAACAAAATAGATTCCAACATTGAACTTTTGCTATGAGAAATTTGTAATTATTGCTAAATTAGGATAAAGTAATTTAGGGGGTTTCCTTATTTGGAATAGAAATTGAGATGATGAAGGAGAGATTTGCTAAGCTACTTCTCGGAGAAGACATGTCTGGAGGAGGTAAAGGTGTTTGTACAGCTCTTGCAATCTCCAATGCAATCACTAACCTCTCCGGTACAAACTTTTCTTCATCTCTCTAGGGTTTCTTGTTTTTTCTAGTTATGTATGTATCGTTTCAACTAGTTTTTCTGTGGGAATTACAGCGACTGTGTTTGGCGAGCTATGGAGGCTTGAGCCTCTTGCTCCTCAGAAGAAGGCCATGTGGCGTAGAGAACTTGAATGGTTACTCTGTGTCTGCGATTCCATCGTTGAGCTCATTCCTTCCACTCAGCAGTTCCCTGGAGGAGGCGGAACTTACGAGATCATGGAGACTCGTCCCCGTTCTGATCTCTATGCCAACCTCCCTGCTCTCAGGAAGCTTGATGCAATGTTGATTGATATACTCGACGGTTTCTCTGACACCGAGTTCTGGTATACCGATCGTGGGATTGTACTAGGAGATTGTGGGAAGGATACCTACGATTCTCCAGCTTCCGGTGGCTTTAGGCAGGAGGACAAGTGGTGGCTGCCTTGTCCTAAGGTTCCGCCTAACGGTTTGTCTGAAGAGACAAGGAAGAAACTCCAGCAGTGTCGGGACTTTGCTAACCAGATTCTCAAGGCTGCATTGGCAATTAACGCTGGTGTGCTCGCTGAAATGGAGATACCTGACCCTTACTTGGAGACATTGCCCAAAGTATGCATCCAATGCAGCTTCTTTTCCTCTCTTTTTCTTCTGCGTTTGATCTCTCCATTAGCTACTTGTCAGTTACCTTCAGCTCATTGAGGTCAAATTTTTGTTTCTTAACTTGCTGCAGAGCGGGAAGGAATGTCTTGGAGAGATCATCCACCAGTACTTAACTGCAAACAAGTTCTCACCTGAATGTCTCCTAGACTGTCTTGATCTCTCATCGGAACATCAGACTCTTGAAATCGCCAACCGGATTGAAGCTGCTGTGCACGTTTGGAGACAGAAGAACGGGAGGAGGTACAAGAAGCAGGCCAAACTAAAGCTATCTTCATGGAGTGGCAAGGTTAAAGGCCTTGTAAACGACACCGAAAGAAATGATTTCCTTGCGCACAGAGCTGAGACCCTCTTGCAGACCCTGAGGATCCGTTTCCCAGGCCTTCCCCAGACAACGCTGGACATGAACAAGATTCAGTACAACAGGGTAGAATGACTAGTCTACTTTGCTGGTAGAATGAAATGAATAGTTACCTGATTTCAGAGTTTTGGGTTTTGCAGGATGTAGGACAATCAATTCTGGAGAGTTACTCGAGGGTGTTGGAGAGCATGGCGTTCAACATCACAGCCAGAATAGATGATGTGCTATATGTTGATGATGCCATGAGAAGATCAGTCTCTGCCACGGAATCGCTTTCCCTCTTCAGCATCGGTGGACTCAACGGGCGGCCTGCTGCTCAGAAACCTTTCTCTGTACAAAGCTCACCCTACGGTTCACCATTTGCAACACCTTCCCTAAGTATAGCATCTAGGAGCCCAAGGAGAGCACCGCTGATGTATAGGAGTGGCACGAGAGAGAAGGGAGTATTGGGTGAATCAGAGAAAGCATGGTCGTATGCCGGAAATCTAAGTTCAAAAAGAGTAACGGGAGTGACACCGGAGAGGGATTAAAGTTGAAAATTGAAGAATGTAAATCAATGGTCGTAGTTGTATGTTGTGAATTTTTTTATTTGTCTAACTACGATGAATATGGTAATAGCAATAACCTTTATGTTATGCGGAGTTTAGAAAAACGAGAATGGACTTGTTAACAGAAGAGAAGAAACAGAAAGTCATTTGCTAAGTGTAAGACATAGCTTCAGTTCAAGTCCTAAAACTCGATTCACATCACTCTTCAAGTCATTATTTAATGTTTATTAAAAGAAATTTCAAAAAAATGTTTACATAAAACAAATAAACAAATGATAATACAAACTTATTTTCCACGAGTGTTTGTATAAAAAAGTAAATGACGTTGGAAAAAGAATCTGAAAAATAAAAAAGAATTTACAAAATAATAAAAGTCTTCCGAAATATAAAAATTAGATGATTTTCACATGACCACAAAAAAGAACTAGTCAACTAGAAATCGCACGTGACCAGCGGTGCACCACCACGCCCACGCGCATGGCCTAGACTCTTTCCAATCAGATATAGCCACGTCATAGTTCCTGACACAAGCAAAAAGACAAAAATATCCAAAACTGCGCATGGTAATTACAAGTGTAACCCCCAAATCTGAGTCAAAATTAGAAAGTCTAACTCACCGTCCTTTTCTTCTTCTTCTTCCCTCTCATTCTTCCACGAAAAAACTCTGAAATTTTTTTCAAAGAGCGAAAGAGAAAAGAGAGAGATTAGATAAGAAATGTGTGGGATATTTGCGTATCTGAATTTCCACGCGAACAAAGAGAGACGATACATTCTCGAAGTTCTCTTCAATGGTCTCCGTCGTCTCGAGTACAGAGGCTACGATTCAGCTGGAATCGCCATTGATGATTCGCTCTCTCGCCACCCAAACCAAAAGTGTCCTAGCTATTCTCCTCCGCTCCTGTTTCGTCAGGCTGGGAACATCGAATCACTCGTCAATTCCGTCAACGAAGGTTTCACTTTCCCCCTGGATCTTCGATTTTCATTTCCAATCTCACCCTGCATCGTTCTGAATCCAATCGAAGCTTTTCATCTTTGTGATGTGATCTGTGATTTCTTCGTTTGCAGAGATTACGAATATTGATTTAAACTTGGACGAGGTTTTCTATTTTCACGCTGGAATTGCACATACCAGGTGGGCTACTCATGGTGAACCAGCTCCGAGGAACAGTCATCCTCAGTCGTCTGGTCCTGGAGATGATTTTTTGGTTGTTCACAATGGCGTTATCACTAATTATGAGGTCTCTTCCTCTTCTTCTTCTTCTTCTTTTTCTTTTGCTCCTTTTGATTCTTAATTCGTATCTTCTTAATTGTTCTTGCGTCAGGTACTGAAAGAAACGTTGGTCAGGCATGGATTTACTTTTGAATCGGATACAGATACTGAAGTCATTCCCAAGCTCGCTAAATTTGTTTTTGACAAAGCAAATGAAGAAGGTAAATGCTTCTGTAGATGAGAATTGCTTACTAGCTTATGGGTTTTTTCCACTGCTATGTCCATATTGTGTATGAAATTATATGAGTTGCTGGAAGTTTGGATAAGAATTTCTGGAGATGTTTAGATGTAGATTCAGTGAGATGATTTCAAGTAGTTTTGTTTTGTTTCGATTGATCCTAGCATTCACATTTGAGGGATACATCTATTTGTTATGGTTTGTAGGTGGACAGACCGTAAGTTTCTGTGAAGTTGTCTTTGAAGTGATGAGGCATCTCGAGGGAGCGTATGCTCTTATCTTTAAAAGCTGGCATTATCCCAACGAGTTGATTGCGTGCAAGCGTGGAAGCCCATTGCTTTTAGGCGTTAAAGTAAGTAACTATCTGCCGCTAGAAACCACGAGGCTGTTTCGTTTTGCTCGATCGAAATGTAGCGTAGCGTTTTTTCTTAGCTAGTAAGTATCAAGCTTTGTAACATTTGAACAGCTTGTAGGGAAAAAGAGCAAACCTTACATGAAAGGGAGATAAGAAAAATACTTATGGAACCAAAATTTGCTTCTTTTAGCACGAAATAGGGGAGGAGTTGTTTCATATCGCTCCTGTTTATATATACTTAAGAGTCTAAGTGGATCACGATTTTGAACGATGCTAGCTTTATCTTTTTCGCCTGCTTTTTCACTCACAGAATCGAAACCTTTCCAGCTTGTAAGAAAGAGCGTAGACCTCATTTTTGCATGCTTTCGTAGGAGCTAGATCAAGACAAGAGCAATACTCATGTTTTCAATGATGCCCACTTTCTTTCCAAGAATGAGCATCCCAAGGAATTTTTCCTATCAAGTGACCCACACGCTCTTGTTGAGCATACAAAGAAAGTTTTGGTGATTGAAGATGGCGAAGTTGTTCATCTCAAGGTATAACTCATAATTGTTGAGTGTGTAGTTATTCCCTGCCAAAATTAAGTATGAATGTTGAATTCTAGCATCTGACTAGCGAATCTGATTGACTGATTGTTAAGTACCAACTGAAACATGTAATAAATATCATGTCACATAATCATATGTTGTTGATATTATTCCAATTTGGAGTAATAATTGTCTTTCAGTAGATATGGAGTAATTCGCTTATTATAACCTATGCAGATTCTCTAGATATGTGCTCACCACTTCCACTTTCTATCGATAGGATGGAGGCGTGTCAATACTGAAGTTTGAAAACGAGAGGGGAAGGCGTAATGGTCTATCTAGACCTGCTTCAGTGGAACGTGCATTATCTGTTCTAGAGATGGAGGTGGAGCAGATTAACAAGGGGAAATATGATCATTACATGCAAAAAGAAATCCATGAGCAGCCAGAATCTTTAACTACTACAATGAGAGGAAGGCTTATACGGGGTGGTTCACGCAAACCGAAGACAGTCCTCCTAGGTGGGCTGAAAGATCACCTAAAGACCATAAGACGCAGCCGGCGTATAGTTTTTATCGGGTGTGGGACAAGTTACAACGCTGCTCTTGCATCACGACCTATCCTGGAAGAACTCTCTGGTAATTGCTCTACTATAATCATGTGTTGTCTTGATCTGTAGTTGACTCTGCTAACTTAGGGCTTTCCATAGGTATACCAGTCAGCATGGAGATTGCTAGTGATCTCTGGGACAGGCAAGGTCCGATATACAGAGAGGACACCGCGGTGTTTGTGAGTCAGTCTGGTGAAACCGCAGATACATTACTTGCTTTGGATTATGCTCGGGAAAATGGTGCATTATGTGTCGGCATTACTAACACCGTTGGGAGCTCCATAGCTAGAAAAACACATTGTGGTGTCCATATTAACGCAGGAGCTGAGATTGGTGTGGCAAGTACGAAGGTAATTTCCTTGAATAAATGAATATATAGATACATATATCTATCTTGATTTGGAGGTTTAAAAACTTGTGCTTTCCCCAATAAATCAGGCATACACAAGTCAGATTGTGGTGATGGTAATGCTAGCTTTAGCAATTGGAAGTGACACAATCTCCAGCCAAAGTAGACGGGAAGCTATAATTGATGGGCTACTTGATTTACCAAGTAAGTTGAGAAAATTAGAGAAAATGTGCTTCTTCTTAAAACTGTTTCTAAGCAATATGTTTATCTCATATTTGAATGCAGATAAGGTTAGGGAAGTACTGAAGCTAGACGAGGAAATGAAGGATCTAGCGCAACTGTTGATAGACGAGCAGTCACTGCTTGTGTTTGGCAGAGGATACAACTACGCAACAGCTTTAGAAGGAGCATTGAAAGTAAAAGAAGTATCACTTATGCACAGCGAAGGAATACTTGCAGGAGAAATGAAACACGGGCCTTTAGCTTTGGTAGACGAGAATCTACCCATCGCTGTGATCGCCACTCGCGATGCTTGTTTCAGCAAACAGCAATCTGTGATTCAGCAACTACACGCACGCAAAGGGAGATTAATAGTGATGTGCTCAAAAGGTGATGCAGCGTCTGTGAGCTCGAGCGGATCTTGTCGAGCAATCGAGGTTCCTCAAGTGGAGGATTGTCTACAACCTGTTGTTAATATAGTGCCATTACAGGTAATTCTAATCTCTACACCAATCTGATCTATATCTTCTTGTCTGTTCCTTTTTTTGGTTTTCGACTCGTAAATAAGTTAAAGTTGTATGGTGTTTTTTTGGGGGCAGTTATTGGCTTATCATCTGACTGTTCTGAGAGGTCACAATGTTGATCAGCCGAGGAATCTAGCGAAGAGTGTGACCACTCAATAGAGAGCTAAAAGGGAGAATGACTCTAGTTTGTATAGTTTTTGTCATATGCCTTTTGAGATTCATGTTAAAGCTATCGTTTTGAGTAAGCGGAAACTAAAACCGAACCAAGATTTCTCTAAGTTGTTTTGATTTATATATAATAATATTTTGAAATATAACCAAGTCTAATAATATTAAAACCATATGAAAGAAGAGCCGCTTATTTTTGCTCCAAACTTGTTTGCCTTGCTAAAATTAAGATTCATATTACCTTGTCAATGATGAAAATCCCAAATTTTAATTTGATATTGCTACAGAAAAAGATGTCTGGTTAACAGTGATAAAAATTAATCCTGTCGTGTTTGATCCTGTTAATATATTTGTTTGATTGTTTCTCAGCATTAAAAAAGTTTTTGTTATATATTTGATTGAATGTATGTGTGTATCTTTTTTTCTTTAAATAGTAAATTTGATAATATATCTGACCTTTAAGAATTAGTTTATTGTGGTTGGCCCAAAATAAAACATCGTGTTTTTATGTCTAATTTATGACATGTAAGAGAGTTAAGAAAGAAGGATTAGGATTTAGGGGTGAGTTGCTGGATAAACCGGTCCGGTCCAGTGAGGATTTGTTTCAATTAAGCAGGAATGGTTTTGATTTTATGAAATAGTGATCCGGTTCAATCTTTAGGATTAAACCGGTCTGGTCCAGTCTGTATAAATCAAAAACGACGGCAACTATTTGGATGAAAAACCCTAGCAGGCAGCAGTCGATTCGAGTTCCCAACCAAAATGCGGTCCAAGCTATGGGAAGATGACGATGACGACTCTCCGCAGAACGAAGACCCCGTTGAGCTCGAGGTCAATGAGGAATACGCTCGTAGGCTGAATTACAACAGGCAGCGGGAGGATCTCCAACGATACGAGGAGGAGAAGAAGAAAGGACAAATCGTCGACGACGATGACGACGAGGAATCTGAATCAGAAGAAGTTTCTGAGCCAGACGATGATATCGGAGGGTTTATCGACTCGTTGGTTAAGTTAAGGAAACGGGTTCCTTCGACTAAGAGCGATGGGGTTGTTGAGGAGGAGGATCGGAAAAAGCGGGTTCCTTCGACTAAGAGCGATGGGGTGTAGAGGAGGAGGATCGGAAAAAGAAGAAGAAGAAGGAGAAGAAGAAAATGTATCTGAAAGACGTTCAGGCACAACAATTGCTTGAGGAAGGTCCAGATTTTGTTGAGGAAGATGAAGGGACGAGGAGGATTCAAACTTACGATGAGCAGCAGGAGGAATTGAGGCGAGCTGTTTCTGATGCTGTGGAGGCTGGAGGAAACAAGAGTGATGATGATGATGAAGAAGATCTCTTGAAAGTAAAGGAAGGAGATGTTTCGGAGGAAGAAGACGAGGAGCTAAAGAAGAAAGCAGAAGAGTACTTCGGTAAAGAATCTGAGCTTGACGAGGGGAAGAAATTCTTGAGAGATTACTTTCTCAAACAGATGTGGAAGGAGAAAGACGGAAAGAGCTCAGTGGGAATGTTTGATGAAACAGAGCTGGAGCAGTTGGAGGAAGATGAAGATCTTATTGAGATGCAAGAGGAGTATGAGACTCACTATAGGCATGAAGAGATTGCAGGGGATGTGGTTATGGGTCAGTCTAGGATTGTTGAAGGTTCGGTGAGGAAGAAAGATAATGCGAGGAAGGCACAGAGGAAAAACAAAGAGGATAGAATGAAGATTGCTGAGATTGAAAGGCAAGAGGAGCTTAAGCGGCTGAAGAATGTCAAGAAGAAGGAAATGAAAGAGAAGATGAAGAAGGTGCTTTCTATTGCTGGTTTTAAGGAAGGAGAAGAATGCCCGTTAGATGCGAGAGACCTTGACGATGAGTTTGATCCCGAGGAGTATGATAAGATGATGAAAGCTGCGTTTGATGACAATTACTACGGTGCGGAGGACTCAGATTTGCAAAGTGATGAGGATGATGATAATGAGAAGCCAGACTTTGACAAGGAAGACGAGTTGCTTGGACTTCCAAAGGATTGGGATGTCATTCGCGGTGGGGATGGTTTTACAGCCACCAGAGAAAAGGTTCTGAAGCATAAGGACAATGTCTCTGGCGATGATGAAGAAGAAGAAGAAGAAGAAGAAGTAGATGAGGAAGAAGAGAAAGATGGTAAGAGAAAGAGAAAGCGAAAAGCATCTCTTGTTCAAAGGGCCAAAGAAGCATTGATGGAGGAGTACTACAAGCTAGACTATGAGGATACAATTGGAGATTTGAAAACAAGGTTTAAGTTTGCGAAGGTCCAACCAAATAACTACGGGCTAGAGAAAGAAGAGATACTCTTCTTGGACGACACAGAGCTGAACCAGTACGTACCATTGAAGAAGATGGCTCCTTACATGGAAAAGGATTGGGAAGTGAATAAACACAAGGTTAAGGAGCAGAAACTTAAGTTCAATGAGTTGTTGGAGAGGATTGATAATCACGATGAGAAGAAAAGCAAGAAGAGAAAGAAGAGGGATGTTGTTAAAGAGACGAAGCCAGCAGAACCGATAGCAGATGAGGAAGCCGAGGCTGAAACAAGCAAACTATCAAGAAAGGGTAAGAGAAGAAGACGTCAAGCAGAGAAGAAGCTTCCTCCTAACAGAATGGTTGCTTATGGGAAGACAAATTAGAAATGGTTAAGAGACAAAAATGGTCCTTTTACTCTCGTTAATCGATTTTGATTTTTGGTTTAGACTCAAATCCTAGTTTTGGATATCTTTTTGTTTTTATTTTTCCTAGTTTGAAACTGATTGGTGTGTTTTCTTTTGGTTTTATCCCTTTGATATGTTACTATAATCATCAGAAACTCCAATTGAAATATTACTACCTATAAACACAATGAAAATGTTTATCTTCCAGAGCAAGAGATTAGAATCTTCAGACTTGGCAAACTTGTCACTACACGTGATAGTTATGATTCGATTCTAAATGTGTAACAAAACAAAATACTTTGATTAGTTAATATTGTTAACTACATAATGTAAAGAGTTTGCATAATAACCTAAACTCATACAGACTCCTTTTTAGATAAACAGCAAGACCAGACCATAATGTACCAAAATGAAACACTAACTCGACAAGCTTCAAAGACATCATAGCCAACTAAAAACTCAATTGCATCCATCCACAACCTACGTGGTACCACTCTGTACATACTGTTTTGTTCCATTCGCTTCTACCTGAAAAAACTATGCCTTTTAGATAACCAAAAAGACATTTAAAACTATCAAGAAAAACGTCTACGAACCAAGATCCCTGACAGTTCCAAACTAGATAAGATCATTCGTCTTCAAGTACCCTCAAACCCTCTGTTTCGTCAGAGCTTCCCCGGATCCGCTTTTCCAGAATACCATCAGCCTCCTGCACTGCTTCGAACTTCCTTTTCGACCCTTCAGATGAAGTTCCGACCATTTCACGCTGCACCTGCATACCGTCGTCTTCCTCAACGCCATCAAGACCTTGCTGCTGCTCACCATTCCCATCAGGTACGCCCTGAACCGCATCCGCTGGTTCGAACTGCTCCAACGTACCCGAAAAAGTTCCACTTTCACCATTGTTCTCAGCACAGCCATCGAAACTAGCATCAGGAGGCGGTGGGGAAAGAGAACGCTCATTAGGGTCAGGAACATCAACCCAAACGCGTGTACAAGACTTGCTGAGATGATTCAAACCCCCACAGTTACAACAAAACTTGAAGCGTGGTGTATTGCACGCAATGTCCTCATAGCGCAGGCTCACAATTTTAGTCTCTCCCGACTCAAACCTAACTACTTTCTTGAAACACAGTCTCGTATCCACAGAAACGTTCACGCGAGCACGCACGGAACGCACATCAAAAGTCGAATCATCTAAATCGATCTCCATTACCTCACCCATATACGAAACAATCTCACGAATCGTACCTTCAGATAGATACCGAATTGGGATTCCTCGAATCTTCACCCACATAGGGATCGATTTCAGGAAATCAGGACCTGGTTCGTCCTCCCACCGCTGCAACACGACGAGCCATCCGTTATACGTATAAGGACCGGACCAGAGAACCCTTTCCAGATCACACTCCGTCTCGAACAGGAACTGAAACTTCCCGCCGCCGATAATGCGACCACGCACTCGAGACCTGTCGACATGCCAACCAAAAGGGAGTCTACTGAGCAAAGGGTAGAGAACTTGTCTCCTGGGGCAAAGAACTCGACCAACCAAGCTTCGACGGTTGATTTGTTGCGTTTCAGCGTAAGCGGCTTCTGGGACGACGATTGGAGGATCTGCTAGACCTAAAGAGAGATGTCTCGGCGCTCTTCTCCGATTGTTCAAAGCCATAACCGCCGGTGAAACAGTTGATCAGAGAGAGTTTAACGCACCGATCGTTGTCGATGAGTAATATATATATTACTGTGATTTAGTATCTTATATTCTTTTTGAGATTTTTCTTTTTAAAATAGTTGTTTCATAAAATAAGTTAAGATATATACTTATAAGTAAATATACAAATTCTATGACACGAATCAAATAAAATATTATTCATATATAAACGAATGTTCAAAAAATTGCTAAGCGATAGTTAAGCGGTGGATAGGAGTCTAGTGCCTAGAACGACTAATTGGTGTTTAGGCAAGACTTAGACGTTAAAAATTATTACATTAGATTATATTTATATTTATAAAAAACCAATAAATTAATTAAAAATTTGAAACCGACTTCGAAACCGGAAATTGAGCAATTTTGCCGATTTTGCCGATTTTTGCCGATTTTTGTCGATTTTTGCCGAACCAGACCGCCTAAACCGGATTTTCGATTTTTTCTACCGATTTTAGTAAAATCGTTTCGGCTGTGTATATCTGACCAAAAACATTTTACAAATGTATTAATAATTCGAGACTAACTTAATGAATTAGAAGTTTGATAACTAAAATTAAGCAAGATTTATATACAATTTTGGTGATGATAAATGACCATCTCAATCTTAATAGGATTTTTTTTATAAATTTGGGAGTTTTTTCATCTATATAGTTTGTAAAATTCATCTTTAATTCTTCTTTTGGTGTTCTTGATACAATAACTAATTTCTATTGTAAAAATATTAATAATAATACACCAACATAATGAAATGGGATTAGATTTTATCGACTTTGCGATATCAGATCGGTAGATCTCATTTATTTATTATATAGTTACAAATACAATCATTACTCTCATCAGTCCTATAGCCACCAATACATGTTGAGTTAGCTTATGTTGAAGATAATCTTCACATATGGGGAAGAGTTTGGTTACAATAATTGAAACATAATAAAGGTTGGAGGAGACAACTCAAGGGCTGGAAATGGGAGTTACGGGGAGTGAAGGCGGGGCAGATATGGATGGAACGGGCTTGAGGTTTCCGGAGGGCAATCCAGGCGTTGCGGGAGGGAAAGGAGAGGGGAATTTCGGAAAACCTTGACCCGGAAATTGAGAAAAACCGGGTGTTGGATTGTTCGAAAAACCGGGTGTTGGATTGTTCGAAAAACCGGGTTTTGGAAACTGAGGAAAAGGCATGAGATTGTTTGGAAAACCGGGTTTAGGGAATTGAGGAAATGGCATAGGATTTGTTGGGAAACCGGGTCGTGGAAACTGAGGAAAATCGGGTGTTGGATTGCTCGAAAAACCGGGTTTTGGAAACTGAGGAAAAAGTATGGGACTGTTTGGAAATTCGGGTTTAGGGAATTGAGGAAACGGCATGGGATTTGTTGGAAAACCGGGTCACGGAAACTGAGGAAAACCAGGTCTTGGGAAATGGGGTCTAAAAAATTTTGGTCTCAAAGTTTGTTTCTTTGTAAGTTGTTTTGTAGCAAAGCCTGAAGTGATCATGGAAGAGAACATCAGAGCCATAAGAAGAGAAGCGACTAAGAAGAGTTTAGATGAGGCCATAGTGTTTTTAGAAAAAAAAAAAAGCTCTTCAATTAATTGATATGTGTTTTTAGTTTATTATTCTTCTCCTAATGTACTTGAGTTTATATAGGAGCAAACTCAAAGGAGATAACGAGTATGGATTATATTTCATTTGACTTTTTTGTTCTTTTTATAGATTTACCTAATGGTTTCATTATTAAGAATAGGAAACGGGTAATACTGTTACAATTTTGTTGTTATTCCTTTGAATATATGTTAGTTGTACGAACAAAACATATCCATAAGATATAGAGCTGAGTAGCATTTCTCATTAAGTTGCAATAGTTTCCATCGACATCAACGACATACATCAAGTGAACCATAACCGTGGTTATGTTCCCGAACTCTCCTGCTTCTTTCATGTCTCATTCCTGACCATTAAACTCCCCATTGGTACAAAAGCTGACCAGCTCCTGCAACCTTTGGTGATACCACATCGGTCTGCTTCTTCAGCTCCATTTGCTCACAAAATGTTAGATTATATGAATAGGAAGCGTTTAATTCACAACAATCTATTCTCTCACACTCCCTCTTAAAGACATCGATCCCGTCTGACTCTTTCTTGAAAGATTTGGCTTTGATTCTCAATAGCAATGTATCGATCCGCAGTTTTGATTCTTAACCGTTTGCGTGGCGATGATCTCGCTCAACCAATTCCCCATGTTGAACCTTAATTCACCTCGGTTGTTTAAACCCACCTTTGAGGCTATTCACATTGGTTTCTTAAGCTCCAAGAAACAAGTGGGACTACCGCCATTAGTCCATGCCACAAGTTACCATAATCGTATTAATTATAGGAAACAAAGGTTAATCCTTCATGGCATTGACCTGAAGGACTTCAGGCCAAGCCAACGCGTAGTAGTTCCGTGACCCATCATGCTCATCGACCCCCTTTCAAGCACAAAAGCCTTCCTATTGAAGATTTTGAAGGAAGATTTTGAAGCACAAAACCATGTATGCACTCCGAATAGTTTGTTTAAAAAAACGCTAGTTCTTGACGGGAAGAGATGTTACCGATTCACGTAGCTTCTCCACCAAGTAAGCCGTTTTGTTGTGTGATATTGGTTCAGGTTGTCGTTGTTATTGTTTGAGATATGTCAATAGTGCAAGAGGGAGATTAAGAAAAATTTTAGACTGCAGGTCAAACTATTATCAATGATTGGATGTTATAAATTGGTGTCCATAGTTTTTTTAAACATTTTAACGTATCAAATTTATGTTTAGTGAAATTTTTTTGCACATGATCTCCAAAGACGTTTGAGACATGGTAGCCACAAGAAGATCGATTGTGTTTATGACATGGTAAAATACGATTGAGAAAATCGTATTATTACACCAAGTATTAATAGAGAAAGAAATTGGAGAGAAAGAGAGAGAGAAGGAGATGTACTCATTTTGATAAATTTTACAAAATAGAAATGTTTCATGTAAACAGAAAGATATCAAATAGTGTTGACTGCAAAACTAATGAATAGATCATGCACTTTATACCAACTTACTCGTAGATATTGCAAACATATACAAACACCAAATCTTTAATATACCATGAACCAAACAAGCATAACATATTGATAACCAAAAAGGAAATTAAAGGTACAAATCATACGGATATGGCTAATCAACCAAACCAAAACACACCACAATGATATACTATAGTATAAAGATAACAACAAAAACCATGAACTGGTTAATTATTTAAGGAGTAGATGTAGTTGTAGTAGGCGGAGGAGAGAAGAATGGAATAGATGGAAAGTTAGTCGGAAGAGAAGGAACTGTTGTTGGAAATGAAGGCAAAGTTGGCATTGGAAGTGGAGCAAATGAAGTTGGTTGTGGTAAGGTTGATGGCAATGGAGGGACTGAAGTGGAAATGGTGGGAAGAGTTGGTAGTCCCATTGTTGGGATAGGCAGATTTGGAATTTGAGGAAGGGGTTGTTGCTGGAGAAGGTGGCGTGAGGCCAAGCAAGTGTTGATCATGATAGAGGAAGAGAGACTCACTAAGAAAGCAATGAGAAAGAGCTTGTGTGACGCCATTTTATGTCTTGATGAATCGCTAAGTAGTGTAAAGCAACTCTTTGCCTTCTTGCTTCTTCGGTTTACTGCTTCGTGTTAATGAGAAATATAATGATATGCTATTGCGTTTATATAGTGTGGCAAGAGTCTATATGGATGACAAAAAAATTATCATATAATTGTTATATGGTTTAGTTTTTGGTAGGTGCACTTTATGGTTACTGTATGGTTGGCTTGAGCTTTGTTTGTTCAACTTAAATGCTTTTTTTTAGATTATTTTGACAATTCAAAGATTTTTGTTTTTAGTTAGCTCAACAATCAAAACCTTCCAACTGTAATACACAAACGTGTAAAAGAAAAAAAAAGAAGAATACACATTTATATGTTTATTTATTTATTGGGTGCCTACGACAAAACAAAATAGCTAATACAAGTCGGTGCGAATACTACATATAAGGCTTTAACCTAGTGAGCGTGATCACCACTTGGTCATTTAGGTTTCGGTCTAGATATGTTTTATTTGTTCTGAGGTTACAGAAACTTTAATACTAACGATTGTGATCATCCTTAAGTTAGTCAGATGCTTCGGTGAAACCTGGTGCTAATTATGAAGAAACAACAAATCTTTGAATTTTTTGTTAATATTTATAATATATATTCATTCGTTTTTTTCTTTCAAATTAAAAATAAAGAAAATTCTAGTTGAAATTCGCAAACACATATATATATACGTATAAGTTCTTGGTTAATAAACCATACATGTATCGAACTTCTTAAAATCAGTATCAATATTCGAATTCGTAAAGATATAAAAATGACCATTATACTTAACGTGGAACAAAATAAAATAAAATTATTCATCTATAATAAAATAAAATAAGAAATTTTGGTCAAGTTTGATATCAGCATGACAGCATGCATGCCTCAATCTATCATAACTCTCTATACATGGTATATATCTTATGTATATATATAAAGATTTTCAAGCTGATATTTGAAATTTGTTTCCTTTAATTATTATGTCTTCTTTTTGTATATATTGTATTTTTCATACATGGTTCTACCACATTTTTTAATATATTTATTTATAATATTATAATTATGTTTCCATTTTCATTTTTTTCTTATTAAAAATTGGACATAATAATTTATTTCTATATACTTAATTCTGTGTGTGTGTATTACACATTTTCGCCATTTAACTCTCCCAAATATGAATAAAAATCCTCTTCAAAACAGCTCTCTTCCCCCAGAAAAAGCAAAACAAAAACAAAACTTGAAACTTTGCATCGTATAGAAGAAAGTATAAAAAAACATGAAAGCTCTAAAACAAACCCTTCTTCTACTTATCATCATCTCCTCAACCATCATCTTGACGTCGATGCTTCAGCCACAAACTTTGTCACTGGGTGAAGAATACGACGTACGTGTCATCAACAGCTTCAGAGACAACTCTTCTCTTCCTCTAGTGATCTGGTGCACCTCGCCGCAAGGAGATCTCGGTGGTCGTGCGCTTCAAGAAGGAGATGACTTCGGATGGACGGCCAAGATCGAGTTGTGGTCATGGAGAGCAGAGTACACTTGTACAATGAAGTGGGAGTCGAAGAGGAAGAGGTTCGAAGCGTTTAAGGTGTCTAGGGACAGCAATAGATGTGGAGTTACAAAGAAATGTTCTTGGTCCGTTAGAGAAGATGGATTTTATTTTAGTAGTGATGAGGTTTATTGGACTAAAGATTTTTCTTGGTTGTAAGTTTTTTTAAAAAAAATTGATTTATTAAGAATAGATCCGGAAAACTCTAAATATGATTCATTCTAAATAGGATGAATATATGAAGATTACCTAAGCAATTATATTTATAAAACATGTATAATTAAAGGCAATTAATAGAAAATCTTGTTTTGAATGTTTGGGATGAACATGATTAGTTTCAATGCTCTTAAGGGGAAATAAATCTCAATTTTTTTAGGAATAAATCTCATTTATATTCCTAAATGTGATTATAGAAGAAAGCTTTCATATATAGGAGAAGGAGACAAGTCATTGGAGCCCAACAGTTTACCAATTTACCTTTTTTTTATTAAAAACAAGTTTACTTTTTACATCATTGGATTTTTTTTCCAGATAATAGCGATTTTTGTGTATGTTTTTTTGTCATAACTTAATGTTAATCATGCTATAAAATACTTCGGCTTTTAAAAAAATACTTCTAAATAAAAATTATTAATAATTTAGAAAATTAAAAAATAATATAAAATCTATGTAACTAATATATGACGGTTGCACTCGAGTTCTCTGTGTTAGTTCGTCCGCTATTATGTTATTAATCTTAAATTATTTTATAAGAGTTTTAAAAAATCAAATTTTTATGTTATGTAATATAGAAAAAAAACAACTCTTTTAAAGTCTCAGGATTTGAATCAGTACACGAGATTTCTTGATTAATCACTTATTTTTCTAGAAAATTGTATTTAGAACTCAACTAAAAAGAACTTATAATTACCTAAACTCTAAACCGAAATTATTCTGAAATAAACCTGTTACTATAGTAGACATAGACAATTAATACTTACATATATAAATTTAGAACATATCAAAGAGTAACGTTTAAAAGACTTATGATTGGCTTTAAGCATATTAGTATGGAGGCAGCAACCTTTGCTGTTCAATTATATAATGTTTGCTTAAATCGAATTGCAAAAATTGGTACACTCAATGAAAAAAATAAAGAAAGTGTAGCTTTTTAAGAGAAAGAACGTGTACTTTGTGGGGAGACAGTAACCACTAAACACACATACAATTTCAGACATTTACGTTGAAAGATGGAAATTGCATACATATCTAAACTGCTTCTATCTTTGTTGTTTATGTAAAAGACGATGGAGGCACACATGTTGATATTCTAAATTACATATTGTTGCACCAATTTTCGGTTAAGCTAAGCCCTTTTTTGTTTTTTTTGTGTGGGCTGGAATTAGGGTTTAGCGAGCCCAGGTCCAGGAGGGTTTTTGTAAGTAAATCATTGAAGAAGAGACAGTTTCAATACTTGACCGGTGAACATTAATATGGATTTAGACTAGATTAAAGGAACTTGTGTCTGGATTAAAGGAATATAGTTTACGCATGTTACACCAAAAATTGCTTTTATTTAGTGGTTATCGATGTTTAACGATTGTAAACCAGGAATATTGAAATGGAATCCAAACGCAAACATATCAAGATAGTTGGAATTGCATAACTATCTTTATTTTTCATTTGTTTTTATCGACAATTCAATAATATGATATTAAGCTGTGTTCGAATCGAAATAGTAACATTTGATATCACTAATACAAACCGATATGTTACAAGTCACCACCATCGTTATTTATCATTATGTCAATCCAATCATTTTCTATTGGTTTAAATATAAATATTTTTGAGTACGATTTTCTTTTTTTAAATATCACGAAATTTGTTTTTTGTTTTCAATTAAAATTGTAACAAAAATTTGATATCCTTAACTTCGTCAAAAGATTAGAATATCAAAAGAATTAGTGCATTTATGTTAATATATGATTCAAATTGCAGAATTTTAATCAATTGAATCCTCAAGATTCTATAATACTAGTTAGTAAAATATAACTATGCTTGAGTGTTTTTGTTAAAGAAACTACAAGTTTGGTTAACCAATATAAAGATAGTTAAGATGAGATGTATAGTATGTAATTAGGTTATATATAAAAGAAATTAGGTTATTTTATCGGGATGATGATGTATAGTATGTAATTAAAAAAAGAACTCAAATTTTTTATATACCTAATCATTATTATTCATGGCAAACAAATAAATCATTATTCATTCAACCATAAGATTTTGATCAACAAAACAAAATCATTATGCTACAATCACTTGGATTTCTAGCAAGTTTTATCTACAAATGTAAAAAGTAATTTTTTGATCCATAAGAAGAAAAGAATGTAAAAAGATAAAAATACAATTATATATATCATGAACTGAATGTGGTAGATAAAAATGTGGTCGATATATATATACATATATATTGGATATTATAAAACAAAATGATGCTATGATTCATGACGTAGAATGGAGACAATGGAGTTGGTGAAATTGGGAAGAAGAAGAGTAAAGGCATGTGCAATGATATTAGCTAAGTATCAAATCCCATGTGACTACTCCACACACACACACACACACTGACTCTTCCCTCAATCATACGTTACTACTCTAATCTTATTTTAATTCCCCTTAATATCATATTAAATTAAGAAAATGTTACATCTAATCTAATTATTTGGTCTATACCCCTCTGATCTATCATCAGTTTTTTGTCTCTAGAGATGATTATGTTAATTTAATGCTTATTGACATTGTAAATTTAAAGGCACCTTTTTCGAATTTGGAAACGACGATATTCACTATGTAATTGACCATTTTTTTTTACATTAAACAAATCAAATTTAATAGACTAATGGGTTTTTTTGTGATAAGGACGATATTCACTATGTAATGAACGATTTATTTTCTTATATAAACAAATTAGAGTTAAATAAATCATAATGATTTGTGATAGTGTTGTTTGCTATGTAAACATGTCAATTTGTAATGCGCTTTTGTAATGAGCCACCGCAACATAATTATGTCAGTGGAATGATAAAATGATTATTAAAAATATAATAGAGATGAATTTTTGATAAATTGAAACAAAATTGTTTATTATATGTTTCGCTTAATGTAAAACTGCTCAAGCTTTAATAGGTTTGGTTGTTAGGTGATAAGTGGTTGCCTCCATTTTCTTTTTTGGTCTCACCCATAAATAATCTGAATTTCTTTATGAGTGATAAAATACAAATAAAATGCTTTGCTTGATCTTATAATATTCTTTACTTTGTAATAAGATATAATAATCTTTTCAAGCTTAATATTGGTTACGATCTGCTTTTGATTATAATTACATTTGCACCTCATAATCTTTTTGAGTACAAAATATTCTAATACATATTATTCAAAAACATATCTGTACGTTATTTTAGAGAATATGTCAGTAATTAAAGACAAAAGTAAGAATCAGTGAATCACTCAATCAAGACATACAGAAAAATACCAAAATTGACTCACATTTCCAATTTCTCTCATGGGAATTTTAATCTTGGTTGGGACCAAAAAGACATTAAAAAGTGTCAATTTATGAAATTATCCAACAAGAACTTACTCATAAAATGTATTTTTTTTGTTCTATTTTTTTTAAATTACCAAAGAAATAAAATAAAGAGTAAAATGAGAAAGTTATCTTCCATTCCCTGACCATAATATCCCCTAAATAGTAATTACCCCTAATTTCACAAATTAAAAAAAAGGTTAAGAAAAAACCTAAATTCCAACTGCAAAACCCTAAAACAAAGAAGAGAAATTAACGGGTAAGAAAAAGAAAGTTTCTCAGAAAAAAAGAGAGAAAAATGATCCTAGCAACTTTTTTATCCACAATCTTTCCGATCAACATCACCGGACATAAACTGCTTCCTCATTTCTACAATCTTCCGGTGAGAATTCGAATGTAACTCAGGCGAGAAAGTCGGACTATTAGCCGGACGATACTCCGGAACAAGTCTCCCTGACTTGTACCTTACGCCACAAGCGTTGCACAGAGTCTTAGGCCCCGATGGTCCCGCCCTCCATTGCGGCGTCTTATCCGCTCCACAGTGTTGACACTTCCTTCCCATGACCACTGTCGCCGCCGCAACCGACGGTGTCTTTCTCTTCTGTGGTTCTCCTCCTTGCTCGTTGTTCCCCGTCCACAGAATCCTCAAATCGCGCCGTCCCGTGCGGCGACGCTTGCTTCTCGCCTTAGTCGGCACATTATAACCAAAGAAAAAGCTCATCATCGCGGTGGTGCTAGCGGGGGCCGCCGCTGTGCTTCCGTTACTTCCGCCGCTGCTGTTGGATGTCGTTGTCGTCGTCGTTAAAGTGCTATTATGACTACTCGTTTCCAGTACTGAGACCGGACTCAGCTGTTTTACTTCACCCGTTTCTCGTTCCGGCGACGATACACTGAAATGTTCCGGCGGTAATACGCCGACGAATGTTTCGATCACAGGGAAAGCATCTTTGTTTGAAATCCATTCCAAATCCTCTTCCTCAACATCTCCCTGCAAAATTCCCAAGGAAAAACAAAAGAAAATTAGACCGAGCGAACTCGTTTAACTCGACTGAGTCGACTCTTCCTCGTTTTTTAAAAAAGTTAAAAAGAAAAAGATAATGGGTGAGTGAAGAAAATGTGGAAGGGTAGTTATGTCATTTCATGTATTGTCACGATAATTGTCAAATTAAAATAATTGAGAGATGCATCGAATAAATATAATAAATTGAAAAAAAGACATTACGAAAAAGGTGTGATTGTGTGAAAAATAATGCTACAAAGCAAAAAAAAAATGGTTGAAAAATTTAATTGTGGTAGCTCACCATCATGTGAGGAAACAGCTCACGAAACAATGACTCTTAATAAAAGTATATTCCCGAAAACACCCTCCAACTAACACCCGAACCAAGTTCATGGGTTCTGAAAAACCAAAGGGTGTTCTCGTCTTTTCACACAACCAAAACGCGAACCGGCAAAAGAAAAAAACGTCCCCACAATGACGTGCACGTTTAATGACTTAAACCGAAGGAGATAAAACAATAAAGGCAAAACGCGTTTTCCGAAACTTTTGACCGGCTGAGTCAACATCACAAACCGCCGTGACTCGTTTAACCTCCGCCGGCGAGTCAACTAGACCGAGTCGAGTGTTTCAGCGACACAAACTCCCACGCAACGGTCGGGATAATTTTGTTTTGTTTTTGGATTTTTTTTTAAAACTTACAGGGTCATCGGGATTTAAGAGACCGAAGGAGTCCGTCTGTCGTAATCCAGTTTTCCGGCGAGTAATATTCCTCGGCGACCGAACAACCACTCCTCTTCCTTCAACGTCATCTTCTTCTTCCTCCGGTACAGAGAAGTTCAAAAGGTCGTCCATGAATGATTCCATTTCCATAGTCGGGATTTAAAAATCGCTTCGTTCGCAGTTTTATTTTTTGTGGTTTGAAGAGAGAGAAAAAAATGTTGAAACAGAGAAACAGAGGATAGTTTTTAATCTATACTCTCTCTCTTCCTTCTCACCAAATATCACAACGGCGTTTAGGGTTTTCTTTTTCGGAAAATAAAAAAACTTTTCAATTAATTAATAATTTTCTTTTTTTGCATTTTGATTATTTTCTTGGTTGGAAGTGGGGAAGGAGATGACACGAAAATGAATTTTCTGCCTTTTTTTATTTCCCTTTCTTCTTTTAAAATTGCCTTTCCTTATAACGTATACAGACGCCACAATCATCTACAACGCGATCTACACAACTTATCATGGAAAGCAAGATTAACGGTACGATTTAATGGCATTATTGTAATTTCAGGAAAAGCGAGCCATTGTTTTTGTCATTTGCTTCAGTGGACCCCATAAAATAGAAGGGGAAGATCGACCGTACTTATGATAGAGTCTTTTTGATCTAATACTTTTTAGTCTTCCTTACCAATTAGATTTCACTTTAATTCTAAAAAAAAAAGAAAAAGAGGACTGTTACTATAATGGCATTCACGTGATTACTGGTGAAGTTTAGGGGTGATAATATAATTGAGTGACAAAATGAGTGATGTATTTCGACCAATAAGATTTCAAGACCGTGAGTGTCTAACGAATGATAACTAGACACGTGTCAATTTTTTTTTTGTTGACTTTACAAAATGCCACCGCAAGTTGCGGGGTAGATTGGATATATATAATCTACGCGTACCACACTATATGATGCTATTATTTTGAAAGTAAAAGTGATTTTATTATTTAAAAAAATAAAGGTATGAATAAATATATGTTTCAATGTCACAAGTGAATCGTAACAATTACGCCATTATTATAATTTTAAACTTTAATTAAGGGATAACTTTTTTTTTGTTTCTTATCCTTTTAACTTTTAGTGTGAACTGTGAACATTAAAGATTGTAAATAATAAATCTACCCAAATCTTATTACAGCATTTTGATGTTTAATTTTGTAATTATAATTTAGTAAATAAATCAGATTTGAATACATTGTAAGAAGATACTTCTTAGTCAAACAATCTTGAGAAAATCCGTGATTACTTTATTTGTCATTTTATAAACATTGAACTGATTTGGTAAATTTTAAAATATAGTTTTTTTAAATGATATTTAAAGATTTTTGTTACAATTTTTGAAACCATTTTAATACAAAGTTTAAACAAGTAAATAACTTTATATGTAAACGACTCACATCAGACGCGAATTTTGGCGCATGGCACCACATGAAGAAACGGTATCGTTTCAGTGTCCCCAATTGCTTTTTGCAGGTTCTTAGGTCAAATATCTTTACACATCCAGAGAGAAATCGATAAGAGTTCTGAAATCTGAATCCAACCTTCAGCTACGATCATGGCGTTCCTCGCATTTCTGATTCAATTCGTGTAAAGCTCGATGAAGAGAGGCGCCATTTTGTTGGTTTCAGAAGCTCTACGGAATCGACGAGTAATGCTTAAATCTGTCTACTTTCTTGTGGATCTGAGGAAATCCATGAAGGTGATGAAATCGATCAATCGTGCTTTCTAGTTGCAGAGAAGACAAAATATATCTGTTGTATCTTCACTATGGTAACTTCAATTGTTGTCTGTTGCCTTGTCCAAACAGCTCGAGAGTCGTCCACCTTGTAAGTTTGCTAAGTTCCGATGAAACTCAGATGAATGATTGTTTCTTGTTTAACTAGTTTGACATGAAATTGGAGGTCTTTATAAGACTATGTATACGTGAACACTTCATCGTAAGAGATGGTGGCGAGGGATCATATAATTCTTTGCTATCTAATTTGTTTTGGTTTTGAATCTGATAATTGTGTTGCTGCTTACTCATTTGTTAAGATTGATGTATTATCTCTGATTCACTTGTTAGGTACTAATTAGCTTGTAGTAAGATGTAGACACACCATAAGGTTTGGTTCGCTCTTCTTGAAATCTTGAACTCAAAAGTGGTTCCCTTAGTGATCAATCCAGTCTCAGTTCATATAAAAGGTCAAGACTCCATATTCATTAGTATCTTAGTTGGCTAACTCGGACTATATGACACTTAAAAGTCTATAATTGAAGTGTGTTTTTCATGTGTGTGATGATATTGAGATTAATCCCAATTGGACTTGGATATTTGGTTATCAACATTTTCTTTTATATTTCTTTTTTCTATTTGTCATTCAGCATTTTAACTGTATCATCCACTTAGCTCTTGTTTGCTGCACAAAGAAGTAACATACACATGAACGTCCATGGTTTGGAACATCGCACTTTCATGGTGTTATAATGCATATCTTTTATTTCCATTTATGCCAGAATACATACATACTAATTCAGTTTCAAGATCAGTACTGAGATCTCTCTCTTATCTATTGCCATGTATTGAGCTGTCAAATGATTCTGTGATTCATTGAGTCTTTATTCTGTGATATATCACAACCTCTCAGTTTCAATGATTATCATTGTATCTTGTAACTTAATGCCTCCAGACCGGATCATGCTATCCTTTTTCCACTTGTACTACTTCTTTGCACTTCTCCATTTTTCATCATCTCCCTCGGGCAGCATTCTCAGTGATATTTGTTGCTGACATTATTGGAGACACCTATTATTATAGCCTCCATCATTTTGCAGCATATCGCTACTAGAAATCTTATATACGACCCCAAATCCGTGAGTATCTTCCTTTTTAATATAATGTGTTGCCTTGCCGTGTTCTTGCATATTTTGTATATGGTAGAGTAGACAGACAACTTCATTGTTTCTCTGTTAACATTGCAGTACGATAAAAACACTGGTACGTTACAGTCTATATCTCTATGATCTCTCTACTTGTTTTCTTTTTTGCCCATAGAACCCTTATCTTCCCCATTGTTTTGATCTCTTCCCCATCTATCTTCTTTCGATTCTCTGTTTTTTGGTGTCGATTATTTCTGGTGTACATAGGCATAACATCAAAGGTATGTTGCGTGGTTCTAGTTCTGTATTCTGAGATGTGTTTTTGAAATTATTTTGAACATCTTTTAGCTAATTCCAAAACTCAGATTTGGAATTTGATCAAGAATGGCGAAGAAGGCGCTCAGGAACTTGAGCACTTATCTTTTCATTTGTTCACTTTTTCTTTTTCTTTTTTACAAGCTTTTCATTTGTTCACTGTAATAGATAATCCATATGGTCTCATGGTGTGTGTCTGTAATGATGTAATGGAATCAAATTAAATATTTTTAATTGAAGTTATTAATTATAATTGTGTTGTTAAAACTTAAAACGAATCTTTTTTTGACGATAAACGATGTCGTTTGCATTAAAGAAGCCACAATTAGTAATTACTCGGTCATAAAATTAAAAACTATCTTCGTGTCTGATGCGACTGTGAAAGTCTGTGACCAATAGATGCTTTAGTTAGCTTTCTTCCTCTACTCTAGACGTTTGCGGAAACGCGTCGCCGTGAGAAAATGAACGGACCGGCCGTCGCGAAGGAGCAACCGAGAGTCACTCTTTACATCATCCTCACCACAGCCTTCCTTTCTCTTTGCTTCCTCCTCTCTCTCTCCTCCTCCTACCACTCTTCATCTTCTTACACCGGACCCGACGACATACGACCCGACCCGAGACTATTTCCTTCCTCCTCCAAGATCGCCGCCGACACAGCTCCTCCTTCCATCGCTTACCTCATCTCTGGATCTTCCGGTGACTCGCGTCGGATCCTTCGTCTCCTCTTCGCTACTTACCATCCTAGAAATCGATATCTCCTTCATCTCGATAGCTTGGCGACGCAGTCCGAACGAGATCGACTCGCTTTGACGGTACAAGATGTACCGATCTTTAGAGCTGCACAGAACGTTGACGTTATCGGGAAGCCTGATTTCGCTTATCAGAGGGGATCGTCTCCTATGGCATCAACGCTTCACGGTGCTTCAATTCTTCTCAGATTGTCAGGGGCTTGGGATTGGTTTGTTCATCTCAGTGTTGACGATTACCCTCTCGTTACTCAAGATGGTTGGATTTTGATTACCTTCCTGCAATCGTTGATTCTGTTGTGTGCGGTTCTCTTACGAGCTTTTCGGAGTTTAGCTTACAAGATTCTGACTTTTATTGTGCAGAGCTCCTTCACATTTTGTCGCATTTGCCTAAGGACTTGAACTTCGTGAACCACACAAGCTACATTGGCTGGAAAGAGTAAGATTCTCCTTCTATCATTGCATAGTACTCCAGTTAGAGACCCTTTTGTGTTGTAGGCTGATTTCGAATCCACAGATACAAGATTCAATGTTCTTGACGATCAATTTAGTTGTGGAAATTTGAGAATTTTTCTTTTGGTTTCCCGTAGGTCCAGGAAGTTGAAGCCAGTTATTGTTGACCCAGGGCTATATCTTGTAGAGAAAACGGATATGTTCTTTGCTTCGCAGAAACGACAGTTGCCTAAGGCTTTCAAGTTATTCTCAGGTATGCTCATCTTTGCCAAGCTACATTACATTTCTTCTTCGTTTCCTATATTCTGTTTTCTGCGTTTCTGATGGATCATTGATAAACAATCAACTTGTTTGTTCTTTCCAAATTTGTATGTTGGTGCAATAATTTGAAATGCCTAGTATTGACATGTTTGACTGAAGCTTAAACTTCAAAGAGAAGTCACTCATGAAGTGGTGTTTGAGTAGAAATGTTCTAGAAGAGGTCTCTTTGCTAACCGTGCTGTTCAATAGTAACTAAGTCCCTTTTTTCACAAGGTTAGCAAATTTTTGCCCTGTCTCAATTTGTCCGTGACATTTTATTATATGGTCGGTGATTTGTAAAGTATAGGGTAACAGTAGTTGAGACTTCTGTTGCTTGGAAGAAAAATAGAACACAGAATGTCTCATTTGTTGATAGTAGTCTTAGCTGCTGAAGCAGATAAGTGAAGAAAGGGAAGCCAAAGTCTAGGAATCCTTACAATGGTTCTCACTGACTATTGGTTGTTGACAAAATAAATCTCCTCCGCTTGTGATCTATGAAAGTTATGTTCGCGAATCAAATTTTCAGATGAAATATAAAAGGAGGTTGCTTGAGCTAGGAAACTTCTTTAGTATGCAATCTCTTTGCAGGAAATTATAACTAGCTAAAAGAACTGACGTAGCTGAATATCAATTGATGTGATGAGATGAAACTGAGAAGTAGAAATCATGGAAAGACTTTTACTTATTGTGCCGTTTAATAAGAACTAAATCCCAACCTTTTTTTAGAAAGTTAGCTTAATTCTGTAGTGAAAGTAGATTGTAAAAACCGCTGGTAAACTGTTGTTGCTCGGAAGAAGATAAGCCTGTATGCATGATGTCTCGTTTATCAGTAGCTCTTAGCTGCTTAAGCAAATAAGTGAAGAAGCCAAAGTTGAGGAATCACTTACAATGTTTCTGATTGTTATAAGTTTGTTGATTTTTAACAAAATTACAACTGAAAGTTCCCCTCGAAATGTGATCTGTGGAATTTACGGATGTTAATCAGATTTTGGATGACATGTAAAAAAGGTCGTTGCTTGAACTAGGGAACTTCTTTAGTATGTAATCTCTGTGTGGGAGTTTATAACTACTTAAAAGAACGAACATAGCTGAAAAGATGGATCTGAGATTATGTTATTATGTCTTTGATGATTATACTAAATGCAATAATCACTGTTTGGCAGGTCCATCTTTCTCCATCTTAAGCCGTAAGTTCATAGAGCACTGTGTCTTGGGCACTGACAACTTCCCTCGGACGCTACTCATGTACTTGTCCAACACACCTGCTTCCCTCTCCAACTACTTCCCAACTATCCTCTGCAACTCGCATCTCTTCAAAAAGACTATCATCAACAACAACTTACTCTACCTAGCTTCTAACGACACTTCTAAAGAAAGACACCATGAGCTTCACCCCAAAGAGTTCACGGAAATGGTTGAATCAGGAGCAGCATTTGCTAGAGTATCCAGGTCCGATGGCGCTGTCCTTGATCACATCGATCATGAACTTCTGGGACGCATACCTGGTGAAGTTGTGCCTGGTGGTTGGTGTTTGGGAGACTCTGCTAAAAACAGCAGCTCGTGTTCTGTTTGGGGTGACTCGGGTATTCTAAGGCCCGGTTCTGGTTCGGATAGGCTCGAGAGACGAATTGTTGAGTTATTGTCAAATGATTGGTTCAGAACGCACCAATGCATATCCGAATGATCATCTTCGCCATACATTCACTAGAGTATATAGTTGGCCACAAAGACGATAACAATGGTGATTTACGCTTTCTGTATCTTTAAAGAGTCACTTTCACATGTTATCTTGTGAATTTGTTTGTTGATTCATTGTTGTAAAAGAAAACATCTTTATAAAACTGGGAAATGTAAGGACTCGGTTCAACTTGATTTAATTGGTTAAGTCTTAACCGGTATAAAATCCTCGTTTTTATTAAATTAAAGCCAAACCGTGATCTTATATATTTGAATCGTGATCGACGATTGGTTAAGCAGAATGGAATCAAAATTTGAACCAAACGAATGGAGCTCAGGCGTGTGGGGCCATCTCACCGCCGTCCGGCAACAATCGCCGCTGGTTCAGTGCATCACCAACTTCGTCTCAATGGATCTCGTGGCCAACACGCTTTTATCCGCCGGCGCATCTCCGGCTATGGTTCACTCCGTCGTTGAGATTCCCGATTTCACACCTCATATTCACGCGCTCTGCGTCAACGTTGGCACGCTTACACCTGACTGGCTTCCTTCCATGAGAGCTGCCGCCGAACTCGCTTCTAAGCTCGGAAAGCCCTGGGTTCTCGATCCCGCCGCCGTTAGTTGCTCCGGTTTCCGGTTAAAGGCGTGTTTGGAGCTCGTTGAGCTTAATCCTACTGTAGTCAAAGGAAACGGTTCTGAGATTATTGCTCTCTCCTCTGCTTCACCGAGTCAGACTAAGGTATCTTCAAATCCTATTGAGGTTCCATACGGTATGATAATGTTTGTGAGGACAATGATTCAAGAATTTCGTTAGAGAGGTTTTGATTACTGAAATTGAATTAGATTACTGTAGCTTACTCTGCAATTCTATGTTCTTCTGTTCATCAGAATTCCAGAAATCAAGAGTGGACGTTTTTTTAGTGAAGTTTTGCTAACGTATGAGTTGTTGTTTTGTTAGGGTGCTGATAGCTCTCATGAATCTACAGACGCCATAGAAGCTGCAAAGTCATTGGCTTTGTCAAGCGGTGCTGTAGTTGCAGTGTCAGGAGCTGTTGATATCGTTACAGATGGGAAGCAGGTTATTGGTGTCCGCAATGGGACAAAGATGATGCAAAAGATCACTGCAACTGGATGTTCTCTAGCTGGTCTGATCGCGGCGTTTCTTGCCATCGATCAATTACAGGCACTGGAAGCTACGGTTTCCGCTATGTCTGTCTTTGGCATCGCAGGTGAGTTGGGAGAAGCAATGGCGAAAGGTCCAGCTTCTTTGAGAATGCATATGATAGATTCTCTTTACGGGTTGGATGAAACCACGGTGCTTAACCGTGTGAATATCACGAGGTTGGGTTGATGTACACGGATCTTCTTCTTGGAATAAAGTCTCTGAAGATATCTCTGCAACTTTCTTGAATCATTTGAAATATCTGTATAATGTCCCTGCTCTAGTAGATTGGTGTAGGCAGTATTGATTCCGCAGTGGGAGAATTCTTTTGTAGTCACCACTTAGGCTTTAAAGAAATGTTCAGAATACACTTGTACCATCTTAGAAGTGTTAGGGTTTTCTGCGGTTTGTTTTCAATAGATAACTGTTACATATAACAACGAAAAAAGGAACATTCACACACACACATGCACAAATTTGTAAGTCTTAGGGCACCTTCGGTTTCAATAAATAACTGTTACTTATAACAACAAAAAAAAGAACATTCACACACACACAAACACGCAAATTTTAAGTCTTTGGGTATGGCTCCTTCTCTGTTTTTCTTAGTACTTCAGATGGACGATGATCCTCAGCAAAGACTCTGCTCCGTCCACAAAATGCTGACCCGATGGAATCAATGGTCTGACCTCTGCAAAGCCACAAGCATTCTTGAACTTACCTGTTCCTCCAGTCACTGACAGATGTGACATGGCGCTTCCGATCCTGTAAATCCCATAGAAGTTGAGGTTGTCGTTGTATTCTCCACCTTCAAGCATAGCTGTGAAAGCCATCATCTGTGTGCTTCCATCTCCAGAACTTGCAACATAAACTCCTTGAGCTTTACCAAGCGGCTGCGAACCCAAGTCAGGACCAGATGTGAGTAAGTCATCGATCACGGTGATTGTGCCAAACCCGAGACTCAGACCATCAGGACCGAGCTGAGTTTGAATCCCGTTCAGGTTCTGACCAGAGTAAGCTGTACCAGACAAGCCGGTACCAAGAGGCACACCGTTGATACCATTAACCGTTGGGAGGGCACCGTTTGCATTGGGTATGGCAATACCGTCATCAGGAGGAGTGAAACCAATCTGCTTGGCAAAAGGAACTTGGCCGTTGTAAATGTTGCCGAGCAAACCCGTGATGGGCCTGGCCGTGGGGCTGCTTCCTCCAAGTAAATCGTGCATGTAGAGTTCGAAAATGGGGTCTTCAGGTGGAGGATCAAGAGCTGCTGCAAAGAAAGAAACTGTGAACAAGATTGCTGTTAAAAGCAAGAATGGTGATTGCTTAATCATCATCATGGAGAATATTGTTTAGGTGTTTCTTTTTTTGTGGTGAAAGAAGATTTTGAATTGATTTAAGATTGATTGATGAATATGTGAGATGTGTGCAATGGTGTTTAAATAGAGATGTGATTGTGAAGTTGTTGCGATTTATGATTTTGTGTAGTTGTTGAATTGGGTTCTTTATAGCTAGCTGCGTTATCTTGAGTTGTATAATTTGTTTCCTTCATAAAAGTTTGTGAAAATCCTGCGTCAGAGAATGATAGAATAACTCAAATATGTACTATGATCGTCTTTAATTTAGTAGGTACCAATTTTTTTCTTTTTTCATAAAAATTAGACATAGTTGTAGCTTAATTTTGGTGGTTTAGGTTGAATAATTAGAAATTAGTTCATAGTTCAGTTCAAGTAAAAAAAAAGAGAGAAACATAGGGATATGTTTTTGGATGATTTTGTTCATAGTTCAGTTCATAGTTAATGATTTTTTATAGTTCATTCATAGTTAATGATTTTTCAGATGATTTTGGATGAATTAAAATTTTTTAATGATTTGAGTTAAACCAATTTAGAATTTCATTTAAAAACCATATGATTTGAATTTTTATATTTTTAATATAAAAATTTCACCAAAACACTTTCAAATCACATCAATTCTTTTCGAACCCATTAGTTAAAATATTTCTAATAAATGGATTTTATAATACATTTTAAAATTAAAAGCTCAATGACACTAGATCTGAAAATACTTATTTAACTAAACAACATATAACATTTGTATCTTTCATTTAAAAATTAAATTTTCTTTGAATTTTTAGATTCTTGTGGAATTTTTGGGATTGTTCTATAATTTTTTAGCAATTTTTTATTTTTTGAATAAAAAAATCTAAAGTTAACAGATGTTAACTCTCCATTAAGTTGATGATATTTAAATGATTACAATTTTAAAAAGTTAATGTATTGTTTTAGAAAAAAATTTACTTGATGTATTAAATTAGTAATAAAAAATATTATGTATTAAGTTGGTAATGCAAATTAAGTTGGCGTATTGAAATAGAGTTTTTCTTTTTATTTAGTAAAACAAAGTCAATTGTATTTAATAAACTAAGAAATTAATAAAAATTATAAACCAAATAATAAACTAAATATTAAATTGAAAATGAAATAATTTGATCAATTTGACCGAAACATAACGTTTAGATCAGATTTTATGATTTCTCTCACTGATTTTAGTAAAATTGTTTTAAAAGTATATATTTGAAAGTTTATTTAGGTGTCGGCGCATTGTTTAGACCGACTTTTGAAAATTATTAAATTATTTAGATAAGAAATGATTTGTCATTTTAATTTAAATTATTCGAAATTATAGATTGAATACATGAATATTACTAAAAAGAGAAATTAGCAGCCGTAGCCAAATTTTTTTTATAATTCATTACTCACCATAAAAAAATAAGGGATGTGATATTGTATAATCTATAATATTTACATCGTCTTTTTATCTTTTGGCATAGTTGAAACTTTTTCTACAAAATTCAGGAGTTGCGAATAATATTTTCAACATATCCATCTTCCGAAACCCTAAATACCCAAATGTCCTTCGCCGAGGAGTTTGAAGCTAGTAAGCAATCGTTTCTTTCTCCAAATCGCTTTTCTTTTAATCCTTTCTGTTGAATCGACGAACGAATTTTCCAATTAGTTTGCGAAATTAGTGTCCTTCTTACGTAAGCTTATGCGATTTTCCCCAAGTTGTTTTGATCCTTTGGGTGGATTTGATGATTGATGTCTTGTTCTTGAGTTGGTCAAGAGTGATGATTAGCTAAAATGGCATTAACGTCCCTTTTCATGTATTGGATAATATGTTGTAGATTGATCAAGCTTTTGTCGCAATATTGAGGCAATTTAAGTTGTATATGATAAGAGAATGATTCGCTAATCCTGGGAAATAGCGTAGGATGTTTAAATTATGTTATGTGCATTGTGCTTACCTGTAAGTTAGCTTGATTTTGTGTGTTTCTCTTGTTATTGTACTAGTTTTACTTATAGAAAGCGAAGAAAAACAAAACAAAAGTGTTTGTTTGTTTCGTTATTTCTAGCTCTGTCATGGTTCCCTCTTCTTTGGATATAAGACAAGGTATGACCTTGTATAATCTGTTCATCCCATAATAACTAATCAACTATATTTCTTGATATCTCTGCGCAGATCTTGTGTCGTTGGCACATGTTTTGCAGAAGAAATATGCACTCCTGCGTGATTTGGATAAAAGTTTGCAAGGTAACTATCAGTCAAACAGAGGATTAAAGAAAGTATAATTGTTGTCTTTCATGTATTCTTCTTCAATTTTGAGTTCTGTATCCCACATCTTAGTAATAACTTATCGTTAGGGTACCGTACACATGGTCCTTAAATATTTTCACTAAACCGCATAACTTGTTGATTTTGAATGCGTTCTGTTAGAGATGAGTTGTTTGCTGTGTTTTAGTATAAAGTTAGACATTCTTAAGCATCTATATATATATATGCGCTTTGGTTATGTGTTTTGCGGATTGCCTCATCTTTGTATTGTGTCTTTTGGGTTTTGAGTAGAAAATCAAAGGCAAAACGAACAACGGTGTGAAAAAGAGATAGAGGATATTAGAAGGGGCAGAACTGGAAATGTCACACCCAGTACTTCTCTTACACAGTTCTCAGAGGAAGCAATTGATGAACAGAAACACAGCGTCAGGATTGCTGATGAGAAAGTCGCATTGGCAATGCAGGCATATGATCTGGTATGCTTCTGAACTCTCTAATTCCTTGTCTTCCTAAGAGGAGACTTCACTTATATGGTGTCTGCTCTCGTATTTTGTGTAGCTTATGTTTGCAGTTCCGTTTAAACCTTGTTGATTACTCAATATTCCTTTAAAGTCATTATTTTTCAGATGATATATTGCTTCAGGTGGATATGCATGTTCAGCAACTTGACCAGTATATGAAAAAATCTGATGAGGAGATGCGCCGAGGTCATTTTTTTCACTTGCTCTTACATTCTTTTGAAGCTTGAGCTTCTCTCTTATCTTATTCGGTAATAAACATAACATAGTGTGTATTCTATCAGAAAAAGAAAATGCTGCTGCATCAAACCTCGAGGGCAGCGGGGAAGCCGTGAAGGCGGGTGAAGGTAGAAGAGGAGGGCGGAAGAAGTAGGTGGCTTTCAGCCTTTTGTATTATATCATAACATACTATTACATTGCCGAAACCTCAGCAACATGAGCTTATGAGGATGTTGTGGCAGGACAAGGCTAGCAACAGCAGCATCAACAGCAGCAGCAGCAACAACAGGGATGAGTTCAAGTGGCATGGATTTGGATCTTCCTGTGGATCCAAACGAACCAACTTACTGCATCTGCAACCAAGTTAGCTATGGCGAGATGGTTGCTTGCGATAACAATGAGGTATATTTTTCTTGAAACTCACATTGTGAGACACTCTTTGAGACTGATGAATAGAAACTCCTTTACAGTGCAAGATTGAATGGTTCCATTTCGGATGCGTCGGTCTGAAAGAACAACCCAAGGGGAAGTGGTACTGTCCGGATTGTGCTACAGTCAAGAAGAGCAGGAAAGGCCGATGAATTTGAAACTAAAAACTCGTGTTTCGTCAAAACGGTCTAGTATATCTACTTCCATGTAAGCCGTGCCATTGGATAATGACTGTGGATTGTACGAGCCTTGCTTTATCAGTTATCTGAGCTGTTAACTTTGAGTTGTTCCCTCATATAGTGATAAACTTCGCAGACATGTTAAAGCACAATGCACACTTATTAATCATACGTGCTCTAATTCGTCATGTGTTCTGTCTTTTGCTCTAATTCGTCATGTCTCTGTCTTTTGCTTTTTAATTCTTAAAAATCCGAACTTTGGTACATGACAATGTCTGCCTGTGAAATATAAAATCTCAGGGCGTTTGGATCAACTCTACTCTTGAGTGTTTAGGCCTATTATAATGGTGTAATACCAGATATGTTGAGATAGACACTAGGGTCAAGAAAACTTTGAAATGCTTGTGTTAAAAATCTGCCTTTTATAGATTCACAAAACTTACGTATCTTACATAGTTTCATACTATATTGGGATATAACAACCAAAAGAGTTTAACAAGTTATACATTTATGGCTGTCTAAAATCTGATTCGAATTTTTTGTTTTGCCTTAAGTTTTTCCTGTGGCTTTTTGCAGTGGATTCTCTTTGCTTTCCAGTGTTTTCTTCAAGGACATGCTTCCAGCCAGACTTCAATTTTTCCCGAGCAACTGTGAGATTATTGAGTTTCTGCTTCAACAGGGATAAGATCACAGGTAGACCCTGCTTGTTATCTTGCCTCACTGTTTCTAACATATCACGACAACATAGCTTTTCGATGCATCTGTAGAACTTCACTCCAAGATCTTCCATTTTCATCTCTCCCTCTATAACTTTCTCTGCGTTATCCACTGCACTTCTCAGAGATCCAATCTCCAAATCTGTCTCAAACATCTCATCTTCGCATATCGTCATTGCTTCTTGGTAACGGGTTAGTTTTTTATGTCCTGAGGCACCATCAACTTCAATCAGATAACACTTGTTGTTCAGTACCGTGTCTGAGACGGGACACTGTTCTTCCTCAGGGATAAGCTTATAGCTTGGTGTCACTCGTTCTAACCGCTTAGACGTTCTTGTTTTCTTCAGAGGCCTCTCATTAATCGGTTTCGGTTGCAAGATTCTTCTCTTCTTTCCCTCAAAATTGAACACATTCGCAACGTATTTCTCTGACTCTCGCTCGTCATGGCGTTCTTTAGAGTTCTCATCTACTTTAACCCTAACCGCAACACGATTGGACTCGTCGGTTCGGTAAATCTTTGCATCACGAGAAAGAAGAAGACGGTCTTGTTGGGTCTTTTCATCTTCTTGACGTTGTTTTTTCTCGAACAAAAGCTGAATAGATTTACGGAACTCACTGTGTCTGATTCTCTGCTTATCAAAGTCTTCGATCAAGAAAATTAACGATCGATTCTCCAACGGATTCAGTTCTGTACTGATGATCGTACTGATACGTATGATCTTGGCTACTAACTCATCGTTACACATGGTCGTCATCGCTTAGTTCTCAATCGCCTTTTGTCTCACTCTTCTTTTTGTTTTTCTTGTTTACTTTTGTTTCTTACGGAGAAAGGCTTGAGAGCTGAGACTAAACCCTAGTACGCGATATAGAGAGATGAACAAAAAATGGAAATTACTTTCCTTTTTTTAAAGCGTCTATGAATCTTATTATAAAAAAACATACAAATTTTGACGTTGTGTTTAAGACATGTGTGAACTTTTTTTATTTTTAAGATAAAAGAAAATATAAGAGAATTTTAGCGAAATTGTGAAAATTTGATGAGACAACAACAATCTTTTATTAAAAATAACAAAACCTGGAAGTATATTCTTTCACACTAATAACAAATTGATAATCCTATCGAATCGAATATAATAATGACTTAATTCTACAATATAATCTATTTCTCATAAACAAAACAAATTAACCTCAAAATTAATCTGAAATTTTTCTAAATCTCTGTTGATACAATATAATATGCTTTTTAATTGAGTTAATTGAGTTTGAGATCTGTAAACTAATCTCATCCACCAATTTAGAAACGAAGAGACAATTCATTTAATCAATGCCGAACACAATGATGCCTCAGAAAACTTTGATGCTAATAATATCATAACATTTGCCAAATGTGCTGTTTATTTATTGTTATTGAGCAACAAAGGCAAAAAGACTCCTAAAAGAATCGTCTCTCTTCTCTCAACGTTAAGGTGAAAAGAAAACATAAAAGAGTTTAGTGATGTAATTAATAATCCATGCCTCCCATTCCACCCATGCCTGCTCCAGCTCCTGCTGACTCACTTTCGTCTTTGGGAAGCTCGACCACTACTGCTTCAGTTGTTGTCAACAGAGATGACACACTGGAAACAACAACAAAAACAAGTATGTTTACAGGTTTTGGCTTAAGATTCATATGAAAACGAGAATGAATGTTGGAGGGCTTTAGCTTTTGACTTACCTCGCAGCATCAACCAAAGCCGTCCTGATCACTTTCAGAGGATCTATGATACCAGCTTTCACCATATCCACATACTCACCTAGTTTTTCTCCAGAGTTAGCTAAAGACAACCTTCAGATAGTTTGAAATTGGAGTGATAAAGGACTGTTAACTCACCTTTAGCAGCATCATAACCAAGGTCTGGGTTATCTTGCTCCAAGAGCTTGCCAACGATAACAGCACCTTCTACTCCAGCATTTGAAGCTATTGTGTGAACAGGAGTCTGTAAAACCAAATCCGTTAAACAACTCGATTCTGAAGAATCATTAGGTCAAAAACGTTTTTTGAAAAAAAATGCTTACCTTCAAAGCGTTCTGAATGATCTGCACACCAATCTTCTGGTCAAAGTTGGCTGTTGGAAGTTTTTCCAACTCTCTCGCTGCGTATAGAAGAGCCACACCTCCTCCTGCACGTGTTTTCATTTTCTTCTTGAGCAGATCCACAAACTTTTTAGCTTCATGTGAATTAAGTGTTCCTCAGTAGAGGAGACATACCTGGCAAAATACCCTCTTCAACAGCTGCTTTAGTGGCATTCAAAGCATCTGTCACTCTGTCTTTCTTCTCACCAACTTCAGCTTCACTTGCACCTCCAATCTAAACCCACAAAGCCCCAAAGTTCATAACAAGACACTTACAAACCAGACTGCACTGATTTACTACTGACTCATTTTAACATGGACTAACCTTCAAAACTGCAACTCCTCCAGAGAGCTTAGCCAACCTTTCTTGCAGTTTCTCCTTGTCATAATCTGAAGTGCTCAGTTCAATTGCTGACCTAATCTGTTGGTTGCAATACCAAGCAGTTAGAACGATATAACTTCACATCTTTGAAATTTTTTTATTATAGATAAAGCTTGCAAACACTTGATACTTTCTTGCATAAATCCTAATTCTACAACTAATTTATCAGGCACAAGGCTAAAAATTACCTGCTCACATCTTTCCTCAATGGCTGCCTTGTCGCCAGCCCCATCAAGAATAACAGTGTCGTCCTTGGAGACAGTAACCTACAAATAGCCAGACAAGTGTCAAGTACACTTAAAATCCAACAAGGATGTGTTGGCAACGCCACAGTCAGATCAAGCTAACTTCGTACTACAAGCTACCATCCATATATCAGAAAGATTTCAAAGACTTACCCTTTTGCATGTCCCTAGCATGCTCAAGTCCACCTTCTCCAGATTCATGCCAAGCTCATCCGTGATAACCTATATCAAGGCAAGTCAATACTCTTTGACTTTTAGCCAATGCTTTTGCATTGTAGACTTCACAAGACAGACACAGTTTTTACCTCTCCACCAGTAAGGGCAGCAAGGTCTTGCAAATTGGCCTTCCTATTCTCTCCAAAGCCAGGGGCCTTGATGGCACAAACCTATAGAAAGGTAAATTGTCAGGCTCGAACAAAAGAAATACCTTCACGTCAGCAGAAACATTGATACAATTAGAAATTTCAGTTGTTCAAACCTTGATTCCGGCGCGTAGCTTGTTAACGATAAGAGTTGCAAGAGCTTCACTTTCCACATCTTCAGAAACAATCAATAGCGGTCTTTGTTTCTGTAAGTTTTAATTTGGACAACAAACGGAACGACCATTAGATACCTTTCACACGGCATTTTCAAGAGAGAATGATTCCAAATTTACCAAACGAAAAAAAGAAGCATACATACCTTTAGAGCCAACTCCAACACTTTCACTATGGAGTTGATGGTGGAGATCTTCTTCTCATGGATAAGAATGAGAGGGTCTTCCAGTTCCTACATATTGAATTACAATTCTGTAAACTATAAAACTAATTTGACACATCAAGGTACTTGATTGAGTAGTGGAAATAAGAAACTTACACATTTTTGGGTTTTTTGATTGGTGATAAAGTAAGGGGATGTATAACCTCTGTCCAACTTCATCCCTTCCACAACTTCCAACTCGTTACTCAATGTCTTCCCATCCTGCAATGCATTTTAACCACATAAGAGTTTGTTGTTTGACCAATCTATCAGCAATATAAGCAATCATTTCAGCTATTCACTTACTTGTATTGTGATTACACCCTCTTTGCCGACCCTCTCCATAGCCTTTGCGATCAGTTCACCGATTTCCCTCTCTCCATTTGCAGAAATGGTACCAACCTGTGCAATCTCTTCGGATGTGCTGATCATCCTAGCCCTGCTTTTAAGGTTTGTCACAACAGCATCGACTGCCATGGAAATACCTCTCCTTAGGTCCATCGCATTCATTCCTGCAGCAACTGATTTGCAACCTTCGGTGAATATTGCTCGGGTGAGTACAGTAGCACAAGTAGTACCTGCAGGACAAGTTAAGAAAGTTTCGGTAAGAGAGTTTTGATAACTATGAAACCGCAGAATCAAGTTAAAAGCAGTGGATATCTTACCATCACCAGCAACATCATTAGTTGCATTTGCAACTTGTTTCACAAGACTGGCACCAACGTTCTTAACTTTATCTTTGAACTCAATGCTTTTGGCAACGGTGACACCATCTTTAGTAACTTTAGGAGCACCCCAGCTTTGCTCAATCACAACATTACGTCCCTTCAAAGTTGGAATCACAGAGAGTCAAGTCGCAAAAACAATTCAGACCAAACTGGCATTGACATGACAGAAACTGATGCAAGAGAAAAAGAATATACAGAACACACCAGTCATACAAATCACATGCTAATAAAAATTTCAGATTTTGCAATAGAGATAAAAACTCTAGCGAAATCATATTTCAAAATCAGTTATAGATAACTACCTTGGGACCCATAGTGACCCTGACAGCATCGGCAAGCTCTTCAACACCCCTAAGCATCAAGGCTCGAGCTTCAACCCCAAACTTAATCTCTTTCGCTGCATAGTTCCTGCTCCAGCTCATTCTGCTGGAAACCTGAGCACGCGAGACATCAAGTTACTAATGAGGCGAAAGAGAAATCTCTTACCCGGGAATTATAGACCAGCAAAATCAAATGTACCTGTCGTGTGTTACTTGCAATCCTGAGAACAGAGAACAAGAGAAACCAAAATCAATCTAAAAATCGGGATAAAAGCAAGCAGATTCAGAGAGCCCAGACGAAATTGAGGAGACTAGATCGATTTGATTCCCCATTTCCTTCCGTTATTAAAGTGAACCAATCAGAAATCAATCTAAATCAATAAGACGAAAACAGTGAGTCCTTACCTAGCCTTGGAGGCGAGATTAGAAACGAAACGATACATGGTGACTGAGAAGGAAGAAGATGAACAATGACGAAGCGAAGGAAGAGATAATTCGGACTAGGAAGCAAGATCGATGGATAGAAGAGTAACGAGGACTTAATAAAACGAAGGAGAAGACTCTAGAAGCAGCTGCTACTTACTTGATGCTCCTTTTTAGGGTTTTAGTCCTTTAGGGGTTTAACTTCATTTCAAATTAAATTGTTACTAACATTTTCCAATTTATTTTCTCCATTTTTCTTTCGCCAAAAACAGCTTTTGCGATATTATTTTACTCTACTTTTTTAAAAATATCAGCCAACGTTTTCAATTTTATATCCGATGAGCAAAATAATTAAATAAATAAAAAACTGATATCTTAACTTCTGAAGAGGTTCATTTGGTAAATTGTGAAAGGTTCTGACCAAACCTTGATATAATGATATATCAATGTGTCATAATATTAGATTTTTTTTTTGCAAGTTCAAAATTGACCATTGTTTCTGATTTTATTGTAAGTCATCTTTTGTATTAATTTCTTGTAGTGATGTCTTGTGTGGTTTAGTCACTGTGACCGATTAATTTTTTAATATTGGTATCTGGACCCGAAGTAGTATAATCCGAACCGGATTTGAGTTCGGATATAAAATGAGACTTGTATGGTATTACAAATAGATTCGAACCCGAGAAATTACTAACCATACATGACCTGAAAACCCAAAAATCTGAAAAATCCGTCTCGAATCCGAACGTTCACGCCTAGGTGGTCCATTCTAGAGGTCATCAATAAAACTCTATTTGATCTTAGATTATGGTTGGATGCATTATGATAAAATATTGAAGCATTAGCACCAGCCTGAGAATCTTTGCCTGAACATATGTATTTATCTCTGCATGTTAGGATATGCAAATGTCACTTTTTATAGTGATTTGCATTCGCTTTATGGACTCATAGAACGAAGAAGAATTACTGAATTCACTTAAGGTTATCTATGCAGATGAGCTAGTAAGAGAAACTAGATATCATACCCATAAATATATAATCAAATAGATCATATAAACGTTTAGTATCAATAAAATCTTTTGACAATGGAAAAAGTTATTAAACTAGAAAATTATAAATTTTAAAGAGTAAATAGTATTATATCAAATCTTGACTTTACTCTTTTAGATATCGAGAAAATTTGAAAAATAAAGATAATCATTCTCTTTTTATTAACATATATTTTTTGGCTTTATCTAAAAGCAGTGGCGGAAATAGCATGTTAGGAGGAGGGGGGTCAATTGACGCACACAAAATTTTCAGAATTAGTTAAGAGTTTATTAAATATTTATGGTTGACCCTAGTCCAAAAAGATTATTGACTCCTCTAAAATTTTAGTTTGACTATGATACATGATAAGTAAATAAAATAGTAGAAAATAATAACCCAATAACCACCACAAATATTTTAATAATAAAAGAAGTCTATTGAAGTGAGTTAAGCATAATTATTTTTATTAGTTAAAAATAATAATATTTGACACATTCTCAAATTTAAGACACTCTCATAATTATATTGATGATGCATATTAAGTGATAATTTAGATTGTTTTATTGAAAATGACACAATAACAAATGAAGTAGTGATAAGTTGTCTGGGCGGATAGAAATTAAACAACATATTCAAACCAATTCAGAGTGAACGACAAAGTCAAACCTAAATAGTGAAATTTGAAATCAACTCCGAGCTGAATTGAAAAATCATTCAGAAGAGTAATTCAATGTTGTGGCTAGATTCGACCGAATCCACATAATAAATATAATTAATATCAAATCAAAACAGAGTAAATAAAAATATTAAACACAACTTCAAACTATAAAACAAGATAAATAACATAGGAGAAATAAGATACAACTCCCACTACACTAGACTTAACAGTAGTTTTCTACTTAATTTGGTCTTGTTTTTGTAATTATTATTAGATTGAAGTATTAGAAATCATTTGTCCCTATTTTCATTTTATTTTTTTATTACGCTCTCTCATCTTGTTCGAGCTCACATTTTTATCATTTTGCTCAAAAGCCATCCAATTTTTTGATTCGTATAAGATAAATTTCATTGTTTAAGCTATTTTCCATTTACAAATTAGGAGTTGTAATTTTTGTTACAATGATAACATTTTTAATATGAGAATGACATTAAAAAGCTTACAATATGTACATTTTTCTAATGGATTCACCAAAAACAATTATCAAAACATCTAAGGATACTTTTTGTAATGTGTTTAAAAGTTTCATGACTAAAGCAATACATATATTTTATTTTTATATTTTATCAAAACACGTTTATAGTATTTTCAATTCCATTGGAAATCCTAAATATAAACTAAAGTTACATCTTGACTCGCTATTTATATATGCCTATTGAAAAAATTTAAAAATTTGAAGACTAATATATTCTTTTTATTGATTTTTTTCCCAATAATTAAGTATTAGGATTTAACCCATGTCTATTGTAAGGAGAAAAGTTTTATAAATTATCTTTTCTTTTATGTTTAAATGTTAGAATTTAAACCTGAATTGTATTATTAGTTATTAACTTTACTCCAGTCAATCTTTTGCCTGAATTAAGCTAGAACTTTGCAATATATCATATGGTTAAATCTTACTAAACAAGTTAACAGTATTAATGAAAATAAAAAATTATTTTAAGTTATATTTATGGTAATTTTTTTAAACAGAAAGTAGTATGAATGTTTGTTTCGAATATGATACATGGATTTATTTTTGTTTAAAATTAATAAGTTTTATTTTTAATGAATCTAACTATTTTATTTTTATAACATATGTACAAATTATGTAAATATATATATTTATATATATATATTACGAAAATATCTCTTGTGATAATATGATTTTAGTTTGACAGCTATTTTCGTCAACCAAAAAAAGAAAGTTTGATAGCTATTTTCTTTTACCAAACGATGCAATTATAAATTTGAAACTAAATACATATAATCAGATGAAACCAAAAAAACTACAAAACTTAAAATTGTATTAACATTTATCGAATTTTTTGTATAATAATTATTTTTTGGTGGTATGTCATCATGTTCAACGGACCACATGGATGTTTTTTTGTGTCATGTATCTATCACAACTGTTTTATCTATCTTTATTTATTAAATAAAAATTTCATGTTTTGGAAGAAGAGACAATAAAATATTATGAATCAATATACATTTATTCTGATACATGTTTTTTATTTTGTCGTTTTTATTGGTCAACAAATAAGTTTTAGTTTTGTTAAAAACTGAATTTTACTAACATAGAATTCTCTTTCTTTTTTTTGGTCAAACTAATTTAATTTCACAACTTCAAAAAAAGAGTACATAATGTTCAAATAAAAAGTTGCGAACCAACCAGAAAAAAAGAAAATTAAAAAAACGTTCAAAGCATCGAAGTGAAAAAAAATAGGAATGTTATTTATCAGAAAAAAGAAGAGAGAGAGAGAGATCTGGCGGAGAAGGAAACCAAAATTGATATAACTCCGACGAACAAACTTCGTTCCTCTCTTCCTTCAGATCGAAAACCCTAAAAAGAAATTCTTTGTTTTTAGATACCTTTGGTGACAATCCTCTCGATTTTTGAAACTGGTTTCTCGAGATCTACCTCTCATCTCGATCTTTGCGTCAGGATCTGTCTCCTGGTACAATCACAACACCGACGACGAGTTTCCTCTCTGTAATCGGCGATTTCGGAATGGCTTGCGTGATTGGATTCAATGGTAATTAACAGAAAAAGGATTTGAATTGAAGTAGTTGGGGACATTTCCCCTTTATCGAGATTTCGAGTTTTTTTTCAATGGCATCAGCTCAGGTTAAGCCTAGTTCCCGGAGGCAGGAGGTCGCTGAAGCTGGACGGCGTAAGGTAGAGAGATCATTATCCCCCTTTTTTGTTCGATTCTTTGGTTACTTTGGATTACTGAATCATTGATCATATTGTCGCCGTTTCATCAAATTTTGCTCATGGTTATTAGGATCGTGGTTGATTTTCCATACACATGCAATCAGAAACAATGTTCTTATCTGGCCCAGATATTATTCGACAAAGGCTGTGATTTTCTGAAATTGTGTGTTTGTTTTGTTAAATTTATGGATTTAGCTTGAGCAGTTCCGGAAGCAGAAAGCAGCAGAACGAGCCAAAAAGGCCTCACAAAATAATAGTACACAGTTTGTTGATAACAGCCAGCCAAGTGTCACAGATTCAGATGGAGATGTTGCATCCATGTCTAATGGACCTCTGAGGCAATCTGCTGATACCCATCAAATTTCCTTAAACGAAACCCACAAATCCTCGTTTTCTGGAGATGTATATAATTTACCGTTTTCAAATATAGCACCGAACGATGGAAGCAAAGAAAGAAGCCAGAGAGATGATTCAGTGGGCACAGCCGATTTTTCTAGTAGCTTAACAGTGAATAATAGGCCTGAAGTTGTACCTTATAGCAATATAGACAAGCAATCGAGTGGGAATTTTGATCGTGCGACTACTCTAAGAGAAAGTGATGGTTTTACCAAAGGCACGTCTGCTTTTTCTGGAAGCAGTCTGTTATCAACTTCGATGCAAATGGACGGTTTCATGCATGGCAGTGGATTAATCTCATCCGGAAAAGGTACGTTGCTACCATACAAGATTGATGAAGTAATGCTTTTGTTCCCACCATTTCTTCTTTTCAGTTCCTTAAAGGGAACAACCTAATTATTATTTACGGTTTTTGTTGCTAGACTCTCTACAACCTACTACTAGGATGGCAGGGTCTATTCACGAAGTTGCGAAAGACCAACAGGGAAGTGGTGAACTAAGAGGAGGAAGCATTGCGCAGAAGCCAACTTTGTCTAGCAGTTATTTGTTTAGTTCTCCGGACACATCATCTCGAGTTTCTGAATCTTCAGATTACAGTGGAAATATCACAAGCTCTTCGTCGTTTCACTCAGCTAAAAATGAAGCAAGTGTGAAGAGAAATCGTCCATCTTTCCTTGATTCCCTTAATATTTCAAGAGCTCCAGAGATTGAATATCAACAACCTGAGATTCAGGCGGATTTGGTTACATCAAGTGGTGGTGATGGTCTTGGACCATCTTCACTGCAGTATATATCAGGGAAAAGAGACAGTAATGGACCATCATTGACAACCGGATCATCTGATTCTCCTTATCATTATGAAAATTTCAGGAGTCCTTTGTTTCCTATTGCCAACGGAGTAATGCCAGGTTTCACAGATTACTCTATGCCAAAACAAAATGATGATTTTGGTACTCTGGAACAGGTAATATACTTATTTCTTCCACCATCTTTTGTTTTGTATATGTATTTTCGATATGCTACATAATAGCTGGAAAGTTATGTTTGAATAGTTTTGAGATGAGAAGGAGCGAGAACTGGTATGCTTTCCCCATTTAGAAGAATTAAGTGGGAATTCTTCTCATGATATATGAACATTAGCAATTTGTCAAAGATTTGTGGTTGATGCAGCTCGCTGGTGGTTCATATTCTTTTTACATTATCATGCATTTCTCTTTTATTTTACTTTGGGATGCTAGCTTTCACTGTTCCTCTTTGTATATACCTTTTGTCCTGATTGTATTCTAAGTTACGGTTTCATATTTCCATTTGTAGCATATTGAGGATTTAACACAAGAAAAGTTTTCACTGCAAAGGGATCTTGATGCTTCACGTGCTCTGGCAGAATCCTTAGCATCTGAAAATTCTTCGATGACAGACACTTATAACCAGCAGGTACATGAAGACTTATGGCATCCTAGTTAGATAGTGTCCAGCATACTAAGAAAACAATCTTCACCAGTTATAGTAGACGACTAATTATTTGCATATAGTCATGCTTCATTGGTCGCCAGAGTTTTCTGTCATGTGGTTTTGGGATCCATGGGAGATGCAAATATTGGAATCTTATAATTCATTATTCGGGTGGAAGTGAATTGAGTCTCATTTAAACTGCCGTGCTCTTAAGCCATTGTAGACTATGTTGTGAAAAAAAGAACCTTTTTAGACTACTAAAACATTGCTGCATTCACAAGTGAGACAGAGATGGTTGTTAAACAACATTATCTATTGTTGAGAATGAACGATGTCTTGTTTTGTTTACTATAAGACATGTCTCCGCTGGCCTTTTGTAAATGTCCCTAACCTCACAATGATTCATGCAATAATTTTTCTCGCTTCTATCTCATCCAGAGAAGTATTGTCAACCAACTAAAAGATGATATGGAGAAGCTACACCAACAGATCCAAGCACAAATGGTTAGTATTCTGTTAACTACCTATGATCAACAAATCACAGTTGTATATGCTAACAGTATATTTTGGTAAAGCATGATATTGCATTTTGCTGCTTTCATCCGCTGAAGCTATTGTCTAGACTATAGATTTGTTCCAAAAGCAGGGATGTCTACGTAATTGGCAGTCCAGCTATCAAATTGCTTGATTTTTACTTATGAGACTCAAAATTTGAGTATGCCTGAGTATGATTCTGGATGAGTATCTGTATGCCATGCCATTTCTTTCATCCGCTGGGGTTATTGTCTAGATTATTTGAAAAGCTGTTACTTGATTTTACCCTGTTGCCTTACAGGGGGAACTTGAGTCTGTCAGGATTGAGTATGCGAATGCGCAGCTAGAATGTAACGCTGCTGATGAGCGTTCCCAAATACTGGCTTCTGAAGTCATCAGTTTGGAAGATAAGGTAATAAGATTTGACGTTTGTTCTTACTATCGCATTAGTTTTTAAAAAAGAACCAAAAATGTGCAAAAGTGTGCAGTGACATTTTTAGTTTACTCTTTGGATGTTTCCTCTACCTTCAGATGCTCACATTTATCTGTTTAGCGGTTAACTTTTTCTTGGAACATATATTAGGCTCTCAGACTCAGATCTAATGAGTTAAAGCTGGAGAGGGAACTGGAGAATGCAAAAGCAGAGATGTCATCTTACAAGTATGCTCTTTACTGTATATTTATTTACCTCTCTGTATCTTCACCTTTACTTGATGTTTGGTCCCAAAAAAACCCTTGGGAGTCGATCTGTTCTGGGATATATAATTCACATCTTAACTATCAACTGTTATAGGAAAAAATTACAGAGCCTAGAGAAAGATCGCCAAGACTTACAGTCTACTATTAAAGCTCTTCAGGAAGGTATGCACACTGAAATCTGTTCCTCGGAAAAGTAATGTGAGTCTCAAAATTCTGTCTATCTTATATTCTTCATCTTCCTTTTCAGAGAAGAAGGTCCTACAGACTATGGTGCAGAAAGCTTCCTCTGGTGGAAAATCCTCTGATCTCGGTAAAAGCTCTACTAGCAGAAAAAACGCATCAACCTCTACAGAAGGTCTTGGTAATGGTCCTTCTATAAATCACAGTAGTAAATGCGCACCAGTATAGAAATCGGAAACATATTTTGGATGTCTAAGCTCATATATATCTTTGAATTCTAAATCATGCCTATGAAGACTCTAGCTGATTTGCTGTGTAGTCGTCTTCCAAACCTGGTTACTATATGAACTTTAATATTTTTTAATCCTTTTTTTCTCTTTGTTTCCTTGGTTCAGCAATTTCAGATACTATGCCAGGGAGCTCGAACCAGGAAACAGATTCTACTGCTCTGCTCGAAAGTGATTCATCTACTACATCTATCATTCCTGAAACTGGACAATTAACTCTTGAAGGCTTTTCATTGAGCGTCCCAGCCGACCAGATGAGAGTGATTCATAACATTAATACACTGATTGCCGAGGTGGTAGTCATGGATTATTTATGTGAATTTTGTCTTGTTTTTTTTTTTTGGTTTTCTTTAGTTATGAGAATCAATACTTATCAATTCTCAAGGTGTTTTCATTTCTCAATCTGGATGATAACGTGACAGTTATTTTGCATCTTTGGCTGCAGTTGGCAATTGAAAAAGAGGAACTGGTGCAAGCATTGTCGTCTGAGTTATCTCAAAGTGCGCGGGTAAAGGTACATTAACAGAAACCGAATGTCACAAAATCCATGGTCCAGCGCAGACTAAAAGCATGTCTTGTTTGACTTCAGCAAGAGTTTTTGTTTCAAGAATAAGAGTGCTCTGTCTAACATCATTCGTAAATTCCGGCCATGCTTTCTATATGGTTCCATGAGATTATATCGTAGTCAGCATAGTCTCAAGATATAATCTGGTCCCGGCGCTCAATTATTTACTCTGGTTGTGTAATTACGTAGCGTTTTTATGTTTGTGTGTTTCTTATATATATTGTGTTTCTCTTGTTTCCTCAAGTCTTTATATTTTGCATGTTTCTTAACCACAGGAGCTGAACAAAGAGTTATCCAGAAAACTTGAAGTGCAGACGCAGAGGTTAGAGCTTCTAACAGCAAAGAATATGGCCATAGACAATGTTTCACCTGCAAAGCAGCCGGATTCTCATGTTGTTCAAGAGAGAACACCGATTGCAGATGAGGGCGATGAGGTACATTCTCTCTCTCTCTCTCTCTGTATCCTCTGGTCAAAGTTCCAAACTTGGGTCTGTAAAAAAGACAACACGTTAATTATCTCTCTTCTCAGGTGGTAGAGAGGGTTCTAGGATGGATCATGAAGATGTTCCCAGGAGGGCCGTCGAAAAGAAGGACAAGCAAGCTTCTGTAATGCACGACTGGCCCAGCCTTGAACCTTCTTGCCATTCTGTACATCCCCGGCATAGCCATGGACCGTTATTGCTTCTTCTCCTTTTGTTCTGGAAGAATTCATTTTCGCTATTTGATCCAAAAATTTTGGGTTTGAGCAAAATCAAGAAGACAGCAGAAATGGTATAGTGAGACACGAAAGCTTGAACAGAGAGAGAGGTTTATATGAGTGCGTTTTTGTTGTTTTTTGACTTAAATTTTTGTAATTGTTGATTATAGCCAGGTTAAAGGTGTTCCAAGCAATATACTAATTACCAAAAAATTCCGGTATGGTTCTTTTTTTTTTTTTAATTTTAGTGTTTTTTTAACTACATGAATCGGACTTTTTGATGTGCTTTGATTCTATTAAAGGGTAGTCAAAAAAGTTCCTACCTTTTTTTGTTTTTATTCCTTTTTCCAAAGTTTAATTAATTGTTTAAAAGTTGACAAAAAAAAATTAATTGTTTAAAATTTATAAATTTATATGTTGGTTAAATCATTAAATCTGTTTTCTTTTAGCTCCGTTTTGGTTCTGTGTCGCCTGCAGAATCTTGAATCTTGATTATTACCTAATCGAAGAAATCAAGAACCGTAAACGAAAATGGATTTTCCAGAAGTGGCGTTGGTCAACGTCTTGTCGCGATTTCCACTGAAGACCATCGCGAGATTCAGATCAGTGAGCAGAGAATGGAGATCGCTCATCGATTCCGACTTCTTTCGAGATCACTACATCTCCCTCAACTCATCTTCTTCAATCTCGTGGTCAATCATCCAAACCAAACCTTACAAACTCTCACTCGAAATCGTTGGCCACCATGGATGCCAAAGATGGGGACTTGATCGTTCTCCTGGATCTTTCTTGCGTTTCTTCGCCAAGACCACAATCAGAAGACTCTTGGTCTTAGCTTGTACCGATGGTTTAGTCTCGATTGTCGCAGAGACTAGTGATGGATCCCCTTTGTATTACATCGGAAACCCTTTGTTGGATGATTGGTTTCGAATCCCTCTTCCTCCTTTTCTCTCTTCGCAGGATCTCAACAGTTTGCGGAAGAACAAGCGTTTCAGTGACACTGGATTGGTTACGAAGATTCAGAGTGGGATTGTTGTGAGTTACAAGGTTGTTTGGATGTTGACACACGATTGGTCCTCTGATAAACTCGATTTCATGATTTACTCATCTGAAACAGGGACGTGGGAAGCACAAAACGTGCGTTGTCTACACGCCACGGTCTGGGAAAGACAAGACAAATCGATTGCTTTGAACGGGATTCTTCACTGGCTTTCCGAGGATACTCCCACTTTCGACGCAAGTTCTATTGTAGCTTACGATTTCTATGGAGGTCATGATGATGGAGAGTGTAGGATCATACATTTCCCCGGTAGCGAAATAGATGAGGCAACTGGATATGGCAAAGATGATGTGTTACGGCTTTTCAGGAGAAGCTTCACGGCCTCGGAAGGATTCATTGTGTATTTCAACGAGTTCCGTGAGAATGGCGACAACTTGACATTACGGGTTTGGAGGCTAGTCAAGTATGAAGATTCTCCTGATGCTTGGCAACTCTCTTGGGACCTAAAGTTGCTGTCTTTGATCGAATCTGGTATCGATCATTTCCCCTTGGTGATGCATCCTTTGAACTCCGAGATTATCTACTTCTGGAGCAGGAAAGTGAAAGGTCTAGTCTTGTTTAACTTGCGCACTCGTGAGTTTAGTCTTCATAAAGAAACCGAAGAAGATGGCAAGTGTATGGATGGTTGCTTCTTGAGTTTTAATGGGTGCAGCGAGTATATGGACAAAATCTATAAATACTCTCTCCCATTGTTCCATGGTGGTCCTAACAATCTCTTCTTTTCACAGTATGTTCTCCCTCGTTGGCTGCACCGTCTTCCTCGTCCTCAGCCTACTTAGTGTGTACTCTGTTTTGAGCTTCAACCTTCTCCAACGTCTACTCTAATTGTAGAAGACATCAAATTCGAATTAGGTTGTCAAAAACATTAATGACAATTCTTTCTTTTGTCTCAATCTTATTAAACTCAGTTCAATGGTTAAACAATTGTACATTACAAACTAAATATGTAATGATTCCATCACATTCGAGCTTGTGAGACAAATATACAATCGGAAAAACGTTTCATGGACGTTTAGCATCACGATATAAGATATCAATCAAAGGTTTGAAAGTGAAATGGTGATGTTTTATAACATTCAGTTGAAAACAAAAGACAGAATAATCATCCAACATAATGTTATAGTACCCACAATCATTAAACATTCAGCCCCATTCAAGTCTATCTTGTATGTCATTCATCAAAGAGTAGCAGCAAGAACCTTTACCAACTCATGTGACAAGGTAATTAACACTTAAGTTTTGAAACTTAACTCCATGTAGGCGTCGGACAAACTAGTAATATAGGATACGAAGACTACACAATGTGAACAGCTGATCATTCTTATTACAAACCCGAGTTTCGACAAAGGATTAAACTTTCTGGTTAGAAACTGTTTTTAGTCGACTTTGTATCATGTTTGGAGAGAGCCCAACAACCGTAAGCATGGAGAACAAGAAGCACTAGAACATAAGAAACAGAATTAGCTCAATCCACATCCAAAGTGATCAGATTCACCAGGACAGCCTTAGACAGTAGTTCGCCACAAGTCCAACTTAGCTCCACCGAACCATTATCTACATTACAACAGATTTAGCTCAGAGTTTGAATCTATCTGTACGTTACATCTAAGTTCAAAAACAAAAGATGTATTCACCGTAAATAAATAAGTTTTTGGTTTGAATATAATTTCACATTCATTTCAAAAAACAATTTAGGATACGAAGAATAAAAATCTCATGTTCGTTAGTATAATCATTTTCTGTTGTAACTCTTTCAAACTTTAAAATAATTTTTTTTTCTGTTTTTTAGTTTTCAATTTGATTATCATCATTTGTAAAGTAAAACAAAAATGAAAATAATAAAGTAAAAACATTATAGAAGAAGTCAAACAAAACATAGATGGCCACCCACACATCTCTCAAACGAAGTTTACTCATTTCTTTCTTCACCACACACTACATAATCCGAATTATGAAAAAAGAACACTATATATACAGTTCTCATAACAAAATAAAAATATCATTCGATCAATCAAAGCTCCAACAAAACCACACTTATTCATCAAAGTTGATCAAATAATGTCGAACTTGCAACAATCCTACAATGCTGGGCAGACCAGGGGCCAAGCTAACGTCTCTTATTTCATCCCATTTCTTTTTTTAATAGTTTATAATCTAAAGTTGAATTTGTGTAGTAATGTCTATATTGGTGTATATATATGTGTGTGCAGGAGAAGGCCGAGCAATGGACTGAATCCGCCAAGGAAACTGCACACAACGCTCGTGACAAGACTGCTAATGCGGCTCAGTCCACCAAAGAATCCGCCCAACACGGCCAAGAACAAGCCTCTGGTTTCATCCAACAAGTAACTTTATGCTAAACCATTGCTAATTATGCATATGATATGAATTAGTAAGAATACAAAACTTATGTTTATAATGTTTTTGGGGACAGACTGAAGAGTCAGTGAAGAACATGGCTCAAGGTGCGGTTGATGGTGTCAAGAACACTCTTGGCATCAATGAGAAGAAATGAGAAGTCAATATACTTCTCATGTTATATCATTCTATTTATTTGGAGTTATATAAACACTTTTTTGCTTTCTCTAAATTAATTTTGTAATAAAGTTTGTTTTTTTTTGTGCAATATTTTGTCAAGAGACATGCATGAGAAGTAATAAAATGGTGTGATAAAGCTGCCCTAACCGAGTTATGTTCGACCCATGATTTGGTTTCCTGTGATGGTTTAGCTGGTTTGGTGATTTCAACAAAGATGGACATTCGATTTTCAGATTTTGTTAAATCGGTCCAAGCTAGAACCAAAATTTACGTCAGTGTGTTTTTTGTTTTGTTTAATGGTTCTATTCAGTTGATGTTTAGATTGAATTTAGATTTTTTCTTAAAAAAAATACATAATAAACTAAATATATCATTTGAATTAGTAGTAATTACGCTTACTTCTCTAGTTTAAGCCTTATTGTTAAAAATTAAATGCAAATTTGTGTTTTTATTGAATAGTCCAAATTTGTGTTTATTAGCAAACAGACAAATTTTTATTTTGACAAGAGAAACAGATCTAAAAGACAAACCCTGCAAATGATCGAGAAGCTACAATGATACTAAAGAAGACAGATAAAAAAAGACCGTACAATTGCCTTCATGAACACAAAACAAAACCGCTCCAAGATCTCTCGCTTACTCATCAGTCACGCATCCGGCTGAAGCTGATTGCACATTCTTGATGTACTGTTTGATCATATATCATCCAACCATTTGTTTTAGAAGCAAATCCAATAAATGACAAGAGAGATACATCACATAAATACATACAAGTTAGTGGTTTCATTAATACCTTGTATAGGACTCCTCGGTTAACCTTGTATGCAGGAGCAGTCCATTTCTTTCTTCGCTCATTCATTTCTTCGGCCGAGACTTGTGTGTCTATTCTCTTCTTTCCTATGTCAATTGTGATTATGTCTCCATTCTCTATCAGACCGATCGGACCACCCTCCTGCTCACCAAGAAAGCTTTCAACATTAATATCTATTTTACTATTTGAAAGATTACAAAAGCAGAGCCAGTGGAGAGAGAGACAGACCTGAGCTTCAGGGCAAATGTGGCCAACAACAAAACCATGTGACCCACCTGAGAACCTACCATCAGTCAGCAATGCACATTCCTGCAAGTACCAACAATAAGATAGTGTGTGCACAAACATAAAGCATGCATATCTCAATTACTCAACTCGTAACAAAGAAAAACGAGTGTATTTAACTTAAAACACAGAAACTGATCAAACTAAAGAAAAAGGTAGTACCTTTCCAAGACCGGCACCCATTATTGCACTTGTTGGTGTCAACATCTCTGGCATGCCTGGACCTCCTTTAGGACCCTCTCCTCTGATAACAACCACTGTTCCCTGTAACACGACATGCATCTCAGCAGATAGTAGAAACTAACCAGCACCTGGGATGAACTTCATATCAGAAATGCAATTACCTTAAAACTCATTGGGTCTGCTGATATAGCAGCCAACATAGATTCCTCTCCTTCAAATACAAGTGCGGGACCTAAAACAAATAGTTCCATTATATATAACCCCTGAAATGGAGAAGTCTTCAACTAGAATGTGGAGTGTAAAAGGAGGCATAAGAGCGAATCAACATTACCAGAGAAATATAATCCCTCTTTGCCTGTTATTTTTGCTACAGAACCCTCTGGCGCAAGGTCCCCTCTCAAGATTTGGATGTGTCCAGTCTCCTTGATTGGGTTTGACACAGGTCTAATTATAACCTGGGACATTGTAAAAATAAATCAGACAAATGTATAACTAACATCCATCATAATCAAGACGAAACAGCTCATAGATTCTTATGAAATAACCAGGAAGAGTACAAATAAACTGACCTGGTCTTCTGGTAAGCGAGGTACATTTTCTAAGTTTTGAGCCAAAGTCTGCCCTGTGACTGGTAGAAGACAAAAAAAAAGAATTGTTGCGTAATCAGCTTTGTAAGTAACTCACATCAACCCAAAATGTTAATATGAGTTTCTATAAAGTTTAACAATTGATACCTGTGATACAGTCTCCATCCATAAATCCAGCATCTAATAAATAGCGAAGAACAGCTGGTGTACCACCTATCTGTAGATAAAAACGACAACAAAAATACAAAATGATCAATAAAATACAAATAACTAATAAGCAAAATGATATTGCAAAAGACGCACCTTATGAATATCTTCCATAACGTATTTCCCACTTGGTTTAAGGTCTGCTAGAAACGGAACTGCGTCGCTGACCTTCTGGAAATCGTCAAGGGTCAACTCCAAACCCACAGACCTGAAATCATCTTCCTTTATTACCTCAGTCTATTGTTTTCCACGATAATAATAAGCAATTGTTATTAAACGTTACCTCGCAATAGCAATTAGATGCAATACAGCATTGGTCGATCCCCCAAGTGCCATGACAGTAACCATCGCATTACGAAGTGATTTTGGAGTGATAATGTCGCGTGGCTTCAAGTCCATCTTTAGTAATTCTAGAAGGTATTTTCCAGCTAACCGGCACTCGTCTAGTTTCAACGGGTCTTCAGCAGGTATCGAAGAGCTTCAAAAATAAATAGGAACCACATAAATTTCTAGTGATCATATAAACTTTTGAAATAAGCAGAATGCAAATACAGATTAAGATTTCCTGATAAGCATAAGTCTGAGAGAATGTATGGTCGTATAATGTAGTCTTCATTGTTGAAAGCCTAACCTGTAAGGAAGGGACATTCCCATAGCTTCGATTGCAGAAGCCATTGTATTAGCAGTGTACATGCCACCACAGGCTCCAGCTCCAGGACATGCATTATGGAGGACAGTCTTTCTCTGTTCATCACTTATGGAGCCACCAACAAATTCTCCATAACTCTGAAAATACAAAATTGGGAAAAAAGCATGAAGAAACACATAAGTACTGAAGCGATTAGACACCAAACTCACATATATTTTTGTTACTAAATCCCATAGTTGTAATCGCTTAGAAACAATGTAACATAAATAACACTCAAAAATAGAAACGAGACGAAAAATATACCTGGAAAGCAGATACTATGTCGTATGTCTTCTCTTGAAAATGGCCAGGCTGCAATAAAATCAAAGCAACATAAATAAATGGATCCAACTAGTCACAAGGTTTTGGGTTTTGGGAACTCTCTCCTAATCAATTAGGAAACTTGATAAATCTAGTACCTTGATGGTTCCACCATAAACCATAATGCCAGGTCTATTAAGCCTTCCCATGGCCATAATTGTTCCAGGCATCTGGAAAAAAACGCCACAGAAACAACAGTAAGAGCAAATCAATCACATAACTATACAGATGAATAAACAACACAGGAGAGGGATGATTCCAAAAAAAAAAAGCTCACATTTTTATCACAGCCAGGAATAGAGATGTTGCCATCATACCATTGAGCGCTCATCACAGTCTCGATACTATCAGCAATCAAATCCCTAGATTGCAAACTGAAACACATCCCTCTCGTTCCCATCGAGATAGCGTCACTCACACCAATGGTATTGAATCTAAACCCTACCATTCCAGCTTTCTCTACTCCCTCTTTCACCGCCTCCGACAATTGAAGCAAATGCATGTTGCATGTGTTGCCTTCGTACCATACCGACGAAATCCCGATCTGGGGTTTCAGCAAATCGTCGTCGGATAAGCCCACGCCGTGAAGGATGGCTTGTGACCCACCCTGGGATTTGGGCTCGGTGATTCTGGAGCTGTACTTGTTGAGCTTGTTGGAGTCAGTGAGAGGAGGGGAGGGATCGGCGGTTACGGATTGGACGGAGCAGGAGAAGGTTGATCGGCGGCGGCGAGAGTCGTGGTCAGTGGAGCGGACATTGTGTGAAGGGAAGAGAGGTTTGCAGGGGAAGAGAGTGGCGCGTGGTGAGAGGATTGTGGCATGCATTGCGCGCGTGTTGAGGGATGAAAGTTTGAAACTTGCAGATGGGTTTTTGGCGGCGACCGTTTACAAAGTCTGTGAAGTCTGAGAGTGAGTTAGAGAGAAAGAGAGAAATGTGGTAAAATGGTTCGGTTGAGAACTGAGAAGAAAGAAAGACATGGTCAAAATTCAGATAGATACAGACGTCAGAAAGTAGGGTTTTCCGGTGGTTTATTAAAACGATGCCGTTTGCTAGCTGTCTTTTTTTCTCACCAAACAAATCAATGGACTTGTTTTTAAACAAGTTATACAGTATGCTTTTAGAATTTTGTGGAGTTTATGATATATACAAAACACAATTTTTTTTTTGTCAACTGGTAGATTTTATTATAAAACAGAGTTCAGAACAAAATGGTTCAGAGAGAAAACATCCAATAGCCTCAAACAATGAGGAAACCAAAAAACTAACCTAAAAAGAGGTATAGAGAATATTATTGTCAAAGATATCTTTAAGCCAAAGAGGATAACCTCGAGATATAAACGAGTGAAAATAGTTATCGGAAAAAGCACTTTGAGCAATGAGATTAACACCTCTATTAGTTTCAAAAACTTCATTTTCAAAATTCCAATCTGCAACAGAATCAAGAGCCAACTTAAGTTATTCAGATTGTGCCGTAAAGGAAGGTCATGTTTGTGGACGATTTATGGCACCAACTAACTCAACTGACTTCAAAGCAAAGATGACTGAAGACATATTGAGGTGAACAATACTATTAACTGCCCAAAGAAGGCATTGAAATTTAGCCGAAGCATAATTTTGAATTCCAGAGAAAGCATGTCGGCTATGCAGAATAACTTCGCCCGTATGGTTTCTAAGAACCCAAGATACTCCTACAAGTTTTTTTCTTTTCAACCAAGAATATGCAACATTACACTTAAGCCAATTAACCGGAAGAGGACGCCAAGTTCTAGTTACACGGGTAGTAGACATATCCATATTGCTAACTATATCATTATAAACTCTGTGAGCTAAAAATTAGAGGTCAGAATCTTCAATGATCTTATGCATCGTGTCTATAGTCCAAGAACGTTTACTTTCAAACACTAGAAAGTTTCTAGATTTCCAAATGTGCCAAAGAATCCAAGGAAATCTAGTTCTAATGTCTAAAGGAATTGCCTCATCTTTCACAACCGTAATCAAATGATAAAAGTTGGAGAAAAGCAAACCTGAACTAAAACCTTCTGCAGACATAGGAAAGAGAGAGACTGCCTAGATTTGTCGAGCTGCATCACAATGGAAGAGAACATGGTTGATAGATTCACCTTCTCTTCCACAAATCTGGCTTCTAGAGTCTGATTTGATACCCCTAGATCTGATTTTGTCAATAACCAGAAGAGCTCCGCTAAGTGATTTCCAGAGAAATTTCTTGATCTTTAGAGATGTTTTTAATGACCAAATGTCATTTTTCAACCCGTTAAGAGAAGGAAGGGCAGAGGCAGACGAATCAGATCTTTGTTTTTCTTCTAGTTAGCCAACCAGTAACCTGATTTAACCGAATAAGCACCACTGTTATTATATCCCCAAATCCAAAAATCATCCTTAAATCAAAACAGGTTTGGACAGGATATTCATGTTAATATCTTCAGGATAAAACAGGCTCTTTAGAGTACCTCTTGACCAATCTCGATTTTGGAAATCAATGAGATCACAAACTGCTAAATCTATGTTAATAATAGAATTCTTAATAAGAGGCCTTCTCATGTTATCATCTCGAATCTAGGAATATGTCCAGACCTTAATGTTATTTCTATTTCCTACCATTTAAAAAAGACCTTGGTATAGCAGATCACGACCATGGAGAATACTCCTCCAAGGAAATGAGGGTTGAGAAGAGAGGCCAGCCAAGAGAAAGTCTATCTAGGAGAAGTACTTGCTTTTCAGAACTCGAGAGAATAAACTTGAAGGATCTTGCAGAAGTCTCCATGCCTGCTTAGCTAATAAAGCTTGATTAAAAATTTCTATGTCTTTAAAGCCTAAGCCGCCATTTTGTTTTGAAAGGCACATTCTGTCCCAACTAATCCAATGCACCTTTCTTTTTTTTCCAAGGAGCTCCACCAGAAATCAGCCATTGCACTCCTAAGAGAATCACAAGTCGTTTTTGGTAATCTAAAACAGGACATGGCATAAACTGGCATTGCCATAGCAACAGCCTTAAGGAGAACTTCCTTACCACCTTGAGACAACAAATGAGCAAACAAGCCTAAAAGTCTGTTTTTCATGGATTGGTGGATATAAGATAACATCTCAAATTTTGAATCCTTGAAACATTCAGGAAGTCCTAGATATTTTCCTATACCACCTTAATTCTCAATACCAAAAGTCTGCCTAACCATCTCTTTTACCCGAGAATCTACCTTGGTTCCAAAAGTGATGAAAGACTTACAAGGATTCATTTGTTCACCTGTCGCTTCTCCATAAGTCTTAGGAATGTTCTGAAGAGCTTCACATTGTTGTGCATTTGCTTTACAAAGAAACAGGCTTTCATCAGCGAAAAGCAAATGATGAACATAAGGACCTGCATCTGAGAATTGAATTCCAGAGATTTGAGAAAGATGTTATGCTCTATTTAATAACTGTGTAAGACCTTCAGTGCATAAAACAAAGAGAAATGGGGATAAAAGATCACCTTGCCTCAAACCTCTTTGAGGGATGATTAGACCATGAGGTTTATCATTAAGCAAGACAGAATACGTGACCGAGGAAATGCAAGTCATGATCCAAGAAATCTATTTATGATGAAACTCCAATGTCATTAATAAAGCTCTGAAGTATTTTCATTCTACTCGATCAAAAGCTTTTGTCATATCAGATTTGATGGCCATAAATTCAGAAAGAATGGTTGTATTAGAGGATAAGCTATGGAGGATTTCATGAGCAACAATAATATTGTCAGAAATTAACCTTTCTGCAATAAATGCTGATTGCGTAGGAGATACAATCGAAGGGATAATAGGTTGCACACGGTGAACTAGAATCTTAGCTATAATCTTGTACAAAATTGTGCAAACACTTATAGGCCTAAGATCAATCATAAGAATAGAATTAACCTTTTTAGGAAGAAGACATATGTGAGTATAATTCCATTCTGTAAGGAACAACCCAGATTAAAAGAAATGCATGACTTCTGCTGCAACTCTGTGACCAAGAACATCCCAATACTTTTGGAAAAATAACCTTGACATATCATTAGCACCAGGAGCATTAGTAAAATTAATTGAAAAAACTGCATCCTGAATTTCAGCTAGAGTTACTTTTTTTATTACACTAGCGTTCATAGATTGGGAAATCCAGGACAGAAAATCATGGAAAAGATCTTGAAAGTCTGATGGATTAGTTGATGTGAACAAAGTAGTGAAATAGTCTACTACAACTACACCTTTGGAGGCCTCCGATCTCTGAACAGTCCCATGAACATCAACTAATGTTTCAATAGCTTTCCTTGAACGTGTTGGCACTAACGGAAGCATGAAAGAACTTACTGTTATTATCTCCAACTTTTGCCCATTGCTTTCTATTTTTTTTGGATCCAATACGACTCTTCATCTTTATAAACCCGGACCAAGTCTGCCTTAAAAGAGCGCACCTTGGTCAGATTTGGAAAATGACAAGAATGTTCATCTTCTAGGAGAGCCTGCAACTGCAAAATTCTTTCCTTTGAGTTCAAGTTATGCACTTTCTTCAATTTGCTTAAAGCTTTACGACATAAACTGATTTTATGAGAAACAGAGGCGCCACTCAAAGGATGAGGAGATTCCCAAACATGATGAATGGCATGTTTAACTTGAGGTAATTGTAGAAATCTTCTATCAAATTTGAACTGGCCTCGGTAAGAATCATTTGATGCTAGAAGATTGATTAAAACAGGCTGGTGATCAGATCCACGTTTCTCTAAAAAAAACTTGATTTGATGAGGGAAGCATCTTGTGTCATTTCTTATTTCCAAAGCAACAATCAAGCTGAAATTTGATCCACATGTGACTTCTCATGCCTCCCCAAGTGAAAGCATTACCAGAACTTGCTAATTCCTGCATTTCAGAAGCTTTGATCATGTTACCAAAAGGAGCAAAGGTAGCATCATTTCTACGAGGGCCACCAATCTTTTCACCATTATGTAAAATGTCATTGAAGTCTCCGAACATGCACCAACTAGCCTTACACATAATCCCCAATCTAGTAATCTTTTTCCAAAGAATTGGTCTAAAGCTACTCGAAGGTTCACCATATACACATGACATAAAGAATTTAAGAGAATCGAACTGTACTAAACAGTCTATTAGGTTCTTATCAACACGCTTTAATTCTACAGCCACATTCTTTTTACAAAATAAAGCTAAACCACCTCCTTTCTCGATAGGTTCTACGGTATAAACACGAGCATAACCTAACCATTCCTGAATATCTACCAAGACATCCCTATTGTGCATTGTTTCCATAAAAAAAAAATCTCAGGAAAATAGTTGCTACGTATTTCCTTGAGGCGCAGAATTACCAAATCTTGATACCGTCCCAAGTCTTGGCAATTCCAGCTTAAAAGGCTCATAAATCCTTTGGCAGCCCTTTCTTTGGGACCGCCTTTAAACACTTTGGCTTAGCAACCTCACTTTGATCTATTTCTTCAGTGGCCTTCCTTTTAGAGGTAAAGTTCTTACAAAAGGACTAATGACTAAGTAAAGCCGCTGTATTTGAAGAAGGGAAGTCTGCAAAAGATTTTCTCTTACTTCTAGGAGGCTTCCTACGCGGTTTAGAAGTTGTACCTGAAGGACCTGCCTGACCAACCATATCCAAGCTATACATATCTTCATCAAAGTAAGTATTAGCTGAACCTTCATAGCAAACAAATTCAAGAGAGAGGAACTGAGCAGCTAATTTTCTGGCTTGAATAGCAGAAGCTAGGAGTTTAGAGTGATAACCGGAAGATTCTGGTGCAGGAATAGCAGAATCTTGCATCCCAAATTCAAAAACTGGCGCTTTGCCTATATTAACCACATTAGTAATTGAAGGGAGGGCATTCATGCTGAGGTAAGATTTTTGAGCCATAGGATCAGAGCTAAGATCAGCTAAGGATATTTTTATTCTCTGCTCTCTAATGATTTTTTCTGAACCAGATGCAGAGAATAAGTATTGACGCATTCCTTCAAGAACATCTTCAGCAATCTTTTGTCTTCCAGCATTATGATCAATTCCAACTTGCGATTCCTGTAAAACTCCAAAGAGAGGATCTGATCTTTTAAGAAAAACTTGAGGAGAAGCGTTAGGAATTGCCCGAGAAACCTAATTTTCCTTCTGCAAAGTCTGAGAGCCAGGATTTTTAACTGACTGCATCTTGAAAGGACATTGAGACTGCTCATGAGTTAATCTCTAACAGGTAAAACACCTTTTATGAATCCGTTCATATTCATAGAGAATTGTGGTTTGGGTACCATCAGGATTTTTATCAACTTTGGCTCTTCGAAGAGGTTGGGAAACATCAAAACGAATTTTAACTCGCACATAGTCATTACTTTGAGGTTTTGAAGGATCGAAGGCCATCGTAAGTACCTGACCAACTAAGTAGCCTAAAGCTGTGATGGATGCAGCGGTGCAGTAGTTAACAGGAACATGATGCAGAAAAACCCAAAGATTGATGAAACAAAGGTAATCGGTAGGGGGTTTTTCAACCCAACGCTGAATAGCCAACGCCCAGTCATTGTAGGAGTGAACGCCCTTCTCAAGAATCTCAATCAAGTCATGCTCATGCTTGAAAATAAACTAAAATCTCTCAGCCGAGAGAGCTATACCGCATATACAATCATATTTCTGCCATTTGCGGGGCATGTCGCGGATTAAACATGAAATCTTCTGACATCTAGGATTGAGGAGCTTTCCGATCAGACTAACTGAATTGTTCTGGGATGAACTGTACTCAGGACGATCTGGGAGAATAAAAGGCTCGTCAATTTTCTCGAGAGACATCTGAAGTAAAGCTTTATCAAGAGTTGACGACATGGCCGGATGAACCGTAGCCAAGATCAAACCCTGAAATAATTTGTCACGGTTGGGCCAAGTCCAGGGGACTCCTGGGAAAGGGTGAAACTCCCAAACCTGGGTTCGATCCTCCCTAGAAACCAAAATCACATTTGTTTGGGAAGTTTGTCAGTTGGGCTTTGGTCCAATTGATTTATCTGGTAGTCAGCAATGCAGGCGGTTTGACTACCCCTAGCATTAGTCGGAAGGCATTCCAAACTCGGGACAGGCAGTGTGGTAACCAATCTACTCTGTAGCATTTCGGTGTGTTCCTACCGAGGCCAACCCGAACAGCCGATAGAGTATAAAAAAAACGTTTTGTCCGCTATGAAGATTAACCAAAGACGAAAAGCCACGCCAACTGATGCCGAAAAGATGTTTAGGCTAAGTTTGTGTATGTACTTGTTAGTAAGAACTGAAATGTGCCACAGCATTGATTTTTTTTGTCAGGTTGTGGCATTGTACTACTAATACTATATGTTAAAAAGAATATGTACAAGTACAAACTTTCTCTTTTTTTGTTTAAAAATTTTATTTTCTTTAATTATACAGAATACTATGAAATTAATTATACAGAATACTATGAATAAAATAAACTGGTCTAAACCACTAATATCAAAACGACGTTAGAACAAACCATTTTGATGATCCATCGCATAACGCCAACAAATCTCACCATTACCTAGTCTTGGGTCTGAATCTCGGGGCTAAAACATAATTTAATATACCTTACAACAACTTCAAACGGAAAAAAAGAGAATAACTCATGAGCAGTCTCAATGTCCTTTCAACATGCACCAATTCAGCAAAAAGCCACGCCAACTGATGGGTCGAAAAAACAGTCTCACGGCGTCGGCCACCTGTACACTCATATTCTTACATACATATTTATATACTTGTTTCATAGACAAGATATATGATATACCTTGAATGATTTGAATCTAATATTGAGATATATACAAAATAGAATATTTTGATATATAATATAACATATAATATTCTATAGATCACAACAATAGATAAATATTAGATTTTAATAACGTTCTTCACTTAATATGTAAGGGATTCGTGATGTAAAGATTCATACTACAGATATGTGCACAATGAGATTGATAACATGAAAACTTAGATTTTGGTTGAAATTAAATAAAGATCAGAATGTGAGTAGGATTTATTGAACCAACTTCAGGAATACAATAAAGACAATTGCTCCAGCTAAGCTGTGGATCTTCCTCTCGACGTCGTGGTTTTGAAGTTATGTTGGTTAATGTATGAGCAGCTTAAGAGAAAGAAAAGGTGATTTATATGCAAACAAAATGGTTCATGATCATTATTGCTGGATAAATTGTATGTATCAAGAGTGAATATCTTACAAAACCAAAAACAAAAAACAAATGACTTATAAAAGTTTTTTTATGTGTCATCATGTGCTTTTTGAACTCATACTGCTATAGCTTGCTATTTCCAATATAAAAAAGACAAATAAACCAAAAGATAAATAATAAGACAATGTGGATCAAGATTCTGTGATGAGTGAGATATGATCACTGTTGCAGTAGACTATTTGACTAAAAGTGTTATGTACATTCCACACATTTGGTCTTCAAAATCAGCAGATTCATTGAAGCAAATGATGTTCCTTTCTTCTTATTCTTCTTGTTTCCAAGAATCCTCAGACTCTGTCTCAGTATATCAATCTCTCTTTCCTTCTCATACTTTTGTCTATCCATCAAAGCTATTTTCTCTTTTAATGTCTCAATTGTATCTTCCTTAACTCTAACTTCATCTCTCAATTCCTCCATTGTCTTATTTGCTTCTTCTTCTTCTTCTTCTTCTTCTTCTTTTTCCTCAAGTTTCCTTTGCATTATTGCCTCTCCTACAAAAACCCACTTTCAAAGATTCATACTTAACCAATATCTAAACTGAATTTTAAGTTGAATGACTTACCAGAGGAAGAAGTTGTGTGGATGATGAGATGATCAAGCTCATTCTTGATAGCTAAATAGAGTTGTTTCCATTTCTCCACGGCTTCATCTCTCACTGCTCTCTCCACACACATCTCCTCAACAACCCATTTCCAATACTCTCTTTCCTCTGTTGTCGTCATCTTTGCTTCTTCTCTCTCCTCCACTTTCTTCCTTAGCCTCTTTACTTCCTCTCTAAGCTTCTTACGCTCTTTCCTCCACTCTCTCTCCGCCTCTCTAAGTTGATCAAACATCACTTTCTCTCTCTCATCCATCTCTCTTCTCATGTGTCTTCTTCCTCTGCTTTTCTCAATTGAAGTCTTCTTGACACTACTCATACTTCTTCTCTCTTGCTTGCTTGTGCAACCACCCATGTCTAATCTTGCGTACGTTTCTTCTTAGGACATGAACAAGAATATTAACAGAGGAGTCTCTCTCTCTCTCTCTCTGGAATATGTTTTCTTGTTTAATCTCTGATGTAGAGAGGCTTCTCTTCAAGAGAAGTCATAATTGTGAGTGAAGAAGCTCCACTAATACTACTCTACCATATTTATACAAGGCCTAACAAAAAAAGCATCTCACAACAGTAATTTCTCTATCTTTCTTTGTACTCACATGTGTAACACACTATAGTAAAGAAAAAACAAAAGAGTAAATAAAAAATTGGTTGAAAGGAATAAATTAAGAGGTGAGTGATGGGAGATGTCAGAAAGGAAGGTGTAAATTATGTTAAAGACATGGAAAACTACAACACTATATTCTCATCCATTACCAATAAATGTTGTGGCCTTTCTTTGTTCTTTCACATGGTCCATCTTCAACTATTTGGACCCATACCTCTCTCTATAACCCCTAGATACTCTAGAAACTCTATAAGTCTTCTCTTCATATTACTAATCAGTTTCCATAGTCACAGGTCTACAAAAAAAATTTAGACTATTTGTATGGAGATCTCACATTAGGAGGTGAATAGACATAGCTGTTTTTGTTTGGTTCAAGGGGCAGATTAATCATATGGAGGAAGAGACAAAAGTTAGACTGTTGTCTAATCACAACATTATTCAAATGAATAGTTTATAGATATTTAGGTTTCACAGCCACATAATCAATTAAACGATTAGGTTGGTCCCATGATTTTTGTTTGTTAGAATGAAAATTTAGTATTTTTGTTTGGCTGGTTTAAGCTGTCCCTTCACGTGAACTTCCCTAATTATACGGCTCTCTGTCTTTAACTATTCTTATCTTATATCTAATCTTTTCCATTAATTAGAAGAATCGTTAAATATTACTTGGGTGTTTTGTCTCCCTAATTATAGTCGTTCTTTTGGTGAAACATTGATTAAGGACTTGGGAAAGAAAAAAGATAATAGCTTTGCTAGATTTTGGATTATCTTACTTTACTTTTAATGGTACAGTGAATGTAGGAGACTAAGGTGTTGGTTTTGTATTTTTGCCAGTAATTTCTTCAGATTGTGAAGAGTGAACACCATTAACCATTTTAGTAAACTAGTAGCCTCTGTGATAATTTTTTGATAGTCATTTTTATTTTTAGATTTAACGTTGGATTAAACTAACACAAAACGTTCATATCTATTCACCATTAGATATAACGTTGGGTTAAACTAACACGAAACTTTTATATCTATCCACCATCTATTAGTCCAGAACTCTCGATATGGTTTGTCTAAATTTTATTCTTTAAACACGTTATTTTGTTGACAAAAGGAAAAAAAAATTAATGTTGGGTATTTAGATTGTGTTAAATCATCCGACCAGTCCTTAAGCAAGAATTTTTGTACGAAGTCACCAAAAGTATAACGTTCTGACCAAAGACCAAGTTCACAACCGAAATGACTCACTTTATAGTCTCAGTTTCTACAATTTACATGGACTGAATCGAAAACATGTCTGATTTTCACCTAACAAAATTATACAATATAAACATTGCAAAAGCAAAATTAATAAGCAAACTTTTAACAAATATTGTTCATAAGTTTCACATATGATATATATATTAATGCACAGTGCCACATTCATCAACTGTATTATTTTATTCATAGTATTCTGTATAATTAAAGAAAAATAAAAGTTTTAAACACAAAAAAGAGAAAGTTTGTACATAGTCTCTTTAACATATAGTATTAGTAGTACAATGCCACAACCTGACCAAAAAAAACCAATGCTGTGGCACATTTCAGTTCTTACTAACAAGTACATACACAAACTTAGCCTAAACACCTTTTCGGCATCATCATATGATAATCATTTTCATTATATCGCATACAAACATAAACCATCGAACCATGCCACGATCTCTCTCTCCTCTTTGTCTCTAGTGAGTGAGAGCCACCGCAGCTTCTTGGACTAATGGCTGAGTAACATGCACAAAGTGCTCAGCTTCACGCTCCACTTCTTCCCAACACCTATGAGAGTCCCTCCTTTCACCCATTTTCTTCACAAACCCTACAAACTTCCCCCAATTATCCGCCTTAAACAGCTCCGGATTCATCCTCAGGTATGTAAACGCACACATCTCTCTGTTTTCTCCCTCGCTGTTCTGATCAAAGCTCAGCGCCGATGCCTTGAGGATCTGCTCGTGTGCGTAATCATCGTACCTAGGCAATGCGTTTTCACCAGCTAGAGGAACTTTTGCGGCTAGAGTTGCTAATGCCACCTGGTTCACTAGCTTCTCTGGTGCACAAAGTGCGTCTTGTGGCTGTTCGTGGTCTCTCATCTCTATACATGTAAAGTTGAAGATGGCGTTGTGTCTGGCTAACATTTCGGCGATAGGTAGGTATCCGTCTCTGAACCTTGTGTTGTAGTATCCTGCTGTGAGCTCAGGGGCGTGAGAGCGGGTCCCATAGTGCCAGTGGATTCCAGCGATTTTGACTGATATTTTGACTCCTTTGTTTTCGAATATCGATTTAGCCGAGGAAAGGATCCGCTCACCATGATCCAACAACATCTGAGAGTACCATGTAAGGAAGAATTCTCCATACTCTGTGTTCCAACCACCGTCTTCTTTTTTGAAGAACTGAGTGTCTTCTGGCCAGTTATTGTAGTGACCAGCATCAGTTGGGCCGGTACCGCCCCATTCTGGCTTCCCATAAGTCTCAGCTGCTGCTTTCAAGCTGCTTAACGAGTACTGCATCAATCATAACAAGTAAAACAGCTGAGTATTACATTCTTTGAAAATGAATCAAAGGCAATCATGTGTGATTTGTGGTAAGTACCTTGTCATAGCACTGGAAGGCTCCAATCCCTGGGAACTTCCATGTCCCCTCCTGCTCAGGGTATGAAGGGTAACGCAGCTCTCCTGCTGGTCCCATTCCCACTTGGATTTCCTGAAGAACGAAATCAATTCAAAGTCAATCATCCAACCAAATATCATATAGAAAGAGAAAAAGTCAAAGAGGCATGTTCTGACATAAAATTAGAAAAGGGTAAAAGAAGCTGCAATTACCACAATGGTGTCTCCAAGAAGATGATTGAAGTTGTCTCTGAAAGCACGCATGAAATCCGAATAGCATTGCACGGGTGTTCGACCTTTAAGAACTGGGAGTGTATCAGCGCCAAGTGATATATACTCGTGGTTCCTTCTTCCCCACTGATCAGTGTATGCAAGGTCTGGATCATTGTCAACCTCTTCAACAACCCACTGCGGCAGAGGAATACTGGAAATATAAAAGATTTCTCAATTAGAACACACCAAATCTCATCAATGAATGGTAACACAGCGACTTCACCCACATACAAGAATACATGAACTAATTCTCTACCAAAGACAACATGTAATTCACGGGTTTGATTGTTCAATTGGTCCATCTAAAAGAAACGTCTTGACTACCAAATCAATCTTTCGTAATCAAAACCTTGAAAGAGACATAAGACGAATGAGAAGGGAAACACAGAAAATAAAAAAATCCTGAAATGAGAAGAAAACAAGGGAGAAAACGACGAACAAGTCACTCAATCTTTAATTAGAGACGCTCACGTAATAAACAAGAAGATGTGGTTCTCTTAGTTTCTTGAACATTGTGCCATCACGTGTCAATGCAATTCTCGTGCACGTTACTCCGTTAATCAATGAAACGTTTTACAATTTTGCCTACCCAAATTTTAATAAACTGTTCCTAATTGACAATAATCTGCAATATCTCAAGCCTCACATCCTACTCGTTGATCATTTCATAGCTAAAATACGTCAAAAAGTTCAAAAATATTTTACTCCTAATCAAACTAAACATCCATAAACTCTCTGATAATCCAATCCAAGTGCACATAAACAGAAACCGAAGCTAAAATGCAATCCTAAGTATCAAAATGCTTACAATACAAAGATTGTTAAAACGAATGAGAGATTAAGGAAGAGAAGTACTTACGTGACAGAGTCACCGACGTTACCACCACACTGATGAAAAGACATAACAGCCTGAACCTTGAGTCCAAGCTTCTTCACCATCTCAAGCAGCTCATTGTAACCTCCCCAATTATAAGCTCCCGGAGATTCCCTCTCCACCAAACCCCACCACACATCGATCATGATTCCTTCCACACCAGCACTCTTCAGCGCTTGAAGACTCGCTTTCATCGCTTTTCTCCGATTCACCGTGTTCCCCATTGTTACACTATCAAGCGGCATCATAACGAAAACCGGAACTGCTCCGTTCCCCTTCTTTCCATCGACCCCTCCTTCTTTGTACGTTCTCTGTTCCTCCATAGTCTCAACACCTAAAGCTTGACTCTCCACCGCGAAAGCTGTACACGCCACTGACAGATCCGCTCGCGTCGCACCTAAAACTGGACTCAGCGGCGGCGATACGTTTCTGTTCGGATCCGTTCCGTGAGCTTTGTAATTAAGATTCATCGCTTTATGCATCCTCGCCGATGGTGGTGAAACCGATAACAAAGAATCCACCGACGATGTTGACATTTCACCGGACTTGATCGGAGTTCCGGCTAGTGTTGCGAGCTGATGCGATAAATTAAATGCCATTTCTCTCTCTCACTCTCTCTGTCAATTTTCCCGAGAAAAAAAACGAATTTTGAGAATCGATCGTCTGAATATTCTTCTTTACAATAACAAATTTGTTTTCTCTTTTTCGGAAACAGAAACTTGAGATTTTGTGTGTGACGGAGGACATGTGGAGAAGACGAAAGGGGAAGATATTTATAAGGAAGCATAAAAGGATAAGATTAAAATAATCTTTGATGGAGTCGCTGATTTAGCGACACGTGTATAAAACGTACGATGTGGATAAAGCCACGATTTTAGATCTCTGGATTAGAGTCAGAATATGGACGGTGATGTGAACAGTGCGCGTGAACTTTCCAGCAGACGCGCGTATAACCTCATAAATTTCTTGTGGTGACAGATCTACTAGATCGGGGACCATAATAAATATTTTATTGTTGAATTGTTTTCTTTTTTATTGTTAATATACAATAAAGAAATAGTTTTCTTTTGTTGTTACCAAAAGTATGGCCATTAATAATAACATAAGGAGATTATATATTTTTTTGTATTTCGAATTCAAATTTTTTTTTGTATATTATTTTAAAAATCAGATTTTTTAAATGTTTATTTTAATAAAATAAGGAGATTATCTTTTTTTTGTGTTTCAAATTCAATTTTTTCATGTAAAAAATGAAATTTCTAATACTAATTCTGATAAAAAATTATAGACCAAAAATTCAAAATTTTATAGTTTTTAAAAATAAAGATAAAAATAAAATTTTAACTTCAATTAAAATATTTTAATATAATAAATATATTAATTATGATCAAGTGATATTTGATTAAATTAAAAAATACAGTATGAAAAAAATAATTATTTGATATTTATTAAAATAAAATTTAGTAATAAAAAGATATAAAAATTTTTAATTATTTTTTAATTTATGTGAAAAATATTAAAATTATATTGATTTTGAAACGGAAATAATAAACGTTTTTTGTTTTATCCATCCATTATATCGGGACCATAATGAAGATTTTATTGTTGAGTTTTTTTTATTGTAATTACAATAAATGAATGACTTTTTGTTTCTTACACGGTTTATATCGGTGAGATTTTGCCTTTTTTCTTAAAAGAAAACGGGGATAGTGATGGTTATTATATAATGTTTACTTTCATGAAACGTACGTTTCATATTGGTTGCTTCTGTATAAATATATATATGAATAGATTGTTAAGTTCTCAAATTAATTTAAAATATACATAGACTATATATGATTGATAACTTACAAATAACTTTTTATTAAAGAATAAATAGAAACTTATGAATAAATTATTTGGAATTGAAATTCTCCTAATGTTATCTATTAAACAAGCGTTATACGTTGAGACAAAACAACTGGCTATGAACTGTCTAGAAGAAAATGAAGTGACTCACAACTATTAGTTTGTTTTTTTCTTCTAAAGATTTAAATGAACGTAAAATGAAATGAATAATTGGTAATAGTGTTTGGCTTCTTTTAGAATCGAACATTTTCTTTTAATATATTAATTCATATATATATATATATATTACTATAAATTTTCGTCCTTAAAAGACATATTTTGCTCTTTCTAAATTCAATTTACTCTACATTGTAACTCTCGTGTTGATTGTCTTGTAAAGAAGGCAAGTGCATGTCGACCTTTATTTTTCATATGGATTGGCTTCCTTGTAGTTTTTTGTTTTTTTTGGCAAAAAGAAAAGTGATAATTTAGTATGAGTATTGGACGATCAATAGGGCTTTTCTATGGGTTTTAACATAATTCTATATTCAACTATGTAATAGTATTATAGTTTTTAATTTCTCTATATAGCCATAAATACAGTGATGTGCGAAGACTTTTAGAAATTTAAAGCTAGTTTAAAAGATATATTTATTTTACTAATTTTTCAATAATTATTATGATCTAAATTTAAATGATACAAATTATACTAAAATGATTATAGATAAAATCTAAATGTTAAACTAAAAATCTTTTACATAATTATTTTCTTTTTTTCTACAAAAATTAAATTTTATAAACAGATTTAGAGAATTTTGGTGTAAAAACCAAGATCAAAGTTTACTATAAAATAATAATTAAATTAAAAAATTTATTGTAATCGAAAATGAGGTTTTGAACCCACGTGGGAACCTAATTACAAAAAAATTAAACATTATACTTAAAATTGATTTAGTGTAATTAGAAGTCCTAGAATATTTATATTATGTGGAGGCCTAAATTAAACGCTTTTTTATTGCACTATAGGCACAACCCTTGTCATAATTTAATTACATCCCAGATTTTTATTTACATACCATAAGCCAATAATAATCACATTAAAATTATTTTAGTTTGACAGCGTAAAATAATTCTGCTTTAGCTTTGAAATTTGCACAACCTTTAATTAATTTTGCTTGTAATGGTATAAATTGAGGGCTGTCTTCGCGAGAAATAATATTGTAATACGCATATATAACTTTGAGCAACAAATAAGATAACATGATAGTGGATACTTTAGTTGTAAGATATATATATATATATATATATATGTATTAACCAACAAAAATAACCATCATCAAATTCGATCACTTATATTTTGTTTGTTTATAATTTGTTGACGCCATTTCAATAAAAAAAACTATGTATATGACGTTTTCTGTTTATAGAATATTATGGCATTTTTTCGACTATATGATATTATAATTACAATTCAATCATCTGAAAGAAAATGAATCGAATACCTTAATCTTTAAGAAACACAAAGTACCGTCACCATATAAGACCAACACAAAGAATGCCTTAATGTAAAAGAAATATATAGTAACAACCACAATCCAATTAACATTTACACTAAAAGAAATTACGTGATGCATGGACTTATTTAGTTAACACTAATCGCTTATATTAATGTATTTAAGAGGTTAGAAGATCAATTCGATTCAAATATTATCACGATTGAATATTATCTTTAATAAATACTTTTAAAAATCGTTTTATTAGATAATGGAGTATCATTCTTGCACTCTACATAGGGGTCATGTTCTTCATTTTAATTCGAATCAAGTCAAAAATGTAAGAACTAATATGTTTTTAACATAGAACTAGTCGTAGTATCTTGACATAAGAAGAAAATATCAACCATAGATTGAATAAAAGAAACAACGATCGTAAAGGACGTAGATAATTCAGAGTTTCGAACAAAATTTTGAAAGTTGCATGCACATACAATAGATTGAATGGTGGAGAAAGGTGAACTAATATTGAAGTTTCTTTTGTAAGCATAACACGTGCCCTGGTTATGTGGTTCTAGTTATTTGTCTCTGAGTGACGAGTTCCCATCTCCTCGGGATGACTTTTCTTGATTGATTGTTTAAAAACCGATGGCTGAGATTGAACCAAAATATTGCTCGTCATGTCAATTTTGGACACGTTTAAGAGAACATGCTGAACGTGAATTGTGTACTTTTTAAACCGGATTGATGGGTTATTGATCTTTGGCATGAACTAGATTATAATGTTTAAAGAGTACTAGTCTTTTATGCAAATCGTAATTAGATTAAATATGAAAAAGAGTTGCATTCCATTTTGACAAGTGATAATTGATCAATTAATATCGCACTCATCTAGTTTCCAAGTTCAAGTTTGATCTACATTGAATCCATAAAACATATTTGATGTACAAGTTTTAATGATGAAGTTGGTATAATAAACACGATAGATATATACCAAAACAATTTTTCTTTTTATACATTCAAATCTATCTCTTTTTTATTATTTGTTTTTAGCATTTTATGTGTTTTTCCTTCTAATGATAATTTAATTTTTCTAAACTTATTTTATCCTCATTTCGAATTTAGGCTATAGATAGAAGCCATATATGCTGTGCAATCGATAGCTTATTATTTATTTTTTAATAAATATTTGTTTTATCCTCTCTGAGCGGTTACGGTATTTTTCTTTCCTATATATCTATACAATCTATATGTTTGTTTAATCTTATAAAATTAAAGAAATGTTAATTATAGTTGTTTAGTTCCAACATATGTAAATTACAAAGAGTTACAGCAACATCTACAGAGAGATCATGATCAAATATTATAAAGAGATAAAAAAAGAATTGGGTACTTAGACTCAAATCAATTTGGTTGCTTTCGTCTGTTAGTGGCTTCTTGTGGGGTGTCTTTGGTACAACACCACTTGATTTTAGGCTTATGTTATTAGAACATTAAGATAAATTGGAAAGTTAGTTTGATTTGGCACAATCTTGGGCAAGTTACAATCTCTTTCGAAACCCTTGATATTGAGTTGGATTGACAATGATTGTACATTTTGGCAGTATAATTGGACAGCTTTTGGGTTCGTTTATTGAACAAAGAAAACTTACGTCTGTATATAACAGGTTAGTACAAGAACAAGAAAAACTTAAAAACTCATTTTTCCATGCATAGATCATCATCACTCAGCAAAAGAAGCTAAGAGAAGGAAGCAAGCTTAACCATTATGTCTATCACTTATTTTTCAGTGTAGTGTGAGGCAATAAGCTTAAGACAAACCTCAATTTATAGTCCTTTTTTTGTTGTCATCGTACAATAATGTGTTTAGCCCCACAGATTAAACACAACCGCCTTCTAGTAGGCATTAAATCACAAGTAGGTAACTAATAGAAGATAAGATGGTCAGAAACATATACTCGATCTAAGGCAATATTAACACACAAGTAGCTAATTGATAACTAATAGATGATAAGATGGTCAGAAACATATACTCTATAAGGCAATATTAATACACAAGTAGCTAATTGATAACAAATAGATGATAAGATGGTCAGAAACATTTACTCTATCTAATGCACCCTTAAGCGTCTAACTTGGCTGTTGGGGATGGGCCGCAACTCTCAGTCCAAGTTAGCCCATATCGGAATACTCATCAGAAGTTCGAACTATAGCTACATCTATCTTGGTCCAGATGGCGGCCCAATCGGCTCCTGGATTGGCTGATAAGCGAAATGGCTGCAGGACCGAGGCAACAGTATCGTCACTATAGCTCGGCACCGGAACAGATAGAAGATCTATCAACACGAAACCTCGGCTTGCTGACACATGGATGAGTGGTTCGAGCTGCTCCCACTCACAAAGCCAATGAACAGGGTTGACTCTCCGCCTATAAAAGAAAGGAAGAAGAGCGGCATATATAAGAACGTTTCACAAAAACTAGAATCTCGATCCGATACACTGTTCCGATTTCGACTCAATACACTATTCCGATCTCCTATTAATACCCCCTCAAACATTGGCTTTGAGTCAGTGCTTCGACTCAGTGCTTCGAGTCAGTGCTTCAATGTTTCATTGTCTCTTATTGCTTGTGTCGCAAAAAAAGTAAACTTCGAAACTGTACATTTAGACCATTTTGTCATGGCTGAAATCATTTGTTCATTTGTTCACATCCACCAGGAATATTTAAGCTGAGATAATTTGTTCCCACGATAACAACAATTTTAACAAGAGAAGAGTTACATCTTATAAACTAAAACAGTAAATTTCTGAAACTTGAAAGAAACATAGTTCTTTTTACATGAGAAGGATTTATTATAGCTTGAATCCAAAAAAAAATCATTGAACTTAACAGAAGTGTGTCGCTTAGATACGCCTTGGAAAAATTCATGTGTTGCTAGGAAAGTTTTTGTTTTCTCATTTCATTCTCTCCTCGAAACCAGAAAGTTCAGGACTGGATTTCATATTTATAGTTGTGAGCCTGGATCAACCCATGCTTATGTCTTTGTGCCTAACATCTTTATACAATATTGCAAGAGTTCTGCCAGAATGTCTCAGTTCGGAATGGTGATTTGCTCAGAAATCACCCAATTCTTTGCAGCATTTGATGGTTAGAACACAATCGCAATTATCGGCATTGATGGAAGGTAATGGGCCTGTGCAAATTACCTGGAACCAAAAAACCGTACTGAACCAAAATTACGGAATCCAAAACCGAATTATAAAACACAAAAATCTGAATGAGTCATGGTTTAAAATATTTTGGATATCTGAACTGAACCAGTATCAAACAAAAAAGGGAAAAGTCAATTTAGATACCTGAAATATAATACATTTAAAAAATATTAGTTATATTTAGATTTAAAACAATAAAATACTTAAATTCTATCTATAAATCCTGAAATATTAATTATGTCTAAACTAAGTACCTGAAAAAAAAAATATCAAAATATCATTAGTTGTATTTTTCAAAATTAAACAAACTTTTTCAGTATTTAACAATTTTTTTTTTGCTTTTTGGGTATTTCAGTCTTTTTTGGGTAGTTCGAATAGTTTTTATGGTAATTTGTTTTAATTTTTTTTTCAGGATAATTTGGATTAGTTTGAATACAAAAATAACTAAAACCGAATAGGATCTGATTCATTTTTGGTTATTTGCTGATTATTAACATAAAAGCCTATATCAAGCCAAACCAAAAACTAACCAAACCGGTGTTACTAAGTACTCGAATGGGTCCAAAAGAGCAAATCTGTATCACCCGAAAACTAAAAAAATCGAAACGGACCCGAACCAAAATCCGAATGCCGAGCAAGATAACTAAACAAGCCTATCTATAAATCTCTCTAAAGATTTTTCGCATCATCATCCACAAGCATATTTACACAAGTCAGAATATCGAAAACATAGAAATAACCCACAACCACATCTCTGATTTATCGGATTCAATCTAGTGAATATGACTATATCCGTTTTCTGAAGCCGGAGATCCTAAGATAGCCAGAACGTGATCGGTTTAAGTTCTACGTACATAACCACTGCCTCTGTATATAGAAATAAGATTATTTCCGCGCTACGTGCGAGTTATGTGAATAAATTTGAACTTTTTTTATCTGCTAGAATTAGATGTTCATTTTATATTTTTAGATGGCGAATTATATTTTTCTTTATTGTATTTTTTATTTATTGAGTATTTGATGAAACCGCAGAGTTAAGAAATCAGTGGAGTTGCTGCATGTTTAAACAAAACGATTTAATAATTTAAAATGAAGTAAATAGTTAGATGAAAAAAAAGCTTAATTAGAAATATGCACCTTGTAGAATAAAATACTTTTTCGTGACAGGTCCAACCAGACACATACTAACGGAAACAAAATCAACCAAACGCCGCCCACATTCTTTTGACACATGCATTGTCATCGGTAAGCCAGTGTTACATCCGGGAGAGTTGCGACGGGACGTCGTATCTCATTTGGCGGGCAGAGAGAATGATGAAGAGGGAATCGCCGATTTTGAAAAAAAAAAGTTAATACAGAAAAACCCTAGATTACATGAGTGACTTGAAGATGAAAAAACAGAAATTAAGGGTTCAGATCTTTACATGAGATCAAATACATGCTGATTCGAAGTTGCAAACTTCAATCATGTGATGGATCTGTTCCAGTAGTTTTGATCGATGACGCTATCATTCGCCTGCCTCACCGCCTCTTTGGCGCTGCGAGTTCCGAAGTAGAACTCACGGCTTGTCGTATGCAACTCTTATTCTCCTCATCTCTTTACTTCTTTCTGATCTGGGCATGGAAAAAAAACATTTAAAACAATGGAGAATTACTAATTCGTTTATTGGGTCTGGGTTGGCAACCCAATTTTTGTTTTAAAAAACAAACCTTTTACTATTGGACTTGCACATTTGAGACAAATCAAAAAGTATGACACTCTTCAGAGGCTCAAACAGGCCAAAAATAAAGAAAATCCAGGTCGCCGAAGATTGCAAAATTGAAGGACTAATTTGATATTGTCTAATTCATTATATTTTGTAGTTTCCTATTCCTTTGCCATCTAGGTATTTTTTTGCAATGTTGGTTTTTAGGTTTTAATAAACTAATTAGTTATGTCTGTAATTCTTATGAATTTGAATATTATTAAATTTGTATCGTTTTGGTCTTTTGTTCGTGGAGGAGTTTTTCAAAAAAATTACTTATAAATTATTATATTGATAGGAATAATATATATTTATCTTTTGTTTGTTTTTAGGAATAGAAAATATGATTCTCTACCTATCATAATTCATTATATTCTAATTGTTTGTTTTTAATAAATTTAGCAATAGAATATCAGCTCTACAATTCATTCGCGGTAAGTTAGTAATATTTGAAAATATTAGAATTTGTCGGTTCTGAGTTGGACTGGTGTAAATATTTCTCAAATTCGATAACATAATAAGATGACATTTTGTTGGGGATCTTACTATATATAACAAACTTCTTTAGATGTCATATCTTAATAATTTCATTTGAAAAGTCATTTTTCTATATGTTGAATTCATGCTAAATTGAGATGAGAGTGATAAAATCATGAAAAAGAGAAAAAAAAGTGAGAAGTAAGGTAAGTGATACTGAAAGAGAAAAGCTTTGAAGAGAACTAAATATAATTTATATTTGTATTTTTTATAGACCAGTGTTTTTAATGGATTTAGAGTCTAATTGTTTTCTATGTGTTTAGCTCATTTTTTAAAAACGCTATATGTCAACGTTTTAAAACGATTTTTACCTATGTGGCACCTCTTTGGAGCTTCATGAACAACTTTTTATTAGTATAATTGGTGAAACTACATAAATCCTAATAAGAGCAAATATTGGACCGAACACTACAAGAGACAGTGAACTTTAGGAGGAAACAATACAGAACTATAAAGATGTAACTGAACGAGAGGGTTTATCAAGGACCATCAAACAACGAAACCCTAAAACACTAATCTTGTTTCTTCCACAGTTAATTGATAGGTGAGAAAGGACTGGAATCAATTGATATCTGAATCGTCAAAATCATCCTCGAAGCTGTTGAAGAAATCTTGGTCTTGGGAGGAGACAAGTTCTTCCACGTTGAACACCTCCATGCATTTAAATTCATCATTGACGTCCATAGGCATCGCCATCGAGGATCCTGCAATATCCATCTCAGCCAAATAGGGACGGTACCTCTTCGGCATCATCAGCTCTCTTCTCCAATCTCTATCCATGGCTTATTCCTTCTGCGTGAAAACCAACAAGACTATTGAAGAGAGAAAGAGAAAGAGAGAAAGAGAGAGACTTTACTTAGGTAGGGTTAACTTCTGGCTCAATAAAGGGTCCTTTATATAAATAGACAAAAATGTAAATTATTTTATTATAAATGAAAAAAGTATGGAACTTTGACTTTTTTGAAAAAAAAATCTAAACGATATTTAACTTTGAAGGTGCTTTACACTTTTACTATAAGAGATTTTGTATTAAGGTGAATGAATTTAAGTGATTACACTTCTTGAACCCCCCCCCCCACGTGTATAATTATAAATCACAAGCTATTTTTATTTGTTGTAATTGGTAATATTGGATTTGATTTAGCATAGTAGTTATTATTATTCCATTAGAAAATATCTCCATTTAGCCAAAGATCCCTTATATATTAACTAATAGATTTGAATTTGAAATATTTTACTTTAAAAGCCATATATTTAGTATTTCTATATATTTCGTTAATTTTAACATATTATATTTTCTATAGATATTTTGCAACTTTTAAAGTTTTTAATAAATCATGAAAAAATCTAATTTTTTTTAATAATTTTTATTAAATTTTGAACTTTTATTTTTACTCTATTAGTGTAAAAATTACTTTGAAAATTACTGCAATATAAATATAAAATCTCTTCAGTAAAGATTGTAGTGCAAAAAACGTGCCATGTTTCTTTCTATAATCATCAATAAAAGATATGAACTATTTTTCATTAAATTCAAAAAAAAAAAAGAATATAATATCACAAAAATAAAGTTACAGAACCAAAACAAAAGACACGAAACATAAAAAAACAACGCGATAGAAAATCCATCCAAAATGTTATCATCAAAGTTTGGAAAAGTAAACGTGATGTCTGGTTAGATTAGTTTAAAAAAAAATTCATATGTACTTAAAAATTAAAAGAAAAGAACTTATAAGCTTAAATCCGTACCAAATAAGTCTAGATCCTCACAATTCACAAACAAATAAATTATTGACAGCACCAATTTAGTAATTCGTAAAGATTAAAAAGCCTTTAGGATACAAACACAATATAACTAAAGAATACAAACATTTATTTTGATTAAAAAGAGAAAAATAGTTAGATTTCTTTTTTAAAAAAAATCTCACTGACAGTCCACAAATATTTGGGCCTAAAGCGGCCGCAATAATGATGGGCCTGGCTAGGATGACGTAGAGACATAACAGATAAAAATATGGATAAGAAATAAGATCGATGAGACCAAAGTGGTGTCGTGGAGCAAAATATTAGTAGTGGATTCCCCCTCAGGTTGATTTTTGCCTTGAAACAAGTTTATTGGTCAACGAGGAGAAGAAAGTCCTCTCATCGACGATGCGACCAAGTCCAACGACTTTGTATACCATTTTGGAGAGGATAATAAAATCACGCAAGTGAATTTCGGAGCATCTACAATGTTGCATTCATGTTCGCCATTTTTGTTTAGTTATGTTCCAAGTTTGGTTCAAATCTATTGACCTAGAGAGACAATAGAAACAGAGGTTGACTATATAAGTTACATGCAACTTTTGGATAATTAATGAATTGATATTAGATGTTTTGTTCTTCCTTTTTACACACATTTTTAGTTTTATGATCAAATCATGTTTCTATTTATTGGCATATGTTTAAATATTCATATTATACATATCCAAATCTCCCAATTTGTGTGTATGACGCTATTTATATAAAGGCAGTTGTCCATATTAAATTAGGAATTTAGGTTAAGTGATTGTATGTATATTTCTCTATTAATATAAAGGCAATTGTTCATATTAAATCTTCATATGAATCAAATGATCAACGGAATTCTGCCTTTTAAATTTATATATCTTATAAAAATTGGATGTCCCCAAAGCACAAATTTTGTTTAGTTCAATTTGGTGAAAGCTGTTAAAAAAAAAACTAAATAAAGCTAACTAGTAACTAGAATATATGCACAATCAATTTTTGGTTTTCACTAAAAATTCTGAACCTTCGAATCTCTTTAAACTTGAGATTCACTCTCTTCGTGAATGTTTTTTCTAAAATATAGCAAAAACATTACGCGACGCATGTTTATTTAGAATTCAGCAAAACGGGAACAAAAAAATTGAGACACACAGAAACACATAGATAGATCACTTAATATCCAAACAAAGTTTTGTTTTTTTTCAAAACCATAACCCCAACAACATTGAACGGTAATAAAATTACAAAAAGCTTGAAAATTAAACGCGAGGGAAAGGAGATCCAGGGTCAACTCTTTGGAGCTGAATGGCCTTGTTAGACTCGTCATCATCATAGTACATATAAGCAAAACCACCGTGACGAGTCATATCCATACCGGCCATCTCATCCTTCTCCGAGATCCTAAGCAGACCAAGTTTTTTGAGGATGAAGAAGAGTGATCCCATTGTGGCACTAACCCATCCTGCAATCACAAGTATTTGGACCAATTGTGCTCCCAAAAGCTTTCCTCCTCCGCCCATGAACAGTCCGTATGGACTTCCCGGTGCCGTGCCGTAAACTTCGTTTAGATACTTCTCCTTTGCAAAAAGTCCTACGAATATTAGCCCCCACGCGCCGCATCCTCCGTGTAGTTGCGCCGCCTCGAGGGGATCATCGTACTTTACTATCTCCGCTAGCTTGTTGCATCCGATAAGGACGAGGGCAGCCACGAAGCCGCAGACGATTGCTGCCCACGGCTCCACCACGGAGCAGCCTCCGGTTATGGCCGCAAGTCCGCCGAGTAGTCCGTTGCAAACGTCGGTTACGTTCCAATGGCCCGAGAGTAGACGTTTTCCAAAAAGTGTGGTAAGAGCGGCAGTGGATCCCGCGAGGGTGGTTGTAACCGCTGTTCGGCCGATGGCACTCCATTGGCCGTAGTTGGAGCCGGAGTTGTATGGAATGAAGATCTTGGTAAAGGAACCGGGGTTGAAACCATACCAACCGAACCATAAGAGGAAGGTCCCTAAGACAACAAGGGAAGCAGAGTGGCCACGTAGAGCAATAGCACGATCACCTTTCTCGAACCGGCCACGTCTAGGACCTTCGATAAAAGCACCCATTAATCCTGCTATGCCACCAACCATGTGAACAACACCGGAGCCAGCGAAGTCAATGGCTCCTGTGCCAAACAAACGGTCTTCAGCTCGGAAGGGACTTGCCCATCCGTCCGGGGACCAGAACCAGTGAGCGACCACGGGGTAAACGAAGCCGGTCAAAAAAGAAGAGTAGATCAAGTAGGCCACGAACTGAGTCCTCTCCGCAATCGAACCGCTGGTGATTCCAGCCGCTGCGATCGCAAACGCCCACTGGTATAGGAAGAAGGAGTAATCAGAGGTTAGAGTTGGGAAGTCTTTAAGACCAAAGTTGTGTCTTCCAATGAATCCACCAGAGGATTCTCCAAATGCAAAGGCGTAACCAAAGAGATAGTAGAAGAGTCCTCCGGCTGCAGCGTCAAGAACATTGGTGAGCATTATGTTCATCGTATTCTTGGCTCTAACGGAGCCAGCACAGAGCATCGCGAAGCCCAGCTGCATCGCGAAGACGAGGTAGGCAGAGAAGAGAAGGTAGGTGTTGTCAATGGCGTAGGCTGCATCAGTGAATCTGTCGTTAACGGTGCCTAGCTGGCCGCAGATGTAGTCCGCTGCCGCGGTGGCGTTGGGACCAAGCAGGGCGGAGAGATCGGCCGCAGAGCAAGCTAGAGGTCCTGACATGTTGACAGAGTTGAGAAAGGGAGATACGGAGAAGAAAGGCTTGTCTCTTGTGTTTCTATTAAAAGGAGGAACATGGTTGACTTTTGATTCCGTCTTTCACCAATTAAATTAAGGAGACATATTAATTATCCCTTAATTATTTTAAGAGTTATGTGAGACAGAACATTATTAGATTAAGGATGAATCTGCTAAATGTCTTGACAACTTGCAAGTTGCAACCTATGATCCTAATCCTAAAAGGTTTAATTGATATAGTGATTAGCATGTCGTGGTTTATATAAAAAAGACAAAGGGAATTTGTAAATCAAGTGAATTTATACTTAATAATAAATCCATAGTAATATTTAAAATCACAAAACTGATTTTCTAGTTGTAACCAAGAAGAGTCTTCGTTCTGCCAAAAGTAACTAAAAATCAAGGGTCTTCCTTAAACCAAAAAAGGATATAATTCTCTGATCATACATCATAACTTTAATAGAAAAAAATGAATGGATGATGGTTAAAGAGATAGATATGATCCGTTCAAATGTGATATACGTTAGAAATATTGACCAAGAAACTCTTTTTATTTTATTTTTTTCAACTACATTACTTACGGACCAAGAACTCTTATCTTGGTTAATAGGACCTATATAAAAAGGACAGAGAATAACCGTACAATGTAAGACCTTTTAGCACAAATTGTCTCCTTACTTTTTAAAGTCACACTAAAAGGGCAACTCATTTGTTCTTTGTCTGATGTCCTTCAATAGGATCTATGTCTTATTGTAAGAGTTTTAGCATTCCAAAACATCTTTTGATCCTTCAATTTTTAAAATATGAATAATAAAGTTTCTAATATAAAGTTTCACTATTCACATTCTTACAAATCTTCTTGTTTTGCATTTTAATACCTATAATTTATATATTTTTTTTGTCGACAAGATGTCACCGATTATGATGACTTAGAAAACTATTGGGGTAGAGAGAAACCTATGTGACTAGAATTAACGGATTGTCGGCGATTACCTTGCGCAAGCTTGTCCGCCAAAGTATTGATAGTCTTGTATACGTGTTTGAGGTTGAAAGATGTGAAATACTCTTTGCACCTTTGAAATTTCTCTATGTGGGTTGAGAATGCAGGCTATTGGCTCGGTTCCGACGCTATATTCACCAGCTACAAGAATTCTGTTGCGAATGTGACTTTCTTCTGCTCCGCCAAATGCATACACTTTATAGCCCAAATAAAAGCTTCAAGCTCGGCATGTAGAGGTGAGAGACTACTGCGTATGGTTCTTGTTTCCATCCATCCAGCAACACCCATATGCCTCGTATTCCATATGAGAAAATCTTTCTCTCTTTCCATGATCCATCTGTGAAGCACCACCTACCATTTGGTTCCAAGAAAACCTCTGGTTCTCCTTCGGTCGCTGGTTGAACCTGTGGGATCTCATCTATTTCTTTTCTGTGAGCCTCCTCCCATACTCAGGATTCTGCCTCAGCGAGATGTAGCACTTCACGAAGATTCCGGTCTAAATTGTTGTACACCTTATTATTTTGATTTTTCCATATATACCATAGAATTCATGGGAAATGGTTATTAGAATGTTTTGGAGGGGTTCTACATGATAAATAATCCAAATTTTGTGAAAACCGATTCCGCCGGAATTTATATAATTTATATATCTTACAAATAATTTTATTAATCAATTTAATTATTAGTCTCTTTCTATAAATACGTATTTAATAAATATTTTATATGTTCTAAAAATTTCATGGTGACATAGACAACCAAATAAGCACATTCATACTAAAAAAGAGTAATACATAGAAAAAACATTATTTACACAACAATAATGTTACATTAATAAAACTTAACATAAATTTCATACATATAAATATTAAAAAAATAATTACATAATTACATTAAAATATATTTATTATAACTTCTTATGAAGAATTCACTACTATCATTAGTTACAGCTGTTTCATGGTTTTTTCGTTCTTTTAGATTATAATACGAGAAATGACGTCGGAGCCGGAATACAACTAAGTCCGAAACCATGAAACAGCTATAGTTTTATTAAAACAATGATACATATATAAGATTTTTTGTATGTAGTTAATTTCGGACATACCTGGCTGAAATGTTATAATGACGCAGAAATGAATTTTCAACAAATCAAACGTGGTTTTTGGTAACCCATGTTGTCATTTGGTTTTTGGTTTTTGGTAACCCACATCAAGAGGCGGGGAAGGAAATGTGGGTCGTACAACTAAGTCCGAGAAAAGACGGAGCTATAGTAGATTTAATAAATTTCATGAATCATTTTGCCATGTTGTCTTTTACGAATTCAGTTTGATTTAATAAATTTCATGAATCATTTTCTTGATTTAAGGAATTTCATGAATCATTTTCTTCGTAAATAATAATCTCAGCGGACGAATCACTTCCATTTTCACTGTGCTTTTTTTCATAAAGATGATTTTGGTTTGAAATGCGACATCCATGATGAGGTTGAGATCGTCCTCTCACGAACTAGCCAGAGTGCTAAGAACGTGTCTTCAGTATATTGATACACCTTCTTATTTTAGTGAACGTGGGCTTCGACTCCCGATTCCAAACATTATTCTTGAGCTTTTGGATGAAATTGGCATTTCCTTATCGTATCTTCCATCTTATATAAACTACTTATTCGATGAATAATACTCTGAGGTGAAGATCCGTCCATAATTTAAGGCTTGAACTTTGAACTTCGACATGTATTGCATTCAGAATATTTCTCTACTTAGATCAGAAATATATAGTGCAACATGTATTGAATAAATATTGTTTTTAGAAAAAATGAAGCCTTTGATTATCTTAAAATAGTTTAAATGATGCCAAAAAATATAGTTTAAAAAAGATTAAAGCTTCCGAAATATGTGTAATCCTTTTTTTACGGCAGGTATATATAACTATGCTAGTATAAGACTAGTTAATTTATGAACTATGTGTAAACTTAATCATCACAGAATACTTTTAATCTATATTCATTGATTGTGACAGATTCAGAAAAAAACATTTCTCGTTAATTATTTTGTTATAGATATACAATGCAAATTAGGAATGTTTAATTCGGATTTCAATTCGTTTTTTAGCGATTTGTAAAAATTAATTATCATATTGAAAGAATGTCTACTATGGTTTGGTTTGGTTTAGATACATTTAGTTTTTGGTTTATTTAACTTTAACTAAAAATTATAATTATTTTTCAGTGTATATGGAATATGGTTAGAAATCAGATTTACTACAATGTAAAAATATTAATCTCATTACTCTAATTTTTAATTAAATAAAACTGAATTAACAAATTAAGTTGTGCATAGAAACAGAAAAAAATCTATTTTAATTAAAATCTATAAAACTGAAAAAGAAAACAAAATAACTTTTAACTTTCAATAAAATAAAGTAATAAAATAATAAAATCAAAGCTTCAAATTTCAAAAATAAACTAACAAAATCTCTTAGATATATAGATTATTACCTATATTATATATGTTTTTATATATTTATATTACTATATTTTTAATCAATCGATTTTTTCGGTTTATTTATTTATTTACAACCGAACCATATCCGTATACTGCACTTTCTAAAAATAACATACATACGGTTTATACGGTATAACTAAAACCAAACCACATCCTCTATATATTTTGGTTTGGTTTGTATCGACTCGGTTTGGTTTTACGGGATTTAATAACTCTGATGCAAATATTGGTAATTAAAAAAAGTAATTCAATAAAAAAGATATTAATAAATGAAAGAAAAAATGAGTAATATTATTTTTTTCCACTAATATTTTTCTTGGTGTTCCACTTTTCTTGTAGGATAATAATATCTATAAAAATTGTGTTTATTTTCTACATGTTTAACGGGATCCAGTATAATTTAAATAAATAAATTTTCATCTCAAATGATGAATTTTTAGAAGAATCTAAATGAATAGTCAATTCTACCAAACATCGCTTTCTAATGTATCAACATTTGCACCGATATTCCTTTTGCTAAATATTTATAAATATAGAGTATTAGTGTAGCATATTATTTTCTTTTTTTAAATTACTTAATAAAAAAATGTATACTGCCAAAAAGATAAATAAAAGATACTTTTTCAAGTTAGCCTATAAAAATTGAACATAATAGTTAAAAGTAATCTAATCAACGGTGAGAATGAAAATATAAATTTCTTGTAAAGAAAAATAAATGAAAGATAACACTTAGGGGTAAGGATATAAAAATATCTAAATATATAAGGTAAAATAAGAAAAAATAATGAGTTTACCAGATTACGAACTACCTGATAGAAAAAACTATTAAAGAAACAAATAGTATAATATGATCTTGAATGCATTATTGTTAGAGTTGACACTAAGAAAAACTGACTTTTTCAAAATGACGAACGATAAATTCTGCACATATTTTAGTATCCATGGTAGCTTTTGAAATTGTACAAAATTATTTTATTTCAAGCATTGACATGGCTCTTAGATTACCATATAGCACATATATTATTTAGTAATTTAAGAAATTAGTGATTAATAATAGTTTGTATATCTTAACTTCGGTCAACTAAGGATTACAAATTATCTTTAACAAAAAAATAATAAATATCGTTAAACCAAAAAAATAAGAATTATAAACACTAAAATAAAATTGTTATTTACTGAACACGAAAAATCAACTTGAATAGTTCACTTATTAAAATTAGACCACCTTTGAGCGTCTATCGCACATTTCAAACTTTTCAATGGTAAAATTAATTTTTATCATTTGATACAATGAAAAATACGATAAAAGTATTTACAGTAATGAAACATGTTATGAGTCTGATATTTTTTTATGAATAACTTAGTTATTGTATTTTTTGAGGAGAACAAAACGAAACGGAATTATTTGTTCTTTGTTTGTTTGTATTCTTATACTATACTAATTTGGAATATGTTGTGCATGAGTCCTGCTCATATAGAAAGAAATTTGAAACGTATCCTCATCAAGATGATCGAGACATGGACATGCTATCTCGATGAGTAGCATCTGCAACCTAAATAACGAAGCTGCTTAGCCATTAGCTCGAAGATGCTATGTTTGTCTGAAAATCCATAACTTGTCTTGTCTTTTTTTTTGTAAGGATATAAAAGAACTACTAATGTTTAATTGTTTCCTGTCAACAAGTTCAACAGTATTATATTATTTAAAAGCATTTTTAAATCCTTTTAATTTGATAAAGAAGTTATTTTTGGGTTTATGAGTTATAAGGATCAAATTATTTTATTTCAATTTCGGTTTACAAATTACAACTTCTAGATAAACAAAAACAGGTCTTGATTTAAAATATACAACTATATATGGATAATAATATATAGGTTATCAATTTTAAATATAAGTATTTTATTGTGACAAGCCAACTAGTAATAGTCTAAGGGATTACAATTGATAATAGTCTAAGAGTTTTCAGTTAATAATAATCTAAGGTTTCGTACGTATTTTAGTAAATTTTCTTACAACCACCCATTTTATTGTACAGTATTATTGAATGTTTCGCATTTTTTTCTGTGTTTGGTAATATGAAATCTACGTTTAACGACGGGGTTTCCATTATAGTTGATTACATGACTCTACAGCTACCTAAACTGAATCTAGTTAAACAAGGAATAATTGATTAATTTGTATATGTTTTAAATGTTCAGTTTTGTTGACAAAAACAAATTCAGTTTTAGAAAATTGAAAAAAAGTATCATTAAAAGTATCATATCAAATTAAGATCCGCCTATTATGCGGAAGAAAAATATATTTAGATTTTAAAATTGATAACTCATATAATTACGACATGTATATCTAGGCTATAAAATAAGAATGAGTTAGTCGATGTTGTATTTTTAATTATTATTTTTTAAAATGTATTGTTATCCGTTTATAGATTCTGACATTCTTACTAAAATCTAGTGCTGATGATTTGATAATGTTTTTTTTTAATTCTATACAAATTTATTATTTCAAAAATCTTTAATTTGGTTATTCAAAATATTTAATTTAGTAATTTTATTAAAATCTAGTGTTATTGGAACTTGAACTTTAAACAATTTAACTCATAATCCTACCTATATTTTCATAATCCTACCTATATTTCTTAGATTTTTAAAATTTCATTGATTTTAAAAATTTTATTGATTTTTTAGATATACAAAACTCTCTACCATATAAGAAAACTTTCAACTGTTAAGATCAATTAACTCTATACAACTTCAGGTTCCAATACCCTTTCTCAAAACATGTGTTTAGTTATAAATTTGATAGATTATGACATTTATATATATTTGATAGTTTCTCCTTTTTCCTTATAATAATTATTCTTTTAAAAGTTTTATTTTATATAGATTTCATGTTTTCCATGTTTTCTTTTATTCTATTTTTTAGATATATTGTTTTTGTCCTCTGAAATACTTTTTATTATCACAAATTATTAAAATAACTACAAAGACAATTTTTAACGGATTTCACTTGTTCTAAAAAGATTCACGAAAGATGAAAATTACTTGCGTCAAGTTCACCGTGGATAGTTGTATCGTTAATATGCATGATTACGATGAACGGCTGAATTTGTACTTAGCTGATGATTTTCTGTTTACTTGTCTTTATTAATCAGTAAAAATTGTGTTTTCTGAAAATCAAACCCCCAAACCTTATAGTGTAAAAGCATTTGTTGAAGATGCTTCCCTTGTTGTTTAACCCCGAAACCTCATAGTGTAAAAGATGCCTAAACCGATGCCAAGTTCCCTTGAAAAAATATTCTTCAATTTTCATGTTTTGCAGAGATGAAGAGAGAAAAAAAAAAGCAAAGCTTGGATCTTCTTATGTTTTTCTTGTTTCTTTCTCGTAGTGGAAAAACTGAATAATTAAAGGAGAGAGAAATAAGTTGAATGAAGAAGGTTTAGAGAGATGCGATCAATCTATCAGAGAGTGTTCATGTATTGACCAATCACATTTTTAGATCATTATTTAGTAGATATTTTCTATTTATTTTTCAATACTTTCTTATTAAACAAATAAAGGCAAGACATTTTTTTGTAAGTTATGTAATATTAGCAAAATAATAATACATGACATATTTCCTTAGCAATCAGAGCTTTTGGACGACTAAGGATAGTAATTTACTTTCCTTATTTCATTTTAGACTTTCTCAAATATACCAATTTTTTTTCTTCTTCAAATTGTAAAACTAATATGTGTAAGTTGTAAATCAATTATACGTAAATATAGAAATAAATAACTAAAATACTGCAGTCTCTTGGAACTCAAATTTTATATCAACATGTACAATACAATATCATTTTTTGTAGTGTAAGTTCACTATCCCTTGCTCTTTTGGAGGATCAATGATTAAGGAAACACTTTGTAACTCAGGGGCTAAAGGCAATCAAATGTAACAAAACCAAAAGTTTGTATTATATAAAAATATATTCATATTTAATGAATGCCTTACTACCATGATCAAATTGCTAGTCCAACTTAATCAATTTTCATACCCATGATCTAGTGCTTTCCATATTTGATTATCGCTTTGTTTAGCTTTTGTAAATTGTGTTTGCTAAGTTCTTAATTATTTGTCTATGAATCACTTAATTTTGTTTTCTTGTTTTTGTTTAGTGTATGCCTTAATAGTTCTTAGTTACAAAAATCTGAAACTTATAATCATTTTAACTTAATTAGTTTCTTAATTAGTTTCGCAATATATATATATGTGTGTTTTATTCTATTTTTCTCTCTCTAAGTGACTTATTGACATAACCATGCATTTGTTTTGTGGTATTGTGTATTTAGGGGTTAAAATTTGTATATATCATTAATATTTTATTAGAAAATGTGTATGTAATAAAAAGAATACAAAAATAGAAAACTAAAAAATAAAAGGCATTCTGAGAAAGTTTCTCAGATGACGTATGACAGAAAATGCATGTCAAGACACATAACATAGAACTTATGTGCTACATATATACTACGTCTTCTGAATTTATTGTCCTGAATTTATTGTCAAAGCGCCAACATTACTTACGTTTTGTCTTCAAATTTTGTAAACGGGTAAATTTAGTCATCTTCTCAACATCGAAACTCTAACTTCTCATGTTTCTTTAGACATTTTTTATTTATTAACAATTCAATAATGTATGTTAAATTAGATTCGAATCCAAACAATAATACTTGATAGTATTATTTTTTTAAAAAACAATTTCCTATTATACCAATAATAAGTATTAATTTCAGAGAGAAACATACGAATCACGTTAAAAAACAATTTGGAAAAATGGAATCAAAAGAAGATAGTCACAAACACATACATAAATCACTCATAACAAATCCAAGCAAGATGCAAAAACCCCAAAAATACTTAACGGGAATACAATTATAAAAAAAATTAAAATTAAATGGCTGGAGGACTCTGATGAGGACGAGGTATAGGAGAACCAGGGTTCAGTCTCGGAAGCTGAATGGACTCATCATCATTATCATAGTACATATAAGCAAAACCACCATGACGAGCTATATCCATTCCTTTCATCTCATCCTGCTCAGAGATCCTAAGCAAATTGAGCTTTTTGAGGATGAAGAAGAGTGTTCCCATTGTAACACTAACCCATCCTACGATCGCAAGTATTTGAACCATTTGTGCTCCCAATAGCTTTCCTCCTCCACCCATCAGCAACCCGAAAGGCCTTCCCGGACTGGCACCGTATACTTCATTTACATACTTTTCATTTGCAAACAGTCCTACGAATATCAATCCCCATGCACCGCACCCTCCATGTAGTTGTGCGGCCTCAAGCGGATCGTCGTATTTTAGGAGCTCTGCAAGCTTGTTGCATCCTATAAGGACGAGGGAAGCCATAAAGCCGCAGACTATTGCTGCCCATGGCTGTACCACGGAGCAACCTGCGGTTATGGCTGCAAATCCACCGAGTAACCCGTTGCAAACGTCAGTTACGTTCCAGTGGCCTGATAAGAGACGTTTTCCGAAGAGTGTGGTTAGAGCGGCCGTGCATCCCGATAGCGTGGTTGTAACTGCTGTCCGGCCAATTGCACTCCATTGGCCGTAGCTGGTACCGGAGTCATAAGGAATGAGGATCTTGGTGAAGGAACCGGGGTTGAAACCATACCAACCGAACCAGAGGAGAAAGGTTCCTAAGACGACAAGCGAGGCTGAGTGGCCACGCAGAGCAATAGCTCGATCCCCTTCCTCGAACCGGCCAATTCGTGGACCTTCGATAAGGGCACCCCAAAATCCGGCAATACCACCAACCATGTGAACAACACCAGAGCCAGCAAAGTCAATGGCTCCGGTGCCAAATAAACGGTCTCCTGAAAGGAAGGGACTAGCCCATCCGTCGGGAGACCAGAACCAGTGAGCAACGACCGGGTAGACAAACCCGGTCAGAAAAGAAGAGTAGATCAAGTACGCCACAAATTGAGTCCTCTCCGCAATAGAACCGCTTGTAATTCCAGCGGCTGCGATCGCAAACGCCCACTGGTATAGGAAGAAGGAGAAATCTGAGGTTAGAGTGGGGAAGTCTCTAAGACCAAAGTTATGTTCTCCGATGAATCCACCGGAGGATTCGCCAAAAGCAAAGGCGTAACCAAAGAGATAGTAGAAGAGTCCTCCGGCTGCAGCGTCAAGAACATTGGTGAGCATAATATTCATCGTATTCTTGGCTCTAACGGAGCCAGCACAAAGCATAGCAAAGCCAAGCTGCATCGCAAAGACAAGATAAGCAGAAAACAACAGGTATGTGTTGTCTATAGCGTAGGCTGTATCGGTGAACTTGTTGTTAACGGTGCCTAATTGGCCGCAGATGTAATTTGCAGCCGCTGTGGCGTTAGGGCCGAGCAGAGCGGAGAGATCCGTCGTTGAGCATGTTATAGCTCCCGACATATTGAGAGACTTTAGAGAGAAAGCTACATACGAAGAAGGAAAGATCGTTTATTGTGCGTCTATTAATAGGATGAAGTGGAGGTTAAGGGTTGACTTTTGATTCCGGCTTGACCAATTGAATCCATAGTTCTTAATTTGCTTCTTTAAAAAACTGTGTGACGTAACAACATTATTAAATTAGACATGGAATCTGCCAAAACTTTTAACTAGTTGCAATATACGATTACGGTTTTAGTGATTGGCATGTACTTTGTGAATATAAAAATGCAAGGCAATATCAACGTTCAGAACTGCGCTAGATGTTAAAGAGGTGACCTAATGTTTAGTATCTAAAATGTTTAATCGAAATCGAAGTAATTTTTAAGCGTTTCCATGATAAACTAATATAAATAAATATATTTTTAATATTTAGTGTATTACATCTTTTATCATATAAATTTTCTTATTCTAAATATCAAATATATATTTAAATTTTAAATTACACAAAAGTTTTAAAAATAGAAATATTAAATATCAAAGTTAAACACTAAAAAATTATATATGTGAATTTGACAAAATAAACATTTGATCAAGAATGGTAACTACAAAATGGGAATTAGACAAAACATATTCGGTCAATCCATTTCAAACAACATGTTAACTTATATAATCATGTATCTGTGAAATTAAAACTTATAAATTTATGTAAACAAAAAAGTAGAAATTTATAAAACGACAAAAAGCAGTTAATATTAATTGTTTAACGACTTTGTAAAACCGTTTAAAACCATTTAGAACTGTTTAAATCTGTTTAATCCAGAATCTTTAATGTTATCATGTAGAAAATAATCACTACAGTATATGAACGTCTATAACGTCTTGACACTATCTAAACAGTTGTATAAACTGTCTTTTTTAGAACATTGAAGAATCTATATATACAGATAGGAAAAAAACTACTATATGTAATGAATTTATAATTAATAAATTGATCATAATAGATAAGTTCACAAATATGATTTTCCTAGTTGTACCCCTCAGGATTCTTCGATACAAAAAGAAAGAAAAACAATTAAATTTTCTGGTCATACGTCATTGAATAATCAAGTTGCTTAAATAGATAAATAAAAATGATTAGCATACGTTAGCAAAATATTGACTTTGGAATCTCAATCTATTGATTCTACAGGGAAGAAGATTCTCGAACAAAGTGGGACCCCTTGGTTCACCGAAAGGGAAACTAATTCGTAATTCGTGCTCTCTTTGGGCAAATTGTGTAGCGACAAAAACTGTGGCAACTATAACAAAAAGAATTTATAATTATGAAACTAATTAATTATTGTATTTTTAATGACAGTTCTTGTTGTTGTATTACTCTATATTGAAACTAAAATAAATTCAAAAGTATTAAGATAAAAAAATTGGATTAAAGAAGTATTAATATTAAATTTTATGGATTTTAACTCACAATGTTTTTTAATAATTATTGAATTATTCTCAATAGTCATTCATTTCAAATATTCCCATCATATATAAAATGAATTTTAATCCAGGTTGATTTAATATATATTCGTTTTGATAATATAAAATTTTTGTAGATTTCAATTTAAAATCAATTGTTACTGAGTTGATGATTGGTTCACGTCCTTTGTATATTATATTCTAGATCAGATCACTTTTATGGTATGAGATTCTTACAATTAACTTTTGTAATTATAAATGTAATAAACATATAGCTTTAATCACTAGTTGTCTCAAATTTGTACCAATCTGTGCTATATTTAACGAAAATCTTATCTTCAGACATTTCTCATATTTTATATGGATGTTTTGAAATAAAAATAAAGAATGGAGGCATCATGCAAATTAAAGGCCCTTAAACACAACAAATGAATGGCGTTTAATGTGATTCCATTAGCAAACCTTATTATATACTCAATATTAAAAATAAAAAACTACTGAAACTTAATAATTATAGGATACTTGTAATCTAGACTCGTTGATATATACGTATAGATGAGAATCAACGAGTCTCAGATTACAAACTAGCTAATGAGGGTTGACACTCAGCAACTAGCTAGACAAAAGCAATTTTTTTTTGTCGACGAACGATAAATTAATGCCATATTTTAGTAGCAATGACAGCTTTTAAAATCGTATGACATCATGGATTACCACATAGCACACTGATTATTAACTAATATGAAATAATTACTAATTAATTATAGTATATATAATTTAATTCAGGTGAACTGACAATTATAAAAACTTAAATGGAAAAACGGCTATTTCATATCTCAACTATGATCTAATGTCATAATGAGAACTATACTAATATCATGTGCAAAAACAGATTTACATTTTTTCTTTTATTTAAATTTTATATCTAAACTAAAAAGATACTTTGATCACATTCCGAATCAATTCGTTAATGAAAAATGACATGGCTAAGTTATTCGTTTTTTGTATAAAAATTGTATAAATCAAAACGGCATCGTATCATAAAAACAAATATTTTTTTATGTATTGTAAAAATCCAAAACATAACTTTGTTGAGAAACATTTTCACTTTTCCAAGTTTGAAGCCATTCATGCGCCAATTTTACATCAAAATCCAATTTTAAGACGTGAAAAGAACCGTATGAACTCAAATATTCAAAACATAATGAAGCACAATTCACTTATGCATTTACATACCTGAAGTTAAACGGGAAATGAGATTCAACGAGGATGACATTCTAGCCGTCGTGTTTGTCTTCGAGCAATTTTTGTTTTCAAGCAATCTAAAAACCCTTTGCTATACAGAAGATTGTGAAAGGAGATAAAGAAGATAACTTTTATTTTCTTTTATTTTTGCAAAACACAAAACAACCATGTTTATCTTTACCCAACATTTGATCATAACATAAAAATAAATATTTTTTAGAAAAAACATGATATCAGATAATCGGCTTATATTATTTTGTTATTTTTTATTATTTGACCAAAAAATAAATTCATAGCAAAATAATTATATATATATATATTATGTTGCTTGAGAACTAATGTTTATATTAGATATTTTGAATAATATTATAAAGTTTTAATTTCTTTTCTGTTATTTTAAAAAGATAGTTTAGAATAAATTTTATTGAATAAAAAAAGAAATATTTTTTTGTTATTTTAGAAAATAATTTTAGAATAAAATTTATTAAATAAAAAATAAAAGAAAATAGTAATAACGATAATTTGTGTATTATTAAAGACATATACGTATTTGATATTTGGGAAAATTAGAAAACTTAATTTTCAAAAAGTATTATAAAAATTCCATTAAAAAAATCAAATTAGCTGGAAGCAATAGTTTTGAATATTACTATAGTTAGAATCCAGGGGGATCTTAAAGTTCCGCAAGCATAAAAAGTCAACCTGTTCAACTTATCCAACTAATTCTTCCTATTTTTGTTGGGGTCAAGTGACATATTTTGTGTGTATATATATATATATATATATGTATAGTTTAATAAAACTTACGGCAAGAATATTTTAAGAGTTATTTTATTTTATTTTATTTTTATATACTTTAAGGGTTTCGGCAAGAATATATCTTTACTTATGGCAACGAATAGACTTTTTTATATTTTTGTATATTTACAATATAATAGACATATTTTTTTTTACAACCATCCACTGTATTGTAATCAAAATAAATGTACAGTATAATTGAAACTTTCTCGTTGTCTTTGTTTGTGCTAACATATGAAAGGTACGTTTAGACTTTTATATGGTCCGAATACAGTTTGACTAATATGGGGAAACAATTTTGGAGGTATGGGGAAATAGCTGATGGAATCTCATTAAAAATCATGATCACATGATAAGGAGAAATTGGTTCTTTTAGATATCTAATTTACAGACTACTCTCCAAAATATTCATTCATTACTTGATTAACAATCTATATATTCTTTGAATGCATTTTCTTATCGCAGATATGAAGTTATTTGATGTTGAGGCTTCTCGCAAGATAATACTCAATAGAGTGGAGTCATGTGGTAACTCTTTTCACCAACTCAAATTTTTGTTTTCGTCAAAAAAAATCTTTGTACTAGAACGATTTGGATATCCAAATCGATATTACAGTGTCCACATGCTAGGTGAATGACAATTGTTATCTGATCCCTCGTGCGAGCATATCCGTCTGTATATTATTGATACGTGGAATTAGGGATATCATCCATGTGTTGAAGAAGGCAAAGTTTTTCCAAATAGGTTTCAAAACTGGCCATTCCTTAGATTTTGACACTATTTTTATTAATTACAAACAGTCTGTTGCGAAATTGACATTGAATCACCAATCCAAATTTTGATAAACTGAAATTATTCTTTCTCAAATATTTCTTACAATGAATGATATACCATCTTTATTAAACAAAAAGAAAAAAATATACTTTAGGAAATTTGAATAATATATTATTGAATCAGTGATTTTTTAAAAAGGAGTATTGTTAAAATTTTAGGCGCCAAAACTAATCTGCCACCAAATATGGCTCACTCCTTTTGTATAAAACGAGGATGCAATAATTTGATTTGTATTATTGGAGTGTTTCAGATATTATTGGCCACGATTAATAAAAGCCCATTTACGCTTAACACTTAACCCTAAACGTTAACAAAGTGACTTCTTAAGGTTAACATGTCGGCCTAACACTTAACATTAAACGTTTACAAAAATAATATCGACGTGTACCTAAACGCGGCTAGTTAATTACTAATACAATATCTCGCAAACATAAATGAATGATCTCACTTTTAAAAAAGCAATCAAATTCAGAAAAGTTATATTAACTTACAAAAAACTCATTAGAATAATCCAAGTTGGAATAATCTACTAAACTCTATTCATCTCATCAAGAAGATATTTTTCCACTAAAAGTTGCAAGTATCTATATTTTTATTTGATCTATTCGAGTGAGTTATGTTGTGCTACAATTGACATACCATTCTTCCATAGGCTTTCGACTACATCAGACAATTGATAACAAAACTACTTACGTTAAACCCAAAATCAGAAAAGATAAAACAAAACCAAACTCAATCTCGACCTAACTTGTGAGTCAAGTTTATTTTTTCATTTCCTGGTAGGTTAGACACTTAAAAGGTCAAGTTAACAGAAGGAATGACCAAATTCTGAAAACATTGTTTCCTCGGAACACAAGCACCCCCACCAAAGCTTCCTTGTCCATCCAAATCCAGATTCCATAAACCATCCCAAATCGCGTAATCTTCATTCACATTAGCCTCGGGTATTGGCATCGGAGCCACTGTGTGAAACCCATTACCATTTGGGTCATAACCAGAACTTGTTGAATGTATGATCTGATGAGGAACATAGAACGCACAGCCTTCGCCACTACTGCCGCTACTACTGCTACTGAAGTTATTATCACCATTGTTGTTGTTATTGTCATCGTCTAGTGAAGACATGATCTTTTTCATGTCGATTTGGTTGAATTGAAGCAACTGTTGTTGTTGTTGCAACTCCATCTGTCTTTGCTGCTGAAACTGTTGCCTTTTCAAGATTCTGTTTTTTGTCTTCTCCGCATTGTTAGTTGGAGATTTTGTCTTCTTCTTGAAATGAGTTCTCCAATAGTTCTTGATCTCGTTGTCTGTTCTTCCTGGTAAACTACGAGCGATTGTTGACCACCTAAAATTACAAATACATCAGACTTTAAATCATAGAAAAAAAAGAAAAGACAAGTTACTTTATAATAACATGTAAGTGCAAAGACAATTAAAGCTTAATTTTATTACCTGTTACCCCACTTAGCATGTAACTCAAGGATAATGGTTTCTTCATGAGGAGTGATTTGTCCTCTCTTGAGGTCTGGTCTTAAGTAATTAACCCATCTTAACCTACAGCTTTTGCCATTTCTCTTCAACCCTGCGAGCCTAGCCACAGAGTTCCATCGGCCTTCACCGTGAAGCCGCACATAATCGATCAAAAGACGGTCTTCTTCAGCAGTCCAAGGCCCTTTCCTCCAACCTTCTTCAACCATACCCCATCCTCCTCCCATCACACCCCACAAACTCATCCTTTCTTCTTATTTTTTCTTGAAGTGAAAGCTAAAGAAAGAGAAGCAGTGTCTTAGTATCTCCTTCTCCCTCAGACCCACCAATCTTTTTTTTTGTCTCTCTGTCTTATGAAACCTAAGTGTTCCTCTGTTTTGCCTTTGCGTTATGTTGTGTTCTGTTTTCTCTCTGCCCCTTTCAGTATTTATATATGCACGCACTCACTCTAAATCCTTGGCTCCACCACTTTTTTGTTTGTTTTCTATAGAGATAGAGGCTAGTGACAAGACAAAGATCTTTTTACATTTTAGAGTTATGTATTTCTAGAATCAAAATTATAAGGTTATCACTATCTAAAAGCAAGATTCTATGGAAATTACAATATATAAATACTTTTTCAATCTCAAACTACAAAAATAGTTCTACAAGCTCTTAATTAGTAATAAGAATAATTAACCTATCCAGCAAATGTTATTCAAAGAAAAAAAGAATTAGAATTGTAGACAGAAGGAAAAAAAAATATAATTAGAAAGAAGAGAGGAAGGGTTAGAACTTAGAACTAAGTAGATACATTCTCTCTGGGGGTTATTTTGGGTTTAAATTAGGGATAGAAAAATTTGTAATTAAATAAATCTAAACCGAACCAAACTAAAAATGATCTAAGAACTATATCAAACTAATCAATTAAAATCTAAACCGAATCAAACCAAAACTGATTTACAAACTATACCGGACTAAGCAATTAAAATGTAAATCATAAAAAATGGATTGATAACCATGAGTGTAGTGGTTCAAAGGTTAGGCTTAGTCAAGCAAATTTCATCATTTTCATGAACACCAAACGAGGACATAATAGAACTATTAATTAATGATTTTAAATATTCATGTAGTACTAAAGATATAATGTTAAGGCATTGGGTAACATGGTGTAACCGAGCATCAAATCCAATAGAATAATCCTTATATGCTAAAGTAATTTGGAACTTCTATCTTTTTGCCACGTATATATATGACCTACAAGTTGATGTAGAGATATTAATTATAATTATTGTTATTATTTAAGTTTCTTAAGTAACATTTTCTTTGAAAGCACAATTAAAAGTAAAGAATTTGATGGTGCTTGATTATTTTAAGTTGATACACATAACTGAACCACTAAGGTTTCTCCAAGTGTCGAGGAGATTTATACATGCGATCTTACACTAATCTTTATTGTTGTCGTATAAGATTCGTGGATTCCACATAATGATTTATGGCGATAAACTATAGAAAATAAAAACTAAACAATTATTAAAGAGTTTATTGTCTTTGTGCGTCACTATGAGACAGGTGGTCTTATAATTCTCTCTTAGATAGTCTTAAGATTGTAAGTACTCTTCTTATTTTCTTTTAAATATTAGATGAAAATTTTCAAAATTCAGTGTCTCAATATCTTCTCCATAGTCGAAAAAAATATCTAAAAAGCATTTAGTTGGGTACAATAGTTGGTGTTGCTTCAATTCCACCTGTGCGTCTTCCAAATTAACTTAAAACCAAAACTATCGAATCATTTGAAAAATACAATTAGCACTTTTACTAAGTTATCAAAATTTAAATAGGACTGCTGAATTTTGTTGTTGTAAAGTCCATGGCAAAACTAGAGTCTTCGGGGTATTAATAAATGGTGAATCAGAAATTTAAATACGACTCTCGAATATTTTGTTTTACATAATATAAAAGACATAATACCTAATTAACACTATAAACATTAAAAATATTTTCTAGAACAAGGGTTTATCATGCCAAGAAATTGGGATTCCTGACTAGAATCGGATTCATAGTTTGAAACTTTATTCGAAATAAATTTATAAAAATTATTATTTTCATAATATAAAAATTATATTTGAAATAATAATAATGTAAATAAATAAAAAATTAAATAAAAGTAATTATTATTTTTTCTTTTACAATTTATCATATACTTATATTTTATAAATAAATTACAATAGTATATGATCCATATAATATTTTTTTAAAATATTTTTACATACTTTTTTTTATAATAATAATTTAAAATATATAATATATATATAACTAAGAATTAAATTTATCTAAAAATAGAATCTTATTAAATAAGAGTCCTATTAAAATGTTTCAAACATATGTGCTTAGATTTGGTTCTGTCTCTCACCGATCCCTTCAACCGGTCCACTTAACAAATCAAAAGTAATAAGTCATTTCAATGCTAAAATAAGTTAGAGTATCAAATCATCATAACTTATTCTTTCTGAAAAAATGAAATATCAGATGACGCAAAACCACACTAATACAAAACCACAATGTGTTACATGTCATGATCGAACATCATCATTATTTAACTGTTTTCGGATGGATTTTGAATCTTTCAAATTGTTATAAAGTTAGAGGAAACTATCATGAAGCTTTCAAGATTCGGAAAAAATTTAGGCAGCAAACTAAAACCTACGTTAAAGCAAGAGACGATCAAGTATTTCTGAAATATCATATCACCAGTGACTTGTTAATGCATATGTGAGGACTAAAGTTGTAGATTCTCTCTATTGTAATGCCCCGTAGATTTTTGTTTTACAAGTATTTTAATCAGATTTAGTTTGCAATGCAAATCTACAGTTTTAAATGGAACATCAAAGAGTTTCAGATGTGAAAGTATCTGAACGGCTCAAAGACTACAGAGACAAAGGCGTGCCTTTAAAACGTCAGCAATATCATTCACCGATTACACATAAACAATTTTCAATGGAAAGATTGAACACTAATCAATTTTTTAATCCGGCATTATCAAGTATTTAACTGAATCATCTATTAAATATATATTCGTTGGAGATCATTTAAACTCCGTGTTTCGTACGAGTTTTTGTATTATTTATGACTATTGTACTGGAAAGACATGTTTACCAGCTAAGCATGTGATTTTGCTAAGATATGTTTCTTTTTTTATGTCTTATCAAGAGAAAGCTTTGTTTTTTTTGTACAAAATATCATAACACAATCTAAATGTTTCTAATTTCAAAAGTATAATATCCGACCTTATTTAGAAATATTCAATTGTAGTACATGAGATATATACAAGAACCGATTGTATTGCTACTTATTCGATCTGTTTTCTTACTTTTCACCCAGCAATTAGGGTAAAATTTTGACTGTTTTAATTGTAGGCATAACTTACACTAATTACAAAAGGAAATATTTTTACAAATATTTATATTATTTTCATTCAAAAATAAATTTTGACGTGAGATTTAATACAATGCTCTCATGTTCAGGTTTTGACATTTGAACGTAAAATTTATGGGATTGAATATCCACGGATAATCACAATTTACCTATATAAAAGTTTTAATTTGGGCTCCAAAGAACCCCACGTCAGATTAAAACAGAGTTAAAAAATTATCACGTGTCATCTTACTGTTTAATGGGCTTTGCAATTACATTTTTCTTGGGTTTGGTCGTTTTCGGCCCACAACCTATTTCGCCCTCCCTCTGCACCTTCTCGACTCCTCTCATTTGGTCCTTTCTACCCTAAATCTCGCGAATCTTCTCGCCTCCCTCCGCCACGTTGTCATCTCCCATAGATTCTCAACGTCGGCTGTTTCTCTTTGCTTCCGCCCTCCTTGGTGCTGATTTCTCCTTCGATTACAGAAAAAAGACTCCGTATCAAACAGATCTCGAGGTCTGTACTCATGCGGCGTCCTCTTCAGCGTTCGATGTTATACATCGTTCGCTTCATCACCTCCTCCGTCTTCTGCGTCTTCTCTTGCGGTCGGAGGTATAGATCTTTACCTCCATTTTCTTTTTTCCCCCGGTTTGCCATCTCGCTTTTTCCGGTTTGCCTCCTCGCTTTCCCGGTTTCGGATGTTTAGATCTTCTTCTCTCTTTTCGCTTATACATCGTTCTTTGTTTCCGATATCTGTGTTTCCCATCATTCTGGTGTGGGAAACAATCGCCTAATTCCGATCTCCGCCGTTGATATTCGACTGTCCGCCGCATATTCCTCAACGGTCCGACATGTGGCTGGTGGTATGATTGGGCTTCGATAATTGGGCATGTATGGGCAACAAAAGTGGCCCAGAAGGTTAGTTTTCGGCCCGTATGTTATTTTAATTTTCACTTACCTTTTTTACCTGATCGTAAATGAATTTTGATTTTGGGCCCTACGGGCTTTTGGGTTTTCTTGCAGGCCCGAAAAACATCAAATCTGGATGTATGTCGGGCTTCTCGGCTGATGGTGTTATGCGGGCCTGTCTGGGCATACTACATGGGCCTAAAATGTTCGTTTTCCTTTTTAACCTTTTCTTTATCGAACGTTTTGTTTTTCCTAACCAAATATTTTTCTACGTGTCCGATTTCTCACTAACGGGCCAATTGGACGTACATCTTTTGGGCCGGTAAAGATGTAGCCCAAATCATTCTCCTCCGAATGCAGGTGTTCACCTCCTCTCTCATTTGCTTTATTTTGCCCTAATTCTCGCGATTTTTTTCTCCCTATGCCGTGTTGTCTTCTGAGATAAACTGCCACCGCCAGCCGTTTACCTTCGGTTTCCCCATTAGAGATTCTATTTCTTCGGCCGATTTTAAAGGTATAGGTCGTTCGTCCCGTCAAGTATCTGCTCAGCGGCGTCCTCTCCGACGGACAGAGGTATACATCGTTTCTCCTGTTCTCTTTTTCGGGGTTCCCTTTCTCTTATCCCGATTTTGTTATTTGTTTTAAATAACCGCGCATAAACATTTTTTAATGGTTTTGCATATTTTTGCCGCCGCAAATAACTTTCTAATCTCCGCCTATGACATCCGACTCTACGGCGCTTTCTCCTGACGGCTCCTGCATGGGCTTCGCGGCGGCGTCGGACTTCTGATTAATCCAATTATCCTCAGCGTCGGCCTGTTTGGGTCCAGTTTAAGGCCCAACAATTCAGTTTAGAGCCCAAAAGGTTCGTCCCCTCTTTTACGGGTTTTTTTATTTTATTTTTAACCCGAGTTTTCTTTTTTTTTAATTTTTTAATTAATCTTCTCTGGATTTTTGGCCTCCTCCGAACCCATTTAACAGGTTAATTATCTCAAACATGGGCTTCGACATGGGTATAGGTTTCCCAACTGTCAGTGTATGCGCCTGTTCATCTTCTTTACCGCCATTATTTCTTTCTTACCTAAGGTTTTGTTTCACGTAACTAACTCCTTTCTTTAAAAACTTTACCCGAGCCCGTTTTGGGAGTTGGGCTCCATACGGGCTCCTGGGTTTCTCATGCAGACCCGGTTGACCTTCAAATATTCATGTCGATTGATCTTCTGGACTTACGGTACTTTAATCCTTTAATCCTTTAATTTACCTCTTACGTTACTGAGCTTTCAACTCCCCCATGTATTCTTCCATACTTCAATGTTGTAAGTGGGAGCTTTAACTACATCGTCCATCAAGCTTCCTCGCAGGTATTTTAAATACCCTTCCTCTTTACATTTCCTCTATCTTACTTATCCAACCTTATTATAATTCGAATATAGCTTCGCTAAAAACTTTCGATGACGTACAAGGTGATTTCTGCAAAGACGAGGTGTCTGTCAGATAGCTTCATTGGTGGGAGGCGCGCAACTTCAAACAGGGAAACATCCTGATTGGCTTTGAAGTCCTCATTCTCGACGTTAAGGTCAGTCTGTTTTAATTTGTTATTTATATCATTACACTGATATGAGAGCAATGAAACATTCTGACACAGCTTTTGTTATACCCCTATAGTCGACAACAATGCAGGGGTTCATAGCTGCCAACCGAGCTTCACGTTTTAAGATGAAATTGAAGTCGAACAGTGTGTTCAGGATAAGTAAGTTCATGGTGAAGCCGTGTAAAGCAACTTACAGAGTATCATCACATCAGAAGATGATCATGTTCACAGACCAGACTATTCTCCTGGAGGAGACAGAAAGCGTTCCTCAAATAGAGGCACAGGCGTTCAGGCTGAGGAGTTTCCAGGAATTTTCTGAAGTTGCGGACAAACAGACTGACCTTTTCGGTGAGAACATTTTTACCTCATCATTTTTGCTACATTGTTATGTTAGTCTATGATAAATGTATACCGGTATATTGGTGGTTGCTTGGCTAACTCCTTCAATGTTTTGTTACAGATTTGATAGGGCATATACGCTTATTAAATGGAGAAGGATTGAACTCTCAAACCCCATTCGGTGCTGCCCCAATGACTGCGGCCGTTAAGTCAAAGGAAATGGTTTTCATGCATGTGCAGCTTGAAGAGTAAGCGTGATCAATATCTTATTTATTTTATACATGTATTTTAAATACTTTATATTTCTTTGTTTTTTGCAGTGGGGAAACAGTCCGTGTGTATATGTGGGATAAGATTGCCTCAACTTTCAGAAGCAGATGGAATGAGTCTGCTGATAAACCTTCTGTGATTTTGTTAACCACTCTGAATTCAAAGACTTTAGGAGGTAAGTCAATTTGCTTAAACATTTTTCATGCCGTAGAATTCATATTGAGTTTTTGGTAACTGTCTTTCATAATCTGTTTTATAGGTGTTGTAACACTTAGTTCAACAGCTGCAACCCGTTTTTTTTTTGACAAAGAGATCCCTGAGACCAAATCATACCTTGAACAGTAATATGGTTACGTTCACACAAAAAAAAACAACTCATATTAGTCTTTTCTTATGGTTACGTTTTTTTCTGATTACGATCCTATGTCATGTTGTGTTAAATTTAAATGCAGTCTTGGTGCAATGGAAAGATGCAACATTTGTAACCAGGTCAACGGTTGGGGTAACCAAACCGGTGACTGTTACCCTCAGCGAGATTCATACTTTTTTAGCTAACGAGAGTCCACAGGTTTGTCTATCTTCACTGCATTTCTCTGTGTTTTAGAAGAGTTAGAATGAGTTAACATGGTATGGTATGTCTAGGTTGCTAGCTTTGTTTGTATTGCAACTATAAAAGAAGTTGTAGGAGACTATGGCTGGTACTTTATATCATGTACCAGCTGTAGGTCAAAAATGGAAAGGGGTGACACTACTTTGCTCTGCACTAACTCCAAGTGCAAAAAACCACATAATGTTGGCATAATCAGGTTTGTATCCTAAAGTCAAACTCTCACATATTTTTTGGAAATTTATTTCAGATGTATGAACTCTCACGCATTCATTTTAAATGTTTTCCAGGTACCGTATAGAGACAACTGTTACGGATGACAATGGTGCTGTTGCAACGTTCGTAATTTTCGACAAAGAAGCAGTTAAGTTGGTCGGCAGACAAGCACCGGACGCCATCGCCACGGTTTGTTAAAAATTGTGAACACTCATTTCCTATTGTCACCAACAGTACATAACGAGATTTGTAACTTTTCTGTTTAGATGTATGAGAATGACGCAGATACAAACTCATCAATGCCTCATTGTGACCTCGACATCGTTGGGCGTACGTGTAAGTTCCAAATCAAGTTAACTTCTTACAACTTCTCAGCTTCCCGTCAGACGATCACCGTCTCCCGAATTATAGAAGACAACGTTGACAATGGTAAAATGCTTGACACCGAGGTAGCAAAGGCTACATTCGAGCCTCCTGAGATCGGTGACAACAGCAAAGGCGAAGGAAAGCGTCCGCGTTACGCCTAACTTTGGATTAAGTCTTCTGTTAAAACTTTGTGATTCAACATTGGCGTCTGTTGCAATTTTTTCTTATGTTTTTAATTATCAGACTAAGTATTTTATGAATGAATTGTTTATGGGAAAAATCCATGCAAACTTTTTTAAATAAACAAATAATCTACGTTTTTTTAAAAGCTTAGTGCTAATTTTTTTTAAAATCTTCCATTGTCGTTGTTCAAAAGACCAAATCTGTTTACGCACTATCCCACTACCTCTTTTTAATGAATTGTATTAATTAAAATCAAATGTTTGTATTAAAAAAAATCAAAAATCTTTACGTTTGTTTTTTAAAAAACCAAAAATATTTACGATTGTTTTAAGACATATTTTTATTATACTTTCTTAATTTTTCTTTTTAAACATTTACTAATTGTAAACAATATGTTGGTTTTCAAAATTGTAATAATTTTTTAATCTCCTTGGTTTGCATTAAAATAATATTAAAATAATATTAAAATAATATTAAGCATTTGATTTTTTTGGTTTTACAAACTAAAAATTTTTCAAAATAAACAGAATATTATTTTAATCTTTATTAAAATAGAATAATACATAACCAATAACAATATTAGCAACAAATTTATCTTCCAAAAGAATTTACAAATTATAAAAACCAATTTTAAACACAACCCGCGCGTAGCACGGGAACGAAAACTAGTCTAAAAAATTAAAAATTTTAGATTCATACACCATATTACTAATGAAATTAACTCACATAAAAATACGTTAGAGTGGAAGATTACCACACATTTATATATTAGTCTTATTTACAATTAACTTTCAATGTGAGACTTAATATACTAAGTTTTAAATATTTGTAATCTTTATATACATGGCTGAGTTTTAAATATTTGTAATCTTTATATACATGGCTGAGTTTTAAATATTTATAATCTTTAAATACATGACTTTTATCCGTTGTTCTCATTGTATTGCTATTTATTCGATCTGCATTCTTCCCTTTCACCCAACAATTAGGGTAAATTTTGACTGAGTTTTACATATTTGTTAGGGTAAATTTTGACTGAGTTTTACATATTTGTAATCTTTATATGCATGACTCTTATCCATTATTCCCATATGGCCATTTCGATATCCGAAATGTACAGTAGTAGTAACTGGTAAGGGCTGTAAAAAGAAGAGAAAAAAAGTTGCAAATGAGAGGAAGATGAAGTTTGATTAGAATACGACAATATAGCAATAACAAAAAAAGCTAGAACAAGTTAACAATGATTTAGAGTCGTACAAGTAACTAAAATAAAGAAGATCTCGAATCCAACGTTTCCGCGTGAGATGCAACTTGGCAAGTACTTTGATCAAATCATCTTATTCTATTGAGTTAACTATATGATATTTACGATATTTTTATATATTTGCCTTCTTTTTGGTGATTTTTTTATTTGTTGTCGATCAAAGATAAAGTTTGCACGATTCTATGAAATAATTTTTTAATTATAGTAATGTTTGTTCCTATCTTAAGTTGAAAGTGCAGGATGTTTACTTGAAAATACGAATAAGCTTCTAGAACCTCGGTAAATTATTATTGCTCTCATAGCTTCAAACATTTCTCCCCAAAAACATAAATTGTTTTTGAAAACAAAAAAATTGTTTTCGAAAAACACATATATCAATTAAAAGATAGCGAGAAAGTACTTATTGAAAAACCTTGTTTGTGACCAAATTTGTGGATTGTAGATCTAATATTTTGGTTATAGATAAACAGAACTGGTTTTGGGTTTGATAGGGTCACAAGCTAGAAAAAAAAACCATTTTATAGTTTTTTGAATTTAAAAAATAAACCATAAATGTATCAAACAAAATATGCAAAGTTTAAGTTTTTATATTTTATGTGACAAATTTAGGTCTTACTTGAATTACATTTAAAAATTAAGAGATCTTTTTAAAAAATAATATTTGGAAATCGAACTCATGACCTTTAGTTAAAAGTTTTACAATTTTTACCAGTAAACTAAATATTCATTTATAAATTTGAAAGCCGAAATATTTTTATAAAAAAAGAGAATAGGCGTATTGCTTAATCTGCTTGGACTCAGGATTGAATCTGTAAATAAACTCACTGATAATATGCTTCTAATATTACAAATTAAGGAAGGGAGATATTTACGTTTATAAATTTAAAAAACAGTGATTGCCAACTATAAAAAGTATATATTGAGTCACACATGCTTACACATTCCAAATATTAAATTGTATTATTGAGACCAGAATTTGTACCCTACCGATTTGTGCTAGTGCTATTCAGTGTCACTGTATAGGTTCGAACCCAGCTTAATACTTATTATGTATTGTTGACAAAAAAAACTACATCAACAAAAGTTAACTCTTAGTGACATGCACAAAAGGGCAAAAAATATAAAAAGGGGTTTCAAACTACATTTAAGGTATATATTTTCTGATCCAATCAATTATTTATCGGATTAACAAAATTAATAAGGGAAAATTGTTAATTTTAACCTATTATTTGGTTTTGAATGCAAAACTAGACATTTTATTGAACATTTGACAAAAGTAACCTGGAAGGATAAGAAAATTACATTTTTTTCTTTTATGACTAAACAAAAAACCGAAACGAAATTGATATTTATAACCTTACGAAGTCATATATTAATTGAAGTCTACTTTGTAGACTTCTTAATAAAGTGTACTTTGTAATTGCATCTTAAATTTAATTTATAAAATTATAAAATTGATTTAATAAAACATTTGTATACATAAGTAAAACATAAATAATTGTTATCTATATAAAATAAATTTTTATCTAAATAAGTTAATTTAAACGATTATAATATTTTGTCTAACCTAATCCAAATCAATTCCAGTCAATGAAAATTGAGTTGCGATTTAGTACAACGAATCGAACCTATGAACCGAAGACAACATTATTCTCAAATGAAGAATTCGAAATTGAAATATACCAAATATTCAGCGAGACCATTAGGTTATATATGTATTTATTTGCTAACATCTATCTAATGAGGCAACTGGCGTGGGAGATTGTTTAATAAAAATATACTAACTTGTTTACATTAACTTTCTTCGAAAGCCGCCCGCGAAACATATAATAGTTCGCAAAAATGTACTAGATTTTATTATAGATGATGATTAAGAGTTTCACTAGAGTTTAGAAAATATAAGCATATAGTTTAACATTTATTTTTTGGACAGTTGCAAATAAATCTTCTCACTTTTTGTTTATTATAAACGTATAGTTATTGCGGCTATATACGTTTGTCCAGAATCCTGATAATAACAAAGCACTTGGGTCATATAGTTTACGAACTAAGTAAATATGCTTTAATTAGAATGATTCTCAAATCTTCACATGTGAGGATTAGATTGATATCCATTCGAGATTTGGTGTCCAAAAATGCTTATCTATACACCTTTTCTTAAAAAAATCTAATAAAAATTACGAATGGTACAAATAGCAATATCACATTTTTAAAAGTAAAAGCGTAAACAAGTAGTAACAAATCATACCGTCTTGGAACATAGACTTTTGTTTATGTTGAAGGTAAACATGATCCTAATATTTCGTTTTCTGAACCTTTTTTCACCACCACGCTTCTTTTATAGCTATGTTATCGGGTCGAAGAATAAATGCAACACATACATTATGTATATTTTTACTATATTATTTTATAGAGACATCAGTATCATTGCTATATCATCAGTTATTAATTAGTTTATTGTATTTTATTTTCCCTTTAATCAACCATCAAAAAATCAATTTTCATCAACAATATTAAGTACAAATTGATCGAGTTAATTACATTTAAAAATATTTATTAGTACAAATTCAAATGTAGATAATATTATTTTTACGATAAATAACTCTTTTTTTACTTGATTTATATCTAGATTCGTATTAAAATATTTTTAAATGTAATTAACTCAATCAACTTGTCCTTATAATATTGTATAAGTATTTGATTAGTATTCTGGTAGAGTTATCTGGATTTAAGTGTTTTAGCTTTATCCAGATATAGAGATATCTTCAATATCATAGAAAAAAAATTGATTTAAGATTTTTATACTCTTAAATTTTCATTTGAAAGTATCTATTATAAAATAAAACGTTCAAAAAAAAGGAATTTTACATTCAATTAAAAAAGAAAATAATAGAGAATAAACATATAAATTAAGAAACAACATAAACAATAATGCAATCGGAAGAACAAACTTTTTGTCTGGAAAGAACATTAGGTAACATAGTAAAATTACAAGATCATAATAATTATAATATATTATGAGGGGAACAGTCATAATCAGGCTAATCTTTTTGGATAAAATTCGCTTTACATCACCGGCCTAGCGTTATGTCAATTTCGTGTCTTTAGTAGATGATCTAAGTCTTTTGAGTCCAAACAAATGTAATGATTAATTTGTCCGAGCATGAAGAAACTAGCAAATTCTAATAAACTTTCTATGGAATATTAATTTAGAAAAGTTAAAAATAATATTATCCATACCTCGGACATACAAGAATACAATTCGATACGAGGCATGGATATAAGACACATAATAATGATCGTTTGTTATATATTTTTGTGATTTTGTGTATGTCAGTGGAATTTCTAATCATTTCGGGAAAAATTGTGGTCAAATAGTATAATAAAATATCACATTTGATACAAATAAATGTTAAAAGAGACAAAACACAAAAAAAAAGATCTAGTAAAGGGCTTAGGAAATTCATGAATAAATGATGAATGTTTATACGAGGGGATTATGAAATAATTTGGAGATTTGGGTCAAATTTGCAAACAAACAAAGTTGAAGGACAACAAACACATTCAACTACAGTTTCTTACTAAACAGAAAGTCTAGGACAAAACGTAAGATTGGATATATATACAAACTAATTAAGCAAATGTAATGCATCCAAATCGTTAATGACAGCAACTCCAGTTTGGCTGTTAAACACTAAAGACGAATCCACCTTAAGCTGCCTTTTTTACTTTGACCAAACCCATTATTATGAGTTGTAAAATAAATAACCTTTGATTACTTTAGTAATTGCTCTTAAACCTTATACCTAACAAGTAACACCCTTTTAATTACTTTTGCTTAACTCAACTCAATTGGTTGAAAGTAAAGATACATTGTCTTTTCCATATCTCAAATTTCGAGTGTAGTGAATGGATTGAAAAGTCTAGAAGATAAAGAGATATGAGTCATCCAAAATTTTAGAAAATGAGAGATGTAGAGTAGAAGTGAAAAGCTTGAGGTTGAGAATGGTGGGGTTCATGTATCATCATCATCTTGAGCACGAGTGCCAAAACAAATCTAATTAGTTTATATAATTAGTGTTGGTAGGCAAATTCTTACATCATTCTTCTAAAGTATGCTGATATTTCCTTGCATTTTAGGTCTATAAATGTTTTTGATATTCTTAGATTTCTACACTACAAAATAACAATGATGTAACCACTCCATTTTGCAATCACATACGTTGTCAAAGAAAAGGGCATAATTTATTACAAATTAGCGACTACTTTGAGACTTCACAAACTTAGTCATATATTAGTTGCAATTTAGAGACCAAAACAAAGAACTGAAGTTATTTGCCAAATAGAACCATGGATTTGCAGATTCTTTATTAGTCGCAAAACCGGATTCACAACTATTAATCACAAAAGTAATTAAAATCGTATGGTCACAAAAAAGCGACTAACTTCTTGTTTAGCAAGGGAATATCAAAGACTTCGATCCTCTATGAAATAGTGTTTATATAAATATGATCTTCTATAAATATAATTACACGTTTATGACTGTTAGATAATCCATCCATCCCATTTTACATTGGTTTATATTCGTCTTAATTGGTTCTATTATTTAAATACACTTATCGATTTTGCATTATTCTTAACTTTTTTTGTATGTTTTGATCAAAAAGCCTGTGAAAAATTGCAACCATTATGTACCACCATATGATTGAATAATAAAAATATTTATTAATTTTTAATATTTAAATTTTTAATCAAGTTAATATAATTATTTAAATATTTCTATTTTAAGATTCAACTAAAAAAATTATTAAACTAATAATGTTTAATTTTTTATCATGTTTAATTTTTTAAATCATGTTTAATTTTTTATCATCAATATTCGTTTAAAAAATTTGAAGTCATAATACATATCAAAAATATAATTTGTATTATTATATGTATGATGTGATTATCTGTTTTTATATAAAATAAAATAAAAAAGAATATAACAATTAAAATAATTAATGATAAATAAATTGAAATTTATTTTTAAATATATATTCAGTCTAAATTGCCCTCAGTGAAATCATAACATTTACATTAATCTCTAACGTCATATATTGTAAATCTCACGTAAGGATAAAACCAATATTTATAAATAGTATCATTTGTTATTGCATTTATATAGACCTAAAACCCCCCAAAAAAAAAAAATATATATATATCATTTTAGACTAGGAAGCATCTTGAATATTAGTGTGTAGTTGCTTATCTCCTAGTGGAAAGCCAACAAACAAAGAGAATGAGAACAACGAGAAAGGTAAGCAATGGAAAGAGTGACCGATAGTTCAGAAAATCAAGATGATGTGGGTCTTCATCAAGAACATAACGAAGCTCCCCTAGATGGATCGGAAAATCTCAATGGTACATATCCAAAGAGCTCAGTGTAGTTTGTTTCACTCACAACATATTATAAGAAGCTAAGCAATGGTTCCACCCACAAATTAAACAGATACATCATGAGATCGAGGGAGGACACTTAAGCTACAAGGAATGAAAATTTCATAACAACAATAAAGATCTCTGAAGCTAGTGTTTCTTGGTCTAGATTTGCAATGTAATTTTTTGAAATAAGCACTAGGCTTCTCGAAGTAGCTTAGCTTACAATACCATATACAAGAAGATCCTATTATCATATAAGCTGATCTAGTCCAAATGTTGTTGCTTCATTATTTTGTTACATTGAAATTTTGTAATGCCTTCTCAAAGAAATTGGGTTATTTAAGTAGCAATTGAAAATACTAGTGGTAAATCTGCGAATATATCAATAGTTCAGGGATTGCAAATACGATAAAACTAGAGACGAACAAGACTGAACATCTTCTCTCGGCTTTGCTCAGCCACTAGACACTGCTTCTTCTTCCGTGTTTCTGCGATTCATGAACTCGATTTCTTCATTGCCCATCGTATAAAACATCCTTACAAAGATGTCTACCACATTGTTTAGGACAATTCAACCAAACCATTTCACACTTCTTGGAACTGCCTTGTTTAGAAGGAGAAGAAGAAGCAATTTCTCCGTGAGGTGTTTCGGGAGCCAAACAGCGACGACCCAGGAAGCTAAACAGCCTACTCAATCGAGGGTCGCACCAAAAAACCATAGAAGCAACCAGCTTGATGAGATTTTAAGAGATTACGAGGCTGTGATCGGCATAGAGACTCATGTTCAACTCTCGACACTCACAAAGGCTTTTTGCAGTTGCCCTAACAATTACGGGCTTCATCCAAACACAAGTATCTGTCCCGTTTGTATGGGTTTGCCTGGTGCTTTGCCTGTTCTAAATTCGAAAGTTGTCGAATTTGGTGTTAGATTGGGTTTAGCTTTGAATTGTGATCTCTCTCTCAAGTCCAAATTCGATAGGAAACAATATTTCTATCCAGATCTTCCCAAAGGTTATCAGATTTCTCAGTTTGATATCCCAATCGCATCTGGTGGATATGTGGATGTGGATATCCCGCTTGAGTTTGGTGGTGGACACAGGAGATTTGGTATCACTAGGGTTCATATGGAAGAAGATGCTGGCAAGTTACTCCATTCAGACACTGGAGATTACTCTCAGGCATGTAATTTTTTATAATTTTCAGTTTGGTTTGTGTTTAGGATGGTACTGTTCCTAGAAGGGTTTTAGGTTTCAGGGGTTTAAGTAGAACTTGCAGGAAACTCGTAAGAAGTCATTGGAATGTTTGAATATGATTTTTCTGTAGACAAAATTCACAATATCAGGAATACTAAGCAAGTTGCTGTTTCATTGTACTTTCACTAACTAATCTCTGTCCCTGCGTCTTCTTGTAGCAACATGATATTGCAGAAAAAAATGATTTTGCTTACATGTAAAGCTTGAGATGACCAGAATTTTAATAGTATACTATATGTGTTACAGTATAACCATTGATCAAGCAAAGACGCTATGCAAACAGATCGTTGGTTTTAGGTTTTATGGGTTTAAGTAGAACCTGCAAAGATGTTTCTGTTTCTTATCTTTGGTTGCTCTTATGGTGCAGGTAGATCTGAATAGAGCAGGAGTTCCGTTGCTTGAGATTGTTTCTGAACCTGATATGAGAAGTGGGATCGAAGCAGCTGAATATGCTAGTGAGATGCAACGGATTGTGAGGTATTTGGGAGTGAGTAATGGGAATATGCAAGAAGGCTCTCTTCGCTGCGATGTCAACATCTCAATCCGTCCAATTGGGCAACCTGAGTTTGGCACCAAGGTCAATAAGTTTCTTCTTCTTGTTCTTTCTTTGTCGTTTGTAGATTCGGAGTTTAACTAGTGAAGGGATATGATCAACTTATTGTATTTTCATTTTAGCTGTTTGATGATTCCGAGTTTTATGTTGTTTTACAGGTGGAAATTAAGAATTTGAATGCGTTTTCAGCAATTAGCAGGGCAATTGACTATGAGATATCAAGACAGGCACTTCTCTACAACCAGGGCCAAGCCGACCAGATTGTAACTGAGACTCGTCTTTGGGAAGAAGGAGCTCAGGTCCTAAGCTAAAGAATCTTTCATTACGTTGCAATATCTATATCTGTTTTTCTTTCATCATATCCACCAGCAACTAACTTGAGTATAGGTGTTCAGAAAACAGTAACAATGAGGAAAAAGGAAGGGCTTGCTGATTACCGGTACTTTCCAGAACCAGATCTTCCAGAAGTGATACTCACCCAAGAATACGTCGATGGCATCCGTGCCTCTTTACCAGAACTTCCTGAAGCAAAGCGCAGGAGGTACGAGGCGATGGGTCTAGGCATTCAAGATGTGCTTTTCCTTGCGAATGACGTCAGTGTAAGTCCTATCTGTTCAAAAGTTTCATAAGGAAACTACCAGTGAGAGCAAAAAATTTAAACTTTCTTATCAGTGTTGTGGGATTATCTATATTTTGTATCACAACAAGACGTGTAAACTGTTGTTGGAATGAATGGCTTAGGTTGCAGAATATTTTGATGCAGTCATTGGTAAGGGTGCTGAAGTGAAGTTGGCAGCAAATTGGCTAATGAGTGATATTGCCGCTTACTTGAAAAATGAGGAACTTTCCATCAATGATGTTAAACTTACTCCTCAAGAGTTGGCTGAGCTGATAGCTGCCATCAAAGATGGAACCATTAGCGGAAAGATTGGAAAGCAGGTCAGTTCAATTCAACGTAGAAACTGTGTTATCTTTTGTTTGGATCAGTACGATTTATTCCGTTTTTGCAGATACTGTTTGAGCTATTGGCCAAAGGTGGGACCGTCCAAGGAATGATAAAGGAAAAAGACTTGGTTCAGGCAAGTCCATGCTATTCCACAAAATGTGCTCATAGAGGATTTAGATCCAGAGAAATACATATTTTACTTTCCTGCTATTTTGAAAGCTTCATGCAGAACATATTTCAGGCTTACCCTATTGTAAAGTGATTTTTGCTTCTGTGTGACATATGCTGCAGATAACCGATCCTGTGGAGATTGAGAAAATGGTTATGAAGGTGGTCTCTGAATCCCCAAAGCAACTTGAGCAGTACCGAAGTGGGAAAACCAAGCTTCAGGGCTTTTTTGCTGGCCAGGTATGGCAGATACGATCAGCCTTTTGCTTGAAAACTCGTAACCCGTGAATCAGTTCAAACTCATAAGTTGCTTTTTGTTCAGGTTATGAAAATGTCAAAAGGTAAGGCAAACCCTGCTTTGCTTAACAAGATTCTCCTGGAGAAGCTCAATGCCAAGGACTGATTGAAAGCTTCAAGTTATGTACAAGCTTCAACTTTCTGGCAGGTCTTGATTAAAACAAAAACAAAAAAAAATTGCAGATGAGATTAGTGAAAGTGTTGTCTCCAATTACGGTTGTTCTATAGAGATTTTTGTTTTTACTTCTTCTGAAAAGAGTTGATTTAGATAGATTGTCATAATGGCAATAGAATGGACATTGAATTAGTACAGAATGATTTTGGCTCTAAAAATTACAAATTCACTTCAACAAAAGTGTCCTTTCAGGCTTTTACTAACTTTTTGTTTAATTATGAAATAAAAGCTGAGATTTTGAAATTTCCATGTCAAATCGAAAGAACAAGAAAAGACTTGACTCTCACTCAGAGTCAGAAAAGGAACAGAGAACCTAAATGACTAGAGAGAACATTCCTAAGTGATATATTCATGAACTCAAAATGTAACAAGCAGTTGGTACTTTTGATACAGTGCTGATATCAGGAACTTGAGCATCTCAATATGCATTTAGAGTTCATCGTGCAGGCGTTGTTGTAGAGGAATATTAACATTTGGAACTGTATTTCCTCCATCAAACTGTTGTCCGAGAGGCATAGCATCACCATTTGCTGCTTTTTCAGCCAATCGAGCTTTAATGGCAGCAGTAGCCATCTGTTGCAGTCTCAAGATTCCAATGCGCTTTGAAACAACGTAAAGAACAGCGCAGACGAAGATAGAAAACCCAATTACGAGGACTAACCTGTTCATAGTGCCAAAAGAGTTATTATTTACTATGTCATTCACCAGAAGAGTTGTTGGTTAAATCAAATTCTATTCTTTTTTAAGTACCTGTCAATCACGTCTTGACGTTGCATTGTAGAAAGTAGATTACGGGTCCTCGACAACAGAGACCTGTGTCCCTTGTATTCACTCTCGGCTTTCTTAAGTACTCCAGTAGATTCATCTATGAATGTTAAACATAGATAATGTGTCAGTTTGATGTCTTATCTATCTTCACTAAACACTTCAATCTTACGGTAAGATTGGAACATTATGAATGACATACCAAAAGCTACGAGAGTATTTGTACTTCTCTCCACCTCCTGTAACCCGACAAGCAAGAGAGAATATTTGAATCAGTTTTACCTTTTGTTTATGGGTTAATTTTTTGGTTTTAAGCAGAAGAGAAAAAGCACAGAATATGTAAATGCACAATAGCTTTTCTGACCTGAACCATTAGCTGCCGTGACCGCCTGAGACTTTCAGTTATGCTTTCAGCATCCGACGTCACGCCAGCATTTGCTCTACAAACAACCAAGAACGTTAGATTTACTAACAGTGAACTATATTTTAGTGTGTGTTACTTTCATCAATAAGCAAAAGAATAATAATACAAGTAAAATTCTTTCAAAGAACCGGCTGCGTTAAGCAGGATAGAGATATAATCAAAGAAGTACACATACTGTCGTTTACGTCTGAGATCTGTGGACTCTGTTCCACCGCCGAGGAGAAGCTCTCTCTACAATCATTTGTAAGCACTCTTTATACAAATTCAAATGACATGAGTAGTATCAACAGCATCAGAGAGATTGCTTGAGCCATGAGAGGTACCTCTTCTTGAGCTACTTTCCTCATGTTATCTTTTGCTTTCAAATTAGCACTCCGCAGGTTAACCCTCAAACTGATCACAAACAAAACAATACAGATTCGATTTGGCTAATCAAACACACAAAAAAAACTTATTTCTGCTGCTACTGTGAACAATACTTTTCATACCCTGTATCTGACAGAGTTATAGGATAGGAAAAATTCAACATAGTTGGTTCACCCATTGTAACGCACATAAGCTGTTCCCTAAACTCATGCTTTGACTCTCTTGTTCTACCAAGATTCTAACTTAAGATCAAACTCAAGCACAAGATATCATAGAATATCCTTCTTCCAAACTACTACATCGACGACTCAAGTACCCTTACGCCGAGATCAATCGCCAACTATCACATCATCATCGCATTACTCTTCTGCCTAATCGTTATACAAAAGCAAGGTTCCTTCTTTCTACATCTAAACTGATCAAAAAATTCACAAGCACCTACCTGTGATATTGATTCTTCCAGGTTTCAAGCAGCGACTGAGTGGATTGGACCTGATCATCAGAAGGGAGCTGTGGCGCGAGAAGATCTAAATTGAATTGCAGAGAATTGAGAAGAGAGAGACCATCCTGAGCCAATCCGTTAAGCCTCTGTAGAGAAATCTTCTCCTCTCCTCCGTCTCCTCTCCTCGATTTCCCGTACTGTTGTATCGCCACGATATGTCCGATCGTCTTCTCGTATGCGTCTTCCCATTCTCTCTTCGTCTTCTCCACTTCTACTACAACCTCATCCATGTCTCACACAAAGTAGGGCCGGAACTGAAATCGCCAGAAGGAAAAAACGGCGACGGCGATCTGATTCAATTGTGGAAATATTAACAGATAGAGGAAGAATGAAAAAAGCAATATCCATCCATCACAAACGTAAAAACATATGTAGAGAGATCATCGTCTTTGCAATCGGTTCACTGGTTAAAAACATTTCCCAAATAACTAAAATCTGAAGTATAATCCATGGCTACAAAAAGATCAGCATCGCGAAAACTGATTCCGATCCCGATGAGGTTGAAGATATCACCAAAAGAAAAAAAAGTTGAAACTTATCCGAGCCCACTTACATCTACAGAGAGGAAGGAGGAGCGTAAGGATCGATCAATCGTGAACGAAGAAATTCAAATTAGTTCGAGAATGAGCGTTTGATCCCGACGAGGAGGATTCCACCGTGAAAGACAGAAATCTGCTGGTTTTGACCCGTTAATTTTCGGGTCGGGTCCTGATCTTTTCCGGGATGGTATAAAATTTACTGTTTTGAAATACGCCTTGGACGGCGACGTATTCGCCGTGTATACACTGTTTGGAGGAGCGTACCACATTCATAAGAGTCGGTTTAACTATGCGGTCTTTTTCAATTTGACCAGTATATATTGTTTTTAAACAAGATATATTAAATTTTATACCATTTTTGATATTTGACATAAGTTAGAAGTATTACGAATATCGAAAAAACAAAAGCTATTATTTACAAAACTGATCTATAACTAAGAGTGACACATAATAAAAACAGATCCGACATAAGAAAGAAGTCTAAACGATAACAAACCCAGAACATAAAAAAAAACCATTTCTGATAAAAGATTTGTGCTGTAATTAGACTCTTATGATTCAAGATTTGTAACATTCATAAGGATTAAAGTTAACTATGTCAATAGAACAAAATAAAATTAAAAAAAAGCAGGATATTAGAACATAACGAATGATTTTCGTTAGACATATTATATGTAACGGTAAAGTGAAAACGACAATTACACCGAAGACACAAAATTGGCATAATTGCTGCATCCGTTTGCAAGAGCAGAACTGCGTGCCGTTTGCAATATCTCAAAAACCTCAAAAAGCAAAACGGCATGCATGTTTTTCATTCCTCATGGTCATGGGTCATGTTCGTAGCTTGTATGTAATCTACTCTAATTCTAAGCCAAGCTCAATTGTGCAACTGCACAAACCCAAATAGAGAGATGATCAATTACAGTCAAGGCTAATGTTGAAACTAGGAGATGCTGACTATATCGGACACAGTCGAGTTTGATGACGTCCCGAAATTGCGGTGCTTCCCATCGGCTTGGTTAGCTAGAGAGTAGCCTTGCTCATGGAGCTGGTTAATCAAAAGGGTCTCTAGCTGACAAGCCATGCTCTTACCTTGCACCACAAGGTATAAGAAACTTGACCCTTGCAGTCCTTCCTTTGCCCTATGCGCACGTATTCGTCCTTCAAGATCATCCGTCTGCAGTATCATAACATAACACAAATCCTCAGAATCAAATACGTTTCTCTTTTTCATCTGTTCTAAGCAAAGATTACTTAATAGTGATATGGTAAGCATACCTGTCCAATGTACAATCTCTTATCGGGTCTCTTCATCACATACACGCATGATGAACCAACTGTAGATGGAGGTGGAAGCTCTCGAACACCGATTGAAAGACATTCTAAAGCTACAGGCTCAATCATCTTTTTTCCACAGATTGTGAGGATAGCTTTTGCCAAGTCCTTCTTTAAGCTTCTCTCAGAGCTGATTGGTTTGCTGATCTCGTGGCCATTGTCCAATGAAGGCTCAGTTTTGTTTGGTCTGACAACTCCAGACGATGCGTCTTTTGCATAAACCGAGAGGTAAAGAGCTTCGGCTCTTTGGATGATAGTCTCTGGAACACCTTCTCTCTTAGCTGTTTCAAACGCAAGACTCTCTCTGCAGACTCCATCTGTCAGTTTCCAAGTTGGCTTTGTTTGCCCTTCGACAATCAGTGCCCCCATTGCTTTATAAGTGACGTTTTTGGCCGTAAGAGGCAAACTGAAGATTCCATGGAGATGTGTAGAAACAATACCCAAACAACCACTTGCATCAAGACTCTCTATCACACTACCGGCAATACAGGTGCCTTTAGCTGTCTCTGTCCCTCTGCATATCTCGTCTACAAGCACTAAGCTTCTCGAAGTAGCCTGGCTTACAATAGATCGTATCTCCGACATTTCTACCTGATGTCACAGAAAGGTAAGAGAATATCAAAACATTCCAACTGAAAGAAACAAATTCAGTTTGGTAATTACCTGGAAAGAGCTTTTCCCGTCTACAGGACTGTCATAAGATTTCATATGAAGCATGATGGAATCAAAGTGAGGGATATAAGCTGATTCAGCTGGAACCATAAAACCACATATTCCAAGTAGAGCAGCTGCACATATCGATCTGAGCAAACTCGATTTACCACCACCGTTTGGTCCGGTTAGAAGAAACAGTGATTGCATGTCAACGGTATTGTGAACAGCAGTTCCAGAAGCTACATCAAACCAATAAGGTGATAGGCCTGTCAGCTTCATTCGACTGGCACCATCTAATGATTTTGCGTCCTACAATATCAAAACAGGTGGTGAGAACATGATATATCAGAATAAGACAGCCCAAGCAAAAGCAAAAGACCAAAGCCTTGAGATGGAATCACCAACGACCAGCAAGAAGAGTTACCTCATCTGTACTGAATCCAACAAGAGTTGGAAAAACCCACTTTCGTCTTCTCCCTTCGCTGCAGCAGTTGTCCACACTACTTACATTAAAGCTACAGAAATGAATATTTTCTTAATGGGAATAGATTAAAGCACAAACGTACCAAGCATGAGCAAATAATGCTTTCGCAATGACGAGAAGCATAGATGCAAAGACGAGAACGTTTATTTTTGTTTGCAATTTAGCAGATAGATCCCTCAACAGCTCCAACACCCGGGCATTTGCGTTCTCACTAGCTTCATGATATCTGCAACAAAAGCATACTATGACATCAATACGTAGACAGTATTATCGAATAAAAGTTCTTATAGAAAGTTACATATAAAGGAGAGACAAACAACCTGACTAAAGCAGCTTCCACCTTATGAGTCGTAAACCATTCTTCTCCGACCTTTTTCCCTTTTGAGTCTAAAGCAGGCTTCAGCTGTTTAATTTGTTCTTCCCCTGGAGTACCACCCCAAACAGATGGGATAAAACGTTTCCCTTTGAACCAAACAGACTCATGTTCTCTCGCATATGCAATTTCGCCCTTCGAGCCACCAAGTGATGCAGCCATGGCCTTAATTCTTGAAATAATAGGGTGAAAATCTTCCGTTACCTACACCGATATTTTGTTTCTTGAGAGCCAGACACCATAAAAGATTAAAAGAAACAAGGTTCAATTCTTGAATACTTACCGCCAAAGATAAAGCCTCAGCTGATTTTGCCACTTGAGTGATTTCTTCCTCTATATGGATTCCCTTAACGCGACCCCGCCATGAAGACTCCATATCACAAAAGAACTCGTTTGGGACATTAGCACATTTACTTGCATTCTGATGACTTTCATCATCATCTAGAGAGATCATTTCACCAATTGAATCACAAGCCCAATGACATTCATTGACCTGGCAAGAAACCGAAACTTCAACTTATATTCATATACATCAGCTGAGGAAACCAGAGATTGGTAGAACTAAATGCATAAACACAAACTCATGATAAAATGCATAAACTTACAAAAGTTTCAAAGTCAATCTTCAAACCAGTAGCCACCCAAGTAGGCTCCATCAATAACTTCAGGATTTCCACAAGCTCAGGATGTCTATGCATATGTAATACTTCATCAAGCACAGTTTTTATTCGGCAGAACTCAATGTAGTTGGCTTCCCGTTGTTCAAGAAGCTTCACAAGCTGCACAAAGATTTATATATATGTTATAAAATGACCATCAACGATTCATCAAACCAGCATTTGTAACTGTCAGTAACCCAGCAGGTTTGCGGTATGCTGCTATAGTCACAAAAAAACCCAGTGAGATAGGTAATTGACTTAAACCTTAGCAGAAGGGACACATGTGAACTCCGGAATTGAGCATGTTATTGTGCTCATGAGCTTGCAGGTTTCTGCAAATAACAAAAGTTGGCAAGAAGAATGAGGAGCTTGAAGATCATAACAAACCAAAAGGGAATAAACTAAGAAAATTATTCATATTGGTCAAATTACCTTGGATTTTCAGAGCAATATCATAAGCAGGAGGGTTTAGAAGAAGATCCCGGACATACCTGAAATGAAAAAGGAAACAGTATCAACCCAACGATGATGCTTCGGAGAATATAACCAAGTTTTTCCCTTTTTGTTTCAATAAATTTTTCTTACAAAGAAGGCAAACCACTGCACGTAGACGGAAGTAACACCTTCAACAAACAAGGTATTCCTTCAGTAGGTAAGGCACCTGAGTAACACAATATATATAATAGCATGCTTTGCCATTCCAAAACTCCTAGACTTCCAAGTGAAATACTAACCAATTTGTGTGGCCGTTCCAAGATGCAATGGACGTGGCCGGTTTTCTGAAGGTACGTTGACATTTCTAAAGGAAACTTCATCATCAAGACCATAAACATCTTTGACCTGAGGGGAATAAAACAAAAGAGTTATTTATTCACCAAACTGGAATGTCACAAGTAAATTGCATATTTAAACAGCATCCAAAGTCCGTAGTTATGACCTTTGATAAGAGCTCGGAAAGATTATCTCCTTCAAACCATTCAAAATTCCTGCCACTGCATTCTCCCCAGAGTAGACCCCCTTCCCCAAACTCTCCCCACCGGCATGTCCCTGCATAGTAAAGTTTTCAAGAATTGTATCATAAAAGACAATAAAGCTCAACAGTTTAATCTGACAAAAATTATGAATAATATTGTTTATAATAGTCTCCTCACACTCTAAACTGATTGCTAAATCACACGCTACATGTCAACATCTAACTTATCTGAAAGTGCGTAAAATGTAGAATTGTAGATAATATGCAAACCTGATGCATTGTGCCTTAATGATGCATGTAAGAAAAGATGATGACAGCGACGGGTGCGGAGCTTGGTGACCAGGGCTTCTTCTGTTAGACCATCATCTAGTGAATATGCTTTCATAGTTTCAAAGATAGATATCATGCAATACCCCCTTGCTGAACGAGATATCCCTGTAATTACAAAACAAAGCAAGTCACACTCACATAATACTTATGTAGATTATATAACTAAAGCGAAAAATAGTATTTAAGTGACTTACAACATACCAAAAGACATACTTACCAACGACAGGCATAGGCTCCGGAAAGTCAAGATCATGATCAACACCAACGAGCCCGTAGACATAAGGACTTCCTGGATGAGCATGCCTAGATACTTAAAAATACATGTCAGAAAGCTGAATGTCATAGGAACAAAAATGTCAGTGTGTTTTGCTGCTTGTGAAATCAGTTTTTTTTGGATTCTAACTTATTACATACCCTGAAATGAATCGACCTTTACGAGAACGAGCTGGTGTTGGCCCCTGAACTTCTTCCACAATACACTAGAGTGAAAAAAAAAGGAACAATGGTCATATAGCATCATTTTAATTCAACATGCTTGAGAATAAGAAAAATGGTAAAAAAAAAAAATCCTTCTCAACTCACCACTGAATAACCGTTGCGTGTTAAGTCATCCAAAGTCTGTCTAAGATTCTGCAGAAAGAACAAAGTATTAACTGGATTGAGAAGACGGGTTTGTGGCAAAAGAAAAACCAATTATAGAAGGGAAGAGTATGAATGATAAATTGCAGCAGTGGTCCAGTTTATCTACACCACCTTTTGTTTACTATCCAACAAAAAGCACCAAAAAGTGAATATTCCTGTAAGCAATGGCTACTAAAGAAGCCAGCTTATGTAACTTACTTCAATTAGCTTGAAATTAAAAAAAAGGATTATGTACCACAACTGGGCAGCCAGCCTTTGGAACGCTATCTGAACGAAGACCACCAAAAGGATTTAAACCAGCATATTCAACGAGTATACAAGCATCTATTCCAATTGCCTCATAAAAGTCTCCAACCTGAAAAGAAAGCACGATTGCAGTAAAAAAATCATAGGATGAGAATTAAATGGCAACAATCTACTAGTTGTTCTGAAGTGACAAAATTCATCGGACTAGTAAAAACAGCAAAATCATTTACATAATTGTCTATTTTAGATAAAGGTAACTACAAAGATATAATAAGAGAGAAAGCGACATACTCTACAGAGCAAAACTTCTCGTGGAAACCTTGACTTAAACTGCAACATCTCCCAGTTGAGGTTTCCATCTTTTAGACTGAAATGAAAGAAATCTATTAACAAAAAATTTCATAATCAAAGGCCACAAAGTTACCAACAACCAAGTGACTGGAGAACTAATTTCTAAGTCATTACTAAGAAATAATAGTTGCTTGTCATTTGATAACCAAACTCAAATAGGAATAAAAGCTGACATCGAGAAAGTGAGATGGCCTAGTAGAAGCCAACTAGTTTCAGAAGAGAGAACTAACCTTCCATTCCTCAGGCTGGGGTCCAGACCAAGTAGATTGGTGTACATGAGCCTTTCGATAAGCTGAAGAGTAGATGGTTTCTTACATGTCTGCAATCTCTGAAAAGTGTTCAAGGTAAGATTTTTAAAAAAGAATCAGTATATCACTGAACTTCTATCATCAACAGTTGTGAAAAAGACTTGAACAAGATACAAAATTGGCTTACCTCCTTCCACCAGACCAAATGAGAGAGATCTTTGTCACTGAGAGCATCACTTGACTTGGTCTTAACTTTCTTAGAAGCTGTAGTGATTCCTTTCACAGCCTTTCGATCTCCTAGACAGTATGTCTTCTCAGAGTACCTTGTATTACTTATCAAGACAAAACAAAAGAAAGTTTCACAACGAGATTCCATCAGGAACTAGACCCAAGAACTTTAACAATTACAACATATCCCTTGTCGAGAGGAATTATCATCTGGGCATTAGTCTTCAGTCACAAAATGAAAGCACTGAGTTCAAAATTCGGGAAAAATTACAGTAGAAGTGGCGAGGGTTTGAGGGAATAGTAAGTGCGAAATGGCGAGCAGAAGAGGAAGGCGAAGGAACGCCATCTAGGGAATGAAACGACGGCGTTTCTGGTGGCAATCCAATGCATCCTCCTTGATTTCGCCTTCTCTAGGGCTTCGTCGTCTCTTTCTTATTTCCTCGTTTCTTACAAAGAAGAAGAATAGCTTCCCGCCAGAAGACGAAAGTGCACGAGGACACGAGTTCCCACTCCCCCTGAAGACAGGTTTCTCTGTTTTTTTTCTTTTTCTTCTTCTATCGGATGACATTGAAAACATGTTTCTTTTTTATTGTTCATTAATCACAAGTACGTTAATTTGTCAATTGGCTCATTTTAATTAGTAATTAGTATGTTTTACTTTATTTTATTTATTAGTATCAAATTTTTTTAAAAGTTTTGTTTTCGATAAAATTCAGACTCTTTTTTACCTTTTTCTAACAAAGATTACATTGTCATACTCTTTAGTTGGATTTTTTTAAAAAAAATGGATGCTTAAATATTGCTGGATTTTGTATGAAAAGCTAAACTCGTGATGCGGAAAAACTCTCATATACCCTTTTAACATCTTCCAATCTTCATTACATGATTCATTACCCATTACCCACTTGTTTGGAGCTTGGGATGTCATTCCGTATTGGTAAAAAGAGCTTGTGTTCTTATGAGAATCAATAATACTTTTCCTAAACATCTAATCATTCTTTATTTCTTTTTATGAGAGTCTATAATAAGATAGCTATTCTAAGCAGACTCATCTAATGTTATCAACATTTACATTGAGAAAAAAAATCAAGATATTTAACTTAATAATTATTTTTAAGGTTGTTGTTTGTGTAGAATTATATTAGGTTGATTACAGTTGTTTTAACCATTGTTTATCGTTAGTTATATAGTGACTCGTATATAGTAATTGGTTTAGGACTGTTTTGCTGAATAATATAAATTACTCATCTCTTGATCTTCTATTTCTTTTTTCTACATGACTCGTAATAAAAGTTATGTTTTGGATAAATTGGTGGATTTGTATAAAAAGATGCATTCTCAGGATTTTTGGAACCAATAAGAAGACATTGACTAGTTGTAATATATGTGTCTTTTCAGTTTGCTTGGAGAAAGATATATTTTATATCTTCTCTTGGGCACTTTGACAAACATTTGTAATGCAAAAAGTGTTGTGGTATCTAATGATTTCCGATACTTTGTTATTTGTAAACAAAAAATATATTCTTCAGTTTCGCAAATCTGCCTTTGTTTTTATGCTCAATAGTTATAAAGAAACAATGCCACCATATTTTTATTAAAAAAATTTACAAACAAAAAGAATCATCTATTATGTGAAAAAAATATCGTAAAATTTGATGGTCAATGCTACGTGGATTGTCAAATAGGCATGCACAAACTGTTTCCACAAAGCCAATGGCTCTTTTGCATGTTGTGTCTGCTTCTTTAACTAAATCAAGGACAATCACAGATCCACTCACCTTTCATCTTCTTCCTTCTGTAACGTCACTAAGATCCCATAAAGAAAAGAGAACAGATTCATCTAAAAGACAAGAGAAAAAATGGCAGAACAGAAATCAGGATTCATAAACAACTTCTTTTCTCATCAGATTCTCTGTCTCTTTCTTGTCTCACAAGTCTCCGTTGCCTCTAGCAACACTACTAGTGTAGGAGTGAACTGGGGAACAATGGCGAGTCACCAGCTTCCGCCTGAAAACGTGGTGAAGATGCTGAAGGACAATGGGTTTACTAAGCTGAAATTGTTCGAAGCCGACCAAACCATCTTAGACGCTCTAATTGGTTCGGAAATCGAAGTCATGATCGGAATACCAAACAGGTTGCTTAAAGAAGTCGCTCAAGATCCAGCCGTAGCAGCTTCATGGGTCGAAGAGAACGTCACCGCTTATTCTTACCACGGTGGAGTCAACATCAAGTACATAGCTGTTGGAAACGAGCCTTTCCTTCAGACATATAATGGAACTTACGTTGAGTTCACTTTACCGGCTCTCATCAACATCCAACGAGCGCTGGAGGAAGCTGATCTGAAAAGTGTCAAAGTCACGGTTCCTTTCAACGCAGATATCTATTTTTCGCCGGAATCAAACCCTGTTCCATCAGCTGGAGACTTTAGGCCTGAGCTCAGAGATGTAACGATTGAGATTATCAATTTCTTGTATTCACATGATTCGCCTTTCACAGTCAACATCTACCCTTTTCTCAGTCTTTATGGAAATGCTTACTTCCCTTTGGATTTCGCCTTCTTTGATGGGACTAACAACTCTTTGAGAGATGGAAATTTGGTTTACACCAATGTGTTTGATGCGAATCTTGACACTTTGGTTTGTGCTATGGAAAGATACAGCTTCTTGGGGATGAAGATCATCGTGGGAGAGGTCGGATGGCCTACAGATGGAGACAAGAACGCTAATGCAAAGAGCGCAAAGAGATTCAATCAGGGAATGGTAAAGCATGCTATGTCTGGAAATGGAACTCCCGCGAGGAAAGGAGTGATCATGGATGTTTACCTTTTCAGCCTTGTTGATGAGGACGCCAAGAGTATTGCCCCGGGGACTTTTGAAAGGCATTGGGGGATCTTTGAGTTTGATGGTAGACCGAAATATGAGCTCGATTTGTCAGGTAAAGGTAATGATAAGCCTCTGGTTCCTGTGGAAGATGTGAAGTATCTGCCTAAAACATGGTGTGTTTTAGACCCTAATGCGTTTAACCTCAATGACTTGGCTGATAACGTCGACTACGCTTGTAGCTTATCTGATTGCACAGCACTAGGGTATGGTTCCTCCTGCAACCATCTTACAAACATAGGCAATGCTTCATATGCCTTTAATATGTATTATCAGATGCACGATCAGAAAACGTGGGACTGCGATTTCTTGGGATTGGGTTTGATCACTGATGAAAATCCGTCTGATGAACTTTGTGAGTTCCCTGTGATGATTGATACAGGAAACTCACCAATGCTGCAGCCTCGATCTTCGAGAGTGTTGACCAGAGTCGCAGTTACTGTTGTAGTTATTTTAGTCCTTCCCCTATTGTAGTAAGTACCTGCTGGTTATTGTCATTGTAAATCACTCAAGTTTCACTTCTTGCAAAAGAAACTTTCAAGCTAAATTGTTTCCCCTTTGTTTAGCATAGCAATGGAAAAAGGAAAATACACATCTTCATTGACAAGAAGAAATCGAATTCAAAAACTAAATTTTATAGAGTAAAACTGTATTAATATAAACGATTACAAAGTGCTAAGAGTGGGATTAACAGAGAGAAAAGGACATTACAGTCAGAAGACCTTGGTAAACATGTCAGATTCCTTCTGGCGATAAAGTATCTTCTGAAACAAGTCTTTCAGCTTCTCATGCCGAACCATCTCGTCGAGGATTTTATCTTCAGAAACAACATCGTTGTTAATCAGCTTATCCTTCTCGTTGGTAGGAGAGAAAACCATTTCGGATATGCGATGTTTCTTGGTTTGCTTACAATACTTGTCCCATTCAGTTGTGCCTCTAACCATGAGATGGTAAGTGTACACAACCCGCTTTTGACCAATTCTGTATGCTCGACTTATGGCTTGCCTCTCAACAGAAGGGTTCCAAACAACATCAAGAAGTACAACTCTTGAAGCGCCAACAAGATTGATACCCTCGGAACAGGCTTTTGTTGACGCCAGTAGCACTTTAGATTTACTGTCTGGTTTGTTGAAGTTGTTAATCAGATGCTGCCTGTCTTTCTGTTCCAGTTGACCATACATAAAGAGAATCTCTTCTCCTTCAGTCCAGCCAAGTACTGCACTGAGGTGATCCCTGATCAGCTTTAGAGTGTCAATGTATTGGCTAAACACCAAGACTTTCTCTTTCACTGTTTCACTAAAGCGGATGAAGTCGATTAGGAACCTCGTTTTCGCACCTTCCTTGGCGTCAAGCCTAAGGCTCTCCAGGACTTTCAATGCTACTGACCCAATGGTTAACCGTTCCTTCTTTGTCTGCTTGCAGCACAGATACAGAGATGGGTGTACTGAAACAGCTGAAAGCTTGTGCTCAAGCTCAAATGTGTTTTGAGAATGGTCAATTCTCTTCAGGATTTTCTCCTGTTGAAAAGGCGGGTTCAACATCACAACACAGTCTCTTAGACCCGGAAGGCTTTCGCGAAGGATGTTCCCTTTGTGGACATGAACAAAAGGAGCAATCATAACCTTAAGCTCCGCGATTCCAATTTCTTCATGGAACCTCCCGTTTTTGCCATTTTGGCTCAACCTGGTAAGATCCTGGAGTCTTGACGAAATCTTATCTGTATAAGCTGGTCTCGTCAGGCACAAGACGTTAGATAGCTCCTTAAAATTATTCTGGAACGGTGTCCCTGAAAGAATGATACGCTTTTCCGTTTTGACTTCAGTGAGCACTTTCCAAATGCAACTCTTCTGGTTCCTCGGAGTGTGGCCTTCGTCAAGGACCAGCAGCCCGGGCAATTCTAGCAACATCTTTCTAAACACTTGCATTTCCCCAGTGCACTTATTTCCCGCAAGCTTCTCATATAGATTGTAGCTAATTCCAAGAATACTCTTCTTGCTCCTCCAAGAATATAGCTTAACCATGCGGACAGAATACTTGTTGCTCCTATGGTACCTATTTCCCTTTAGAAGTGAGACAGCTGATTGGTCCTCTTGCCCTGAGAACTCTTGACTACTCATGTTATAAAATGGAATTTTTGAATTCCATTTTCTGAACTCTTCTTCCCATGTAAGCAGCAAACTTGCAGGAGCTATGACCACAGGATGGCTATCTGGAAACTGTTCTAAGTATGACTGAAGAAACACGATGGTCAAACGCGTCTTACCAGTTCCAGGCGAATGAGAAATAATGCATCCGCCACTTTCTTTTACCACTGAGCTCTTCAATTGGTCAAGTTCTGTTGTCCCAGCTAAGTTCTTCCAGATAAATTCAAAGCCTTCTTGTTGGTGTGGGTACAAAGTATCTTTGATGCCAGGGATGTATTCCCAGACAGTTCCTTGTGTATTTTTCAAAGACGCCACATACCTGCTGTCGTCTGAGGCATCAAAATCAAGGCTGTCAAGTAAAGGGTTACCCTTTTTGTCACTACATGCCTTCTTGTTGTTAACATTAGCACGATACTTGTCCTGTGCAGTGCAGAGAAACAAACATGTTAAGAACAGCGAATATGAAAAGAAAATCAACAAGTAGTATGATTTCCTAGCAAAATGGATTTACCATGGCAGGTGAGACATCTTTGATCTCGATAGACACATAAGAACAGTAGCGGCATTTTAGACCAATTTCCTCATCAAGGACGAAGTCATGCTTCCCGTTGCTACATGACACATCTCTATTCTGATATATCAAAGAGCAAAAGATTCAATTTCATACCTTAACAATACTAAGAAAAAGAATGATCGTCATGCATAACCCAGACAAAACAGAAGAACTAGTAGTCTTACTTTAGCAGGAGTAGATGAGTGTACTCCTTCCAATGATAGAGCTAAGGCCATATCTTCCCACAACCTGTCTATTTCTTTCTCCTCTTCTGTTTTCTCAATTGGCTCAGGCTCCTCACAGCCAAATCTCAGGTTTAAAGGAGGCGAGTCCCACCTTTTTTCGTCACCATCAAAACTGTCGCCCTCCCCACGAAACAAATCTCCTAGCAGATCAGTCACATTCGACTGTTTCTTCTCTTTCTTCCTATGGAATCTCCTCCGTTTCCCCCGTTCGTATACCTTTTCACTTACGCTCTCTCTAACAGTAGGATCTTCACTGCGATAAACCTCTGCTGTTTCATCCCAAGAGCAGATGTCTTCCTCGATAATCTTTGTTCTCTCCCAAATAGATTTTGCTAGCAGCTCAAATACATCCAAATCGTTCTTCCTAGGACAAGTCATCCGCTCCTCCCTGGTATATATTTCTTCATTTGGGCGATTCTTCCTCAATTTAGCAGTGTTTGTGGCACCACCAACCTCATCGTCCTCAGAACAATCAAAACCACTATCAGAGCTCTCTGTATAAGAAGAATTTGAGCTTTCCTCCGTGTAATCGGATGAGTCAGAAAAAACATCTTCATCACTATCGTCATCCTCAACACAAACATCAGTTCCTAAGCCTTCTATAGAAGCTTCTTCTTCAGAACTAGAACTAAGACTCATAACCTCATCGGTCTCTGAAATCTTCTCCTCCACCTTCAAATCAGCATCATCCACATTCAAATCACAAACCCTATCGACATTATCTACATGTTCTTGCTCTCTCGGAAAAGTTCCGAGAAAAACAACATCATCATCATCATCATCATCAGGAGTTTTCTCCACACCCATCGAATTCGCATCATCCCCAGTCAAATCACAAACCTTATTCCCCCGATCAGGCGATTTCGACTCTAAACCAGGAGCAATCACCGAAGCAGAACCTACATTATCATCCTCTGCTAAATATTCGTCATCTCGCTTACCTTCCGGATAGATAGTTTCGACGAACTCTACATCGACATCCTTACTCTTCGTTTTCCGGCGCCGTTTCGATTTCTCCGGCGAAAAATAATCGTGCATGGAAGCTCTCTTCTTCTGCCTCTCTGTTCTACTCTGAGATTGATCTTCGACAGAAATCCCCTTTGATTTATTCAGAAGAGCGTTCAAGTAAGATTCCGTCCTCGAACGAGTTCTTCTGCCGACGCAACCAGCCATATCCATGGCTGAAGAAAATAAGAAGAAACAAAAAAACAAGGTTTTGCTTGAGAGAGACAGAAATCGAAAACCCTAGAAGACAGAATCTGCCATGGAGGGAAGAAGAAATTGAAAACCCTAGAAGAGAGTCATGGACTTTCTATGTACTTTCTTTTTTTTCGCCTTTGGCGGTAACGATTCAACTTTTTCTCGAAAAACATTTTCTATTTCGGGGTGGGTCCGGGTTTTATAGCTTTTATTGCAATATTGAAAATAAAAGGGGCAAAAGTAAATACTATTTGGGCACTTTTACAAATTTTAAGGTTTTACGTAAATTATTGGATAAGTTTGCTTCAACTCCCATTGGTAGACGGGAATATCGAAGTAAAATGTCCAACTGGTTGTCAGCAGTAAGGTTATTATTCATAGGTCCAAATATTATATTTTTTTATGTACTAGCTTAGGTTAGCAGAATTTATAAATTTATAATTTTATAATTTATACCTGCAAAATCAAATCGTAATAAATAAATGAAAAATAATATCAGATCATAGGTAAACTTAAATAAACTAAAATCACAGATACAGAAATTTCTTTTTTCGTATTTTATTTTCAATTAAATTTATCACATGTTTTCAAAAATGAAAATAGATAATATTCAATCATGAATTTTAACTTTCAGTTTATAGTTTTTATAATCTTAAATATTTGAAATTTGATATTATTTTTAAGGTTAATGTATGTATTTTTAAAAACACAATATACTATTTGAACAAAAAATTAAAATCTTAATTAAATAATATCAAATTTTAAAATCTTAAGCATGATTTACAAACGATGAAATTTCGATATCTAATTTAGAATCAATTGAATAATAACATATTTGGGTTGGATTTGAATTCTATTAAAATCCATCATCAAATAACACACCTTTAGTTTTCCTATTCATATCTGAATTAGGTTTAATTTTTATTATTTAACTACTTATATAATATTTTGTTTTTGTTATTCCTATTTGATTTATATATCTGTTTTTAAACTCTTGAGGAACTAATTCTTATAATTCTATTTGAAATATATCTACTTTAATCATAATTGACTTTACTGTATCTTTTTGAATCAATAAAAATACAAATTAGTCATTTAAAAAAATCAAAATTTGTTTTTCATGCATTAATATATTGGCTGATTGATACATGTCTTTATCATAATTGATACATGTCTTTATCATATTAATTAATAAATTTAAAGCAACTAAGCTTTATATAATAAGATATTTTAACTAGCTTTTATTATATAAATTTTTATTTTTGAGTTGAAATCTATCCTTTTTAATCATATATTTTTTCATATTTTTAATTTATTTTCTTATACTAAAGATCTGTAGTTTTTCCTTTTTATGTTAACATATGTCAACATTTAATTGGAATAAAAAAATATACTGTCAATATATGATCGAATGAGTGATATGTATCACGATCATATTAATTACTAAATTTGAGAAACCAAACTTTATAAAATAAGATGATTTTAAGCTTTTTAATAATAAAGACAAAAGTGATGGAAAGAAAACATTTGTGTATTTCCAGTGTTAAATTTTTTGAAATGACTAATCAGTAAGAAACTTTTTTTATTTATGCCAAAAAAAATTTTGTTGATAAGAATATTTTGTAGCTATTTGGATATTATGGTGAACATGTATTCTTATGTTTGAACAAGATATGTCTTAGATATTGAAAATTTGAAATTTATCAAGACATTTGTTTCTTTCCATCATTTGCAGAATTATTCTTTTGAAACTTTTTATAGATTATATAAGGAGAATTTACATTCTCTAGTATAGATAAAAGCGTTATTTAACCAAATAACAAAGAACTATTAGATACAATGCAATTTGTGAATATGAATACTGGTTGAAATTGGTTTGGCTATCATATCTAAATAAGTTATATGGTTTGATAGCCAAACCAATTTTAAACAATATTCATATTAAAAAATTGCATTGTATCTAAAATTGTATCATATCTAAAATTGGTTAAAAATATATAATTGGAAGGTTAAATAAGTTATATGGTTTGGCTATCATATCTAAATAATTTAGTTGATTTGAAAATTCCATAGAAAAGTTTTAGAGAGAAACATGAAAAAACATATGTAAACTTTTGTTAACATTACTGACTTCATCTATGATCATTATTTTTCCTTTTAACTATGTTATTTTTTGAAACTTGATTATAATTTCTATAAACTATATATATGAACAGTTAATCATTTTTTATGTAGATATGATAGGTTAACATTATAAACTTTTCTTGTTGATTATTAGTTGTGTAAAACTAAATTATAATATTTTAAAAATTTATATTAAAATGTCATATTCTTATAATTTAAAATATAATGATCCACAGTTCTGTTAATCAATTAAAATATAATATGTACATTAATCATAGTATACAACTTATGCACTGGTTTCTACTGATTACTATTACTACTCTATCATCAGTTATACCAATCAAACTCTTACTAGTTTAGCTTATAAGAACACTTTGAGATGCAAAAAATATATGACGAGAACCTTTACTCAAATCAAGCTACTTTTGATGCATTCATCTAATACAAGATGTTGCAATTCATTTTTAGAATATATCTTTTGATCAAACTTATGGATTAGGTGTAGTTGTATGCATTTTTAGACCAAATTTACACAAAATTTGAAAATATTTTGTATTATGTTTATACAATTACATCATATATGTTATAAATAAATAGTTGAATCAAACAAATTCTTTAAACAGCATCAATAAAGTATTGAAAATTTACAATATAACATCGACAGAGAAGTAGGATTCAAAACATTTGAAGCATTGAATATTATAATAAAGTACGTTAGTGAATAAAGAAAAATGACTTATAAGTTATTTTTTTAAGAAATAAAGATTCTTTAAATAGTAAATGTTGAATATAAGTGATTGCTGATTAGTCAATCTTTAGCACAAAAGTTTAAACGAGTATAATAGTAAAATAATTTTTTATTGGATGATTCATTAATTTTTTATTGGATAATTTTTTTAGTAAAATCTGCCTAAACTAAAAAAACATTATATCAAAATGATTCATTTATTTACATGTGAGTTATAGTTTTAAACCAAACATAGTAGTTATTAATATTTTGGAGGGATCAATTAAATATAATGGCACAAATTTAAACCCTAAAATCATAAATCTTATTTTTCTATAATCTTTTAATAAAATTAAACATGTTATGGAAAAAAATTCTAATCTCGTATTTAAAAAGGAAAACAAAACCGTCTAAACATCATAAACATTTACTACTTTATTTGTTTTTAAATGTTTTATCATGCCACCTAGAATTTAACGAGACCGTCTAATCGAAGGGTTTAGGATCTTACCGATCCGACTAACCGGACCAATCCAAGTTTATGATGTAATTGGATTTTGTGATGTTAAATAAATCAAGGTACCATTTTAAAAACATAAAAACATAAAGGGCCAAAATTTGATATTTAGAAACATAATGGACAAAATGAGAAATACTATGCCGACGCGTTGATCGGGTTTAGCTCTTTTCCTCTGATTTTTGTTTTCATGATTCACTGAATCCGTAGACTATTTCTTCTCGACACAGGCACACGGTGCGTGATTCTGTTTCAAATCGGAAAAATCCTATCGATTTTTGTTTGAATCTCTAAGTTTTTGGTTGATTTGCATCTGAGAGAGACCAGATCCGAAGTTTCTCGAAGCAAATTCGAGGAGGAAAAAGAAACAAAATGCAAGCAAGGCATGGGCAATCGTCGTATCGAGATCGGACGGACGAGTTCTTCGGTATCGTTGAGAGGCTAAGGAGATCGATTGCTCCGGCGGCGAATAATGTGCCGTCTGGTGGTGGAAGAAGAGAAGATCCGAGATCCGCCGCTGCAAACCAATCGGAGTTCAACAAGAGAGCTTCTGTCATCGGTTTAGCTATCCATCAGACGTCGCAGAAGCTAGCGAAGCTTGCGAAACGTGAGTTTTTTAATTCGCTCATTGATCAGTGAATCCCGTGAATCTGGATAACGTATCTAGTTGCTTCGTTTTAACCTGTAATGGCTTGCTTTGGAATTAGAACGATCTCTTTGAAACAAAAAGCTAATCTTGATCGCAGGGTAGAATTTGTATAGATTATGATGGCAAAAGCTAAAATCGAGCAGTTTAGTCACTGCAATGCCTGCACAGAAGCATGATTGTTGTGTACTTTACATAACTTCTTAGGTCATCGGTTTTTTCATGGATAATACATTCAGAATGTTTCTTTGTTATAGTAGAAATGGAAGAAGCTGTTGTTTTTCATATGCTTTCAGCATAGTTTATTAACTTGTCATTTTGTTGTAAAATCAGTCGCAAAGAGGTCATCGGTTTTTGATGATCCCACCCAGGAGATACAAGAGCTGACGGTTGTCATCAAACAAGAGATCTCTGCTCTAAATACCGCTCTGCTCGACCTTCAAGCTGTACGCAACTCCCACAATGATGAAAGGACCATCTCTAGAGACACAACTACTCACTCAGCAACAGTTGTTGACGATCTAAAGAATCGCTTGATGGACACTACCAAAGAGTTTAAGGATGTTCTTACTTTGAGAACCGAGGTTCTTTCTTTGTTTCCTTTAGATTTCTCTTTGATAAAGCATGTGTATTTTCAGAAACGACTCTTTCCTTATTTCCAGTAATATGATTGCTAAACTGAGCCATGAGTTACTGGTCTGGTGTTGCAGAACATGAAGATCCATGAAAATCGAAGGCAAATGTTTTCAAAAACCGCTTCAAAAGAATCAACAAACCCATTCGTTCGCCAGCGTCCTTTGGCTTCTAAGCCTGCTGCTAGTCAACCTGCTCCTGTTCCATGGGCAAATGGCTCTTCTTCATCGTCATCTCAGTTAGTCCCAAGGTAATGTACTACTAATCCAATAACCACAGTTTCGGAGTAGAACTTGCCTCACATCTCTTGAAATCTGGCTAAGAATTTAGTCTAATTAGCGTTTAGGCGAGACGTTTACTAGATTCAAGACCTTTCTATATTTTCTGCATTTACAGGAGGCAGGGAGAGGCCGAATCTTCTCCATTGTTGCAGCAGAGTCAACAACAACAACAGCAGCAGCAGCAACAACAGATGGTCCCGTTGCAAGACACGTATATGCAGAGCCGAGCAGAAGCTCTGCACAACGTAGAATCAACAATCCATGAGCTAAGCAATATTTTCACACAACTGGCAACAATGGTTTCTCAGCAAGGGGAGATTGCTATCAGGTTCGTCAACACCAAATTGTGTATAACTTCTTAAGATTCAATTGAACCATTCAAGGAAAAGGAAGTAAGATAATATGTTGTTTTAAACTTTGGTTTGTACAGGATCGATCAGAACATGGAAGATACATTGGCGAATGTGGAAGGCGCACAGAGCCAACTGGCTAGGTATCTCAACAGTATATCGTCGAACCGATGGCTCATGATTAAGATTTTCTTTGTACTGATTGCATTTCTCATGGTGTTCCTCTTCTTCGTTGCGTAATATTGAGATTTGAGAAAAAAAAAATTGATTTTAAAAGAGTTTCAAACATCTAGACATCGTTCTCTTTTCTGTCGTATCTTATTGACATGTAAAGACTAAAGAGAAAGGGATCTTTATGCTCTGTCCAGATTAGTGGAGATATATATTGCCACTTTTTTTTATGTAAAATTGATTTACGTTTCCCAAACTTTTTATGTGAATTTGTGAATGTGCTTCTCTTTCACTTCTACTACTCTAGCATTCACACTTATGTTATTCAACTCTACTTATCTCTTTTTTCAAATTTGATATAACTTCTGTATCTGTAAGAATATGCATATATCGTTGATGAATAAAGAAAAAGAGAAGTAAAATGTAACATGAAGGAAAAAAAAGGGAAATGAATTATTGTAGACAAAGAATAGGAGATACTTTATAAAATAGAGTTGAGTTACTTTCTAATCCAATACTCTATTTTTTACTCTAAGAAACAATATTCCAATTATACTCCATTTTTATTTGTTTATATATTTTAAATAACGACTTTTGAAGTCTTGAAACTACAAATTCTACTCAATATTTTTATTATTTTTATTTTAAACGATAACTCATTAAAATCACAAGATTATGTCAATTCAAATTACATTAAACAACATTACTCAAGACAAAAAAAAGATATAACATATCATTTTTTTAGATATCATCATTAGTGTATTTTTGCCACAAAATGTTTTTATGGCATTTTATTTTTATCTTGTTAAAAAATATTTTTAATTTTTAATTAACTAAATAACTGAGTTTGTTTATTTTATAAATAATTTTATGATTATTATTTTGTTTTATAATTTTTTTTGCGATAACTAAAACACTGTTTTTATATTTTTATATAATTTCATCAAGTTCTTTTTTTTTGCTAAAAAATTCATCAAGTTAATAATTAGAAGAAAAAAAACTGTTTTATAATCTTATACAAGTATAAAATAAAAGACATAGACTTCAAAAGAGCATTTTGTAAAAAACAAAGTTCAAATCTAAAATAGAGGGATGAATAATATTACTATATATTTGTTGTAATACTATTCATTACTCTATTGTACAGCTGGAAATAAAATGGGGCTAGAGAAGGTTTTACTATATAATAGAGTTTAGAAAGAAAAGTACAGTCTAAAAATAAATTTCTCATTACTTTTGACATGTGCTTTTCCTTTGTATATCTCATATAAAGGTGTGGCTATTACTATTAAAGTTAAGGGTGATACCACTAATCTTCATCATCTTCTTTAAACCCTAAACCCTATTCATTTTCTCAGACTGTTGTCGTACCAAAAAAAGTCCCAAGTGATTCATTTCCCTTAGTTTGCTTCTGTTGTAAGTTAATCAATCTACAACTACGACTTGAGATAGATAGATTGGAAGACAACATTGTCACATTTTTGTTATCTTTCATAAATGAAGTCGTATCTATTATACGTTTAGCTCTTCCAATTCAGGACTTAATGGCTTAAAGAGAGCCTCCACTTCGGTTTCATCTACCTCGTCTAAGCTCCCTGGTTTCCATTTCGGATTCTGCAAGAAAAGAACACTCACAATTGAGAGCAGAGGCCAAAATCGAAGAAAAGATACAGATCGAGCCGCATGATTAGAAAATTTTGCATCATAGTTCGTGTACCATTCTCAGACCTGACTTAAGATATATAAAAAAAACAGTAATTGATATAAGACATGTCTAGCTCTATAAACTCTGCAGACTATTTCCTTAAAAGGGAACTTGTCAATATGCATATTAACTCAACTTCATCGTTTTGACCCAACTCGAGAAACTAGAAAGCACACCAAAGTATGAAGCTGAAGCATGAGAGAAATTATGGAAAAGTATAACGAAAGGCATTGAGTGGCAATGGACAAAAAACCTGGTCCTTGTCAATCAAGACTGCTCTAACACCTTCAGTGAAATCACGGCGCAAGGCAGATCTTAGAGCTATGCGGTACTCAGTTTTCATCACACCATTAAGCTGCAAAGATGGAAAAGAGAATAAGAATTACTAGGTAACGTGATTGGAAACAAAGAGTTTGGTGTCTCACCATTGCCATCTCATTGTCGGTTTTACCCTTGGCACAAGCAACTTTGGAGAAGTACTTATGTGTTAGGTAAAGGGAAAATGGTGCACCTTTTCCAAGGCCTTGGATTGCTTCACTAGCCCATTCTGCAACTGTACACAAACATTGCGTCCAAAGAGACAATGGTAATTCTAATCTCATAATGTAAACAGCAACTAACAGACATCTTCCCCCCTAAGGAGTGTTTCAGCTAGAATCTTGCAGAAAGACATGATATGTTTTTTTTTCTCTCTCATTAAAAACATTGAAAATTATTTGACAATTGACCACTACTAAAACGAACGAAGAGTTCAATTATCTCGGATATTCATCTTCTAAGAAATCAAGATTTCTACCACAACCTCAAAAGGGTTTTTGATGTTAAAAAGAAAAAGCTATAGACAAAGTGGAATCAAAGCCACCAGAACTTAAAAAAAAGAATGAACATCATACCTGAAGCCTCAGTGCTCTGCTGGTACTTCTTCAGCTCTTCGATTGTTTCCTTAACAGATTTACTAGCACTAAATGCTGATTCTATTTGAGGCAAAAGCATTTTGAGGTGGGCTTCAGAGTCTGGATCGCTGCTGTATTCTGACAAAGTTGCTTGGATGTCTTGATGAGGATCCTTGGAACTGTATTACCAACATGTAAGCTTTCTTGAGAAGCAAAAATAGAAAAACCAAATGGCTCCTATACTTGAACTAGGCACACGAAATCGATGGAAAATTCTATCAACTAAATATGAGAAATCATAAATCAAGGTCACTTTATCAAGTGGAAAGAAATAAGTAGAAATGTTCCATTTTTGACAGATCGATAAGAAGGAAGGAAGTTTACGAGGGGCTTACAAGTCAGCTGACAAAAAAGCTTGTTTAAGTGAGCCGAGCTTCCCAGATGAGACATAATGTGTCCCAAGACCCACAAACAGTGCATCTGAAGGTGTCGAAATCCTTCTCCCAGTCATACCAAGGTATGCACCTGCAGAGTTAGAAGGTTGAAAAGTTGCAAGTTGGAGAATACTACAGCGGTTGTTGTGTAAACTTGTAGAGGCCAACAATTAACATGACGGCAAAACTAGGGAACCTAAGTTGTCAAAAGTTTTGTAAATTTTGAGAAAGAACCTAACTTGACCTAGATACAGTAAAGAACTGGCCTTGGGCAAATTCCCTTAACTCTTTTTTAACATCTGAATACAAAGTTGAGGAACCTTTTAAGCATCTAGGATATGAACATACCAACAGATCCTCCACCAGGGCTTTGAGCTGCAATGTATGAAAACCCAACATCTGGAAACAAGCCAATTCCATTTTCCGGCATTGCCAGGACCGTCCTCTGGACATGGATAACAACACAGTAAAAAACTTCATCCTAAATGTAATCTGCAAGTGCAAAACAAGGATTCAGTAAGTGTACCTCTGTTATCACCCGGTAGCGTCCATGTCCAGAAAGACCAAGGCCAAATCCCATTGTTATGCCATCCATTAAAGAGATATATGGCTTTTTGTATCCAGCAATTTTGCATATCAGGGTATACTCAGCTGTAAATACCTAAAAGGAAGCAAAGTTATGAAGTTAAGACATCATAAACAAGAAACATACATTTCGGAGGTCAGCATTGTGAAAAGCACATCATATAGAAACTTGAAGTTGATTACTTCCAAGAAGGGTTCAGCCCAGCACAAATACGGCGAGTAGTGAATAAATCTGCAAAATCCTAGACTAAAGAGTATTACCACTTCGATTAATTTTGATTAAAATAATCGACCATGTAATCTCACCAAGGTATAAGTTTCCTAATACTTTTAAGTATGCTTAGTAGAAAGAGAGTATAATGCTCTTCGACTCAAGTGAATACTGTGACATGTCTTGCTTTATCCTGTTTCTGTTTCAATAAGCCTCATATCCTAACTTATGTATAAAAAGCACACAACCAAACCTCTATCATATCTGACAATTGATTTTTGGTTGTAATCTGCTTCACATCACCCCCTGCAGATAAACTAAGAACATCGTTAAAACAAATTATATCCAGTTTGATTAGATAAAGAAGACTCATTTGATGCAAAAGAAAACAATTCAAAAAACCCCCACTCCCTCGCAGAAAACAAAACACAGAGCACAAAAATACCAAAAAGTTGCAATATTCATCGACTTTAAATAAAAGAAAGAGATAAGTCTTATACATACAGCCCATAACACATCATTTATAAAGAAACCTTTTGCACAAGAGGCGTGTTTTTGTCCATTAAGATATCTGCAACAACTCCTTTAATATCCATCCCTGCACCATTCAAATGGTCACTTCAAAAAACCCTTCACAGACAAACAAAGAATCTAGCTTTTCCTACTAAGATATGACCAGATGCAACAAACATACTTTCCACAATTTTATCCTACACTCTTATTACCAGAATCTACAAATCAGCACAAAAAATGTTAACTTTACCTGCACAAAAGGCTCGAGGAGTGCTTCCTTCGACGATAACACATTTGACTTTTGGGTCAGATTCCCATTCATCAAGCAAGCTTTTGTACTTCAAATCCATTTCTGTAAAATTGAACTCCAAAAGTTTCATGATTTGAATTTGGTTTAACCCATTAAAGAAACATTTTTTTTTTGAAAACGGACCTAGATTCATGGCGTTCAGAGCTTTAGGTCGATCGAGAGTGATGACAGCGACGCCATTTGGATGAACATTTCCTTTCACGAACTCGTCCCCGTCGCTTCCACTGGCCATCACAGAGAATTTCCGGCGATCCGGCACGGAGAAGTTAGAGCAGCGGATAGCGAAGGCAGGAAAAGAGAAGGCGAAGTTTTGAATAGTTGATGGATGTTTGGAGAAGAAGATGCGAGCGGAAGCCACACCCAAAGTTTTGATCATCGCTTTGATTCCCAATTCTAACATCAACGACTTCTGCCGGAGAAACCAAACTTCAGTGACAGTGACTGTGACTGTGTTCGAACCACCAAAAAATACTGTTTTCCAAAATAAACGGTCCACTAGTCCCAATAAGTAACATGGCCAATAGTGATTAACATTAAAGTTTTGTGTGATAACTAAAACCGTGGAACTAATTCCTGACTTTTCAGTTTTTGGGATTTTAAAAAATAATCTCCATTCAAAATCAAACTAAAATTTAGTTTGGTTCGATTCGGTTCGGTATTTTTAGGTTATGGCTTTTGTCAGATCAAAATATATTCTGTTTTAATTTTTGAGAAAAAAAGACATAAAAATACAGATTTTAATAAAATTATATATTTTAATATATTTTAAATATTAATTATAAATGAATTTTAGTTAGTTTGGTTCGGTTTTATATAAGGTTTCAAAAATTTCGGTCCAAAATTGAGAATTTTACCCTAGTCCTAAGATATAGCAAGAGATTTGGCCGAAGAAATAGATAAAACGTTATGGTTATTGCTTTGCTTATTAGATCATGTAGAAATGGTGTTAAAACTTGTCCTATGCACCATAGGACAAGATATGATGAACAAGTTCTTTAAAAAAGCAATTAAATCAAAGATCAAACGCAAAAAAAAACGAAAATTTTGAATAAATTTTTTCTCTTTTCTTTTCGACTAAAGAGTGCATTCAATATTTATAGACCGTAGTTCAATTAGAAGTTAAGATCTTTTCTCAAAAATTTTACAATTAAAAAAAAAAAATCCAAAGAACCATGCAATGTCTCCTCTTAGAGAGAGTTGTGATCAGTGTCTACCATAACCTTGACCAGTTTCTTTAATATTGTCCATCTCCATTTACCTTGTGGTCCGATCCTCGGTGCTCCACCTCACTGAGTACAAATCATATTCACTGCTTGGATTACTGTACTCGCTGCTTGCACCATTCTCTTGATCAGTCCCACGTCTCCTTTTCCTATACTTGTCCATGCCTTCATTTTCTTGGCTCGTGTCATAATCCGTGCTTCCTCCATACGAGCTGTACACATTGCTCTCACCTGGTATGATCCCTTGGTTCAGATCTGATGGCGATATGTTTCCTTCTAGCACTCGCGCAATCTGCTCGTTTGTTTAACACCAATACCTCATTTGATTAGCATTATAAACATTATATTACACAAAGTGAAAGACATGTTGCCCCATGGTTCGGTCAAGTCAGTTTTTGTACTATAAATATCTTTGATTAGAACTAATTACTTATTTACAGTTTTGGTAGTTTTGGTCCGAATACACATACTTGAAAACCGAAATGTTGCCAAAAGAAAACAATGATTTGACTTACCTGGTCCATGCGAGGTCTGCGACGAGCTGAATGGCGAACACAAGTTGCTGCACAAGCAACCATGCGAGCCATCTCTTCTATATCATACTCATTATTCAGCTTTCTATCGACCAAACCTTCAAAGTTATTCTCCTCAAGTGCTCGTGTAAGCAATGGTCGTGCCTGTTCAAATTGTTCACATATAGCTTTTGCTTTCTTAAACTATCAATTAAATTGTACTCTCTCCGTTTCATAAAAAGTGTCACTATAAAGTTTTTTTTTTTCACAAATAGTCTCACTTTATGTTTCCAGTGCAGAATTTTAAACAAAAATCTATTTCCAACCCTACTGTTTTAATGTATTAATTAAAGAGATAAATATATTTAGTGTATGAACAAAAGATAAAATAGAGTTTTTGATTAATTTTTTAATATGTGTGAAAAATTCTAAAATTTTTTAAACGAAGGGAATAAAAAACAATCATGAGAATGTTAGATTATTTGTAATTAAATGTTAATTACCCAATCAACCAAGCTGTGATCTGCATCGATAACATTGTTTGCATCGATAGGACGACGGCCGGTTATTAGCTCCAAAAGTACAACTCCAAATGAGAAAACATCAGACTTTTCTGTGAGTTTTCCGCTAGCTGCGTATTCCGGAGCCAAGTACCTAAAATCAAAAACCAAATGATAAGGATTCACAAACACTTTGCAAAATGTACATAACTTTTCCTACACATTTAGCTTTATGATTATATATGTTTTACCCAAAGGTTCCCATCACGCGTGTAGATACATGAGTGTTTGTATCCAAAGCAATCTTGGCTAGACCAAAATCAGCAACCTAGAAGATAGAATAGTGCTTTAGTGACACATAATACCGTGAAGTTACATATAATGCCGTGGAGTAAAAAATAAAAAAGAGAGGGAAAAATCATACCTTTGCTTCAAATTTGAAATCAATCAATATGTTTGCCGCCTTGATATCACGATGAATGATTTTAGGATTGCCTACAAACATATATACACACATACATGTGCCTAATAAACAAACATGGCTTGTATCCTTTCAAGAGCTATATATACATTTTTCAGATTTTAGACTTACAATTTTCATGAAGATACGACAATCCTTTGGCAGAACCAATAGCAATCTTTAATCTTGAGCTCCATTCCATTGGAGGCCGTCCCTTCCCTGTCACAAATCCAATCCCCCAAGAAAAAAAAATCATCACTATTGATAAAACAAGAAAGCATGCAATAAACCATAGAAGAGTTTAGTTTTTGTCTGACCATGAAGGTGAAACTCGAGAGTGTTGTTCGGAACAAACTCATAGACAAGCAATCTTTGAGCATCGTCAATGCAATAACCGACGAGAGCCACCAAATGCTTATGGTGAACTCGGCTAATGATCCCGACCTCTGCCTGAAACTCTCTTTCCCCTTGAGCACTCCCTGCTTTCAACTGTTTCACAGCAATATCTTTTCCACTACGCAATATACCTCTGTACACATGTCCGAACCCGCCCTGTCCTAACCAATTGGCCTCAGAGAATCCATTGGTGGCTCTAGCTAACTCCTCGTAAGTGAAATTTCCTTGATAGATGCCTAATGCAAGCCCTGGCGTTGGTGGAGGAAGAACTGGATGATCCGAGTAGTTTGAGTCGTAGCCGCCACCGCTGCTCCCGCTGCTCATGACAGCCGGCGGACGTGGTGGTGCAGAGGGTGGCAGTGACGTCACCGCGTGATCTGATGGTTGCGATGCATTTCGTTGCTGCTGTCCACCGTAATAGCCTCCAGCTGAGAAACACAGTAACATTAAATCTGAAAAACGGTTTCTCTATGTAATATAATTTTCATAGTTTGTAGCATGTTCATATATCTAATTTCCGCACATATTGGGAATCCTATACATGCAAAGAAAATGTATATAAACCTAATTAGCACAAGAAAATGTAGATAAATTATAGAAATGAGAAACAATATTGCTTGATAATAACATGTTATAAGTCGATTTCTTGATTTAACCTAATTGAGATCTTGGTTTTACCATTGGGACCAGGAGGTGCTTCATCGTCTCTTCGTCGTTTCTTCTTACAAAAGAAAAAAATCAAAATCATTACTAGAAGCACACCGACTCCTCCTATGACGATCCCAACCACCACTCCCGTTGATAATCCTCCGGAAGAGGAAGAGGGCGGCGATGGAGAAAGGCTTGGAGTGATAGATGGAGTCCTAGGAGATCCTCCGCCTGAGGGACTCGCTGGAGGTGGAGGACTAGGAGTTACCGACCGAGGCGGAGTGGGTGTGGAGGGAGACGGTGGAGATGGAGAAGATCTCGGAGGAGTTGAAGGAGTGGCGGGAAACGGAGGCGGAGGAGAAGGCGGAGATGTCGAATCATTGGACGGGGGTGGAGGAGAAGGCGTCAAGGGAGAAGACGGTGGTGGAGATGAAGGCGTCAAATCAGTGGACGGCGGTGGAGGAAAAGTGGACGGAGGAGGAGGCGTCAAGGGAGTTGTAGTAGGAGGAATGGCAGTAGACGGCGGAGGAGGAGGAGACGTCAAGGGAGTTGTAGTAGGAGGAATGGCAGTAGACGGCGGAGGAGGAGGAGACGTCAAAGGAGTTGTAGGAGAAACAGCGGTAGACGGTGGAGGAGGAAGAACTGGAGGTGGTGTCGAGGGAGTTGTAGGAGGAATGGTGGTAGACGGCGGAGGAGGAAGAACAAGAGGTGGTGTCAACGGAGTTGAAGGAGGAACGGCCGTAGACGGCGGTGGAGTAGGAGGCGTCAATGGAGTTGAAGGAGGAACGGCCGTAGACGGCGGTGGAAGAGGAGGTGTCAACGGAGCTGAAGGAGGAACGGCCGTAGACGGCGGTGGAAGAGGAGGAGCGGCCGTAGATGGGGGTAGAGAAGGAGGAGTCAAGGGAGTTGACGGAGGATCGGCGGTCGACGTAGGCGGAGGTGACGGAGTACCATCCGGAGACGGCGCCGATGACATTCCTCCCCACAATTAAGAAAACTAAGCCACAGAAGAAGAAAATGGAGATGTGATCTTGCTGCCACCGAGACTTGGGTTGGGTTTTACTTCTATCAGAATTTGGACAACGGAGATGTCTTAGGGCCAGACGGTTCTCTCCATGTTATTTCTTGGGTTTCTTATTTTTGAAAAATAAAAAATTCAGTTTGGTCTAAAGACTAAATCTATATACAGACGAACTGCTCCACATTTACGCATTCTTCTTTGAATATTAGATTTGCACAGAGGAGAATGCGTAATATTACTTAATTTTTTTTATGTGTGGAATATATTTTGGATTCTCTTTATATTTTGCTTTTCAGATAAAATTATTAGTTTATGTAAGTAAATAATTATTATTATATCAGGTCAATGTCCTATCATTCTATTTATCTAGTTTAAGACAACCCACGACACGTTTAGTCTAAGGACAAAACAGAAGTCAACGGCCCTATTTGCAATGATAATTTGTCATTTTGGTTTGGTCAATTTTTTTTTTGTTTTTCTCATATTGGTTCTACTTCCTTTGGTAACAAGAATATTCTTCTCTTTTTTGTGATTGGATCGTATTAAAGTCTCGGATCCCACAATCCGATGCTGATTGGGATCACCCTTGGTTAACTAAAAAAAAACATTGATTCTTTCTGCATATATAGTATTTAGTTTTTAGGTTGAATGTGTATAAGATATATACCAACTGTGTTTGATACACCAATAAACACTTTCAGTTAAAAGTATCCACTAGTCTTGGAAGTATGTCGTTCGGCCTAATAGTAACAGGCCCAGGTCAGAGCTCAATAGTGACTAATATTAGAGTCTTGTGCAATAACTCAAACCCTTAGTTTATAGTTTCTATTGTCCCATGGTTGGAATACAGTAATTAATTTTAGACCATATATAGTTGATCAGTAGAGATTTTCACCCGTGCAGTAGAGATTTTCACCCGTGCATGTTGAATGACCATATATAGTTGATCAGTAGAGATTTTCACCCGTGCAGTAGAGATTTTCATCCGTGCATGTTGAATCTGTGTGTTGTTTTTGGTTTTTATTTTTTTTCTAATTTTTATGTTCAAGTAATAGTTATTTTTTATTTATTTACGATGTGTTTATTTTTATTAATATAATAATATTAATACATTTTTTTCTTTGTTTGGTGGTATATATCTTCGTTTACCTTTTTAATTTTTCAATGCTTTTTATTAATATAATATTGATTTTTGATTTATTTTATATGTTTTTATTTATTTCTTTTTATTTTTATTGTCTATTTGTATCGTTTGATGATGTAACATAAGTTTAGTAGATAGTTATATTTTGTTTTATGAGAATCACGCTTACGAACGTCGGGATCTCGCTCCCTATGGCTTTTTTAGTCGCTAAATTGCCGGAGGCTTACGCATTTTTGATGGCTAACAACATATTCCCACCTAACAAGAGTAGGGACAGAGCACAGATAACCCCAAAAAGTTGTTTCAATTCTCTATAGAGAGCGTAGGACTCATGGGATGGTGTAGTCGTTAGACGGCCATGAGTCTGAGTCAAAATGTGATGAGTTGGAATCCCATCCAACTAAGGACTTATTGGTAGATATTTATATTTTTCCTATTAAACTTTTTTGTTTAAACATTTATTTTATTATATGATCCAATTATAGTACTATGCATTTACGATTTGATATGGTAAAAATTATCTGTTTTTTTCTTTAATTCTTCATTTGAAATTTATTTATTCTCTCTCATTCATCTTCGATCAGTCATTTTTTTGTTTCTTGTTCAATTTTATTTAATTATTTTCATCATATATTTTTCCATTTATTTTATTGATTTCTTTATCTTTTCTTTTTTCCTACTTGGTAGATATTTGATTTTTTCTTCTAATTTTTGTAATATAAAAGATTATATATTTTGTTATAAGTATTTATTAGGTTTTTCTTACTTATAATTTTAAATTTTTATTTATAAATTTTGTACACATGATATCCTTTTCTTAAAGATTTATTAAAAACGTTATGTTACAAATATATTTTTTCTCAAATTAGAAAAAATAAATAGTATAAATATTTCTTTTATTTTAATTTTTATTATATTAGAATTATATATATATATATATATATATATATAAATAGTGTGAGTTTTGTTTTTTAGAAGTCACATATGTCAAAAATAAATTGATGACATATGTCAAAAATGAGTTGATGATATGAAGGTTTCTAATTAATAGATTATTAATTAGATCAATCTACAAGAGTTGGTCCTGGATTTGTATTTATAGCGGTTGTTAATAAAGCACAAAATTTTTGTTGTTTGTGTAGATATCTCATTAGGGTTTGTCAGCACATAAAAAGAAGTCTAGTTAATATAATGATAATTTATTTTATTCAAATAGATGGTTTCTTAAAAATTAATTAGTTCGGTCTGTCGGATTTATGCCAATACAGACTAGAAAAGGAGAAATTAGAGTATCCAGAAATAAGTTGGTATAAGTTGGATCTAAATATATGTGTATTAATGTGTAAGTCTATTTTCATATATGTAGGCAAGTATATGTAAGCAAGTATAAGTATAGTATTAAATGAAAAGGTGCATGAGTGCTTGTGTATAGAAACCATTACCATTCTCTCAACTAAATTGATTTGAATGAATCTATACATGATGTGATATGTCTTGAGTTGGTGGTTATGAAAGATACCACAAGAGCAAACATGGATTAAAATGCAATCACAATAGTCGTTTCCGCGATGCAGATGCACATATTGGCTATGGATGGGTTATACGAGACGAGATAGGAGTTTATCTTTCGTGGGTTGTTCCAAACTATAAAATACACATTCACATTACAGAACATAAATATATGAATACTACTAGTAGACCCACTTCATTATCTTAATAATACAATATTATACACAAGAAGAATACGCAAAGCTCTTACATTTAAGCCTCAAAACTCGAGGAGTCGCCTCATGACGCCTAGAAGCTCCATATGTGATGTCATTTGTGGGAAGTGTCCCATCGCGTTCTCGATGATGTCCACCGTCGATTTCCCTTTGATCTTCTCCTGCATGAAGTATGCGACGGAGACAGGCACTACGGCGTCGTTTCCTGGCTGTATGACGTGACAAGGCACTGACACTTTGCCCAAGAGCTCTCTCTCGTCGCTGCCGAACACTATCTTAGCTAAAGCAAGAGCCGTCTCGGGCTTCATCTTCTTAAGGCAGTTCTCGAACCTTTGGACCGAGTGAGAGTCTCTCGAGTCGACCACGTCCGAGGCGAAAGCAACCGCCCAAGCCTTGTAGTTTGAGCCAATGTTGGAGATGATCGTGTCAATGTCTTTTGACTCAAACCCTCCTTTGTAATCCTCACTGTTTGTATACCTATATAATTTCCATTTCAATCTATTAAGTATTAACATTACTATATTTGATCATCTAATTAAAGTTTGTTTCTATATATAAGTACGTTGCATTTGACATATATATAATTATATATATATAGTCAAACATTATCAACTGTTGCATTGAATTATGGCAGACTTTCTCACCTAAAACTATAATAAATATCTAAACTTATCAATCAAAAATTAATTATTCGTCCTTTCGCAGATATTTTATAAATTTGGGATAAATTACATGGTTTTAAGTAAGGATTACACACACTAATAGAAAAATTGTTTACTTTATTTTGTTTTTGGTTACAGATTAACTGATAATTTACGTAATTGATTCCGATTAAATCATTTTCTATAAATCGGAGAATAGACTATTTGAAAGCTAAGTGGTCCACGTAATATATTGATATGCATATCTATTGTCTTATATCTTATTGGTTTCTTTATATGAATCTACAATACACACATGGCTATGTAGCATGCATGTATAGGCTGCAGGGAAATAAGACAAGATGTGATCATATGTCATATCCATCAAACAAACTATAAGCTGATCATAACCACATGTTCAACACTTGGCAACAGTTACACTTCATTATTTGCAGATATCATCCACATAAAATTCATTAATTATCGGCTAATATAGTATATTATCGTAAAGCATACTTTTTCGTCTTTTTTCATGAAACACGTATTCATAAGGAATATTTTAAACCTTTTAAATTTTGATTGCATGTGCCAACATCTCTTTTTCGAACGTAAATTACAATTTTTAATAATCTGTCTTCATCTTACAGATGAAAACGCATCATATTTACCTCTACTTTAAAAAAAAAACCAATAGACCTAAATGATATTATACCCACAGAACTAAATTACACATATGTCTTTAATTTTCTACGATTTTTCTTGCTTCGACAAATATTTTTTTGACTTTTAATTTTATTTAAAGAGAAGTGTTAATCATTAGTGCTTGTTAAGAGTGACCTTACCTGGGAGAAGCAGCAATAAGGAGAAGATTTGTAAACAAGTCAGGCCTTTTAATAGAAGCAGCACAACCGATCATGCCTGACATAGAATGGCCTACGAACACAACGGGGCCAAACTTCAACTCCTCCATAAGAGCAATAAGATCGTCAGAGAAGGCGTTCAAGGAGTTATATTTTGAAGGGTCGTAAAGAGTTTGGTCTTTGATGGCTCCAGAGAAAAGCCAGTCAAAGACCAAAACTTTAAAAGATTTGGACAGAACCGGTAGTATCTTTTCCCAAACCGACTGGTCGCCTCCAAACCCGTGTGCCAAGACCATTGATCTCTCACCAGAACCGATGATCTTGGCGTTCATAGCGGCTGCAAGACCGGATATATTCTGGTTAACCACCATGCTTAACTATAAGAATGCTTTTAGAGATGAGACAAGGGCTTTGGTATTTTGTGTGCGTATATATAAAGGGAGAAGAGAAATGGATTAGGTCTATATATGGTTCTTAATTGATATCCAACCACCGATTTTATTAGGCTCGCATTTGGTACATCCAAACATTTATGGCCTTTTCAACAATGGCTGTATTTGTATTCATTGTCGATATACATAGCGTCTTATACGAAAAAAATCAATACTCATTATAAATAAATATATATGTGAAAACGAATCGTTACTTTTTGGTATTAATAAAGGTATAGTTATGTGGACTGAAAATAAACTTACATAAACTACTTTTGTTTGTACGTGAAAATTCATTAAATATTGTGAGATGAAGATATCACCATGATTTTAAAACACTAGCATTAATAGGTTTATATAATTAATTGTTAATAGATGGAAAGGTTAATCATGTTCTAGTTAATGAAATGGAAGCACAACGGCGAATTTTAATAAATTAATTAACATCGATCAATGTTTTTTCGTTTTGGTTTTAAACATCAATCTTTGCTAATCATAGAAGTCTATATATCTATGAACACATGAAAGATGATGTTTTGCCTTCTAATAGACAAGAATGCAATGTTAATACTCCATCATTCTACTATATATCAGTTTTGTTTTTCTCTTTCACAATATTACGTAGGCTCGAAAAAACCAATAAAAATAAAATACATGGAAGCTGATTTGTTACTTTCGAGTTTTTAATATTAGGGTAATGGATATGAAAAGAATACGATATTAATTGTAATTAAAATGTTCTTCTTCTGTGAAGCACATAACACCAATGAACTACTTTAGATATTTGATATTTCAAAGTAGTAGCTGTGTGTGGAGTCAATCTCGCCACCAACCGGGAAAAATTGGTATAAAAGACGAATAAAAATGGCGATCAAAGAGTTGTACTCTTTTGACTTCTCTTAAAACTTTTTTTTAAAACTCAGTTGCATAATTTTTGTATATTTTACTTATTTATTTTGCTTAATTTTTTATCCCGGATTATGAGTTGGAATACGCAAATGTATTGGGAACAAGATGTGTAGCACAACTCTCCAAATCCATCCTTAGACACTAAGCATCTTCATTTCCTAAGCTCAAAGAATCCTCAAAATTACTCACTCAAATTAGATGCTACATCTCTTTTAACTGTCCCTAATTGTAGCATCTAATTGATACCTAATTCACATGTAAAATACATAAAATCTCGTAAAAAATAATCGATTTAAACTTATAAACTTATAACTCACATGTTAAATATCCATCTATATAAACTTATACCAAATCTTTAGGAGATGAAACATCCGAAGTCAAGTTTAGGTGTGTTTCATGGATTTACCTAAACTTTGGTTTAAAATGTTGAAACCGAAAAGTGTGAAGTCACAATATTTTTGCTTTTAACTTGAATTACTTGAATGAGTTTAATTACGCAGATGTATATGAGGTTTAAATTGGTTCAGAGCGTAACTTAAGATATATTTGGTCAGAATAAGAAGACAAGAAGCACACAACCGCACATGAGTAATCTGGAGGACCAGACCCAAAAGTTTGGTTTTGTCCATACCTTGTCTTTTTCTTCTTCCAAATTTGGACCGATTATAATCATACGTCAATGTCAGGATTAAGTTTTAAAAGTTCTAAATATATTTACAGTTTATTGAATTCGGGTAACTATATAATGTTTTAGAATGTAAATTATTTTTAGTTGTTGTGCTTGCATGTATTGATTTTACGGGGAAAAATGGTATGTTTTCTCTTTTCTGTTAGCAATAATAATAACTAGGTTTAAACTAACATTGTCTCTATTTTATATATTAAAGTTTGGTTGACATTTTCTTCACACAAAACAAAATAGAAGTTAATTATTTCCTACTAATTGACGAAGTTCATACTTGTGTGCATGTAAGCAAATTGAAATAATTATCTTAATTATTTGGTGATTAAAATTGGATAAAGTAATATTAATCTATTAAGAAAAAAATTTTGGTGAATTTTAGGACCAGACTTTTCTTTGAGTTGATTAAGAAAATAGTGTTCACCCACATCTATGAGACTATGATGATGCTCCATATATATTGTTCAAGATGTATAAAATATTTATAGCTGTTAAAAAATCCTTGAAAACTGTTATAAAAAAATTGATAGTGGCAAAAACCTTGTAACCTATTTATGGTTAATTCATGATCTTTTTTTTTGTTTAAATTAAGCACTAACTCAGTAGGATAAAATCAAAGTTTTATAAATAAATTTATGTCAACAGACAAACAATTTTCGAGAGAAAACATTTTTCAATAAAAATATAGAGTCGTCTATTAGGACAAACAACTAGTGCAATGTACACTTTTTTATTTTCTTTTGAAACACATTGTACAAAATTGCACATTCTCTTTTTTTTAACAAATCAAAATTGCACATTCTAAAAGTACGTTTCTCAGAAAAACACTACACATTAGTGTGTCTGATATGTTTCTTTTTAGTTACAACATAAATATATATGTTTGATAAAAAAATATGGCTTATTTTTTCTAAAAATAAATTATAATCAACAATAAAAAAAATATATACAACAACATCATTATAAAAAAATGGCAAACTTTTGGAAAAAATAATAGGAATCTAAAAAAACTACTCCCTTTATCTTTAAAAGATTGTTATTGGAGTGCTTTCTTATATTCAAGCAAAAAGAAAAAAAAAACTATTTTCTCTTGATTAGCTAACCAAAAGTATGTGACATAAGTATGATAAATTTCATTTCCACAGTTGCAAAAAGCCAAGGAAAAACGCAGGACAAAAAGTTGGGTTTCGTCGTGTAGTAATTAAAGTCCACGACCAACCTTTCCTTCACGGCTCCACCCACACAGTTACGTTACCCAATTTTTAGTCCATTATTTTTGCGCACATTAATAATTCTCCATACTTTTTTTAATATATATAGTGGTTTTGAAATTGTAACATTTTTTTTTCTTACTCTAATTCTAAGGAGAATTAGAAAAGGAAACTGATCACATATGAAAAAAAATATAATATAAAGACTTCAAAATTATTTCTAAACTTAAAATTTTTCAAAATCCTAATAGCAATTGTGTTTCATATGCATGTGTCATACTTTCACACCATAACTTATCCCCATCGTATCATTGTCACACATCACTTTGTGTTGTGTTATCGTTTTCATTATCTAACGTGAATCTTGACAATTATTTTGTATCCACTAACTAGTTTTTCCCACTAAGTCACAGTTAGGTCTGGAGGTTCGGTTACCCGTTCGGGTTTGGATCAGATTTTTTGGATTTTTGGGTTTAGCCTTTTAAGCTCCGTTTGGGTTTTTAAAATTATCGGGTCAGATATGATTAGTAATTTTTGGGTTCGGATCTATTTTGTAATACCATACAAGTCCCATTTTATATCCGAACTCAAATCAAGTTCGAATTATACTATTTCAGGTTCGGATACTAATACTAAAAAACAGATTTTAACTCCAAACAGATTTCAGATTCGTATTCGGATATTTTAGATCCGATTCAGATTTGGATGTTCAAATCTTTTTGCCCAGGCCTAGTCAAAGTTATAGATTAGAGTGAAAATTTCCACATTTTTTTAAGTATTCATCCAATTATAATAAAATGATTTACAATTACATACAAAATCAGTTGATGTTAAGCTAGTATTCAGACTAGAGAGAAATTATTATTGGTAGGAACTAGTGTAGTGTATCGGTCAATAATGAACAAATAAAAGTGAAGAAACGGCTTGACTTTCTACAAATCACGTACATACAGATGAATCAGTTTTGTAAACCTAAAATATTTGTAAATTACAAATTAGATTCCTAAATAAACAAAGAAGAAAAAGAGAATGCATATATCTTCATGTACATGTGAAACACAGGAGAACAATTGATTATTTAATGAAAATTGCCCAAAAATTAATATTTGAATTTGAGTAGCTCTTAACTTTTTCTAACTCCAAAGATATATGAGTTCTTTTCACAAGGTCCCCATATGAGATTGTAATCCTTAATAGATTATATAAATAAAAAACGAGTATTGAATGTGGAAAAGCAATGGAGAGAGAGTAGAGCACAAATTGCCTTTTGCCTTTAAAAGCCGGTTCCTACTCTCCTTCTCCCCATTAATAACCATCATCTATCCAAACAGTATACATACTGTACACACACACATGTTATAATTAGCAAAATGTATGCATGTTTCATTAATTTTTTTTAGAAACAAATTACTAAAAATGATATTAAAAAGTATAGAAATTACTAAAATAATTTTGAAAACATGAGATACTAAAAGTCTAAAACAATGCATATTTTAAAGCAAAAATCATTTAAATTTAGTTTTTTTAACAAAAATGTTATTGATATTAAAAAGAAATAAATAATATAATAATTAAAATATTTTTTAATAAAAAATAAAAAAGTAATTTTAAATTCGCGTTTTTGATTTGTGTTTACGATTGACATTTGCGATTGACGTGATTGTGAACTTATGTCTATGTGTTTTTTAAATGATGCTAGATTTATATCGATTGGTGTTGCAACTAGTGTTTGCTTTAGAAATTCATTATATATATTATAAATCATACAAAAATCTACCATTATTTTTTGTGAACATACAAATCTACCATCATTATATGTAAAAATATAAGTTTACCATCACATTAAAAAATGGTATAGATATATCATTATAAATTTACCATCATAATAACCAATAAATTTACCAAACTCTAGCTTGTTTTGATAAACTATCAAAAGTGAATAAATCTACCACTATAACAATAAATATACTATTTTATCATAAATCTGTTATTGCTAAAAACACATCTACCATCATATACTAATCGACAAAAAAAAATATCACCAAAGAAAATAAATCTATTATGCAACTTCAATCTAGAATTAAACAAAAGTGTTTCATATGCATATGTCATATTTTCATAAATACGTTTTTTAATTAAGAAAAAAATGATAAAATAGATAGTAAAAACTGTTTTAGTAATTACAATATTTAGTTATAGACTTTTTAATGTTATTTTAGCAATTTTCACTTTATTTTGTTGCCTAAGAGATTTATTTTGCTTCTAACTGTCATAACAATTTATCCCATTATCGCCCATTAAGCTAATTTAGGCTTGGATATTTTAGAAATTCTGAGTTTCTTACTCAAAAAGAAATGACAATTTATGGATTGACCATATTTTAAAAATATTATGTTAGAAATACCCCCACTTTCGAGGTGAGATATTTTAATAGTTTTTTGTACAATAAATTTTACAACACGGTACAAAACAAATAAAAACAACTCTAAAATCTATGAAGTGCAATCAGACCACTGACGAGAGCTTACATGCTGAGACAAACAAAACGTGACGAGAAGAAGCAAAACTCAGAACCTGCACAATCCTTCCGAACACGGAAGAGGAAGCCTAAACGTATCACAAAGCTAAGGCCAATCTAGTTGTGTCAAACTCGAACATAGATGTTCAGTCGAAAAAACAGAGATGCAGTTCTGCATTAAGCAATGTCATTATCACTCTCTATTCCACTGAAATGAAATGAAGTTTCGAGACAAAACAAACAAATTATACAGTATATACATCAGTATTAGTTGAAGTTTTGCAATGTGGATTTCCGATAAAATTCGAGTTTCATATTTAACCATTGTAGACCCATTAAATGATTAAAAAAAAATTGGTTCTTTCATATGCTTTTTCTGAAATTATGCGTTTTGTCCAAATTTCCGGTTTTAGAAAAAATATAAAGGTGAAAAAATGCCCTTTTCTAATAGAAATTGTATCTTGGGTTCTTGGAACAGTTTCCAAACTTTTATATCAAAGTCTCTATTATCTTATGACATTTTTTTGCGATGCAATATATTAATACAATAAAACGGGTTTAATATGTGTCGTTGGTATAACGAACAGAGTTTTCATGTAATATTACGAAAATAAAATATGAAGAAGTTCTTGCAAAGACATGGTTTAATATTAAACCCAAAAAAAGGAGAGAAAAAGATATCGTCTATAATCCTTAGTCCTATCCATAATGCCCACATGCTCCACTCTCATCTGTTTGAAAGAAATCTAGAAAGTTATCATTGATTACGAAAATGATATCCAACTTCTCTTATATACACTCAATACGTCGAGCAGACAAACCAATTATGAAATGGTTATCACGTTTGCGGTTGAATGAATCCAATGTTACTGCAATCGCATTAAATGAGATGGTGTCACGCTTACAAATGGATAATGATCAAGAACAATGGTTTAAACGAGTTAAGAGCTATCTCCATTGGTAAGAACTCTATGGAGTATCTAAAAAAATATAAATATTTATATTTTAAAATAATTTTGTTATATAATTAAATTTTAAATTTTTTAAAAATTAAACCAGTAAAATAAAAGATAAGTGGTCTATAAAGTTCTAATGGATATCTAAAAAATTCTCAAATGAAAACCTCTTCTCTTTCTTTCTATTATTTATTTGTTATTTTTATTTGTTTTAATGGTGAGATACTCTCGTAGATACTATTAATAGAGTTACTCTAAGGATTGAAACCGAAGCTGGTTTGATCATGAACTTTGGTTTAATTGGGAATACAGCTGGTTCGATTTCATGTCACTTGCAATCTCGGTTTAATGTCGGTTAAAGTCACCTTGAGTATTAATTAAATTATTTTATAAATTGACTTACGGAAACAAAGCTTTGCAGCATCTTCATGTTCTTCTTTAAGAGATTGGTTATTTAAGAGACTGGTTGCTTCTGATGTGAGTTTAAAACAGGTTGATCAAAATAAGTAAACAAATACATGAAGTTTTAAAACATGCCGTAGAAGCTCGTTTCTTAGCATTGCAAAGTCATAAAAGATCAAATCAGCACTCTCTTTCATGAACTTCCTAAAGTGGTATTGAAAGTTTTTCTCTAATCTTGCTAAAGTTGTTTCAAAACCCAATAAGATGTTTTAAAAATAATTGAAACCAAAAACATCTATTTACAATGGAAAACTCTCTGAAGTCTTTCAAACAATAATCACTTTCAACTGCTTACAAGTTTCTCATATGAGTTTCGGATACATCAATGTTTTTTAAATGCACTTTATTTGTGGTCAGACCTGATTCTAAATCCAAACAAAAAACTCAGGTTTACAGTTTTTAATTTTATTAATATAATTTCAACCCTAGAATTTCAGAATATATTTTTAGTTTAGTGGTAAACTTTTTAAAAAATTTACTTATATATCAGTTCAAAACTTTATAAGGTTAGGTGACCTATTTTTTTTTCCTCTCTTACGGTAACTCAAAATTCAAGTCCGGCTTTACTTGTAGTTTACATATAATAACTTACATGAAAAGTTTGAGGAAAAAAACAAGAATCTGAGAGTCTTTAGCTTCGTGGAAGTGAAGAAAGCATCGAAGAACTTCAGACAATACATGGCCGTAATCTCTTAGATGGTAACGATTGCTCTGTAAATTGTACAAGGGCTACATCGACGAGGCTCCATGAAGAACTGAAACCAAGATCTATGTTTCTGTCCTGGATTGTGGTAGTTCACTACTTCTACTAGACCGGGAAATAAGTAAAACATGTATGTTTGTATGTAATTAATATGTATTTAAATTGTTTTTACAAAGATCTTATATGTCTTGTGTATCTGTTTGGGCACAAAAACTATGAGTTGCGGAAACAAGTGCAATCTCTAGGACAGATTTCTCATCCCAATGTGGTAAAACTTATGAGTTACTCTTGTGAAGATAACAAATCACCATTCCTGGTTTTCGAATACTTCAACAAAGAAAGGTTGGATTGTCATATTAAACTAAAATCTTTTATAATATAATGGATCATCTTAAAAATTGGTATATATATTTTTAATGTACATTCACACTCATGTCTCTCTCAACAGAAGCAGAAACACTATCATGGAAAATACGGGTTAAGATAACCATTGGTCCATATGGAGCAGCTCAAGCTCTTGCACTAATCCACTTTATCAAGAACAGACCGCTACTTCGAAAACTCCAAATGTATAACATAATGTTTGATGGCTGGCCCTGAACTCAAACAAAGCAAGCATCAGATTGCGACCTTTATTAATATAGAAAAAAATAATAAAGTAAATCGATATTTTTTATGAAAAAAACATGTAAAATAGCCCATTTTTTTCTTCGTATCTTGCGGCAGTCTTTGCGGTTTTTCGAATGTCAGGGCTGGCTGAGGTAATGATTTTATTTCTAACTTTCTTGTTATTCTTCTTTTTGTTTTGATCTTGGAAATAATACCTAAGTTTGTATTTTCTTCAGGAATACACTCCAATTTTTTTTGTTCAATCAAACAAAAAATATTTAGAAGATGCATGTCGACTCACAGGATGACTTGAATACAAAACAGACAGTGAAATACAGAACCGAGCAAATAGTTCAAGATATCTTAGTTTTATAGGTATGAACAAGAACAAGGAACAAAGGCAAAATGCTTGCCCTCAAGAGTCTTTTATGTCAAATCCTAAATCCTAAACCCAATCCGAAGAGATTACAATGGGGTCATCCTGTGGTCCGAATGATAAATATCCGAAATCCATGTTAGAGAAATCATGGACTATTTTGCATTAATAATATTATTCATAAATACTAATACTAAGAAAGAATGTGGTTGAATGGAAACTGATTAGTGAGATTATTACTCCGAGAGCTCGCTGCTGCAAAATCCATTGTTTGGCCTTTTGTTGGAGACAACATCAGAGAATGCATCAAGAAGCTGTCCAGCAAGGCTGCTTGGATCATCCTCTAGAGTTTGCACAAAGGTGCTCACAACGGATTGCTCTTGAGCAGTCGAGCTCAGGCTGAACCATGTCAAGAACCTGACCCTGAATGTTTTATCGATGTGGCCTTCACGCTCCAGCCACCAAATCACCTTTGCACATTTCTCAATAGTGTCATCAACCGGTGAGCTGTCACACTCGTGGTTCTCTGACTCCTGACTGTTTGAATTTGCTTTCCTTTTCCTGGTCATGAGGAAATCAAACTCGGGATCATCACTGCTTCCATCTGATCTCACCAAGTAGTTGTTGTTCTTCTTCTGTGCACCGTTAGAAACTGTATCATCTTCATCATAATTACCATTATCGTTATCATCATCAGCCTCAGCGAGCGAATCTAATGGCACTCCATTGTCCTCACCTCCAGAAGAATCAGGTGGAGTGAATTCCTCATTCAGGTCTGGTACTGAAACTACATTTAGATCAAACCCAAGTGGTTGCCGAGGTAGCAGTTCTTCCTCTGGTTCACTGCTTTTATCAGTATCGACATCGTAAAAAGCATCAAGCAAGCCTTCCTCCTGAGCTTCAGCCAACTGCACATACTTTGCAAGTTGCCCGATCTGGAATCCCGAGGAAATACTACTTTTCTCCTCTCGCTCTGAAGGCTGATCAGTTCCTACTAAATCAGTTCTCCTCTTTTTCCTACTATCCACTGGGTTATCACGACTGTGCTGCAATATCTCAACGCTCTTGGTAAAGCACCTAGCGTTAGAATGGCCTAATAAACCAGCTTCTGTGTAAGATACAACACGGAATGTGTACTCTGTGCAAGGGTCAAGGTCAGATATCACCATCCTCCTCTCTGTTCTACTAAAATCAACAAACTGATCATCTTCAGGCGTCTCTCCTTTCTTGAAACACCATAACTTATAACCCTTAACATTACATTCTGCAGCCCTAGGAAGCTCAATCAGACGAAGAGTCACTTGTGTAGATGCAACATCTTCAAAATGAAACCTGCACGCACCAGGAATTGAATCTGCAAACAAAAATTATGCACGAAACTTATTCATTCTCCCTTTAAGACTATACATTGCCCACTAGATCAAAGATGTCTCCAAATACAAACCTCTGGCTACACTGGCTGACCACTCCTCTGATATTTTTATAGCAGAAGTGCAGAGCTCTTGCACCTCGCTCGCAACAGGAAGCCGACTAACAATGCCCCGATCCGTTCTCGCAGATGGACCGTCAAGAGGTCCAACTTCATTTTCCAGCATTGACTTAGCAGCTTTTACAATTTCATGTAGTTCACAAAACCGACAAGTCCCATTAAGAAGTCTGTAGCTCAATTCTATCCTGTAACACAATACATCTCGCCGCCGTGCTTCTTTTGCTGCCATAAGCTGCTTCTTCAAACATCTTCATAACAACAAATGCAAAATCCATCAGAGCTATACACATCTAACTATGATTCATTAAAGAAGAAAACTTACCCAAGAATCTCAGAAACTTTGCCACAAGAGTAGCAACAAAAACATCCATCAAGCTTCATCAGATTCCCAACACCAGTAACTCCAACCTTGTTTTCTCGAAACGCGCACTCGAGATGGCACGATAAGCCACAGAACTCGGCGTCATCTGATTTCTCGGGCTCACAAACTAACCAAAGGCTAGGGTCTTTGTTCTCATCGAAATTATGGCAGACGCAACAAGAACATCTCTTGCAGAAGGAATCATCTTTGGGCACATTTGCTCTACAAGATGCGTTCTTACAGATCCACGATTTCAAACCTCCGACATCGTCCTGTTGTGATTGTTTCTTGTTCGATTGTTTCCCAACTGCGTCGTGCTTCTTGTTTGACTTGTTGTTACTTCTTCGGGATTGCGAGATCTTCGTTTTCGTCGATGATGAATCCATTTTTCTCTCTTCTTGTTCAGAACTTTAAAGTCTTCTTAGCTCTTTTCACTGACTCCTTCGTGATATTATAGAGAAACCATGATCGTTTCGTCATCGTTGATTCAATTGAAGACATGTTTTGGTTATTGAAGGATAAGACTTTTAGGGTTTCTGTAGAATTCAGCGTCTTGGCGACGGATTTGGCGTCGCCTGAGGAAAAAAAATCGCCACGGCGGCTCAATTTGGGGGAAAGAGAGGAAGGAGATGAAGTCAGGGATTCTAGGGTACACGTGTAATTTCAATATATTAAATATTTGGGTTTTCTCTTTTTCTGTAGTTCGATAAAGACAATTATCCTGTTGGGCTTTTTCCTCAAGGGGCCTATGTTTTTTTTTAATTAGTGATAGAGATTAATATTAATGGCTGACCTGTTGAAAATTAATAATAACATATTAAAAAAGAGAAAAAAATTTCGTATTTGTCCATCTCATTTATTTTAATTACATATAATATTATTTATTAAAAAATTAAAATTTGCCAGTGAAATTATATATGAGTTAGATTTTAACATTATCAGTTGGATTCCTACGATACCATTTATCAAGTACAAATAATAAATAAGACATGATTTAATAGTTATATATTTTGGTTAAAATATGAAAGAATTTTGTAGATTGATAAGTTTCTATAATATATATGTATATTAAATATATTATTACATCACAGTTAATGTAATAGTAGGAAATGTATGTGAATATGATGCACACAGTACAATACACCATATTTAATGCTAAAATTTCCTTTATATGATTAGCAATATAAATAAAATAATAACATTATTTAAAATAATAAAGATAACAACCTGGTAATATTAACATGTTATAGGTATTAATAATATGTTCAGCTCTTAAATATAAATTAGAGGGTGTATTCAATATAGGATTTGAAGAGATTTGTCTTCAAATGAAAAATTCTATGTTATTCAAATATGAGGTTTAAAAAATATTTTAAAATTAGGTGTCATTAAACTTGTGATTTTAAAATATATTGTAAAATCCACTATTATTAAAAGTATTTTTGTATTAGTAGATTTTAATAAATTTGTTGTGATTTGAAGATATATTAGTGAAATTTTTTAGTTTAAAATATAAAAATTTAAATCACCCGGAGATGTTGTCGGAAGTGATGTATTTGATGTAGGAATGGACGGAGAGAGTCATGTCGGAAAGTGAAAGACGTCGGAGAGATCACCAGAAGAGATCGCCTGAAAACTCCGTTAACGGCCTTGACGTTTCTGTCACCAATATGGTCTCGTTAATGGTGAAGACCTTTTAACAAAATTAATCAAAACATGCATTTGTTGTTCGTAGCTCTTTTACGTTGTTTCTGTTCTCATTATCTCATATTACCGACAATAAAACAAAAATGGTGTAGGTCTCAAAGACATGTGAATGGGGCACTCAATAAAAGCCAGTTATCATTTTACATAAATCTTCGAATATTTTATAGTTTGTTCGCTGAATATATAATCAAACTTTATTTTTTTTTGGTTTTTCGAATCTCATAAAATTTCTGATGTATATATGTATAAGTTGGTAGACGTTATCATGCACTTTGGCACTTAGGGGTTGTCCTATAGATCAGAAAAAAACAAATCTTCAATTTGAAACAAAAGAAATTATTATAAGTCATAATAAGAAGATTGTGATTTGTTTAAGATTTTGAAGGTTTGAGCGGCCGAGAATCCAAAGTCAAGAACATTTTTTGTTTTTAATGTTTTCGTATGTTTCTAGTCTGATTTTTAAAACATAAAATTGAAAAACCAATTGTTTAAAAAATTATATTACTTAACATTAAGTCTTTCTTTTTTGTCAACAAACTTAACATTAACATGAAGTCTGGTCACCAAAATAACGAATCTAAACCGATCATTTTTTGTTTGATATCACCAACAACAACTAAACTAACATACACGTATATTAAAAACAACTTGGAAGTTATTGTTGGTTGATTCTAAAGTAAACAGAGGAAGATGATTGAAGTTTGTCTATATTGAAATAATTGTGACTATAGCCTATTTATATATAGAAGCATATCTTTGATGTAAATACAAATATTACTAATTTAAATATAATGAACATAAATAAAAAAACAAATAATTGTTAATTATTTAAATTATTTTGTCGATAATCACTCAAATAATTTGTCCATGACTATTCCGTGACACTTACGATATGATTCCAGTATACAGGGACGGACTTGGACAAACGTTACCAATTTAGACCTTCGTTTTTATTGGCTCTGTTTTTTTTTAAAAAATTATATATAAATTATTTTTAAATTATTTTAAAAAATATATAGAGAAATTTGAAAAAAAAATATTATTACACAAAAAAATGAAACAAGAATAATAACAAAGAAAAGAATCATTTAAATGACTAGATTATATTTTTGGTTTCTGGGTATTTTAAAAGTTATATCATATATATTTAATGTTCTGTTTATTTTTTTATATTCAGTTTTTGTGAAGGTAAATGATAAATTTATTTTTTGTTATCGAGATTTTGGTTTAAGCTTTTTTATTTTATTGTTTTTTTTTTTAAATCGTTTTCAACTGTATTCTATCTTAAAGAAAAACACCATAAACTGATCATAGTCTAGTAATAGACATATATATTGATACCAATCTGAATAATTTTCTCTTCGAACAACTGTTAATTCTACCCATTAGGAATGTGAACACTGTCACCGTTCTTAAGACCAAAAATAAAAACTATAAGTCAAGGTTATTTAATGGATTATATTGAAACCAGAACGTGAGACGGATATAGAAAATGCAGACAAGTGATTTCACAAAGTTGTACCCAATTATAAATTTTTCCTTCTACAAAAGTCAATATGAATTCTGACATAGCATACAGAGTTTGAGCTCAAAGCTAGATTCGGTAAACGACTAAACGAAGGTAGCTATGTATCAGCTATGGCATAGGAGGGGGCTTCCTATGGTCCACACTCTGCACGACTAAATGAAGATTGTGTGAATCGTTCGATCTAGTCCAATATTCTAAAAATGTATTTAACCAAAAATATATAATAAGATAAGATGCGTATTACTATATAATAAAAAGAATGTAGACATGTGGCCCAATATAAACTTCTAAGCAAATAGAAAATTAACTTTTTGTAATTGGACTTTTAAACTGAATTGAAAGTTAGTATATTGGATCATTTTCTATGTATTATTTTTAAGTCACATTTTTTATTTTCGATGAGAGATTCATTACTAATATCTAATTTTTTGTTGATAGATATTTGTTGTATGTATTTATTTCATTAAAAGATACGTTAAGACGTCATCAAGAGGTTGTGGTCAAGCAGTGTTAGTATCATGTGGTCGTAATTAATAACCAATGCTCACTAGAGAGTAAATACATGCACATGGTTAAGCTTATATCTAATGAGATAGATTCAAGATATTACAAATAGGATGGATCCAAAAAAAGAAGGATAGATTAGCTAGAGATATAGATGCAAGCATGTGTATGTATGCATGAAGATGGAGATGGACATGAAAGGCCCATGTGCGAAACAGAAAGAAACTCAAGAAGAAGACCAAAGCTGAGCATTCTTGACCTTACTAATACTCTCTAACACATCTACTGCCATTATGTTCCCTTTCACCACTACCTTCTTGCTTTCAAGCTCCACTTTGTACCATGTCACTCCTGTTTATTAAAACATAAAAAACCAGATTGATGATCAGTCTTTCAACAGTTTTACAAGCTTTTTCTGTTTAGTAAAAATATAAGTTATCATATAAAAACCATAAACTATGTAATCTAAGAACTCTCTGCTAGGTTGAATTTCTGTTCTATTGACTATTTCAGTTTTCAATTGTATATTTAGATCCAATTATCTTTAAATGCATTTTTCCCCACATGTAATTGCAATTATCATACTATTTGTTGATGTAAATATATAAAATTACATTAAATTTAGTAATTTACTCATTCTTCTTGGTATTTTAGTTTTGATAATTAAAATTTTAATGTTATAAACATACCGTTTGTTAGATATTTTTCATGAAATTTTAAGTAAATATGCTACATTTTATTTGTTCCTTAGTTTTGAATTGATTTTCTTAGTTTTTGGTTCATTTTTTGCATATGTTCGGTTTGATTTTCACTTTTTAAATTCGGTTAATTAATTATATAAGCGACAAAGTAAAAAAAAAATTAAACTAGAAGCAATTATTGAATCATGTCTTGTGATTGTATTTCCCTAAAAGAAATGCCTTAAGAAATAAAGAAGATTTGGCGTTACCGTCTAATTTAGAAATATGCTTCTCGACTTTCTTTGCACATCCGTAGCAATGCATAGACACCTTTAGCTCCACTACCTGCATACATCACCATCATCATCCGGACAATTTAATTAATTCATTTTTAAATATGAATTCGAATTTTAAACTCTTGAAATAACCCATTTAAAATCTTAGGTGAAAACTAAATTTCTTATAACTTTAAAACATCAATTATACTATTCTATCTCTTTGGGAAATGCCAAAAAGAAAGAAAAAAAAACTTGGAATACAAAGAAAAACGCCCCACACAACTTTTTAAGAGCTAATAAAACATTTATTTCACTGTTTCCAAAAACAATTTGCGTTGTAATAAGCATTTTCTCAAAGCTCAAGAAATTATCATACATCATAGTATATTTTAAGATATAATGTTGTGGATAATTACCTTAGGCTTAAGATGAAAAGCAAGAGTCTGACGATGATCAGCAGAAACAACATCTTTTAATCTCATGACTGTCACAGATTTCTCTGTTGAAGAATCTATGAGTGGCTTCTTCTCAAACTCTTCTTCATCTTCATAGTTTTCTAAAGTGTTTAGACAAAAACATGAACATTGATTTGTGGGAAGAAACAGACAATCCCATACTCTCCCAATTTTCTGGAGCTTCCCCATTAAGTTGAAAAGTAATTAAGGGTTTCAAGAGAGACTGATGTTGTGAAGACTTATAAAAGAAGAAGTTGGGAGAGAGAGAGAGAGAGAGAGGAGGAGAACTTGCTTGTATTACACACTTACACTGTCTTAAAGAGATGGAGAGAGAGAGAGAAATGAGATGCGTTAAGAAGTCAAACATTGAAATGATTTTGTAGAAACCGATAAATTTACTATATTTTTTTATTATCTTCTTGCAGCAACTTCATTGTTAAATCTATCATTAGATTTATGTTACTTTTGTCATTTTTCCTCCTCTTTAATTTTGGCTTATGAATGGAGAATTTGGAGCCATAGACTTATTATTGTGGTGAACCAATATTATAAATCTTGATTGGTATGGCGAATGTGACCACTAAGTACTTCTTATTATAAAAATACAATAAGTAGCTTTTCCTTATTTTGAAGGGTTTATTTGTTAAATAACCAAATTTTTAGCAAAATTGGCCCAAAAAAATGCGGTGGCAGAACTTTTTTTCTTTCTTTTATGTGTAAGTTAATATAACATAATATATGTAAAATATAATGTTCACGTACAAAATAATTTGATATTATTTATAACTTTTTTTTGTGCAACTAAAAAGTATATTAGTTTGTAAAAAACACGAGATAACTAATTAAAATTATTCACGATTTTTTCATCTATCATTATAAAAACAAATTTACTATATACTTCGTATTCTCTACTTTGAAAACGTTGCATATTACTGTACGTATGACACAATGTCATCCAATGAAAGTATGTGAAATAACTGTTCCAAGCATACAATTATATGCAAAACATAATATGATATGACAAGTGATAAAAGAAAGAAAAAAGAAGAAGAAGAAGAAGAAGACATAGGTCACATCTCACGTTCAACAACTCTCCAACATTGACACCAATTTTCTTATGTCATAGGAAATTAAAAAAAATCAATATTCATATAATTATAAGAGTGAATTAGTGAGTTGAGGCATGTGATGCAAGCTAAGTTAGTGTGACTTGTAGTTTTGTATAATTGATTGAAGAGTGGATAAGCATCTTTGCTTTTGTCTCCACTCTCGCTGCTCCACTTCTCTAATTTTTACTTATAATCTATTTTGATTCTTCCCTCTCTTTGTTTTTAAATATAATGCAGCTAAAATCATTCAATTAACTAAACTTTTCTTCTTGTTTAATCTCTTTCCTTTGATCTTAATCTCTCATATCATAGATAAGCTGAACGTGATAATATGAACTTCCTACCAGAAAAATAGAGGGAGATTATAAAACTAATAAATATGAGTGATGAGCCTATAAAGAACATGTGTGAAGAGGTATTATATGCTAAGTGCTTTAGTTTAATAATCACGTGAAAAAGACAAATGCATAATTCTCCTCCTGCATGCCAAAACATGTTCTTTTATTTTCATGCTTATTATCGAAGCTCCATTAATTATGTTCCTACTTCATGTGCTTTTCTTAGCTAAATTATGGGTTTTAGGTTCATAATTTCCTTTTTATATTGAGACAATCTTTGATAATGTTTATTAAACTGTAAATAATATTACTATGATTTGTAACATAACGGTTTGTAATAGTAGTATTATTCAATGTTATAGTCTGAATTCAGCTAAATTATAGATTTTAGATTCATAATTTCTTTTTTATACTAAGACAATTTTTGATAATGTTTATTAAAATAATATTACCAAGATTTATAATCTAACGGTTTGTAATAGTATTATTCAATGTTATCGTCTGAATTCAATAATAAATATTATTGAATTGTTACAAAACAAAAAAAGTAAATAATATACGAACGAAGTCTTGAACCTGAGAACATAAACTCAACTTCTACCAGCAGAATTACATTTCAATTTCAAATTACATTTCTAAAAGGTTGGGCAGGATGAAGAATCTCAAGTTAAGTCTTGATATAGTTTTCAGCTTATTCTTAACTATTTCTTATTTTTGGTCAACGTTTCAAAACATATTCATTTTCTTTTTCTTTTTAAGCGTTAGAAAATGCATGTATACAGAACAAAGAAAGAAAAACGAATATGATTAGAAACACGACTGACAAGAAAAAAGCTGGAACTTGTTACATCAATCTTGTTATATTTGAATTTTTAGTTTTATTTTTATTTTGCCAAGCTAAAAAATGTTGAATCTAGATATTTGATAAATCTTCCTTTGGTAACCTTATTTCATAAATCTTGAATCGTAAGATATACTACAAACATTTTTTCTTGAACACATTAGTTTACTCAAATTTACGGTTAACTGAAATATGTAATTCCCACAAAATAATTTCACATATCTTCGAGTTTAGTACTACTTTTTTTTTAAGGCAATGCTACATTATGTTTTTATCGGCCAACTCATTATACAATTTATGAGGCCGAGTTCATGGCCGCAACGGAAGCATCAAAACAGGCGCTATGGTTACAAGACCTCTTTAGTGAGATTATGGGAAAGAGGTGTGAGAAGACAACCATACGCATTGACAAAAAAATAGAAATAAGGAAGATTTCTATTACTATTAGAAGTAGAAAATAGCAATAGCAAAGTTGTGCTACTTATATAAATATCTTGATTGAGTTGTAATCAAGATATGGAAGAAAAGGTTTTAGTTTTGAATAATTTTCTAAACCTAAATAAAGAGAGTTATTCTTTAAACAACTTTATTTAATACGGTAAAAATCTTTAAGCGACATTTAAAATAAAAAAGGAAAGAGTAATGTTTTAATAAACATTTTAATTAAACAAGTGCAATCCAGAAAATTGAATGTTTATTGCATAGGGCAAATAGGCAATAATGTTTGGACAAGAATCGTTTGAACCAAATAAATGTCCACTTCAGGGAACCATATATGTCTGGTTTAAAGAATCTACTATTTTTTTTTCCTTTCAAAACATATGCTTTGCATACAAACAAAGATGACTTATAGTATATAGGTGGAGTCGCATTGTAAGTATTCTGAAAATCACACATTAAATTATCGAATTGATATGTCACAACTTTTTAATAATCACTGCATATGGACCATATTGAACACTATAGCTGAGTGACTACCATGGTCACTACTTTCTTTCTTTTTTACGGCCATATAATGTTTCTTGTAAGTGTTATGTCTCTTCTGTTACTTGTAGTTCACTGCTCCACGAGAGATACTTGACTACGTAGGACTTAGTACATACCACACATTAGGTAGACCCACTAAAGATACAAATATAATTTTTTTCTCTTTTTTATTTTATTATTTTTGTGGGTTAAAAAATATAAGTATATATATAAGATTGTCTTAAGATTCCATCCTTCGTTTTTACTATACTTTTTTGGCTTTTTTACCACATTAGAGTTTAGTAGTATTAAAAAAGAAACAAAAATGTAATAACATGGAAAAACTTCAGCTTTACTTGCCTTTGTCTGCAATTGTATGTGGTCGAATTTGAGGAACCTTTGAAAACTTGACGATGCGTCCACCGCCCAAGCTATACTATAAAGTATAAAATCATCTAACACAATATGGCATACTAACAAAACAACATTACAGTTTTTTGGCTTCACGATTTTGGGAAAGACAATCAACAAAGCTCGAGGCTAATATGCAATTGAATGTATGAACAAGTTCTAAATTAGGCTCGAGGCCTTAGTTTCGACATCACTATCATTTTAATTGAAGATTATATTCGAAATCTTAAACTTGGTTGAAATAAAGGTCTTAGTTTTTTTCTTCTTTTAATAGTATATTTTTGTTAACTATATATATATCCATGTGAATTTTGGATCTTCCTTTTGAAAATTCAATAACCAGTGCAAATAACGCAACCAAAAAAAACTCTGCACAGTGTTAATTCAAAATCAGCATTTTACTTTTGGATGAAACAAAAAAAATGAGCGTTGGGATGTCGAAAGAATTTGATATGATGGTAAGGTAGTCCGTTCTGTTCCGAGCTACTGCTTCGTTGTTACAAATTTTTGCATTTTTTGTTCACTGCACAACATTTGTGGAGATGAATTAGTTTACAATTAGAGGTCTTCATCATAACTCCATCTGCACTATACTAGTTCAAGCTTCTTATTAACCTATATATATTTTAGGTTGAGTGAGATGTAGATCGTTTCACATGTTAAATTAATGTATTTAACAACAACAAAAAGAGTTATTGAATTATGAGATGGATGGAAGCCTCTTGGTCTAGTAGTTGACTAAAAAGTTCATCATGTTTTTATATTTGATGTCCAGAGAATGCAATTTTTCCACATGAATGTATAATAGATTTATAAGAAACTTGGTACAAAAAAGTATTTTGTGGTGGTTATGTATGTTTGTAGTAGATTTTTTTCAAAGCAGATAGAATTATCCGTTCTAAAATTATGTTTACAGTTATTCTAATATAAAACGATAAAACAACTTTACAATGGAGTTTTATTAGAGTTTTTTTAGTAAAATTGTAGGTTATTGTTCAAATTAACATTTCATCAGAAAAATTAAAGAATGTCTTTTTAAAAAGAAACTTTGAAAGTTCCGGATCTAATAAACCCATATCTTTCAAAACCAAAATTAATCTTTAATAAATTAATTCTCCCAACCATAATTGAACGCAAGTTCTTTTAGATGCCTACATTTTTTGTTTACATATTGTCTTCCATTAATTCGAGATTGCTAAACGCAATTTTATTCCAAGACTTTTACCCTAACCGAAATAATTACTTCAAATATCCCAAAAATTCGTATATTTATGAAAAACATATCGTGACTTTTTTAATGAATTGTTTTCTACTTTTTCAACATCTGAAACACTTGGATTTACTAAATCAAAGAGAAGCGATATGAAAAACGGTTTTTTACTTGATATTTATCCAGAAAAAAAGATCTATCTCTACGGGAAAACTAGAAACTAAATCTTTCGATTCGATTCATATATTCCCTAAACCGTCAAAAGCAAAAATCCCTAAACCGAAAAACCCAAACCAAACCCGAATCTGGTTTACATAAGTCTAGAACCCTAAAACCACAAACAATTCATCATCAGCTTCCTCTTTGCTTGGACCTTTATCGCTAAGTGAAACTGAGCTCTCCCTTGCCCCTAGTTTGTGAGGAAGTGGCTGTCTCGAATCAACCATCTCAGGCTCTAACCATTGTCTTTGTCAATAAACGTAATCAACCATCTCAGGCTCTTTCTTATACCTGAAAATATCGTTGACGACACAGAAACCATTGTCCTGTTGAGCCAGAACAAACGTTTGCGTAAACTTGTTCCTCACGTTATCTTTCTTCCTAGTCAAGCATCCATTGACGAACACAATAACACTACCATGTTCCTTAGTATATGGTAGACCAATTGAAGTTTCAATCTCAGCCGTGTAATCTTCAAATCTCACAGCCCGAAACTCATCTTTCACCTCTGTCCTAGTCCAAACAGTTTTCTTGAAATGGGTTAGAGGACAAAGACGGTTAAACAGACATGAATCCTTATAGAACATATGAAGAAACTGAGGTGATTCGTTAAGAGTATGATAGTATTGCTTCACAAAGGCACGACTAACAATCTCTGCATTAGTCTCCTCCTCTGACATATCTTTAGGGACTGAGAGAGATCTGACGATAGAAGTTTGAAACAAAATTTCGAAAAGAGACTGAAGAATATGATAGTATTGCTTCACAAAGGCAAGATGATGAATGAATATTGGCCTAACTTCTTCACCATATATATAGTGATGAGGACTCTAAATTTCCTAATCCTTCTCGTCTTTTAACTCGTAATCCATATTAACTTTAGAGATGATGGTAAAACTAATAATATGTACTATAGGTTATCTAATCTTTCAGTAATCTTACCTTATCAATCTGTTATACGAATGGCAATATTAACCTTATCTCTATATCGCTATAATATTAATTGAGAAGCACATTTAATAATCTTTATAATATTAATTGAGAAGCATATTTAATAAACTAGTTTCAAAATAGAAACATATTACAAAGAACGCCACTAATTTTAAAACAATAATTAATTAAATAAAAATTAAACATAAAATCTAAAACATAAATCTATGTCATTAAGTACTAATCAATTTGGTATAAACATAATAGAATCTAAAAACATAGATGTACAACATTAATCAAAACAAAATTGTTAGAATTTTTAAATATGTAGTTTTTAGCTTTTGAAATAATAATAATAAATTTGTAATCACGCTAACGAAAAACAAGTTATCTAAATGTATATAAAATGCATAAACTATAACATCAAGGATATAGCAAAAATTAATCAATATATATATCAGTATTTTAAAAAATATAGCACAGTGTGGATTTTGGTTGGTGTTTGTCAGACCACAGTTTTTTGCGGATCGGACAACAAAATATTTTAATCCGATGCAGGTCATGTTAATTAGGTTTTCAAAAAATAATTTCATATTATTACATTAAATTAATATTCTAATAATAAATTTGGAATCATGCTAATGGAAATTTTTTTATCTAAAATTATATAAAATATAACACCAATTATATAGCAAAGATCAGTCGAAACATATATAGCATAATTTTGAAAAATATAGACATTGAAGATTATAGTTGATGCTTATAAGACAACAATGTTTTGAGGATTAGACAACATAATATTTTAATCCACTCCCAGACATGTTAATTATGTTTTCAAAAAATATTTTCATGTTAATAGATACATAATTAAAGATAAATGCACAATTGATGCTAGGTTTTTAATGATATTTAGTTATATAGTATATAAATTCTTCCGAACGAGATTTGAGATACTGTCATTTCCATCTGTCTTATTATATCCTCAAACACTAATCAAATACTATACCATACGAGATGATAGTCTCATATGAAAATATTTCAAAAATTTGTTTCAATTCCGTCATGTTCCATTTCTCAAAATAGGAATCAAAAATTTGTCTCAGACGACAAAATATTCTCATAAAAACATAAATTTAGGATCAGAAATATAACATAATTGGACGGGATATAAATCTTGCTCACTCTTATTGAGAGGTATTGATAAAACTTTAAAAAATATCACTAAACTATATATATAAGACATAATCCTCCACATACCGTAGATTAGTTACTAGTTGGGTTATTATTCACACCTACGAATGCAGAAATTGGGGAACACGAAAATATACAGAGAAAATAAAATAGAAATATAAGACAATAATCAAATTTTCGAAGTCAAAATTAGAAAAACAGAGAAATAAATGAAATATGTGTGTTTTTTTGTTTGAGTTTCACACGTTATAATCAAAATATATATTTGTTTATTTGGACTATGACTCACTTTGACCTGCTTGGTTCAAAAATCAAACCAGTTTAGAAAAGTCACTTTGACTCACCAAACCTCATAAAAGCATGTTTGTCTCCCATCCTGGTCGTAGGTTCCTAAATTGAAATGACTAGAAAGACTCAGGTTTAATAGACTCAGGCTTGATCGAAACAGTGGCCAACAACTTATAATAACAACTTACAAATTACAATATAGAAACTTCAATGCAACCATCTAAATTTAATTTGACATTTTTGAGCGAGGCCCATGGATGTTTTATGCAACAGCTCCTTGAACATCTCAGTGTTGAACAGCTTCAAGTTTGCGCTGTCTATTGTTTACTTGGGTTCTCTTGTTTGTTATATGATGAAACATTGAAACTGATAACTTAATGTTTTATTTGCAGCATCTCTTGCTCACTATCTCTAAGAACCTCTTATCCCTTTGCATCCATTCCCACTTGTTTGAATCATATTACTACTTTGATGACATGACAGCATCTCTTGCTCACTGTCTCTGAAATCTTGAGAGCGCTGCAACTTCTCTTAGCTCTTCTGAGAAACCATGAAAGCAACAAGGTCAACGAGATTTTGAGGGATTACGAAGCTGTAATTGGATCTACCATAACAAAGCTCTTTTGCAGTTACCCTAGCACTTATGGTACTCATTGATGAGCCTTCAGAGCTGAAGAAGAGAGAAGAGAAGGATGCAGAGCAATCAACAAGTCAGCAGAGAGGTTGACTTATTGATGTATTTTTCTCTTCTTTGAGTTTTTTTTTCTTCTTTAGTCCATACGGTCAAGAGCTTCCTTTATTCACTTCTCAGTGTATTTATCTTCTTTCTCATCAAGCTTGTTTTTCTTTTATGCAAGATTGAACAAAAGATAAGAGTCCAACACTCCCTCTTATATCTTTTGTTTAGTGTCCAAACTCCAATCTAGTGTTTGAACTTTGTCTAAATGTTATCTTATTTTCATTGTTTTTTTTTAACATTTGTGACATGCATGTGATGTTTGTGTAGAAGCATCATATATATGGACAAGATCCATGTTGTGGATAATCCAAACTTTTGAGGGTCACAAGTACGACTTAAAAATAATAATCATAACTATATTTGTATCCAGTTTCCTATAACAAACTACTTACAAAGATTTGATTTCCGACAAATCCCAAATCTTTAATCATCTAATACTATTTTCCTACCAAACCCATGAGATTAGAACATGTTTGCCTTGCATCCTGGGCGTGGGTGAATTAGTCGTTTTAGTTCTATCCAACATAAGGAGAACGGAGATAAGAGAAGACAGAGTCTTTGTCATCATGTCCCACTTGTCCTTTGTCTTCTGCTCTTCAGTATGATTGGAGCCACCAACATCCAAACTGTGGTAACATTTCATCAACATAACATTACAAAACTGTATCCTAATCTTGGAGTTTTAAGCATTCAAACTGTCTCTCAAATATTTATTTACTTACTGTATACGCAAACCGCAAGCCACTCGTTCACGATCCTTACCCAAGTACTCGTCCATCCCACGTCAATCGTCCACCTGAACGAGATAAAGATAATATAAGTTGAAGTCTCAAGTTTTATACTGAGGCTACAAAGTCTTCATAAGTTTATTATGTTTTGTGTGTGTGTGTGCATTGAATGTATGAGTAAGATTGTTGAGACAAGCTTTACTTTTTCATAGGATGATGAGTGTTCCAACCGATGAGTAGCATAGCGAAGTACATTGCTCCTGTCGCAAATACAAAATGGAAGAATCCATATCCATATGGAACACCGTCTTCCTCTTCTTCTTCTTCTTCTCCTTCACTGTTAGGATCTTTCTTGAACTGGAAACATTGAGAGTCTATTCCCGTCGAAAATGTCGCAATCACCATTGCAAGTAAAGCAACCACAAAGCTCTGCACAACGTTATACACAATCAGCATATTACTTGTGGAAGAAACAAGAAAAAGAGTGTATATGAGATTGAAAGAAGTTTACAATGATTGTAAGCCAGTCCGTTCTGTTTGAAGCTGCTGCTTTTCTGTTGCAGCTTTCTCCCACTGGTTCACTGCACAACATTCATTTGGGGCAAACCATATTTACTATTAAAGTTCCTTAAACAATAAATGAAGAATTTGTAGCTCTACTTGTTCAAGCTTCTTATAAACTTGTATGCCTTTTAGGGTTTAGATGCAGAATTTTAAAGTGGTTAACGCAATTGAACTTTGTATGAAAACATAACATACCTTCGAATGGCGCACCAGCAGATAAACACAACATAGAGTCCCATAAGAGCCGGAGTCAAGTATCCAGCATTCACCTATTTGTGTTGGCGACCACAAACAAATGTTAATAACTTCAAACATCCAAAACACACACACACACACAACTATGGATAGTAATGGATACAAAAGGCTTACTTTAGGGTGGAGAGCGATGCTTGTCATGAGTTGGATGAGGAACAAAGTCCAAGTTATGAAGAATATATTGAGAAGACATGCAGAATCCGGCACGTACCATATGTACATCAAAATCACCCCAACTATACACACTGTGTATGAAGTAGTTGCTAGTAGCATCACATGGACATGGCTACAAACATAATATAAAGAGTGTTGCTTGATTAGTAATAAATTGAATAACAAAACTAAAACAATTTGGTGAATCAAAACTAACCATCTTTCTGCATCTTTTTGGGACTGATAACATTCATTAAGCCATGTAATGAAACTGATCACACTAATTAGCTGTATCAGTAGAAATACCCTATCAAGAAACAACAAACAATAAGATTGTGCATTCTCATTTTCATATGTAAATTGTGAAACTTGGATAGATTAATCTTACCCTGCACCAAAATGTGCAATCTCTCCTGAAATCAAAGAAAAAAAGATGTTTTTGATTACTTGTCATGCCAAATGAATTATAGAGAGTATTAGAAGAGGAACTTGTTCTCATCAAGGCTTACCGTAAAGGCGAATGATGGTAGAAGGAAGCAAGAAAGGAATGATGGTTAAAGCAGGCCACATGATAAGCTTAGCAGACCACCATCCTGAATGCCATTTATCTCTTGATGAATGTGTTTTCGACGTGCCAAGTGTTGATAGAAACATAACGAAATAGAACAACTGAGCATTCACGGTTAAGGATAAAAAATTTTCAGAAGAAGTGTTGTAAGATGACTTAGAAAAACATATAGTGTTTCAGGACTGATCAAGAAAGGATACAAAACATCCCAAGCTGACCCTTAAGACTCCTTCGGTCCCCAAACAGTTTTCTCCGCCTTTACAATTCTTGAATTCTGCAATTTAGAAAAAAAACAGAGGAGTTGTATCAGAATCCTTTCATTGTAAGACAAGGAACGAGATTGAAACCTGATGTAGTGGTACATACTTGTCACTTCATTTAAGGCACGTCGACCATAATCACGAGCAGCCCAAGCTAGTAGATTCGCAATGAGGAATATCAGACCGTATACATATCTAGCCATCCAGGGATTGCAGCCATTGCGGAACTGATTAAACCAAGATCCATTCTTGATTGCTTCATAGCTCTCGTTTCTACTGCTTCCGCTGTTGCTAACGCTTGTACCGGTCTCCATAACTCTTTAAACTTACCAGACTCTCTCCTCTTCATGACATTACATCAGAAATCACTTTCTAATAACCGAAGAAACGATCAAGAACGAAGAAAAGGCAACAGAGGAGATAGAAATTCGCTCTGTCCCTGTCCCGGTCCGCGAGCTTTCTTCCTTCAGATCAAAACCTATTGAAAGATAAACAATGAAACTTCAAGCCTTTGCCAAGCAAAAGAGTCGGTTACAAGAAGATATAAGAATGAAGCAAAGGCTGAGAATCCAATTCCGTTATCAAAACGAGAAGAGGAACATAATAGTCTAAGACGAAACGGTGGCTATAGCAATTTGTAGATTTGAAGAGGAAACATTCATGTTTTACATAAGAAACATCTGAAGTGTATCCTCAAAAAATCACACAGAATCCGTTTCTCAACAGAAAGCATCTCATTTCTTTTTGGTTCTACCGAACTTGACAGAGAATACGTATAGTGCAAGCAACCTTTTACCCTTATTTTGCCTAAACTAAAAAAGCAACCTTTATAAGCGTCAACGAGAATCCACAATAGATGGCTCATTTTAATCCAAGATTGAAACTTTGAACCTTAACCATGTGAATTATAAAGACCAAAAGGACAAAAATACCAAACTTAAAAAGTAAGCTATAATCTGAGGACAGACAAGATTCTTAAGACTTAAAACTCCCAAAGTCAAGATTTGGTAGGAACTAATGATAAGTAATAAAATCAGAAACTAAACATAATGAATAAAAAGGAAGAACCTTTTATTCCAAAATGCAAAAAGGAGAGGCGTGGATAAACAAAGAAGCACCCAAGAGAACTTTATTTGACAAGGAAACAAAAGGTTAAGAGATCAAAAGATGAAACGAAAAAGAATCAGATCTGATAGAGATATATGCAATTTGGACTCGAAAAGAAACGTGTTGGTACGGATACAAATGGGCAAACGAATCTATTAACTCTTACGAATATGAATGGGTAATGGTAAGCAGCAAACATCAGATACCCTTTTTTAGGGGTTCACATGTCTACTTAATGGAGTGGAGAGACATGCCTCCACTTCAAACTAGTTGAAGAACAAAGTGGGATAATTTGATAATCTATCCAGCCAAAAAATCTAATAAAGAAAAACGTCATCTACAATATTGGCAATTTAGGATAACATAAATTACCAAATCTTGAATGTGTTATCTTATTGTGATTCGTTTTTTATTTCATCTCCTTGAATCATCTAATTCATTTTAAAATTTAGAGTCGGAGAATTCAGTTCGGATTTTAATACCGTTTTCGTTGATTTTTTTTCTCTTTGGTTTATTCTTTATAATAACCAATATATAATCGAATTTAATGTAGACATGTTTAAACAGTTTTAGTTTTGGTTTGAATACAATTTTTAATCTAATATATTTATGATTTTTAAAAGAATTTAATTTTGGGTTCATACTCTATTTTTTTAAAAAATTAAAATGTAAAAAGATTTGGAGCAAATTGAACTTTTTTGGCTTTTGGGTTAGTTTTTTTGACGATATTGATTTAGTTTCTCCATATTAAATACCTCTACTTCTAAGAGACAAATGCATAAATTGGCCGTGTCAAGAAAGATCATAAACATGTGGAATTGCTGTACCCAACCATGAAACTTATCTTCGGGACGTTCAATTATTAAAAAATATATATAAGGTTTTATTTAAACTATTGATTATTTTGTAATTAATTTAGTAAATAGAAAACTAAAAACTAACTACAATCCATCATGTTTTATATTATATTATGAATAAAATTAAATTTTCTATAACTACAAGAAATTAATAAGAAAAAAATCAAAATTTTAGAAATGTACGGCTAACAAACAAAAAATCACAATCATCTGAAAACGGATTAAGATCAATTTTCCTAATATTTGTGATACTTGGTGGTCGTATAATAGGTCGGATCAAGATAACTTTTGGCGAATCCGATCTATCAAAATCCACCAAAAAAAAAATGATGTGGAACGGATTAAATAAAAGAGGGTTAACTTGCTTTAATACTTCTAAGTATAGATAAAGGGAGATTAAATTTTATATATCTTGTGATCATTTATGGCTCTGTTTCCACCAAGAAATACATAATAGTATAAAATAGAGAGGGAATAAAGAATGGCAAAATTCGACCATGAGAAGAGAGGTAGCATGTGAAGGAGTGTAGTAAATTGTACTCTAGGTAATATAGATTTGTCATTAGAATGTTTAGAGTCGCGGAAACGAGAATGAATCTGACAAAAGTCATAATATGTATTTGTGTATGTATTATAGCCTAAACTCTATATTATGTAGGTTTCAGTTTCATATTGGCCTCATCAAATTTTTCGTGCCAAAAAAAATGAAAACTCTTGAAAGCAGAACTTACTTTGAGGGTGATGTTCAAAATGTTTTTAATAAAACTTTGAGGGTTAAAATTGTTTTTTATTATCTAAATAAGAAAACAAACCCGAAATAATTGACATCTGAATAAATGAGAAGTAAACCATAATACAATATAGTCAAGCATAAATAATCAGAAAAAATATATAATCCAACTTTTTTATTTTATTATAATCAAGATTTAGATGAGAAGTAGACCATAATACCATATAGTCAAGCATAAATCATCAGAAAGAAATTATAATCAACGTTTTTATTTTATTCTAATCAAGATTTGATTGTGTTTTTATTGACTCTACACAAAATGGGCAGTGATAACTATTTTTTTTGTGTTCTTTTTTTACTATGTTAACGAAAAATTTGATTATTTAGCCGCAGAAATTGAGTTGGTAAGGAAAAGACGAAAAAAAAACGAATGTCAAAACAATACTAAACTTGTAGTAAGTCAAAAACATTAATTTTTCTTAACGACTTAAACTTTGACGAAACAAAATCAAAATCCGTCAAATAGCTCGTCATCTTGGTCTTACTCTTATATGTTTTTTATTCATAAACATTAATTAAAACACATAAAATTTATAATTATGTTTTTGAGTTACGGCTAATTCTTTTGACAAAGTGAGACAATTAGCAGAAAGCAAATAGGGAAAAAAAAAAGGAAAAGTGAAGAACGAGTGGTCCCTCTCTGTCTCTACCGATCATCGTTTCACAACTTTGGATTCCAAGAAAACGAGGGAAAGAAACAGAGGAAAAGCTAATTCGAATTTCAAAGATTTACAACAAGAACCATATGTTCGATGCCATTATCATTTTCCCGAGAACATTTTAGGAATCTTGATACATAAATTTAGTGTTGCGAATTCATAGCAAGCAAGTACACACACACAAACATGTTTTTGTAATCTCAGAGATCCAAAACAAAGGACGAAGAAGAACAGAGAAGAAAGAGAACCTGTGATGTTGAAGTTATTGAATCTATGAAGTGGGATTAGATCTGGATAGGCAGATATGTGGAGAATGTTGTGTGTGTGTTCCTACACAAGCTTTCTTGTAAACTGAAATCAAACAAGAAGAGAGAGAGAGAGAGAGAGATGTGAAAACGAAAAGAGAAATGGTTTCAGGTTTTTATCTTTTTTTTGCCTTTAAGAAAACAGTACTTATTAACTTATATACAAATCTATAGATACGTACATACATACACAGCTTTACTTTCTTTCTTTTTTCTATTTTTTGCTCAATTTATTTACTTTATATTTTTTTTAATGCTTTCCCGCCGTTAGCTTCTTCTTTCCGCTACATACTCTCGTAAATAAAAAAAACAGGTAATTTTAAAACTAAACCTTTTTCTCACATTTTAAAAATAAACTAAAACCTGAAATATACATTAAAAATACAAAAAACTGAATGTAAAGGGCACAAAGTATTAGGGAAATTAAACCAAGTAAGTCATAATTCTAAAAATGTAGTAATATTTTTGTGACGAAGAAAACTGAATGTAATAAATAATATGTTTTGTTTAATTTCTTTGTTCAATGACAATGGTTAGTCATGGTAACAAAGTCTTGAAATGTAATTAATGTATGTATCGAAAACCATTAAAATATTATGGCTGACCTCAAGATTTGTTCCGATTTGTTCTTTATGTAATTCTATTATTGTTATATGTGAACGTGAACGTGCTCTGTGTTCATTTATTGTACCTTATACCTCAAGACTTCTTGTTTAGTTTTATAGTTCTTAATTATTTGGTGTTCGATAAACTGATAAAAGAAAATTTTAATTATTGGTATATCATTTTAATTGGGATCTAACTTTTTTTTGCTAACATTGATTGAAATAAGTTTCGGTACACGGTGGTGTATACTTTACCAAAATAGAAATTGTAATGTTCCGACCGCTAATGTTACTATGTTAGTAGCCACTACTTTCGGTTTGTAGACTCCATTTTCATCCGAAATCAGTGAGTTATTTTTGAAAGTTCAAAAGACTTGTTTATTAACTCTGCAATCACCATATAATATTTCTGCGTATTTTGTTATTACTCACATTATACCAAAAATCATTTCCTGATAGGTCAATCATCCTTAAATTACTCTAACTCAAATAAACTTAACTTTAGAATTCTCTCTAGACAAATGAACAAAAATATAAGTGTGTTTTGGTAACATAAATAGCCAAATCAATTTCTTCTCCATATGCATTACTACTATATACCAAAAATCAAAATATTACAGAAAGAATGGTCTACATCCATATTTTTAAAAAATAACGAAGGGATATCTTTTATAAATAAAAAATTATTCTAAAATATTAGTTTTTGAGGTTTTTTTGTTTATGAAGTCCAATTAAAGAAATTAATAAATACATACACCAATTATCATGTTCATCATTTTCTTTATTTTGTACTCAATGATTCTTATGAATATTGTATTGTTAAACAAAATTGAAAGAAACAAAAAAAGATCCTAACAATAAGATTTTGGTAATATACAATACGAATTATACGATATTGTTTCCCATATAGAACATAAGATAAAATTTGTCTTTTCACTTGTGAGCGTCAATTTTAATTCATTTAGGTCTTGGAGTTCAGATTGGAAATCTGGCTAAATTGGGATTCTTCACCAAAGGAAACTTGTTTTTAAATCCAACCTTGTCCACTTAAAAAGTGAAAAACACAAACAAAAAAAAAATTTTGCCAACATAAAATTTGTTTTTATCATTTCTCTAAAAAAATATCAAAAATTATTAGTTTATAAAATAAAAATTCTTTATTGAAAATTTAAATTTTTAGAGGAAAAAAAATCAAAGTTCCTACTTAAAATTTTGAGTTATTAACATATCATATTTATTTTAGTTTTTTATTTTTTTCGTATTTGTCAAGTTTTCATATTCAATGTTGAAATAGATAATCTGAATTTAAGAAATACTCTGAATTCAAACTAAGAGCAAAACATGCTTAAACAAGTACCAACTTTTATTAGACGATAGTGTCAAAATAAAATAAATAACAAAAGCCTCTCAAAATTATCCTAGCCTCGCATTTGTTTCTCAGCAGGTTTTTTTAGGTGCGAAATTTCCTTAAACACGCATTATGTTTATAAATTATTGAATTTATCTTACCTAGTTAAATTAATTAAAAATCACCTAGTCTAAGTTACTACACTTAAAAGCTTTGTATCTTTTCTATGACTTCATTCTTCATATATGAACGATATATTTTAAAGATATGCATCATAGGCTTTTGAATACTTGCATCAGCATAAAGTGTGACAATATCTAACACCACAAGAAATGTTGTCCGTTTCAAGTCGATTGCATTTTATTTTACTTCGTGTCTATTTGTAACTCTGATCCGTCGTCCATGCATCTATCACATAATTTTTTTTTGTGTGGATAAAGGGCTAAATCTCTAACACAGTTAAAACTCATTATCTCATAAAACAAAATTAACATATTTTTTATGTATATGTAGGATTTTAAGATGGCAGTTAAAAAATGAATTTTATTAAATCAACATTTGTTATTCTGACACTACTTAAATAACAGTAAATTAAAATTTTAGTCAATGATTTCATTTCATCCATCTGATTGAGAAAGCGGTTCGTAGCAGACTGTCACCACTTCGTTACAATGATATCTCCACAATAGAGTTTAGATGAATTCTTCAATGTTGGCTTCAACAAGCTTTGCTTTTTCTTTACTGTTGATTTTTTTAACATTTCAGGCTATGGTTTGTTATTTTCCAGAAATTGGTCTCTTTTAATTTGTATATAATTATATTCTTTTTTGTTGATCAATAAATTTTACTTAAGAAACGGAGGTTTGGAATTTGGAAAGATTTGAATGCAAATAAAGAAACAAATATACATATGGTTGAGATTTGATAGTCCGCAGCAGCGGGAAAATGGTGTATTTCAATCCAAACAAAAGTCGTCGTGCTTTCTAAAACCTAGACAATGGACCAATGTGTTTTTCACCCAAAAATTAAATAAAATTCAAAATTCCTATCCAAACTTAATCCTATAAACTGCAAACCTACTTTGACTAACGTTAGGTTAGTCAACCTTAAATCGCAATTAAGAAGCGCGCAAAAACACAAAACAATGTCGTTTTACTCATTAAACGCAAAATACGTTGTTTTGATTTGGGACTGAAACCTTTAATTTCGTTCCCTTTCTTCTCCCTTATTTCGCTTCGGTTCAATTGGTTTGGCAAGTTTGTTTCGGTTTTGAACCGCATGCCTAGTCAATCCCTACTTTGCATATAACTAACACTGAAACCGGTCGAAAAATATCAAGTTTATTTTTGCTTGCTACTGTCTCACATACAACTTTTCACAAATCATGGAACATACTGCGTGGAAAGCATCCAGTTATTTTGCTTTTTAAGACATGTTCCACAGGTTACCTCATCTCAAGAAGAAGATAGTTTCCTTTGGAGTATCATGATGCAAAACCATGTTGGTTCTTCTCTATTACAATTTGGTGATTGTTGCCATCCAGTTGTGACCACAGTATTTTGGAAGAATTCTATATGGTTTTTTGAAGTGATCATGTACTTTCATTGTTTGAGGTTATTATTTTCAAAGGCAAAGGATCAATATCATACGCAAATTGTACTTAGAAGGTGCAGTTATCTATGTGATTTGGAAAAAACGTAACGCACGTCTCCACACTGTGAAGTCTCGTCTACCAGCGATTCTCATCCATGATATCGTGAAAAGTTTACTGGCTTGGATCGTAATGCCTCCTTGTCTCAACAACTTTACATTTAATAAAGAAACACATATCTATACATTGGTTCTGGATTGTTCAAATAACCTATGTCATTCCAAATGAGGCAATTACTATATCTAATGAGTCCTTTCTTTTTATGGTTTCACCTGCTTTTGTTATGTTTTTACCAAGTGCTTTGCTCAAAACTGGGTCAGTGAATTAAGCAGACATTCACTTTTTGTAATATAAATTAATCATTAACCCAAAAAAACATTATAAATGAAGGTGATGAATATTATATTAGCTATTATATATTTGGATTGGATATGTGAGTGTAAAAGCAATAATAATTAATAAACTAAAAATACTTCAATTAATAATAGCCAAACCTTCTAAGTATCACGTTGGAAATTCATCTACTCCAAAGCAATGGGGACCAGAGAAAACGCATAATAAAACAAGAGAAAAGGCAAAAGACTACGCAGTTTTATGAGTTAAGCTTTTCTCTCGGATGTGGAGAAGCTTTCAATTCTTATAAACTCGTAAAAAGCAATATAATTTAAGAAAAATCATACTCATATTTTTTTATGTGCTAGCTACTAATATACATATATATATATATGAAATTTTCGTTGATCCACGAATTAAGTTTTGATTGTCAGGTTATTTTATGGTTTTAGTAAAGCAAAACTATATAGTATATAGACATCATGAAGCATTGAAATTGAAAATAATGTATCCAACTCGGAAAATCTTGCGCTCACGTCAAGTTGCGTAAAATAGAATGCATATCTTGAAGTTTTATGATATCTCGTGTTTTTCATCGGTATTATGAGTCTTTTCATTGTGTTTCTTAATCATTTAGCTTGCATATAGGCATTATAGGAGTACTTATGCATCCATTTGTCCTTATTCAGGTTTACGGGTGGCAACTTAACGTTTTAGAGCATTGGAGACATTTCGACGGAGAAAAAGGATAAAAGTGAAGGACAGGCGATTCCAGAGCGCCCAGCGGCTACTCGGAGCGGTCAACAGGCAACCGCTGGAGCTTTAGCGACCTATTCGAGCGGGCAAGACGAGTCCCACAGCGGACAAGCACAGCGGCCAAACGGTGACCGCTGGGGAAGTGCAAAAACATTCCAGAGAGTACAGCGGTCAAGTGCAGCGGCCAAACGGTGACCGCTGGGAAAGTGCAAAAACATTCCAAAGAGTACAGCGGTCAAGCACAGCGGCCAAACGGTGACCGCAGGGGAAGTGCAAAAACATTCCAGAGAGTACAGCGGTCTAGCGCAGCGGCCAAACGGTGACCGCTGGACAAGTGCAAAAATGTTCCCGAGAACCCAGCAGTCGAGCTCAGTGGTCAAATGGTGCCCGCTGTGGAAGCAAAGACGTCCTCCTCTCCCAGCGACCATCCTATGTCCGCTGTGGACCCGCGACCAGTCAACAGCAAGGATTGACCAATTTTAAATTCGGATATTAGCTGGGTCAACCGAGCTTGTTGGATTGACCCGGGTTTTTATGAGGAGTTTCTTTTAAGAGAGAAAAATACCTAAAGTTAAAAAAATAAAAAAAGGGCTTGTTTTAGAGAGAAAAAGAGATTGTTCTTCACTTTTTTTTTGGAGATTTGAAATGAGAGATTCTCCTTCTTCTTTCTTGATTCTTAGCAATTTTATTGATTTCTTTGCTTATCTTAATTACCCATCATGATTTCTACAACAAACATCTTTGATTTCATTGTTTGGATCATGAAGTGTGAGTAGTCTTTTTAGGGACTTTGGGTTAGGTAAATGAGAGATGATTAGATATTGATTCTTGATGTTTATGACTTAGTTTTCATTATTTCTTACTCATTTGATGTGTTTAATGCTGGATTTGACTTAGCTAATCAAGTTCTAGATATTAGGTATTTTCATGCATAGAAAGTGTTTGATGAAATATCTGAAAGAATCATTTGAGTGCTTAACATGTTTAGCCAACGGAAGTTGATGATTAAGGTGTTTCGTGGCTATAAGGACTTGATTAAATGCATGCTTGTCTTGTGATTACCAATGGGAATTGATGTTAATTACTTGATTAGCATAGGATTAGTACCATGGAAGTGGATTAATCTACATTAGTGTTCCTAGACCTAAGGATTAGCTTTGATTGGTGATATTAAGCATCTTGGATTGACATATAATCTCTCAAATCGATTACCTAAACCTGAAGTCCCGTCTTTATTATTTGTTTGAATCTTGCTTGATTTATCGGTTTTTCCTTGTTTAATTTGCTTGCAATTTATATTTGATTTTTTGTTACATGGTCATTGAAACTTGTTAGGATAGATAATACCAAACAATCATTGTTAGCTTAGATTAAACAATTTCTTGGATTCCTAATGTATGAAATTTACTCCCGTGGTTTAACCCTCGTACTATGACTTTGATCTTCCGTTCACTTACGGGTTGAGTTTGGTCGAGGTTTTCTTTAATAAAACTTGACGTTATCATTTTACCAACTACAAATTTAATGTAAGAAATAAAAAGCATATTCTTTATAAGTTATAATCACACTAATTTGCATAATTAAACACTGCTACAACAAGAATACATAACACAATAAATGTTCAATTTTTTTTCCAATTTTAAAACTTTAATCATGTGTGCTTGATCGCATTACTAGATTACACGACCAATCAATTATAAAGTCACATTTGTTTTAGTGTAATGGTGTATTGATATGGTATTACATTGAATCATCTTTTTTGAGTTTGACTATAGACATGCACATAACAACTATATGGTGTTTGGCTACTTGATCTCCTCATTGTTATAGATCATCTTCTTGTTCGTCGTAGAACAAGCGACCTCGATAATATTGTTTACAAATTGTCCATGTCAAACTATTTTTGTCTACTATTCACATGTGGCTTTCTACCTTCGTCGGACGACGGATTCATTAGTTTAGAAACTTTGACTGGTTCTACATAGATTAGCACTAAGTTTTTTTATATATTTGATTTCACTCGTAGTGAATGCTAAAACATCTTTTTCTATTTACATCACTCATTTTTCAATTTATTCAAAATCAAGCACCCTTAATTGCCGCATTCTTTGATACAGAGTGACAGTGCATTTTAATAATATACATAGTTATTTCAATTCTTTTGAATTTTTCTATACACAATCATATTATCGAAAATGGGAGTGTTACATATACCGTACTTTCTCAATTTTTTTTTAATTCCAAAAATATGTCATGATAAGTGATATATTACTTTTAACATATAGAAAAATGGCTAAAATGTTGTTCAAGAGAATGATTAATTAGATATTTTTTACTAGGGTAAATGTTTTTTTATTAAAATCCACGTTTGAATAACAGAAGATTTACCATTTTAATATAAATCACTCCAAATTCTAAATTAAATACACCCCTTTTAAGTTAACTAATTTAAAAAAAAACTAATAATCAAGTGGCTGATATTATCCTTGAAACTAAAATATATATATCATTAATGGATATTCATGGAGTACTAAATAGTAGAGACAAACTAATAAAAATCACAAGAAGTCGAGGTCAAAATAAAAAATTGAATAAAAAAAAAAGTGTCCACGCAAATGATAACATAAAACTAGAAAAACAGGAAACCTCAACGATCGGACAAGACAACTTAATGGCGTAGTTGTGGGTGCTTCTCTTTCTACCACACTAAGAAGATGGATCATTATGCATCACCCACTTGTTCTTAATTATTCATTCTGATTATTTTATTTTTTGAATTGTTGGAATTTATTTTGCCAAGTTTTTCTCTCTACGCCATTAAACTTTTTATTATATTTTAGATTCAACAAAATTGCGTAATGCAAAAAATAAAGGCTTGAGCATGCATTGACGTCCACGCAAGTCCTTCTCAAATCTCAAAGACAAGGTTCTTCTTTAATGGTCCATAATAACTAAATATAAAATAATTAAAGAAGATTTTTTGTTCAAATATGGATGGATATTGATCTTAGATGGCTACTCCCACAATTTTAAAACCCAACCAAAAATAAACTACGGTTTTTTTTGTGAACATTATATTTTCCGTCGTAGTCAACGTCGAATCTTCATCTACTGGTGTGAAAAAATTTCAGTTTGTTTTCTTTAAAAAAGAAAAATATTTTATGGAGTTATATTTTTGCATATATGTAGCAATATAAACTTTGGATACGGATTGTAAATTTACTTCATGTTCATTGAAAAGATTTTTTTTATATTATCGCTGGATATCCACATTTCGCAGAAGCTCATAGAGATAGAATATAAATATTTTGAGGACATCTCTATAATGTTGACAAAAATAAACTGTGGTCTTTTTTGTGAACATTATATTTTCTGTTGTGGTCACATCAAATCCTCATCTACTGGTGGGAAAAATCTCCAGTTTGTTGTTTTCTTTAAAAGAGATACGTATTTTATGGAGTTATCTTTCTACACTTGTGAATCAATATGAACTTGGATATAACTTCATACATTGTGCCAAGAACAAAAGATATGATTGAAAAGCTAATTGCGAAATTCATCGTTTATCAACAAGAAAAACAATTGATAATCCTACTAGTGAGTAGTGATGGAACGTGCAAAAGGTTATGATTGTGAGTTTGTATAGAATCACTATTTGGTAGGGGCATACTTGGAAGAAAACTTAAAGAAGATTACATAGTCAAAAAGCAACAAGATTCGCATGCTTCTTATTTGTGCTTATGTCTAAATTTACCTTTCTTTATTCATCATTCCATGAGTTTTAAGTATACCAAATCTCATGCGGTTTTGAATATATGAGCTGTACTTCTGTAAACCAAAACATCCTTAGTTTGGTCGGTGGTTCATTTACCAAAGTCTATATAATCATATGAACAAATAGATATATACCTAAAACTTAACATGAGGACATTCCCAACAGTCAAGATTTGAACTAGCACGTCTTTAAAACCCTAGTTTTAAAATTTTATGGGAACAAGATTTGAGCTAGTTTGGTCGGATGACAAACTTTTGCGCAACAAAGAGCACACAAAAAATGTCGTAACTTATTTTCAAGTTTTAGTGGTTCGGTTCTCTATTGTACACGTGACAATTTTGTCATACGCTTGTGTGAAAAAAAAGATCTCGAATATGGTGAATAGATCAAATTTTTCTGTAGAAGTATAGAAATCTGATAAGAGGTTTTGGGTATTAGTATGGGCTGATGATTCAGTTAAGCGTATTTGGACCAATCCAAACTGGGCCTAGCTTGATCAAGATTGGTATCATATTGGGTCTTTGATTGGTTAAAAAGTGCTTTCATCAATGGGCTTCAAGTTACTATATGTTTTTGGGATTTTCCTTTTAATGTGATATACTTGAGAACAAATTTGGTGTTATCACTTTGATGTTTTAGACTCTACCGAATCTTAGAGTATACGTATTTGGTTTTAAGGCTTCTTTGGTATTAATAAAACAGAAATTACATCTCAAGCTTAGGAGAGATCAAAGAGTTAAGACTATTACAGGTTCGGAACTCATTAGACTTGTGAACTTCGAGTTGTCTTTCTAGTGTGACCGCTGCAACAGTTAAATACACGTTTTTTTTCTGGCCGAAATGAAAAGCTAATTATCTGTCTGTTAGAGTTTATTACACAATGTTTGGTGTAACTTGAATTTGATCATTTTAATGACATACACTCTTTAGACCATCAGTGAGCCAAACAAACCCTAAACTATTTGGATTGAGCTATATTTTATATTCTACAAAAATGGGCTATCTTAATGTAACATATGATTTATTTTGGGGTTTTATCTGATCAAAACTAAAATTCAGTATAAGCTTGAGTCTGATTTATCTTTTATTTTTATAGAATGTGCACCAATATAAACTATATGTTAAATCAAAATGACAATACAATAATACCACTAGTAAAAATTGCTATGGTAAAAACTTTTTTTATTTCAGATTATATCTTTCACAATTTAAAAAAATTTACGGTAATTAATTATCAAACTTAATTTTTGCTTATCCTCAACCAAAACATAAAACTAAACATTTGAAACAAGTTTGAAAAAACGAAAACTCAAATTCTTTTTTGAATATCGTCCTGACCACTTTAACTTCAAATCCACATATTGCAAGATCAATTCAAAATCAAACCACCATTTACTTCTCTGTAAATTTTTGCATTGACTACCGAAAAATACATTCTTGTTTGCTTTAGTATTTGCCTATTTGGTATAATGGTTTACCGTTTCTTAAGTCAACACATATACTAACCAGTTTTTATATTTCTATTAGACTACGCTCAAAAGTTAAAAAAAACTTACATAGTAGTATGGTATTATTAATTTGTTAATTGTTGTTCACATGACATACTATATATTGAAATTTATCATATATTATATGTACCTTCCCCTAATCCTTCTAAGGTAATACTGATGCATTAATTAATGCCCATAACTTAAGTACAAAGCACATGGGGTTAGTAGTTAAACCTAACTGTCCAGCTTTCTTATTGAAGTCTTAAATACGATCTACTTTTCAGTCGCGATTGAAGGGAAAAAACAATTGTGTTAATAATTGTTCAAATTTATATTTCATCTTTGTAGGAACCATCTGGGTGATGTAAAAGATTTCATATCTTACAGATATGGGAGATTCCTCGTGTCAATTAGTTTAACATCTACTTTTGTTCGTCCTTTTTAGTGGTCCTTATAGTCCATTTTTGTTCTTTTTCTTTTTTAATATTGTGGAAATTTCATATCTTCTAACTATTTTTCGAAACAAATTTTTGAAAATTAATATTTCATACCAAAAGTGTTTGAACATGTGGCATAAATGATCTAACCATCTTACGTTACCACTAGACTTAGTAGTGGGTAAAAATATTTGAACTCAAAATTCTAACCCTAACACGCTCTAAAAAACCTGATCTCGATCAATTTCGGTCTTAGAGAAATACATGAATAGGATTTAAGGCTAAATACTTAATTTGGGTATCGAGTAATATTCGATCTAAATCGAAATCTGTACTAGTACCCAAAAAGATCTGAAATTAAAAACCTATTAAATTTTTTTACCTAACTTCTGGCAACTCATATGCTTTCGTATTTTTTTAGAGAGTTTATATAGTTTTTATACCGGTTTTTCGGATAATTCAAATACTTTCATGTATTTTTCGATATTTTGGATAATTATCAAATATTTTCGGATATTTTTTTAAAAATATTTTTTTGGATAATCTTGGATATCGGACCAGATTTTAAAATTATAATATCCGAATGAAACTTATAAATATATATAGAAAATCCAAAAATTTCAACCCGAACACGAGCAAATACACAAACATCGACCGCTAACGAGACCACCATATATTTTCTTTATAGCCCATTTTTATCCATGGATATAACAAATCTTAACATCTACAGACTACAGTGTAGTTCTTTCATTTATCGAAGAGGTAAGCCATGGCACATAGTAATTTAAAATCATTTATACATGCATAGTTGGGTATTTTTATTTATGATCTATTAGCGAAATCTTCAACTACAAATTGATATTACATTCGAATAATATTGATTTTTGCATTCGAAATAAGTACAACTTCTTTTTCACACGTAAACAAAGCGATGGGAACAAAAAACAAGATTGAAAAAAATGATTATAGTCAATTGACAAGGTCTACTTCCAAATAGACATATTTGGATTTTTCTAACTAAATATCTAAATAAGAAACTCGTGAACTATGTCGTTTTAGAGGAAAAAAAAACTTGTTAATTCCTTCTCACTTGGAAAAAATCCAAATTTTCTCAATTTTTTTTAGCAGAAAACACTGTTATGTCTTGTCATTTACGAAATTATCTTCATCTATTTTTTTTTCTCCTTTCACTGGAAAACAGTTCAAAATTGACAAAATACTGTGAATACTCTCTATAAAATTATGTTTCTAATTTCTTTAAAGAAATTAGAAACACATCAACTTTGGGAACCATTTTAAAGGTGAAAACTAAATAGAGTTAGAGAGAATTTTCTTACTTTATTTTGGGGTTGGAGACACTTTCACATACTTTGGCGAAGTTTTATATTTGTATATATATATATATATCCCTTTGTCCAATAAAATCTAACTTGTAAGTTGCAACTATATTCAAGAACATTAAGTTCCAATAAAGTTCGATATTTTTGATGAGTTAGTGTTTCTTGTACACGTAAAAAAACAAAAAAAACAAATATGTTAATATTTTATTTTGCCTAGTATAAAATCTTTTAAATTTTGGAAATGATATGTAATAAAATAAAATAAAGTATATGTGAAACAGAAAAAAATACAGACTTGTCAGCCCCACTCCGTGAAAGACATCATCCTTTTGTCGGTCCACTTTCTATGGTGAAAATATATGTCCACGCTCTTCAAATCCACCCACTCAAGTCTTATATAATGCCTTCGTAAGTTATATATATATATAAACTAATTTGATGTATATTACATACGATTAAACTTATAATAAGAGCTTTATTTGACTATTTTTAAAGTTTTCTTTGAGAAAAATCACAAAATAAACTAATTCTAATGTGTTCATTTCGCAATAGAACTTAGCAAAATAATGTAATGCCAACATGTCATCGTAAAATGATATATTTCAACCACTTCTTCGCTCGATTTTTTTTTCTTTTTTCTTCTTGTATCGTTTTTCTTAGATTGTTAAAAACCATTTGTTAATGCTAAATAAATTGTAAGAAAAAGTTACTGTAATTTTTTCACAAAAAAATAGCTACAAGTCTTCTAATAGGACACAACTAATACATCGACTTGTTAATTTGATTCAGACAAAAAACATTTGTTCTCCTGTCAATATGGCTGAAAGCTTTATAGAAAAAGAACTAAGTGAGAACAAATCCGGTTCGACCGGCATTTTGGGCTAATCCGGTTTTTATGGATCCATACTATATAATCTGTTTTACCATAAAAAGAGAAAGTCTTGGCATCAAAAATAAACAAAAATTATATGATAAATTTATCTGTTTTTTGTTTTCTTTTTTGGGGGGGTCAAACAAATATTTCTGTTTTGTCGGCAGAAATTCTACTGTTTCTTTAATTTTTTCCTGTTTTGAATCTTTAAATATTGCTGTTTCAATTTTCAACACAGCAAAAAGGTTAAAAGAAATAAATAAAATAAAGAAATAAGTGTAAAAAATGAAGCGACCCACCACAAATTAAGGATTCACAATCACAGCCTTCAAATAAACTTTTGTTTTTTTTTGCTTTTTTCAAGTACAATAAGTCAATAGCACTTTTCTGAAATCTTTGCGCTAATCAAGGCTCTTATTCCTCTCACTTTTCTTTTATTATTAGTTAACTATGGATGTTCATTTGCAAACACAACACGAGCTTCGTGTTATGTTGTGTAAGTATGTCTAGTTCTTTGGATATCCGTTCGATTTAATTCAAATTTTTCAAATTTGAATTTTCTAGATATGAAAATATAAGAATCATATGAATATTTATAAAATTCGGATCGGCTCCGATTCATTTTTGGCTTAATTATTTTGTTTATAGTTCAATTCTATATGGAATCAGCCTAATTTTTAAAAAATTGTAAGCGATATATATTATTCTAAAATAAACTATTTTATTTTATAAAAATTTTATATATTACTAAAGATCTCAACTTGGTATTTATTTTGTTCAGATTCAGAATCGCTCTCATTCTATAACTTGAGAAAGCAAACAAAGAAACAAGAAAAAATAACATCATAACAAGCCTCTAAATACAGAAAAAAAAAACAAGAGAGAAAAAATGTGCCTGAGTTTCACTACGAAATTAGGAACTCTGAATTAAAAATAACACAAAAATAAAAATAAAATTAATCTTCGCAAAGACACAAATTTGAAAAACAATGGAGCAGAAGATGTTGCTCCGATTTTATCATCATCCTCTACACAAAAGTGAACAACTTTAATGTTTTCCTCGAAACCCTAATGATCTCTTCTTCTTCTTCTTCTTTTTAAATCTTATTTTCATCGAATAAATCTTTCTAGACAATCTTGATCACTCTGTAAATAATCTATGAACGATGACGGTTCTTGATTTTCAATCTGTTCATAGAGTAAATGGCGACGACATCGTTTTGCTGTTTGGATTTTTTACCTTGTCCAAGAATTAATAGAAGGGTGGAGGTGGAGGAGAAGCATAAGATACTCCGATCACCGGCGGTAATGGCCCCTGGTATTCAGGAGACGGCGGTGGTGGAGAACTGTAGTAGACTGACGGTGGTGGCGGAGAGCTGTAATGGACTGACGGTGGAGGCGGAGAACTGTAGTGGACTGACGGCGGAGGCGGAGAGGTGTAATCTGGAGGAGGTGGTGAGTACTCTATGCAAGGAGGGGGTGGAGGTGGTTCGATACAAGGTGGAGGTGGAGGAGGGGAATAGTGGGGAGGCGGTGGTGGGGAATGTGGTGGCGGTGGCGGTGGAGATGAGTATGGATACATTGGTGGCGGAGGCGGCGAGTGGTGTGGTGGTGGTGGTGAGTTGTAGTAGTATGGTGGAGGAGATGAGTGATGTGGCGGTGGCGGAGGTGAGCTGTAATAGTAAGGTGGGGGAGAAGAGTGGTGTGGTGGTGGCGGAGGTGAGTGATGTGGCGGTGGTGGAAGTGAGTGGTATGGTGGTGGCGGAGGTGAGTGATGTGGCGGTGGCGGAGGTGAGTGATATGGTGGTGGAGGAGGAGGGCGAGGGCAATAAATTGGACCTGGTGGTGGAGGAGGGCGAGTGCAATAAATTGGAGCTGGTGGTGGAGGAGATGAATATACTGGCGGTGGTGGTGGGGGGAGAAGAGTAGACTGGTGGCGGTGGAGGTGGTGGTACAGGGGGCGACGGAGGAGGAGAGTAAACTGGATGGTGGTAGAGGTGGCGATGGGGAGGGGAATAGACAGGGGGCGACGGCGGAGGAGAGTAGACTGATGGTGGTAGAGGTGGCGATGGCGGAGGTAATTGGGGTACAATCGGAGGAAGGGGTGAAACAGAACGGCCGCAACCGAAAGATTCACAATCCACCGGAGGTCGAGACAAAAACGCTGCACATTGCTTTGGAGACCTCTGAGCAGGACGCGACGGCAAACAATTTCTCCGGTCATCAAACTCCGGCAGCCTGAGACACACAGGAGGCTCACCGGTGAAGAAATTGTAGCTGTAAGTGAAATTCTCAAGCTTCGGAAGCTGACAAACACTCGCCGGAATCTTCCCAGATAACCGATTATGAGCCACATTCAACTGCTCAACCGACACCATCCCGCCAACACTCTCCGGCAAAGGACCAACAAGCTCGTTAAAGCTAACATCGAACACCGTCACGTTTTTCAACCTTCCAAGATCCGCCGGCAAACAAGAATTCAACCCATTGTTCATGAAGATGATCTCATTCAGATTCTTCATCTCAACCAAACTCGCCGGAACACAACCATGGAACCGATTGTTCGCAAGTACGATAACCGAAACCGGCGAATCACCGAAATTATCCGGTAACTCAAACTGAAACCGGTTATGGTTAATGAAAATCGCGTCTAAGTGTTTGCTGAAAAGCTCTTTAGGTACAGTACCTTCGAACTCGTTGAATCGAAGATCTAGGAATTTCAACGACGGCAACTGAAGAACCACCGTCGGAAACTTCCCGGCGAATCGATTGTTGCTGAGATCGAGCTCGAAGAGAAGCTTGAGCTGCTTAAACCGGTGTGGAACCGTTCCACAGAAACGATTCGAATTGACATGAAACAAAGCGAGATCTGTTAACAAACCAAGCTCCTCGGGTAAATAACCAGCGATATCGGCGTGATTGAGATCGATCCCGGCAACTGTACGGATCCGGCGATTATCAGGCGCACGAGAGCAGAAAACTCCGGTGTAGTTACAGACATTGGATCCGATCCAGTTCACGGTGATATTATTAGGATCAGAGAGAATCGCTTGTTTCCAAGCTTGAAGAGCTATGTAAGCACTTCGGAGTCTAGGATTCTCGAAGACTAGAGATGGATCGACGGTGACTTTCTCTCCACGGTCACCGAATTCGTCGATGTAGTAGAGAAGTTGCCGGCGTTGGATGAAGCGGACTTCGTTGTCGGAGAGAGGAGCATTGGATGAGAAAGAGAGAGAATGGACGGAGAGGACAAAGAAGAAGAAGAAGAAGAAGAAGAGGAGGAGAGATTGGGTGGTGTTCTTCATGTCACCACCACACAAAAAGACATCTGCGATGGAGTGGCAGAGGCGTGAAAATTGGAAGGAGGAAGAAGGGTAAAATGGGAATTATTTAGAGAGGATTTTGGGAAGAGGATGAAGAAGAAAAGAGAAGTTATGTGAAGGAGAGAGAGTGAGGTGTGGAATTTAAATGAAAGAGAGACAGCTCAAGCACAGCTCAGGCCTACCCTTATTCGTTTTTTCTTTTCTTTTTTCTTTTTATTCGACTTTATTATTTTGTAATTATCAATTAAATTGTCTACGAAGTATAAAAATCATATATAAATTCGATTTTTGGTTTGGAGCGTCTCCTAAGGTGTCAAACCGGGGGATCCGTTTGGCAAGTAATTTATTATTAAACCGTAACGGACCAGTTCACTAAAACCGTGATCTATGTACCTATGTCTAAGTTAGTTCCGTTAAGTTCATCAGGTTAATGTGGTGGTCCACGAACTTTAATGTTTTTGTACAATTTTGTTACTTTTAAATATATACTAGAATATTTTGATCTCCTTTTATTTTCCTTCAAATTTTTATTTTCTTTCCCTCTTAGTTTTCTTTGCGTAGATATGTTTTTTGACCGACATCTATGAAATCTCAGTCTGGTCTATGTTGTTGTTCTTTCTCTTCTTTTGTTTTGCATTACATAGTTTCATTGGCTTTTAGCATTGCATTTTTCTTTTTTCCGAGTCTTTTGGTCTCACTTTCCGATATATTCGGGAGCTCTACACTGAGAGCCTCCTCGCAATCTTCTCACGCTGCTTCATAGACCGCCACCACCACCACCATGCAGGACGATCAAAAATAGCTTTCCAAAACCGAGATCCTCCACAGCAACCATATGAGGATTTGCATGCTTCACCGCATTTTTTCTTCTTTGGATCCGGATCCACAAAGATAAAAACAATGTAGATCCACCTCTTAGCCACAACCACCCCATCGGAGATACTAAACTATCTACCAATTTGCATCGAAAAGATCGATCAAACCGTGGACGAAACTAGTTAGGACCAGAACCAAGTAAAAGAAAAGAAAGAAATGTAAAAGTTGTATTACCATTTCTTACAGCAATAATTATGTAGTTCAGTATCATGTACACTTTAAAGATTTGATTTCAATGAAAATAAGGGTTTATTTGTTTTCTTTCTTTGCTGGACAAGCAATACGGTTTTATTTTAGCTATATAATCAATTCTATAATCAATTATTTAGTTAAAAATGATGATAACAAAAATATATAGAGTAAATTAACCATAAAAAAACAAAGAATATTTCAGTTTTTCGTGTGATTTAAAAGTGTAGCGTAATATTATATCAAATATTATGTATTACAAAAAAGTATCATGATATTTATTTTTTTAAATTATGAAATTTATGTTATATAAAAAAACATGGTATAAAATAACTAATTTATAAATGATTTTATCACTCTTCGTTTTTGCAAATAAAAGAATTGACTTTGGTTCTGTAAAGCATATTCACAATAAATAAACAGTTTACTATACGAGTTTGCATATAAAAATGTAAAATTTGACAATGTAGTGCATATTTGTGAGATATATATATATAAATAGGTTTACATGCATGTGAAATGGTTTGCTATACAAACAAATTCTAGCAAAAACATGTTCTAACATCTGGGAAAAAACAAAAGTTGCTTGGAAGAATCAAAATACTTTGGATATTAGAGGCCATTCCAAGTCGATGCAAATAATTCAAGGGACCCAAACTATCCGTTTGAAGCACTCCTTCATATAAAGACAATGTACAATATACATCACTACAACTCCAAGCAATAATTATCTAGAGCCAAACAAAACATAACATATCACACAAACATTCTGTTTCTAAAGCTATTGAAACAATACTAACAACACACATGCCCTTTTGATTCCAGATTGTTTCAAAATACACAATAAACAAAATGTGGTTGTTTTTGTGGAGTTATTAAAAATGTAAATGTAGTCCCAAAGAAGGGTTTATTCTGCGTAGTTGTGCCTTTGGTTCTGCCACTTAGTTTTTTCTTTAATTCATAATTTCATTTAGTAGTACAATATGGTTAAAAAATATGATCAGATAGACGCACGGATCGCTTTAAACAGAATAAGATGAAATTTTAGGATTTTAGGTTTTAGATCCTCATTTTTATGTGTCACATTTTCAAAAAAAAATTATCTATAGATCATTTTTTAATTATTTTATAGTATATATGAATAGTTGGACTATATTTTTAATTTTTAAGTGCTTTAAAAAAAATTCATTGATCTTTGATGTCTTATTTTTCTTTTTTATATTCTATTTTTTTTAAGTAAAAGTTTAATTATATAAACCTCTAATTTTTTTTATATCTTCAAATATTTTAAAACCGTTCTTTCTTAAACGCTAATAAAAAAAATGATATTCATTTTCGCCAGCTTTTGAATCTCTTTTATTCTTCAAGATTTGAAAACTCCATATCAACAAATCCCAAGGAAGCAAACATAATGTCATTGACAAATAAAATTAATTATCATTAATTAGTGTTTGGTGTTTCGTACTTCATTTAAAAAATGTAACAACCTTATAATAAAAGAAGCAGTTACATAATAATGCAAAATAAATTAAAAAGAGAGGTGGTTAAGGGAATAGTCGGTGGTTCATGAAAGATTATGGAGTCGTATCGGTTTGATCGTGAATCTATTTAGTAATGTTACACTTTAATTTAATGTCATTTGCCCGTTGCCGGTAAAATTTAGTGATATCAAGAATTTTATTTTTCAACATTTAATTTTTCTCTATCACGGGTTTATTTATTGGACTTTTGTTTAGTATTTTTATTCAGGAGATATCGATGATTTCTCGGTCAAAGTATGGCTGCTTTGGACGTATGTGAACTAAAAAATGATAACAATTAGAAAAACTATTATGCAGTTGTTTATTTGTTATTCAGAATTCTAAAATTATTTATTATAAGGTTGGTGTGGCGTCTAGTCACTTAGATTTATGTTAACATCTAGGATATTATTGTTAGTGAATAATTCGTTTGAATCATTTTTCACAATTTTTTTTTGCATTATTTGTCTTCACAAAAACCAAAAAAATAAAATTAATATCAAAAATTACAATTTTCATAAGGTAAAGTGGATCATAGGAGATAACATAAAAAGAATAACTTTTGAGTTGAACAGATATTTTGTAAAAATCTTTCAGCGTTACACATAAAGCTGAAGGAGTTTTTCTAAATAATAACATGTTTTAGAAAAAAGCATATGTTATTAGTCATATTCAAAATGGATTATTCATATATGTTAAAGGTAAAAATATAATGACTGAGAATCTAATGAGTTAGTTTTTTTTTCAAAAAATGCTATACTATTTTTGTAATTTTTGAGATTATTTTGAAAACTATAATCTGTTTCATATTTTATATATTTCTAATATCTATATAAACTCGAAAGCCAAATATAAAATTAGCAATTATCATATATTAGATACATTTAGAATATGTGGTCTTCAGAATAATTATTATAACAAATCAATTTATTTTATTTTTCGTTCCAAATCAATTTAATTTTACATATGGAGGTAGTTGAAAAAAAACAAAAATTAATCATCTACTGCCTGAATATTCACAAGTATCCATAATGTAGGCACATTCAGAGATTATATATCTTGACGAAACAAATGTCTACGTTACAATCCTACATATATCGTGTTAAGATAAAATTAAAACATATTATTTGACAAATAAAAGTTTGGACGAACAAAATAAAGTCAAGTGTATCATATCCATCGTCTAATTAAGTAAGATGACCAAAGAGTAAAGACTTATCAAATTATGAACCTTAGTCTATATTAAATGGTGATTATGATTTCACGGCCACAGCTTTAGCAAGAAGCACTTAAGAACTAAGCTAACAGAAGCTATCATAGAAGATATGCATACATAATAACTATGTTGAAACCCAAAGCATTTTTTTATATTTTTGTATGTGTTACAAAAGCATGGAAACATATTATTTGATAACCGACTCCATTAAGGTTAATTATGAATTTTTAAGGATTAAAGACAACTAACAGCCTAACTACTAGGTTTTATAAATCATTACAAGTTCAAAAAGAACGTAATGAATCGCTTCTAGTAGTATCAAAAAATATTATTTGTGTAACATTTTTGCTTTTTGGAAGCTTTGCAAAAGGTTATTGGCGCAAGGAAGCAAACTGTGTGGGGACATTTTTCAACTTCACATTATGTTCTCATAGACAAGCTCAAGGTTTGTGCTCATCGACATGAAGTCAATTTTAATATCTTGCTTTAAGGAAACAAATGTTTCATCTGAAGTAGTTTCACCATTCTCGAGGTACGATCGTAAGAATCGATGAGCTTCACCATATTGATAAAGATTTGTCATAGTATAAGAGAATGAGTAGCTAGTTTTGAAAGCACATACATTGTTGCATTGTAAGCAATTTGAATGAAGTTAAGACATCAAAATTGAACCGAAAAGTAAAAGCAGCATTAAGAAAACATAACTTCAGAGCAAGAGATTGTATGAAAGAACTACACAAATCATATATGATCTTGCTGTATCAACAACTGAAAAATGCATGTTAGTAAACGAGAAAAGTAAAAGGCAAAAAGTTTGAAATGTCAGTGCATACATATAATGACCGAGTTTTTTTAACTGAGTGTTAACACGTTGATAGCATTATTACAAACTCAAATCATGATTATTTTTTTCAGTGATCCTTTATGTAACATCATTTTATTTTATGTAACATCATTTTAAGAGAAGAGCTTAACAGAATAAAATTGTATTTATCATTTTGGTCATTTATGAGATAGAACTCCAAAATAAAACATGTTTCATCTCCAGTAATTTAAAGATGGATGACCTATCGAAAATAATTTTTGGTATTATGTGAGTGAATACAAAATACGGGAAAGATCATGTGATGGTTGTAGAGGTAATAAACAAAATTTTAGATTTTCCAAAATAACGCACTAACCGTTGGAAAAGAGTGAGATCTATAAACTAAACGTGAACGTGGAGTCCCAGTAATAAAGACGGTCGAAGTGTTACGCTTTATTATTTCCGATACTCCATGATTACATTTTACAAAACCATATTTTCTTTCATTTCCAATCAAAAAAACAAATGAACCGTCAATTAAAAAAATAGCTATATATCGCAATAATGATCTCTAGCTAATTTCTCTTTTGTTCTCTATCAAATGTGTCTTTCCTAATTAGAATCTTATGTAAATCAAATGTGGTGTTCCATTTTTGTTTCTGTTGAAAAATATATCTTGACATTAGACCAACAAAAACCTACTTCCAAAATACAAAAAAAAGAATTGCAATAGCGCGTCCTGCTTTTGATTAACATTTTCTTTTAGGTACTTATGGAATCTGAACTATACTTGTTAAATAAATTGCAAATAAATAAAAAAATTAAGGAATAAATGCTAAAAATAAAGACTAAAGACAAAAATAAATAAATTTGGTGACAAAAGATCTGAGAGAAGTTGGCATTGAAGTGAGAGCGAACGTAACCACTCAAACATAACGCGTTGAAAAAGATTGTTGCAAAGACTTAGAAACTTCCTAACGGTTTACACGAGATGTCACCTCTCAAACTCATTGCCCCTTCCAATACGCCGTCGTTTTAATATATTTCCACGTCATAGATATTTCGTGAATACAGTTTGGCTTATCACAAAATAATATTTTCATAGTTCATACTAATTTCATTTTTGTTAACCACTATTCGCTTTATCATTATTTTATGTGGAAGAACTACACAAGACCACTTTTTTTGTTTGTTGATTGTGTAAATAAAACTATTTGATGTTGGTTTATCAGTATTAGGTACTTGTGAGATGTCACTGTTTTTAGAATTGTATCTATAAACATGTTTTATTGGTTTACACTATTAACAAAAAAACATCTTAAAAAAAGTATGTTAACACACCTTTCTCACTCTACCTACCGAATTTTCTATAACAATTTGTTATTTTTAATAAAAGTGAATATTGGAGCATCAACAATTAAACATTATTCTCTACTTATTTGATTTGATTAGATTACTATTATTCTTAAACAATTTTTGATTTAAAAATGTTTCTTGGAAGCAGATTCCTCTTGCTTTTTAAACCTTTTTTTTGTATAAGTCACAACGTTCTAATTTTAGGTGTATATCTTTAATTCACCGTAAATATATGCTATATAAGACTGGATTTTTTTAATTTGTTATTTATTTCGATCCGATATAACAAAATGCAGATAACTATATTTCTAGAAACAAAGCAAATTCTAAATTTTGTATTAGTTAAAAACAAAGCAAATCACAAATAACTAAATAATAGCTATATATATGTTTCGCTCCAGAATATGTATACATGTATATTATGTGATTTCCTGCCCTATTCACACAATAATTTTTTTAATAATAATAATTTTTTTAATTTAAAGTGAAATATCTGGTTTATAGTTTAATTTAATCTTGATATTTTATTTTTTATTTTATTAATTATTGAAAAGTTGAAACCATAACAATTATTTTTAATTTAAAGTAAAACAAAAATTTTAAATAATGTTATAAATATATTACATATATAATTATATAAACAATTATATATTATAATGTAACTACTATATATGCATCCAATTTTATCTAATTTTAACGAAACTTTATTCATCAAATTAATTATTAAAATATCTAAATTCGATAAACTAAGAGATAATAATTTTTTATGAAATAAGTATAATTTTCTTATTTTTTTAATTTGTATGTACTTTGAATTCTTACAAAATGGATCGAATCGACTATCCAATCAAATATCCAAACTTAAGGAGATATTTACATATGAGATATCTGATTAATTACATAGTAGATATTATCGAAGAATTGTTCATCTAAATATAGTTCAATAATTATATATACTAAAATATCTCATGATATCTTCTCTGTGTTCACCTCTAACATTATAAAAATAGATCACCTTCAATCAAATTGTACGAGACTAGTGTTAGTTGTTCAATATGATGCAATGACGGTTGATAGTACATTGTGATTATTGTGATACTTATTACATATTTTTTTGTTAAAGGATTTATTTGTGATTACTTATTACTATCATCATTTCCATTAAGATTATCCGAAGAGAAAAATGATAAATTATTTAGAAAACAATAAGTTTTCTTCCTTTTGATGCATAATAATTGCACACCAGCATAGAAGCGTGGTCGACATTTTCATTGGCAATAAGCACAACCTTCATTTATTTATATTAAACCACATAAACAAACATACATTAAATGAAGAGTCCCTGCAATTCTATATTAGTCCATTCAATTAGTACTAGTATCTTTTTTATCAAATTTGTAATTTTAATATTACTTTATCATATTATATTAAGTGATGTTTTTTTAACAAAATGTATATCAAATTAGATGATGCTTTGAATTTTTCATATAAAATTAATTTTGTTAATTTAATCATTTGTAATCTGTAGATTGTTTTGTAATTAGTTAAATGATTTTAGATAGATGATAAATACTGTTTTAGTTTAGAAAAAGAGAAAAATTAAATGATTTCTTAATATGTGTATAGAAACCTTAAACATCACTTATGAAACATAATTTATGCATTAAATATAGATACCATAACTAGTTTTCGTTACACTTCTTTGAATAATCTTGCACCTCACTTAATAGTTAATGCAAAAGTTGATGGTCGTTGTGAAAAAAGACCATTGGGCTATTGATTAAAATTAAACAATATATAGGCCCTATAGGCCCATTAGTTCTGTCCAACAAATATTTAAATAGGGCCCATTTTAGCCCGATGGATGGTCCCACAAAACGCCGCGACAAAACTCCGTCGCTGGCTTCAGCATCTTCACCGGTGGTGGTAGCTTTTACCCCGACCCGACCCGGCTAAATATGCGGTTCCCTAACCCTAGACGGCCATTGTTGACCTCAGTTTCTACTAATCCTCACACATCAAGCTGAAATCCTCCAAGATCTTTATCTGCTGGTGGAAAATCAGGTATCTTTCTTTCTGATTCAAAACCCTAGATCTCTCTCCTCTCTCTCTCTCTCTCGCCTTCTTCGTTTCGCTCGAAGATGGGTGACAGTGAAGATGAAACCGGATACCCAAAGAAGTTTTACCCTCTGAATCGACAAAACCATCCTATGTATAGCCGACCCATTCCTAAGCGCCACGCGTATTACCACGAAGAAGACGACGAGCAAGACGACGACGAAATCGAAGAATATCGACAGGTCGAAGAAGAGGAAGAAGGAGGATACAGCCATCGTGGGAACGAGAGGTTTCAGAAGAGGCAGAAACCGAACAGCAAACCGGTTTCTGGGTACGATTTCGCGGGTCCAAGCGATGCGAAAGTTGCTTACGATTGGAGAGAACAAGAGGCGTTTGTGTTATTGGAAGTCTGGGGAGATAGGTTCTTGCAATTGGGTCGAAGGAGTTTGAGAAACGAAGATTGGAACGAAGTCGCTGAGAAAGTCAGCGAAGAGCTTAGATCGGAGAGATCAGAGACGCAGTGCCGGAGAATCGTCGATAATTTGAAGAGGAAGTATAGGAAAGAGAAGATCAAGGTTGAGAAATCTGGATTGGGTTCTTCAAGCAAATGGTCCTTCTTCAAGAAACTAGATATGTTGCTTGGCTCTTCGCCTAAATCAGAGTTAGGTTTAGCTTGTGGTGTTGATTCAGGAGAGTTTGTGTTTATGAACACCAAGGTTTATTTAGATAAATCTAATGGGTTTGATGAGATGATGGATAGTCCTGGTGATTCAGAAGACGACGACGATGATGATGATGATGATGAACATGATCGTGAGGTTGATTACGAGAGGAAGAAGTTGAACGATGCGGCTTCGTATAAGCTATTGGCGGATTCAATTGAGAGATTTGGGAAGATATATGAGAAGATGGAGAAGAGTAAGAAAGAGCAGATGAAGGAGTTGGAGAAAATGAGAGCTGATTTTCAGAAAGATTTGGAGTTGCAGAAGAAACAGATTGTGGAGAGAGCTCAGACTGAGATTGCTAGGCTACGTGAAGAAGAAGAGAATCATCATGATGGTGAGAGTGAAGATGAAGAAATGGAGAATGATTCTGATGTGAATCTCAGTGATTGAATAATTATAACTAGGTTTGTTTGTTTTAGATTCTAAAAAAGGTTGTTTTTTTTTTCGTTTTTGAGAATGCAGAACTGGTAAGTTTTGTAACTCGTGTTTGATTGGATATAAGTTTTAGTTATATGGATTAGTAGATCCAATCAATCTCTGTATTTGTTTCTTATAATCATTTTAATAAATTTTGATATATAACCATTCTCTCTAGTCTCTAAGACTAAACATCAGAGAAGCAAAAAAACTTAACAAGGGCTATAGATAGTTATGACATCGCCTTTACTTGGGGAACAGAGCAAGAGAATTTGAGCTCATGCCATAAGCAGAACAACGTGTCAAAGACATCATCTTCCTCGAATGTGGCGTTGTCGTTGTGGACAACTTGAGAGATACCGACCAATGTCTTGAGCCATTCTTCGTGCAGACTTGAGAATTCAGACCTTAGCTCACTCGACTTGAAGTTTTCTCCAATTGATCTTTTCATGGCTTGAGCTGCGACCGATGCTGTCTCAACCACTTGGTTTGGTATTCCAGCCATGAGGGCCACTTGAAGTCCGTAGCTCTCAGGACAAGCTCCCTCGGCTAGACGGTACAAGAAAACTAAGTCTTGGTCACAGCCGTGTGGTTCTTGGTTGGATCTTGATCTGAATGCGCAAGCCATGTGTTTCAAGGTGACACGCGGGTGAGACGAGAATTCCTTGGTGAGAGGGTGGTAATGAGTTGCAAAGAGCATCCGGCATTGGACTCTCTCTACCAGGTGACGAAAAACCTGAATACGTCATTAAGTTTCAGGGAACTGAAAATGAATGTTTTCTCGATAAAAAAGAGTATAAGTTTAAGGATAAGAGGAGGTTACAGAATATGCAATGGCGTATCCATCGAAAGTACTAGTTCCTCTGCCCAGTTCGTCAAGGATTACTAATGAATCCTGAGTTGCATTCTGAAGAACTGACGCCGTCTCAGTGCATTCTACCAAGAAGGTACCTACAGAAAAAAAAAGTTTCCCAATCAGACAAAACCTGTGTATCTGCCTTCTGTTAAAAGCACAGGTATACTTTGAGAAAGAAAAAATAAACATACTCTCTCCCGTCATGATTCTATCAGATGCGCCGAGCCTTGTGAAGATAGTATCTACGAGGGAAAGTTCACATGTCTCACAAGGTACGTAACAACCAAGCTGCACATATAAAAGAGGACATTTATTGTTATCATATGTAGAAAAATAGCTACTTGCGGAGAAAAATTGTGAGTTGTGTAACGAATGTGCCAAACCTGGGCAAAGATGACGGCAAGACATGTTGCACGAAGTAGAGTTGATTTTCCGCCCATATTTGGTCCCGTCAGTAACAACGACCGAGGATGAATGCTGCGGCTTCTAGCCTCACCAAGGAGTAAATCATTTGGAACAGGAAGTTGACCATCAGCTGCAACTGCAAATGGATGCCAAAGTCCTTGGATTTTAAGTATGGGCCCGTCTGCTTCCTGATTCTGATTTGTACTTTTTGATTCAGGAAAAAGAACAGGCCTGGCCATACTTCCAGCAGAGAGACTTGCAGCGATTGCAAAAGATCTCAGGACATCGAGGCAGCTTATGAAGTAAATGACCTCAGACCATTCAGTGGCTCTTTCAATAAATAGTTCAATAAGTATCGTGAGAGTTTCAGCATTCTCCTCTGTCATATCTTGGTTCTGGTACAAGATTGATAAGTTAGAGTTATATACATATCAAACCATATACCAAAACAAATTCGTATACTAAAAACTTTAAGAATAAAAAGCAAATTGTTTAAGTATCTCTGGGGTGTGAGATCATATCTAATCCATATGCTGATGATATCAACAATATGGACATACTAACAAACTATTCGGTTTCCTCCACTGGTGAAAGAACATGCATAATCAAATTTAAATAAATGAGCGTAGATCAAGGCTAACTATTGAGCGTGGGAACATGTCTTTGATCAGTAATAGAAATTTTGTTGCCAAGTATGAATTTCCAAGATAGACGGGCACCTGATAATTTGGAAAGTCGCTGTCTATGGCTGCTTCGAATTGAGAAAGGAATAACTCTAGCCCGCTTTTTCCAACTAATATAGGAAGTTTACAGAGCTTACAAAGCAATCTCATCATATTTGATTCCTTCTCTATAGCCAGCAACAGATCGATTCCACTTCTGAACCCTTTCACAATTTGCCCAAATGCTTTAACCTGCGGTGCAATAAGTTAGGGCCGTGTAATGGATAACCAGACATATTGCAAAAGGAGGGCAATCGTTCGCTAGACACGTAACGTTTAAGCCTTAAACAAATTATGGAAGGCATTATATTTCAGAAATCACGTGTTTGCTACTTACTCGTTGTTTCAGAATTTTCTTCCCAAGGAGAGCAGGCAAAACCGAGGCCGATGATTGAACGCTAGACTTAATGCGTCCGAGCAGTCTCTCTAAGTCTGGAATTTTATGGAGATACTGGCTAGTAATTTGCATAATTTCTGAGTTTGCTGTGAATTCTTCAACTACATCGAGTCTTTTATTGATGCTTCCTACATCTTTCAGTGGATGGCAGATCCAGTTCCTTAAGAGCCGCTTACCAGTTGGACTAACACAATTATCAAGATATTTGTACAAGGTCCCTGCAGAAAAAAGAAAAAATTAGCTAGTACTTACTAGATACGTACCAAGTATCAGAATATGAATATCCACTCCTGTTTCTACCCTTCATTTAAAGCTTTTACAGAAAGAAAAAAACATACACTTACCTAAAGGACCACCATCACAGCTATTATTGAATATCTCAAGATTTACCATCGTCTGGCCATCAATCCTGAGACAACCCCTGTACACTTGGTATGGATAAATATCCCCAGTCTTAAGTACATCTTCTAGCTGCAAGAAGATAAACCTGTAAGTTCCGAAAATTTTATTTGCTTAACTTGTGAAAGCAAAAAGCACCAAGCCAACCCACCTTCAGCCTAGACAGATGATTGATTAGCTCTCCAAGAGCACTAAGGGCAATATCAGATTCAGTTAGACCATTAACAGCGCTGTTCCATGATTCAGAGGAACCTCTAAAGTATCCGTTAGATTCTATCATATTTCTAACTCCACAAGCATCCATATCCCCCATTACTTGGGGTACTGGGGACAACTGTACCGCTGTTGATCCTATAAAAACAAAACACCGTCATAATCTTTATTAGAAATGTTCAAGAGATCTATCAGTTAGTGAGCAGCTAAAATAAGACAGATTTTCATGCATAGATCTGACCATCTAGCCTACATGATGATTTCGTAAGAGCATGTTTTCCTAAACTTAGAGTTGTTGCTTACTGAAAAGATACCTGTCAATGTATATTTCCTTAGAGCCTTTTGGGCTTCTCTTGATAGTCCTGCAATGTTTAAACATTTATGCACTTCAACTTAAGCAGTCTCATCTACCCTAAATTCTGTTTGACATATAACTGGGTGTACAAGCAGTTTACCTTTACTTTCATATACCACTTCCTTTGGAGAAACCTGGAAAAAAAACAAAAGGTGATTCTGAATTAATTTCTGCAAACCAAAAATATGCGCACGAAGTGACACAGCACACACAAGATACAGAACACACTTGCATACCTGCATCAGTAAAGCTCCAAGAGCAGCACATGAAGCATCATCGCTAATGGACCCGACCCAAAACCTCAAGGCAGCACAATCAACGAAAGCAAATCCATACACAGTTGAACACTTTTCTAGCTCCATTTTGATCTAAAGTCAAGATTCAGAAGCAAAGCCGACATCAATTCATGATGCAATGTAACCAAAGTCAATTCCTGAGTTACTACTAAAAAATTATTCAAATCAATGCTTTGCATTAATTTTATCATGATTAATGTATGCACTATAGTCATTCTAGATACGGATCCATTTACAAGGACTGATACTCTTTAAAATTCATAGAATCTTAAACAGAGCTTTAGTCTGCAGTTCTGTTAAAATTTATTTCTACGGAATCTCCTGCAAACAGCAGATCTTAACATTCTAATCCCAAATTCCTTACTGCTGGAAGGAAGATCGCTAAAGAAGGGGCAAGACTCCAATGCATTTCACTTCTATAAGACAAATAACAAACCTCTTTTATAGCAAGAAGATGGACGGCATCAGGCCCGATGTTACCCTGACTTGCTGTTGACGGAGTTAATACTTGAACTAGCTTCCTCGGAATTATCTGGTAATCAGATCAGAACAGCCATCAAGTTACTACAGTATGTAGCTAGTGCAGCAGAAAAAGAAATGATCAAGAACAGCACCCTCCTTGGCCTGTTCCCAGGATAACTTACAGTATTTGCACCCCTGGCTTTTGCTTGGTCAGATGTTTCTAGCTGCTCGATACGTCCAACTTTATATCTTCCAAAAGAAACAACAAATGTGTTTATACAAAAGTTGACTGGGCAGAACAACAAATGTGTCAATGAGAGCAGAAAAATAACTGTTCAAGTACGATTTTTTAATCCTGGTTGATAAGGCTTATAAACTGAGAACCGAGAAGAAAAGAAATCCTCGTTATCAGAATCCTAGCTGATGATGGCTGAAGAGATCTCCATCTTTTTAAATCCTAACCAAAGTGGTGGAAAAGAAAAACCACAAAGTATGACAGTTCCCTTACCCACGAGCTAATAGCTTTTGCACTGCATCATCTATCCCACTTTCAGAGATACCAACCTGGTAAAAAAGGGGCGTCAAATCTATAGACTTAATAGAAGCAATGAATCAAGCAGGCCAGATGTTTCAACTAATTTACCTGTCTGCATTTTCCTACACCGCTCATGGTCATCTTCCAGTCAAGTTCCTTGTGACCTACTTCTGCATCAACCTCATACAGCTCATAGAATTTTCCCTGAGAAGAACATAATATAGCAATATGTAAGTGAACCGATCATACTGAGGAAATGGATTGAACACTAAATTGATATTCACTAACCACTTTAAAGAAAAGCACAACATCCATATATTCACTCTTGACACTCCAATATTGCTTCTGCGAAGCAGACATTTTTTTGAAAACATCAGGTGGTATGTATAGTGTCTTCCTGTCGTAAAGGGGATCCTCAGGCCGTCTTCTACTAGCATCCCTGATCCGAGAAGGCTCAAGCCATTCAAATTTGGTCCCTTCGTTTACTTCTTTCTTCTCTCCACAAACCGGATCCTGGAGCATTTTCAGCCTTTTGTTAGAATCAAATAAAGGGACCTTATTCTCTTTGAAAGCCTTCCCATCCTCCAGAACTCGTTTCAGACGAGGAACCCTTGGACGCATCCCTGGTGTTTCTGGGCCAAGAACATCATCATCTGCTCCTACTTCTTCTACTGATCTTAGATTATCTGCCCCATTGACGCTAAAAGTATAGTCTCTTTCTTGAGGTTGACCAGCATTGGAGCGACATTCAGGAAAAACATTATCAAGCTTCTTAGATACAGACGAATCATGAAGCGGAACAACATTGTCTCGGCTCCTGAAAAATTCCAAACGATAATACAAGGCAGTAATCAGAATCTCCACCGCCAACAACACTATATTAATCTCCTCTTCTTCTAAATTAACATAAACAATCTTCCATGTAATGACGGGTTAATAGAATGTGAATCGACTCAAGAAATTTGAGCATATAACTATTATCTCCAGCTAATGATTCCAGAAATAAGAGAAACGAAGATAGTAGTACCTCTCTCCAGAACATTCTGGACCATCGACTTTCACAAACTTATGCATGATATCGGAGAATAGAGATGAAGCACCTCCAGCGGATTCAGCCGTCTTGAAGCTAGACGGCAAAACACGACGCGGAACTTTCTCCGGCGGAGTATCCGTTCCTCTGACCTCATCCACAGAAGTCGACACATTTCGTTCCACAGAGCGTACCGAAGCGTCGCCCTTATCATCCCGTTCCTTCGCAGTAAACCGTAATCCTCCTCCGCCGCTAGTAGCATCACCAGAAACTAAACCCTGAGTCGCCGGAGACGGCTTCTTGAAGAAAGACAAAATCGATCTCTGGCGTTGCATTTTCGAGAGTAGACTGAGAGAGAATGAGAGCGAGAGAGAGAATGAGAACGAGAGAGAGAGAAAGGATGTTTTTGAGCTCAGAGAAATCAAAAGGGGGGGAAAGATTAGCGCCAAACTCCTTAGGGTTATTTTTGTTGACTATCATCACTCTTTCAGGCCTTTATAACCGTCCGATTTACTTATATTACTGTGTACCGTTGGATATACCGAGACATCAAAATTTTTCACAACGCCACGTCACAATATTAGCACCCAATGAGATGTGAACACGTCATCCATTCCATTCGAAGAACTTTCCAGAGACGAAAATGGAGAAAAAAGATGATCGAATTCTCCAGAAACCAATCTTCCTATTTAAATGACGAAACGTCTTCTTCGTCTTCATCGTTCTCATTTTCAAAAGCTTGTCTCTACGTCATTATTTCAGCGTTTTCTCTCTCAAAATCAGCGACGATGCCGAGCAGATACCCAGGAGCTGTAACACAAGACTGGGAGCCAGTGGTGCTACACAAATCGAAGCAGAAGAGCCAAGACCTGCGCGATCCGAAGGCGGTTAACGCGGCGATCAGGAGCGGCGTCGCGATTCAGACGGTGAAGAAGTTCGACGCCGGCTCGAACAAAAAGGGAAAATCGACGGCGGTGCCGGTTATAAACACGAAGAAGCTGGAGGAAGAGACGGAACCGTCGGCGATGGATCGCGTGAAGGCGGAGGTTAGGCTAGCGATACAGAAAGCTCGGTTGGAGAAGAAGATGTCACAAGCGGATCTAGCGAAACAGATCAACGAGCGTACGCAGGTGGTTCAAGAATACGAAAACGGGAAAGCCGTGCCTAACCAAGCCGTGCTCGCGAAGATGGAGAAGGCTCTATGTGTTAAACTCAGGGGTAAAATTGTAAAATGATCAAAAAGATGTCGCATACCTTTTCGGAATTCTCATACTCTGATCAACGATTGTAAAAAAAGGTTTTAAAAATATGGTTTTACTTTTTCGTAAATGGAGAAATCAGGAGCAAAAACTGGAAAATGATCAAACGACATCGTATAAACTCTTATGTTAGTGGGTAGAGATGTCAAAACCGTGCTCGTCTGATCGTTTGGACAGTGCAAGTTATAGTCTAAATTGTTATGTTCAGTTTTGGTTTCGAATGTTGAACGCAATCAAATAATGCAAATCGGGTGGATTAACAAATGGAAATTAAGTAAATATTTATGTTTTAAATATTTTATAAAACGTTATACAAAAAAAAAATTATTTATATTTTATAATATTACAATAGGGATAGATGTTTTTATAACATATATATATAAATTCGTTTTTGTAAATAAATATATTTTTATATCATATTTTCAAAACACTATAGAATAATTATAAAGTTATTTAATATTATAATTGCTTTATAGTTTTTTTATATATATAATATAGTATAATTTTATTAAAAAAATTAGTATTTCATATATTCAGTTTTATATAATATATAAATTTTTTATTATTACTATATACAATTGGATGTTTTAAAATTTTAATTTGAAATTTGAAATATTTTCACAAAAATTACTTTGTAATTGGATATATATTAAACTAATAACAATTTATATATTAATTATTATTTTTAAAGAAATTTTTTTAATATTATTTTATTTTAAAATTTTAAGAATATTATAATAAAAACAAATATAATATTTATCACATATTTATACAAAAAAATTTAAGAATTATGCAGAACATTATTGGACAGCTGCCATAAATATATAGTTTTTGGTTTACATAAAAAATGAATTGTATACAATATATCAATGTTTTTTTTTCTTTTAATTTTATATTTTAATTTATATGAATGGCAAAAAAAATGCAGATAAACTTTATTTTCAATTTTTCTGCTTTTGTTCTCATGTACCATTCAAACTTTTTGCTGGTTTGGCTATTTGATTGGTGGATCACATTTTTGAATTAATTTGTAAAGAAAATAATTTATTTTTGTCTTTTTAATCATGTCTCTCTTAAAAAAACTGAAATCTTGAATTTAGTCTAACATAAGTGAAACAAACTCCAATATTTAATCAATAATAATTTAAACAAAAATAAAAAATTTAATCAAAAAGAAAATATAAACAGTTATTCACAAAAACAACAAAAATCAAATAAAAAATTACTTCCATAAAACGTCAGCCTATTGTCTATGTGTTCCCGTTCTGCAGACCTCTACATTGTCTCTTTCGATGTAGAGACAAACGTTCCAAATGATTTTATCCTCTCAATTATCAAGCCTCAAATTTTCTTCTTAAAATTTCTTACTTTCTCAGTCTTATTAGCTTTAACACGTAGGATATTCACGATTTTCGCTTTTCATAAGATTTAGAAACGAAAGATTTCAGGAACCTCTCTCTCTTCTCTCTCATGTATCTTTTAGAGAGAGAGGATCTCCGATGTATCGGAATTCTGTTTGTGACATATCTTCCGCTAATCGGATTTATCTTTCGGCTTTGTTCGATTTCGTCTTTCGGTTTGTCCGACTTTTGTTTTCTCTCCTTCCCTGTCTGATGAAAGTTGAATCCCTCAAGCTTATTGCAGTGATCTCTCTTTGCTTATCTTGCTTGAGTCATCCTTCCAAGAAGAATTAGTGCGGGTTTAATTGCTTCCAAGAAGAATTAAACCCGCACTGCACCGGATTTATTTCGATGTGGCACGTGGGTTTAGGTCCGTTTTGACATTTCGATGCTCAAAAAACCTAGACCAAACGGTATCCGAATGTCCAAATCTATTTTTACCAATGATCTGAGAAGTAAAACTCTTTATTTCGTAAATGGACAAAAGAGAAAAGAAAGTATTGAACAAAAAAAAAAGTACACTCTTTTATTGTTGATTAAGTTTGTATTGTTTGTTATGGAGAATTCTACTACATCCAAGGGGAATTGTGAAGAGGCATAGCGATGGATTTGACTTGTAGATAGCTATTGAGAGCGTCCATGCCGCTTTCACGACAATTGCCACTCATCTTGTAGCCACCGTAAGGCGAGTCAAGGTCAAATGCGAAGTAGCAGTTAACCCAAATGACTCCAGCTTTGATCGATCTCGAAACCGTGTTGATCACGTCTACGTTTTGGCTCACTATTCCTGCTGCTAAACCGTATTTCGTGTTGTTTGCGCATTTGATCCCTTCCTCTACCGTCCTGCGAAATCAATTTTAACAGACTTTAGAGTGCTACAGAATGTAATGAAGATTGAGAAGAGAAATTAGGGTTTTTTTTCTGTTTGCTTTACTTGAATTTCATCAAAGACATGACTGGTCCGAAGATTTCATCTTTGTATATCTTCATATCTTCCTGTAATCAACAAAAGTTAAAAACCCTTTACTTAAAACCAAGTGTATGCACGTTAGATTATGAGCTAATGGCCCAACACCATTATTCTTGGTGATCCATGAATCAAGAAATGTGTAAGTTACCGTGACATCTGCGAATATAGTTGGTTCGATGAAGTATCCTTTGTCTCCAATGGCGTTTCCTCCAGTTAATAAAGTAGCTCCTTCGCTTTTGCCATGCTCAATGTAAGAGAGAATCTTCTCGAATTGTCTTTTATCCACCTGAAAAAACACAAATAATCAACCCGTTTAAACTAAAATCTACTCAAAATCAAGATAAACCAACGTATTATTAACTAGTCATTCTTACTTGTGGTCCTTGTCGAGAAGTGGAGTCAAAAGGATCACCAACAGTCCAGGCTTTAGCTTTCTCAACCATCTTCGTCACAACCTTATCGTATATACCTTCTTGGACAAACACACGAGAGCTCGCCACGCAAATTTCACCCTACAGAATCAACCCAAGTATGTTTACATAACAACATCACCATATTTATTAAAACATTCATCGTTATTTGGCCTCTATGATAATAGACCTTGTTGTAGAAGCAACCGAGTAGTGCAAGCTCTGCGGCTTTGTTAACATCTGCATCATCGAATATGAGAAGAGGCGATTTTCCGCCTAATTCAAGGGACACTTTTTTTAGATTGCTTGTGGCTGCGGCTTGCATAATCTTCCTCCCAACATCTGTTGATCCCGTGAAGCTAACCTGAGCACAAAACACACAAAAGAAAATTCATAAGTTCACCACATACAACCAAAATCGGTCCTGAGTTTTTAGTGACCCGCAAAAAAAAGAAAAAATTAGGCCGTTTGTTTATAAAAACTTTAAATTCGTAATTTTTTAGAAGTGAATTTTTTAATTTTACCACTAAACTAAAATTCTATTAATAAAAATAAAAACCGCAAGCATATGTTGTTTTGCTTAGATTTAGGGTCGGGTCTGTATAGGACTAACATCTCATAAGATAGCTATTTACTTTGTCAATGTCCATATGAGAGGCCATGGCAGCTCCAGCAGTTGATCCAAATCCAGTCACTACGTTGATCACGCCATCAGGAAGTCCCGCCTGTTTGTTCAACCAAAACAAAAAAAATGTGTAGATTGTTAGTCTTATGTTGTTTAATTGCCTACACGTTTGTTATTACTAGAAACAATGTTCCAATTGTGTGTTTACTTCTGAAATGAGACCACACTTTTAGTGCTTTACGTATGGATGGTTTGTTAGTTTACGTTTACACATAAGTTATAGTTTTCCAAATGAATCCGCAACCTTAAATATCTTAAAGCCAAAATCTAGTATTAATTGTAAACGTATACGTAAACACAATATACAAACAAACAAAGAGATCATTTAAGAGAGAACTATTTAGAAAATGTCATTCTTTTCAAAATAAATTTTATTTATAGTAAATGCTGAAGATAAATCAAAGTGACATAGATAGACTTACTTCTTTTGAGAGATGACAATAGAAGAGAGCAGAGAGTGGAGTCTGCTCTGCTGGCTTGACCACCATGGTGCAACCAGCAGCTAAAGCTGGAGCCACTTTCATAGCAAACATAATACTAGGAAAATTCCAAGGGATGATGTGACCGACCACTCCAATAGGTTCTTTAAGTGTGTATCCGAACAAAGACGGACGTGTCATTCTAAGAGTTTCGCCGTGAATTTTATCCGCTGCACCCGCATAATACCTAAAATGTCCGGCTGCGGCCGGAATATCATTCAATTTTCCTAATTGGAACAACTTTCCGCCGTCAACCGCATCAAGTGCGGCCAATTTTTCGATGTTTTGTTCTATTAAGTCTGCGAATTTGTTGATAATCTTTGCTCTCTCCTGATCGGATTCAATCCACACAAAAATTGCTAAGTCAGAAGAATAGTATACTTTTCTAAAAGATACAAACTTAAAATCAAAGTAAACTTAAGTAGAGTCTAGAATATGGGTAAAAACGTTTTTCTTAATAACATGAAAGTGACTTAGTGACAACAACCGCAAAATAAGTCAAATCTCGGTCATTCAAAAATAAAATATATATGTATAAATAAGTAACGAGTTTACTAAGATGCTAACCTAATAAATACATATTTATTAGTGACCCACTGCGTACGGACCACATCAATCAGCAGATACCAATAATTTTTATTGGTTATAAAATAAATATATATATATATATCAATTATTTTGTTTGTAACAATAATTTGTGTAATAATAATTTGTTAAAAAAATCGAGTAGGTGCAATAAAAAAAACATGAGTAAAAGATGGGAACGTACAAAGCCAGTCATGCGAGGCCAAGGACCATGGTCGAAGGCGTGACGTGCAGCGTTAACGGCCAAGTCAACGTCTTCTTTGTCTCCTTCTGCTATTTTCGCGATCACTTCACCGTTCCTTGGGTCTATCGTCTCGAACGTTTTACCTTTAAGGATATTAAACCAGAAACTAAATTATCAATATATGCCAAATCTTTAACCCATAAAAAAAACAAATAATATATGCCAAATCAAACCAACCACCTTGACCCGGTTTAAACTTCAAATCACGAGTTTTTTACCACTTTTGTTTTTTTTCATTGATAAAGGACAAAACATAAGTAATATCACTACAACTTCTAGAAAGAGAAGAAAAAAATTAGAGAAGAAAATTATAATTTTTGTGGTTGAGAAGATAAATTGTCAGGGTGGACCAAAAAAATAGTAGAATATGTTTCTAGTCAGGACAAAATTTTATAAAATTTTGAAAATAGCAAAAATATCTGAGTTTTTGAAAATTTTCATAAGAAGACTTTATTTTTCTTTCAATGTATATATAGAAAAACATTTGAAGTAAATATTTGGATATATATAATCAAAGCCAAAATCAAAAATTAGGAAAGAGTTGAAAAACCACTTTTTTTTCATTGGTTAAGGTCAACGTTTTGAAGTTGTGAAAATGATTAAGGAATGAAGTTATAAGAAGAAAAAAAAGAGAAACCTGAGGCAGCATCAACGAACTGGCCGTTGATGAAAAGCTTGGTGAACTTGATCTCCGGTAACTTCGCCGTGGCGCCTCCGTTGCATTTGCTGTTCTTCTCCATTTCTGTCTTCTTGTTTCTCTCTCTCTATCTCTTTAGGGGACAGTGAAGAAGAAGGACAGAGAGGTTATTTACGTATTTATAATATCCAAGCCTCTCCATTCACACGTCAGCAAGGCAAGTGGTGTTTGTGTTTTGTAGCTAGGAGCGTGCATGCACGTGAAGATTATTAGTTTTTACTATTTTTTAGATTAATTTAGTAGATAATCTTAGATATAAGGGGGGGGGGTAATAAATTTTTAGTGTAAGTTGCTGATGCAACGCAAATTATCTATCTAATTTTTATTAGTTTTTTGTCTTTTATTTATTAATTCAATTGTTTATAAGTTTGTGTAATAAGTTATTACACCATGTACAAAAATAATAATTTAAAAAATGAATTTTGATTTTTTTAAAGATTTTGTCGGTTTTATAAAAAATAATCATTCCTAATTTGATTTTTATTCGGTTTAATTTAACAATTTCAATTTGATTATACTTATATAATACTTATATTAATTAATATATATATATGTTTATATGTATAATTTTTTAAAATTTTGTTTTTATTTTATTTTAGCTAAGATATAATAATTTGATCTATTTTTTTATTGACTCCAATAAATTGAACACCAGTTATTCAACCAATATACTTTATCCCAATGAAATCAGATTAAGATCAACAATTTAAAAATTCGATTAGTTGTCTTTTTACACTAATTAGTAGATCTAAATAAAATTTTAAACTCACTTTCTTCTTTATGCTTTTCATTTTTAGTATTTGTTTCGCTAATTCATTAATTTAAAAATATTATTATGTAGAATTATTGACATTGTCTTAAAGCTCTTCATACATTAATTATTATAAATTTTTTAATGTTTTTCCTATCATTTTAAAAATTCTTTACTAACACAAAAAATTTAAATATTTTATTAAAGTATGCCCAACCAGACATAAGAATAGAAAATAATTAAAATATATAGTAAATAAGAAAACAAATCTAAATAGTCTTAACAACTATGTGTTTGTTAAAAGTTTGGTAATCTATTGGTAATAGAAAATAATTAAGTTCAAATCGTTTTTAGTATCGTGTTTAAATTTGAAATTCCAAATGCCAACTCTGAATATTGGAAGAGATTATTGATTGAAGATCCAAAATTTTCATGGTCTTAAAAAAAACATAAATGCGTTACACAATAAATTATGAATGCTTTTTTTATTACAAAGCTTATCACTGCTTTGAATATAGTAGAAATGAAATAACACTTTTATATGTTAATCGGCGATATCGAATATATAGTCAAAGATAACAGTATCGAATTATTATTCAATGATTAAATTTTGTTGTATATTCTAATGTGTTTGATCAGTTACTAAAAATTGAGTTTGACCTTCATAATGATCCTAACTATACAAACTATTAATTATATTTATTTGTCAGCCATTAAGCGTGTGGTTATCCAAAATATAATATATTAAAATTACAAGAATTAAAATGTTCAATTTTTTCGTTTTTCTTAAAATTAAAATGTTTTTGATAACATTTTAATTTCAAATATCATGATATATTATAATTTTTATAAATTAATATTAATAATTAATAGAATTTAGAATTTAGAATTAATTTTTCGATTTAATCCTGAGGGTATAAAGTAAAACAAAAACAAAAAGCTTAGGAATTATAGGATCAGTTGCAAAAGATAAAGTAATCACTTTTCACTTGTCTTATGTTGATTATAACTATTGATCACTGTCTCGTTAAAAGGAACTTCAAGGTGCAAAAAAAGAGAGATAAAAGAATAGTGCGGTGGTCAGTTATAGGTCTTTCTCCCTTAAGACCCCTCCACTTTAAATGCGAGTTTTTATTTCACTGAAGTAATATTAATATGGCAATTTATGTTTGTTATTTTTAACGAGAGATGATTTGGGTTTTTAACACTCGGCTAAACTTCTCTAAAGTCAGGATAGTTATCAAATAACTTACTCAGCAATTTTTCAATAAAGTTGTGTTCATCTGCTCACTCAGATGGATCAGTTAGGTGATTCATCTAGATGATCTATCCAGATGATGCAGTTGGATGCTTTTCGTTTTTATTTTTGGATGAGCATTTGGATGATTCATTTGGGTGCAACTGCGTTAATTTAAGGCAATTTTGTAAACTTATATATCCATCCAAATGCATTAATTAAACTAAATGACTAAAATAGACATGTTTTTTAATCTAATCATATTTTTTATATTAATCATATTTTTTACTTTAATATTTAAGTTATGTTCATTTAGATGCACCGTTTAGAGTCACCCTATTATATCCAAAAATTTTAGATGAATTTTAAAAAACACCTAAATGATCCATCTGGGTGATGTGTTAAAACGCACTAAACCAATAACAATTCTTACTTTTACTCAGGTGAATCACTTGAGGCAAACAAACAGATCATAAATCTAAAAATATCATTTAACTAGCTAAATAAAAACAAATATCATTTAACTAGCTAAATAAAAACAATCAGTTGTATGATTGAGAAAAATTAATCTCTAACATATACCTACAAAATATATTTTTTTCTCAAATAAGAACCATTAGACACTACCACTTGATTACAAACCATGTTATAAAACCGAATCAAATTTATTTCGACAATTTTATGAGAGACAAAACTGACGATCTACTTTAAAGCCAAAAATTTAAACAAAAAGTATTAAACAATACAAAAGAAACTAAAAGGTGCTAGTTAATCACCGATCAAACCCAAACATAGCAAAAACCGACCACCATAACAAAGATCATAAAGCCTAACAGCAAAACCTGACAATAATAATGTAAAGGAATTTTCAAAAAAAAATTATCAAGCAAAATTATTTTCTATAAATAAATAAAATTTCTATTTGAATCATTATTTTATGTATTGTTTTCTGATCGTCTTCCACTCACATACACACATGATCAAATTTCAATCGAAACCAACAAACTATATAGTTTGATTTATTGTGATATGTAATAAAAATAAAAGAGTCAAATATATTTGAATCATGATTTATTGTGATATGATATAATAATTTTTACGTAAAAAAAACTACAAGTCAGGGTAAACGGCGGTCATCTCATTTCATTGGGATTGTAAGCTAAATTGTAAGCTTAACTAAAATTCTCAATTAGGAAAAAATGGGATAGTCTCGATGATCTTCTACCATTAAAATATAAAATTTGTTGAACACATGAAAGACCTTCTCAATTACGTATTTTATTTTAAGTATTTGAAAAAAAACTAAAACAAACAGATTAGGTAGCGTTAGCTGCGGTTATAAATCTTTGTTTCAAATTTTTATTGTTTTTCATGTTTGGATTTTATATTTTCTATCGGCTTATGTATTTTACTCATATATTTTATTTTGATCAAAAATATTTCAGATAACCAAAACAAAACTTATCAGGTAACATAACATAGGGATGGCGTGCCACTTGGGTCGTTTGGACTCAATTAGACGCGTCAAACTCTTCCAATTTTTGTAATTTATATAGCAAAAGATCCCAATTCCATTACTAATCTATATAAAACTCTATGAACCATGCATAACAAATACGTGTTTTATTTTATTTTTAACCTGAATATTTTTTTAGGTGGAATATTCAATTAATTTTTGCGATTATTGCTCCAAAGGATATTATATTTATTTTAAATATATGTCAATTAATTGTTTTATAAAGTTAAATATATATAGATGATATTTTATAAACCTAAAAAATATGGCTAAATCATGACACAATATTAAACATGTTTATTCAGATACAAATCAGAATAATCATTTTTTGGTTTTAATGTTAAATATTTACATAAATTTTGTGAAAATTAAAATCACCAAATATTATTTGAGTGTTTTCCAACCGTAAAAACATGTTTTGCTTTCCTAATTTATTTGGAAGAGTTGCAAAGATATAAAAAGTTATTTAACACTTTAATATCTTGCTTATAAGTTATAATACACACAAATAATATAGAGGCAGATAAGTTAATACATTAAAAATAAAAAAATCATGAGGAACTTAAAGAGAATTACTCTCACAAAAAACAAACATTTAATTAGAAAGTTGGATATCTTCTTTAAATATGATTGATGTACATAAATTTATAAAAAAATAACTTATGGTAAACTCTAGATAATAAATTTCCTTGAAAATAAATTGAAACTAAAACTAAATGAAATAAAGAGAGTTGAATAACTCTTGACCTCCAAATAAATGAATTTTAATTTTAATTTTGTCATTTTTTGTCACAAAATAAAATGATTATTTTGGTTTTTCTTGGACTTGTAATAAACTCAAAACAAGTTGGAGTTGATAGTTAACCTTACCAGTGGATTTATAAAGGCTTTCTTTGTTCATAACTTCATAAATCAGTCTATTTAGTGTCTTTTTAAGTTATTTGGATCATTCTTTTGTCATTAGTTTCAAATGGTAAATGCAATGCTTACTCTTGATCATTCTTATTGTTTTTCATGATCACATCGTCCAAAAATACTTTTTGCAATCAAATCATCTGTTTCATTAGCCATTCAATAAACAAATCTATAAAATATATAATGAAAAATAAATCCAAAAATAAATATCGTAGATAGTAGCGTAGATTTCTGTATGTATATTCTGGGAATTGAATCCAGATGAGAGATGATGAGTCCCATTAATCAAAATAATATCCTATTAAACAAAAAAAATAGAATACAGTATCCTGTATATTAAACATTCTAAACAAATTTGGTTATTTCGCGTACAACATTCTTAAAAGCGACTTGTTTTGAACTATATTAAGCATTAAAATTGAAATGTAGATGAAACATTAAAAAATATGGTTGGGAAATTACAGGAGGACACGACTGGGACGTTGGACTGGCTGTTATAAATTCTATTTATGAATGTGGCCACTGAAAAATAAATATTGTAACTAAGAAAATCTTAAATTTCCGACAAGTATGAGCTTCAAGGGATGGTATGACTTGCTGATTTGATATTACCATGACACCAAGTAGTCACTCCATTCATCAACTCGTTAGAGCTGGTAAAAACATTTATCATATCAGTTTTGATTCGATTCCAAATTTGTACAACTGTAGGTTTACAGAGCAAAAACCTAATCTAATTTAATATTATAAATAAAAATAAATCACAAATACTAACATTTAAAATATCAGATATATGTTTGGCTCAATAAAGATAGACACATAAATCATTTTTAAAAACATGGACAAAAAAATAAACATTTCACAAAAACTAAAAATATAGAACTTTTGTTTTGTATACTATTTGATTAATTAAACTATTTAACCGATATGTATATATATAGTATACATATGTTATTATTCGAGTTTAAATCTACATGTTACTAATTATATTTTTATAATAAAAAGGGCTGAACTATTTAGAGTAAAGAAACATTTTTTATTAAAAATTAATTCTTTTTAAATAATTGGATTAGATTTTCATATATGCATATCTATAATTTATAATTTTATAACTCGTAACAAACAAAAAATTATAAAATAAAATTAAAGATTCATATAAGAAACAAAATATTCTAATTTTACTTATCTTATATATTTATTAATTATCAACTGAGTTGTATCATATATTTTCAAATATTTTGATTTTTAGTTTCTATTTAAATTTATTTATTTTATTATTTAATTATATATATATATATATATTATTTTAAATGAAGAAATTCTTATATTATTTTTGATTAAATTATATTTATTTTTATCATATTTTTAAAAAACAATAACTAAAACAATTTATACATGTGGAAATTAATGTGTGTTTTGGTTGTTTCATCAAAATTGAAGACATTATATTTTTATATATACTTAATTTTTTAATTTAATTTGACTTTTATGTTTCTAACTGAAAAAAACATATATTAAAATTTAATTTATTGACTAATGTATGTTGTAAAATCTAATCGATTAACTGATATGCATAACGACAGTGTTAACTTTTTTTTTCTGGAAAAAAAATAATACATAGACTCCATATTTGCTCAAAATAATAACGATAGTGTTAATTAAAAATTAAAATCATCATATTTTATCTAATATTTTTGTTAAAAATGATTCATTATATACTATTTCATTTGTATTTCATTTGTAAATTCCTAATACCCATATTATTTTGAGAAAATATGGAGTCTATGTATTATTTTTTCCACTTCGGCGTCTGTCAATTGAATAATCCCGGATATGTTAAACTATCATCATTGCCTTGGTTATTTTTTCTCAACCGAAGAATAATTGTATTTTTTATTTTCTTTATCAATGGACAAACAAAATAATTGCAGTTTTAAAAAGAAAGTAAACGAGAGTGACGTCCAAAAAGGTGAAGAAATGCATATATAACAGATATATGATTTAATTAGAACAAATGACCCAAAAAGATATGTATGTCGTTATCAAAAAAGAAAAACTTTATATGCATGTAGATCATGCTTTTAAAATATTATTTCCAGCAAAAAAAATTGCTAAGATCTTGAACTTTATTTTCGATTTTGATTAACAAATCCAATATAAAACAGATAAAGGTCATGGAACCCAAGAGAAAAAAACAAACCAACTTATCCAAAAATGAATAGCAGATTTTGTAAAATTAGAGAAAAGAGTAATAATAATAAATTTATGGTTAGAAACATAGATCATTTATATGTTTTAAAAGAAATAAAACATAGATCATATATTATACGATGTGGCTCATTTCAGGATCACAACTTGCAAAATGGCAAAAGAAGAAACGTCACGAACGAGTCAGAGCTTTTAATAACTTATTACAGCATAATTTGAGGAAACCTTCTAGAACGAGATTTGTATGTGTGTCTGGTTAGAAACTGTGTACAGCTTAAGCAGAAGACACGTTACACAACCAGGATCGTAGTATTTGCGTAGGACTTGAAAAACATTGCAAAGAGCAAACCAAACACAAACACCAAAAGGGTCAAAGAGTTTCTGAGATAAGACGATGACATTAGCAAAAGCGTTTGTGTTTAGTGTGTACATTAACGGAATTTGTCATTTTCAGTGTGATTTAATTTTGATTATTGAGCTCTAAGTGTTGTTACGTATTCATACATGTGAATACGTAGTATGAATGTGACAAACCACATTAAAGTAGCAGTCCAAATTTGTGTGTTAGAAAACAACAAAATATGACAGAAAAATTGTGGAACACATGTATACAGCTCTTGTCTCGAGTCTGGACCCATCGATGCACCAATTAATCCATTTTTCAATGTAAACCTACCTAACTACACATTATTGTTTTTCTCACAAACCTAGCGTTACTTCTGATCTCTCTTTTATTTAGGGTTATGAATATACAAACAACCGTCTCGTCTTCGCGACGATTTCTTCAAAATTATTGATCGGAGAATGAAGAAACATTTTCCTTGCTAGGTTAGAAATTTCTTGATTTTACGGATATTCTTGTGTTATAGAAATATTCTCGATTTTACACATGTTTAACCTTTTCTTTACCATGTATTATCACTTTAGTGAGAATAATATTCATCGGTTTTCAATTAGTTATAATTTTGATATTTTTATTTGAATTAGGTAGTTTCATGCGCTATACACATAAATAATAATAATTAAAATTTTAAATTTAATTTTTTTGATTTAGTTTAACAAATTCTTAATTTGATTCTATTTTGGTTTTCAGTTTTAGTGAAATCAAGTTAAAATAACGGTTTTCCATTAGTTATAATTTTTATATTTTCATTCGAATTAGATGGTTTCATGCGCTATACACATAAATAATAATAAAATATTATTATTAGTTTATTTAAATATGGATCTATATTTTTTTATCTTAGATTTTAGCTTTGCCAGTTTTTTAATAATTAAAATCATAAAATTAAAATTTTAATTTTTTTTATTTAGTTTAACAAATGCTTAATTTGATTTTATTTTGGTTTTCAGTTAAGTTTTAGTGAATCAAGTTAAATAACAGTTTCGTTTTATATTATACTTATATTTAATAAATATATTTTAAATATGTATATACCTATATTTAATTCTAATAATTTTTTTTTGATTTGGTTTGTTTGGTTAAAATACATTAAACCAATCGAAAAAAATCGAGTTATGTCAATATGCCGACCGTCAATCATTCAGCCAATCGCGATTGAAATCCGAATAAACTCAACAATTTAAACTTTTGATTAGTCATTTCTTTACACCAACTAATAGATCTAAATACAAATTTATATGTTTAACTATTCATAATACTTTGACTTTCGGTCAATATTGTATTATTTTATTTTTAAAATGTATTTACAGTTAATTTTAATAAAAATTTATAGATAATTCTACAAAAATTTACTACATAATCTTTTAAATCCTAATTTAATGTTGCTATATTTGCAATTATATTATTTTTAAAATTTTGATGATGATAATATATATGAGTTAATTAAAATATGCTGCTAAATATAGTTATTAATTTAATTTTAGGATCTTGCTAAATATCTATAAATTTTATAATTGAAAAGTGTACATATCATAAAAAATCACAGAATCGAAAATCAATTAAAACGGTTAATTTATTAAAAGCTTGCTTAGACCTAAAAGGATGTATGATCCTTGGCCCAGAAGGCCAGAACCACTTAGTTACCAAAAATAAAAAAATCTGAAAGACTGAAATTTTCCTGCCCATAAGCAAACTAGTTGCCCAACAACACCTAATAACGCAAAGTGAAGTCACACAAATACATAGTTTCTCTAACTTAAACTGTAAAGCAGCTGAAAAACAGTGCGTAAAATACATATAATTTGCTTGTAAAATTGTTTGCCAAAAGTGAGATTATTGTTGGGGATGGGGTGCGATCACCGGCCCAAGTTGGCCCAGATCAGAACCTTTGTCAGCAGGTCCAAACGTGGTCATCTCGACCTCGGTAATGGCCTGTTTAGCTCTCAGATGGACCAGCGAGCGAAATAGCAGCAGAACCGAGGTAACAATATTACTATTGTAGCTCGGCGCTGGAACAGATAGGGAGTCTATCAACACAAAACCGAGACGTGTCGACACTTTGGTGAGTGGTTCGAGCTGCTTCCATTCACCAAGCACGATGAACAAGGTCGGCTCTCCATCTATAAAAGGAGGAAGAAAGAGCGACATAAGGACGCTTTATCAAACCTAAAATCTCGACTCAAACAGTGTTCCGATCTCAACTCTGAACACTATTCCGACTTTGTACCATACCCCCTCAAACAATTACTGCATCAATAAACACAATAATCTTTTTGGAATTTTAACTTTAAAGATTCTGAATATGCAAATGTAAGTTAGGTAGAGGAACAAAAAGGTAAGCAGCCATGAGTTCTGGAGCTTCCACTAAAACACTTTGAAGTGAAAGACTATAGCAACATTTAGAGAAATGAGATTTCTTACTACTACTTATCGGGTTGTCTTCCTTTTCGGGGTCGTCTCCTGTTCTCTTCCTCTTCTTCATCATCTTCTTGAGGATCATAAGGCATTGGAGGAGGCAAAGGTGTCTTCATACTTGTTATGAACAATCAAGTGATTTAAGGAACAAAACAAAAAAGAAAAGTCACCTCAGGGGCCATAGCTACAACCTGCAACTGTTTCCTTGTTCTTTTCTGCATCTTGTGGCTCAGAACGAGACGAGAGAGGGACATCGATTGTGGCTTAGAATGTCCCAAGGGAAGATTCTGCAACGATTGCTTTGGAATATGTTATTGTTTCTAATCAAATTTGCATCAATAAAAACTTATAAGCATCAATTCTTCAAACTTCAATTTGATGGAAAGAGCTCAGATATGAACCGTTAAATGATAGATTCGATTCGACGGTTGAGATCAGTTTTGTGTTTTAAGGTTAAAAAAAAGAATTAAATGTTGACAGTGGGATTTGAACCCACGCCCTTTCGGACCAGAACCTTAATCTGGCGCCTTAGACCAACTCGGCCATATCAACTTTTGATGGCAGCACTTTCTCATTAAACAACTTATTCAAAAGATGTCTTATGTTTCTCAGATTGTTCTCTTTTTGCCTTTAAACAAAGCAAAATCCATATCTATCACTATTAAACCCAAGAGTGACAAAGAGCGTGTGTTTCTAGATTCCATCGAATTTTAATATGTCCAGACATTTAACCTTTTTTTTAATTAGTGGAGTGTTTGTTCCCACTGAACGTGGCTTGATCAAGTCACTAAACACAAAAGGACAAAATAGTTGTGGACTCCGTTTCAATTTTGTGGAGTGTGTTTGTTCAAGAAATCTACGATTTATAGTTTAACATAACTCTACAGTCCCAATCAGTATATATATTTACAGTATATGCTAAATTTTATTCTAACATAAAATTAATGTTAAATTTTATATAGAAATTAACAAAATTAAATTAAATTATATTTTGATCTATTCTCTGTTAGTCAAACATTTATAGAAAATGACATGTCTATCACAGACATTTACATATTAATTACTGAATATTTTTTATTAATCTAGTCATGTAAATAAAAAAAAGTTATCTATTTAATAAAAATAACGTTTTGATTCATTGATTTAAAACAAAGAAAACAAAAACATATACATTTTTCACAATTCAGCTAAAATGACGGTTATTTTCAAAAAATTTAAATAAATTTGTGGTAAAATATGATTTCATACATATATTAAATATATATAAATATAATAATAATAATTATTGAGACTGGGTAGTTATGTTGACATATGAGTTGGCTAATTTCTCGTGTTTGTTTCCATGCCCCCCTTCCCCCAAACATTTACTTTGAAGGATAAAAAAAATATAGAAGGACTCTCAAGAAATATATATTATCAACCAAAAGATAACATTAACAAAACAAAAGTAAACGACGGAGTAAAGAGAAAACTGCACGTGATCGAAGGACGAGTCGACACGTAACTCTCATGGGCTTTGTGTATCAGATCAAATCCATATCTGATATCATTCAGCGACCAAAGCGTTGTCTTCGTTTTCTAATTGCAAGTATGTTTCCTCGAACATTCGTCTTCTAATATATATGATGTAATTTTAAATCATTCATATTCGATAGTTATGTGTTGATTAGTGTAATTGTAGTTTTTAAACATGTTTTTTTTTACTTATTTTTAAAAAATATTTGTATCTGGATACTTTGGGTCGAGTTGTATAAGTTATATATGAGTATCCAAATTCTTATAATTTGTTAATCGTGATATTATATGTTAGTGATGAGTTTTGCATTGGTACTTAAAGCTCATCTTAGACTGGAGTTCGACCAATCACGAAAAAGACTTAAGAATTTATAGATTTAGGTTGCCTAAAGAAAAAAAAAGATTTTTAAAAATTCCTATTTTGAAAGAAAAAAAGACTAGAAAGATGTTTTGATAAAAAAAGAAAATAATTGCGTAAATTCGGATATAAAAAAGAAAAGGAGATTGAAAATAAGGATTATCACAAATTCATCAGATAAATAGAGAGCTAAAAGAAAACCCTAATCAAACTTTTAAATTTCAGTTTTTCGTATTCATCTTAAGATCAGCGATTCTAGCGACGATTTAATTTCTTTTGTTATTTTTAGTTTCTTGAATCAAATTAATAAAAAAATTTCTCTTTAAACCCACAACTTATTTTCGTTAAAACATATACATGAAATTACAATTTAACAATAGACATATGTTCTTAATTAAGCTTCTATTTGTTTAGTTTTTACTCAAAAAATTTTTTCTTGAAGACGAACTCTCAAATGATTTAGGCCCAACATATATATTAAAATCAAAACTTTATAAAGAATCAAATCTCAAAATAAAAACCTTATTAAGACTATGTATCGCAATAATGCCAAACTGTGAGCAAAATACATATCTTGCAATTCTAGAAGATGGCCATTACTTAGTGTATAACATGTACTATGTGTCTCTTTTGATTTATGTATATTTTTTTCTATGTGTAATATATAACATGTACTATGTACTATCTCTCTAGGCAAAGGAATAATGAAAAATAAGTTTATAAAATTTAAATATCTTGCCTCTCTCTAGGGTGCGCTTTTCTCCCTATGACATATGAAATGATGTATAAATTGCCTAGAAAACTAATTGTTCCGTACTACATCACTTTCTAATAATATTCTATAGTTTTTCCTTAAATTAATACAAAAAGTTATGATCATATATCTGATTTAACTAGCATAATAAATAAATTATCCAAAATTTTTTTTAATAGGTTCAAGCTTATGGTTTGAATTGTATCATCAGTAAAAACAAATTGATGGTATTTTTAAAATAACAGTAAATAATCGATTATATATTTGACGATTTTTTATGTAAAATTATGTAAATCCGTCAATAATTTTATGAATATGTTATTTTATATATTTTAGACTAATATTTTTGTATCACTAATGTTTTTATATTTTTCTTAAAGAAAAGAAAACAACAACAATGCAATGAGTAAAGAGTACAAAAAAAAAAAACAACTGGAGTAGTGGTGGTGTGTGTGCATCGCCAGAAAGTTTCTACATAACGTGTCAAGTAACCATTCGTTAGTTTCCGTCAATAAACCAGTGCGAACCACGCGCTCGTGTCTGAAAATATCTCCACACAAAAAAAATACACAATGGCTGGGACCAACCAATAACTTGCCACCTAAGTAAAAGTAATTGATTCTAAAAGCCTTTCAGGCACCTGCTGCATGGGCCCCACATGAGCGCCAAAACAAGAACTCGCCACGCTATCACAAAACACTACTACTTATACTACTTTATTCTCATCGATCTCGCCTCCTTTGTTTTCGTTCAAACAACAAAATATTTGAAGTGGGGAGATGTGTCCCCAAAATAATTTTGATTTATTAATGCTTTTTTTGGTTTAATAGTATAAGTTATGAGAACAATTAAGATTGACAATTCAAATTATTCTACAAATATTTATGATAGATATATCGAATCACGACAAATCACTAATTTTGTACGAATTTAAAAATTTTATATGATTTTTTTCTATTAATCTAGAAAAATTATATTTTTTAAGTATTGGATTTCAAATTTTTAATGTAAAAATATTAATATTTTTTTAATCAGCTATTAAATTAAAAAAAATTATAATCTTATTACTGTTTTATATAATTGTTTTTGTTATAATTTTAATTATAATCAAAATAGGCAAATTGAATGTGGAGTTGACAAAATTTTTGGTTTTTATTAGTAATCTTTTACTGTTATTGTTTTAGTTGTTATTGATCACAAAATTAATTTTACTTTGATTATTATATTTTTAATTTTATATTTTATCTCTCTCTAAAGAATTCATATACTATTTATTATGCATTTTCGTTTTTTTATTGTTTCTCCTGTACTTGTTTAATAATTTGTTATTGAATTCAACTATTTAACTTGTGAAAGTTTTCAGTATCAGTATAAAAACAATATTGTCGCTAGCTTTTGATATCAGACTATTAATTAAATAAACGATATGGATTGGCTAACCACATTTAGTGATCATAGTATTATTCATTGTCCAAATAAAAAAAGTTGTAAGATTCGATTAAAAAGGAAATATATACTAAAAAAAGAAAAGTGAGAATTAAAAATGTAAAATGGAACACTGTCTCTCACTGATTCGAGGAGGTCATTGTCTCTTAGGTTATGCCGAATTAAGGACCATGCATTGATGCAATATATATTATTATAACACACGTAATATGTGGTTAGCATTTGACCCACGTCCTCTTAGTTAAGTCTATATTAATTTATTCAATATTTTACTTTGAAAATTTTCAAAGATCGCTATTAGATTTCGTGGTGGCTGAAAAAGTAAAATAGTACTGCCTTTGATGCTTGTGATTTTGATTGGGACTCAGTGTTTTTGATCCTTAACCAAGTAATTTTTGTCCATTCATGTGGTTTTTCTATTCATTAAATTTTATAATAAACCTTTCGAGTGCAACACTTGTGGCTATTTATTACGAGAGTCCACTATATTGAATGTTGATTTCAGAAGAATTAAATTGTCATAATGTTAAATTTCATTTGCATAAGAGCGTAGGAGTTATCATGAAGATATGTGACTTTTTAACAAAATTGCACTCTATCATAGAGAAACCATACCAAATTCAATTCATAGCATGTGTAAGATTAAATTTAGGTAAATAACAGTTTCACTACATAATCTACCATTTTTATCCTTATTTTTGAATTCCAAAAATATACTAATCAATTATTTTTACCGCCGCACCGCGCCTGGAGTTTCCTCTTCCTCTTCAACCGCCGCCGACTTCGACTCCTGCTGTGTATGAAGTAGATCTGGGCTTCTACCGCCGCCGACTTCGACCAGATCTGTGGTTATAGCCGCCGCCGACAAGAATAACGACCACCGCTGACCCAGATAAATGACCGCCGCCAACCCGGAAAGAGAACCGTCGCCTAATCAGCTTCTCCCACCGCTGCCGAATCAAACGCCACATCGCAGAAGATATCATGCCACATGTCACGTTATGATTATATTTACACCAAATAGTGTTCTTCGTTCAGCTATTAACGAGTGGTTGCAACAGTACCCTTTTTTCTTATGTTGCCTGTCGATAACAAGCATGTTGATTTTGTTGTGAACTTGGGATTCATTGAATAAAACATGGGGAAAGAAATATAGAAAATCAAATAAAAAGTGCCTTAATCACTGAGAAAATTTTGTAGTACTGTTTTTTTTGTCACGTGATTTTTTGCATTGATTTATGTAGTCTTTTAGTCTAGGTATCTTATATAGTCTTCTAAATTCAAATGTTTTTATAGCTTTTAGATTTTGAAAAATTTTCAAACTATCTGACTATAATAAAAAATGTAGACGACTTTTAGGCAGTTATCCTCGTCTAGTATAGTTGACTATAATCAGGATGTAGTTAATAATATAGCCAACTATTTTTATCTGTGAAAATATTATAAGTAACAAAACAATTTTTCAACACATTGCAGGGTCACATGGAGTCACCACAATATTGCTAATACAGCTACATGCTTCTGGTGCAATTGCATATGTTTCCAACTTGGATGAAGAATATGTCAAAGAGGCGTGCAAGAACTTTGGCATAAAGCTTTTTAAGAAATACATTTCTCCTATCCCACTAGCTACTTCAAGATGAACAATAAGATTTCAGAACCATTTAAATATGTTTTGTAAGACTATGTAGGATTTCTTAATGGCACCGCTTGGATCTATTTTAAATTTTTTGGGATAAGGAAAGATTACTTATGTTATTTCATTCAGCTTTTAATTGATAATATAGTTACATATATTTGTTAAATAGTTCACTTAATAATAATGTTACGATAGTTAAATATACAAAAAATAACCATTTTCCAAAAAAAACAAATGAATGAAAGTACAATACGACTTACTTCACGTTTATTATTAAAAATGATTCCAAAAGTATAAAACAACATAGATATTGTCATTTAGTCCTCTCAAACTTGACAATCAATTAGATTCCAACAGCCGGATCTTTAATCAGCATCTTACAAGATGCCTTGTTGTGACCTCGACGGAGACACCTTGTGCATAGACGAGCCCTCTTGTTCAACGGACGCTAAATTATAAAGAGATTATTCAAAACAGCAAGATTGTTAAAAAAATAGCTAACTATATTATTAATATAAAGTCAACTATAATTATGAACATAACGAACTATTATTAATATAAAGTCAACTATAATTATTGTGGATTGCATGTATTGTCATCTTCACTTTAAAAACATCTTTGCTTCTGTACACCCTTCCAACATACACTGCATCACCTTCATAATCAAAATCATATAGAGCTCTGAAAAAGAGAGAAAGAGAGAGAGAGAGAGAGAGAAAGAAAAAAAAATGGAGGACGACAATAATAATAACACCAACACAAACGTGATCGCACCTTTTGTTGTGAAGACATATCAGATGGTCAACGATCCTTCGACCGATTGGCTCATCACTTGGGGACCTGCACACAACAGCTTCATCGTCGTTGACCCTCTCGACTTCTCTCAACGAATCTTGCCTGCTTATTTCAAACACAACAATTTCAGCAGCTTCGTTCGTCAGCTCAACACCTATGTAAATTCATTCTCTTCTTACCATTATCAAACTTCTACAGTAACCAACTATGATCGGTGTTAATAACAGTTTGCTATTTATATAATTTTTCAGGGGTTTAGGAAAGTGGATCCTGATCGGTGGGAGTTCGCGAACGAGCATTTTCTCAGAGGGCAGAAGCATCTGCTCAAGAACATAACGCGTAGGAAGCACGCTCGGGGGATGATGTACGGTCAGGAGTTGGAGGACGGCGAGATCGTGAGGGAGATCGAGCGGTTGAAAGATGAGCAGAGGGAGCTCGAGCTTGAGATTCAGAGGATGAACCAGAGGATCGAAGCGACGGAGAAGAGGCCGGAGCAGATGATGGCGTTTCTCTACAAGGTCGTCGAGGATCCTGATCTCCTCCCGAGGATGATGCTTGAGAAAGAGAGGACGAAGCAAGTCTCCGACAAGAAGAAGCGCCGTGTCAGCGTCACGGTGAAATCAGAGGAAGGGACAGAGGAAGAGGAGGAAAACGGAAGGTTCTTTGGTGTAGTTTCACCGTCTCCGTCGCCGCCGGAGAGTCTTTACCGGACTCAGTCGCCGGAGAGTAGTTCTATGGGATGGGTTGTTCCGATGCAGAGGCCTAGACAGTTTGGTAATTACAACGAGACCGGTCTGGTGACTAACTCAATGATCTCTACTTCGTCGTCATCGACGTCGTCATCTTTAACGTCGACGTTGTCGTTGCCGGAGAGCGTAAACGGAGGAGGATGTGGGAGTATTCAGGGAGAAACAAGGTACAAAGAAACGACGACGTTTGGGGGAGTTGTAGAGTCAAATCCACAAACACCGCCTTATCCGTTTTCTTTGTTTCGAGGTGGCTTTTAGACTTTTAGCTTCACATGATATATGATCTTTGGTTCTTGTTATTATTTGTTTTTGTTTTATTTTTAATATTTATAACAAACCAAAAAAAAGGACAGATCGATAGTTGTTAGTTACGTGAGTATTAGGACAGAGAGACAGAGTCAGGAGTCATATCGTTTTATAGAAAAGTTGATAGTCTATAATTTTGCGATTATATTGTTAAAAAGTTCATATGTTGACTTTTTCTTTTTTTGAAGTATTTTCAGGGGATTTGTAATTTATTCACACTTTGTAATAAAAACAATTTTGATCTTCTTGATTGTTTTGTGGCTTTCGAATTAATTAGAGCTATTTCTCTACTTTGTAATAAGAACAAAATAGCCTTACTTTTCTTTTGTCGGCAAATAGGCTTCACTTATTTGGACTTTTAGATTCTTTTATAATATTATTACTTTAAATTAATAATTTAATATTTTAACTTTGTCCAAATGTCTTTCTGCTGTACCGTTTATTATTCGTTAATCGCGCTTTAGTGTCCAAGCCGTTCTTAGTTCATATTTTAGAGTCGGCTGTGTTTTCTAAATAAATACAGAGCAAATTACAGAGTTTGATAAATCAGAAAAATAAAATCCGAGTGTTTTATGGAAAACTAAAATTTCTGAGATTAAGGGAAACTAAAGTTGAGATGAATCAATTCTCCAAAATCAATCTAAAAAACAAATGAAATTTCAAAACCGAAAATTACAATTCAAATGACTTTAATACAAAAAATCAACAGAAATTATCGAAAAAATAGGAAAAGCGAAAAAGAGCAGCAAACACGATATAACAAAGCTTCAAAAACGCAACAAAAAACAACTACAACCGAAACCAAAGGGGTAGTGTTATTGTGGCTCTTTAAGGTGAGGCGTGTCGTTGGAAAACTGAATTTAAGCTGGACCTTAAACGATGAGTCTAAAGAACATGATAAGCTCCAACGACAAATGGAAAAGCTACTAACCGAGGGACATGTACACTCAAGTCTTAGTCCTTGCTTTCTACCAACCCTTTTGATTATGAAAAAAGAAGTGACTTAACACATGTATGTAGAAAACAGAGCACTTAAAGAAATTATAGTGCATTATAGGTTTATGATTCCGTGTCTTGATGATTTCTTGGACCAAATTGAAAATGCATCTACTTTTTAAAAATTACACTTCTAAAATTGTTAACATCATATGCATATTGGCTTGAGAGAAACAAAAAAACATTTTTTAAAATGTGGAAAAGACGTTTGAGTGACTCGTAATTATCTTTTGGTTTGTCAAATGCTCGTAGTACATTTATGAGAGTTATGAACTAGGTTCTACGACTAGTTATTGGATTGTGTTTCATGGTTTATTTTGATAACATCCCTGATATTTAGGGTTCTTTGAAAGAACATCTCAATCGTTTTTGTAAGTTATGTTGGTGCTTCGTGGTAAACAATTTTTTAAATCATAAAGCTTCGTCAAACTTGGGTAAGACATAATTAGTTTAGATTTTGAATCATGTATTTTGTTGGCAAAAAAAAATACTCTATTTTATGACAATCCGGATGACTATTCAGGATTCTTGCATTACCTGTCAGCATATCCACTTTTGTATTGCTTACGCAGAAAATTAAAATGAGAAACAAAGTAGCAAAATATTATTTGCATCGTTGGAACTCGTTCAAATAAATTGTGAAAACATGTAATTTATGTGGTGCATACACAATCTTCATTAATTTCAAACAGTCTATAGCAAATGTCACGTTATTTTGATGATATGCGCTCATACATTTTATAGATTTTATAGAATTTATAGAACATATGAATGTTTTAAATTCAGCATAAAAAAAGTGAAAGACTACATCTTTTGTTTTTTGCCTCCATCCATCCATCAATTCCATCATTATGACATCGTTTTTCTTGAATCATTAATGTAACACCAGAAACTCTGCTGAGATATAATTGACTCTTGAATCATGATTACAAATGCAATTTTTTAAAAAGACATTGTTCTGCATTTTTTATTTTAAAATGCATTGATGGATAATTCTAAATTATATATAGACTTTCATCCACGACCTGTTCATGGACTTGTGAAAATAAAATGTAAGAAAAAATAATATCTTATTTAGTGGTTATCTCAAATAATTGAAAAATTTACCCAAAATTTCTCAACTATTTAAGATATCCACCTATTATAAACTTTTTTTATATAAAAAACCATAGATAGATGTGGTCTTATAACTCACATGTTTATAGCTGATTATTAAAAGCAGTAGAAACATTGCCTATCACTTGTCGTAGTTGAGACGCCCACTCAGATTCAAGCATATCCCCCTAACACGAGTAACGATCCACTTTTAGCGTCGCCTAAAATGATTTGTGCATTGTCAAACTTTATAGAAAGTGACAGTTAGCCACGAGACTTTGGTCGGGCCAAGACGTTTCGAACACTCATTGGGTTTAGAGATTTAGAGAGAGTCTTGAACAACGATTGATTTAATTGTACCGGCATGGACCACCTGATGTTCCTCACACATGGACGTGTGTCGACACCAGATCTATTTATAAGATGTGCTGGTCCCACAGCAATACTGTCGGCTCTACGATACGCATACATCAAGTAAACTGTAGCAGTTTTTGCTGTTGCTCAGTGATCAACTACGATTGTTTCTTTGATGTTTTGAAAGTTGTAAAGATTGAAACTTTAATAAAATTTTAAGATCTATAAATCATTTTTATAGAGTTAAATTATCTATTAGTCATTATCAGCAAAATCTTAATCTGTTTTAAATCTAACCAAAATTATTTGAAACTATGTTATTTACACTATTTATAATAGTGTTAAAATTCAATACTATATTTTTTTTCTTTTTAACATTCCACGTTATGTACTCTCTCGTCCATCTAATAATTCAACATTTAAATCAACTTTAAATTTTACGATAATTTTATTTAATAAAATTTAACATCTTATCCCACCTTTTAATTTGTATTTCTTTTTTTTGTTTACAATATTTTAAATTATATATCAATAATTTAAGATTCTAAAATTGATATTTATTTGAATTTGGGTAGAAAAATAGATAATTATTATAATTTGACGTAGAATTATTGTTGAGATCTATTTGACAAAAATATGTTAAATGATACAAACAAGAGTTCAGATAGAGATAAAAATCTCCAAAATAACAATTACCGAAAAAAGTAAACATATGTTATAGTTTAATAATTTTTTTTTGTGGCGGAAAAAGTTATACTTTACACGTTCAATGTTTATCCATAATCTTAATGACCTAGATTTTTTTAGTTCAACTTAAATGAATCCACATAATTTACTTTGGTTTCTAATTAGTTCATTACACATTTTCAAATTTTCCAACACCTCTGATCTTAGATTTGTTATATTCTCATTACATGTCTAATGTGTCATAGTTCATTTCAGAGTATCCAGATTTTTTTTGAAGTTGATTAGTTTTAGATTGTTTCAAAACATATTATGACAAATTTTCTTTTAAACTTCTCGTCAAACATTCTCCAACTTGATAGAAAAATAACCAACATATCAATCCTTGGCTAGTAATTTTCTTCTGAATTCGAATATATTAATTGGAAATGGTCTAGTATCCATATAAAACAAATATGATTAGCTAACAAAATAAACTATTCGTTACAGGCCATTAGTAATCAGAGTAGGATTTCGTCAAAATCAAAGACGTCAGATTCAATATAAATGGAAATATATACCAAAAAAAGAAAGGAGAGAATATTTGAAAAATGGAAAAGATTGAACCGTCTCGCCAATTCGAGGAGGACCAATGTTTTGATGCTATAAATTGTTGTTTTATTCAAGCCATTAAACTTTTATAAGGCACCTAACGTGTGGTTAGCATTCGACCCACGGCCTCTTTAAGTTAAATCTACATAGTTTATGTACATTTTTGCATTAGGATATTGAATTTCTCAGTGGTGGCTTAAACAATGAAATAGTGCATTTCGGATATATGATGTGTGGTATTTTGATTGGATTAAAGGTTTCTATTCGTTGTCCCTTAAAAGTGCTTTCTTTTAAAAAAGTTTATAGTCTCTATAATAAAGTACTTATTGTGATACTTAGTGCCAATTCATTTATTTATATTAACGTCTTACCAAATCAATATCAAAAGAAAGGGAAAAGACATCAAAATAGTTCGTTGACTAAGTTATATATTGTTCTTCTTTTCGTTTTAAATATTTCCAAATTATAGGTCTAGTAGAAACATAAACCCTCAGATAATTCTTTTTAGCAAACAAAATAGCGGTAATGATACTGAAGTATATAGAAAAGGTAAAAGGTAATGTAAAATATAGGGGTATTGATAAAATTTAGTTAAGTTAACTAATTTTACCGTATTCTAAACTATTTTTAAAATAAAGAGAACATAAATTATTCTTATTAAATAATTTAGTTTAAGAAAATACAAATTATTATTATTAAAATAATTTAAAAATTAATTAGTTTTTATCTAAATACTATCTGTAAACGATATTTATGCAAATGATTAGTTTTGATGATTGATATTAATACGCAAATTGCCATCTTTCTAAATTAGAAATTTCTTTTTATTAGTGTTTATGATAGGGGTAACAGATGGTTAACATAATATATTTTGAAATAATAATTTTAAATATTAATAAACATATACTGAAATAAAAATGATTTTTTTTCTTTTATCAAAAAATATTTGTGATATATTCATATATAATACAATTTATTATATTTGTAATTATCAAAATTACTATATATTAAATGTTCAAATAATTTAACTATGTATTTTATGTTTTATTTAACATTCGAATTCAAATATTTTTGTTATAATAATATTTATTTTAAGCTTTTATAAAAATTATATACAAATTTCAGTAATTTTAATTTTAAATCGCCACCGCAACATACCTGTTTGAAGCCGGTATATTAATATTATAAATTATTTAATGGCGTTTAAAACTACAATTATACACAATTCACATATTCACATCCACATACACATCTACATATATTGCCGTTTAAACCAATCAAACTCTAATAATCTTATTTACTATCATCCTACCAAAAGACTTTATACATTAGCGGTGAAGGATCTTTGTTTAAGTCTGGTTGTTTTTTTTCGTTCATACATTTAGAACTGGCTAAAAATAGTTAATAAATGACTAAACCAAAGTTGATGACAAAAAGAAGACTGTATGTCGTTTTGTTGAGGTACAAAACCTCAGGATGGCAAACGGTAACACCATCTGAAAGAAATAATTAATTCAAAGTGGTATTGTTTTCGATGAAAAAAATGTCGTCAATGTCAGAACATAAGGTTTAAAGCCGTCTTGTAGCATGTGTGAGTGGAGCAATCAAACATAATCCTCATTCAAACGTAAAGAAAACTTTATATTATATGTATAGATATTGGGGCCTAAATATTTTCTTGCAAAATATTATACAATATTAAATACGCCTTTAATACAAAGTTTAAACATAGTTTACAAATTGAGCTGGTCATGCAGGACTCGACTTATAAACCAACAAAAAAAGATAAAGGAGAAAAATGGTTAGTTACACTCGTTAAGTGAGTATAAGAGCAAGTATTGGTTTGAGGTTTGGAGTAACACAGAGTCGAAAGGGTTTGGTGAGTGATCGAGAAGTTTAGATTTTGCATTGATCACTTGTAAACTCTTTCTGAAAATAGATTCTGGAGACGGATTCAGTGAGCCTTAGGATAGATCTTACCGATCAAAGCTGACTTATATATGTTCCTCTGTTTTTCCAAATTGTAAGTGTGTAGTTTGCATTATGTTTTCAGTTCCACAATATCGATTCTAATGCCCAAATATCTATAAGTGGTATTAGAGGTTAGGCTCAAAGATAATCATGTTATATGCAAGAATATAAGTTGAACACAAACAAGTTTGGAAAGCTACGTAGGCTTAGGTGTTCGGGTATCCGTTCGGGTTCGGGTCGGGCATTTCAGATTTTCGGGTTTTTAGGTTTAGTCATTTAGGCTCCATTCGGCTTTTCTAGTCTTTCGGATCGAGTTCGGTTCGGGTTCCTTCATATGATAGAGGCTCCATAATGTATCCGAATACTTTTCGGGTTCGGGTTGGACCCAAAGTACCGTATGGATCCGAAAATTTTAAAGAACTTGTTAAACAGAAGTTTAAAAAAAAACATTCAAATTATGCAAAAGTTGGTCTTACAACAAGTTAAACATGAGAAAGGTCTTATAAAAACAAGCTCTCAAGCAAATAAAAACTTGAACTACAAAGAAACAAGCAAATAAAAACTTGATCATCCAAATTTGATGCATCTTCTCCTTCTTCCTATGACAAAGAACAACAAATATCAGTAAAGTGAATTCTGAAACAATGAAAACAAAAATAGTCACAATTACTTATCGATTATTCATTTTGTATCATTGTGCCTTCAAATTCTGCAACAAAAGAAGACTAAATCAACAAAAGAAAACAAAAGAATTCTACTTGCGACCGATTTCTCAAAGAATAGTCGAAGGAGATTTGAAGTAGAAGGAGATTTGAATAACAATAGAAGGAGTTTTGAAGAGGAATCCTTACCTGCGACTGATTCCTCGAAGTCTCAGACAGAGGAGACAGCGAGGTTATGAGATTAAAAGCTTCCAGTTTTGATTTTGGTCGACTATTTGGGGATTTAGGGATTTCGCAAAAACGCGAAGAAGACGAACCGGCAGATACATGTTACGCAGCTAAAAAAAATTGTCGGTTTATATGCGTTTACATGTTCGGGTTGGTTCGGTTACGAGTTCGGTTATTGGTTTTTATCCGAACCAAACCGATATCCGAATATACCACGACATAAGCCCCATTCGGGTTTTTCTGTGGAATCGACACCGAACAGAACTGAACCGATATCCGAAAATACCACGACATAAAACCCATTCGGGTTTCTTAAAGAAACCGAATCCGATCCGAACCGGGTATTTTGGATCAGGTTCGGGTTCGGGTTCGGGTCTCGGGTTCAGTTACATATGCCCAGACCTAAAGCTACGGATGATTTGTGGCAATTTGTGTCTACAAAGCAACAATAAGGCTTGTAGCTATACGCAGACACAATCACAGTTATATATGTGGTAACTTGTGGCTATAAAAGCCACAAAAAAAGTTCGAGGCTATTTATGGAAAAAAAACCACAAAAGACGTCGTGGTAAATGCGTGAAAAATAATTTACAGATAGCCATGACAAAGCGATATCCACAAGCTGCACAATATAGATTTATTCCGTTGTTATTTGTAGTTATTTGTGAAATAACCACGAAAAATATAGATAGCTATAATTAAATCCGTAGCTATAAACAGTTTTTCTTTTAGTGAGAGAGATTTGACGGATCTATAGAAGCTTAGATAACAATTTGCTCATCTGAAGATTCTCATACTAAAGAAATGTTTTAGGTTTGAATATCGAATGTGAAGAAGGTACGAGATACTATCGACCGCAATAATACTAATTAGAAATAATATATATGTGAAGCATTTTCCTAAAAATAATAATAATAAGAGAAGCAAAATAAAAAATGACAAAAAGTAGCAATATTGTAGTAATAATACAACAAAAATAGATCGATCAGAGACGATGGAAGTTGAAAACCATAGCCTCTCCTCCTACAGGGAGGGGCAAAAGATAACGAATAGGATACATGTGAAGCATTGAATCAATACAATATGTAATGCTAACCAATAATCAGCCATCAGAATCTTGAAACTGTAATCTTCTCACTGCGAGAAAACTCGAAGGCCAGCTTCTAAATCCTCCAATCTGATTGTACAAATCTCTTCAGTGTCAACACAGTCAAAGCTAAGCCGGAGATCAAGGTTCTCCCTCGCGTTAACCAGCAACGTGTCCACCAATCCTCCGTTCATCTCCTTCCTCTTCTTCTCGGTTGTTTCTCTTTCAATCACCGACGCTATCTCCTGCAGGGTGCACGACTCATGCAGTTTGAAACCATAGAACAGAGTGTCCTCTCCCTGGCTGTTCATCTTGATGTGTAGTATCTGCGCCAGTTCCTTTGCGCTGAAGTCGCTGAAATTGAAGAACTTTGTGACCCTTCTGCAAAACCCTTCGTTTGACGCAATCACACGCTTCATCGGCTCGCTGTATCCCGCGAATATCACCACGATTTTACCTGTGTCCATGACCGACATTATTTCTTCCAGAGCTTCAAGACCGTAGTCCTTGTCGTCTGCCTTTTGCATCGGGATCAACCTGTATGCTTCGTCCACAAACAGAATTCCTCCCTCGGCTTCTTGGATCTGTCAAGAAATTGAAATATCTTAGTTTCTCTGAACCAAACCCAAAAGTAAAATCAGAGTAGTCTGAATGGTGTTTGTCACCTTTCTCCTGGTCTTTGGCCCTGTATGACCAACAAACTCACCAACCAAGTCTGTTCGCTGCACTTCTGTTACCTTGTCGGTCGGTAAAATTCCAACCGTGTGAAGCAACTTCCCGAGAACTCGAGCAACCATGGTTTTCCCTGTTAAAAAACAAAATGGATCAACTAAAACAGTCATGCATTGGTTTGATACAAAGACAGGAGAACCATAAATTACATCCTTTTCTCCCACCTGTCCCCGGATTTCCAAGAAATGCCATATGCGGAGGTCTTCGAGTTCCGATGTTCATCCCAAGAGCCCTTCGCCTCTCATCCAAAAGCATTCCTTTTGCCCATTTCCTCAGTTGTGTCTTGAGCTCGCTTAGTCCAACAATATTTGACAACTCTTCCTCAAGTAGATCCATCTTGGCTTTTGTCTTACCGCATGCCTCAAGCGCGCTTTTTTTCCTCTGCTCTTGGAGAAACCAACGTAATAATTCTCGCAACTTCTCGCTGCTCTGTCCTAGAGGTAGATGGTCCAAAGGAGTCATCCCTTCCTGGAAATGCATATAATCCCACAGCTATCACACTAGTAATATCATAATAGTAAGAATACAAAAAGAAGCAACAAGTTAAGAGGATCATACATTATCTTTTGCGCTGCAATCTGCGTTATTGTCGAGCAGTGTCTTAACAGTTGAGATGTCTTTCGATGTTATTGAGTACCATACCGCAAGATGCAATGGTGTCATACCGTTCTGCATACCCCAAGCTGTTATCTTAGTTGTTTACTTCTATCTTAATTCAACTCAAGTAGAGCAGAGGGTTCAACATTACAGTGAAAAGACAGATAATAAGAGCGAGACAGAGAGATGGGAACTAACACTGGCTTTGGCTTCGATATAAGCACCACGGTCAAGGAGTAGCTTCGCAGCTTCATTGCAGCCGTTCTTGGCTGCCATGTGCAATGGGGTTTCACCATACTAAAGAGCAGCACATGCAGTAATATAGATTAATGCAAAATCAAAAGCTCTGACAAAAAGAAAAATTCAGAGAGAAAACTAAGATCAAAAAGCTTACAGTGTTCATCGCTTCCAACTCAACTTTCTCAGATCCTGCCCAATCTAAGAGATACTTGACTATATCAACATTGCCATTACCAGCAGAGACATGCAATGGCGTGTGATACATCTGCATTCCAATCAAAACCAATCCAATTCAGTCGATAAAAAAAAAATTGAAACTTTTTTTTTTCAAACACAGACAAAAAGTTTTCGATTTATGAGCACATAACAAGGAGATCATGAATCCTCCAAAACTCAAAACTAAGAAAGTCTAAAAGCGGTCGAGCGAAATTCAACACATCCCAAAAATCAAAATTTTCGATTTTAGAAACACAGAGAAAGAAAATTTGAGGAGGATCATACGACTGGATTGCGTTCATTTAGAAGAGAAGGGTTGTCTTTGAGAAGCCTCTGCAACGAAATGAGGTCGCCGGAGTGAGCACAATCGTGAATTGTGGTGGGTCTAACGGATCTCAGCCGTTGTCCTCCGCCGCCAACTTGTCGGTTCATTGTTCGATCCTCCACAGACCCGATTACAAAGATCTTTTCTTTTCCCCCAAAATTGAATCTTTTGGGGAGATTTTTTATTTTGTTTGCAGAGGATTTTCCGGAGAGAGATTCAGTGAGTCTTGCGGAGAAGAAAAAAGAAAGAAGAGAGAAGAAGAAAGAAGAATAGATTATTATTATAATGAGAGTACCTCCGCGTCTTCCTCTTTCACCAACTAGTCTTTCTTCGTCTCTTTTTAATCATTTTGTGATATCTTAAAAAGACGATTATACCCTTACCTGATTTTACGTGGACCTCCTGGCGCCTTACTAAACACAGCTAAGCTTATTAATTAGACTAATCATATACAATTTACATGCTCTAATGGTCCAGGAGTATAAGCAACAAATGCACAAAGGATTAAAAACAATCAGCATTTGGAATAGCTGAAGCCCACATAGCTTAAAACTTCCAACGGTCATCTTGACCAAAAACAGAACATCACATACTCATCAAATCTAAATAACAAATAGATTTGATGCTTTCTTGTATCACAGATTCACAATCAATGATTTATTACTAACATCTATGAGGACGTTTGTAGAGGACTCACTTGTAGAATAAGTATCAAATAATGTAATTGGGATCAAGTTAAGAAATGAGAATGTAATATTGAGTTATCGTCTTCATGATATCTCTTAAGAGCTTTGTTTTCAAGTTTTCATATTGATTCTATTGCATCAGAGTCATGGAAGGCAACTCTGATGTCTTAGGATGATTAAATCGTTTCAGATGCAAGACTTTGTTCTCGTATGGTCCAAATGTACCCTTATAAGATGGAGGAACTACTTGTAATCTTGGTATCCATCATCTGTGAGTTGTTTTATGGAGACTGAAGATCTTAACCCTTTGTTTACTCAACTCTTCAACTTGTTCAACAAAGGAGAGATTGAGGTATGGGCTGATTTGAGTTTTTGAAATATGTTTTTAAAGCTTTCATGATATAGTTTTAACATGTTGCTTTTTTTGTAGTCGCCTAGGTTACAAGGAAACGGAAACAGATATGTCGAAGAGAAACGTTTCGAAATCTGAAAATGCTTTTTTGAAAACGGAAACGTTTTGGAAATATATATGAAGATTGAAATTTAACAATACTATTATTTGACATGAAATGGTATTAAGATTTTTAGACTTCCAACTCAAAACTAGTGGATTGGTCAATATTACTTATATATTACTTAGAATTTTTTCCAACTTCCGATGTGATAGTTTACTCCCTAATACGTCCCTTTGAGATGATGGTTCTTTGGCCATTAATCTCGGAATATCGGACAAGGATTGATGGACCAATTTTTTTGAATCGGATCAATAATGGATTGGGTTGGAGTGCGTAGATCGGACTCTAATACCATATTAATATTCATGAGCATTCAACTCAAATCCAATTAGCAGTAAATGGATTGATCCATATTACTTATATATTACTTATAATTATTTCCAACTTCATATTTTACTTCCTAATAACTTCCTAATAAATGGTATGTCTATATCTCTATCCCCGATTTATGGTGTTTTGTTGTTTGTCTTTTAAAATTTGTCTTTTGTGCTTTGAGAATGATTATCTTGAGATAGTTTACATTGTGAATATTGATATGTTGAGACTCTTTACCTTACTTTTTAGAAGCATGATGCTTCAACGGTTAATGAAATTCTCCAAGAATAAGCTGGAGTTACTCTATTTATGCATTTTAAGGCATCCTCTCCAAATCCAAATACGCAAATTACTTCATACAGAGATGTCTCAACATCGTAGATATTAAATTAAAAGATGTGTACGTAACTTGGTTGCTCAAGAGTTTGACCCAAAAATTGCTGAAGCTGAAATACAGTTTAGTCTCTAAATATGCTTTTACTTATATATCTATAAATTTTGTTAACTTTATTTGTCTTTTGATCTTATTATTCTATTTGAATACCTATAATATGTTAGCTTTTCTTTTAATTTATTTAGTTGATTCTATTAAATCTTGTTATATCACTTTCTTTTAGACGCCCATAAATTACCTAAAGCTTGCGGTGGCATATGAAAGAACTAACGTGGATTAAAAAGATGAATCAAGAAGATTCAACTACTTGCTAATCACGAAAAGCAAAAAAAAGGTAAATAGCGGTATAATTAGAAGGATAAAATTGGTAGAATTTGATATTTTTCTCTAAAGTTACCATTTAAAATGAAAAGTGAACATATCCACTACTTCTACTTGAAAAAACTAATTTTGTTTAAAAGAAATTTAAAAAGTTGTTCCAATATTATTTATGACATGACTGAATAAAGTAAAATTATTCCCCATCATCTCCATGCTACAATATGAAAAATGATTACTGTTACAAAATTGTGACAAATAGGTAGTTCAAAAGAAACTCTAAAGTGTTTAATGTGTTTAGTTTTTGCCATTGAAAGGAAGCCAATAAAATACAAAAAAAACATATTTTTACTAATGAAAACAATTTTGAAGTGTTTCTTGTCATTGGTCTATGCCATTGAGGGATTCGAGAAACAAGCTCAAGATGTAACACATGCAAGATTGCAGCGAGATACTTTGAGAGACAAACATCTTTAACTTATGTAAGGCTTAGTCTCTCTAGATGTCAAGAAGAGTACATCCCTTCTGCCAATTCAACATTAAAACATATATGAATGTTCACTCTTAACTATTATTTCAGTACCAGTTCATGTAACCTTAAATCATGAAATGCTTTTAGATTACATCTCAAGTAAGATTTACTTACTAATGGAGGCGATGGGACCAAGGTCGAGTTAGGATGTATCTTAAGCTTCTTTGCTCTTTTTTTGTTTTTGTTTTCTTTGGTGTTGACACTTGACAGCTTTAATTTAAAGATAAAATACTAAAAATAAGAGAATATAAGAAGGTGAGACCAGCGAATGTCATGCCACTAATCATGTGCATAATTGTTATATCAAATAATCATAGTGTACCCATGTGACAACTTTCTTTCCAATATTATCTTGAAGCCCCACTCACACGTTTTGAAAGATTTTTTTCACAACAACTCAAATATTAGTTGATTCTTGACAAACCAAAAACTTAACTTGTTTTTTTATTCCCGTAGTATGATGACTTTGCAATCTAAGATCATGTTTCTTATCTCATCTCACTCATCCCTCTCGTGAGTCTCGTCCTCTCCTTTACACACACAAACTATCCCCTCCACACAAAGGTACAACCCAAGACACACTTGACACTCCCTATACACCAATGGAGACTCCGTCATGTATCATATTGGGACTTTGCATCATGTAGCAAATGTTATTTATTCTCTCACAATATATGTATTGTTTCTATTAGATTAGCTATCATAGATGTTATTGGTTATGTAATAGGTATTGACATCTATTAAATCCAACTCTTCAACTCTGCAAAACGACACAGTTCAAAGAGAAGGCAAATAGATAATGGGCTCAATCCAGGAGAAGATAAACACTGAAATGGGCCACAAGATCCTAAAACCCAACACAAACACACAACGGTCACAAACGCAAAACCTGCAACAACAAGACAGAAACAGAGCAGCTTCCCAAGAGAAGAAAACAACATGCAGTACGGAGAAGAACAGAATGTCCATCCTATCAAATCGATTTGTAGCCCTCGATTGTGTGGAGAACTCCAGATGATGCCACTTGTGTTTACAATTAAGGCTTCCTCAAGTTTATATAAATATGTAATGATTCCAATTGTAAAACACTAAGTTGAAAAGAAATAAGAAAACATTTTCATCTTCTTCCTAAAGTTCAAAGATCTAGCTTTGCTTCAAAAACAGAACAGCTTCTGAGTCACGGCAGAACCTGTGATGGTTTGTATGCTCTTGCGGGTCTGCGGATACAAGCTTGCTACTCTACACGTCAAGTTGCGGCCAGCGATGAAGTGTGACATCGTAGGCTTGGCCATCCTCACTCTCAAGTTCTTCAGTATCTGCGTCAGAATTAATCTATTGTTATCAACAAGATTTCCTCAAGGCTGTGTGAGTCGTGTCCTCTTGGGAAAAGTAGTCGTTTGCTTTTTGCTGCTTCTTGCTTTGTTGCGTCTAGACCACTAGAGAAAGTCCATTGTGATCTATGGGATCATTTTCTGATTATGTCCAATCAAGGGTTTAGATTCTATGTAATCTTTATTGATCATTACTCTCGATATTGCTGGTTTTACCCTCTCAAAGCTAAATCCGACTTCTTCTCCATCTTTATTATGTTTCAAAAGCTGGTTGAGAATCAATTCTCCTCCAAAATAAGCTTGTTTCAGTGCGATGGAGGATGAGAATTTACCAGCACCAAGTTTTTGTCTCATTTGAAAGAATCCGGCATTCAACAACAAATCTCTTGCCCTCATACTCCACAACAAAATGGGTTGGCTGAACGCAAACATAGACAAATCACCGAGCTTGATCTCTCAATGATGTTTCAAAGTAAACTTCCTCAAAAGTTATGGGTGGAAGCTTTCTTTACCGCTAATTATCTTAGCGACCTCCTTCCTTCTTCCGCTCTTGAAGACACAAGAAGTCCCTTTGAAGTGTTGTTTAGTAAGAAACCCGACCACTCATCACTTAGAGTGTTTGGGTGCTCCTGTTTCCCGACTCTCCGGGCATATGCGACCAATAAATTTGATCCCCGGTCTCTTCATTGCGTTTTTCTCGGCTACAATGACAAGTACAAAGGCTACAGGTGTTTGTATCCTCCAAACGGGAGAGTATATATCAGTAGGCACGTGATCTTTGATGAGCAGACTTTCCCGTTCCAAAACCGCTATAGCTCTGCTCATTCTCCTGCCCAAACATCAACCCTTAGGGTGTGGCAGCAAAGTTTTCTGCCCTGTTTTCGTTCAGAAGAGCCTCCGTCCGCAATCTTCATGCCTTTCCTTGCATCTTCACCTGCAGAATCCCAGTCAGCCACACCTGCAGAAAACATTTTCTCTGCAGCAGATTTTCCTCCGCTTCCCTCACTTGCTGCAACTAAGTTACTCCTCCTGTTGACTCTGCAGAAGCCGCAATCTCTACTTCTGCTCCTGCTATCTCATCAGTTGCATCTCTTCCGGCTCCTTCTTCATCTTCTACTCATCGCATGGTCACAAGGTCTCAGGTTGGTATCCGTAAACCGAACCCAAGATATGATCTGTTAACGCATAGAACTTCATACTTTGAACCTAAGACGGTTACAGCAGCTCTTAAACACAAAGGTTGGACAGCTGCTATGGGTGATGAAATCGGTAATTGTGCTGAAACTCGCACTTGGTCTCTTGTTCCAAGAACTCCCGACATGCACGTTCTCGGTAGCAAGTGGGTTTTCCGCACTAAGTTGAATGCAGATGGGTCACTAGACAAACTTAAGGCTCGCTTAGTCGGTAACGGCTATGATCAAGAAGAGGGAATTGACTATCTTGAAACATATAGTCCTGTTGTAAGGTCAGCAACGGTTCGAGTTGTGCTACATTTGACAACCATAATGAAATGGGATATAAAACAGATGGATGTCCGCAATGCTTTTCTCCACGGTGATCTCACCGAGACAGTGTAAATGTAACAGCATGCAAGTTTTGTCGATCAGTCCAAACCGGATTATGTTTGTCTACTACACAAATCACTATACGGGCTCAAGCAGTCACCTCGAGCATGGTTTGACAAATTCAGTAACTTCCTTCTCGAGTACGGTTTCGTTTGCAGCATCAAAGATCCTTCTTTGTTTATTTACTCCCGTGGTAGTGACATTATCATTCTCCTCCTGTATGTGTACGACATGGCCATCACAGGAAACAACTCCTCTGCTCTTGATACACTGCTTTTCGAATTGAATACACAGTTTCGGATGAAGGATCTTGGCAAGCTCCATTATTTCCTCGGCATTCAAGCTTATTTTCATGATCGTGGTATGTTTCTCTCCCAAGAAAAATATGCGATTGATCTTCTCTTGACTGCAGGAATGGAGAATTGTGCTCCAATGCCTACTCCTCTGCCACTGCAGCTAAATAAAGTTCCTGATCAAGACAAACCATTCGCTGACCCAACCTATTTCAGAAGCCTTGCGGGAAATACCTCACACTTACTCGTCCCGACATTCAATTTGCCGTGAATTATGTATGTCAGAAAATGCATGCCCCCTCACTCTCTGATTCCAATGATTGCTCCTGCTATCTCATCAGTTGCATTTGTTGCATCGTTGTTAAATGGACTCTTTCTATGGAGGTTTCATTTAACAACGATACTGATTGCACTCTTCGAGCATACAATGACAGCGATTGGGCCGGTTGTCCTACCACGTGACGATCTACAAGGGGTTTTTGTACATTTCTTGGGCAGAACCTCATCTCCTGGTCATCGAAGAAGCAACCAACAGTCTTTAAAAGCTCAACTGAAGCAGAATACCGATCCCTTTCTGAAACAGCCTCTGCGTTAACATGGATCAGTTCTGTTCTTCGCGAGCTCGGAATTGCTCTTCCGTTTACACCTGAACTGTTCGGAGACAATCTCTCCTTAACAGCAAATCTGGCTTTCCACAAACGATCAAAACATTTTGAAACCGACTACCACTACGTTCGGGAGCGGGTTGCCTTGGGTCTCTTGTGGTCAAACACATTCCCTCACGTTTTCAAATCGCTGACATCTTTACAAAGTCCTTGCCCTCTGAGTCATTTTGCAGCCTTCGATTCAAACTCGGCGTCACTTGCAATCCCACGCCAAGTTTGGGGGGGGAGTATTAAATCCAACTCTTCAACTCTGCAAAACGACACAGTTCAAAAAGAAAGCAAACAGATAATGGGTTCAACCCAGGAGAAGACAAGCACTAAAATGGACCACGAGATCCTAAAGCCCAACACAAACACACAACGGTCACAAACGCAGAACCTGCAATAACAAGATAAAAACAAAGCAGCTTCCCAAGAGAAGAAAACAACATGCAGTACGGAGAAGAACAGAATGTCCACGCTATCAAATCGATTTGCAGCCCTCGATTGTGTGGAGGACTCCAGATGATGCCACTTGTGTTTACATCTAGGGCTTCCTCAGATTTATGTAAATATGTAATGCTTCCAATTGTAAAATGCTAAGTTGAAAAAAAATAAGAAAATATTTTCATCTTTTTCCTAAAGTTCAAAGTTCTAGTTTTGCTTTCAGCATCATGTACTTAAGATCATTGATTGGAGAGTGTGGTCAATCGAAAGATTAGGATACAAATCTATAGTTGATTACGGTTTATACCTTAATCATATTGTGTCTTGTTGTGAATTCTTAGTTGCAATGAGAGTTTATAGACTAATATATGACTCATATTATATTAGATAGTTTGGCTAGATCATGTGAATGGATAACTAAATTATTAGAGACATAAGTATGTAATTATTCATAAAAATTGTCATAGAGCTAATATTTTGTTTTTTTTTAACATGTGCAACTAGAGAATTCAATCATATTTACAAATAAATTACCTTCAAATACTTTGAGATTACACTGTTTCATTTTCCGTTGGATTTTGATTTTGGTGAAGCTTGATCATTGTTTTTTTTTCCTACTAAATTTCATTCAAAACAGAATTTAAATAGAATAAGTATTCTTAAAATATATAGTTCGTATAATTTAAACCTCCAGAAAAAACACCAAAATAATCTAAAGTTTATGGAACAAATAAAATTTGTGCAGAATTTAATAACAAAAAAATTAGTTATCAAAATTTTAGGGATTTTATTACTTTTCTATAGATAAGTTTGAGTTTTGGTTTTGTTTAAAATAAATTTGGTTCACTATATTCAAACCAAAATATATTATTGTATTTGTAATCAATCAATAAGGCAGTAGAACCAATTTGACCCAACAAGGCAAAAATAAAAAACACAAAACCAAATTTCAAATTTGACAAGTTATCATCGCAATTATGCCGTTTTGATTTTTTTTTTAAATTTGGCACGTGACGTCGATTATTTAAAAATACATAAATAAAAATATAGACCATTGACCGAATACACATATTAACAATTAATTTTATAAATTTATTTAATTTTATCTGAAAATCTGGAGACCAACTCCCATAAAACATAATTGATGTGTTATTTAAAAAAACCTTAACCATTGAAAAAAAACAAATTAAGAATTAATCGAATTTGATTAATAACAATAATTATTTAGTATCCACTTTTCACTTTAATTGATTATTTTGATGTAACTTGATTTTTTATTAGGAGAAACGTCAATGTAATAGGTGGCTTGGTGCATTCCAGCTGTTTCCTTTGCTTTGGAGTAAGAAAAATTCCAAATATTTACAATATATACAAAAATTAAGATTACGCATTCTCCTCTTAATGCAATCTTATATTTCATTAAAAACAAGAAAATGATTTGTTGCATTTATAACCAAAAAAGAGAGAAATAAAATAAGAATTTGTTGCATTTGTAAAATAGTTTTTCTTTTTTTTCAGACGAATACATCTACATCATATCCTTTACTTACAATTTAGCACATATATTCCTTTTTTTCTGAATACAATTACGTTTTCACATTACTTTTTTCTCCACTTAATGTGTTCTTTTTCTTCTTATATTTGTTTCTATTCATCCATATTAAGATAGTCGAAAATCGATGGCCAAAATATAAAGAAAATGGTAGAGAATCCAACATTCCTTGTCTTTGGCTCTAAAAAGTGGGATCATTCAGTGTTCTTATTAAAAGCATAATTTAGTCATACCACACTTTCTTTTCCCGAAAAAAAATATAGTTGAATGTGAACTTCAAATTTGTTCAATTCCTCAATCTAGGAACTTTTTTTGATTAGCAATTCGTAAAGAAAAGGTGACTGAGTGATTTTCGGTGAAAGTATATGTATATAACTTTTAATTTCTGATGATATAATGATGAATAGAAACTTTACTAAACAAATTTATGCGTATATAAAAGGGTTAAGATAGTTTTTCTGATGGACCATTAAGCAAAATGCTTTTGAAAAAATCTTAGAAACTTTTCAAGATTTTGAGTGAGTGAAATGTGAGTCTTTCTTGAATACTCAATACTTATTTTGAATTAACACTTTTAATTGAACTTATTCAAGTAATTATGAAGGTATTATGGTAAATTTGTATAAAATTAGGAATGGTAAGTGTTTTTTGCAAACTATGCACGTATTTTCATGAATTACCCATCGTTTTTTTTAGAGAAAAAACACATGTATAAAACATTTTATTTGCCAACCTTTTTTGTATATTTTTTTGAACTTTTAGATACTTTTTATATTTTAAAAATGCTTTTAAAGGGATAGAAAGCTAATCCTACGTACGAGTTACGACAAAAGCCCAAGGTGGCAACATTTTGTCTTTTAACATTAGTTTTTGATGATGATTTATTTATAATTAAAAGTCTCATAACGACCACCATAATACTTAATATTTTTGTTTTGAAAAATTTCTTAGATAATGATGATTATAAAGCTGCTGGTTATTTTTGTGTGGGTAAAATGATGTATTAGTGTAATAAATTCAGATATTTTATGAACTTTTATTATATATAGGACAATTCAGTCAAATATATATTTTTTTCTGGGTTAAATAAGAAAATATATTAGATTAAAATAATCATGCAAAATTATTATTGGATTAGTAGATTAATATTATTTTTTAATTGCAAATTCATAAAATAATAGGTACATAAACAAATTTAGGTAAACAATAAAAAGTGGGTACAAAATGACCAATATACTTTTCTGGTTTTGTTGTAAAAGAGTCACGTCTCTAAAAAAAAATGCAAATGATAATATATCGCATTTTTCATAGGTGAATTATTAATACTATAGTGAAGAGCATTCGGGATATCATATTTTTAGTTTGTGGCTAACCATATATATTATTTTAATATAGTTGACTATCCAGTTAATATAGTTAACTATTAAGGAAATATTTTTAACTATACAGACAATATAACTGACTAATCAGACAAATAATAGTTACTTTTGATTTGTTTTCAGAATGGTTAGCTGTATTTTTATCTTCGGGATCACTATTTTCAGTGTCTTTCATTGACTTTAAATTGATCCTAAAAACTATATCATATTCGAGATCCTAATATATTAGATCTCGTTAGACCATGAGACATCAACTTTTTATAGATTTTCAATGAGCAAAGTATAATGAATATTTACCTGAAAAATATAATAGCATCTTCAGAAGAATCAACAGTTCACTATATATAAATGTATTTTTGGATTACATATTGATTATCTAATAATCAGTAGGTAAACTATCTATGCATATGATATTTTATAGTATGATAAAACGTAGTTGACTATTTGGTTAATATAAATGATAATATTTGGTTAGAATTTTCTGTATATTACAGATGGATAAAATCAAAAAATTACAGTATTAATTTTTTAAATTTAGTTTTGTATATGTTAGTTAATGAATTATGGACCAACTTATTATTATTTAGCTTAATTTTCTATTATTATTTTAGCTTCGAAAAATATTTGTCAAAAAACATACGCAGACGTTAAAAAAAACGTAAAAAAGAAATGATGTAAATGACGCGGAGGAATCGTGTGGGACCCACCATAACAGCTCCATTGTCTCAAAAATCATTCCCATTGAAAAAGTGTTTTTAACTTAAAACTCAAAAAAAAACTACTACTCTCGTTGGCACCAGATCACTCCCCTCTCTCTCTCCTCTTTCTTTCTTTTAACATTCTTCTCCATTTCTCTTCTTCTTGTCTTTTTTATTAGATCGAAGCGAAAATGTCCTCGGCGCCGTCTCCGGGGACTACTCCGTCACCATCTCCACCGTCTCCACCGCCAAGCTCCACCACCACCAGTCCTCCTCCAGCTTCCTCTCCTCCTCCTATCACACCCCCTTCTTCTCCTCCGCCGCCATCCACTAATTCTACATCTCCTCCTCCTTCTTCTACCTCGCCGCCTTCTGTTCCTTCTCCGTCTCCACCCGCTCCTCCAACTACACCCGGATCTTCCCCTCCTCCTCCTCAGCCGTCTCCCCCCGCACCTATTACTCCTCCTGGATCCACCACTCGAGAGCCTCCTCCATCTTCAGGCTCAGGACCACCGTCGAATCCTTCAAGCGGAGGAGGAGGAGGAGGAGGATCTTCTCGAACTCCATCTTCGCCGTCTCCGCCGCCTTCTTCTTCCGACGGAATATCAACAGGAGTGGTGGTTGGAATCGCCATCGGAGGAGTCGCTCTGCTTGTGATACTGACTCTGGTTTGTCTCCTTTGTAAGAAGAAACGACGAAGAGACGATGAAGCTGCTTACTATGCTCCTCCTCCTCCTCCTCCTTCTGGTCCTAAAGGTTAAAAATCAAAATCAAATCTTGAACCAAAATTGTTCCTCATTTTCCGTAATTATCCAAAAAAAATGAAGGATTTTTTTTTGCATGCTAATTATCTAATTTCAGATTTGCTACTTCAACATTTAGTGGAAAATGATATTAATTTGTTAGAAAGTTTCAATCTTTTTGCAATATAGAAGAAATCCAATTTTGAGATTTGGAATGTTCTTGTGTTTTCTCAGCTGGAGGACCTTACGGTGGACAGCAACAACACTGGCGGCAACAAAACGCATTACCACCGTCAGATCATGTTGTGACGTCACTGGTACCACCTAAACCTCCATCTCCACCTAAGCAACCTCCTCCGCCTCCACCACCGCCTTTCATGAGCAGCAGCGGCGGCTCCGACTACTCGGATCTTCCAATTTTTCCTCCACCCTCTCCAGGGCTTGTGTTAGGATTCTCCAAAAGCACTTTCACATACGAGGAGCTGGCAAGAGCCACTAATGGCTTCTCTGAGGCTAATTTGTTAGGACAAGGCGGGTTTGGTTACGTGCACAAAGGTGTATTGCCTAGTGGGAAAGAAGTTGCTGTGAAACAGTTGAAAGCTGGGAGTGGTCAGGGGGAGAGAGAGTTTCAAGCAGAGGTTGAGATCATTAGCAGAGTTCACCACAAGCATTTGGTGTCTCTTGTTGGCTATTGCATCGCCGGTGCGAAAAGATTGCTTGTCTATGAGTTTGTTCCTAACAACAATCTCGAGTTTCATCTCCATGGTTAGACATATACTAAACTCTTTCTCGTGATAGAATATGTTTTTTCTACATTGTGCCAATTAGTGAGTGATGTTTTTGTTTTGGGAAATTGAATTCGTTATAGAGAAAGGTCGGCCTACAATGGAATGGAGTACGAGATTGAAGATTGCTCTTGGATCTGCTAAAGGACTTTCGTATCTTCATGAAGATTGTAAGTCTAAAAATCTGAAAAAATGTATGTATAAATGTTTGAGATATACAGTATGTGTTTATTTATGAGGCACTCGTGTTTGTAGGCAATCCTAAAATCATTCACCGTGATATCAAAGCGGCAAACATACTGATGGATTTCAAGTTTGAAGCTAAGGTATGGTCCATCTTTTGTTCGATATGTTCGTGAAGTGTTATTGTACTTTGTGTCACTGAAGCTCTCTGTAATTTTCAGGTTGCTGATTTTGGTCTTGCCAAGATTGCTTCTGATACAAACACTCATGTATCTACACGCGTGATGGGAACCTTTGGGTAAAGATAATCTTGAAGCTAAATAAGTTCTTTGATGCAGTTTGTAAAGTTTCCATGGATCATCATTTTAAACTTTTTGGTTTTGAATTTTAGGTATTTGGCTCCAGAATATGCTGCGAGTGGAAAGCTCACTGAGAAGTCTGACGTTTTCTCATTTGGCGTTGTACTTTTGGAGCTAATAACCGGACGTCGACCTGTTGATGCAAACAATGTTTATGTAGATGACAGCTTAGTTGACTGGGTACTTACTATGACTTGCAAATAATCTTAACTTGACATGATTTTTTTTTTACCAAAGTTGTACTGTTGAATGAAGCAAATGTTAACTTATGTGTGAATAATGGAAACAGGCACGACCATTGCTTAACAGAGCATCTGAGCAAGGAGACTTTGAGGGTTTGGCTGATACAAAGATGAATAATGAGTATGACAGAGAGGAGATGGCTCGCATGGTTGCTTGTGCTGCGGCTTGCGTTCGCCATTCAGCTCGCCGCAGACCTCGTATGAGCCAGGTAACTTACTTTGACCGCATTCATCCTTTCTCTTAGGAGTGTGCCATTCGGTTTTCTCGGTTTGATGTATGTATACCGAACTAGAACTAGAAGAAAATTCAATTTGATACTGGTCCGGATTAATAGTTTCAAAAAATATAAATAGTTAATAAAACACTTTGTATATATTTTATATAAATCAAATCTGTTTTATAATTAAGAATACAATATATAAAGAATTTTGCCTCGTATTGGTTGCTCTAAGTTCAGTTTCAGATTAGTTTTGGGTGAAAATTTCGGTTCAGTTCGGTTTTTATGCCTATAGGTCTACCTTTTGCTGCATATTATACGTATCTAAACAATACTGGTTGAATAAAAGCTGGCTTGTCCGAATAACAGTCTTAAACGTAGTTGTAAATATATGTTAATAACGCTAATGGAGTGAATGATTTGGTGTTAAAAACGAGCAGATTGTGCGTGCGTTAGAAGGAAACGTATCGCTGTCAGATCTTAACGAAGGGATGAGACCGGGTCAGAGCAATGTATACAGCTCATATGGAGGAAGCACTGATTATGACTCGAGTCAATACAATGATGACATGAAGAAGTTTAGGAAAATGGCACTTGGAACTCAAGAGCACAACACGACTGGTGAGTACAGTAATCCAACCAGTGACTATGGACTGTACCCATCTGGTTCGAGCAGCGAAGGCCAAACCACACGCGAAATGGAGATGGGGAAGATTAAAAGAACCGGTCAAGGTTACAGTGGACCTTCTCTTTAAACCATAAGAAGGGAGAGAAATTGCAGGTTTTTTTTATTCTTATTTATTTTTTTAACTGTAAAGATTTGAGGAAATTGCCTTACTCTAATTGAAATCACTACGATATAAGTATGATACGTTTTAAATTGTTTTTCTTTTTGGTTTCTTTCTCTAGAAGTTGTGATGTTGATACTAAGGTCGAGGATGTTGGGTTGAATATTATTCTTTCATTCTTTTTTCTCTTCTTATGAGGCTTTAAGCTGAAATGTTGATCTGATCGTGTTATGTAGCTCGTTCTTCATGAAGAGCTTGTTTGTTGTGTCTTTGGCCTTAGTTCCAACAATTTGTTCTTTATACTTGGCCAGTCTTCAAGACTGTGTATCTTGCTTTTTCTGTAATGTAAGCATCCAAAACAATACAAGTAAACAAAAAGTAAAATCCTCAAAAAATTGGAGACTACCACATAATTACTGTTGCTAAATGTGAACCAAAGTTGGAACATAGCCGAGGAGAAGTGGCCGATCATCGTACGAGAATGATCTTTTTGCTTTATTAACTTCTTTATGCAAATGTTCTCCAACAATGTAAATTTTGATACTGTTTTTGTCATATATGTCTCTACCACAACACACGACCAAACGAGAAGTCTTTGGCTTCATCAATCTTAGTATTGGTCACCCATATCTTCATCTCTAAAGAAGCTTTATCAAACCTCAACAGCACAAGTTTCTCTTCTCTTACAGCTGATAGAACCACAGTCTCATTAATACCATCACTCTGGAAAGGAAGAGACAGACGTCCAAGTCTCTCTGTTGTGAAATCAAACACGACTATGGAACTAACCGGACGTCATTCCCTATAGTTACCATCAAACCAGTAAGTGTTTCCTTTCAAAGACACACCACGAGATGTCATGAACCACTGGCACGGGTCATCAAGAGCCCTCCATGAATCAGAGTTAAACTCATAGATTTCATCAGTCTTAGCGAAGAGGCAATTCTTGCCAGAGACATTTTTGGGAAAGCTCAAGATTTTGTAGATACCGCGAGAGCTTTTTTTCTTTCCATATCCTAGAACACACTTACTGTACATTGTGTAACGTTTATTGGACTTGATCCATATGGTTTGACCAGTATAAGGGTTCCACACCACGAGCCTATGGTCCTTGGTGGTGCACAACAATAAACCGTCGCAGTTAAAGATTTCAGATACTTCTACATGTTCTGAATCCTTTAGACTGTTAAGTTTACCTATAAACTCAAAGGATGGATCAAAGCTGTTGTGGATTGCATGAAGATTGATGATGCCTGAATAAACCCTATGATCTTTCTTTAAGATCACTTGCGTTGCTGCTTTACTCAAGTTCTTCTTGACGAATTCTGGATTTTTGAATAAAGCGTACCATCGTTTGCAAGTAAGTCGAAGTTGGGCTAGAGACGTGGCCAGAACCCTAGAGAGTATTTCCGATTCTAAATCCAATGGAAGATCGAAAGTCATCATTGTTTCTCTTTGTGATTTCTGACCTAATCTCCTAAAAGAAGAAAGCGATGGGACTGCAAAGAGAAATTAGGGTTTTAGCTTTTAACATTTAACTCTCGCAATTGATATAAATAGAGAGGGCACAATCGCTTGGAGCCTTGGACAATCATACAAGTGTTGAGGGCATTATGGAAATTTGATAACGAAGCGCTTTTACAACGCAGTTCTATCGTCTCAACGAGAAGAAGCTTCACCTTGAATTTGACTTGGAAAACACGCTTCTCCACTAGAATTTCACGTTTCTCCGAAGCAGAGAAGTATGATCTGGTCAAAGAAGTAGGTTTAACTACGAACAAATATATCTGTGGAACTTGTAATTCTGAAAATACTGTCTTTTGTTCACAGGTTCTTGAAGGAAGACAACGAGATATGTTCACATTTCACAATGTATGTTTACACAATAGATCGTTGCTTATACGCTAAAGTCGTTTTTGGAGCTGATCGATCTCAAGAGAATCTATATTAGGGATAGTGTGATAACAAGAATCCGAGAGTTCTTATGTGAAGATGCTTAATCTGATTTTGGCTGATGCGTGTGGATAATACGCGTCATGTTCGGACCGATCACATGAGTAATCTAGTTAGAGTCACAAGGCATAAGTTGTGGAAGAAGATTCTCTGTCTTTCAAATGAGATTCACTATATGAAAAGTAACTTCATTTACATATTTTTGTACTACAAAACTTTTAAAACATGTTCCATATGCAGATGAAGAGCTTCCACATACTGTTGGAACCAGCTTGAAGCATCAATATCTTCTAGAAGATGATGAACTTAAAGCCAACGGACGTTTGGTCTGTCAAATTATGCGAAACTTGCTACTCTTCGAAGATTATCAAACTTATTTGGTATATCGACTTCTCTTCTTCTCTCAGGTCGCTGAAGACATCAAATACATATATACTTCTGCACGCATCTAACTTTGAGTTGTAATTTTCTCAGGTTGCAAGAAGATTATCAGAGGTTCGATCGAATATTGAGGAGTTACGTTTCAAATTGGCTACATCCAAATAAAACCAAACTGAAATGAGCTTTTGAAAAGACTTACCGGGTTTCGAGCATATAAATCTGATATAAGTAACAAATCTTGTTACATTAACTTCATATACTCATGGGTCTTGGCAAGCTTCTCTGGCTGAATATGAAAGATTGCCCTTGTTTGCATACTCTTCCTAGTTAACATAAACTCTATTCAAGAAGCGTGAAAGAGTGTATCTTGCTGGCACCGCCATGCGTGTCATGCCACTGCTTCCGCAAAGTCTTGAGATTTTTGAATACACATGGTTGTGTGTATCACACGTATATATCTTTAGACATTGAGCAAGTTCTGAGGATAACAAATCACAAAATAGATAAATATAATATGAGATAACAAATCACGAACCAAAAACAGAATTTATGAACATACAATAGAGGCTAAGATGAGAGGAAGATAGTACAGAAAAAAGTAATACATCAAAGACATTTCTTTTCAAGTGAAGAACAAAAGAAAATCATTTCATTCCATTTTTGCAAGGAAGATCAAAGAGGAAACATTGGCAGAGAAGGATTTAGCTGAGAGATGGTTTGACACTAACATTCTCATCCAAATCCCAAAACTTTCTCTAGCTACTCGCATCAGTGTGCCAAAACATTAGCAAAAAGATATTGTTTGACAGTTTTTCAGTGTGCATTTCCACAAAGGAAAACATGTTGAATCCATCTTTAGTCTGCTTTTGATGAGTGCTTCTGCAACAATCAAAGGCATTGTGCAAAGATTCTCTCCCCCAAGAAACAAAGTTTAAGGAGCAAGGATGAATGCAAAACAATCTTAGGCAAATTCGAATCAAACGGTATGATAGTATTAGCCTCTCTATACCTCTGCCAGTACTAAGAGAGTTTGGGGAAGAAGAGCAATGTGGCAAATTACGGCCAAGAAGAAAAAAAAAGATAGACCAAAAACAAATTGACTTGTGTACTTAGTGGATAGTTTACAAAATTACAAATTTTAATTCGAAGCGACACACTTCGTTAATTCTCTCGTTCGTTAATGGCGCGAGGTGTAGCCTTATGCTGCTGCGGTGGAAGAAAGTCTTCGACTTTGCTCTCGAGCTCCATCACTAGGGTTTCACTTTCCTTTTCCTCTAAAACCCTTTTCGCTTCGTATCCGATTCAACCCCGCCGCCGAAACTTCTCACGATTGTTCTGTAACCTCGCCTCTGTTCCCGAGACGGTGGATGAAACGAATTATAAGGAGATTTTCAGTAGAAGAATGGCAATGGCAGGACTCAAACCTCACCACCGAATTGGTATTTACTAATTGAATTGAAAATTTTGATGCTTTTTGCTGCTTTACATATCTAGAAACAGTGTTCTTCAACAATTGGGTTTGTGTCTCCAAGCTTTGGGAGTTTCAGGTGGGCCTGATAGTATGGCGCTTTGTGTTCTGACTGCAAAATGGAAAACTGAAGGGTTATGTGGTGTTAACAAGACAGATGGTTTCATCGATGGACTTGTTGCTGTAGTTGTTGATCATGGTTTACGACAAGAGAGCAAAGATGAAGCTGAACTTGTCTGCTCCAGAGTTTCTGAAATGGGTAAACATTTCATTAGACAGTACGAACATTTTAAATCTGCAATTTTAGGCGTTTTAGTAACTTGGGGAAGTATTATAGGAATCAGATGTGAGATTGCTCGTTGTGATTGGGTTAATGGTAGACCGAAGCAAGGTCACTTGCAAGAAGCAGCTCGTGAAATGAGGTTACTTTTTTATTTCTTCCTTATATCCATTGATTTGAATGATCTTCACATGTTAAACTCGCTGTTTATGCGAATTCGCCTCTTTATAGGTATCAAATGATTTCAAATGTTTGCTTTCGTCAACAGATTGGTGTCTTGCTTATAGCTCATCATGCAGATGACCAGGTGAGAAACCCACTTGAGAAATTTAGAGAAAAGTAAAAGGGTTTAATCTCGATATTCATAAATGTTGTTTGAAGTTGGATGCAGGCTGAGTTATTCATTCTCAGGTTATCTCGTGGTAGCGGCATTCTTGGACTTGCGGGTACATCATTCGCTTCTGAGATTTTCTCCCGGGATTTGGAGTTAGATGTAAAACATATGGAGAATAGATCTATTCTCTTAGTGCGTCCGTTGTTGGATTTATGGAAAGAAGACATGTACAAGGTTCTCTTGAACAAAAACTCAAAAAAATTGTTTATAGCTTTATGGTTTTTTTGTTTTCATCAACTCTATAATGTTTACAAGCAGATATGTCAATGGGGTAGACAAGATTGGGTTGAAGATCCGACTAATCTTAGTCAGTTGTTTGTTCGGAATAGGATTCGAACGTCAATAGGAAATCTACAATCAGGCAAGTCTCTCAAACATGAAACCGGACTTTGTTGATAGTGAAGTGTGATTAATGTAAGTTCTTGATTTTAATACCAGGTACCTTCAAGTCAGAGCTGCAAGCAGTCATTTGTGAATGCAGGAGAACACGTTTGTTTGTTGATAAAGTTTGTACAGACTTAATAAATCAGACCGTAACAGTGACAGATGTAAGAGCATTTTCCGGTTTTAAGCTCATATGTATAAACTGTTTCTGACTCGGTTAAGAGTGAAAAGCCATCTGCGTTTTGATGTTGAAATTGGCAGAAAGGGTATGCTGTTCTTGATCTAGAGAGACTAAACCCTACAGAAGTTAAAGACATTTGTCTCTCAAAGTATCTCACTGCGGTCCTGCAGGTGTTGTTTACATCTTGAGCATTTTTAGCTTTGGTAAAGTTATCGTCTTTTTGAGTATTTTATTGACTCTTCTTGATCTGTTGAATCTCCAGTTTATCTCTCAACGGCAGAGACCAATCAGAGGAAGCACTTCGAAGTTGCTTTTGAACTACATCCGCTCAATTCCGTGCAGGGTAATCTATTCATGTTTTTCCTTTCTTCTAGATTTTCGATCTGTAACTAATTTAAGTAGCATTTGCTTCACATGGTTACTCAGACATCTCTTACAGCTGCTGGTTGCTACCTTAGTCCAGCTCCTGGGTCAAAGGGTACCAAAATCGTAGTCTCATGTTTTCCTGACAGTTCTTTACCGTCAAAGACAGAGATCTTGAACATTTGCTTCAATGAAGCTCAGAAGAAACCGACTTTTGATGACCTCCATCAAATCACATCAGATGCAAAATCTTTCTCAGACCATGCAGCCACGAACAGATTGTTTGATGTCCAGTTTTTGGATGTTGCATCTGAATCCGTATTGAGTAAAGCCAGAGAGCTCAATCTTCTAAGCGAATCGACCTATGCAACCATTGGTATACTGCAGAGAGATGAAACCAATCGGTTCATAACTACAAAAGAAGACAAATCTGTGGATGAAACAGAGCATGTAACCAACATTGCATCTTCCTCTGATAAAGTTCATCTTCGGCCAGGGCAAGATCTTTACTTCATGAACCGGTTTCTCATCAGATGGAACTTGAGTAATCACCAATGTGATGAAGCATGTTGCGGAAAGTGCCCAGTGAGGACAGCTACAACAATGGAGGTTCGACACATGGTTGAATCTGACTGGCTGTATCTAGCAGAGCTTTCAAGATCTTCGAACATAAATCATTCTACTTCATCCTCACATAAAGCTCTCAGGTCGTTAAAGTCTATCCCAGCCGCTGCAAGAAGAAGCTTCCTTGTCTTGGTCAATAACTGCGGATTATTACTCAGCGTTCCCGTATGTCAAATCACCATTTTAAGCCATTCTTCTCATTTGTATTTTTCAGATTTGATAGTTTATTCTCTTCTGTGTGTTTTTTGTTCAGGCTATTGGCTTCAGCTATTGTCCATGCTTGAGGACATCAACAGTGTTTCTACCAAGAGTGCCACTTGGAGGTGGCTTTAGCTCATTTCTATAGTCTTTGTTTAGGATTAAGCCATTTTTTTATTCACGAAGAACAAATTCTTTAAAGCCAAATAAATATTTGATTCAAGAATCTGTATCCTAGGCAACTTTCGTTATTGAAAATCGCCAATTACACTCTGTTTTTGTTTTCATTCAAAGTTTATGACATGGAAAAACGATCATACTCCACCTGTGCCGCCTCGTTCTTTCAGAGTTAGAAACGAAGTAGTAAACCATTGCTTCCAAGCTGCATCCTTCTGTTGTTCGACCCACGAGAGAAAAGCGCTGTCTATTAGGCAAAAGATGTTGACGTAAAGCAACTGGTATTGCACGGGAACGTATCTGAAGTTTGCGATCTGAAGAAGCGGCCATGCTCCTCCTTCAAGAGCTAGAGCTGGAAGAAAATCTCTCTTGAGTCCTTCTTTCACTTCAGATGTGTTCTTGCCTGTGGCGTATCCCATGTATGTGAAGAACACCAGTAGATCTATGGGGCCAAAGATAAGACCATCCATTAAAACTTTGGCTGCCACAAAACGTGTTGACTTTGGTACATATCGAAGCTTCAGTTTTATGAATTTATCCAGGCCTTCGTACCTGTGATACCGCAAATAGAACAAATATGAGGTTCATCAATCTATCCATAAACCATTCTCTCTCAGTATCTGATTCAGTGTTGCTGGATTAGGTATGAGGCAACAGGAGGATATTGGTTTTGGCAGTGGAAATACAAAAGCTAGAACTAAATCATCTGAAATATAAAGGAAACAAACCAGAAGTGGCCAACAGGTCCAACAAAACCCAATCCAAACATGCTCGTGATAGCTACTCGCTTCCAGTTGACCTTGAATTCTGCATCTGCGTCTCTATCCTTTTTTGTGTCCTGTTTATATGGAACATGCATTAGTGCTTAACCCAATATATGGCCTCGATATAAAGTCAGAACAATATATTGCAAAAATTTAATACATCTCTTCGTCCCGCAACCTATATATATATATGGTAACTATGTCAACATCTTTGTTATATTGAACATAGTTTGGTGCTTGACCCAAGGTTGGCCAAAACTCAAAGCAATATATACCAAATCTAAACAAATTTCTTCCTCCAGCAACCTATATACATCGACCTTAAGAGGCAAATGGAAATACAAGGTGATCGCTGAAATCACATAGAAAATGACCAAATGGCTCTAGTGGTTTCTTGAATTCTAAGGGTTGCTTTGCAGCAAACGAAGTCTTACATTAAAATAGGATCACATTATTCCATAGAAGCAAGCAGTAGGCCATAGAAGTTGTTAATTAAAAGAACTATATAGCAGGATGAATATGTGTTTAACAATGGACCAAAAAGGTGAATTGTGATGCAATGTCAACATGGACGTACTAAACTCAACAGTGTGACGAGCGAAAAAACACATTGGTTCTATGATTTTTTTTTAAAAAGTAATTCTATCCACCATAGAAGACCTCTTTTCAACTAATACAGTTTCCAAAAAGAAAACTGAAAAGCTGTAGTGTACAAAACTCTGGCCGAAACACATCTTGATTGCTGGAAAGCCCCATTAGGCATGTACGAGTGTTGACAGTCTATGACCATGGAGTCTCAGCAAACAAGTATACTACAAGATTTGAGAAATGTTTCTAACCATCAACTAAGAACTAAATCCATTGTGCTATTGCTCAATACATTATGAATGACCAAGTCAGGTAACAACATAACCCTATCGCTCCAATGTCTCTCTACCACAAAAGAAGACCCAAGCCTCGAAACCCCTAAGGCTAACAAAGAACTGTTAATGAAAAATACAAACAAACAAAGCAGCTGAAATCCTTGAAATATGGAGCAGCGAGAAGCTGAGAACAACGTGGGGGATTTTACCAAGTAAGATTTTACTGGATACCGAAGAAAACTCAAGAAATAGCATATGTCTAAGGAAGAGCTTCATAAATCAATACGCAAGTCAAGCATTACTCATGCATTGATATCATGAAACCCAGAGATACCTAGATGTATATTAGAGCTAAGTGTTCAAGAAACCTAAATTAATTTCAGCAATTCCGCACCAAAAGAATCCCAATTTAAAAGCTCCATCGAGGTAAGGAGCTCGAGAATCGAATAGAGGGAGGGAGATCGGAAATGACTAACGGTGAGACGAAGAAGACGAGGTTTTGCAGTGGAATGAGTGATGTATTGAGCGGTGACATCGCCAAATCCCCAAAGAAAGCCGGAGCTGAGGACCTGAGTTTTCACAGGATGAACGGTCAGGCATCGCTGGTACCATCTCCACAGCTTCAACATAATGGACCACTCGTATTCGCCGTCGCCGCCTCGAGAGAGAGAGAGAGAGAGATTGTGACCGGAGAACCGCCGCGGGAGAAGGCGATTTTGGTTTTGGTTGACACAGCTTTAAGCTCTTCCTAAACGTCTTCTTCTCTTTAATCCTTTCTTCATTTCTTTTTTTCTTTTTATCCGAGTCAACACTCAAAAGCTCTTCTGCGATGAGAATGTCATATAGGCTTATTAAATGGGCTTCGGCCCATCAACATTAAAAAACTATATTGGAAAAACAATACAAAAATCTAAGTGTAGATTGTTTTTTTTTAATGTATATAGAGAAATATCGAAATTTAATTAATTAAATAAGTGTTACTGAGATTTGAATAATGGAAACAATGTATTGTACATATGTGCTATGTCAAACTTTGAGATATAGAAAGTGCTAATCAATGTATAATTTTGTTCTTAGGGTCTAGCCTTTCATGTATTGCACATATGTGCTAAGTTGCTTTCGTTTCTTTTGAAGACATGACAAAGGAAGTGTAAGGATACTTACTTCTGAAGGTAATGTAAACTGATTGGGATGATGAATTAATCGGCTTTTGTTTGAAACTTTGCTTCTCTTTTTTATTTTTAAAGTTTAAACACTAACCAGAAATATCAAGTTGCACAATGTGCTTTAGTTATAACAAATACAATATATTTAATGTAGAAACTCTTTGGTAAAAAAATAGGGATGTTAAAACTAGGATTTTGGCCCAATCCAACCATGTATAATATAAACTCGTCCCTGTTATAATCATAGTTATTAGCCATATAATTTGTACATAATACCCCAGACTTATAACATTTTCTCCATTTCAAAACAAGCAAATTACATTGTTGCATATGTTTTTAAAAAGAATTATGTGGTTAAATATTTACTTTTAACATCTAGAAATGACATCTGACTATGATCTCACTCCACTCTAAAAAAAATCTAAATTATGTTTTTATGTTTTGGTAGGAAAACAAAAAAAAATGTTTTTAGCGGATAATGAAATTTTGTATTTTTTACAGAAAACTTGACGTTGCGTTTTTGGCGGAAAAACTTGGTTTTGTGTTTTTGGCAAAAAAATTAAATTTTACGTTTCGGCAAAAAATTTTGAATTTCCATGTTTAGCGGGAAAATTTGATTTTGCGTTTATGTGCAAAAAATTGGTTTTACGTTTTTGATGAAAAATTTGATACTAAAATTTCATAAAGCTTTATAAAACATGTTAAAGTTTTATGAGGCTTTATTATCAAAAAGTTTATAATTTTGGGTAATAAAGATGTGTGCTTTGACAAGTCCATCCACCAAATTGAAGCTGTCTAAATTAGCCAAATCCTTCTCATTTATATAATTCCCAGTTTGATACATTAATTGGAGACAAATTTGATTTCTTATCGAGTGCTTCCATAACATCGCTTAACCAATCAGATTTGGTAAAACAAAACAAATTTATGTGAGGCATATCACTTGACAGAGAAGTCTATCAATATGAAACCGATCACCATTTGAAAAAAGTAAGGTCTAGGGTTTGGATCAAGTCTCATGTGAAAATAATATGAAGTCCGTCATAATGTATTTTTTTAGATCCTCTTTTTTTTATTGCAATTAAAGAAAAAAGATGGAAAAAGATTGATCTTAGCTATGTTGTTTTAAGTTAGGGTTATACATGTACTTTTTAAAAAATTGTATTTTAAAAATAATAATCTTTTTATTGTACTTTTAGAAAATGATATCCAAACAAATCTAGTTTTGTAATTCCACATTGTTTTAATTGAATCTGATTAAAATTGTAGCTAAATCATTTTATTTTCACCTCTCAGAAAGAATAACATTGATCTATTATTGTTAAAAAAATTATACGACAACAGAAAAAAAACATTCAATACTGAGTTGGATTTGTGTCATGATCAAAATTTGTTTTTGTAGATTTATAGATTAAATCAATAATTTAAACAGAGAATGATTATGTAATTTTTTCTTGCTTGTTACATATTGGGTCAACTTGATTTTTCATAAAACTTGTTCTTATTGTTTTACTATCACAACTTATCTCTAAACCACAATAACGACAATTGCATTGTATAGTATCATTTTCCTTTTGAACAATGAATTTCTATACCTCTGTTTTATGAGCAATCTTGTTTTTGGTTTTCATGGAAGATTCAAGTTCTTTTCTTTCCAACACGACAAGGATCTGAGCCTTCTTCTCCTTGAAACTCATCATCATACGTTTCATCGTTCTGATCATGAGAAGAAGTTGAAGCCATCTGCAAAAGCAAAACATCCAATCTATCATTAGCCATCTAAATTAGCTTCACAAAATTCAGGAATGCCAAAGCTATGAGATTGAGTAGAGTTGTTAAGATTTAGAAGTGAAAAGAGAAGAAGTACAAAATCGATTAACTTGTTAAGAATAATGAATCCGACTGAAGAAAAAAAATGAATGAATGATCATCGAATCAGCGATTCAGACAAAGAAAAAGATGTTTCTAGATGAAACGAATAAAAATGCAATGAAAATGAAAAATTTTTATTAGGTTTAAACGTTTAAGACGAATTAGTAAATAAAGATGAAAATAAAAAATGAAATTGATCGATAATGTTTAGATTTTATAGAGTTTGATCCTACATTATACATAAGTATTTATGTTATTTTTTCTATTCGGTTGATTGTTCAGTTATAGTGAACCAAACCAAAAAAATAAAAAATCGGTTACAATTTTACTTTTTGCCGATTGGTTTAATGTTAATAACCGAATCCAAATCAAATTTTCCAAACATCGGTTAGATTCGATTCGGACAATTCGGTTCATGTCAGAATCCTATGCATATATGTTAGAATCAGATTGAAGGTTTTATTTCTTTCCAAAGTATATTTTATTTCAAATTTTATTGCCTTCTTGATTCCACTTTCAAAGTTTTATTATTTTTACTGATTACTGATTTTGTCAAGAAATAATTCTCCACAACTATAATTTTTTTCCGTAGGATTATTTCATAACTAAAGGGTAAAAAGAAGAAGATATATGAAATAACCTCACAGGAAACATAAGAAAGAAAAAAAAATATTGAAGCTTTTTTAGCTCGTTGATGATGATGATATCTCTGCAATTCTCCACTCCGTCTCTATCTTTTCTCACATCTGATTCCTATTCCAGATTTTTTAAGAACCCTAATTGTCCAATTCGTGTCAGTCTCACCCCAAAATCTCATTTTGTTTCTTGCCGTCGTCTCAATTTCAATTTCCAAGAAACAAATTCAAACCGTAAAACCTACCGGCGGAATCTGAGTTGCTATGGGGCTAAGGATTCAGGTGAGACAACGAAGTCTGCGCCGTCGTTAGACTCTGGCGGCGGTAGCGGCGGAGGAGGCGACGGCGGAAACAACGGTGGTGACGACAGTGAAGTGGAGGGGAAAAACAGGCTGTTTCCGGAATGGCTGGATTTCACGTCGGACGATGCCAAGACTGTGTTCGTGGCTATTGCTGTATCGCTTGCGTTTCGGTATTTTATTGCAGAACCAAGATACATTCCTTCCTTGTCCATGTATCCTACTTTTGATGTCGGAGACAGATTAGTTGCAGAGAAGGTATTGTTTTATATTCAATTTACTTGATTGATTTGTAAGAGGTGGAATTTAGATTAGCTTTCTTAGTGTAGACCAAATTTTGAAACTTTTGAGCCATAGCTTATTAGGAATGTATAGAATGCTGTTTAAGCGTTGATGGGTTTTTGGTGATTGTTACTAAGATGTAGGGATGTTTGTGTGTTCAGGTGAGTTATTATTTCAGAAAGCCTTGTGCAAACGATATTGTAATCTTTAAAAGTCCACCGGTTCTTCAAGAAGTTGGGTACACCGATGCGGATGTATTCATTAAACGGATTGTTGCAAAAGAAGGCGACCTTGTTGAGGTAAGATCATATTCTTGAATCTTATCATGCACTAATAGTGAAGAGACTTACAATAGAGATGGTTATTGGTTTGGGGAAAATGAGCAGGTACATAATGGGAAACTGATGGTTAACGGTGTTGCTCGGAATGAGAAGTTCATCTTCGAGCCTCCTGGTTATGAAATGACACCAGTTGTAAGTATCATCATCGTCGTTCAATCAAATGTTAAGACATAAGCCCACTAGTTTTGTTCATTTATAATTTTTGTTGTTACTTCAACATTGTAGCGGGTACCGGAGAATTCAGTCTTTGTGATGGGGGACAACCGGAATAACAGTTACGATTCGCACGTGTGGTGAGATGCCTATCTTTGATATGTTTCTAGATATCTATCATGAAACTTCGCTTCTTGGATTGTTTCTTATTCTGTAAAAATTTTGTTGTCTTTAGGGGTCCTCTGCCTTTGAAGAATATTATAGGACGGTCAGTTTTTCGGTATTGGCCACCAAACAGAGTAAGCGGTACGGTGCTAGAAGGTGGCTGTGCTGTGGATAAGCAATAGAGCATATTGGAATGTATTGATTCAGCATTTCTTCTCTTGAAACATTTGTGCACATAAAACGAAATCCATGTACCTTTTTATGAAGGAAAAAGATTGCACATTTGGAACTGGATTGCAGATTGAAACAAAAACAAAAAACGAGATCCTTATTTGCAAAGTGGAGAAATATATATAAAGTGTTTTACTTGGTAATGAATTTACAGGTCTTATGAGTGAACTCTATGGGTTTTGAGGTTTTGGAGGATGAGATGAAGAAAGAACAGGAGATGTGGTTCAAGTGCTTCGACTTGACCAGCTTCCCCAAAAGATTCCCTTGCGATCTGATCTCAAACTCCAACTTCACTGGAACTCTTCCCTTCTTGTCGGAAACCGCTAAGTCTGGTCCTGCTCCATACAAAGGAACCTCTGCGCCAATGAGCTTCACAATGGCTATGTGCTTGCTCTTTCGAGGTTGGTAATAACCCTTAAGCTTCACAACCAAAATTTGCAAAACAGATTACGATAATGATAACATAGGAGCAGTGAATGAAATCTGAAACAAAGAGTACCTGACCTGTGGCGAGAGTGAGAGCAGAGAAAGTGAGATTGAAGGTAGACGAAGAGACATGGATGCCAAAGTAAGGAGCAGGACTGTCTATTGTCACTTTCACTGAGCTGTTAAAGCTCAGAATCTTGGTGGCAACACCCGTTCCGTCTATTCCTTCCCCGTAATAAAAGCTATGGAGGTTAAAGCTCATGACAGAGACGATAGGAGAGAAAGGATGAGAAGCTCCCCACAAAACAGAGCAGTACACAGAGAACACAACCACAATCCCTAATATTACCAAAACCGCTCTGCATTGTCCAACCGATAATCCTCTGTTCTCTTCGTAAACTTCCTCTTCGTCAATCGTGTAATGCCTCTCCAGCCAATACATGTCTCTCCTCCGGGAACTTCCTTTCCACCGGAATCCCACACCGCTTGTACCATTAGAGGTGCGACTTGAAGAAGAGAGACGTGACTCGGTGAGGATGGTGTAGTTTGGTGTTTGAATCTGAATCAATGAAGCTGCGGAAGAGGATTTATCACCATCGTATACTTGAGACACGCTTGATGGGCTCTCAACGTAGTATGCTTGTTTTGGTGATGAAATAGATAGGTCAAGACTTGTTCTTTCTGATTCCGACGTAGCGTCCATCATCTTTTTTTCTCACTGGCTCTTGCTCGGAAATAACTCTGTTCTTTAATGTGTGTTTAGTAGTTAAGAATGAAGATAGACAAATTAGAAGTAAGAAATGTTCTCCCAATTTTTTCTCCTTGATCTACTCCACCAGTTTTAGAGTGGGAAATTTGCATCTATAACAAAAAAAAAATTTATAATTGGTGAAATACTTATAGGGAAATCGGCTAATTCAGACCCATATTTTGTCTCAACGGTCCAAATCACTACATATATATGTAATATTAGCGAATTAATATACAAACTAATAATTAATTTGAATTGCATACCCAAACTAAAACGATACATCGAAAATTATCCCGTTAGTAAACCGTTAACAGGAGCTGAGCTGGTTTACACGTCATCATCCGTAACGGACAGCTCAACTCCTGTTAACGGTTCACTAATGGTTCACAGGTTACATGTATATGGACCGTTGAGATAAATAGAGGTCCGAATTAGCCGATTTCTCATAGTTATAACATAGAATTGTTAGAATATAATGTGAATAATGTATGTTAATTACCATTTTACCCCTGTTATATACAATTGAATTTTGTATTTTTTTTCTTTTATTATAAATATGTTTTGTTGTCTCATCTTAATTACTTTCAGTCTTATAAAAAAATAATTATTCGAATTTGTAATTTATCTATAAAAATTATAGATTTTTTTCTGTATATAATATGTTGTGAAATATTTAAAACAAACATATATTTTATAAATTTTGATATGTAACATTAAGAATAATTCATATATTTATAGGTATATATGATGAGATCATAACTTCGTGTTAATCTATTGTTATATAATACTTTCAAAAGAAAAGTGTCATTTTTCCATATAAAATTAACTCACTCTATTTTATATCAAATATAATTTTCCTCAAATATATAAAATATATGTTCTCCCAATTTTTTCTCCTTAATCTACTCCATCAGTTTTACATTCACGTGTTATGTTCATTTTTTTTCTTCTAAATACTAAGTCCAAATTATTATTAGATCCGAAAAAAAAATGTAACTTGGACATTCCGTTTGACAAACTTGGTTTTGTGATTTGTTTATTATATTACAACAGTTAACAAACAAAATAATGAAGAAACTTCTATTAACTACAAGTCTTGTTGGTGAATTTTACAAATCTGGTGTTGTTGGAGGAGATGAAGAAGAAGCAAGAGAGGTGTTTCCGCTGGCTAGACTTGACCAAGTTTCCGACAATATTAGCACGTGATCGTATCTCGAACTCCAACTTCACGGGGACTCCACCAGTGTGGTCTGAAGCAGCTAAGTCGGCTCCTGCTCCATAGAGTGGAACCTTGGAGCCAACGAGTTTGATTCTAGACGTGTAGTTACTCTCTTTTGGTTGGTAATAACTCTCTAGCTGAGCAATGGCAAGTGTGAATTGACGAGAGTAGATGAGTTTGAAGGCAGAGGAGCTGACGTGAATGCCGAAGAATGTAGAAGGATTGTGTGTTGTGATATGCATTGAACATTTGATGTTCATGATCTTTGTAGAAACTCCTGTGTAGTCTAAACCTTCCCAATAGTAAAAACTATGCACATTCACACCCTATTTAAGACATGCATGTCAAAAGTTAAACACTTATAGAACTTTAGCTAGACTCAAATTGCGATTGTTCCAACGATAATTCTTGCTTTTATTCTTATATTAAAGGTAAGTCGTACTATTTGAAAAAAACATTATATTAAACCCAAAAGGGGAATGATCTAGTGATAGCACAAGTGAGTTGGTTATTTTTTTGTGATTGGGTCCAATCCAATCTTTTTTTTATATGAAGTGTCATTCTTTAAATCTGAATATATAAAAACTGATGACGGGTACCAAAAGAGATTACAAACAGAAGATCTAGAATTCCCAAAATTTTCAAAAGAAAAGAAAAAAAATTATGTATGCGTTTGCGTATATATGTAATAAGTTCGGATGAAACCACAATTCTTCTTAGCATTTCAAACCATATTTTTGTTAATCATAACATAATCACTAATCCAAATAAAGAAAACGCAACTTTTTTTTTCTGTAAGAATGTGATTTAAGAAAAGAAAAAAATGTTTTCACATGTAAACGCAAATGCATACACACTAGCAATTTACAGCGTTTGTGTTTATACTATTTTTTCTTTTTAATTAACACTTATCATTTTCTGAATTTTTTTTATCAATCATGTCTTGTGTTTTTTGAAATATATATTTCGGATTAAATAAATTAAATTTTAAAATTAGATTGTATTATAAATTAATTCATGCATATGCAAAAACAGTTTTAGTGGTTATGTTTAAAAAATGTCATAATTTAATATTGAATAATATTTTAGTAATTGACTTTCAGTTCAGTCAATTTTTTATTTTAGTTATGCTGAAACTTTCTTAAATATAATTGAATATTCACTAAATCATATTAAGCAAGTTGACGGTAGTTTATAGAGTGTTTTTTTATATGATGGAAAATAATCAAATTAGTGTTCAATCATATAAATCATTTATCATATGATGAAGAGCCATAAAATGTATTTTTACAAATAAAAGATATTAGAAGTGTTTGTTGCAATAGTGTTAACGGATAATACATTTTTTATTCAGAAAAAATCTATTTTTATTATGTATGAGTCCAATTACGAATATTTTTTTTTCTAAATATTTTAATATATGTATTTTATTATGAGGTATAAGTTAGAAGTATTTTATAAGAATTATATTAATAAAATTTAATTTCAGACTAATGTTATTGTGTTTCAAAATTTTAAATTATGATTTAAACCGGTTTGAATTTTGATTTATTTTAAGTAAATTTTAGATCCGACCCAATACCACATTAGGGTAGAGTTGGGTTAGATCCATGTCAACTCTATCCTAATTTAAATTTCTTTCCAAACACATTTTTTTTCTTAAACCAGTGGCATAATTTGTAACTAAATTTTTTTAAAAAATATTTTATAAAATGTGGTTCTCAAATAATATTAAGAAGATAAATAATTAATGTTTGAAACAAATGCATGGTAAGTGATTATTTATATATATATTTGTTATGTACAATAGCAACAAGAACAAAAGTTGATTTGGTTTATTGTTGAAAATATTCTTAAACACAAATGCAAACACATAAATTAATTGAGGTTTGTGAGAATCGCAGTACTCTAAGTGATTCTTGTTCTATATCTATATGTAAGTTAAAGATGAAAGTACCTTGACGTAGACGATCGGAGAGAATGATTGAGAAGCCGCAAAGAGAACAGAACAGAAAAGAAAAAAGAGAGTCAATGTAGCAACAACTCCCAAAATAAGTCTACAAGTAGCGATTGAGATCCCTCTGTTGTCTCCATAAAGATCCTCGTACCGTCCATCACCACCACATTCCTCCTTGTCACCCGGCGACCATCTTCCGCCGTGATATTTCCTCCGTCCCTTCCACCGGAATCCTCCGCCACCGGAGATGCGGCTAGCAAGCGATGGATGTGACGGAGACTCTGATGGAGTGGTCTGATGAGTTAGTGCAGCGGAGGAAGATTTGTCGGAGTCACGAGATGGACTTTGAACGTAGTAAGTGGGACGTTTCGGTGATGATGATAAGTCGAAGCTTGTCATGTCTGAGTCAGATTTTGGGTACATCTTCATTTGTTTTTTTTTGTAAAATGTGTGAACTATGTTTTGTTCTCGTGCTCATAAATATTGTATTTGTGTATGCATGGGAACAAAATAAGGAAATGAATACAAGCGTAGGTTTGGTGACCATTTGTCGTCAGTTTTGGGCGTCAGTTACATAATAGTAATAGTACGAGTCTCGATTTTGCAAGTTTTTTACTTTGTAACTGAAGTATATCACATTAAAAAAAATGGCTAAAAAGTTTAGATACGATGTTGTGACAAAGAGGATCACAAGTAGAAGAAGATAGATTCTTGTTTTTGATAAAGGGTTTTCTTTAATTATTAAAAAAAAACAAAAAAAACTTAAATTGAGAATCCCAAAAAGACCTGGTTAGGCGATTTAACCGAAGAATTTGACCCCTTTATTATTTTGTTTTAGCTAAAACAGTGTAGATACGATTTTGTGATAAAGAGGCAAAAAGAAGAAGAAGATAGATTCGTTTTGATTTAAAGCTTGTGGGTATGGTGCTTCTTATGTTTAATGAAACGTACAATAAGTTACCAATAGAACTCGGTTGGTTTTCTGTCCATTTTACGAAGTCCGGATTGAGCTGAACCGAAATCATTTAAACCAAAAGTGAAATTTATTTAATTTTGTAATCAACAAGTAACAATAGCTTTACACGCAGTGCGAACAAACTAAAACCGATTTAGACCACTAAACTGAACAAAGTTTGGACTCGGATACTAATACAACAATAATTATGTCAACGATAAGCCATCACTCGTATTTACGGTCAAATTTAGGTTCGATATTATCTTCCATAATTGACTAATTGTTGAGCATTTCTGTTTCCATTAATTCTCATAACCAATGAAACTTTTAGAGTTCCGGTGACATCCACCCAATGAAACCTTTAGTGATTACTACATTGGATGTTAAAACCGGTAGATCCGGCCGTTTAGACCCATCCTTTTTAGACCTATTTCATTTAGATCCGCCTCATTTAAAAGAATGAAATTGTGAATACAAATTCGACTGAAAAGCGTTCGGCTAGATCATTTTGTTAAATAGGACATGAAACATCAGTAAAAGAAATGATCCCATTCAGCAAATTTAGATCAGTTTATATTATAAATCCGTTTAAAACGATCATATTTAATATATGCATGTTTAACCCATTTAGACCCGTTAAAAATTCAAATTTTTATATTTATTCTTTTATTTTTTAATTGATAAATGTTTTTTTCGACACTTTTTAATTAAGATAAAAGGACCGAATCTATGATGGATCCTAACTTTGAACCGCATACACCACAATAGATCCTAAGTTAAACGTATGTTTTGTAATTTAATTGATAATGTGTGATCTAGTGTTTTATTATGATCTATTTGCTATAGGAACCTACTAGAATAACTATCTAATTGTTTGGTTTGCGATTTTTATTATGATCTATTTTGGAAAATAATATTTGGTATATCACACCCGAGTTATAAAAAACATTAGACAAACGACCCTTGTCAGAGATCAACAACTCTTTGCTTCTAAGGAAAAAAAGTTTTAACAATTCTCATTATAGCACGTAACATTCAGGTTTTGTCAATTCATACACATATTCATCGGACTGTGCATCTTAATCACTTTGAACTTGACGATTTAAAGGATTTACAACTTCCTCATCCTCATGAATGAAATATTTTGTTTATACACTTCAGATACTCAACATCAGACTAATAATTCTTTATATTGCTAGACAATCGCAGTTACAACATCGAAAGTCACAGATGTAACTCCATAGAGATCTTTAAGCTTAGTTATCAAAATCACGAATATAAAACAATAAATATCCAATAATCTCCGGAGAAAGGCATTACACGATTTATGAAGAAACGTTTATGAAGAGAAAGAAAGGAGTATGATAAGCTTAGGAACTGATGTTGTGGTCTGTTCCTCTCTGAAACTTTTTTGTAAGAAGCTTCTCATTATTTCTCCTCTTACCATCTGAACCAAAATGATCCAATATGAGTAGTAACAGCTAAATCCCTTCCTCGCATTATTTAAAACCAACCTTTTATTAGACGTTACCTTAGACATTCATCTAACAAAACCTACATATTGATTATTACAAGTACAAAACATTGTAGTGTAAAAAAAACAAAACAAGTCTCCATAATGCAGAGAAAGTTTCAACTCTATGTCCAATAGAGACTTCTACAACCAGAAAATTTAGAACTTTGATACCTGAAAACTTTAAATCTTTTTAAAAATTCAAAAATCGAAATCGCGATGAAAAATATTGGAAAGGGTCATCAGATAGGAGCGAAAGACTGTGCTGAATATATGTAATCATGTAAGATTTTTATCATCTGAACTATGCGTTTTCAATCCTCACTTGACCCTTTTTCCAATTTTCTTTAAACCAAAGATTTGAGCAAAATCAAAGTCAAAACATGGCCTCATAGAGAAGATTAGATTTTTCAACAAGGTTTTAAATTCAGACATATGCTTGTCAAAATCATTTAAATCATAGGCCACTGCTTTCAAAAAACTCAATCAATACAAAAACAAAAACAGATTCAATCGCAATAACAAAATCGGATTTGAGTGAAACGAAATAATCGGCCTCATAGAGAAGATTAGTTTTATCAACAAGGATTAATTCAGACATATGCTTGTCAAAATCATTTAAATCATAGGCCAAAAAATAGATGAAAATTAGAAAAAGAAATTGAATAATTTGGTATGGACTCAGAATATGGGTGGTGATATAACAGAATGGTCGTCAAATAAGCTTTTTATGGCCGATGTTACGACGAACGAGACCTTAATATCAATCGTCACTGTCCATTAACACACACAGAAAGCAAGAAAACTAGAAAAAGAAAAAATAAATTACAGTAAGAGAAACTAAATCGGCGGAAATCGAAAAGAAGCCCTAAGAAAATTGGTACTGATTGTTATGTTCAGCTTTCTCGTGCCTTTTATATACAAAAATAAATAAATGGAAGCTAGGGTTTTCGGAGAAATAAACAACGTGTAGTTCCAAAATAGTTCGTCTAAACTACACACTGTTTCGTGAAGTGGACAGACACTACACGCTGTTTTTGGTGTCTCTATCGCACCCAAACAAAAAAAACCTGGGTCCATTGGGCCAGTTTTTGATACCCACCCACACGGAGATTACGGCTGAAATTTTGACTAAAACAGTGATTCTTTTGGTATCTGTTTTCCTCAAAATTCTGTAAGATTAACCCTTGTAATCTCGACTCTGCCACATTGACGCCATCCAAAAGCTTTTGCCATAGATTTTATTAGCCCTGCATCATCATCATCATCATCTCGACGATTGTTAGTAGATGCAATTTCTTGTAGCCGGTGCAGCATAGCCAACTATGTAGTCATGGAACTTTGCAGTGGACACAGAAGGAGCCACGGCATTTGAAGCATATCATAAGTCCACCAGATTCTAAGTTTGAGTAATTCAAACAGGATACCCACAAAAAAACCCTCTTTTGTTTTTATGTTTTCTTGAATGTAGAAACGTACGTAATTAATCTAAGAAATGGAATACGAATAGTTTATGAAAATCTATGAGATGCTTTCAAAGGAAATACTGGAATGGGACTAAATCAATACATTTTACAGCTTACTTGGACGTACGAGAGTGTAGGATATAGACACAAACATTGTCAACACAAATGGACTTAGTCTTAAGAACAATCACTTCTAAAACATCATTGCTTTCTAATGCTTGCTTGAACATGAAATTAACTGAATCCAAAAGATAAGGGACATGAAAAAAAGATTTGAGAATCTGTTTGATTTCTGTAAAAACTAATATTCAATTTCTTTCAACTCTACTACTTCTACTTCTTTCTGGAGCCGTTCTCATATCAAGTGTTGACAGAACTTGCGGCATTGACATTCCTCCCGACACAACGATCTCTGCGGATAAATAATTCACACCCTAATGATCAGAAAATCAAAATTTTCAATATTATCATAATGAAATCATCTGATCTTTTCCTCACCTATGCCTTCCCTTACTGAGAGATTTGGTCTGATCACATCCTTTGTACTTACAAGGAATATATCCCCAATGTAAAGGTGATTTGTCGGAACATATACACAGCAAAGTTCCTCTTCATCCGAGTAAGTCTGCAAGGATTTGGAAAACATTTAGGTTTTGCTTAAACCAGCGCTCTCAGAAAAAAGGTTAGAGTTCTAGTAATAGACCTGAAGAACAACGGTCGATGTGATGAACCCAATCGCGTATTCACCAATGCGTGGATGCCTTATAATGGTGACTTCCTTAAAAGCCTGGGTGTTTTGATCTGGAATATAATGGTGAGAAGAAGTCATATAAGCAAGACTCACCAAAAAAAGACCAAACCAGAGATTAAGCGAAAGAAACCTAACGATACCTGGTGATATGGCAGTACTGATTTGCTTGGAGGCATTGTAGATGTGACGAACAAATGGCATCCGCTTGATAAACCACTCTCCCAAATTTAGAACCGAAGTCCCCAACCATGACGACATGAACACTCCAACCAAGAAGATAAATGTAATGGACGTGATGAATCCAAGTCCTGGAAATCAAATTTACACAACATACTGACATCAACATCAAAATGTTGTCTGCTACATCTGTCTTCCAATTGTAGAACCAAATGATTTGTTGTTTGAATATTCATAGATATTCCCCACAGAGAATTTCTTCTAGGTAACATAGAGTTGCTTCGTGATTGCCAATTAACAGACATTCGTTGGTCGAAAGACTAGAAATCTCACCAAATATATCTATTCCGAGTTGAGCATAAATTGGGGAGAAAAATCCATCAACAAAATGAATAAACCACCACGTCACATAGAAAGTGATCGCCATTGGAAGCAAGATAACACTGCAGGAAGATATAGGTAGAGCTTGTGAATAAGAACAAGCAAACAAAGGCACTTGCTGAAGGGACAAATGGAGAACTAAACAGTAACACTCAATCATGAACTTCTTACCATCCAGTCATGAACTTCTTTGATGCCCAGCTTCTGATCAACTTGTAAAAGGTCTAAAGATCAAACAGTACTCAGTTAGACACAGACATCAAAATGGAATTGCAGATAAACAAAAGACAAGAGTTTCACTTTTTGTCTTGCACCAGATTCTCACGAACAAACTATAAGTTTGAAGAAATTAAAGAGAACATTTCATAACTCTTTGAACAAAACAGATCCTTGATTCTTATAAAATCTTGATCTGATCAAGCTGAAGCTAACTTTCGAATTCTCAGCAACCACAAAAAAAAACTACAATTGACCAATTCACGAGACGATTCGGCACTAATTCCAGCAAACCCAATAAAAAATTTGAGGAATTTCGCCATCGAAACCCTAAATCGCAGAATCCGAACAGCAAAAACCTATAAAACCCTAAGGACGTAATCCTCGAGAGATAAAAGGGGGAAAAAGGTAATAACCTCCTGACCAGCGTGATGAGAAGAAGAAGAAGAAGAAGACGAGGGTTTAGGTGTTCCATCGTCATCGTCTTCGCCGGAATGAGCAACTGGAATCAGAAGCTCCCGATCTCTGTTAGCCATGACGATCCCGGGTTTGGCGTCGCCCATAAACGGTGACGAAGAAAAGGAATAGAAACCCAGCAGCAATAGAGACAGAGAAGATGGTGAAGGAAAGGAGATCAACAATGGAAGAAAGGTCAAAGAATCAACTGAGGAAGACAAAATCCCAAAGCTGACTCTAATTCGACGGTCAGAGAGAGAAACTATCTGTTTCCAGTCTGTTTCGGAAATTTGTTATTAACTTAATTATTTTTTTAAGGCGAAAAAACATATAAATTTGTCTCTAATCATTTTAATTATTATTCGGAAAAACAATTAGCTAAATATTGAGTCTTCCCAATGGAATAAAGCACGAGAGAAGTTCATGGAGGAGGTAACCCTGTAAGTTTGATTGGAGGCATGTAAATTTATGGAAGAGCTTACAAAAAATATGTAATAACAATGCAAAATATGTTATAACAATACAAAAGGGAAAAGAGATATTACCATTCCATTTGGTAAATAGACAAACCCAAACTGTCTTTAGTAGACCAAATGTAAAAATGAGGTTGTGTCTTGAGAAGCTGAAGCTAGGAAGAAGCTCCCTCCTCCACAAAAGTGTAGAAGCTTTAGTGTAAAAGGTAAAACCTTTTTTTTTTGAACAATGGAAATGGTAAATTCTTGCTAAGAAAAGAGTGAGAAACTCAAACTTCTAAGTTTAACTACAAAAAAATCGTTAGTGGTTAATTACCAACAAAAATTATGACGAAATATATGTTATAGTAATAAATAAGTTGGAAATCGTTATAATTGACGTCGAATTAGTTACGATTTGTTTTCATTGCCTAATTACATCGATTTAGCAACGATTTGTGTTTTTGTCGTAAATCAGTTAGTTGTTATTTAGTAACGATTAAGAATCGTTGATAATTTTTGTTGCTAATTCCTTGCCTTTTTGTAGTGTTTCTAGTTGCACCTTCAGGCCACACTCATCTTGTTTGCCATGTTATGTCCATGATTAATACCATAATTAAACGTATTAAATATCATCTATTTTGGAACTCAAGAACAACAAAGACAACATTTAAAGATTATGGAACAACATGTACAATTGAGATATAGTTATCTTCTTTTTAAGAGTTTAAACCCCTTAAACTAAAGACTTCTCTATCCGAGGAAGAAAGCCGGAAGGAAGTGGGTATTGAATACTTGATTTGCTACAATGCTTTCATTCCTTTTCCCTAGCTACACTCTTATGTCCTCTGTAAATGTATCACTCATGGATTTTCATGATTAATGTCTATCCTTGGGGCTTCTAAAACCGTTCAAATTCTCTAACTTCTCCAAGTATGAGAACTTTTTCGGTGTAAGACTTGGAGATTTGGTAGATTTATCACCGCCTTTAGAACCATTGTCGTTCCAGCCCATGAAATCTAACAAGGTTTTGGAGTAGTGTGGGTCAAGCTTCTCGGTTTCTTCTCCTGAGTTAGAAGATCCTGCTGACTCTGAATCCGTCTCAGTTGTTCTCCCAGCATCTGATGTTTCTTCAGCTGATGAAGTCTTTTTTTGTGCCAAAGAATCTGTGTAAAGAACATCTTCTATCCTTGACATCACCGTGTAAGCCAAGCTCTCAAGTATCCTCGAGTAACTCTCCAACACTGCTTGTCCAACGTCCTGTAGATGAAGGATCGATCTCATAACTAAGCACTGGACTGACTATTTATCATTGTGATTGATTAATGATGGACTAATACATTAATACATTGCTTTGCATTTACCTTGGTGAACTGAATCTTGGAGATGTCAAGTGAAGATTGAGGAAGACCGGGAAATTTCTGTTTGAGTAAGACCAAGATTGTCTCTGCTCTCTCTTCGAACAATTCTCTTTTCTCCAAGCTAACTGCTGATCCCCAAGAAGATTTGTTGTCCTTTAAGTGAAGCTTCCTCTTCCAAATCACAACAGATGCCTCAATCCTGTTCTTTAAATCCAACACTTTGTGCTCTGTCGACAAGTCCAACATCGACAAGAACTGCTCTGGATCAAACCACTCCTCTGTTATGCTCTTGTAGATCGAATCCCCAAGGCTGGCTCTTCCGTTCTGTAAACAGAACTCAAAGCTTAAAAGCGTTATATATATAACAACAAAGAGAGATATGAAAAATGTAATATCAGTGATTGATTTACCTTTGGGAGAGAGTCAATGTAGCTCTCGGGTATTGCCATTTCGGAGAGGACTTGAGCATTAATAGCCATTGCAGCTTTTTGGACCTGTGTGACTGAATCTTTTTGAAAGTAAAGCATTCTCCGAGCCGGTTCAGATAAACCGCCCGGAGGAACTTTCACCGGAGGGAGCCACCATTTATCGTTTGTCCGAGCATTCCTTGCTTGTTTTCCTTCTTCTGAATCTCTTGAAACATAATAAAACTCGTTGTGTCCTCTGAAATTGTCAAGTGTATCCTGAACATGTTTCCATCACCATTAATCCATCATACGCTAGATCTTACACTAACTACTAGTAGATAGTAATCAATACACAACCATTTACGTCGGATTATCAACAATATATAAAAGTTTACCCTCGACTACACAAATGGAAACACTTACGATGAGCATGGCGTCGAGTTTTCGAAGGGCTGGGATGTTCATGAGAAGATCACCTCTTTGTCTTGTCACCATAATCTACATAATATCATTAAACATTATAAATCCGTCTAACGAGGTTGAAAAATTGATATTTTCTGCTTTGGGAAATTTCGAACCTCGGTGCAAACTCCATCTTTGCTCGTTTGCTGAGAAGGAACAAACTCGACAATGTGATCGGTCACAGACAACAACCAATCGATCTCTTTCTTCCACCTTGCTTGTCTATCTTGAGGCATTGGTTGCAGCTTTGTTTGTTCACCGAATATAGACGCTGAAACATCAATGAAAAACCTCAAGAATTACTTGTGAAGGAAGAAACGAGGAAAGTTAAGAGAACAAGATTTACCAGCAAGATTTGTGATGGCGTTGGAAAGAGCCAGAGCAGAAGATACGCCTTTTCCGCCACCGGACATATCTTCTCCAAGAAGTAATTTAGCGAACCTGTCCTTCATCATCTCCGTATCTGCATTACTTTATGTCATTATTAGGGTTTCTCTCAAGGAAAAAGCGTTAGGGCAAAAACTCATCGATTCACACCTGCTTGTTGTCTCTCGGGTCGTTTTCCCGGCCGATTAAGAGGAGAAATCATTGGAGGAATGCTCTCAACGGGGCTTTCTGCGAAGCAATCAGAGTTTTGGCTTTCGGGGGTGTTGGATTCGACAAGATGAGAATCTCCGTTCTCCACGACAAGGGTTTGAGATTGGTGTTGTTGTTGTTGTTGTTTTGTCGAGGATGAATCAAACATTCTTTTGAAATTGAATGATTTGGAAACGCTCAGTCCTCGTTCCAACGCTGCAACCATGGTACGACAACGTTCGCTCGTTTTCTTGCCTCGCAAGTTAAAGCCCTTTTTTCCTTTAAAATCCAGCTGATCTATAGATGATACAACTTTTTACAAAAGTATTGTAAGATTTTTTTTACAAACATAAAACAAAACACACAAAATTTGGTTTTAAAGTGAAACAAAATTCTTAAGATCAAAGGTCTGTCTTGGATTTAAGGATTAAAAAACATTTCAAATAAGAAATTCGAAGATCAATATTTAGGAAGTTAGCTTTTTTTAGGATTCGTTTTTATTCTCTTTCGTGTTAGAAATAAATTGATGGTTTGTGGTAAAAATGACGTTCCTGAAGCACGGAAAAGACGATAAAACTCCACAACTGATTCAACTTTTTCATCAAATAGAGTATTTAGTTATCCTTCAAATTTTGTCATTCCTTAAACACTTTTTAATTTAGTTTCATTTAGAATTTTGATTGAAGTACATATGCGTTGAGCTTATTTAACTAGAAAGAACCTTGTGCAAAGACAAATGAAAATAAATAAGCCTGAACAGAATTTATTTTTTTCTAAAACAATTTTATAAGTTATAAATTGAAAAAAAAATTATATCTAATATTTAATGTTAACAAATAAAACTCTATATTTTCACGCGTATATTATAAAAAATAACTCAAAAAGCTATAATTTGAATAATATGTTAGAAATGTAGTTAAGGAAAACTATGAGAGTTAAATTAAGAAATATTTGTTTCTAGCTCATTTCTTAAGTGGATACAATGTAATATATTGCCTATAAAAATCATAATCAACTTAATCAAAAAATTCAAGTTTTATGATCAAATTATGTTTTTCTTACAGATGTTAAAAGAAGAGTTATGTTTCAGTTTCAAGCTTCCCTAATTCGATGGCATATTCATAAAACATGAATACTTTACAAATCTTTCTCCTTGTTTCTTCTCTTCATCAACTAAAACTACCTTAGAAGTTGTAAACCTAGAAATCTTCACCCGGACATGGAGCCTGCGGAAGCAGCTGCTTGAAGCCTCTCCTGGTGCCTACTTGCAGTGGAACACAAGTAACAAGAGTTGATCAAAGAACAAATCAAGAAACCTCCGAAACAGAACTTGTTTCGGAGTTTGCATCGTAAAACATGTTGGGTTTGATATGCGTTTTTGAAATGTGGAATGAAAAATTGCCAAAATGTCACTAAAGATGTTGTTTTATATTCTAGAAAATTTAGTTTAAGAAAAATATTACAATTCATTAAAAAATAAAATCTTTATACAGGAGAGACTCAGTATCAGGCGCCAGTGCGATGATTCTTTCATGAACTTAGAGACAAAAGGATTGTGGAATTTTAGAGAACCTTTGGTCAAGAGACTTGGATGCAAGTTTCTAAGAGGAAGTTGTTGTGTTGAACTTTATCTCCCAAGAGAAAGCATTAGCAATTAGCGAGTAGAATCTGAACCAAATCTGTAAATAAGATGGATCCACTAATGGTGATTGCAAACGACGAGAGATTGCAGAGGCAAGAAAGACTAGTTTGTTTATGGTGGTTTCTATAATGTCCTTACACACTGCAGAGGCAAGAGAACCACACATCAATTTCCAAATGGATTCATATGAAACCTCCACTTTGGGATGTTATTTGGCACCAATCATTATAGTTTATAAAAATGTGCCAAAGCACTCTTTTACTAGTTGGCTTGGAGCAACAAACAATTTGGCAACAGACGAGGAACTGTAAAGAACCACTGATAACACTATTCCAAGATCGTAATATCATAAAAATTCAAAAAAAAAATGAGTGAATGAATTTTCTAAATATCAAAAAATTCTTTTAAAGAATTTGAAAAAACTTTAGAGAGATTAACAGAACTTATGATGATCACTTTGTTTTATATTACAAATAAAAGGATGAAGAGCTATGTGAATCTAAAGCCAACACTGCACATGAATGGTCTTTAACTCTTTATTCAGTTTTACTATATATGAATTAAGAATAATAATAAAATAAAAACTTTCAAAGATTTCACGCTTGCACCCGAAGTAACTAAAATGGTTTAGGCACTTATTGCGCCACAAAAGCGGTCATTATTTACAAGAACCATGTGACTATATTAATACATAATCACTTCACATTTATTTCAAATTTTTAAATCAATCCTTTGGTTATTTATAACTACTGATAAGTTCTAAAACTAGGAGCACATGACTTTTTCTTACGCATATCTTAAGTTTTTTTTTCTTTTAAAATTTCCTTCTTACATATCTCCTAAACAATAAATAAAGCTAAAAGAGAAAGCAAAAGATAATAATTTTGTGATAATTTCAACATTCAAACTTGAATTTTTTTGCCGTTTCTTTCACGGGTCATACTCAGTGCATGTTCTGAAAATGTTTCCAACTAATAAATGTGTTCAATTCAAAAACTACATTCCATTTCCTTACTTTTGAATTTAGAAAGTCCCTCTTTTATTTAATGCCACCGATTTTCTAAAAGGTCATATATCGACCATTAATGTTTATTGAGGTTTAGAAAACCCAAAAATTTTATGGAAATTGACTAGGCATATTTTGAGATGGAACTAACTTATTCCTCAAACTTATAATAAAAGATTAAAACTGAAAATTTATTTATTTTAACAATTCATTAAACTATATTTGAATTCAGATAGTGATATTAGATAGCATTAACACTAATTATTAGACTACAAATTCGGTCAAACTCATAAATTTTTTGGATCAAAACTGAGAGGTTTTACAAGTAAATATTACTCTTAATTATAGACTCTATTTTTTATATGAAATATAAACTAATGTTCTGTTGTGAAATCGTAGACTTACGTTGCATCACACCGCTAGTTAACACCAACCAAATTTGGTATCATGACACATACAAAAAAATCTATAGTGGATTGATTTATTATGATATAAATTGAGAAGTCGTTGGATAATAAATGATAAAGAATGGCGATATATATTCTTCAATAAATGTTAACCTAATCATGTGCATAATTGTGGAGAAACTAGACAAAAAGTGTCATTGAAATGAAATTCTCCAAAATGGGAATATTGATTACACCACCCAATTATTAGTTAGTAAGGAGATTCGTTGTCTTTTGTTGTTTTGCATTTGTTGTAATTATCCTGCACTTTTTTTACCACCTATTACAACACATCAAAAATCTTACTTTACATTGTTACCATTATAATTAGTGGAATTTTTTTTAAAATAGAATTTATCACGCCATTAACTTATAAATCAACATGTGTTTGCTTAAATTAGTATTCTAAATTTTTGTAAAAATAAATTTAGTTTCGACTGATAAATTAGTAAAAAAATATTTGTTTCTAATCTTCATATATATAGATTTGGTGATATATTTTTAGCTAAATAGAAAATGATAATTTAATTTTTGTATTGTTGAAAAAAATTTTAGTTACGCCTCTTAATTTTATTAACATGAGTATAGATTAAAACCAAACTGAAACTATATAATTAAAGAGATTTTTAAAATTTATTATTTATTACCAAAACCATTTGCAGCTGATAAATAAATAAACCAACACGAGTTGTGTTCCAAATATATTTTACTTTTTTAGAGAGAATATTCTCATAATTTAATTGTTTTTGCAACTCAGATTTGATTCTCTCGCCAGCAAATATCACTGTGATAATTATATTAAATTAAATAAACAAACCGATTTAGATTGATTAGTAAAATTCATGATTAAATAAATAAACAGACGAATAACAAGAAAGAAAAATCTTGATTAGTTCAAGAAAAACAGAATGTAGTTTTGTCTTTTTTTTGAAACCGTAACACCGTTCTTATGATGACGTGGACCTTCGCTTCATCTTCCTATCTCTTCATATAGTGAAAAAAAAAGAGAAGATTTTTTCAATTCATTAAGACAAAATCTCTACAGAAACATTGAATCCTCTTGTCCCCAGAGGATCCTATCGTGTAAACTCAAGAAACCTCGACGAAGTCAGAAGCTGGATCTTGAGTTTGACTCGCTTCCTTTAGCTCTCTCTCTCTCTTTTTCTTCTCTCTCTCTCTCTCTCTCTCTCTTCTTGTCACTGGCAGGCGGTGCAAGATTAAAGACTATTCGTTTGGTTTGATCGCAATCTCTTCTCACATTTCTCTCAAGTAATCTTACAGACTTTCTTGGGAAAAAAAGCTACAATTTTGGTAAATTTTTCCAGATTTTTTTCTTGGAATTTTCTGCGTTTGATACTAGTTTAAGTAAACAAAATTGAAAAGATCGTATTTTGTTCGTCTTTGTATTAAATTTCAACCAAAAGATACGAAGAATCATGTCTCTGTTTCTTGTCCCTTCTCTGCTTCTATAATGAAACCAGATCGAAAATTTTCAGAGCTAGGATTTAGATATGTCTTAAAGATCCTGAAATGTTTATGAATAGTTGTCTGAGATCTAAAATGGGTCATTAGAGTTTGACCAAGTTTGTTGAGTTTTTGTTGCAGAATCTAAAACAATGCCTGAAGGAAAATTAAGATCAGGAGTTTACAGATCATTCATAATGTGTGATGATCCAAGAGGAGTTGTGGAATGTGGAGCAATTAAGAAACAGAGTAAGAGCCGTAGTAGTATGTGTAATAGTACTAATCAGAGATTTAACCATCCTTCGAAATCGAAAGAGAGATCCGAAATGGCACCGAGAAAGAGCACAGAGGATGCTCTTCCTTCTTCGTTGCAGCTCTTGAGAGTATCCAAAGGGATTCAGAAACTTAACGTTGCGATTGATTCATTGTCTAAAGGATCAAGCTATGAGGCTGTGAGGCCTGAGGATATAGCGAAAGGTTTGTTAAGAGGAGCACTTGATTTGGAAGAGTCTTTAGCTATGCTTAGTAGTATACAAGAAGATGATATTAAGTTGAAACCGAGGATTAGTAAAGATGAAAGAGGCGATTTGCGGTTTCAGAGATCGATGTCTGATAGATTCGAAGAGCGGATCGAGAAACGAATGATGGTTCAAGAGAATGCAGCATCGAGAGATTGTTATGCAGAGCTACGGAAAGTTATTAGAGAAAGCTTTCTTAGGCAGAATCTTCTTCCACAAACAACAACTACAGAGACTAAGACTCGGGTTGTTAGAAGTGGTTTTGCTTCCTCTTCTGGAGCTGCGTCATCATCGAGCTCAAGCCAATCGTCTATGGTTTCTGGCTCTACAAAGTCATCTGCATCGTCTGATATTCCACGGAGAGCTCCAAGTTTGATTGCTAGGCTTATGGGTTTGGATGTATCTCCTCAAGAACCGAACAGTAGCACGGTGAAACATATTGATAAGCCAGATATTGTAAATCTTTCATCAGAAAGACAAGAGAAGCCGAAGAAGAAGAAGAAAGAGAGTCCTGAAACTGTGAGATGTAACTCTACAAGAGAAGCTGTTTTACAATCTTTGCCTGAAGAGATTCCAAGTGAGAACCCTTCAACTATAGTACTCATCAGACCTATGCGTGTTGTACAACCGAAAATGGAAGAAAAACCGGTTTTACCCAGGAAACCGAGAATGCAAGGTGAGGTTCATCCAAGAATGATTAACCAGAGAAAAGATTATCAAGCCAAGGGAGTGAGTAAAACCAGCAGCAATAAAATGAAATTACCATTAAGTCTGACTAAGAAAGACAGAGAACAGAATGAAATGGTGCGGAAAGTAGAGGATGATGAAGCTAAGGTGATCAAGGTAATGTCTCCGAGCAATGCCAAAGCTATAACAAGAGAGCGAAAGCCAATGGAAACCAACAAAAAGATTTTTGTCAAGAAGGAAGATGTCGGTGAAGGTAAAGATAGATATAGACCTCATGACCGAGCTCTTAAGCCACCGAATAATCCTGGGAGTCAGAAGAAGTCCAACAATTCTTCAGACATATCAAGAAACAAGAGTCGACGTTCCAGGTTGAGCTCGAGCTCTAGTAGTGATGAGCAGAAAAGTAATAATCAGGAAAAGAAGTCTGGTGAGGCTAGTAGACGAAATGTAAGCAATCTTTCTCACTGCCTCGTTGGATAGCTTTCGTTTATAAAGTTACATGCTTCCATTAACTCTGTTTCTCATCTAGGCCAAGAAGAAACTACATCAACAAGACAATGACCTTGCTTCAGAGAATGATTCAGGTTCTTCACAGGACACACGGGGATCGATAAACCAACATTCTGCAGAGGAAACCACTTCTTCAGGGCTGCACATTCCAGGTTAGTACTACACAAAGTTCTTAAATCTGTTATTTCTGCAGAATGTATAAAGTTTGTTTCTTTAAGCATCTCCTCAGATATATTCTCTGTTGCTTTTGTTCTTGTAAAGGGCATTGCGACAGCGGAGAAGTTACTTCTTGTGATGCCACAATTAAGCGTGCTCATGAGCAAGAAACCTCCCAAATCTCTCTTAACTCATTCCTGTCTAGCTCCCGAGAGTTCATCACCTACGCAGAGAATCTCTTTGACTTCAAAGCCAACACCAAAAGAAGGCAAGAATCAATCTTTGAGGATAGAGACAGCATTGTAATCTCAGAGAAAAGACTTGCACTAGACTTTGCCAAAGAAGTAGCCAAACGCCGAAGCCTTCTTCTCATTACGGAACCAACTTGTCCCCAAAGAATCTCGGTACACATTGATGAGTTGTTAATGGAAGTCTGTGATGGGTTTGAGTCCCTGAAAAGTTACAGAGACACGTTTTTAGGACAGAGCAGGTTTGTTAAAGAGGGCATTCACATGGTGTTGGAGAAGGATTTAAAGAGTAAGAAGACAGAGATGACAAGTGGAGTTTGGGATTTGGGTTGGAGAAGTGAGTTTCAGATATATGAAACTCATCAAGCTGTAGTTGACTTAGAGAAACTTATCTTGTCTGGTTTGATCCAAGAAATCCTGTCTTGACTCTTGAACCACCAAAACAAATGTTTCCTCTTTTCGTATCTGTTAGTTTAATTTTCGTATTGTAAATTTTTTGTAACCAATTAAAAACCAAAGTATATAATAATTGTTTCATTATTTATTTTTTAACAACAAGCTTGAAAGAGCACACCTTTTTATAGCTAATCAAATAGTCGGAACGGATCGGAAAAATTTATTATTTTCTTTAGTTTATTTTTTTTTAATTATTTGGTGGATTTAGATAGGTAAAAGAATGAACAATTGTTTTTATATAATTATGGAAGATTTTTGAAGATATTTTTTAAAGATTATATCCTAAATATTATCTTTAATCAAATTAGATAAATTTATATTCAATATATAATCAAACACTATTTATGTATGTTCTTTTTTTTCATTTTTTAATCTAAATCGTAAGGTCGTTTTGATCATTACCGTTCATTTTAGAGGTATTTTTGTATAATAGGTATGAAATTCTTCATTTGTAATCATTCACCAATTCTAATAAAACAATCATTGCTTCTATTTCCTTTTTTATATTATGTCACCCTTTATAAATATTAAGTTTTGTAGTTTTTTGAGGCTTAATTAGCTTTTTTACAAGAGGTAAAATGGCCTCAAGATTTTGATATATGTACTATCAGAGCAAGGTTCAACTGAGTGGTGAGAGAAATATTATTAATAAAAATACTATTGAGAGAAATGGCTAGAACTAATGATGGGGATAGATTCAACTTAACCTTGACATTATGGAGCTTGGTGAAAGACTCGAATAGGTAGAGCATTAAACGTCTGAACTCGAGAATGTGAGGTTTGAAGAGATCGGACAACTCAAGGACAAGATGAGAGATATGGGGGGTCTGGGTCATGCAACGCGAGGAGAAGTTTTTGGTAATGATCCAAGGCCTTCGTTCAAGCATCAAGGAGGTGCAAGAAGATTTGGCATTGTGGAAACAGGTGGTTGCCAACGGAAGAGCCACACTCATGATGAACAGATCATCCAATATGGACTTTCTAAAACCATCACGTTTTAACGAGATGCCCAAGAAGTGGAGAACTTCATTTGAGAGATGAAGTTGTACTTCGAAAATCTCAATATCACGGATGAGATGGCAAAATTCAAAGCCGCAACGTCTGATTTGATAGGCACGGCCATGCTATGATGGCGGAGGCGCTATGCAGAAATCGATAGAGGAATGTTCTGGATGAACAATTGGGATGACTTCAAGAGGGAGTTCAAACACCAATTCTATCCCGAGAACATAGTCTACGAAGTTTGTAAAAAGCAAAGAGGATTTTGACAAAGAGGTAACATTCCAGTTCGCAAAGTTGATGTTACAAATTCCATGTATATCCGGTGAGGACTTTATGTTTCACTTTATTGATGAATTGGAGATATTGACCAAGCAAGAGTTACAATGAAAAAGTAGTCGTTCCATTGATGAAACGATCGCGGCAGTAGAATCCTTCTCAGACTTTTATAACCATTTAATTAACTAAAATTAAGGTTTATGTGTTATTATGTTTCGAACTATTATTATGTGGATATATAAGTTTCAAACTTTTAATTCGAGGAGATTTAGATTTTTAACTTCGTAGTAATAGGTCTAAGTTTAGACCGTATACTAGTTTTCGTGAGAAAATAAATTGCTTTCCTAAAAAAATAATCATTTAACAGCAAAGCCACAATGTAAAGCACAATATTATATGTGCAGGAAAAAAGTGAAAATTGTTTAGATATATATACATGAATTATATATATATATGTTGAAATTTAACGCAAAAAACGTATTCAACACTTCACGTATAAATTTGGAAAATGATATATATACTGGCAGCAGGTTAATGGTGAAAGTATGGACAATTTTTTAAAAGATATATAAAATGATGACTTTAATTCTCATGATCCATAAATTGTTTACTATTTAAAAACAAAAACAGAAAGAAGAAATGATCATTACTTGAAAAATGTAGCATTCATTTGCATCCATGGAAATACACTATTTTAATTGTCATTGTTTGTTAGTAAACAAATAAACAAATATGAAATTTTTGTATAGATTGAGTAGATTTGTGGAAAGGAAGAAAAAGGAGCCGCAAAGGAATTGGTCACACAGCTGTAAATTACCAAAAGCATAACTGAAATAGAATGGTTCATCTGAGTCAAAAATCGTGACGTGTCTTCCTCAACTCCTAATAATGTAAACCTTAATTAACAAACTAATCATAATTTTAATTACTTAGACAAAAGATGACAAAAGAGAAAACCAAAATGGCAAAGTTTATCCATCGCAGCAATGCAACTCTCCGAGTCATGACAACACACTTCCACGTAATTATCATTCATTCATATCTTTTTCTCTTTTTTGTTTCTTATTACTCTCATCATATATTTATATTGATTTGGAAAGTAATTAACCTTATTGGGGAATACGATAATATGTACTAAAATTGTATAAAAGTAATCGAGCTTAACCCTAGAACATATTTTTTAGTAAACAATAGATATAGTTAGGATCCATCATAAGTCCAATCAAAATAAGTATTAATTTATGATTTTTATTTTTATATAAATTTTTTATAAATAAAAACGATTTATTTTTAAAAAAATATGTAAAACAGCTTAATTCTATAACATATTTTTTTAAGAAGTGATAGATGTAGTCAGGATTAGTCATTAGCCCAAACAAAACAAATATAAACTTATGATTTTATTTTTATATTAAATTTTTCATAAAATAAAATAGTTTATTTTCTATAAAAAAAAGTAAACATATTCCTAACAATAAAAATAAACTACGATGATGGTAGTTTCTTTAACGTTTGATTTGTTACACAAGTAGTATTGTTGAGACCCTAAACATTTATTTTAGGTTAGACTCTAAGCACATCATGTGAACTTAAACTAAAATCTAATAAAACACGAGTAAAATATCAATTATATGTATAATATAGCAATTACATGCATGCTAAATATAGCGAAAAAATCGTATTTATTCCCGAAGCAAATAGAATACCTTCTCCTACAAGTTTTTAATGCAAGTTTCACCATAGCTCATGAACTTAAACTATCTTATCACCTTACCATTACCACCACAACAACCACAAACCTTAAAAAAAAGCTTATCCAATCTAGAAAAAAAGGAAAAAAAAACTAAACATTTTCCTGACATAAGTATTCATTTACGATATCTTTAATAAATAACATATTGGTTATTATTATAGTAATCGTTTTTTATTGTTTTATACAACGAAGAAGACTTGACACGAATACAAAACACATCCATTGAAATTTCGATATTATTTTAATGAAACTCTTATCATAAAAAATGATGACATAATGGACGAGAGAAAAAAATTGTGAATGTAGACGTGTTGGGTTATAAAGGGACAAAGCTAAGGTAAGCTAAAGGGCTAACGTGGCACTATATTAGTAGTCAATGGCTGTACTTATTTGTATATACGGGTATGTGTACGTCTATATGTACATGTATGTTGCTCTTCTGTATATATGTTTTTAAAGAACAAACAAGTATTTTGGAGTTTTACTATTTATAGTTTTTTTGGATCAAATATAAAAAAAAGTATGCCTTAACCTCTTAAGTTATCCGATTTTTTTGTCATTTCAATCAGATACAATCTCATTGAACCATATATAGAGATATATATATTGTTAATTTGATTTTATTAGGATTATTTAAAGATTAGTGGGTCATAGATTTTAATCGCTAAAAAATGTGTAAGTAATTCCCACGTTAAAAGTTGAGAGAGACCTTGAATAACATATAAGTGATTTGCTTTAATCTATTCATTGTCAATTGATTTTGAATTGAAAACTTAGAAATCTTAACATGATATCGGAGCTCGATCTAAACACATTCTTGTAATTTAACCTATAAATGATATCTGTTAAATTTAAAATTGATGGTTTGACCATATTATTGAACCTAATTATTATCTCAAGGAAGAATATTGAAATTATGTTACAAGATTTATCATACAATATAATAAATACAGCGTCGACAAAATATATATTTTTTTACATAATAACAATTATCAGAAAAACCATAAAAAAATTATGTGAAAACCAAAAAAAAAAGCAATCGTAAACAACCATATCGAGTTGTTATTGGCGGAAAGAATTAAAAGAGGTTGCTTTGAAGTCAGAAAAGTCGACACGTGGCAGCATGTGAAGACAACCCGCCGCTTAAACCACGAATGGTGACGAAAGGCTTCTTTGTTTACATGTGCAACCAATCTCTCTCTTTCTTTACTAATTTTGAATATTATATTGTTTTAAAACAAAAAAATAGATATTTTTGTCTTATTTTAATGTTAAGAAAAATATATATAAATATATTGGTGAAGTGAAAAGAAAAGAAAAAAGAAGAGTAAAAAAAATAGTTAGTGATGTAAGTAAATATCTTAACCCAAAAGATACCCTCCGGTTACACGTCAGATATATTTCATCATACTAAAGAAAAGCAATATAAAAACGCAACAAAAAAAATTGGAAAACTATATTAAAAAGTTCTTGTGAGACCCTAAACGTATTAGTATATATGAAAAAAAACATACGTTTCTATATAATACGGTGTTGTGAATGACTATTATGTAAAACAAATATCTAGCATATTTTTTTAGATATCAAGAATTCATGTATAAAAAAGTAATCGAAATTTAGTTTTGATGTATTTTTATCGAACATATATGTTATTTCTATCATCGTAAAGACAAAATTCAAATAATATATTCTATATATGATATATCTCATTTAAATCATCTTTAAAGATTTTTGTTGTTGTTTTGTTCTCCTTTTATTCTCGTAGTGTTTTTAAAAGTTTGCATACACTTTGTAAAGCTTTGAATCTTTTCAGGTGCATCACAGAAAAAAAACATAATTTTGAAGTAATTAGAAAATTCTCTTCACAAATTTAAAGAACCAACTCAAAACCAAACAAGGTTTTCTAATTAAAAAGAAAACAAAATAAATAATTTAAAGAATCAACTCATAACCAACTCAAAACCAAACATAATTGGTGCTTTTTAGAAGCTTTTATAGGGTTTCTTAAGTTAAAAAGAAAACAAAATAAATAATTTATAATTAAAGAAACTATAGAGAAGTTTCTTATTTAAGAGATTTAAGAGACAATTTCTTAAGAAAAAATTACTAAACAATGTTTAGAGACCTATATATGGGTCTCACCAATAGAGTTGCTCTAACCCAATCTGTTTTATGTTATTAATTATTTAAACATTTTTAAACACGTTAAAACACTAAACTTCATTTTCTCTAAATTTAATTTACATCAAAAACCTTGGTTGTGACTTTGTGTTTGGATCTTTGATCCCTTTGACTAATCTAGTGAGGATTCTTCTAATATCTCTATCGTATCTCTTTTACTTTAGGTCATATTTGCTTTTGTTTTTTCTTTAGTTATGTGTGAATGGTCTTTTACATGGACTGCAGTTTTGGTAGGCTAAAATAATTAGTGACTAATCTACGATGCTTAGGGTAGATTAACTTGCAGTTAAATCTAGATTTGATATTACTACTCAAATATTAAAACATGGATATTTTGTGTCCATAAGATGTTTGACAAAATACCTGTGACGATTCTATATAATTGTTTTGTAGTTAGTAGATGATAATTGATAGTTAAAGTAATCAATATATTTACTAAAAAAATTCAATCCAAAAGTTTTCTGTAGATTTATTTTCTCTCCTAAATCCAGATGACCACACGATAAAACCCCTATAATCCAAAAATTTCTTCATTGATACTTCTCCTTCGGCTAGCTCACTTACGGATTAACGCCGATTTCTCTTCTCAAATATAATCAAACTTCTCCCGGATAATTGTTCTTATCTTTCGTTGGTCGTCTCTTGGTACCAGCGAAATTATTTCCAGCATTTTTTTTGTCTAGCTTATATTATTTATTAATATGTTCTCCATAATTTATTAGGTTTTTTCCGATAAATGCTCTTCCATTTTAATCTTCTAAGCTGACCAATCCGCCATATATGCTCGTCATTTTTTATTTTCTCGTTACAGGTATGTCCAACCTCCTCCATCATGAAGATATCATTTTCACCAAATTCCTCTTATTTGGAGAGATCGATTTCATTACCTTCATATGTTACATAGAGATTGATACCACCAATTTTCTCTTTTATGGATTTTTTTAAAAAGAAATCACAAATTTGATGGCATTAATAGCTTAAAGAATTGTTCGCTAGTCTTTAATAGAAAAAAGAAATAATAATGTCCTTGGAACCTGTATTGGCTCGAGAACTAAAGCTCGAGTTCAAATCGATCATTTCTAAAACCCTTCTCAATAAGCTTTCGATAATGATCTTCGATTTTAGACTTTATCATATTTTTATCATATGTTGTATTACAAATCTTCAATTATGTATCAAGTTCAAACTTTCAAGATTTTTTTAGCAAATAATTCTTTTTTTTGTGTTGTAACCGCAAACTAGGATTAATTTAAAAATTTATATGAAAAATAAAAGTACACTAACTATATTATTTTAAAAAAATTAAGATCATCTGAACGAATCAGTCTAGTTATTGTGTTTTGGATCTTAGGAATGAACTTTATTGTGTAGCTTAACATCAATTTTCTTATTCTTACCAAAAGTGTTATCCTACATACACTTTTTAAAACATATTACAAAATCATGCTTTATCACTTATTAATATGAAGAGAAAACTCATGTTACGCGTTTATTTTGTTTGATTTTATGTTTTAAATAATATATTTTTAGATTTTTATTTGAATTATCAATCTTTTTTATTTTTGATTATTAATAAAATTTGTAATATCTTCCATATTTTATTTTACAAATATTTGAGTGGGATTACGAATATATTCATTTCGTTGACCTAAATTTTGATTACTTGTAATTTTTTTAATTTATCATTTATCGTTTTTCTTTTCACATATCTTTCATTGATTTTATATCTTTTTGTGCCTATTATTATTTTTCTCTTTTTCTTCTTTTTCTTATTTAGATGGTGACAAATTCACAATTGATTATTTCGGTTTGATAAGAATGTTGGTGTCATATAGATAATTGATAGAAAGATTCTAATACTTTTTAAGTTTAGGTTGGTTTTGCAACCAGGAAGGGATGAAAAAGTCAATAATTGGTGCTAGATATAGTCATTCACTACTGCATACTGAGCTGGAAGGTCTTATTTATATATATAACTTTTGATCTTACAATAAAAACAAAAGTGAGATTTACAACATACTATTCTAAATCAGTGAAGATGGAGTCGACACTAATAAAATGACCTACATTTTTAATATATTTAAAAAATTTTAAAGATGTAATGAGAGGTTTACAACTTGCTTTACCTATTCATTTCATGCGCAAACAACATAAAGATAAACAAAATGTCACAAAATGTTCGCACTCTTCCTTACTCTATTTTATACAAACTATGTATAACAAGTTTGATTAGCGGAACTGTTTTAGATACTACATATTTTGTTCGAAAATAAATAAATAACCAACTCTTAATCTCTAAATCTATTTTTTTCGTTAGCATCTTCTATGTTTCTAAAAGTATTTTCAAAACTATTAATGTGCCTCTTTTTCCTGTTCCCCGGAGTCAACGACACCAGTTTCTCTTTTTCGAGTTCCGTCTTATATCCTTTCTCTTTAATTACTTTCTCATGGTTTCAACAAATTTTCAGTTTTTTCAAGCATTTTTTACAGAATTGTGCTAATAAATTATTCTCAAAAAAAATTGTTAGATAATCCGTATTCTAAATGCAATTTAAAAATAACATAAATTTCTAAAATATGCAATATGGTAGTCGGATAGCTGTCTCATGTATCTTATAAAAAAAATTTATACAAGAATAGTGCAACATATATTTTTTGTTTACAAAATTAATTGTCATTTGCGTATCTAACCATGTATGTCATAGTACATATAATTACCCAAACAAAGGGAAAATAGTTTCAAATAAGTACTAACATTGTTATAGAATAGAGTTACTTAATATGATTGGGTTATGGTTTTGGAGAACAAGATTTATGATGTTTTATTTTAGATATCTAAAATTTGTAAAAAAAGAAAATCTAAAAATTAACATTTTGCTTTTATAATATTATAAGGTATTCTTCCTATATAACATATAAATAGTATTATCCATACATTTCAATAATATATTCATAGGACTTGAACCAGATCTATCTATCATGATCTTTTAATTGAATTGTTCGAATTTGGATCCAAAAATTCCATATATCCTATTTTCGGAAGATATTTTATATCGAATCTTTTATTCTAAATATTTGGCTCAATCCTACATAAATAGTTTTTTACTCAAAAAAAAAGTTATTTTATTTTCAGAAGATTAAAACAAAATCATTAACACAATATGTACAATTTTTCCGGTTTGAGTAATTTACTTGTACTTTTAATTTATTGACATAAAGCGCCAAAGGAATCGAAAATAACACTGACAAAAATTAAATGGATTCTTATAGTATTTATATTTTTCTTACATTAGTTAATAGTTCAAAAATTATGTATATATAAATATAGTTATATTGTAATAAAGTAACACAAATTAGCAATTTGTAGCGGTTTCTCCGTAGGACCTCTTATTTTTATATTTTCAAAGTCTTTAATGTATCTTTTATCCCTGTTTCACTATGTCTTTATAGTGTGAATTAGGATTGTTAATGATAGATAAGATCCGTAGAGTACCCTAAATCTTACTGAAATTTTTGTGAGTGAGATTTTCCCCTATTCATAGAAAATTATGGAAGCCAAAATACAACCCCATTTAACTACAACACTGTATTGTTAATTGTTCGAAGATGTCAGTATTTCAATCAAGAGATTTTTCACAAAGAAAATATGATAAAAATTAAATTTGTGATACAAAAAAATGACTTAAACTAATCTATATTTTTATAAAAACATCTATAATAAACCATAAATATTTTTATCATTCAAATTGTTTTATAATTCTTATAAAATTAAATTTCTATAAAGGCTAGTAAAAATAGTATTTTTAAAATAATAAATAATGATATTTTTTTTTGTCGACCAAATAATAGTATTTCTGAAAAATAATATTTAAAATTTTATTAACCTTATACAATATAAGAAAATTGAAAGATTATCCTTATACAGATTATCCTTACATAATCCTTATACAGATTATCCAAATAAAATTAAAATTACAAAAACAAAAAAACACATAAATTGATTTGGTTTAACTTTTTTACAACAGGTTTCACATGATCTTTTTAAATTTCATATTAATGACAAAGTCGAACTCTGTTTGGTAACAAAAATCTTAAATCTCATATCAAAAATTAGTTTCATCTTTTTTTTTATCATGGCTAAACAGATAAGAGAAAAAAAAACAATCTCACGATATATATGTTGTTTTACACAATCTAAAAAGTTTTGTGTAACTATGCTAAGGTAATTATTTCAGGTTTGATAAAAATCCGTATCTACCACTTCCACTTCAATAGGAAAGTAGAATTTTTCGAATCTTTTGGCCAGATTAAATTCTAAAACCGACCAGAGAAACTTACTTTTGCAAAAGTGAGATTGCACATAGGAAATAAAAAGTTGATAATTGGAAATTTTATAATTTTATTAAAATAAAATATAAAAAAGTGTTAAGAAGCACCGCTTGGTCTCACCACTAAAGTTCGAACGCATGGCGCGTGGGCACGAACTCCTGTACCAACCTTTAGATAGTAGCGGCACGAGGGGACTTACTTCTATTTTCTCCTGTTTTTAAATTTTGATCAATTACAATATGTGTATTTATGTGGTTTTGTTGCACCGTTTAGTGTCAAAACCAATGTCTTTTGAGAAAAAAATTACTACTAAATAGAGCTTTAAATGTTCTAAGTATTGATGAGCACAACATTTTTGTCAATATTGTCACAAATTTAAACGTTTGCTTTTTGTCTTCTTTGAAAAATCAAATGCTGAAAAACTGTTACATCTCCATTTCTTAAAAACTCTTGTCTCTCACCTTTTTTTTGCTGAGTTAATTGAATGCTGCAAAAGAGAAACAGAATAATTTAAAACCAAATTTGCACTTATCGACCAGGAAAAAAGGTTCAATTCAAATAAAGATATTTTATATTATAATATAAATTATAGTAGTGAAAAAAAAACTTCCATATATATCATGGAACAAACTGGAACACACATGGGGCTCTCTTATTTTAAGTTATTTTCTTCTTCGGATGATTTTTTAACCATGTTTCTTATATAGTTTTTTAAGTATAATACTGTTGCTTTTAGTTTCTCTCCATAATTGTCAAAATAAAAGAAGAGAGAGTCTTCTTGTAATTATCCTTCCTGGGAGTAACACAAACGGTTTTTGATTAGATATTGGTCTGTTCATATGTTCTTCCTCTCTCAAAAACTGAAGACCTCTTTCATTAGAACAACATACCAATCTTTGTGAACATATTACATCTCTTATACTTCAGATCTACTAGCAATCTTTGGACCATATTACAATTGGTCTATGTTATTCTCAAGTTTATGAGAATAGCTTTGGTCGGATCTCTTCATATGTAATGGATCCTCTTTTTTCTCTTTGAGTAATCTTAACATCATCAAGCTTGTTCTGATTCTCAAAAGGTTATATAGTATAGTATATAAAATTATATGTGTATATGTATGGAGATGGATAGCCAGATAGTTTATGTTGTTTGAGGATTAGATTTATAGCCAAGTTGGGTTAATTTTTCCTTTTTCCTTGCCTCCTTACTCACATACAAACCCTATCTGTCCGTACAAAATACTAAAAACCCTAACTTTCCCTCTATCTTTCCAAAAGAGATTTATCATTTCTTCTTCCACGAGAAAGGATTATTCACAGATCCATCACACCGATGAAAAGCTTGCATGTGGCGGCGAACGGCGGAGATCTGGCGGAGGATTGTGGAATACTCGCCGGAGATTCTGATGAGGCTGTTTTGATGGATAGAATGGATGAGGTTGGTAGAGAGATCTGGCTAGATGACCATGGAGGAGACCATACTCATGGCCATGGTCATCATGAAGATGATGATTTGATTGTTCATCATGACCCGTCAATCTTCTATGGAGATCTACCAACACTTCCTGATTTCCCATGCATGTCGTCATCTTCGTCGTCTTCAACATCTCCAGCTCCTGTCAACGCAATCGTCTCCTCAGCCTCTTCCTCTTCGGCGGCTTCTTCCTCAACTTCCTCAGCTGCTTCTTGGGCTATATTGAGATCAGACGGTGAAGATCCTGCTCAGAACCAAAACCAATACGGAGCAGGAAACTGTGATATTGACTCGTCGGCGGCATTGCAATCCACTGCTTCCATGGAGATTCCGTTAGATAATAGTCAAGGTTTCGGTTGCGGCCAAGGCGGTGGTGATTGCATTGATATGATGGAGACTTTCGGGTACATGGATCTACTCGATAGCAACGACTTCTTTGATACTTCAGCTATCTTTAGCCAAGACGACGACACGCAAAACCCTAACTTGATGGACCAAACGCTCGAGCGAGCAGACCAAGTCGTTGTTCCTATTTTGGACAACAACAACAGTGGAGGAGACATGCAAATGATGAATTCTGCGTTGGAACAAGACGATGATCTTGCGACCGTGTTCTTGGAGTGGCTAAAGAACAACAAGGAGACTGTTTCGGCTGAGGATTTGAGGAAAGTGAAGATAAAGAAAGCGACTATTGAATCAGCGGCGAGAAGGCTAGGCGGTGGGAAAGAAGCGATGAAGCAGCTTTTGAAGCTGATTCTTGAATGGGTCCAAACTAATCATCTACAAAGGAGACGCACCAACACCACCACCAACAACAACAGTCTCTCATATCAACAAGACCCTTTTCAAAACCCTAACCCTAATAACAACAACAACCTAATCCAACCGTCTGATCAAACCTGTTTCTCACCTTCAACATGGGTTCCTCCTCCTCCACAGCCACCAGCACAACCGGCTTTTGTTTCGGATCCAGGTTTCGGATACATGCCCGCTCCGAATTATCCGCCTCAGGAGTATCTTCCTTTACTCGAATCTCCACCGTCATGGCCACCACCACCACAGTCTGGTCCCATGCCACATCAGCAATTCGCTATGCCAAACTCTCAGTATAGTCCATTTCAAGACCAAGGAGGTGGTTTCACAGGATACAATATGAATCCGTATCAATATCCTTATCTTCCTTCTGGACAAATGAGAGATCAGAGACTGCTCCGTTTGTGTTCCTCGGCCACTAAAGAGGCTCGAAAGAAACGGATGGCAAGACAGAGGAGGTTCTTGTCTCACCACCATAGACACAACAACAACAACAATCAGCAAAACCATACTCCAATTGGAGAAAGCTGTGCTGCGGTTGCTCCACAGCTTAACCCTGTAGCTACAACCTCTACCGGCGGGACATGGATGTATTGGCCAAACGTCCCTGCCGTACCACCGCCAGGATCAGCTCAATTACCGGCGATTGAGACTCAGTTACCCACCGTGGACCGAGCTGGCTCTGCTTCTACTATGCCACGTCAGCAGGTTGTACCAGATCGCCGGCAGGTATGGTACATGCTGAATCATACTTACCATTGTTATTAGTTCTTAGCAACATGCAAAAGAATGGTGTAATTGAACCTGTTGTTATGGTTGATGATGAAGAAGATGTTTATTAATGTTTGATTTTGATTTTGAATTTAGGGATGGAAACCAGAAAAGAACTTGCGGTTTCTCTTGCAGAAAGTCTTGAAGCAAAGCGACGTGGGTAACCTCGGAAGAATCGTCTTGCCAAAGGTAAGTTTTCCTCTTTTTTATTAATAGTAGTTTCTATGTTTAAGTAAAAATATTTTGTTTTTGTTGTTATTTTGATTTTGTTTTTTGTTGAAATAAAATGAAAAAAAATGCACAACAGAAAGAAGCTGAGACGCACTTGCCGGAGCTAGAGGCAAGAGATGGCATCTCTCTGGCCATGGAAGACATTGGAACCTCTCGTGTTTGGAACATGCGCTATAGGTAATTACGACAATCAATGAACTTGTTTTAATTTTGAATTTTTATGATTTATTGTTTTCGTGTAATTGTCAATAATTGGAACTCGACCAATCTTTGCTTATTTATAAAAAAACTTTCTTTTTTTTTTAATTTGGGATGCAGATTTTGGCCTAACAACAAAAGCAGGATGTATCTCCTCGAGAACACCGGTACGTTCTTGAAAATATAACACTTTTCTTTACATTGTTTTCCTTTTGTAATTTATCTTATTTTCGTTCACATTTTTGCAGGCGATTTTGTGAAAACAAATGGGCTCCAAGAAGGTGATTTCATAGTCATATACTCCGATGTCAAGTGTGGAAAATATGTAAGAAAAAACTTCTTAAATTATTTAAGAATAATAGTGATTAACCATCATGATTACTTTTGTTTAGCATAAGTAAATCTCATAATTACTTAATATTACAGTTGATTCGAGGGGTTAAAGTAAGACAACCGGCGGGACAAAAGCCGGAGACTCCACCGTCGTCAGCAGCTGCCACGAAGAGACAAAGCAAGTCGCAGAGGAGCATTAACAACAACTCTCCGTCGGCAAATATGGTTGCTTCACCAACTTCTCAAGCAGTTAAATGAAGAAAAAAACTATATAAATATTGTTATTATGTACCAAATAATAAAAGAGGCAACAAAAAGGAAAAATTGGAAGCGTACCTGAGTGTGCCACTTCTCGTGCATGCATGGGATCTCGTAGACAAATGGAGGGTTATGATGATTAAAGCAGTTTTGTCGAGGTCCGAGTTCTTACTCCAATTTTCTTTTTTTTTTATTCTCAAGTTGTTTTCAATAACTCTTTTTTTTTAACCTTCAGAATATTGTAGAGATTCTCTTTCAGGAAAGATTATTATAGTTTTTTTTTGTCATTTTTTGAGTTTATGCACTGAGCTGATATATCGTTCTATTGTGAATGTTATGTGCGTTTAATGTTTATATGGATAATGACTTTGTACGTAGTTATTCGTAAAGAGTTAGTCAATTAATTGGGTGTTTTTTTATGAATAGAAAGGTTATAGTTATAATTATGGCTAGGCAATTCGAATATACAAGATCAAACTAAATTGAGGTTCGAACTTAAAAAGAACACCAAAAATGGAAAAAAAGAAATCTTAAATGTTGTTATAGAATGATGCAACAATGAATGGTTCTCTACTTTCGGATTCATTCTCCAGATCCACTTCTTCTCCACATTTCGATTGACATGCAATGGTCAACAAAAACATCAGTTTCCTCAGCTACTGCCATAAGCTGGATAATTGCATTAGCCCATTTTATATGGCCTAACTACTTTTGTAATTCAAGTTTGGTTCTCTGTAATGTGAGATTGGCTACTTAATTAGCCATTGGGCCTACGACCTCTGTACAACATTCTATTTGTTATTTTGTTGCGCAAGAACTATAACTTTAATCATCTACGTGTGGCGCTTGTGGTAACATACATCATCTTTATACATATATATTTAATTTTAGTTAAAAAAACCAAATTGCATAGAATAATGAAGAGATTCAAGAGAATTGACCTGCCCTTGGACCTACTACGAAGGCATGATTCATGAGAGAAGTTGAAACTTGAAAACACATCCATGACTTAATGAGGAACAAATATAAAAAAGTGGAATTGATGAAGAATATCTGATGTAATGAAAGTGAAGTTGATTACAAAAGGAGCAGCGTGGGAGTAGAACAGTTTCAGTTTCAGCGTGACATAGTTGTGTCTTAATCTAATCAGAGATTCCTCATGTTTTTATCTTTCTTCTTCTATAAAGTTGCATGAGATTTATCTCTGGAGAACATATATTGCCACTTGTTATGTGGTCTTGTTATGATCAAATTTGACTTCTTTGATGATCTAAAGACCCTTTAAAACAAAAACAAAAAACTCATTGAGGATCGAGATTCGAGATGATTTGGCTTTTTTTAGAGATATTTAACAATTAAGGCTGCAAATAGTTGAACATTTGGAAAAGTAATGTATGGAGAAATTATGTATACTTTTTGAACAAAAAAAATCACCGGTCAAAACTTAAAATAATTAATGTTTATTTTAAATAGAATAATAGAATAATGCTATGGAGTTTTCAGATATATTAAAAAATAATTATTTAAATACATTGTTTTCTCTTACTAACACCTTTTCATAATTATACGAATAAATAGTGCTTCAGCAAATTTAATATTCTCAATTAATATTTTTTAAATTATTATAATTTATTAACATTAATTGATACAAAATATATAAAAAAGAAAAAACCAATTTTTATGGAATAAAAATACAAACTAGAACATCAATCCTTGAAAAACAGAGATTAACATGCAAATCTAAAAGATTTTTTTTTGTAAACCGACCGGATCATGGACCGGTGTGCTCGATTGCTACACTTAAAATTTCGAAATTGGCAATACACAAAAGGACATAGACAAAACTTCTTCTCACTTATGTTTCATCTTTGCCCTTTTTTTTGTTTTCTTCAAAATTTGTCTCCTCCCACATTGCACTGAGGTGTCTTCTTGAAACCATAACTATCTAAAATTCATCCACCGTTGATTCACTTATCTCTTGTCTTCGATGACTCATGTACGGCCAAGATTCAAGGAGTAGGGAAACATCCCCTGAATCACAATACAGAAAAGACTTCACTTTGATAAAAACATATTTTATCATTTCTGCAGAAGAAAAAAAAGTCTTAATTCGAAATTTGAGCGTGCTAATAGTTTAATCAATTAAAGGGATAAAGAAAAGCAACTTTATAAATTCAGTAGTAATCAGTACATTTATACCATTCTTGTCCAACGCTTTTGAGTTTTTTTAACATATTTTTTTTACTTTCTGATTAAAGAAAAAAGACACCACTTTTTGGCTACATCGAACGGTAAGCAATCGATCTAGTTTGAGTTAGAATCATAGCCGTTGACATGTGTTTGAGGAAAATGCTTACAAAATGGTCAATACACTCTTTCCGCTACAAAGGAGTAGTCTTGAAAACCAAAGCCATCACCTTTCCCTTTCCTCTTTCTCTCTTTCTCCCTGTGAGAAGTGGGCATGGATCCATTGAGATTTCTTCACGTTTTCTTCTTCTTTGACCTGATTCTCCATTGTCATTGTCGAACATCTCTCTCTGGCTCTTCTGATGTGAAGCTTCTTGTGGGAAAGATCAAATCTTCACTGCAAGGAAACAGTGAGAGCTTACTCTTGTCTTCTTGGAACTCATCTGTTCCGGTTTGTCAATGGAGAGGGGTAAAATGGGTATTTTCAGACGGGTCTCCTCTTCAATGTACCGACCTCTCTTCACCACAATGGACCAACAGCTCTCTCTTCAACGACTCTTCTCTTCACCTTCTCTCTCTCCAGCTCCCTTCGGCTAATCTCACTGGCTCACTCCCTAGAGAGCTTGGAGAGTTCTCTATGCTTGAAAGTGTGTTCCTCAACATTAATTCCTTAAGTGGCTCAATCCCTCTTGAGCTTGGTTACACTTCTTCTCTATCTGATGTTGATTTGAGTGGTAATGCCTTAACTGGGGCTTTGCCTCCATCGATTTGGAATCTCTGTGATAAGCTTGCCTCCCTCAAGATTCATGGTAATTCCTTGTTTGGAGTTTTACCTGAGCCTGCTTTACCAAATTCGACTTGCAGTAATCTCCAAGTTCTTGATTTAGGTGGTAATAAGTTCTCAGGTGGGTTCCCTGAGTATATCACCAGGTTTAAAGGTCTAAAATCACTCGATCTTTCAAGTAATGTCTTTGAAGGTCTTGTTCCTGAGGGTTTGGCTTTATTACAACTAGAAAGTCTCAATCTTTCTCATAATAACTTTAGTGGGATGTTGCCAAGTTTTGGTGAATCAAAGTTTGGAGCAGAATCTTTTGAAGGAAACAGTCCTAGCCTTTGTGGTCTGCCTTTGAAACCCTGTCTAGGCTCCTCTAGGTTGAGTCCTGGTGCTGTTGCTGGTCTGGTGATTGGTTTAATGTCAGGGGCAGTTGTTGTGGCCTCGTTGTTGATAGGGTATTTGCAGAACAAGAAACGAAAGAATAGTATAGAGAGTGAAGATGATTTCGAAGAAGGTGATGAAGAAGATGAAATCGATGGCGGCGGTGAAGGGAAGTTAATTGTTTTCCAAGGTGGTGAGAATCTGACATTGGAAGAGGTTTTGAATGCAACGGGACAAGTTATGGAGAAGACGAGTTATGGTACAGTCTATAAGGCAAAGCTTAGTGATGGAGGGAATATTGCATTGAGGCTATTGAGAGAAGGTACTTGCAAGGATAGAAGCTCTTGTTTGCCTGTTATAAAGCAATTGGGACGTATTCGGCATGATAATTTGGTTCCGTTGAGAGCTTTTTATCAGGGAAAGAGAGGAGAAAAGCTTCTCATCTATGACTACATTCCCAACATAAGCTTACATGATTTGTTGCACGGTACTTACTTTTGTCATCCATTTTCTAACCATTGATCTTTCTTGTCATAAGTCCTTCTTGCTGGACTTTAGTTAATCATTTGTTGTTTTAATGATGTGCAGAAAGTAAACCAGGAAAGCCAGCTCTGAATTGGGCCAGGAGACACAAGATTGTACTTGGAATAGCGAGAGGACTTGCTTATCTTCATACCGGACAAGAAGTTCCTATCATCCATGGAAATATTAGATCAAAGAACGTGCTTGTGGACGACTTTTTCTTTGCAAGGCTAACTGAGTTTGGGCTTGACAAGATAATGGTACAGGCAGTAGCCGATGAGATTGTCTCGCAGGCAAAATCTGACGGGTACAAGGCACCTGAACTACACAAGATGAAGAAGTGCAATCCAAGAAGTGATGTTTACGCCTTTGGGATCCTTCTCTTGGAGATGTTGATGGGTAAGAAACCGGGAAAAAGCGGAAGGAACAGTAGTGAGTTTGTGGATCTCCCTTCTTTGGTTAAAGCTGCAGTGTTGGAGGAGACAACAATGGAAGTTTTCGACTTGGAGGCACTGAAAGGAATTAGGAGTCCAATGGAAGAAGGTTTGGTCCATGCATTGAAGCTAGCAATGGGATGCTGTGCTCCGGTTACAACAGTTAGACCTACTATGGAAGAGGTTGTTAAGCAGCTGGAGGAGAACAGGCCAAGGAATAGATCCGCATTGTATAGCCCAACAGAAACGAGGAGCGACGCCGAGACTCCGTTCTGAGTCAATTTCCGTAATACAAGCTTTGTAATTCCTCAGTTTAGTTGGCTATATGCATTTGTTTCATAGGACAAGAACATTCGGATTTGATTTTGATTTATCTATATTTGTCAATGAGAATGGTGTAACAGAAGCAGTTAAAAAAGCATTACATTGATAGAAGAATATATGATACAATGATGATACATCAAAAGAGTAATAAGGAAGAAGAAGAAGAAGAATGCACTGTACTACAATTTGGAGTCGAACAACACTGTGGCTCATGAAAGCTGGCCCAGGTTGACGAGTAGAAGCGGATAGGAGTCTACCATGGTAAAAGATAAGTAAGAGAAAAAAGAAAAAAGGACAATGAAAATGTAAAATACGGGAACGAAGAAAACAAGTATTTTTTCTTCTTTGTTTCCCTTAGCTATTCAGTTATCTTCTTCAGTCTTCGTTTTGAGAGTTATACAATTAGCTAACACCGCATACCGATCCTGCATTTAAGGGCACCAGAGCTGTAGGTAAGCATACTTACAACAGAAGATGGTTTAGCTCCCAAGCTAGAAGCTCTGGCATAGCTTGCAGGAGCAGCACCTCCGGATTTAGTGAAGTAGGCACCGTTAAGCATTAGGTCTCCCTGAGATCTCCAGTTCCATTTCTTCCATTCTCCTTTCCCTGAACCTACTCTCTTAGTCACCTGCCAAACCAATAAATATTCAGCTCCATGCTTTTCTCAGTATCTAAAAGGAATGATTATAATAAACTTGATAAAAATGTATTAGCTTAGTTGCAAGTTTGAAAAGATCTGAGTAATCAGAAACTAGAGTTGATCAAACAGAGAACTTCTGGTATATACCTCTTTGGCAAATCGGTTCGACGGGGCAAGGAAGCGATTCCCTTGGCTGTTGATAGTAGGGTTAGCACTTCCACCGATTGCATACATTAACCACTGAGTGTAATCGTTGTTTACCACGTGAAAATAACCGTGCCTACACCTGAAATAACAGCAGAAGAATCAGCACTCGTGATTTATGTGGCAAAAACAATCTAGAGGAATAATAGAAAATGGAGCAAGAACCTCGGCATTCTCTGTACAAGCCCCTTCCCAAAATGGTTGTATGCTATTGTCACTTGCATCATCTTGTCTCTGGTGTATGAATCACTATGCCCCAGCAACATAACCTGCATTCCCATCAAGAAAAAATTCTTCTCAATTCTTGAATGTTCATAAGGCATTTTCTTACAAAACACAACCTACTTATGAAACCTACGCAGTTTGGTTGGGATCGAATCAGTTGGGTTAATCCGGATTGAACACAACCTATATAGAATGAGCAAGGGAACTAACCTCGTTGTGATGAGTGAGATAGTTATTGGAGATGGTAATGGCTGTAGATCCCATAACCGCATCAATCAACCCATCAGCACATCTAGACAAAGAGTTATGATCAATCCAAATATGACTCGACCCGAAAATCGAGATACCGTCACCGTCAGCCATCGTCCTCCACCCGTAATGCGACGGCGAGCTTCTCACCATTGCATTACCAGTCCGTCTACAATCATGTATATTAATCCCATGGATGATGATGTTCGTCACATACTGTATCGTGATACACGCGCCTCCTGCGATGGCGACGTTCACGCCTCTTCCGTCGATCGTTTTGAAGCTGTTCATGATCAGCTCCTGCTTTAGAGTGATCACCATGTTGCGCTTGAAGACGATCCACAGCGGACGATCTTGTATCACGGCGTGACGTAGCGTCCCCGGTCTCGGGTTAACCGCGTCGTTGTCTGATGGATCGGTGACGACGTAGTAACGACCGTCTCGACCTCCGATGGCGTTGCGACCGAATCCGATTGCGCAATTCGCGAGACGCTTTCGCCGGAGATGCCATTTCCGATCACATCGCCAACAATCGTCGATTGGGTTCCCGGTAGCGCAAGAGAAGAAGCCTAACTTCCTCCGCTCCGTACTGTTATTGATGGTCCTGAAAAGCAAATTTCAGTTTAATTAGTTGAAAATTACAGAAAGAGAGCTAAGTTTTTAGATTATTATTAAATTGACCCATGGAGTTTTTAAGGTTCGTTAAAAAGCCCTTGGGTTTAACGAAATCACGTGGGGAGGACCAAAGAGAAGGAGAAAGGACCCATGTGGTGTAATAAATGTGACTTGTGTAATAATAATAATATTTTTTTTGTCATGTATAATAATAATAATTAATATACGGAATCGTATAACTTGTGATACGGACAATACGGAAAACTTTTAGATCTATTTTTTTTAATTTCTATTTTAGTGATGCCTTAAATAAATGTGGAACCTCCAAAATCAGATATATTTTTTTATACACATATTTGTGTGTATACATTAATTACATTTTTGCGTCGGTGGAAAATAGCGACGACAGAGGCGCTTTAAATGGCGATCACGGCGTGTCTGTGTCACATATATATAGCTAACAGTTGTGAAACCTTCTAGCTCGTAAAGAGGTTTTCTAAATTAAATTTTACAGAATTAACATTTATGGAAAGAAGAATTCTTTTTATATATTAGACGAAATTATGGGTATGTAACATGTAAAACTAAAATTTTAAGGATTCAAAACTTTTGACTATCTGAAAACGTTATTAATATGAAAGTGAGATATGGAGAGAACGTTGGAAACATCCAATAAAAAAATGTTGAAGAAAATTATTTTTTTTATTTTGCAGAAGAAAACATTAATTAAACTTTTTTGTTGAAAATGCTTTGAAAATTAATGTAACAGTTTCAGAGAATCTTACATATCGACCATTGCAGCTAGTTCTTCTGGGTTTTTAACGGCGTGTTCGTTCCATGCACCGTCGTCATTTAACCTGAGAAAAAAAAACAGAGCATTTAAAACGCAGCGTATAGGGATTACAGGAGCATTCTCGTTGATCAAATCTGGACGGTTGAGATTGAATAAAGAGTGAATAACTCACTTATCAGCCGTCGATGAATTAGTCGAGCTTTGAGACTTTAGCTCCTCTGTTTCGTGAGCTCTGTTACAACAGAGACAAAAAGTTAGTTTCTACATTTCAATTAGAAAACGAAATTAGTATAAAGATTCTTGAAATCTTTGAGCTTACATAATTGATGCATTTACAGAGACAAAAAATGCTAGAATAATTAGAGTTGCTGAGAGAGCTAAGAAACTTCTCGAGACCGCCATTGTTGAATATATTGAAGCTCTCTCTCCTTGGTGTATAATGAAGAAGAAAGGAAGGAGAGAGAGAGAGATGTAACTTGGAGAAGCTGAAGATTATAATCTTGCTTATATATAGATAGGCAAGCAACGAAGGTGGTAAGAAGGAGCTTAACTCCGTTAAACTATTATTTGACTCGACGTTAGGATTTATGTTACGGTGGGAACAGTTTCTTTAACGCCGTCTTCTAACCGTTGTCTTCCGTGATATTAGGTTGAATCATTGTTTGACTTTAAAACATAGCCAAATTGAACTTTTTTTAATTTAGGTGGTAAATAACCACTTTTGCAGTAGTTCCTCCTTACCAAATTTTTTTCTTACTTTTCGAAATCTTAAAGTTTTATTTGTATTTGTTAGAGCGCATATTTTGTAACATTTATTTGAATGTTTCCTAATTTATTTATTTTTTTAGAAATTCTGGACTTTCAATCCATAATATTTTCAATATTTAAAATCAATTTTTGAAAATTTCAGTTTTAAAAATAACTTTTCATACCAAAAGATATTTGAATTTGGGATACAAAAGATCCAACCTTTCCGTATTACCATTAAACCAACAAACATTTGATCTAATTTTCTAATGTTTAATCGTATTTTTTACATATATTAGAAAATGTTAATATTATTAAACTAATCGTATTTGTTTATATATTTTCAATTTTTTTTACAATGTACCATGACTAACTGTTGATAGATAATAGGTTAGACTCATATCATTTAGATACACTTTCAAACTGTCAAAATATCAATCAACTGTGAAAATAAAATCTAGTAAAATGGAGGAGTCACATTTTCTACATCAGTTTGTTCTTGATTGAGTAATAGTATCTTTTAAATTAATCATAATTTCGATTAATGAAGATTCATTGGCCATTTTTGATACTTTTCTCATCTTTTTTTATATTTTTATAAAATACTTACTTCATTTTCCTGATTAATTGTACAATAGATCATTTTTATCATTATATAAAAGCGAAGATCAGATTTTATAGTTGTTTAATATATAGGGTTAGTAGTTTAGTTTACAAGTTTAGTTTATCATTATATGAATAAATAGTGTTTCAGTCATTTTTTAATAACATGTAGATCATGAATTAAAACCCAAAAATATGTTTTCATAAGATTAAATGTTGCTTAAGAGTTTTAAAATGACAACGATAATCGAAATTACAGTGGAAGAAGTTTGACAGTTAGTCCTCCAATTCCACAATAAACAATTAACTATTGAACTACCTAATTAATATAAATATTTAGTCAATAATTCATGATTCAAAAAAATTGTTTACATAATTATAAGTTTCTTATGGCCCATCATTTCGGGTACTTCAAATTGCGTGGTAACCACGTCTAGATTTCATGCTGGTATATATATATATGAATTAATGTATATGTTAGATAACCACGTCTAGATTTCATGCTTCAAAAATATATGTTAGATAACAAAATATTCGCTAGTTTTTCAATTAAGACGCCGACTTGTGAAAATTTGAGATTAGGTAACGTTTGATAATGAGATTTTTGACGACGTGGTTATACATAATGCCATGCATGAATTAATGTATTTGCATGTTTTGTAAGTACAATGTATAAACTCATATTCTATATTGACGCAAAGAAAAAGAATGGTATTCAAACTAACAATAATCTCAAAGCATGTGACTGATTTGTCTACAGAAAGTCAATTTTTATGTATTAGTTCTAAGGTTTATATGGTTTACTAGAACCGAGTTCTACGATGTGTAGATACAACACATGTTTCGTTGAACCCATTTATTCTTTTTTTCTTATGTCAACATCAAATAAAAAATAAAAAATTATCTGCAATATGGCAAATAAATGTCTACTCTTTATAGGAACTACAAATAAATTAAATAATCAAAGAATGTACATATTTTAGAGCATTTTTCTGGTGAAGAGGAAACGATAAGATAAATTTGATTTATCTTGATTTTTCATGTTCTGATGGTTAGAATATTATAGTATGAAAAATATAAATGTAAATAGAATCGCAAAGCATAATTGTGGTCTATACGACTCTATTTACTTTAACATTATTTCATCAATATATAAAACCCAATTTGATTTCTTAAAGTTTAATAAATACACCATTATAAAGCCAATGCATCCATACGCCGTACGAGTATTATCACTAGCTAAGAATCTTATTTGGTAGCTTCAAATCAGGAAAAGACATCTCATTATGGATAAATTTTTATATAAAGCGTAGTTACAATTTTAATATAACATTGACTATTATATATATATATATATTTTATTATATAGCGTAGTTACAATTTTAATATAACATTGTCTATTATATATATATATATATATATATATATTTCAAGCATATTATTTGTGCGGCTGTAAAAGAAAAAAGGCATATTATTTGTCCCCATGTGCATTTACAACTATTGATACTTATGAGAGTTTTCTCAAATACTTTTTTTTTAATTTCAAAATTGTTTCGTTTATCGAATTTGCGATTTGTAGATGCGATGGTTACAATTACAAAAATTACATGGACTCTGAAAAAGAATGAAACTGAAATTTCGATAAAAGAAAAAATACAAAAAAAAATATAATATGTGGAAATAGTGGGAAGTTTAAGGAGGGCATTACTCGAAGCACATTTGTTTTGGCATTGACTTTTGGCACATAAGACAAGTCACATGACTGGCCGGTTATCACCGTTAATCAAGACACATGAACATTAATTTTATTAGATAATCCACTTGCTTAGCTATATTTTTCGTTAATTCCTTGGCTCCATAGTTTATATTTCTTAATACAATTCTTTTATGTTTCTATAATGTTGTTTATCACAAGTTTGGACTTGACTTTTTAAAATACAATTAGAAATTATTATAGAAATTTTATAAGTACCACAACATTTCCCAAATTTAAATTAATCATCTTAACATCGGCCTACTTTTATAACTACATTTGGTTTTTAATAATTGGAAACCAAAATCTATTCTAAACTCGATAATTTTGTAAAATTTAGTAGTATTCTTTTCATTTAATACGTTTATAATGACCAACTACAATAATGATTCCAACCATAATCTCTTTAAACTTATAATAAAATCATTCAACCATCATAAATTGGTTTTAACAACATGATAAATATATGTAATACAATATAATGTGATAAATCACAATATAGTTTCCCAATTATTATAGATCCCGAGTTTTATATTACCCACTAAATTGTGGTTGATTATAGAACTGGAACACCAATATCAAGCTGTTCGTTCTATGGTTACATATTTTTTATGTTTTTAAAAATGTAATAATATGAAATATATACATCATCAAACACTAAAAGAAAAGATAAAACATAAAATTCAAATTTTTTTTTTGGAATAATGCAACACAATCGGGCACTTAACTATATTACACGTTTATCGAAAATGATGTAAACTGTAATCTGATCCCCAAGTAGTACCGTTGGGTTGAGTAATGAAAAGAAGTGGACAAATGGTAAGTCCATTTATTTTACCTAAACTTAGATACTTTAAACAAGATTATGTTTCGAATAGTCAAAACCGATTGAGAAAGTAATCAAATTGAAAGTGTGATTGTTTGAAATGCAACTTGGTGGTGATAACGATCTATGACAACCTAACACGACTCCTTGGTTTGGTCAAATACCTCATGTAACTAGCCAATTCATTCGTTTTTGTTTTTGGCTAACAATTTTATTAATATTAAATTTTGATTACAAAATTAATACATAATTTTCCAAAAACAAAACTTATTATATGAAACAAAATGCCTTTAACGTGAGCACGAAATATAAGATAATTATAACTCATCAAATCGTAACATATATTATTGTTAATTTATATTATAATTTGTGTTAACTTGTGTTAATATAATAACATAAATTTTTATATTGTTAATTATATATATTTTTAAAGAAAAATTAATCGAAAAGGAAAATAAATTGGTTTGTTGAAATAAAAACTTTATAATAAATAAAAAATAAGAATTATAAGATAAAAATGAAAACTATAGGAATCTATATAAGATTCACAATGCATAAATGTAATAATACAAATAATACAAAATTTTTTGACGATGCATTCCATAGATAACCCAAGTGAGATCTCCATTCCATTCAAAAAAATTTGACGATGCATTTATAGGTTATGAAAAATTTGTTTGTTTACCGATTCGATTCCAAATATGCCTTACTCTTTCTAGTAAAATGACTATACCAATAATTACGAGATCGAAAACCCAAGTGAGATCTCCATTCCATTCCATGTACTAGGGGAACAATCACTGGTTATTAACTAGAAGTATTGCTGGCAAAGAAAACAACTCACCAAAATCAAACATTCTATTATTAGAGATATAACGTTACATTGAACCAACATGAGAAAAAATATGAAACAAAACATAAACTGTTTGCCCTAAATTGAATCACCATTAGAGTTTTGCGAAGAATAAAGTGGATTGGTCCCTCTAATGCGTGAAACGGTGAAAGGGACACCGATTAAATGGTATCATCGACATGTTCTCGAGAGCAACCACCACCACAATTGTATAAACAGATAAACACATAAACCACCATATAGTTGAATTCATCATCAAAACAGTCACAAGAGACATTTTATGAAAGACCGACGTTTAGCCACATCAACGGGATCAAACGAAAATTCCTCCAGAGAAGAAGAAGCAATGGTAAAGAAACGCAGTTTCGAAATCCATTCTCCAAAGTTGTTGAAATTATATATGGATAAACCTAAATTTGAAGCAAAAATTTTAGTTCATAAACAAAACTGAGTATCTCTATACAACTTAAATGAATGACACTAACCAATTCATTCGTATATGTATTATTTTTCATTGGCAATCATGTTTATTGCTCCATTTGAGAGTATATGTAATACTTGAGTTAGAAATAAACTGAAGGCATTATTAGCATGAAAATTGATAACTAGGCTTGGTGCTTTATTGAAGTATGGTCATTTTCGGCTGTGTTTTGGGTAAGATTGTATTAGTTTTTTATTTGATTTTTTCTGTTAAATCCTCAGCGTCTTCAAGTTCAAGTTATTTACATCTATAAAAATACTATTACACTCTCTACATCGTGTTTATGAGAGCTTTTGCATTAAAGGTTTTCTTGTAATTGATTGAAAATAAAATCAAGCGACATTTTATGACAACATGTTGATAGATAAAAAAATTCCATTACAAAACACACAATGTGCTCACATAAATAATTACTAATCGGTTACTAAAATTCTATTATCAATGGAGTGTAAGCTTCTTTTGCATGATTTAGCAAATGAGTAAGACCTTCAGTGCAGATAACAAAAAACGAGGGTGATAGGGAATCTCCATATTTTAGGCCACATTTTGAAATAATTAGTCTGTATTGTTGATTGTTAATCAAAACAATATAAGTCACAAGAGACGGATAATATGATCTAGTCAATGCATCTCTTATGAAATTCCTTAACTATGAATAAACTGCGAAGATAACTCTGTTTAACTCTATGAAATGTTGTACATATGTCTGATTTAACCGCCATGAATTCCATCGACACTGTAGTATGATTCCTCAGATCATAAACCATCTTTATGAGTGATTAAAATTTTATTCAATATCAACCTTTTGGAAACAAATGCGGACTAGATTGGAAAGATTATATCTAACAAAAGAGACTGAAGTCCTCTAACCAAATTTTTTGAAATGATCTTATAAAAAATCGAACACATTTTTACTAGCTTCAGATCATCCATAATAGAAAGATTCACCCTCTTTAACATAAGACATAGCAAATAGTAGTTTCATTCATAATAGAAGGAGCATGTAGAAAATTTTAACCTTTTGAATATCTTAATCACCAATAAGACCCTAAAACTTTTGAAAGAAGAAACATGTCATTCCATCAAACTATCTCACAGTCTAGGGATAGCTTCAATCAAGATTGTTATAGTTTCATTCATGGTTGTAGTAAACCGGGCTGACGATCTATTTTCCCTTCGGAACTATCATATAGCACCATGAATACCTAAAGTTTCGTTGCTAGTCCATATCCTCTTAATGTGGAAGTTCGAAACCTATTTCCCCACAATTTGAAAGATCGAAACCAATTTTCACACATATTTGAAAGTTCGAAACCAATTTTACCACGAAATTGAATTACGAACGGTTTACTGTTTACCAATCACTCATTAACCACGTTTTATTAACCAAAGAAAAACTAAACCGTTTAAAACCCGATTTAAGCCGGATTACAACCCGATTAAAAGATTTAAACCAGCAAATTAAAACCAAATCCCCCAAATCGTGAAATAAAAACAAAATCCCCAATTCTGGGTTTCTTCCTAAAAACCCGAACCCTAATTTCTCCAGCCACCGCGAAATCAAAGGCTCCGGCGACGATTCTTTCTCCAGAGACCAACAAAATTGATGGCGCTCACGGAATATGTCGACATCCCGTCGTTTCCCGAGTTTGACGACGAAGAGGCGGCAGGACGCAACGAGGCGGCAGAACGCTTGGTTTCGATCTTTCAAATTGTGGGGAAATAGATTTCGAACTTCCAAGTTAAGGGGATATGGACTAGCAACGAAACTTTATGTATTCATGGTGCTATATGATAGTTCCGATGGGGAGATAGATCGTCAGCCCTAGTAAACCCTTGATACAAAGTTTTGAAACAAATCTTTGTTTTCTTTTTCTTTGCGAGCCTGGGCTAAAAAGCCTTAAAATATGGGCCGGGTCATTTAATATTGGAAACTAATAGAAACGACGTAGTTTGATTCATCGTCTCCGAATCTGTGTGAAATGCGAATTTTTTGAATCAGCGTAAGTTCCGGTAAGGTTCGATGGCGCTTAATTCTCGGAAATATTGATCTTCTTCGGTCTCTCGTAACTGTAATCAACGCTTTCTCTCATCCTCTTCTCTTCCTCCTCCTCGTCTTCCCGTTTTCTTCTCTATTCATCATCGCTTCTCTTCTCTTTTTTTTTTGTTTTTCCCCCATTCTCTCAGATTCGTTCCTCCGTCTCCTCAGTTCGAATGTTAAATGTGAAGGTACATTTCTAAAAAGTATTGATTTTGTTCTTTCATCTCCTTCTTCTGTTCGTGTTTATAGATACATGTATATATATTATTTCCTTCTGGAACACGAAGCTGTTGAAATTGCGATCGAATCTCTCATTTTTTGGATTGTTTCAGCTAAGTGATCCATATTGCTATGAGATTCTCAGATGATCAGAATTTATTATATGATTAGAAAATGCAATTCTGATTCGAATTTTGTGATTTGGTTTCATGATTCATACTTTTCGCCTTTAGGTTTGGTTTTGCTTATTAAAAAAAATAACGAAGCGAGATACAATTGATCTTTACAGGTCCTACAAATGAAGTTTTTGAGCTGGCTGATGTAGCTTTTGGGCTGGTCATAATTGATGCATGTTGTTTAGGAACATAGCAAGTGTGTTTCTTTTATATATATATAAAAAAAAACTATTTAGAAATTCCACATGCAGGTATGATTTTCATAGCTCATTTCAACTTTCTTGTCTGTACTTTTCTTACTTGTCTAAAGACTTGTTGGTCTTGTTCGTCCAGTTTGATGTTTCAGGTCCAATTATCTTTCTGAGTTGAAGATTGACTGTTTGCCGTTTATTTGTTGGATGCTGTGTTCTTCTCGGACTTGTGATCTTTTCTTGGTTTATATAAGAAAGTTGAACATCCCTGTTCAAGGCTTCTTTGCGTCTGCGCTTTGTTTTTATGGGAGCTCAGAGATTCTCAACTCATAATCTTGTTTGAGAGACGATCAACTATGTCAGATGGATGGGGTCGGCAAAACGCAGAACCAGCTGTCTTGGTTGAGAGAAGGAATGCGAATAAAAACGTTTCACTTCAGACTGGCGAAGAGTTTTCCATGGAGTTTCTCAAGGATCAAACTCCTATCATTTCAGGTAAAACTCATAATGATGGGCAGAGATTTGGGGACCTTTACTACCAGAATCAACCACTCGCGTACGACGGTAGTGCTCGGTTTCATGAACTGAGGAGGATAGAATCAGAGTGTCCTTCTGATGCATACGATTTTGGACGTGACCCGAGGGCTTTTGTGCGGGTTGAGAATGGTGGCTATATGCCTCAGTTTAACGCATGCCACAATCTTGGTGTTGAAAAAGAAGTTATAACCAGGAAAGCTTTCGGTGAAATAAACTCCAACCAAGGGTGTGTCACAGGGAGGTCTTCTGTATACCTACCAGAGCGTGTTCAGTCCAACAGCTACGCCATGGGAGGAGGAGATTTCGATAGGTTCGGGAAAGTAAAGTTTCTTTGCAGCTTTGGTGGGAAGATTATGCCAAGGTCCACCGATGAAAAACTAAAATACATGGGAGGAGAGACTCATATCGTTTCAATTCGCAAGAATCTTTCATGGGAAGAACTCAAGAAGAAGACCTCAGCTATATGCCAACAGTTGCACTCAATCAAGTATCAGCTTCCAGGGGATGAGCTTGACTCCTTGATATCAGTATCTTCAGACGAGGATCTTCAGAATATGATTGAAGAGTACAATGGACTGGGAAAGATCGAGGGTTCACAAAGGCCACGACTGTTCCTGATTCCTATCGGAGAGCCTGAAAACAAGGCTCAGCAGAACACTCCTGATTGCCAATATGCTGCAGCTATTAAAATCGCCGGTGATACAAGTTATCATGTAAACAACTTGGATCGCAATCCAAGTTTCTGTAAACGACCACCGGGTCAGATACTTCGTCTTGATACTACTACAATGCACTCCAATCAAATTTTCAATGGAGTTCAGTATAACATGCCTTCTTATCCATCACCTCCTATTTCCCCTTCACCATTCAAGCCTAAGGATTCAAACGGTGCATACTCGCAGTTTCATGGCAACAACTCAAGCTCCGAGAGCAATAATTCCTTCACTCCAGCTCAACCAGACACTTCAGTACACTGTCAAACTTACAAGCATGAGGCAGAGAGCCCTTATGGGATTCAATTCCAGAGTGGTTTCAATAAAAACCTTGAAACTCCCAATATCAGTCTTGTTGATAATGTTTGCTTTAATCCTGAGAGGCCAGTGAATAATGGAAGAGGCTTCTACTGCGATAAACCGTGCATGCCTGAAGAATCTAAGGTCTCCTTTTCTGGTTCTACAAATTCAAATGATTCGTTTTTGGGAATCCCACATTCGTACTCAGATTCCACACTGGAAATCAATGGTGGACATTCTAGTTACTTTTCACAAGAGAGACAGAGCCCATCTTCACCATTTAAGTTTACAACGAAACAAACACAAGACAAGCCAGTGCAGGTGCATAGGAATAACGATCTAGCTGACCGTCGTACACAAAGTAATATACTCGATTTGAAGTCCACTGATGGAAGAGAGCCTACGTTTAAATTTTCCCCAAATCCAGGAGGACCAGGAGTATCCGGTGAAGACAAGACAATGCATAGAGACATTTCTGGTGAAGGCAATCATTATGATAATCAAGAAACTAAGAATCAAGAAATGAACAATGACACAATTTGTCATCTAGGTGGGAAAGTGCTGGGGACAAGAGCAACCCCTACTGACATGGAATACAAGAAGTTGCCTACCTATGGAAACCAGACCTCAGTGGTTGTTGACCCATGGAAGCAAATAAAGCAAGATAATGATCGTTTGATGGCTGGAACCTCATCGGCGAATCTAATTTCCTTGGACGAAGGCATTGCAGCTGACACCTCAAATCAGGAAACACCAAGCATTCTGTACCACACGGGGAACGAAAAAAGAATCACCCAGAAACCTTCTGATCTTATTCAAGAACCTGGAAATAATGCTGTCAGGGCAAGGAACTTGGAAGTTTCAGGGGTATTGTTAAATAAGAGAGCAGATTCCGATGATAATTTCTTGTTCAACATCTCTTCAGAATCAGAAAAGAGAGAAATTGTTCATGAGAGAGGGCGCTTAGAACTTGATCTAACACAAAAGAATGTGAGTATTTCAAAAAATCCATTTATATTTTGTCCCAATACATTGATTTTTTATCAGATTCTAGCAATAATAACTAACAATGAATGACATGCAGAGAGCACAAAGGGAAGGTGGTTTAGGCCATGTGAGAATCCCAAGCATGGATTTGAATCAGCCAGCGCCAGACACAACCAATGAAACTTACAATTTGAAGATCCCATCTGTCGAAAAGCAAGATTCACTCAAAAGCATTCCACACACAAAGATGGACAGCAATGATACTGTCTTCCTCTCTGAGGTAGTGATTTTACTTGTTTGTAAACTTATAACTTAAGCTAAGGGACGGTATTGTTCTCATTATTGTCACTTGTTGACAGGAAGCTGAAGCTAATGTTGACGAGAAAGAGAATAGTTTAAAAGATACACTCATTGTTGAAATGGAAGCCAGTGTATATGGCTTACAGGTACTCGGGCTTGTTACTTTAGGAAATTGGGTCATCCTTAATCACATGACTTTGTTATTCACCCATATTGTATTGAAAAACTCTAATGTTGTTTCTTCTCTACACAAGATTTAGTGCAGAAGATGATACTTATGTTTGACATGCTTTATAAGTTGATTTCTTTTTTACCTATTATAAACCTTCAGATGATAAAGAACGCTGATCTTGAAGACCTAACCGAACTTGGATCCGGGACATATGGAACTGTTTACCATGGAAAATGGCGGGGAACAGATGTCGCAATAAAGAGAATAAGGAAAAGCTGCTTTGCAGGGAGATCATCTGAGCAAGAACGCTTGGTTAGTTCTCAAGTCTTTTGTTTCTTTCTTTTATCTTTTTTTGCTGCGCTCTCAAGTCCTACCGTGGAGTCTGGTCATAGGCATATACCATGGATTCTAGCTCTAGCTGGATTGTTTTCATCTTCGCACATCCTTCTAGTTCCATCACCTTTGTAACTAAATAACAGGGAAAACGAAGCTGAAACAAAATTGAGGCTCAAGATAATTGTCCTCCCCTTCTTCGATATGACACTTAAAATTGTTTTGCTTTTGTCAGACCAAAGATTTCTGGAGGGAAGCACAGATACTCTCAAACCTTCATCACCCAAATGTTGTTGCATTCTATGGTATAGTCCCTGATGGAACTGGAGGAACATTGGCAACTGTTACAGAGTTCATGGTGAATGGGTCACTCAGGCATGCTCTTCTCAAGAGAGACAGGTACTTGAATTTATCGTTGCATTCCCCTTTACGTTCTGAATCAGATAAAGAGACTTAGTAAGCCAGAATGCCAAACCCAGATTGCTTGACGCTCGAAAAAAGATAATAATTGCAATGGATGCTGCTTTTGGTATGGAGTATTTGCACTCGAAGAACATTGTCCACTTTGATCTCAAATGCGAGAACTTACTCGTCAATCTAAGGGATCCACAACGGCCTATATGCAAGGTAACAATCATGTTAATGACAGACAATCTCATTCCCATTTGTTGCTCCAAGAATCTTAAGCATGGAAACCATGATTTCTGCAGGTGGGAGATCTTGGATTATCTAGAATCAAACGTAACACTTTGGTATCTGGGGGAGTGAGAGGAACACTTCCATGGATGGCACCAGAACTCTTGAACGGAAGCAGCACCCGTGTTTCCGAGAAGGTAGGGAAAAAAACCTTATCTAACCATTATCTACTTAGTTTCACAGCCTTGACTTTTATCTTCCATTAGAATACACAACTCATGTTTCTCGGTCTGAACAGGTTGATGTATTTTCATATGGGATCTCGCTATGGGAGATTCTAACAGGAGAGGAACCCTATGCAGATATGCATTGTGGAGCAATCATTGGTAAGCCACTCAGTTTTTTAACTTACCTCGGAACATTAGCCACTCTTTACTCATCTGTTTTCCTCCTTTTAAACACTTAAAGGTGGGATTGTGAAGAACACGCTTCGACCTCCCATACCGAAAACATGTTCTCCTGATTGGAAAAAGCTGATGGAACAATGCTGGGACATAGACCCGGATTCTCGTCCTGCATTCACCGAGATAACTAGTCGACTTCGATCCATGTCAATGGAACTTGTTACTAAAAGCAAGAAAAGAGAAAACACACCCTGACTTTTACAACATCTGAGAATCAAGAAACAAGTTAGTTCATCAGCAATGTGGTTCCAAAAATCCGCATATTTATCTCATTTTTTCCACTTGTGTACAAACACACACATATATATGTAAATCTCAAAAATGTCATGTAAATATAACGGATTATTTGCATTATTGCAATTAAAAAGAACCAATAAAAACTCCAATTTTTAGTTTTCTACACATCCTTGTATAAGAGTTGGTACTTTGGTATTTTCTCTGGCGGAAGCGGACAATGAACAATCATCTTCCCTTTCATTGCTCCTCTGAATATTACCTTAATACAAAAAGAGGATTTCAATTCTTCACTCTCATCTATGAAAAATCGAATCTTTCTGAAACTATTTACCTCAACAACATCAATAAAGTCTTGCTTTTCGTGGAATTTACCAACCCATTTGGTATGATCCGCACTTCTGTAAAATTAAAACCACAATTAAAACAAAGATTATCTTAATCAGTTAATCTGTTCTGGAATAAGAATTTACCCAGAATCCAATTTCATGTGATGAGCGTTGAAGAAGAAGACCGTCGAGGGAAGTAAAGTGATGTCGAAGTACTTGACGTAAACTTGAACTTCCTCCGAATCAACGTCCACTAAAGCTACCGTAGCGAATTTCGAAACATCTATCGCCGATTTCTGAAGCTGAAAATTCGAAAAATTAGGATTTTGGGTGAAGAGGAAAAACAAAGAAAATAAATAAATTGATTCAGAGAGAAAGTGCAAACTCAAAGTATACAATGTCATCAAGGTGAAGACAATCTTTGTCGGAGCTACGACCGAATCGTAACACAAGCACTTTATCAATTGTGTCTCTGATGATCCGATCGATCTCTTCCTTTTTCGTTAGCGTCGGAAGCAGATAATCCATCTCTCTCTAAATGATTCCGATTTCCGAATATGTCTCTTCAATCAACACGAACATATATATGGCTAGCCATAAACCCCGAACCAATCGAACCAAACCGAACCGAACTTTTTGTTTTGTACTCCAAACCGGTCAGCGAAATCGATGAAAGAACCGGTTTTTTCGTAATCGTTTTCCTCAAACTACCTGTAATTTCGAAAAAACCAAAATATTACAAATTCAACCGAAATATACCAAATTTCTGTTTATTTTTCCAAGCCGAATCGAACAACCAAATTAAATTTCCTCAAAACCGAACCAAATAAACTGATTTCCGAAACTAACCAAACAAAAATTCGGTCTAATTCTACAGATTTTTTCAAACCTGAGCAACTCGAACGCACAGGCCTATTTCAACTCTTTAATTACCAAGCTTTTGCATTTGTTACACAAACCCGAGGTACGATATGGATTGTGTTTTAAAGACTTCTTATTTGATGAATGATTAAAATGTGTTCTTGGCCAAATGAGTAATAAATCTCTATTTGGGAAGACAACAATCATTTCAGTTTTTTTTTCCAATAGTTAACTATTCCTTCGAGAATTTCACAGCTTCGATCACAGCAGAGAAGTCTAGATCTCCAAGTCCCATGCTTCTCGCCTTCTTAAAAGCCTGTCGGGATAAAAAAGAAAGAAACATATGTCTTTTCAGATTCATGGTGCCAACAATCAAGAGGAGAGAACCATTCTGCTCTTGGTCTTAAAGAGTAACTGACCTCATTTGCAGCCGCAGCTACGGGCATGGAAACAGCATTCTCGTCCCCAAGAGCAAGAGCTAGCCTCATGTCCTTCTGCTGATGTTTCAGTGGAAACGCTGGTGGGTAACTACTTTTGTTCATCGAAGGTCCTTTCCCCTTGAACATTGGGTTAGTCATTGCACCAAGATCCTGCCCCATAGCACAACCAACAACATTCAACCGACAACATTCAACATTAACATTTATATCTCACAGGAAAGTTTAATTATAGCTCACCAGAATATCAAGAAGAGTGCCAGAGCTAAGTCCACTCTTGTCAGCTAATACAAGCCCCTCGGAGAACGCGTTCATCATGCTGTGTAAAAGATGGAAAAATGTCATGAAGCCAAGTTCCATTCGTATTACTGTATAGTAAAAGAGCCAGACATGTTTACCTTCCCATGACCATGTTCACAACTAGTTTCATTTTAGCTCCGTTCCCAACTTGTCCCAAGTAAAACGACTTCTTCCCCAATACGTCAAAAGCTGGGATTGATTCCTCGAAAAGTGCCTAGCAAGAAGCATATACGACGAGGATCTGAATGTGGAAAGTTCCTACTAAAGTCCTACAAGAACGGTTCTTGAAATCAATTTACCTTGTCACCAGCAGCAAGTATGATAAGTTGGCCATCTTCTGCCGGCTTTTTGCTACCTGAAACCGGACCTTCTACGAATCGACCACCTTTCCCGGTGATTGCCTAACGATTATACAACACAACTAAATCAAAACTAATCGATTCTGTTCGTCTAATGTTCATCATCAAAATCCTAAAGTACAAATATTTAAACCTCATTGATCTTTAAAGAAGTCTCTGCATCAACTGTCGACATATCTATATAACCTTTCCCTGCACAGATTTGCTCCAAAACACCATCTTTATCAAAAACAACCTATATCATACCACCAAAAAACAAAAATCGTAACTTTTTGTTCGATCGTTATCATCAATGCTTAAAACACATATACACACACAAAGAAGGTTTCAAAGTACCGAAAGAGCAGCAGAAGGATCAGAGAGCATAGCGATTGTGTATTTGCATTTCTTAATTACTTCAGCAGGACTCTCACACACTGAAGCTCCATGCTCCACAAGCTCATCACACTGTTCAGTAAATCAATCAAAGATCCTCAAAACTTGTGGGGATTAATCAGATCTAAAGAGAAAAAAATTGGGTTTTTACCTTGGAGAGTGTTCTGTTCCATACAGTTACTTTGAATCCATGTTTCAATAGATTCATTGACATGGCCTTTCCCATGATACCCAAACCCAGAAACCCAATCTCCATTTTCTCTCTCTCTCTACTCTCTCTCCTCTGCGTCTTGAGCGATGATGATGAAAAAGAAGATGAATGAAGCAGATGAAATACTTGTACGCCGTCGTTTGGGTAATGTACAGCGTGCGGTTTTCTTTCTTTTGTTTTTAATTTAGTTTTATATTTGATTTCTTGGATTTAAAATAATGTGGAAAAAACAATTTTAATATATAAATGTGCAAGTGCAATGTTTTCTGATTTATAACCACAATAATAATATAAGAGTGAAATCATCGATTCTCCTTTGTTTCGCCTAACCCAATTTTCTCCTAAATCTCAGCATCGTCTTCATCATCCAATCTCTCTCTCGAGAGAAGATCGAGATTATCATCAGAATCGAATCCTTTGGAGACGAAAAAAGCTTCTGAAAATTCCAATTTGTAATTACCTCGTCTTTTTGTTTTTTACTCGATTTATTTGGTTTTATTTGATTTTGATCGGAATCTAGTTTTGTCGAATCAATTGTTTGATTTGTGTTAAAACTTGTTAAAATTTGATTGATGTGGTTGTGAGGATTGATATACTTTCCGCCGATTGTCGTTGAAAAATTTGATGAAGAGATTTGGATATTTTGTATATCATTTAGGGTTAATTTATCTATGTGTGGAATAAGGGATCTGATTTCTCTGATGAGATTCCAGATGTTTACTTATGATTTAAACTTTGATTTTTTTGGGTGATTTCTTTTCCAGGGTTGTTGTCTTTGAAACTTTGGGAAAATTTATAAGTTTCTAATTTAAGCCAAACCCTAAATTGGTTTTGGTTTTTGTTTTTGAACTGAGGTCATTTACAAGTCTCGGATTTGGTGTTGTAGTGGAAATATGTTATTTTTGTTCTGATTTCTTACTAATCTAATGTCTCATGGTTTTAGGACTCTCTGTTTTTATCTTACATGATGATGCGTACTGCTGCTTACTAATTTGACAGTGGTTTCTATGAATATATATGTGGAACTACGTTGTGTTTAATGAATAAGCATGGTATGCGACAAAGTTTCTTCAATTTGATTGCTGCTTCTCTTTTTGGGATGCAGGTTTTAGGACACTTGGGTTTTCCTGCAGCTTAACGAATAGTGATTTAGTTGTTTATATGCTGAATTTGGTGTCCTTAAGCTTCCCCAAAGATTTTCTGTTGGATACCTTTTATTTCGTTGGTGGTTGCATATGGTCAGCAATTTTAAAAGTGATCTTGAAGTTAAAAAGTTCAGAGTTCGAATAGTAAGAAAGTAGGTTCTCAACAGGCTGCTAATAAAGATTACTCTCTTTTGGTAAGTTTATTTTCAGCCAACTAATCTCTCTTTGTTCGAGTTCACGTCTGTTTCGTTTGACGTGTAAAGATTCTCCTCGTATGATAAGTTCCTGTGCATATGTCAAGACCATGAGTCACTATAAGATATCTATTTCTTTTGTTTTTCACTTGTACTTGATTTGTTTTCGCTGCTACATGATTTTGATTGAGATAAAGCAATGTTTTTTTGTTCGTGCAATTTTCCCTTTTTTCCGAAGAAAACATAGTTTTTTTAAAGCTCGTTCGGTGTTTCTAACTTTATGCGTGAGTAGCTTACACAGTGTTTTTACAAGATGGCTGGTGTAAAGCGAAAATTAAGTACCGAGTCAGATGCTCATGCTCTTCACAAAGAACTGGATGAGCTCTCATGTCCTGTTTGCATGGATCACCCACATAATGCTGTTCTACTGCTGTGCAGCTCTCATGACAAAGGTTGCAGGTCTTACATCTGCGATACCAGTTACCGACATTCCAATTGCCTCGATAGGTTCAAGAAATTGCATTCCGAATCCCTGAATGACCCTACTCCTGAGGCGAACTTGGCTTCAAGGGAAAATAATCAAAACGAGCATGGTATAGCCAGTGGAAGCAGTTTTCACCGCGTGTCTGGAAACCATGTCTCTGTTGGGGACTCTGAGTTGGTGAGGAGGAGGAGAGTGGAAGAAGAACAGTCAGAGGAAAGCACAAATTTGAAATGTCCTCTTTGCCGTGGTACTGTTTTAGGATGGAAGGTTGTAGAAGAAGTGAGAAGTTATCTTGACCTGAAGAACAGAAGTTGCTCACGTGAGTCCTGCTCATTTACTGGTAACTACCAGGATCTGCGCCGCCATGCCAGAAGGATGCACCCAACAACTCGTCCTTCAGACACTGATCCAACAAGAGAGAGAGCTTGGAGACGCCTTGAGAACCAGAGGGAGTATGGAGATATAGTCAGTGCAATACGTTCTGCCATGCCTGGTGCTGTTGTAGTAGGAGACTATGTTATAGAAAACGGAGATAGGTTCCCAGGTGAGAGGGAAACCGCAAATGGAGGCGGCAGCGACCTTTGGACCACTTTAGTATTGTTTCAGATGATTGGGTCTCTTGAGAATAACGGAGGTTCTAGTGGTAGTGGCAGTGGTGCTGGATCAAGATCTCACAGGTCAAGGGCGTGGAGGAATCATAGGCGTTCTTCTTCAGATAGGCGATATCTTTGGGGGGAGAATCTATTGGGTCTACAAGATGAACACAATGGTGATGAGGAGTTGCGTTTACAGAACGAAACAGGTGATGATTCGAGTCATGTTCCAAGAAGAAGACGAAGGTTTGGACGTCCAAGATCAAGCGGAAATCATCCGCGATAAAGCCATTGTCCGGTAAAATTCGATATGAATCATTAGGGTTTTGCTAGTAGTAGAAACCTTTGCCATAACTGAAACTGATTTTCTGTCTAGGTGCTATCAATATCTCTCGGGTAAGAACCAGACCGATGCAAAGGGAAAGGTTTTGCTGAAATCACCCGAGAGCGTAGGATTGTTTGGTGTTAATGTAAATGTCATTTTGTGAGCGTCGTTAAGTCGCTCATTGTATGCTAAGTATGGTTTTTATGCAATGTCTTTTTATTAATTATTACACATTGAAAAATGCTTTTCTCTTTTTGGATTTGGTTGTTGACATGAAGTTTCTTATCTAGTAATAAAGATATATGTAGGTGTTTTTCTCCTTAACTCATCTTTCGAAATTATGGTATATTGTTTTGCAATAGATAATACAACTTTCTTGTTATATAGTTTAGGAACGAGTTTATAACACATATTAGTGCTATATATGCGAACAGAAAAACAAAAAAAAAGGGTTTTCTTACATTTAATGTCAAGAAAACAATTTTCTTCGGATGGACATGTTTCGGCCGAGCGTGGTCAGATAAACTCTTACTTTGGGTCGGTACTAGTGCTGGGATTTATAACTGAACCAAACAAACCAAACTGAGATTTTCGGATTTTTGGTTCTGGTTCGGTTGCTTAAGTTGAACCAATCGTAAACATTTTAAAATTAATTCGATTATCGGTTCGGTTCGATTTTTCTAAATCAAATTAGATCAAATTATACTGAAATAGAATCAAAAATATATTAAAATCACCAAACTGAACTATACCGAATTACATATTTATTAAAATCACTAGACCGAGTTTAATCAAAAATATATTAAAATCACTAGACCGAGTTTAATCTAGAAAAGACTAGAAACTTGGAGAGGTACTCGTATCTTTGGGTAAATTTATTTAGTTACGAGTACATGAGCTCAGAAAAATTCGACAGTAAAAGACAGTTTTTTTTTTAATTCAATACTTGCTTATATTTTACCAGAAAGAGTCTTGTTAGCATCACCCACATTCTAACACATACGTTGTGTTCTTTTGAATAAAATTGTGTTCCATCTCTAACAAATGAACCTTGAACATTAACTAAACAAACTAACAAAAGAAAAAACCTTAAACGGCTAGCTTTTCTCTTAAAAATTCCTACTTTAATTTAAGATTAATGTAGATATACACGATTAGTATATTCTAATTATTCCTTATCCAACTCTAAACTTGCTATTAAATAGTTTTATTCTTGATTTATTTATTTTTAGCCCAAAGAAGCTCCTTGCTCTTAAAGCTTTTGTAAGCAATCCATGTTTGTTTGTTCCATAATATGGCACTTGCTTTCATATTCCATAACTTATATATCACATTGAGTTGAGTCAGTCTTATTCAACTTGAAATAAGGGTTCTTAAAAGATGTTTACGTTAGATCCAGCTCATCATTTTCTTTTTATTCGATTATTTGTTATAATTTACTCTCTCTTTTTTTTCTAGTTCTGTGATCAATCATTTTAATGGATTCTTTATTAATATATATCTTCTTACTCGAAATGTTCCATGTGACTCTCGCATGTTCTCCTATACTCTTCACAATATAATATGTTAATGTATTCCAATAAGTCTTGATCAAGCAGACAACATTCGGTCAGTTTGTGAATCATTGCTCACTCTAAACATGACTATTCTTGTTTGAAAAAAAACTACGATAATTGGAATTAGCAATTCTTTTTGTTCAATTTGTTATTCTTGCATATTCTCTTGGTTAAAGATAATAATTCAAATTTTCTATATATTTTTATGACAAAAATTGCTTTTATGATTCTATCCCTCATTTTTCTCTTGTAACCTAGTTTATAAACTAGAGCTTTCGCGTATACACTTTCCAATTCGATATTAGTCTTTCGTATGTATTCGTCAGCTATCTACTCTTACCAAGACAGTGTTACTAGTTTTATGTAAGACATTAATCAGAATATATGTTTAGGATTTAAATTTTATAGTTAAGGCTTATACATTGTTATCAAATATCGTTGAATTAGATATGCATTGCTCACTATCCCGGAATGAAGTAACTTGGTTAACAACTAGTAGAGCACGGTGAACTTACATGCTTTCTCTGTTTCCTTAAAAGTGTATTTTAAGATTTTAATCTTGTTTTACAAAAAAATTCATTTTATATTTTTAATATAAAATTTAAATAAAAATTCATTTTAATTTTATTATTTTTAATGTATTAATTAGAAAAATAAATATATTTAGTATTTGAAGAAAAAATAATATATAATTTATAATTAATTTGTTAATATCTGTGAAAAATTCTCAATGATACTTTTATGAATGAGAATGAATATATCTAGAAAATTCGAACTTCAAAAAAGTTAATTGAGAGACCCCATGAAATTAAATGACATGACTTGCAAGTGTGTGGCAACGAGTAATGGCAACAAAGCCTTGAAACTAAGCGACATCCTTTTATCTACATCTAATAGCTTAAATCCACAATCCAAAAGCATGTGCATCTATAAGAACCCAATTTGGTACAATGCCACGTTGTGTTTCCTTATACCCCAAATTAGATTGAGTCAAACAAATTATTTAAGCAGTTATCTCTTTTTTGTTTTTCCCAAGTCATCTATTGTCTTCATCTTCTGATCTAAAGTCTTCAATCATATATGTGTAAGGGAGAATCTCTTTGACACATTTGGAGACAGATCTATGCTTGACCCACCAGACATATTCAGAAGCGAATAATCACACAGGCTCTATATTATATTATACCCAAAAAGCATATTCAGACAGAACATGGAGGTTAGTAATAGTCACATGTGTTATGTATCATTCACATGTGTCCTAAACATAGAGAACCATATTTATAAGAATCTAACAGTTTTAAGTTTTGACCAGATCTTTCAATGGCTCTTCAAGTTAGGAAAGGCAGCAAGAAGATCAGAGTCCGGCTCAATCAAATGTATTTGTACTGATCATGAACTCACAACCATTATAACAAGTAAGTAACAAAACATTTCTTGATCTTTAGATCACAATGTATAGCACTATATAGTAAAACAATCAGAAATTTTTTGAGGTTACGAGATGGACTTGGATATATTGCTTTAATACTAGAAAAGTTAACATTTTCATATATAATCTTGTGACTTTAAATAGATTTCACATTCGTATATCTGTAAAGAACTTGTACGATGAGGTAGAAAATTTTGTATAAATAGATTTACATTCTTATATTTGTAAAGAACTTGTAGGTTAGGTGGAATTTTGTACAAACGATCTTCTTGGCTAATCGATAAATGTACATTAAACATTTTGATTTCTAACAAAGCCATTTATTAATGTCATCCATGTTGCATAGATCAAAGAACAAGAAGATCATCATCATCAACAAGAGAGTTTAAACAAAGAACACAGAGGAAACACAGAGGAATCTGGTTATGGTGTAGAAAAGATGTAGCTGACGCTTGTTTCTATAGCACACTGACTCTAAGAAGTCTTGAGAGCTTTAAGAGAGAGCATTTGCTTCGAGCCATGGCGAAAATAAAGGCACAAGGAGGAGGAGAAGAAACAGATATGAAATCGACAAGGTTTGATCCAAAAAAGACTATCAAAGCCGTGGAACCAGAGAAATATGAAGAAAGCAGTAAAGAGAAGACGAAATGCGAACAAAGTAAAGCTAAGGCCACACTTTTGAGGATGAAAGTGCTTATTAGATGGGCTGCAGCAGCTAAATCCGAGAAAGCTGTCAAATTCTTTACTCCCAAGGTATATTCAACAAAATCATTAGAACTCAAATTGATTAGAAACCATTGTTCTTGACGATGAAATAAAAATATTGCAGATAATGGAGTTAAGAAACAGAAGAAAGTTGGAGATGATGAGAGAGGCGAATGAAGAATCAGAAAGAATGAGTAGTGAATCTGCAAATATAAGTTTGAGATGGGAGAGTAGTGAGAGTTGCACAACTCTATCTTCCTCTGATCACATCTCTATAGTTTCTGCACCAGCAATCTTCGTTTCCTTGGGTCCTACGCCACTCTATCGATGTCGATCCATGAAAGGCAACTGGATCACTACTGATTCCGAATGTAAGACTCTTTATAATTTTTATATATAAATAAATAAATATATATATATATATATATATATATTTAATTTTCTTATACCTATAACTTTCTTTTAACGTAAAAAACCTAAATTTTAGATACTTTATAATACAAATATAATTGATTTTGGACTATCAAATCTATACTATCATACAAATTCATATATCATATCAATTTTTTTCTCTATCTAGAAAGGTTATAATTGTACATAACAATATTTTTTTGTTATTCAGTTTATTAGCCGATTATGATGGCTATCAACTTTTTTACAAGTCCAATATGGTTATATAGCAAATTGACTCATATTATTAACTAATCCAAGTTAATTTGATGTTAATTGGTGTAAGACTTGGTTGCAATTTAACATTTCAGCTCCATGAAGAATATCAATTGTGTATGGTTTTTGCGATAGGAGGACCCCATTGGTGTTGCGAGAGGATGTTATCTCGAGGAAGTGGTGGAACGAGCCAAGATCTGTCATAGCAAATTTTGCAGCAAGTAATTTGATGATCCCTTTTGATAGATTCGTTGTAGAGGCCATGAGGAGGATGTCATCTACATAGAGAAGAAGGCATGCCACTGTCCTTCTCTGTCGAGAAATAAACAACGATGGATCGCAGTTGCTGTTAGGTAATCCGATGCATAAGGCATAGTCGTAGAATCTATGAAACCATGCAAGTGGAGTTTGTTTAAGACCACATAGTGCTTTTCGAAGAAGACACACATGCTTTGGTTTGGGGATAACCATATCAAATTTAATTTTAACTTGACCGACAAAAAAAAAGAAGACAGCAAATTTAAATAAGTATTGTTGAACTGTTGTAGTAAATATCGTAATTGGAAACATATGTTGTTGTGCATGATCAATGTAACTAAATATTATTAGATAATCCACTGATGAATTATGTGACCAATTTATGGCTAATTAGACCATAAAATGGTCCTGAAAAGTCACTAGCTATTGGCTACTGTTAGGTACAATTTTGGTTAGCAATTGCTACTAATTATTTTGTGGCCTAGCTTTTTCTTTTATGTCACATTGGTTACTTTTCTCGGTTAGCCAGGGCTACTAAAAATAGATTTGCAACAATAGATTAGATCTCATATCATGTCATATTAGAGCATCTTCATTATGGGTTCTAACAAAAGTATCTCATACTAAATAAATAAATAAAAAGAAAAGTAAGAGAAAAGTAAGAGAATAAAAGCCCTATGAAACACTTTTCTTTCATACATTGGTTTCATTATTTTTTCTAATATTAGTATTAATTATAATATTAATATAGATTTATATATTAGTTTTTTTTGGAGAAAATCTTACATATTTAAGGGATTTAAATGCTTTTATTATCGATGGTCATGTATTTTTTTGTAGAAGTATTTTTCGTGGCAATATGTGACCAAATTTTTATTGTATATTCATTTTGTTTCATTTGATTTTGTACATAAAAACAACAATATTATGATAATCCGCGTAGTTAGCATAAAAAAATTAAATGTTAAGTCTTTTTTGTTTTGAATGAATGTAAAATATATTCATACCAAACAAAAAAATGTTATTACATCAAGTGCCTTTTAGATTTAATTATGTAAAAGTGTTTAGAAACATGTATGGATTGAATCTCCAACTATGTGTTTCTCGCAGTGAACCAAAGAATGAGTCCTTCCTCATATCTTCGATTTTCCAAGGCCCGTATCTAAAAGAGACGGTTCTGAATTTTTTTTTATCAATGAGTTGGACGAGTGGCCATGTCTGCGAACATTCCTCTCTTTCCATAAGCTGTGAAGTGTGGCCTCAAAAGTATATCAATATTATCACACATATCTTCTATTAATATTTGTGTAATATTTGAAATTGCAAATAGAATGTTATATATAATAATATAAGAAACGTTTATAGAGGATATGTAATATAGATCAATGGCATGAAGTATAATTGTTTATATAAACGAAAAGTTGTATTTAATTTGTATATATCAATTAATATATAGCAGACATATGGAAAGTAACAGGGTCTTGCATCCGTAATTACCCAGCTAGGTTCATAAAATTGGATTATAGTAAAGGTTTTGTTTGTTTGTTCAAAAAATGTTAACATTTTTTTCTACAAAACAGCGTTTTTGAAGAAATGAAGAAGGCGACGAAGTTTGACATTTCAAACTTACTTATCCACTATTCGTTTGGTTCTGCTTGCTTCAATCTCTGTATAGATAATGGTCGACGATACGTGAGATAGGAACAAACTAAGAATGAAGAAAACAACAGCAAAAGCTTTTCTTCTTCTAAGTTTACTTCACATACTTCTATGTTTATCCTTTCAGTTTGGTGTGAATGAGGCTAGAATCCGTCACCTAGGTAAGTCTTTTCTTGTTTTACAAGTCTCTTATTACTATAAAATTGTTCTCGTTGACTTAAAAATCAAGATGTGTTTGCTAAGAGGTCTTATTTATCGTAGGATTTTGCATTTACTTAGCCACATCCTTTTGTAAGAAATTCTAGAAAGTGTGCTTCGCTTCTTCTCTTTGACGCTTTACTAGTTCATAAAACATACCAAAGTCGTAAGAAAATATAAATAATGTACAATCTACTTATAACTTTCAAATAATCTCTCGAGTTTTCTTTTAATCATTATCTTTTTTTTTAGTTAACATATTGACTCATGTGTCTTAAAAGGTGAGGAGAGGATGAACATACCTCCTTCCCTATCATGTGGAGATTCTCCTAGGGCAAGTCAAGTTACGGGATTAATGAAGAAGCTATGTAAAAAAGTTCGAAAACATCCTCGAGGTCTCTAGGCACAAGACGTAGCAACATTGACGGATAAAACAAGAATGTTGACTTTTATGTCTTTAATATATAGATCATATCATCCCAAATCATTCATTTGCACGCTGTGCCAAAGATTATCACTTTATTGAGACCTTTTTCTTTTGTAATTTTGTTTGAATAAATCATATATATATGGTAATAATAAAATGAAATTTACGATGCTATAACTGTTTATACGTTATGTAGTTACTTGTAATTTTCCTGCACCAATGTGATTGTTTTAACAACCAAAACTGTTTATACGTTATGTAGTTACTTGTCAGTGATAAACTATGAATTAGTTATTAGTTATAATTGTTTAGATTGTACACAGATAGAATCTCAACTTTCATAGTTTATCAGTCCGTGTTGTTGTTTTTCCAAGGAGCTTTGAAAGATATGAATAGTTTCTCATATTGTATGACATTGATGGTGCTATCATCATTGTTGTTGAGGTCGTTGAGAAGATGCATGACCAATGAGCGTTTTGAGATAGGAGCATCGACATTCAAGAGAGAATCCTAACTCATATGATGTCGTCATTATTTGTTGTACTCTCCAGTCTCATATGATGACATAGTTTGAACCTCGACACTAATATATATCTCTAGCCTATTCACTTGCACGAAACTCTCCTGTCTCATATGATGTCGTCATTATTTGTTGTACTCTCCAGTCTCATATGATGTCGTTACTATTTTGTAGGATCATTATAAAGATAAATAGCTCATTGCTATTTTTACGAACTGTAAACGTTTTGAGTGATGTGAACTTGACCAATTAAGTACATGGACCGCTAGATTTGACTCGATGATGTCTTTGAGAATGAAAGAATCAAGGACAACTTCATACAAATTCACAACGAGCGCCATAAGAAATTTCATTGGATAAAGTCCAATAAAAATTTAATAAATCATAATGAAAAAACATAGTAATAATGAGTAGTCACATTCTAAAACCAAAGATGTCAATATTATAACATACAATTTGCAAAAACTTTGGTCAAGTTGCATGTGGTATGTAACTCTTACCAACCAAGAACGATTACATTGGAGAAGAATCATGACATTAGTGATCCACACTCTACAAATATTGCTGTTTCTTTTGAGTTTTGGCTTTTTGAACTTGCTCTTTCTTTTGGTTAAGTTTCAATTTCAACCCTTTGATTAAAATAATGAAAACAACTCACTTATAAATAATCTAGTTTGGTTTCGGTTTTAAAACTCTTTCAATATTGTGTTGTTTGATGTGATTCAGTTTTTTGGGATGCAAATTTTTTGGTATACTTGTAACTAAAAACAATATATATATATATATATATATCATAAAGTTCTTAAACCGTAAAACTTTTGCAAAATATAAAATTTTGTATCAGTTTTATTGAATCGTTGCCAAATTAATTAATAACAGTATCTTATATTACAATATTGTTCAAACCATATATTTAGTATTACTTATTAATATGTAATTCACTTTAATATCATTTACTTTTTTGTGATGCAATAAATAATGCAATCTATCTTTCTTTCTTTTTTGTAATATTTGTTCACGTGTAGATTTTGGACACACTTAAGAACATGTATATGGAGATGGGTACTCTCAAATTTCCAAGTTTACCCATGCCTTTCACAGAGTGAGTAGGATGTTGATCATAGACAAACCAGTGACAACTAATCCACCGAGGGCTCTACGGATCCGTGTATGTTATGTACTCTCTTATTGTTAATCTTAGTTCCTTAATATCACTCTTTGTTTACTGTCACTTCTAATACTTTGATGTAATTTCTTTATCCAACATCCAAGCAGACATAGAGAACCGAATTACCTTGAGCTCTACGCCATTCGGGGCACTCTCTGTCAGCGACTATTGGCGACGTCTAGTCGAGAAGCAAGAGGCTGAAGGTGGCATGAACCTTTGGTGTTTGTCATCTATTTGGAAGTCGGTGAAGATCTCAATGCTTAAGGATGACTACTGTTTCCTATCATGATCGCAATGGTTTTATAAATTTATTTTATTTGTTTTGTATTTCATAAAAACTGATTTTTTTTCAACTATTTTATATAATTAACATATAAGTTGACTTTTTATCATTATGTCGATCTACTATGTTTTAAAATATGGTTTTATAAACTCTGGCTTTATAAATTTACTAGGTTTGGTAAAAAATTGGTTTTTTCTTTGTTTTTCAACTATTTTGTATAACTGGCATATAAGTTTCCAAATTATCGTTTAGTAATATGAATTAATTATTCTTACATATAAAATCATTGTGACCTATTGAGAGCCCTCAAAATTCACATTTTATGCCGATCAAGCATGTTGTAGATTTCAGGAAAAAAAACAAGCTTACTTCATAGCTTATGTGACAATAGTGAAGTTATTTTTATTTATTTTTTATTTTTGCCTCTTTAGAAAATTTCAGCAGCTAGTTCCACAAAAGATTACCAAATCCTGTAGAATAGTGATGAGTAGCGGATAAGAAAGGGATGAATTAGTCCCGCAAAACACAACATGATGACGGTTTGTGGAGCATTTTGAAATTATGTGTTCGTTAATAGTTGTGATTTGTGAATATATGCCCAAAAAAAGCTTTTACTACAAAGAAGATTACCAAAACTTGTATCAATCACACTTCGGGATTCAATAGCAGAAAAATAAAGTATGCGACTATAAAAAAATGTTTGAATAAAAGAGTATTCGACAATTCATAGCACAAGTTCCTTCGCTATTAGAAAATTGAGGAGCTAAACACAGATAAAACAAATAGGATTTTAAAACTAATGGCAGTAAAGTGTTACCAAAGTTTCACAAAACCTGAGCATCCGCCCAACAAAATGAGCACACTTCATATACTAAGAACAAATTTCTGATCCTTAAAACAAATCATCATATAGAAGAAACATAAGTAATGGATAAATTTAAATAGAGTATATGGTAAATATTTACATATTTGACTGACCAAGCTAGTAAAGAGTTTAGATTAGTATTAATTCATGTTTCTTAACATATACATATTTTTTGGGTTTTTCAAAATATGTAGTGTAGCTCACAACTCGCAAAATTCAAAATGTTTATTTAGTTTTATTTACACACAAAATTTATACACCTGAAATGAAATTGTACGAGACTGGTGTTACTATTCAATACGATGCAATAACCGTTGCGATGATTTATAATACGTATCAGTATCATCATTTACATTTATGTAGAGATAATGATAAATTGGAGGATAATTTATTTTTTATGCATAATAATCGCATACCAGCATTGAAGCGTGGTCGAAGTTTTCATTTCCAATAAGCACAACTTTCATTTTTAATTAAACCGTTAATGTATCGAATTTTTAAATTCTAATAAAAATTGTTACCTTGAACTGAAGTGAACACAAATAAGATAATAATTTGCAACGAACATAATATTATCTTCAGCATATTGGGTCAAATTTGTAAAACCAATTACTTATTCTCAAATTCACTTCGAAGTGAAAATTTAAGATTCTACTATTAAGCCCAAACAAAATCGTTAACTCAAAGCCCAAACATATGGGTTGACTAAAAAAAGTTAGGACATAAATTACGATATATTTTTCCTAAAAAAAGAATAGTTTTGGCATCTCTCCTAGTATCATCTTTTTTGTTCAATTTTTTTAGTTCCAATATAATAATTTATAGATTAAATACTGTATCCAATAAATCATAACTACAAATGTTTGGTATACTTCTTCTGTACACTGAATTTAGTAGACTATATACTATGGAGAGAAGTTTGTAAAATTTAGAAATGCCTTACACTTTTTCATCTAAAATATGTTTGTAGAACTTTAGATTCAAAACAAATTCTATTTGAATTTTTTTTATTACTACACAACTTCAAAATAAAAATCAATTTGTTTTTTCCATTCATTCATTGCAAAAAGGGAAAATGTTTTATATATGTATACTCTAGTAATAAATAAAGTGTTTTTGGGGTAGAAGTAAAAAAAGTGTTTTTGGGGTGACTATTTTTGGATGACTTAATTAAGTTGTAAATAAATATTTAGGAGGATTTTCATTTGAAAAAGATAAAATAAATTTTTTGATATATTTATTAAAATGCACATACTTTTTTCATTTACCTGATATGGCCCTCATTTTTTTGTTAATGAATGACCGAAACAACAATAAATAATTTACTGTAAGAAAAATTACATAAAACATCTTATATATTTTGGGTCAAAAAAAATATTTTATTTCTCAGTTACAAAAAAATATGGGTTAATTAGGTTAATATTTTTTTTTAGATGTGAATTCATAAAATAATATTTGTATAAACAAATTTAGATAAATAACAAAAGGTGAATGCAAAATAACTACTATGCCATTTAGTTAATAAATAGTTTTGTTGTAAAATAGATATGTTTCTGAACAGAAAAAAAGCAAGTTGTAAGAAAGAACATTTTTTATAGGCAAAGCATCAATAATATTTTTAAAATCAAGAATTGACTATATACAAATATTTTTTTGGATTACATAGTTTACTATTTCATAATTACTAGTTGACTATGTATACATATAATATCTCATATTCATATATAATGTAGTTGACTATATAATTAATATAAATAATAATACTTAGAGTTTTCTGTATAATTTTTCTAAAATATAAAACAATATTATGTTTCCATTCATTCACAAAAAAAAAATAAGTATTTAAATTTGTTTTGCTTTAGTCCCCAAAAATTTCGCGAATTTCCCGTCACACGTTCTCCATCGTTGCACTTTTCACTCATCACCCTCAAAATCTCTCTTTCTTCTTTCTTCTTCGGAAAATCACCAGAAAGAGAGAAAAGCATCAAATGCACGAAAATGTCAGATACCAATCCTGAATCCTCAAGTTTCAATTCTCTAAACATCGATGTCACTGAATCAATCCTCTCTCTTCTCCCAATCCCTTCCCTCGTCCGTTTCTCCTCCGTCTCCAAGCTATGGCGCTCAATCATCATCTCTCTTCCTCCTTCTCCTTCTTCTTCCTCTTCTCCTTGGCTCTTCCTCTTCGGTATCCACAACACCTCCTCCTTCCACAACCAATCCTTCGCCTTTGATCCTCTCTCCGACTCTTGGCTCCGTCTTCCCGCCGCCTCTTTCCCTTCCATCCACCTCGTCGGATCCGATCGGTTCCTCTTCACCACCGCTCCTAGATTCTCCTTCTCACCGATCATCAAACCTCGATGGCGATTTACTTCCCCTGTTCGATTCCCTCGGATTAGTCCTCTTTTGGGCGTTTTCTCGACTCGCTCTGGCTCTTCCAAGCTCATCCTCGTCGGTGGAGTTGGATCCATCGGTGGATTGGTCGACATCGATGATCGATTAGCCGTTCAGGTCTACGATCCGGCTCACGATTCCTGGGAGCTCTGTCCGCCACTCCCTGCCGATTTCCGATCCAACGCTCATGAAACCCTAAGCTCTGCACTCTGCAGAAGGAAATTCTATGTTTTCGATATCAATTCATCCTTCATCTCCTCCTTCTGCTTGGATACTTATACATGGAGCGATGTTCAAACGCTTAGACCACCTGGGCTCTTGTTTGCTTTCCTCAATTCGTGTGATGGTATGCTTGTTCTTGGTGGGATGTGTAATTCGGCTCGTGGGTTCTCGTTTAATCTTTGGAGAATCGAAGAAGGTTCCATGGAGTTTAGCGAGATCGCGATAATGCCTGAAGCTTTGTTGTCTGGATTAGTTGATAACGAGGATGAGGAAGATAGTAACAAGTATAGGACTTTGAAATGTGTTGGCTCAGGGAATCTTATATATGTGTTTAATGAAGATTGCCATAAAAAGTATCCAGCTTGTATCTGTGAGATTGGTGTAGAGAAAGGAAAGTGTAGATGGAGAAGAGTTCCTCATTTGCCTTCTCCTGTCAACAAGTTTCATAAGCTTGTTAGTTTCTGCTCGACCGTATCGGTTAGCGACGTTTTCCACTCCGAGGAGACTCGGATTGGCTCGATCCACGCTTGATTTTGCTTGCTTATCCCACTGGTATGATGATCATCCTCCCCCTGTGTCTGTAATGGCGATTATTATGGGATTTTGTTGAAACTGTGTTTTGCATAGCCTTTGTTGATCTGGTGATGGTGAAACTTTGAAAGACACTCTGTGTTTAGTTTCTTTAGAGCGATTCAGAAACCGATCACATATGAATTTTTGTGCTGCTAGGTCAGCTATTTAGAATCCAGTACTTATCTTACCATTTATGGGAATGGGATACGAGACGATAGATCTAAGTGAGTGTCTTCACATTATTTTATGCCAAAGCAGGCAAGCATTGATTCATGCTGTCTATAAACCAGATGTGTAGCTAAACTAACTTAGGGTTCTTGTTACTTCGTCCATTGAAGTATTGTGTAGTTTCTTTGTGTACAAATGACTAAAAGGCTTAGCTTCTTGTGACTTGGTTGGCAGTGATAATGTAATGTGGAGATGAACGGAGAAGAGAAGTAATGGAAAGTGTATAAAGACAATTTATCAATGGTAATCATTGGCATGTAATTAGGTGAATATTGGTGAAAACTGATTTTTAATTCTTCGTTTATATATTATGTTAATTTTTTTGTTTCTAAATTCAGACGATGTGTGTATGTATATTTATGTGAGAGACTTGGTAGAACGTCTATACGTTAATTGTATATCGGTTTTTCTTTAAACTCTAATGCACTTTTTTGTTGTTTATATAATGTACTTGTGCTACTTTCTTATAGAATTCTAAATGATGTATCAAAATTCTCATGTTTCGATCTTAATAACACCAATCGATTGCGAGAAGCTTTTAGTTTAATCTATTGCGAAAATATAAGTCTAACGTATCAACGTTCAAAGGACTAGAAGTAGAATACCATAAGCTTGTGTAAACTATCTTAATGTCCTAAAATTAAATGCTCTCACGCTTCATGCTTCCTTTGGTGCGGATTGGACTGGTGACATTGATGACTACATATCCACTAGAGCTCGTCTTGTTTCTCTTGGCCAACATCTCATCTCAAGGTCTTTCAAACAGCAACGCTACAATAGCTCGATGGACTGAAACAGAGTATAAGTCTGTCGCAACTATGACATTCAAGGTTCAATGTTTACGTTCTATCTTGTTGGAACTTGGTATCCCTCTCCCCACTCCACCCTTCATTTATAGTGATAATGTTTCTGACAACCTTTGCGCCACATATTAAGCATGTGGTTGTTAAATTTCATTACATTTGCGACTTGGTACAATCTGGCAAGCTCTACCACTCTTGTATTGCTTCTTGTGATAAGCTGGCTAATGGTCTCTCCCCAAATCCATATCTCGAGCTCGCTTTGTTCCTCTTAGTAACAAGACTAGTCTGACTTTGGTCCATCCATCTTGGATAGGTGTGTTAGTATATTACATCTTTGTAATTAGTTAAGTTTGTATTCTTAGCAGATTATGTTAGGTTCTCTATATAAACCCTTTTCGATAGTCAATCATACGGGTGCAAGATTAATTTTACAAGTAACTACGATATCATCTTTTTATTATTAATTTTTTGTTTACCAACATGATTTTCTGAAAGAAATTAATGGTAAAAGAAATGGTCTCAATTAAACGATATCTTTAGCATAGCGTAGAAACCAAACACGTTATTGATGTTCTATCCGTTGTGGACTTCTCTTCGGACTAATGTACACGAGGAGGTCTTCGAACTCTTTTACACTGCTTGTTGGTTATTCCCGTAACCTGACTTCCCCTAGGAGAAGCTCCACATGGTGGGGAGGGTCTTGCGAGTATCCGATCCTCAACTATTAACATACATGATTTAAAATATTTTTTAAAAAAGGTAAAACACCAGAAATATTTTTTTACTAGTTTTTAATCAAGAATTTTTTGATCTAAATCTAGAAATTTTTCGGATTAGAGATAAAAAAAGGTTAAACTAATCGCTTTTTCGCCGCATGTGCTTGAATTTGAAACATATAGTATTCCGGTTGAGATACCGATATCAGATAAAAAGATTATTTACAAGTATTAATTAAAAGATTTTTTTTACTATTTTTTATCAAGAAATTTTGGATCTAAACCTATTAAACCTATGAATATTTTGGATTAAAAATCAAAAATGTTAAATTAATCATTTTTTTGCTGTATGTGCACGAATTCGAAACATATAATATGCCGGTTGAACTCTGGTGATCGGATAGGAGAGACTATATACAAATACTAAGAAATTTTTATTTTTGCAAACTATAACTAAAGATATTTCTTTCATTTTTGGTTAAAATCAATATCGAGACTAACTCAAGAAGAAGAAAAAAATATTCTGCCTAATTGTAATTAAATAGTAAATTACTTAAATTTTATTGTGATAGAAACTTTCGAAATAAGAAGTGACTGACCTAGGTGACGAAACCTAGCCTCTGGGACACGAACGTGAAAGAGTAGAAAGACAAGTGTAAGAAGCAAAGTTAGAAGAAGAAAAGCTTGTGTTGTTGTTTTCTTCATTATTAGTTTGTTCCTATCTAACGTGTTATCGACCAGTAGTGTATATATAGATTAATGAAGCAAACAGAAAAGCAAATGTATAGTTTAATAAACAAATTTGAAGTGTCAAACTTCGTGGCCTTCTTTCTTTTCTACAAAAACGCGGGTTTGTAGAAAAACATTATAGCATCTTCTGATTCTGAATAAACAAATAAAAACTTTACGAAAATTCAATTTTACGAATCTACATGGGTAAATTACTGATCCAGACTTTTTCGATTTATAATCTCCAATAACTGATCCAGACTTTTTCGATTTAAAATCTCCAATTACTGATCCAGACTTTTTCGATTTATAATCTCCAATTACTGATCCAGACTCCAATTATTAAATTGGTTGCTAAGAATCGTAGTTTAAAGTGGCCAGTTTTATAAGCCAACAGCTACTCATTTTTAAGAGAAATTTTGAGAAATACTACTGAATTTATAAGGGATTTATAAAAACATGTTTATAAGATTTTATAAAATATCTTTTATAAAATTTTATAAGAAAAATTGTAAGGTTTTATAAAGTTATATAAGAAATATTGTAAGGTTTTATAAAGTTTATAACATGGATATAAATCTTATAAATATGTTTTATAAAATCTTTATAAATTTAAGTTTTTATAAACTTCCATAGAACTAGTATTTTTGAAAATAGATTATAATCATTGGTATTTTTAAAAAGTGATATCATGAATGTGGCAAGATAACTCATTCAAAGTGTATTTGGTTATGGACTAGCCATTTTTTTACATATTATGCTATACTTTTTAGTGGTTAAAATATATGCCTAAAATTGTTTTTGCTTGGTACTTATCTAAACCCGAATGCTCATCATGAAAGTCCACAAACATATGCTTTCAATCACTAAGCTAGTCACTACAACAATTCATTAACACTTATAGATCATATATATATATATATATATATAATATATTGTTTTTATATATATATATATATATATATAATATATGTTTTTTCAGCATTTTGGTCTAAAACTTTAAGTGAAAAACTTCCGATAAGACTAACCAATCATGCAAAACTTTACGCAAAGATAAAGCATTAAAGGGCAAAAAAAAAGTTTTCCATCTTTTCAATTCCTCATTCATCCATTTGCTTATTATGATACTAAAATTTGTGTTTTTGCGAAGAAAAAATGGCACTCTTTCCAAACCTTATCCCAAACATGATAATATTTAGCTGTGATTTATTTTATTTCCTACAGGTTTTTTCTATATTAATGATTCATAAATATTCATGTTACTTGATAGAAAGAATGGAAATAGAAATTTCATGTCACTTCAAACTCAGCATTATTATCTATCTAACTTTCAAAAAAAAATTAAAAACAGCATTTAATTTGTTTGATGAGGCATCATTGTCAAGAATAAGGCCAAGACTCCATAATCTATAGAAATATATTTTTTGCAAACTCTTCTCATTTTTAAAATTTTTAATGAACATTTAAATTTCTGTTTCACATCACATGCCATCATTGTAAAATAATTGTCATGAAATTTGTTTTGGTTTGGTTTGGTTGGAGTGTAGTGGAGGCCTACGGTCCCCCATAATTTCTCTATTTTTTCTTCAATTTGACTGGTGAAAGCTACACTACAAAGCATATTATATATGTCCTTTTATCGACGACAAAGAAAAAAGTCCTTTAGTGGAGTAAAATATATATTTGCTCATTTTTCTCCTATTTTTCCTCCTTAATAGTTCAATTAATTAAGAAAAACATCTTTACTTTTAATTCTTTAAATCACCTCTTTATGGCTCTTTTAGTGGATATAGTTTAAGTCTTTTTCTGTGAGCCATCTGATGGCCCTGAAGATTTTCGAATGTAAATGTTTTTTTTTTCTTTTCAAAGAGCCAAACCCATCAACAAAACTTGATTTTAACACTACCAAAAAAAACATGCTATTTCTAACAGACGAATTTTCGATAAATTTTTTATCACTTAACAAAAATATTTTGATATAAATTCAAATTCGAAATATTAAAAAGAAATTATAAATATCAAACATAGCACTACAAACTATACATAAACATAAAAACATATAATTAATTATGGAAGATACATTACATTGTGAAAATCAATAGGTGTAAAAGTAAAAAAACAAAAGTAGATGAAGGAAAAAAGTAAAGATAAAAAGCTTGTCTTAAAATGGGAGATCACGATATGGGACCAATCTTTCAGCTCTCCATGCCTTTCACTAAATGTTGAAGCAAAATATGACTTATCGATATCACCCATTTGGTGGCGTCCATACAAACGAACTTTACATTTATACATATATCTATATATACACGCACGCTTGCATAGATCTATATATGTTCCTTTACTCATCATTTTGTTTAACTTTATAATCAAAGTATAGATTACTCCTGTTTAATCCTTTACTCATCATTTTGTTTTCGTATTTGCTATAAAGAAAAGAATCATTTGACACTTTTTTCTACTGTTATGTTACTTGAAAGAGTGCCTAATCAAGTCCAAACCACTCTAACAACTCCAAATATAAATACAAAACAATGGCATAAGATAGATTTATTAATCTTCGAACGTTGCACTATACATTATAGCAAAGATCGCTATATACTATAGATTGATTTAAGAAGTGGTGAACTATTCATGATATTTTTCTTGCATATAATATTGTTGTGTAAAACCGGTTCTGACTTTTAGAAAATCATAAATTATAAAAAATATACTGTTTTGTATGTTTTTTCTAAAAAATATATTATTTTATCCTATCAATTTTTCTATATAAATAACGCTGTAAATTAATGTTATTTTGTTTAAATTCAAGACCAATCATAATCGTATGCATAGATTATTCGAAATAGTTCTGATTTAGAAAAGTCGAGATAATTTTTTTTACAAAATTACTTTTGTTAATTCTCTCTATATAGATTATTTTAGTTTCTATTTTCTAAAAATCCACGGTATGTTATATAGTTTCTTCAGTTGTCAATGTGAATGGCATAAAAATTAACAATGAGGATGAACAAAAGATATTAAAGAAAAAAACCTAAAATTATTTTAAAACAAAAGGAGATGTAAATGACGAAAATGACCACGACGTACAATCGTTCTCGTTGGCATCGTTCCGAGAAAGCGAGGGACCCATGCAATCCACGTAACGGAGACATGCACAGTCTCTCCGTAATCGAATATCATTCTTTATTCATCAAATCTAATAATCGAATATTTATTATATATTATATGTTCATTCATATAATGATATCATTCTTTCTTCATCAAAACATTTTTTTTTACCAAAAAAAGATGTCACCGAATCGCTTCTTCCATACACTTACGCCACCGCCCTAATTTCCGCGCATACTCTTGACTCTTCCCGTGAGATATTATTAGTTAATGTATAAATTACAAAAACATATATACTTTTACCAAAAAATATGTACAAGAACACACATCTCTGTATGTATGATTCTCTAATTGCATACGTACATGTATATATGCTATGTACGTCGTTAACACCATGCAAATAGTCCTTGGGCTAATTAGAGATCATAATTTGTTGTCGATAAACATAAGTCTTCCATCATATGGTACCAAATAATGTTACCGATTACTTTCATATTACAAAATTTCAATTTAAAACAATAAAAATTTTAAATTAAATTTTAGTTTTTCTCCAATTGTTTTCCTTGTTTTTTTCTAATTATGTCAATTTATTACATAGTCTGTCTATCTACAATTTTATCTTTTTTTATCTATTTTTTATCAGAAAAATCGTAATGTTGTACCAAAATAATATCGAAAATTATCTCCACTTTATAATTTTTCATTTAGAAAAAGAAAATTATATTTTATTTTAACTTTTTTCCTTATAATACTTTCTTCATTTTTTAATGATATTGATTTCAGTGACATGATACTATTGTTACAGAGGACATATTCGTATTTAATAGGGTATAATTTGACTTCCACACATAATGGGCAATTAAATAATACATAATTTAATCAGAAATATTCATTTTTTCCTCATTGACTAGTATTGATATACGTTGGTTTACTACAATTGGTGTTTGGTCAAGTTAGTCAAAAAAATATTTTCTTGGGAAATAAAAAGAATACAAAAAGAAATGGAAAAACTAAAAGAAAAGAAAGCAAGAACTCTGCTTTCGTCCACCTCCCTTCCTTTCATTTATATTATCAACTTTTCCTTTTGCCTAAGCTTTTAAGATTCGTCGATAATCGCTTAATGACTCAATTACCATTACATGCTTTTGTACTCTTTCATGTGATTGCTCATTGTGCAGTGGCATGCCTACCGACAATTTTAAGTCTTTTCAGGGGCTTAATAGTAAAATCTCTTCGAAAGAAAAATCTGAACAAGTCTTGTCTCTCGTTATACAAACCCTAGTCTGAATTCACCATATATGTCCATTATTTTCTCTCCAGGCTATGTTTGCACAAAGGGTGCTTTAGTAATTTCATACCTCGTGACCATTCTGTATACATTTGTTATGGTTTTACTTTATTTATGAAATTCAAGAGTGTGAAAATTTGAAAACCTCTCTCTTTCTTTTCCTTTTCTTTCTTCTCTGTATCTCAAACTCATTCTTCTTCTTAATTACTAGATCTCTCTTTTGTTTCATTTCATTCTTCTTCTTCTTCTCTTCTTTCTTTTCTCTTACTCTCGTGGCTCTGACCAGCTCTCGAGTTGTTCGTCCCTGGTTAATGGATATTGAACCCTCTTGGGATCTTGGGGGGGTGGTTATTTCTTTTTCTAATTTGCATGGCAACATCAAATGACAAAACCAATACCAAATCATCACATTCTCATACTCTTCTTCTTCTTCTCCTCATCTTCTTATCTTTCATCCTCTTCGTTAGCCTTACAATCCCCATGACTCATCATCAATCCGCATCTACGGTTGCTCCCTTCAAGAGGGTTCTTCTCGAACCTCCGGTTCCAGCTTCATCAACAATGGATCTGCGTCCAAAGGCTCGCACACGACGCAACCGCACTCCTAGGAGGAGACAGTTTGGAAATGATGCTCATGAAGTTCCTAGTGGTCCAAACCCTATTTCCAACTAGGTGAGTTGGCATATCTGAGTTTGAAAGATAAGTTATTATAGATCAATATTATATTATATATATGGGAGAAGCTTCTGATCGATGGAGATTAGAGAAGAACTTCATTGTTATGGATTTAGTATATATATCTTTGGATGGATCAATTTGGTACGCTTCTTCTCTTTTTCAAATCTTTTTTGTTCGTTTTAATATTGCTTCCTCCATCTTTTAAGTTTTGAAGTTAGAGTTGTAAAGAAGAGATACTATTATTCGTTAATCGTTCACATGTGTATGTAGGCTCCCGCTATACACTATTGCTATATTTTTCCTTCACAAACTACTTGAGGCATATAGAATCATTTATCATTAGATTATGATAGATTAATTATTATAAAAGGTTAGAGCTTGAACAGAAAGACCTTATTTGTAACAATAGTGAATGACAAATGAAGATCTCGAGGCATTTCCCAAATAATTGTTAGATCTCTTTTCTCCTTTCTGAATATAGTTTACGAAAAGAAAATGCAAAACAGCTATATCTGATTTCAATTACCTAAAACAATTTTCTTCTTTATCGGAAAAAAGTAGTAATAATCTTTCAAGAAAAAGATAATAATAATTAGGTTACTATGGACCCTCCGATATTCATACCCAACCATATGTTATACGATTCGAGACAGAAGTGAGAAGACCCATTATCTTTCTGTAAAACTGTTTTTATTTACAGTATAAAATAAATAAATAAAAATCAAAAAGAATCTGGATCAGCTTTTTCTTTGGTTAGGTTTAACGACAAGAGACTGTAGAAGAGAAGAAGCAAAATTATTAGTCAAGAATCGTTCCTACATAGCTTTTTGTCTACTCAAAGCACAGTGTCCTAGAAAAGACCAAAAGCCGAATAAGAAAAAAAGTGATGATTTGATAATTATAACCGTATCATTTCCTCGTTGTTGAATTATATGCCATCAATCATTTGCTTTATGATGTTCCACTTTTCTTCTCTTTCTTTCTTTATTTCATGTATATTGTATTTTTGTTAACGGCCTTGATTTTCACACACACACACATATATGTTGATGCAAATTAGTCTAGTGGTCCGTTTGAACTTTTCAGACCTTAGAAATCTGTTTTTTTTTCTCAATTTTTGTAATAACCTACAAAAACACAAATATATACTAGTATTTTTTTTTTGGTGACAATTTTTTATAACGTTAGTTGAGCTGCTGAAGTTTTCTTTCAATTTTTTTTGTGGTTCTCGCTAGGTATTTTTGTGGATTTATCATACCATAATAGATCCTACAAAGAAATATCAAATTTCGAAGTTAATATCTAAAAAAATGAAATGTTTTACAATTTTTGATTTTTTGGTCGAATAAGGTGAAATCGCAGCGGCTCCTAACCGCCAAGCATACAACCACCAATTAAATTGTTGTCAAGACCAAATTTTTGAATGGTTTTATTTTTGTATGCATGTCAAAAAAATTTTGATCAAAATATATCATAAGAATATTTATGTTTAAATTTTGCCATCAGAAGGTTAAAATATTAGAAATTTCGGAAAACAAACTTACCAAGATAATTGACTACTCATTTTTCATTACAATAATACTGACTTGTAAACATGGAAAAAAGGATGATCTCAAAAAAAAAATTTGTTTTTTAGATCATGTATTCCCCTATAAATATCTTCACCTGCTTCGAGTAAAAAAAGGTTTGTTGTTTAGGTAGGTTGAATCATCTCTCAACTATATTATACTATTTCGTCGAAAGAGGTACTTCACATATACAATGTTAAAGAATGAGAAACGTTCTTGAGACAACATGTTTACTACGTTTATCTTTTATCAAAATCCCCAGCCAATGAACCAATAAGACCATCCAAAAATCCAAATATACTGGATATTTCTCTAGCACATCTTTTATATCCTCCTTTGATTGAAAACTGAACCATAATTTTTCAGTCTCATCAGATCTAACCACTAGATCCTTCATGAGGAAGATGAGTGATTCAAACGAGAGTAATTGGAACCAACAATTTTTATTGGTTTGTCAACAATATTCTTATCATTCATCTTTTGCATCTTCTCGACGTACCGAAACAGCATTGTTTTTGCACGAAAACTCTTTGATACGAGGGAAAGACTTTTTGGTCCATGTTTGTCTTGAAATTAAAGAACCCATAAACGACTTGATGCACTGAAAAGATAAAACTCTATTAAGAGTAAGAAAATTAGAAAGAAGACTATCTTATTTTTCTAGCCACCCATATTATACAACATTCAACAACCTTGCGTAATATGAAAAACCTCATTCACAACTTAAACATTGAGAAACTGATACACTCGTGTTTCATCATAATATAAAATTGCAAGTGCACATCAATCATGCTAGTATAAAAAAGATTGAATCTACATAAACCAAATATATCACATTAAGAATGTGAGAAAGTGGAATAGAGTTAAGACAGTGGTTTCAAATCAAACAAATTAGATAAATAATATCCAATTAAAATTTCCTAAATCAACATATTAATCACTCAAAACTTTCTACCCGATCTGAATCTGAAAATCCCTCCAGCGGATATCTGGATCTGATTCAAATAAAATTTTAAAACTAGAACTACTATATTTTCACAACAATAAAGAAATGAAATGGTGAAATGATACAAATGTTGTTTGCGTTTCTAATCTTTATTAAAATTAAAAATTATTAATTTTTGGAACGGATCTAATCGGATAACAGATCGAATCTCAAATCCTGGATAATTCACCAACCCCTATCTATTAGTACAATTGTTTCAAATATAATATATTAAGATCTTTCAAACCATTATTATCGTTTAATTGAAGTAGATATATCTTGTTGTATTGGTTTAGCTGAAGAAAAAAAATGATCATTTCTGCGGTTCAACGTGTTAGCGTCCATTTCAGAGGATGAGGATGAACATGAAGAGGGGGAAATAGCAGAAGAAGAAACAAAAATTGCAGGGGATGAACCCTCGTCGTCATCAAGGCCTACCAATCTTCCTGACTCATCTTGCTCGCATGATCCATAAGCATATATCGACCATCATCTAATCTCACTGTCAAGAACCAGATGCACACAATGATGACGTCCTTGCTCGTTAGAACACTGTAAGCTCTGTTTGACCTTGGTTAATTGAGAGTTTATAAACTTAAATCATGCTCTGTTTTTCCAACCTTCTCATGCTTTGTTTCTTTGTAATTATGCAAAAAACATTGTAACTCTTTTTTTTTGTTTAATCAATATCATATTTTAACCAAAAAAGTGATCATTTCAAAACAAACAAATTACATTTTTGTAGATACTGTTGAACTCTACTAAATAAATTTTATTTAGTCATATTTTTCAGATTGATGAATGTTAGTTGTCTTTTATCATTTTCAGTTATTCCATTTTTGGAAGATACTAAATTAAAAAATAAGGGAAAATATTATTTATAATACTATCTTCGTCTTACAAAAATATAATTTTATAGTTTTAATTTTGTGTTCACAAAAAGTGTCACTTTATATTTTTAATGCAAAATTGTAAATAAAAATCTATTTAGACTTTATTGTTTAATATATTAATTAGAGAGAGAAATATATATTTTCTGCTCTCTTTCACTTTTCATTCCTAATTTTTTAAAGGTGAATTAGAGAGATAACCATATTAGACAACATAACAAAGAAAATAGCTATGTAATAAGTGACATGAACAAACTAACAATTTACACATAAAGCTGACTATTTTGGCCGAAGAGAGAGATAAATTATACTAATATTGTTGGGGTAGTTAGTATAGTTTAATAGATATGCAAATAGTATAGACTTAGAAAACATAAAGCAATAAATATTCGATAGCAAAATAGTATAATATAAAATGATAGTTAGAGTTTTTTGCAAACTTCTTTCTCTATGTAGAACATATAAAATAATACGGTTTACATAATTGTTTTGATTAGAATTACAAACTTAAATTAATTGATAATCAATATAAACAAGTGTTCAATATATAAAAATATGAAATATAATTTTATCATCTTCTATATAAAATGATGCATTAATACTTAATAATATAATAGACTCGTTTGTGTTATATATAGTATTTCATATTTTTATAATTTCTTATTTATTTAAAAAATTCTTCGACTTAAAAAATTCAAATTATGTAATATGAAAAAAAAATTCTATTTTTTTCATTCTAATTCCAATTTTTAATCAACTTACTTTTAAAAGATATAAGGTAAATAAGATTGGAAAAAGAGAAAACTTGAACAAACAAAAAAAGAAGAAAGAGAAAGACAGTATGAGAAGATGTCACACGTCCAAAATGTACAAATGTATATATTATGGATTATACAATGTATAACTTATTTGTTGGTTATACATGCTAAAACCCCCTTTTTAAAAAAGAGAGAGGTGATCTTCAATTTCTGATTTTTAAATTGGATTTCTTCTCCGGCTTTGCCGGTTTTTTGTTTCCGATGAGCCAAATTGATATGTTCATGGATAGCATGGATCTTGAACTGGAGTTTGTAGCCGAATGACTACGCAAGAAGAGTCATGCAACCAAAGAAGTTCTAAGTGGCCATATGATCCGGTCCAAGACTAAGGCTTTGAGGCAAGCCTTGATGGTAATCTTTAATCACATCAAAAACCATATTCATAAAGCTTACCAAACCACTATGGTTTCGATACAAGTACATCAACAAATGGACAAGTGATCTATTTGCCCTTTTTTTTATCTTTGGTTTTGTCCGAATAGGTTTTTCAAATGAATGGTTTTAACGAAACTTATGAATCACTTTTCACCTTCATCCGTTTGTTGATCAAGACCAAGACCCATTATACTCTTTCACACGGCTTGAAGTTCAAGAGTTTACATTTCGAATTTTGTTTGGTTTCCGAAATGGTCAAGGACCAAGACCAAGACCATATTTTCCTTTACTTGTCCTTCTCTATTAAACCTCTTGTATTCTTTTGTGAAACTCATATAATTTTCAATCTAATTTTTCTTTCAAAAATAAATTATTCTATAAATCAAGGCTTTTCATATTCTTTGTATGACCATTCATTCCATAGGTAAATCAGAAGTCATCCGTAACTTCTGTGTGATTCATCAATCCATCTTTATTATCTTTGATGTCTTGCCGTTTTTTGGATGTAACTCACTATCAACTTGTTTTCAAAGGGCCGATCTAAAGATATTACAAATGATAGAGATGATCAGAGACTAGAACTCCGGTGGTTTGAAGCTCTTCCAGTCACAAATTGTTTGGATCTACTCTTCTGAAGAGCATCTAGTGAAGTAATAGAGATAAGCCTTTATTTGGTGTTTTCTCGCTATTTGCCGCGTAGATCTCTTATTTGTGCTTCATTGAACATGTGTATGTAAACGTGTTCCTTCTTCAATTTATCGAGTTCACTTTACTTTGGATGGGCTTCAGAACATTGCTTGTATCGTTTATATCATTTTCATATGTCCTTTGGGCTTAATCAATAAAAAAGTTGTGGATAAAAAAAATTATTTGTGCAGTTCTATCAGATATATATATCTAAAACCATTATTATCATCTAATTAAACCATACATATATTTAGTTGTTTTGGGTCGATGAAAAAAAACATCACCATCTCAGAAAAAATAAGTAACCTTTTTCTAAATATAGTTGAAATCTATTAAATAAATTTTTAATGATATTTGTTTTTTCTTATGACAATATATCAAATTAAAAATCTGCAAAAGACATTGTTATTTATTTGTGCATTTCTATAAAATACATTAATATGTCCAAAACTATTATTACAATCTAATTAAACCTTATATAAATATATATGTGGTTATATATACAGATGTTTTGGGTCAATTGAGAAAAAAATCGTCAATTAGAACAAGTAAAATCTAATTATTCTAAATAAGTTAAAATTTGTAGAATTTCTGTTTAATTATATATTTTTATTATTTATTTATTATTTTATTAATTTATATTTTCTTACAGTATACCAGATTTAAAATCTAAAAACACTATCTGTGCATTTCTATCAGATTCATTAATTTTTCCAAATTCATTATTACCATCTAATTATACCATATACATATCTAACTGTCTTGAATCAATGAATGTAAGAAAAAAATCATGATTTTAAAACAAATAAGTAAAAAAATATATATATAGTTGAAATCTATTAAATCATTTTTAATGATATTGTTTTCTTTATCATGACAATAAATGATTTCTAATTAATCTATATATACATATATAAGTGGTTATATATGTAGTTGTCTTGGGTCAGTTGAAGAAAGAAGTCCGCGAACAGGTACATCTAATTCTTCTTAATGCAATTGAAAATTGTAAATGATTTTTTTTTTAAATTATATATATTGAAGTTAATTATTTATCTTTTTATCAATTTTGGTTCTTATAATATATCGGATTTAAAATTTAAAAAACATCAACATTTATTTATAAAATTTCGTCAAATACATAAATTTTTCCAAAACTACTATTACCATCTAATTAAACCATACATATATCTAGCTATCTTAGGTCATTAAGAGAAAAAAAAATTATCATTTCACAACAAATAAGTAACATTTTTATAAATGTAGTTGAAATCTATTAAATAAATTTGTTTAATTTTATTTTTTCTTTTTTATGACTATATACCGACTTCAAAGTCCAAAAAAACTGTTATTTATTTGTGTATTTCTATCAAATACATTAATATGTTTGAAAACATTGTTACCATCTAATTAAATCATATATACATATATATATATATATATGTGCACATATATATATATGTGCGGTAATATATATAGATCTCTTGGGTCAATTGAAGGAAAAAATCGTCATTTGAGAGCAAGCAAATCTAACTTTTCTAAATGTAGTTGAAAATTATAAATGAATTTATATTTAATTATATATTTTAATTATAAATCGTTTTTATAAATTTTTATTTTCTTATAATATACTGGATTTAAGATCCAAAAAAACATTATCATTTATTGGGAAAATTCTGCAAAATACATAAATTGTCCAAAACCACTATTACATTTAATTAAACCATGTATATCTAGCTGTCTTGGGCCAATTGAAGATGAAAAAAAAATCCAAAAAGTTCTAAAGTTATATTGTGGATAACAAATTCACTCTCAGCATATTATTTTCCATGAAATAATGTGTAGTATGATAGACTTGAGCTATTTATGGCTTAGCTATCTATAAATTTAATCTAGGTATAAATATAAGCCAACTCAGAATCACAGGAAGAAAAAAACCAGGTACGGAAATATCCTAAAATCAATCTTGATGCTCTGTACCAGGTCAAGAAAATTAGTAAAAAATAATAAACTTCCTCTTTTTTTTTGTCAAATTGGTATAATAATATACTGTTTTAATGGCAAATAGTAGCCAATATTTCTGTCCAATTAGTTTCATCTTGAGGTTGTCTTCTCAATATTGTATCGTTTCAAAAACCTCTCTTTGTTTCTGTTATAACCTATTAAACTCTGCATACAACAGGAAACTAAAACATTTCTGTTTTTTTTTTAGGAGTGTTGGTTCTTCATATATAGAACCAATCACAAGATATTGAAAGTAGAAGAAGGTCTTGCAAAAACGTTTTAGAGAAGATGAGTTGTTTCTCGTGTTTCTCTTCGAAACATACAGAAAATGAAGGCTCTTCCATGCCTGCTCCGTATAGGCAATCAGGCTCACCTAGTAAGCTCTCCTTCAAATCTTTGGAAATGTTTTGGAAACAATATGAAAATTAAACAACTTCTGCTATATCCATTTCTCTTGTAGATAATCTGAGAGAAAGAACAAGAGAAGTTGTGGCTAATAATGCACAAGCGCCATTGAACAACATGAAGGCACAAGTTTTCACGTTCCGTGAGTTAGCCACCGCTACGAATAGTTTCAGGCAAGAGAACCTCATCGGTGAAGGTGGTTTCGGGCGGGTTTATAAAGGAAAGCTCGACAAGACAGGACAGGTCAAATCCTGATGTTTTGTCTAATGATATTTCACATTTAGTCTGTATATTGATCCTTTATTACATATGCTTATATAGTTTTAAAATCATATTGGTTCTATCGGTTTTGTTTGGGTTTGTGATCAGGTCGTGGCAGTGAAACAACTTGATAAGAATGGATTACAAGGACAAAGAGAGTTCTTGGTCGAGGTTTTGATGCTTAGTCTTCTTCATCATTCGAATCTTGTGAATCTAATTGGCTATTGCGCTGATGGAGACCAAAGACTTCTTGTTTACGAGTACATGCCTCTTGGATCACTCGAAGACCATCTCCTAGGTAAAATCCTCATCATCCACAAACTCCATTTTAATGGTTAACCAAAAAAAAACAATAGATAACCAACCGGTTTGATGATGTAATTAAAAACAGATCTTGAACCGGATCAGAAACCACTAGACTGGAACTCGCGTATTAAGATTGCTTTAGGAGCAGCCAAAGGACTTGAGTATCTCCATGACAAAGCAAATCCTCCTGTGATTTATCGAGATCTTAAATCATCAAATTTATTGCTTGACCGAGATTTCGATACAAAATTGTCGGATTTCGGTTTAGCAAAGTTGGGTCCTGTTGGAGACACACTACATGTATCTTCCCGAGTTATGGGAACTTACGGTTATTGTGCCCCTGAGTATCAGAGAACCGGTTACCTTACGGTTAAATCAGATGTCTATAGCTTTGGAGTTGTGTTGTTGGAATTGATAACCGGAAGACGAGTTATCGACACAATGAGACCAAGTCATGAACAAAATTTGGTTACTTGGGTGAGTTTTTATTATCATATAGAATGATTCATTGGTGGCTCACTAATGTATACACTAATGAAACATTCTACAACTTTTGCTTAGGCACAACCAATTTTCAGAGACCCAAATAGATTTCCACAACTAGCTGATCCATTGCTACGAGGCGAGTTCCCTGAAAAGAGTTTGAACCAAGCTGTAGCTGTAGCGGCCATGTGCCTTCATGAAGAACCTACTGTGAGACCACTAATCAGCGATGTTGTTACAGCACTCAGCTTCCTTGGTGCATCTTCTGATACCGGTCCTAGCCATTTGCAACAAGATCGGTTAGAGACATTCCATGATGCAGTTCCGGGTGATTCAAGTCCTAGACAAAGTTATTTGATCATGTAGACATTTTTATGCGTTATGATCCAACAATTCACAACATGTTGTATGTTTTTTACATTTAAATTATTCATTTAATTTTGTTTTTCATCATGTATTGTCTATTTCGTTTTTTTATCAACATATTTCACCTACATGCAAACACACAAAAAAAACAAAAAGATAACTAAGTTAGTATTTTCTTAGCAAAAAAACTAAGTTAATATGTACAAGCATCCAACTCAAGATAAACATATAGATTCATAGTGTTCGACGAACTATATAGCTATTAAGGATATTATGATTATGACACCAAGATCCAATGTGGCAGAAATGATCGGCGATATTAAGATATCCTCAAACAAGTCTCAAACATCATATAACAACATTTAAATAGATATAGGTATCATACACAACATAAGTACAATAGTATATAATATATGAGAATATGATATACTTTATTTATAAAAAATACGCATATGATTATAAATAACACATAAGTATGAATGTTCTAAATAAACACTTCTACCATACAGCGTGAATGAGAGATCGAGGAAGAGATCATAACAATCCTCACTTTAGCCCTAGGTCTGCGAACAGAATAAGAAGAAACAAATCTGCAGATTAAGGCTTCCACAATTCAGATCTAGAAAAGAAAGGATTGGTGCTACAATCTAAATTGGAGATAAGAGATATAAAAAAAGAAAAAAAAGAGAGAAAAAATAGCTAGAAAATATATACTTAAATCAAATTATCTTTAAAAAATATAATACAAGTCCAACAACATAACAAAAGTCCTTTTTTTTACTGATCAAATTATCTTTTAAAAATATAGCACAAGTCTAACAACATAACAAAAGTCTTTTTTTTAAGATGAAATTATCTTTTAAAAATATATCACAAGTCTAACAACATAACAAAAGTCTTTTTTTTTGTCGACGACAGCTAAAGTCTTTTCTTATGGTTTTTGGTAATTAGAATTAAGAGAAATATTAAAAAAAAATTAATGTTTTTATCCTAAATGTAAAAGGAATGCAAAAGCTATAGTCCGTACGGCGGTTAATTGATTCTCTGGCCCTTGGCCGCTAAGCAAAAACATCGCACCGTCTCAAATTCTCAGATCTCTCTCTCTCTCTTTCTCGTTTTTTTGGTCAGATAATTTTGCAGGAAACAAAAAAAAGTTTTTTGGTCAAACCCTTTTCTCATCTCTCTCTACCTATGGAGGATCTTACGACGAAGGACGTCGAACTACAGGAAGAAATCTCCGATAAGTTTCTCTGCTGCGTTTGCCTGTAAGCTTTCTATTTCACCCGTTTTTTTTTCTGGGTTCATTTTGGTTTGTTTATTGCAAGATTGCCCTAATCATCTAAGTGATTAGGTTAAATTTGGGGGAAATTGATTGGGGTTTTGTGTTTAGCATTTAGGGATTTAGATAAGCTAATTCGGTAAAATCTCATGATACAATTATTGGGAGATTGTAGATCCCTAGTCTGGTTCTGTAATTGATTTCGTTGTCTCTACAATTTCAAGAATTTGGATTATTGTTCACTAGATTAAAAACAGACTTTGTGTTGGTTCTTTGCGCAGGGAGCTTCTTTACAAACCAATTGTGCTATGTCAGTTAACTTAAGTCACAAGACAATCTCAAACCATATTTTTTAACCTTTTTTTGTTTCTTTCTGTTTGATATTTTAGTTTCTAATGCTTCTTTTGGATTGCAATGCAGCATGTGGTCATCTTTCGTGTTTCTGGTGCGTACATAAGTCCATGAATGAACTGCATGAGTCTCATTGTCCCATATGTAGAGACCCATATGTTCACTTTCCGGCTGTCTGCCAAAAGCTGCATTTCCTGCTGAAGAAGATATACCCGCTCGCGCATAACAAGAGAGAGGAACAAGTTCTAAGTGAGTTCTTTGCTTACAGTTTCCTATGCACTTTCTCTTTGTTGGGTTATTTTGCCCTAGTTTTTTAGGTGTAACTTTTGTTGGTAATAGTTTTTCAATGTCATGTTTCAGAGGTCGAACAAGAACAAGACTGTTTTTCACCTCAGATTGATGAACCAAAGGCTAAGGATGAGTCTGTATGCAGTGGAGGTTCTCTAAATGTCTCTGGTGAGTCTAAACACTCATGAGATCCTTTTTTGAATTTTTTTTTGCATTCTAATGAACTGTTTTATGCTTACAATTCTATGTATTTAGAAGAACGAAAGGTGGAAGAGTGCTCTAATGCAGCAAGGTTATTATTCAGCAATGAAGAATCCAAAGATGCGAAATGTGTTAAAGTTCATGAGAATGACTTGCCTAAGAATAACGAAGTCAGTAAGCAAATTTCAAAAGATGATTTGATCTGTTCAGCATGTAAGGAGCTGCTCGTGCGACCAGTAGTTCTCAATTGCGGACATGGTATCATCTTATATGTTTGCTTTTTGATAAGTATTTGTCAATTTTCGGCTGCTTGAGAACTTTTCCGTTTTTTCTTATGTGCTAATATCTTGTCTTTCATCCTTTTTACAGTGTATTGCGAAGGCTGTGTGGTAGATATGGCTCAAGAAAGCGAAAAGATCAAATGTCAAGAGTGTCATGTTTGTGACCCGAGAGGATTTCCGAAAGTTTGTTTGGTTCTTGAGCAGCTTTTGGAGGAAAATTTTCCTGAAGAATACAATTCGAGGAGAAGTGGTATTCGGAAAACGCTTGCCCATAAAAGCAAAGGAAGTAAGTTATTGTGCTCTCAAAGCTTAGTTCTTGTTGTTACACTGAATACGTGAGGAATCTACGAACCATCTATACACAGAGACTCGTAGCTTTTGTAATCATTTTATCATGACATGTAGATTTCCAAAGTCATCACAGAGAAGGCCCATCCTTATCAGACGACAACAACAATGGTCTTCCCTGGTGGGCAAACCCTGCATCTAATGTTCACATCGGAGCTGGTTGTGATTCTTGCGGAGTAAGTAAATTATTCTAAACCGAGTGTCCGTAGTAAAACCAGAATATGTGAACGATCTGAGTGGTGATGTGACGTTGATGCGGTTTTGCAGGTGTATCCAATCATTGGGGAGCGATACAGATGCAAAGACTGCAAGGAAGAAATTGGCTATGACCTTTGCAAAGACTGTTACGAGACTCCTTCAAAAGTTCCAGGGAGATTCAACCAACAACACACTCCAGACCACAGGTTTGAGCTCGCTCAGGTTCCTCAGGTTCTGTTCAATGTCAATTCTATTGGTTTCCTTCTAGGACCGATGGTTAATGAAGGCATGAGTGCAGAAGATAGTGGTGATAGCGAGGAAGAAGGGCCTCCTCATTCTAATGAGCTATCATCAAGCACAGAATGAAATAGCAGTCAAGTTTATTTGGAATCTTATAGAAAGAGAGAGACATGATGTATACTTGTTTGATACCGAATATGGTTTGCGTTTGAATATTTAATAAAAAAAAGTATGGTTTTTTAAAACATAATAGGCGAGCAAAAACTAAACTTCATGTTTTTCTTTTTGGTTTGTTCTGTATTTTGCAAAAAAAAAATAACAAAGAAAACTCTAATTTTGTTTAGTAATTGAGTAACTTGATCATGGGACCCGCCGGTGAAAGATTCGCCTTTGAGTGCGTGTGAGGGAGCTACGATTTGATTGGTCATAGGTGGGACCCAATCTTTGCGTCAGACAATCGCTTTATCAAAAAAAAAGGTTGTTTTACTTGGAAGGTGTAGAATACGCGCGAGCAGCGCGTGTGGTAACAGTTTCTTTCTCTTTTGGCGCCCTAAAAAAAGGGCGGGAGGACGTGAAAAGGTTTATTGCATATGATTTAATTTTTCTCTGGTCCATTTTTAATAATAGATAGAGCTTGTTTTAGGGGTTCGATGGAATCGAGATTTGAGCTTGTTTCATGATTGCTCGAGACTCATCGCACGTGTGGGTTTTCATTCAATACGGTTAAATTAGTTAAAATAAATAACCAGATCAAGACGTTGATTTATAAGACACTTGTTTGAACTTTAAAGTACAAAAAATATAATTGCTGTTAAATATATTTTCATACAGTGTTTTTAAGGTGAAATTGGACAAATAGATGGTTGACCTATTTTAAAAAAAAAATCATCCTAAACTAACTGTTCTATTACCCAAAACCAAAACATATTTGACATGTACACATGCACAATTATTATTATTAGTTTTTTATTTTTTGAACAACTGTGAGTTCGAAACATTCACCCTATATCAAAATACTGAAAATTATTCTTGAAAAATTCTCTTTTTAAAAATAACATTTTGTATCAAAATAATTTGAATTCAAAATACAAAAAAAGCTAACATTTTGTTCGCTACCAAAAATACAATACACACACATTTGGTAGACCAAAAAAAAAACTACACATGCAGTAAACCAAAATACATATAAGGGATGGTCTAGCAAAATAATTAATATAATCTAATCTAATTAGTCTTTATTCCAAAGAATTTGTTACTTTCGGCACCATTATCTTCTTAATTTTGCTGTTCAACCACTCATAAATAATAGATTATGATATTTTGAAAAAGTTTATTAAAAAAAGATCCTTTTGAAATAAATTGAAAAAGCAACACTAAAAGTGCAAAGACTATCTTTTTTTTTCAAGATAAAATTACCAAAAGTTATTTGTTTTGTTGGTCAACAAATAGTTACATTTACATTAATATAAGAGTAAATGACCCAAAGGAAAGACAAATCTGGTGAGCTTTTCAAAACACTGCAGAGAAAACAAAAACCCTAAAACATTTTCCCATTTCACTATTTTCTTTTTGTATTCCATTTTGTCTTTTTAGTTTTTTTTTCACTTTTGAGATTAAAATTCACTTTCTTCTTCTTCTTCATCGTTTCCCTCCTTTCACTCTCAACCAGAGATTCGTTCCATCATCTTCCCGGAGATGGGAAAATACTTAAAGAAGTCAAAGATCGCCGGAGACGTTCCCGTTAAAGATATCTCTCACCAAACCATTCTCGGTTTTCGCACCAGAGCCGCCAAAAACCTCGCTTTGCAGCGTCTCCGGAGCCGCCGTCTTGTTAAGCTTCCGTTACTCGCCGACACGAGGAAACAACAGCAGAAACAGCTCGTAAATGGTGTCGTTAAATGTCAAACGAGAAACCCTAGGGCTAAATCGGACAAATCTGAGTCAGAGACGACGAATCTGGTCACGGAGACTGAAGAAGATCGTGGTGAAAACGAGAAGCAATCTGGGTCTGATTGTAATTTTGGAGAGAAAGGTTTCGACTTTGAATCAGGAGACAGGTGAAATTTAGTGAAGAACCTATACTCTGTTTTCATTCTCAAGATCTCCCAAAAAATTTCAGATTTTTTCAGCTTTATGTTACAGAGAGATGATGTCTAGAGTCTGAATATGTTTTTGTTCCACAGTGAAACGACGCCGTGTTGTTTGATAAGAGACTCAGAAGCTACACAAAGTGTTCCTTCGTCTCGTGAGATTGAAGACTTCTTTGCATACGCAGAGCAACAACAACAGAGATTCTTCATTGAAAAGTAATTTCTCTTGAATTTTGATAATGGGTTTTAGAGTTTTTAAAGTCTGTTTTTTCCTTATTTTGGTGGAGTTTATTGGTTTGCAGATACAACTTTGACATTGTTTCGGAGAATCCATTGCCAGGACGCTATGAATGGATCAAAGTGGTGCCATGAATGTGTTTTATGTTGTAAAGTTGTGTGATTTATTAGGAAGATCTGTGTTGGAACAGAGGCAATGAAAAGTTGCACACAGACTAACAAAGAGTAGACATCCTAAAAACCCACACATAAGCGAACGTTTGGGGTTTTTAGGGGTTGTGGATAACTTGTTAGTTAAGGTAATAATGTAATGTTTGATCTCTCTAATTTGCAAGAAAATAATAAAAGTCTAATTTTTTTTACTGGCTAGAATAATGTCTTTGTTCTGAATCATTTCCTCAAGCTTGTTCTTTGTTTGTGGTTCTGCATCTGATTTAGTTTATAAGTCATGAACTTTGGACTCAAGTTGCAAAAGTAGCAAACTTTTCTGAACAAAAACGTTCGTCTCTCACAGGTTTTGCAATATCTTTCTTCTTTATTGACACTGTACTCTCAGTTTAAACCGAGTTTGAGATTGGGCTTTTCACACGTATGTAGTTGTACCAACTCACACAGGTTGCAGTAATATGCTTCGATCTAGATTTCATCTCTCTCTTCTTTATTGGTACTGCACTCACTGTCTCGCTTTCTGGACCTTTTTTGATCAAAAGTCCAAGTTAGCAGCTGCATTTATGTAAATATGTCACCTCTTTGGATCATTTGTTCATCGGATGAGCCAAAACATTAAATAACGATGTCGATTCTTATTACTACATAAGCGTTTAACACCACTGTGCATTTTGTCTGATATACTACAATCACATTATAAATTTACACCTCTGAAGATGTGTAACCTTCTTGGTGACTTTTGTAACCCTTAAACACATCGAATAATATTTACCGATCAAGCATTGGTGATTGAGTATTTTGGTTTTGGTTATGAATCCTTCTTATATCCAACATTCGTGAAGCACTGCAAAAAGCACGTCATGGGAACAAACATCTACATGTTTAGAATGATTTCAGCATCGTTGATAATAGATTACAACAAGAATTTTAGTACACTTTGCTAACAACTACACAAGATATTGAGCTTCATGGAGTTGCAGGTCCAGTACTCAACCTTTGCCTCGTTTCTGACATTTCAACTTCATATACACCTTTGGTTTCAGAAGCTTCCATGGCCGTCCTCCTGATTTTAGCCTGTTGGATTGCTAGCACCTCGTATCTGCAAAACAATTTACAAAATACCAATCACATTTCCATGGACTTTTCATGGTTTGAAATCCGCATCTCCAGTGTTCTTTACTCATTTCATCATGTTGTTTACACCTTTAATAGTTACACAACAATTCATAAGGGCGATACCATTACAAATGGAACCATCTCAAAAGAAACTTGGGATATTAAAAGTTACTTACTTTGCCACAAGGTTCCTCACAAGTTGGAAATATATCCTCCAAAACTGCTCTTCCTTTAAGAGACGAGGGCATAACTTAAATCTCAGCTGTGAGAGTTCCTGCAATACCAAAAACCAATCTTGTTTAGAGCAGCTTCCAAAATTTCCTATAAGATTCAACCCAATGTTCCTAATCGACCAGTAAAACAAAATCATCTTGAACAGTAAAACATGAGCAAGCTTGCCATTTTCAGTAACATAAGCCTCGGCAGATTACAAGCAATTCAAGTTGATAGCAGCTTTGCAGTATGCTCTATAAGATTTGACACATACTCTTCGATCTGAGTTTGATTCAGGTGTTACCAATCCATTCATTTACATATAGAGATCGACTAATTGTTCCTAATTGTCCAAATCCAATGCTACCAATGGAAAGAAACCAAAGTAAGTTATGAACTGTAGAACAAGAGCAAGTTTGGCAATTTCAGAAACATAAGCCTCAGGAGATGACAAGCAAATCAAGAATAGAGAAAGCTTTGAAATTAGGCTCTATAAAACTCAACACATAAGCTCTGTTTTTGAATTTTAAACTCAAATGATAGTCATTGATCCCAATAGCTAAATCGTTACTCATCTGAAATTTCTACTGCTAACAATTCCATTAATTTCGAAACAAAAATCGATCACCAAACATCAAAACTTGAGAAAGAAGAAAACCTTAGATTTCGATAACACGAGAACCGCGTGTCTCTCCTGCCAATCAGACAAATCCTTCTTCACATTCTCAGATGAGCTCACTCCATTATCTTCATCTTCACAAGGATTTACAGAAGCTTCTTCTTCTTCATCTACTTTCGAAATTTCAAGCCTTACTAAAATTTCTACAAGTTCATGCTTGTTCACCAATCGAGAAATCAGAAAAATTGGGAATCGAGTTCGTAATTACCGTTGAGAGAGAAGTTCTTAAACGTGTCAATGGTGAAGGATCTGACGTGATCGATTAATTCATCAGTTACTCCAAGCAAATCATCTTTGCCTTCTTCGTTTCTGCTCGATGATTCATTTTGAAGTTTCTTCTTCTCTCTGAAAAAACTTCGTCGAATCTTCGAAGCTATATTCATTTTGGGTGTCTCTGGTGAGGAAGAAAGAAATCGAATCCCTTTTTGAAGAAAGAGAGGAAAGTTAAGAAAACTCAGAGGCTTTTATTGGGCCTTCATTAACAATTTCAAAAGCCCAATAAAATTAGGTTTTAGAGAAAGCCCTTAACCCTTATCCAAGAGAAACCCTAATTTTTTTAAGTGGCCGCCTCATATATAAATCCGCCATTGAAGTTTGTCGTAACCCTTTCTCGAAGAGCGGAAGCAGTGAAGAGAGAATCATCGTCGAATAGAGAAAGAGAGATGGTGTCTGGGTCAGGGATATGCTCGAAGCGTGTCGTGGTCGACGCGAGGCACCACATGTTGGGCCGTCTTGCTTCGATCATCGCTAAGGAGTTGCTTAACGGACAGAAAGTCGTGGTCGTGCGATGCGAGGAGATTTGTCTCTCAGGTGGATTGGTTCGTCAGAAGATGAAGTACATGAGGTTTCTCAGGAAACGCATGAACACTAAACCTTCTCACGGTCCCATTCACTTCAGGGCTCCGTCTAAGATCTTCTGGCGTACCGTTCGTGGGTTCGTAATCTTATTTCTACTTATCTTAACTTTGACTTGTACGCTTTGTTGTTCTTGCTTCTCTTGCGAATCTGGACACTGAAGATCCGAATTTGACTGTAGGGTTTTTGGATAGTTCTACTAATCTTGTTTATGTTTTGTTTAAAATGTGTAAATGTGTGATGATCAATGCAAAATTATAACAAGTATCTTTTGTGTAGCTCATTAGAGTTTGTAACAATGGCTGCAATTACATAGGAATTGATTTGGTGAAGTATTAAGAAATTGTCTAGCTTTTCCACTTTTTATAATTTGTCTGTGTCCGAAATCAAATTTTTGAAATTGTTTTTGTGTTGTGTTGGTAACAGGATGATTCCTCACAAGACCAAGCGTGGTGCTGCTGCTCTTGACCGCTTGAAGGTTTTTGAAGGAGTCCCACCTCCTTACGACAAGGTCAAGAGAATGGTCATTCCAGATGCTCTCAAGTATAAATCCTGCAACTTTTTTATATTTGTAATAGACAATAGCCAGTTTGTTTAGTTATAAGCTGATTACATTTTTTTTCGTGCTTAGGGTCTTGAGGCTCCAAGCTGGTCACAAGTACTGTTTGTTGGGCCGTCTGTCTTCTGAGGTTGGCTGGAACCATTACGATACCATTAAGGTATGTCCCTTTTATGGATATGAAGTTTATGGGTAGAAAGTGCTTCATTTGCTGTGGTATTCAGAAAGAACTAGTGTTGATCATAAGGTATTCTTGGCTTATTTGAGCAGTAGCATAACCATTTATGCTCTGTCAATTGAATTGCTGACACGTCTCTCTCATTGTCTGCTGATGTTTTTAAGCAAAGCTTAGGATGATGACATTGTACAATCGTTTTATCATTGTGGAAATCATCTTCTCATAGAATTTGAGGAAGAAACTAAACAAACTGAGACTTACCTTTGTTATAACTATTTTGCAGGAGCTTGAGGTTAAAAGAAAGGAGAGGTCGCAGGCTGTGTATGAGCGCAAGAAGCAACTCATCAAGCTCAGGACTAAGGCCGAGAAGGTTGCAGAGGAGAAACTTGGATCACAGCTCGATGTTCTTGCACCGATCAAGTACTGAAAATCGGCATCTATCTTTTGGTTTAATCCTGGTTTTGGAGCTCTGTCTTGATTCTACCTTTAAATTTCCGTTTTGTTTTGGTAGCATTGTAGACGTAAAGATTGGAAAGAGTAAACTTTTTGGGTTTTTGATTGTTCCAATCCAAACAATCTGTTATGGTTGCTATTCAGCTTTTCTTATTATTACTTTCTAAGCTGCTAATTTCTGTTCGAAATGTTAGCAAGATCAATTGGTAAGTTGTGAAATGTTAAAAATGCTTGGTGGTTTAATCACAGAAATAGAATGAAAGCAAGGCAAACATAGAATCCTAGAAACGGGAAGAACGAATAAGAACTGTTGTTGGCAGGAAACTGAGCTTATCCTAAAAACCAGACCAATGGTTGAGAAGATGTATAAGTATGTCTTCGCTTTTTAACATAGAAGGGGCAATACGTTGTGGGATCTTGCTACTGTTTTAATGGGCAATAATCAGTAGAGAAGCTCTTGAAACCATGCCATCTCTAAACCCGTTAAAAGACAAAATGTGGAAGGTTGAAAGGAATTTCGAGGTTTTATGTGGGATTGAGAAGACTTTCAGTGGAGTTTTGGCGATGGATTATTAGTCGGGGAATGAGAGTCAAGATGACAACTTTGTGGAGAAGAAATGAAAAACCATATCATATTTGCGTGTGTGATGGCTCGGCATGTATATGCCTTCTCATCAGTTTTGGTAAAGCTTATCCCAAATCCTCCACCAAATCTGCCTCTTTCTCTTCTACTTGTTCTGATTAGGTTAAGGTTTTCCATCTTGCCTTAGGTTTCTTTTTCTTTTTTTGTAAGGCTTTAGCATCCGACTTTAGCCTTATTTTTTTCCGTTCCCGTTCTCCGTCTTCTCGAATTCAAGGGTCTGTGCTCGGCTTATAATTCTGACTAGCAACCGGTATTAAAAGAAGGGTTATTGAGAGTTGATTTTATATAGAGTTGGTTGATTTTAAAAGTTAAGAGATTTGTTAAATTTGTAAATAGTTTTGTTATGTATTGAGAGAGTTAGATATTCAAAAAAAATTATCAAAATATTTTACTATAATGATTTAAGAATTCAAATGACATATATAGTAATCTGAAAATTTTGTTTTATGAGTTAAATTGTTTAAAATTAAAGGTCTAATAACACAAGATTTTGATAGAATTATAAAATCATTAAAACTAAACCTTTTGTTCAAGAATAAATTTTATATAGAATTAGAAATCATAAAACCAATAACACTAGATTTTAGTAAAAATATTAAAATCCATAAGCCAATAACAATAAAATCTGAAAATTTAATAATATTAGAAATCTAATTTCCAGTAACCCCTCCATATATAATCTTTGAATAGTTGATTTATCAAAAACGTAATACTATTTTAGTAAGCCAAATAAAAAAGAGTAGATAATTCAACTAAATAGATTAAGGTTTATTGGATCCTCATGAGCAAGAATCGATGACATATTGACATGTATGTTGTTTTAAACTCTACGTATTGCTCAACTTTATGTAAAAAAATTGTGTATTTTTCAAGATTTCTTAAATGAGGGACTTTAATATAAAAAAAAACATTTTGTCATGACCTAAAGAGAGAAAAAAAATAAAGCTTTTATTCTTTCATATGCAGAGGCCATGAATTAATGGATGTACTCACGTGGTCTACCTGTCCCTCTCCTTTTGGACCTAAAGTTTTAGATACGTGGCACTTCTCTCTCAGCGAATTTAGGAATCTACGTCGGCTGTCTCCACGTGGCTATCTCCTACTGGACATAACGTGGAGTAATACTATTCTGTCGGTGGGCCCACACTTCTATTTTAATTATAATAAAAATAAAAATAACATTACCAAACAGTATAAATTGCAAAAATTAATTATGGTTAAGTTTAGCTTAGCGCCTACGCGAACCGTAACCACCGCGTTACACCAACCAAACGGACGTTTAACTCGCCGTTAACGCAAACAAAGTTTAATTAAGAGAAAACACTTTTTCTTTGACTAGCCGTAACGTAATTACTCCAATTATCGAAGAAATAAAGGTTGACGAATCTCCGATTCGATCCGGTTTACTTATCGGTTTTGTTTCGTCGATAAAAATGGCGAACATAACCGGCGTGAAGCTCTTCTCTCTCTCTTCTTCTTCTTCTTCTTCGCATTAATGTTGGTTTGAAAACAACGCTTCGTCTTCTTTCTCAAGGCTACGTTCCGAGGAAAATTGTATACGTATATGTGTATATGTATTTTGTTCGTGTATATAAAGAGATTTGACTTCGTAATCTGAAAGCAACGTTTTTTTGTTTGGAGGGAGAGAGATATATAGAGAGAGAGAGAGTCTTTTTTTTTCTTTACCTAAATCTGGAAAAAAATAAAAAGAGAGTTTTGAGATTTTGATACTCCACGATTTTGCGAGATCGGCTATTAGGTAAAGCAATGTAAAATTTTGTGGATTATAAGATGTTAGCGTTTTCATGTTGTGAAAAAAATTGGATCTTTATTTGGGGGAAATATTTGTTTTTTGCTTTTGATGGATCATGATTCTCGTTTCTTGATCTGTTTTGCTTTCTGGGTTTCGATTTGATTCCAATTTTTCGTTTGTTGATTCAGCCTTCTTCGTTCCTTGTATATCTCTACGTTAAGCTTCTGGGGTTTTATTCTCTCTGCAAATGCCAGGTGATTTTTTCCAGCTGTGATTTAGCAAAAATCTGATTGGATTTTAACGAGTTTAAACCATTCTGATCATTGTTTTTGATCTGTTCTCTCAGCTTTAGGGGAGATCATTTCGGTTCCAGAAACTGATAAAGGAAAGAGTAAAGACATTATTGAGAACTCAGAAGATGAGAAGATTCCAAGAGCTCGTTCTAGATCCTTGAAGAAGAAAGCAATCAAAGCCTCGACGAAACTGACGCATAGTTTGAGGAAACGAGGAAAGCGTGTAGCTGATCAATACGCAGCTGTTGTGATTGAGGATGTGAGAGATGAAGAAGAGGAAAAAGCAGTGAATGTTTTTAGAAAAGCTTTGGTTTCTCTTGATTTGCTTCCGCCTCGGCACGACGATTATCATACCATGTTGAGGTAATAAAATAGTGTCAGATTTATGTCAGGAGGAAGTGAAGTATCTAGATTTGTCATTTGATCAAAGTTCGGGTTTTGATGTTGTGTTGAAGATTCTTGAAAGCGAGAAGATTTGATCTTGACAAAGCTGTTCAGATGTGGGAAGAAATGCTAAAGTGGAGGAAAGAGAATGGAGTTGATACTATATTGCAGGTGAAGGATAAGAACCTTCCTTGGAGTTGGTAAAGAAGAAAATTGTTGTTTATGAGAATCTTTCCACATGAGTTTTTTTTATGCTGTTACTAACTGTCAAAGCAATGATTTTAATCATCCTTTCAGGATTTTGTTTATGATGAGTACGAACAAGTACAACAATACTATCCACATGGTTACCATGGTGTAGACAGAGAAGGCAGGCCTGTTTACATCGAACGCCTTGGTAAAATTGACCCTTGCAAGCTAATGAAGGTTACCTCATTGGAGCGTTTCTTGAGATATCATATACAAGGTTTTGAAAAGACTTTCTCTGAGAAGTTTCCAGCTTGTTCGATTGCAGCAAAGAGGCACATTAATTCTTCGACAACCATTATAGATGTGCACGGAGTGGTTGGTACCTTTATAATGTTCCCCTTTTCTCAACCTTTGTGATATTGGAATTTTTAAAATGCTTCTCCTTTTGTACGCAGAGCTGGATGAGCTTTAGAAAATTAGCTCAGGACCTTGTGATGCGGATGCAGAAGATTGATGGTGACAATTATCCTGAGGTGGGTGTATGAAAGTTATTTGAAGGCCAACCTTAAACACTTTTCAATGTTGAAGAACACTAACATTGGTTTTGGTTCATTGAAGACAGACGTTGAATCAGATGTACATCGTTAATGCTGGAAGCGGATTCAAGCTTGTTTGGAACACAGTGAAAGGCTTTCTCGACCCTAAAACTACTTCTAAGATACATGTATTATTACATTTTCCACATATATTAAAGTGCCTTCTATACAGAACTTTTGAGGTGTTCCAACTTAACCAACATTTTACACTGGCTGTTGGACAGGTTTTGGGAAACAGATATCGCGCTCACCTTCTTGAGATTATAGATCCAAGGTCAGAATTTCGACCGTATGATCCAGTTTTGCTTAGTTATTTGGAGGTTGATACAGATAGCCTCTCTTATTTTCTTATTAACAGTGAGCTTCCCGATTTTCTGGGAGGAAATTGCTCGTGTGCAAATGAAGGTGGATGTATGCGGTTTAACAAGGGGCCTTGGAATGACCCTGATATAATGAAAGTATGATCCTTTTTTCTGCTCAAATTTTCGTGTAGACACTGGTATCTCTTGAAAAGCCTTATGTGAATCGTATGATAAAATCTCTGTTTCGCATCATACTTTGTAGCTAGTGCGCTCGAGAGATGCAACGTACAAAATAAAAGAACTAGAGCTCCCGGAGAATGGGGAAGTAGCTAAATTATTTGCATTACGGGTGAGTAGCTCTAGTCAACTTGTAACAGTTCTTGGCTCTTGTTACCGTATGTAATAATGTCACCTGCCCATTTCTTGCAGCAGCATGTGAATACAGAAATATCTTCACCTGATGGAGGACAAGTTAGGGAGAGAGAATCGCATCTTGAACATGTTAGTTTTACATATGTACATAGTCTGGTGCTCCTCTGTTCTTTCATCATGGTCTAATGTTGTCACTGAAATGATAACCTCGTCTCTTATGTTTTCAGGACAAACTTTCTCAGCTAAGCCATCAAGCTGAAGCAGTTAGTATTGGGAGAATTTTGCAGTCTTCTGATTCAACAAGTAGGCGAAAGAAACTTTGTGTTCTTATATCATGGATCTATATTAAATAAGATCCTAACAATCTCTAGAACACCTATTGCAGATCTATTACCTAGTAATCTGACAGAAGAAAGGAGATTGAAGAACTCTCTTCAGAAAGTTGCAAGCTCGTTGGCTGGTTTTATCTTCCAACTTCTTGCGTGTCTATGTCTCATGTTCCGGATATTGGGAAGACTTGTAAATAAGCAACCAGAGAACCATTTGAGACCGGAGTTCACGGTTTCGGTCTCTCCTCCTCAACATATTATTCCTCCTCCTCCTCCTCCTACTCAGTTGCAACGAGGAGAGTCTCTCCATCCATGTTGGCTAAGGTTGCAAAATCTGGAGAGCATGGTCACAGTTTTGTTTGATAAACCAACAAACATTCCTCAGGAGAAAGAAGACATACTTCGTGATTCATTAGACCGCATTAAATGCATTGAACATGATTTACAGAAGACAAAGAAGGTAACATATACACCACTTTTTCTCTGCCCTCCAAAAAAGAAACACTTGTTTCAAGAAGTAATGACTTAATTAGGATCTAAAATGTTGTGACAGGCGCTCCTTTTGACCGCATCAAAACAAATAGAACTTGCTGAGTCTTTGGAAAGCTTGAAAGAAAGCAGCTCAACGGTAAGGGCTTAAGTCTTCTCCAATGTGAACAACATTTGAAATCTCTGTGTGTGCATCAACATGAAAACATTCTTCTTTGCTAAACGCAGGGAATGCGATCTTGCTGGCCAAGACACTGCAGAAATTTCCAAGTTGAATAAATATATATCTTTGAATCTCATATCCGAAGTCTGCCGAAGCTACTACTTCACCCTCTAACACATATTACAGGTGAGAGAAACATCACATTCATCTCTTTGTCATATTCCAACTAAACGTTTATATATATTATGCTCTCCTGCTCACTTGGAACTTGTTTTTCCTTTGATGGTTTTGTTTTCAGACGGTTATATGAAGTGGCAAAAATGGTAATCGAGAGTGAAGTTGAAGATGGACAAGCTTACAATTGTACCAGTTTCTTTAGGATATATAGAAAACAGCGGAAATTGGTGAGCTATATATTTGAGAGTCTACGTTTTACATAACGATTCTAATGCACATCTTTTTTTATATATAGTATAGTCCATTATTGGTGGGGAATTATTGTGCAACTTTACAACACACATGCTTATACACTACTTTGTAACTTTACAATTTACAAATACAACTATATATATGATGATAGTTGAAAATTTATAATTTTATTTTGGTCGAATATTACTGGAAAATATGGAAAACGATATTAATTACATAAGATTATGGCTTTGGTTAAAAACAAACTTACCAAATTTCAAATTTAGATGGTTCAGTTTGATTCAAACTAAATGTGGTTTCGCTTGCAGTCCCGACTTTCTTTAAGAGGAAAAGTCAATGCGGAGACATAAGCCCAATTAGTAGGCCCAAATCATAAAAAGTCAATGCGGAGATATAAGCCCAATTATTGGGCCCAAATTATATAAAGTTAATGCGGAGACAAAAGCCCGATCATCTGGGACAAAAGCCGAAGCCATTGTTGTGCCTCTTCCATTGCCATTATTAAAAAACCATGGCGACGCCTTCGCCGACATCTTCTCCTCCTTCTGACTCAAACCCTAATTCCGCCGCTACTCCGCCGCAGCAAAATCAACCACCCTCGACCTCCACCCCGGCTCAAACCCCTCCTCCACCGCAAACCACCGTCGTGGCTTTAGCCGCATCGACATCCGCCGTCGCAAGAAAAACCCAGCCGGTACTATGGACTCAAGACGAGACTCTCCTCTTAATCGATTCCTACAAGGAGAAATGGTACGCCATTGGTCGAGGTCCTCTCAAATCAAATCACTGGGAAGAGATCGCCGCCGCCGTCTCCGCTCGCTCCGGCGTTGACCGGTCAGCAACACAGTGTCGGCACAAGATCGAGAAGTTGCGTAAAAGATTCCGAGCGGAGAGGCAGAGCATGGGACCAATCTCGATATGGCCTTTCTATTCTCAGATGGAGAAATTAGATAGCAGCAATCCAGCCCCAATCTCAGCTCGTCCTCTCACACGTTTGCCTCCAAATCACTACGAAGAAGAAGATGAAGAAGAAGAAGAAGAGGAAGAAGACGAAGAAGAGAATTACGAAGAGGATGAGAGACAGAACAAATCGAGGAGTATCAATTACATACTGAGAAGACCTGGAACGGTTAACAGATTCGCCGGAGTTGGAGGAGGATTGTTGCAATGGGGACAAAAGGAGAGATCGAAGAGGAAGAGGAAAGACGAAGGAGGTGGTGATGATGGAGAGAGGAGGAGGAAAGGAGCGAGAGCAGTAGCTTTTGAGATTAGGGCTTTTGCTGAGAGAGTGATGGTGATGGAGAAGAAGAAGATGGAGTTTGCCAAGGAGACTGTGAAGCTGCGTAAGGAGATGGAGATCAAACGGCTAAAACTGATTCAGAGTTCTCAAGCTCAGCTTCTTCAGTTTCTCAACACTGCCTTTGATTCTCAGTAACTAGATTCCCAGAAAGATTAACCAATAAAATGAAAAGATGATGACATTGTTCTTCGTCTTCTTCTACTTCCATCTTTGTAACATAGTTAACAATTTCTAGAAATATGCACTTATAATCTAATGTGAAGAACATTTTTATGTATGCGACTTGAAAATCTCACGGAACTTGTAAACGTTTTCATAAACTTTCTGACAAATTTAAATGTAATTCAATGTCATGAACATTTTTACACAAAATGTTGTGAGAACTGGGAAGCATATGGTCTTTTTTTGTTATTTTCCCATTTATAACCATAAGAAAGGAGAAAAACAATAATACATTCAAACTAAACTAACCTAAACCCACAAGAGTTGAAATTAGAAGGGAACAAACAAAAAGAAAAGGCTACTAAAGCCCTAAATATGTGCCACAAGATGAGGAAAAAAAAAAGTGGGTGTGGAAGAGTAGACTTCTATACAAAACATTATAAACTGTTTCCACTCTGCCAAACCAAAAGATGGGAAGAAAGAAGAAGAAAGGGACTTCTCTCTATGATGCAGTGGTAATTTGCAGGACCTACAGCTACTCGAAGTTCTAGGTTTCATCTGCCGTGCCTCTTATTCCACTTTTGTATCAGGAGGCTTCGGAGATGATAGTTCTTGTGTTTCTTCTAGTTGAGGCTGCTGATCAGAAGCAAGATGTTTCTGATTTTGTACAGTCAGCTGTGCTGGCAACTTTGGTCTCTTTTCTACTGAAGGTAGAGATTGTTGTCTCTGTATCACGCCCTTAAGTCCCGGACTAGGCAATCCACCAGGCAAATGCTTCTGAGCTAGTGCTTGGTTTTGTGTTGTCACTGGATCACTCCCAGCTGAATCTGTAGTGGAACTGTTTACTACTTTAGGAGCAGCGCTTTGCACAGAGGCGGCACTAGACGGAGGTTCCAATGCTGGAGAAGGCACAGCAGTAGAACCAACTGCTTTTATATTTTTCAAATCATTACTCGCTTGAGGCATACACTTTGTTGTACTCATACTAGCTGTTTGTGTGGTACTGGTCACAGACTGCAAAACACGTGGCATACGTTCAGCTGGGGACTTCCTCGATAAGTCAGAGTTCCCTAGATGATTCTGATGAACAATTCTCTGAGCTGTTGACTGCACTTGATTACGCTGCTTTTGGTGTAGCAACAAATGCTGATGGTTGGAAGGTGCAACTGCTGGTGCGACTGACGGGCTAGAGGTGGATAAGATGTTACATGAGGCCGCAGGTGAGCTCTGGCCTTGGATGCTATTGTCTGAAGGTAACTGTATCTGTTGTTGTCGCGACGGAGACGAAGCTCTAGGAAATGCTTTTGGCAGTTGCTGTAAATGATTTGAAGACTGTGGGGGAACAAAAGGTTTAGACTCCTGGTCAGGCCTAACTGGAACCACTGCCTCTCCTTTTTCGGTAGCCTGATTTCCTGGGGCCATGGTGAGACCATTCAGGAGTGACTGATCAACAGTGATGTTCTGATGGATCATGTTTCCTCTACCCATCCCCTTCAATTGCTTATTCTGCTGTTGACCTGGTGTTGGCTGCCGCTGGTGTGGATGTTGCCTAGACTGCTGCTGGAGTTGTCGCTGCCGTTGTTTTCCAGCTTGATTGTTCACTCCAGAAGCACCAGACTGAGGATTCCTACCCAGACCATGAAGCGGCAACTGAGATTTTTGAGGGTTCTGTTGTGCCATAGCATTAATATTAGGAGAGGTCGACACTGGGGGCATCGGTAATGGCTGGGGCGAAACGGGTGGTTGAGTCTGAGGACTGTTTTGTGGAGAAGAAGAAACAGAAGTCCCCTGAGCTTGTTGTTGTCCATGTGGCATCATAGTACCAGATGCTGCAAACTGCTGCTGCTGTAGCTGCTGTTGCTGCTGCACATACCTCTGGTGCATTTGCCTTTGACGGAGAGCAAATCCGTCCTGCTGTGCCCCAGTGGCATGACTTGGGCTTGGGCTCTGGAGATGAGGATGATGCGAGTTGCCAAGCACATGCGACTGCTGTGGCATCTGATGCTGCTGGGAAATATGGACTGGGTACGCCTGAACAGGAGTTGTCTGGTTGTTGGTAAATCCAGAACTCAAACTACCGAAAGCTGGGATCCCCTGACTGTTCCCTTGAGCAGCCTGCATCTAAAACTCACGCATATCAGTTTTCATCTTCACTGGGTTGTTCTAATGATGTCAAACAGGTTCAAAATGTCAATCGACCAGCCATAGACAAAAAACAGAAATGCTAAACATCTACAGAACCAAGAAGCCAGATAAATTAGTCTGGGTGGTGAAGTAAGCAAACAGGTAACTATACTACGTTCCCACATGCGAGTAATCTATAAACGTAACGGTAATGGTTACCATAGCATCAAACAAAAGCCAAGTAGCTTACCCGCATCATATGTTGAACAGCTTCACGAGGCGGCCTGAGCATGGAGTTTCCTTGAGAAGTTCCTCCTCCAGAGTGAATATTACCAGAGTTTGGAATTCCCACCATACCAGAGGACAGCATGCTACCAGAATTTGGCATTGCTGGTGAGCCAATCCCTTGAAAACCAGGCCTCGACATGGGTGTGCCCCTGTTCATTCCACTTACACCAATGGTGTTTCCACCAGGAACCATGCGATGCCCAGATCCTGAGACAGCTCCAGGAGTTGATAAAGAAGGCTGCTGCAGGTTTCTAGCGGATGACATCTGATTGTATTGTTGGAGTCGGTGTTGTTCATCAAGTGGCAAAGACCCTCTAGGAACGTTGAATCTACCATCCCTAAAAGAAGAAAAAATATATCACCAACCAAAACAAGTAATAACCCTCGAGTACATTGAGCGGACACGCACAAACGTGTGCATTCACCAAACAAACCATTCATTACAAGTCTACCTTGCAGAAGCACTGTGTAGACCAGGTGTGGTTGGTAAATTGTTGCCAGGAACCACACCAGATGATCCAGGAGTGGATGGATTTGCTCCAGAAGTGGATGGATTTGCTCCAGAAGTAGGGAGCACTGGCGTCCCTTGATTCAACATTGGAAGACCCGGATGTGAACCTGGATTTTCAAGTGAAAATAAATCTTGACCTGAAGTTGATGCATCACAGACATCAAGGGGCCTTCATCCGGAGAGTAGCAAAATATTAGAATCGCGGAAGTAGGAATCAGGAAATATATCTATTTACGAAAACACCAAAGCTTACGTTAGAACACCTCCATTCAGATTATTCGGGAATACTTGAGAAAGAGCCATGATTTGTGAATTGTGAACTGGTACTATCTGCTTGGGATCCCGACCATCATTCTTGAAGATCGATGAAACAGTAGCAAACAGACAGAAGCAGCAACCAAAAAACAGAATTAGGGCTTTAGAAGATATAAACTTCAAATTACAATGACTTCAACAAATGTTAGCCAGATTTGCAGCTATGCTTTGAAACATGCCTTTCTCAGCATAAACTCTGACTAATATTCTCAAATTTCATATCTCGGATTTCTATTAGCAAAAACTTTTACCATCTCCGGTGCAACTTAAAAACCTAATTTCGTGAACAAGAAACCCTGAGAACACTCTGGAAATATTAGTTAAGACCGCTCCAGCATTCTTCCAATAAGGGACTCGAACTAAAACTTGGACTAAACCACCCATCAAATTAAACTTGAACTATCACTACTGCTTGGCAACGGTTAAAATACGACTGGAAAAAACAACGCAGAAAGAAAGTCCACTAATCTCAGGTTACAAGCTTGTAAACAGTAACAAAGTACTAGGTGAACCAACCTGTGTCTTTCTATGATGTAACTTCTTCCCAATCAAACAAATCTTCTCAAAATGGGATTTCAGGGTATCTTCCTCCATTGGCCCTTGCAGTCGCTGAAACAACTGTCTTGCACTTCCCTGAATATAACAAACATATCATGGGTATTTCAATTAGTCTAAACATAGAGGACACATTATTCAGCGTCTCAGAGCTAAGGAAAGACCTTTGGGATGCCAGGCAAAGTGGATGGATAAGACTGAGAAGTCCCTGAGTCTTCAGCACTATCAGCCCCATCACTCGCAGTCTTGTCCATCAGAATCTTATGCCGCTCCTTGCACTCAATCGGATTACGATATATACACTGGAAAATGAAAAAAATGCGGATAACAATAGTCAAATTTATCAGCCAGTAACAAATCCCAAATGTTCACTAATTTTCAAAACAACATGCACTTACCTTAATTTTAAGAGTGCTATTCATTGCATCACTAATGAGCTCCCAGTTAGGGCCCATGTCATGCACCAGGACAACAAGCGCCTAAATGGTGGGAAAATAATTAGATACTCATAGAGTAACCTACAGTATATCGATGTTAAGGAAGATGACAAATAAAACACCTGATCCTCAAATAGTGACCACGTAGTTCCAGAACCATGCTGGCCAGGAGAAATCTGTGTATATCAAAATTTCAAGCTTAAAAAACAAAAAGAAACTTAAGATAACGCGATTGGAGGAGTTAGCAAACCTTCAACAGCATATACCTTTAGGCCTTTTATTTTTCTGGCCCTATCACGACCTCCAATAAATTTGATAGATTTGTTGGGGTTGGACATATTGCTCATCTGGGAAGCTGCAGGAGAAGGAATTGATCCAGTGAGAGCAATAGCACCATCAAAATTATTCTCTACCAATTGCTTGGTGGTCTTTTGCTTCTTTGCAGTATGAGGACCATACAGACCTTATACAATACAAATAAAATATGTCACAGAATTATAAATCATCATTGGGACATAAAAAGGGTTTGGTGGTTAGTGATAAGATACGCAGAAAAATGCTGCTTAAAGCATATATCTTCTAGAATGACTCCTAGTAACAAAGTCGGTTTGATTGATTCAGGAAGAGTGAGGCTGATGCTTCCCCAAACTGCTGAAGAATTACAATGCACCAGAGAGTAAAAACAAAATTTGCAAATAATACCATTCATATCGAAATTATTTTCTGGTCGCTTCTTCCAGTGGTCCTTCTGCCAATATAAGGACAAGTTAGAATCTTTTATGGGAAGTCAATTACCAGTAAGGGTACATATTTTACCAACTATTATAACTTAAAAGTTCTCATTTCAAGAATATGAAACTGTTAACAGCCACCTCTATAAGATGAAAAACGGAAGCGGAGAATAAATTTGTAAATATTTCAATCCCAAGAATTATAAGTAAAACATCAAACCAATCCAGCATGTAGCAAAAGTTTACTTTAGCAAGCTAGTCAAGCATTAACATTAGTTAGAACACACCACCTGGAACTCCTGGCATACTTTCCCTTAATACTTCAGTCAACTTGATTCTTAAGATTTTACGAATGAAATTACCTGTTCAGCATGGACTGACGAATCTACATGCCAGGTTTGGTCATAAGCAGATCCCTGCAACAAATGAAATTGGAATTACAATGCAATGGTGACTAAAAATAATAGCAACTATTTTTCAGCAAAAAAACAAGTAAGAGATGCTCATATTGCAAACTACCATATGAGTCTTCTTCTTCTTTTTAGGTTTTCCTGACGTTTCAGCCATGTCATAAGGTAACTGCTTCTCAAAATTACCACTTGATTCAACCTCTGTGCCTTTTTGAACTGCTGATCCACCATGCAAACTACTTTGCTCATCCTGAAATGAACTAGTATCCCCACTAGATGCATCTGTCTTTGAGGGCACTGGTAAACTCCCAGCAGTAGCACAGCCAAAAGGAGTCACAATCCTCTGCCTGGAAGCAGTGCGCACCCGCCTCGTGGGAACTGAGCCAACATTTATATTACTGGTAGGTCTTTTCGCCATCAAATTCGATGAGTTAGACCCATAGTTGACGTATGGTAAATCAGTTCCAAGATCATATGACCGGGCAGAATGTGACTTCATCAAATTCTTCCTTTTTTTGTGGCTAAGATTAAATGATTTGCTAAATTCGAATGCTCCAGGAAGATAATAGGTACTTGTTTCTCCTTCATCCTCATCGAACGCAGTAACATCGTCGTATCCTACATCTACAACGGAGATAAAAGATCATCAAATACTTGACCAGCACGCGGAGCTCAAACAACCAAGAATTGTGCATACCTCCAGCAGCATCATAGGCTGATGTATCAACCTCCTCCTGCATGCTATTTCCAGACTTCTGGGAACAGAGAAATACTGTTAAATATCTTGGATAACAGATAAATTTTCAGGAAAATATATGAAATCAAGGTTACAATATGAGAGCTCCTAGCACAGAAAATCTAACATACCTCACAGCGTGCGAGATGGGTCTCAATGGACATTTGGTACACCTTCATTGCACCAGATGGAACTGAATAAAATAGGCTTTCCTGTACAGTAACAAAGCGCAATCAGCTATATTACAGAGCTATCCACAGCGATAATAATCAGAAAAAATTCACAAAAATTCATACTTCTGTTAGCTGATCAACTAAAGATGCATCTAATATTTCTGGGTCGCACATATAGTCGGGTGTTGATGGTGCAGATGAATGATAGGGGATAGAAGAGATGTTATACTTCAAAAATCTACTTGCGTACTCCCTGACACCCAAAGCTAAACATTTTCTGCCATTCTCACAATTAGATTCTTGGCAGGTCTCCTGCATACGGCCACGGTATAACAAGTCAAGATACCATTAAGTTTACAAAAATCGTAACATAGAGAGCAACATAACCAGAGACTCCTAGAGGTAAAAATGGAAGACAATTCAAGCAAAAAAGAAAGATCTGGCTGATCAATCATACGAAGGAGATATCTATAGAATTGTGTGTTGCTTACAGTCTAGTCACAAAACAATATGATTCCAGGACACCAGTGTTGTCAATACTAAAATCAAACAAGTGTGTTGTGTGTGTGTATATATATGCATAATTCTGATTTAAGAGAAAAGGAAAGAACCATATTTCTACCATTGTCATCAAAAACCATAAAAGAGGTCTGTCAGTCAAATACCTTATCAATTCCCAAGCTTGTCCCCTCCAGCTCCCCAGGAACCTCCACAGAACTCCAGAATTCCATGATAGCATTAGATAGGATTGAAGCTATATTTTTCAGCTTTCTGTGCTGAATTTGTTTCTCAAATCTCAATTGAGAACTCAAAGCAACTCGGTGGCAAATTTGTGCAGCAGCAGTCATCTTCCAAAGACGCTCCTAGAAGACGAAAGAAAAAGGTGAGAATAAACAACATGCAATCTGAATACTCAATGAGAACTGTTCCAGCAACATAAAAGTGGACAAGCTCATTTAGGCAGAGGAACGTCCAGATGCTATTGGAAATAACAGAATAACAATCCACAGCAATTTCCGTGCAGATATGTAGAATTTAAATGAGAAAGCTGATTCAACTAGACCAGACCTGCACAAAATCATTTGCCAGCCATGTCATTTCTTCGAGGACAAAATCCCATTGACATTTCTCACGAACCTCCACTGGTGCAGTACCACAAGATAACTCGGCAATTCTTTTTCTCTTTGCCTGTTAATGTATTATGTCACACATAAGAAGATTAATAGGTATGTAAGTTACTCGAAAGCTCAACAGCGTACGATCATCAAGCCAAGTTGAAAAAGAAAACCTGTATAACCCGTGCCTCCTCAAGGATAGAGTCTTCCTTCACAGTATCTAACACTTTCGAGCCATCATCTGAGCTAGGCTGATGTTTTAATGCTTTAACGTCAATTCCAGACACTACACTATCACCAACCATGCAGGAACTTGCGTCTACAGATATCTGAGGTATTCCAGGGTGCAAAGAGCTAGTAGGATTGTCAGCTAAAACACAACTAACTTTCCTGTCATTTTCGGGTACAACCAATCCATCTTGAAGGTTTTTTTCAATGTCAGAACATTTCTCTTCATTTCGCAGCTCAGGTATATTTCTGTAACTTTGATTTTCAATTTTAACCGAATTCATCTGCATTCCACGAGCAGGACTGCATTCACTAATAATGGTGGTAGATCTATCTGTCTCCTCCTCGATCTTGGTTTCTGTCAGTTCACCAACAGTTTGATTCGACAACCCCTCTACTCTTGAAGCCTTCTGCATAGAGATTTCATCTGAGTCGACATTGTCCACTCTAGAAAGATCTCTTTCAGTATCTATATCTACTTCTAAGTTGTTAGCAGGAGAAGAGTCTGAATCTAACCCTTTTGTCCCTGCAGCTCCTCTATCTGTTAAACTTTCTTTCTTACCCGTAGAATCTCTTACGCCATTCAATTGAGTAGAATTACTTTCCTGCCCAGCTATTATTGCAGCTTTGGGAGAACCAAGCTGTGTACTAGTCAAAAGTAGTTGTGCCTTCTCCCCAGCCAGGCAAGGTTCTTCAAAAGGCAACTCTGCAGAGCTTTTTCTATATGTAATGTCTGCTTCATCTTTCAATAGACTACTATTGGATCCAGCAGCACTCTCTCGTATAACAGGTCCACCATCCACCTTAGTATTTAGCGGATTGCTGCGAGCTACATTTTTTGGAACAATAGTACCATTTGAATTTGCAAATACTGGACAAGATACAGAGGTTGTATGCCTATCCTTTTCATTATCTGCTTCCGGAATACAACCCTTTTCATCCACTGATCCTCTGCGAATAGAGATAGATGTTGCAAGACCACCACGATTCTGAACTAAATCCGTAGAACTTGACCGTGCTGGATCCCGATTTATTTTTGATCTGTTCCTACGAGCATATGGGCGAAAGATTGCAGAATCTTCTGTTTCTTTGGTATTCTGGTTGGTGTTCGCTTTGGAAGACCGTTCAGACTCGGACATTCTGTTTCGCCTATTAGGATATCTCAAACTGTTTTCTCCTTCAACTGACTTATTTTCAGAATCAAACAGTAAAAGATTATCCGCTGTATTGGGTTCAGAAATTGTAGGAACTCCAGGTCTACCACTACTCTCCACAGAGTCTCCATGTGGTGAGGCAGTCAGAGCAAAACTATCCTTGACTTCACTGTGGGTGTTATAGGTAAGAAATGATGAGTAAATCCATGAAATTTAATGGGAAACTACAACAAGCACAAATGTACCTGTTTACAAAATGCTCTGCTTGCTGATCTGGGAGTGATGTAGATTGGACGCTATGTGAAGTTGCAATACCAAACTTGAAATCCAAGGGATTACCTCCCTGAAGCAGATATAAGAGTACAGGCTTGTCATAATAAGTTTTAAAAAGGAAAGAGAACGGAGAAATAGCAAATAGTATTAATACTTTCTCCAGAAACTCTAATTCTCTCCTCCTTTCCTCACGGACATCATACTCTTGCCTGTTGGAACAAGCATCTTTGTTACACACTGAAAGTGATTGACAGTTGTAGAGATAGTGTTTATACACATTGCAGGAGATGAAGAAGTCTCAATTTGAAATACCTTAGCTCCGCTTGAGCCTTCTCAATTGCTGTTCGGCGCGGAGACGTTTTGACACCAATACCACCTCCACTGTCGATAACTCCTCCCATGGAATCAACCTCAGCATTTACTAGAAGATATCCCGAAACGCTTCCATGCATCACCACCTTTGATGTCCCATTGATTCGAGTTCTAACTGGAAAATATATAAAGACGTTTTCAGTATTTATAACATTCCAAATGACCATACTGCAGTTAATAGAATCAGCAACGAATAAATGTTGACCTGCAAATAACAACGCTAAACATATGTGCATGTATCTTCTCATGATTTACATAGCAGAGGATATACAAATTTTCCACAGGAAGTCATGGCAGTACCATATGATTACAAATTATACAGTAGCTTAGCAGATTTGAAGATACATTTGCTCAGTAAATGTCAAGAGTAAAACAAAAATCAGTCATATGCTCAAGCCACTACCTAAAGGAGGACAACTCCCCAAATTCTAGTATTTGACAGTGCATAACTATATCTAAAACCACTCCCATTCTGATCATCGAGAAGATCAGATGCAGAGAAGCAGCATAACACATCAAGCGCTAGAACTACGCAATCCAGCATAACGAAGATCATTTACGCCTGTTAAATTTAAAGTCAGGCTCAGTGGTAAGCAATGAAATGTTGCCTAAAGAATGAGTCGTTCTGGAAGCTTAAGTCGAACAAAAACACAATCCCCAGCACTAACAACGATTACGAGGAACCAAAGTTAGAAAATTTGAAATGATCAGCTAAGCTACTTAATGACGTGCCCACGAACTCTTCCATAAAGTGTTTCACATTCAGAAGCTAAACGAGCAGGAAGGAGCAAAGAATTACAAAGCCAACTCAGTCAACATTCCCTAATCAGAATATCAGAATGAGAAGCACTGGCAATATCAACCCGCGAAGACTCAACGTTAAAACACACCAGAAATGTTCAAAAAATCACAGAAACTCCAGCAAAACTGGACTTTAGGGTTTCAGAGGAAGAGTGAAGGAGAAGAGAAGCAAGCTAAACTACCAGAATTTGACGTAGAAACAAAGCGAACGCAACGCTAGGGCACAGAACTCGGGCAATCACCAATCTAAAATTAGCTTCTCTCTCCTAGGGTTTCCGGAAGAATGAACAAACAAACCCTCTCTTTAAGCTTCAAATCAAAGACGAAAACCAATTTCGGAGGGAAACAAGAAGGCTCCTACTACATGGAATCCATGAATTTCTTCTTCGCGAGGTTCCTAATTCAGCAATTTCTTCTTTTCAATTTTGGTTTCCCTCTCGGGAGAAAGAAAAAAAATTTGTTCTCGGTGATGTTTTTTTTCGGTCTCTCTCTCTCCTCGACGCAATGCGACTCTCTCTCTCTCTTCGAGTACAAATTATGGGCCTGGGCTATTTTTTGCCTTAGCGGAGACAAAATAAGGCCCCTTTTATTGTTTGGTCCTCTTTTGGGCCTCTCGTTGTCATAACACTTGCATGTAATGACTTGCTAACTTTATCACTCAATAACTGTTTGTTTTTTTTTTACATCACTCAATTATTGAGTTGACATCACATTGCTATGATCGGGGATTGAGTACTTCAAATTATTAAAATTTGTCTGATTACTTAAGATTGCCACGTAACCAAAAGTTATGAGGAAGATATGTTGAATATGGTCTTGCTTAATGGCATTAATTTAATTTGGGTTTATACGGGTCGGTTTATTCGGTTTTTTGGTTTATTGGGATTAGCCAAAATATCACCGAATTGAACCGAATAAATATTTGGTTCGGGTCGGTTTATTTGGTTCGGTTACCTGCTAAAACATTTAATCGAAAATAAATTAAATTTTTTGGTCAGTTTATTGGCTCAAGTGCAATTTCTGTTTTTGTTATCATGAATCAGTTTTCTGAATTTAATTTAATGGACCACTTTTGATTAGTTGGGCTGATCAACATTAAAAAAAAGCCAGTTAAACAACCCAATAAATGATGTATCAACTAGAAAAACACACAAGCAAATGTTGTATTATATGCTCACTAAAAAAAAAACTCAGCGGTAGTGGTTAGACCGTGATAATTCGACAATGAATGGTGCAGACAGTGAAAATGATGATGGAACGACGGTGAAAATATCTCTTTTTGAAATCGAAGAAGAAGAAGAACGAGGGTGGAAAAGGAAAAATCATTGGGTTTCACACAAACTGAAAAATCAGATCGGTTTAGAAATGTTGAACTGAACCAAACGGACAACCGAAAATATTTTGAAATACCGTCGATCAGTTTTGTAGCTTCAAACCGAATGCCCATGACTATTCTTATTCATCACACTCATCAAGTTGTTCTAGCCTTTGTAAGATCAAACCAATGAACCTCTGGAATCAGTATAGGAGAACAACAAAATAAAGAAAATATTTTGTCTTACACAAATGCTCCTAAGTAATTCGTCTAACACATTAGAGAAAAAAATGATCAATTCTTTCAGATTTTTCTAAAAATCTACTACTTATGATGAAATTTTCTTAATTCAAAATTTCAACTCTCAAAAATAACTAGAAAAAAACATATTTAGTTCCATTATAATTATACTCCTGAAAAAAGAACAAAACACCAATGCGTGTAAAAAGAGTCCAACTCCACTCATCATTTTTCTAATCATTATCTTTTAGTTTATTTTTCTCATTCGTCACCATTTACACACTAATGAAACGTTGGATCTCTTTTATTAATAGGTAATATTACCTAGATTCACAAATTACGTTGTCTGGAGATTGAAATCAAGACCTTGAAAGCAGTAATTTCTTAGTTATTCAATAGACGAAATGCAGTTCCATAAATATTCATTTATATATGTATTCAAAAAATTTATATATTTTTCTGAATAATTATTGGTGTATAGATCATCCTTTATACAAGTATTGTTGAGTAAAATAAGTTCTTTAACATCATTATAAAAGGTATTGTCGGAAGGATCTTTATAACTGCCATATAGGTATTTGTAGTTTTACGGATTTTTTTTAAGTATTAACAAGACCATATGTGTTTTTTTACTAACGAGAAGGGCATTTACAGATAACGCAACCATTTGGTTTGGACAGAAAAGTCTAATTTAAAGACATAAGAGTTGCTATTATAAGAAAATTATAATTCAAAGAGATTAAGGGATTTAGTGCTATCAAGAATCTAGAATTTTGAATGAAGTATACTTTGGATGATGCTACGTCAAATCTTAATCCTAGAGAAATATATAGTTTGATATTGGCTATAAAATAAGACATTTTGAAGCATTGAAAGACACGTAAAATAAACTGAGGTAAATTCAATCCTTATTTCATTTTTGAAGTTTGTCCAACTTCATATTAAAGTTTCAAGGTGTTATATTCTAATGGTAAAACTTTAAATTAAACTTCAAAAAAATATTATATTTTTTCCCATGTAATATTTCTTTTATATTACCATATTTTAAATTTTATCTTTAAAAGATGTTTATTTAGTTTTATGTGTGAAAATTAAATTTATAAGAATATATCTTACTTATGAAATATACAATTCTATGGACTAAAATAAATAAAAAATTATTAAAATTATTTATGTGATATATAATTATAAGGAATCAAATATAAGAAAAAAGTAAATGTATAGTGAAACTTCAAATTATATTCAAAACTTCAAAATTTGAATTGTTAAGATTTAGAGGATAGGTTAGAAATGCTCTAAATAATCCTAAAATATATTTTTGTCGCTATTTAAAAATTCAATGATAGAGCAGACTTTTCAAGTAACACAATTTTCTTAAAAATTATATTATTCAACAACTGATGTCCCAACATAAATTAGATCGTTTAGTAATGATTTTAGTTTTATTTCATTCAAATTTCAGACGGTGACGATGAAAACTAATTTTATCAATCAAATATATTTTATCATGCTAATCAGTAAAAAATTTTGAATATGAACTTGTAAAATTTGCCTAAACGAATGTCATATATCCCACACTTGAATCCATATTTTGTTGTATTGGGTACTTTAGCATAGACAATCATAGTCATTTTAAAGGTATTTAGCTAAAATATAAATAATGATATTTAGTTTTCAATTAAAAAAAGAAGAAGATATTTTGTTCATTCGGAATAGAAAAGTTCCAAATGTTAGATAAAATTGAAAAAGATGGTTACTTGGATAGAAAAATGTTTTAAAGAATGTTAATTCTCATAATGGTGGCAATCAAAACTAAAATCATGGCTATGAATCTTGAACCAACATGATGGTCTTCCATGTGTTGGGCCCTTAAATGTTTTCAACAAACGATGTACCCTCCTCATTATTTCCCTTCTTACAATAACATATTTTTTCTGAAATGGGGAACAAAACTTTAACTAAGTAATATTTTAAGTTTTATAATTGGGAAAATATGCAGAGCATAATTATTTCATTAGTGGATTAGTTAGGGTTCAAAAAAAGGTTAAAACCTAACCCAAGTTGTTGGTGGTAGTTATTGTTTGGTGACTATCCTCTATTCAATGTTAGAGATTTTGAAAGCACTGTCAATTTGTCATGGTTACAAGAAATCTAAAAATGGACCACTCCAGCCCAATTCGACTTGATCATTTGAGTTTTCTTACTAGTCGGGTCTAACTTATGTACCAAACTGTTTCAGATTTTGATTTTGATTTTGATTTTTTTTGTTAAATTTAACACGCATCATCCTTCACAAATCCCCTCTCTCCCCAATTTACATATCAATTTTATGAATTTATATTCATCAAATTTAATATTTAAATATTAAGTTTTATCAAATTTAATGGACAATTTTTTTATTATAAAATATTGCTATTTTAGGTTAGTTGTTTTAAAAATTATATGTTTTTAAATTTGTATAATTTTTTACAAAACAAATAAGATAGTTGACTAAAAGCCAAATATCCAGTTAATTTCGTAACAGATACGAATACAAAATTTGATGATCCAAACATAATAGATAAAAATCAGAAAAATCATTTCAAATTTCGAATTACGAATAATACTAAAATACATAATATATGTTCCATGTCCATCATTATTTATGACTTTTATATATTACTTTTCGTCTCAATATTTAAAATGAATAATTATGCTATATATCAGTTAAATCATGTAAAAAAAACACCAAAACATATTGTAAACTTGAGCGTAGATAATGATTTCAGTGGAAAGTACTAGTTATTGAAACAAAAAAAAGACAAGAATCAAGTGCAATTTGTCATGTGGTTAACAATTTTTCCCGTTTCCACAAAGAAACTCAAAGACAAAAACAAACGACTCTCCGTCTTTAGTTTCAGTTCTGTCCTAAGCCAAAGCTGTAAGAATTTTATCTCATATTTACCCTTTATGGCCCACAAGAAAGTAACACTTAAAGTCAAAAGAATTGATCAATAAAGGCACATAAATGCATGGGTAAACTAGTAATTTCATAAAACTGATTACTGTAGTAAATAACGCTTACCCGTTACCACCAATCGTGGGCATCTTCGTGGGCTCGTACACACTTTTTATATACATATCATATCTCTTTCTTTCACATAAAGAGAAAGCGAGAAGAAAGAGTTCAACTTCAAAGATATCAATCAAATTATGTAAAGTGTAGATTTTTATATATTCTTACCGTGAAATATTATGATTATTGTCTGACATTGATTTCTTTAAAATAGTAAGAATCAGAATTTCTCTCTCTGTTTTGCCAGAATCTTTATAATTTAAAAGTGTATATTCTATTTATTACAGATCTGCTCTTGGATTTCGGATTCTGCTGCAAACAGGAAGCCAAAGTGTTTGATCTGTTTACTGTGAGAAACTCTGGATATTTTCTCGGGAAAATCTATGGTTTTCTTTGAAGCTGAGGATAGTAAAATGAGTCTGGATTAAAAGGTCAGAAACTTTTTTTTTGGTGGCGGGTTTTCAGTTTTTGAATGATTTTTCCGCTGAAAAATTAAAACTTTCTCGGGAAATTTTTGAATAATTTTTCAATTATTTTCTCGGGAAAATTTGAGGTTTATAGATGGGGATAAAACTGATTCTTTAGCCTCTATTTCAATTTCCTAGAAATCTGAGTTAGGGAAGCTGAGAAACTAAGTTTAATTCACTTCTTGATTTTCCCGAGAAAATCTTCGATTTTGTTTTTAACCACAATTTTTGTTTTTTTTTCAGTTTCGCATTCGCATTAGTAGCTATGCTCTAAAATCTGTAAAAGATGATTCAAATGAACGGTGGTGATAGGTTAAGAGTAACGTTATTAGATCGTATGTCGACGGTAGAGACAAGCCGGAGCTCACTAACGGGATTGACTCTAGAAGCTATTCTAATGGCTGACAAAAACGTAACCTCGCCGCAGCCACCGCAAATTACGCCGCCGTCGAGGAACCAATCGAATCGGACACTTCTCGATGTAATGCAGAGAGAGCACCGACACGACCATAGCCACCGAGATAAGACCGCTTGGAAAAGTCTTCGTGAGAAGCTCCGGCTCAAACGCAACGCCACTGTTTGGATCTCGTCGAACTCTATCCCGAGTTTGAATACGCCTATCCTTAACCGGGATAACGATAACCACCGACTCGGTTTCCTCCTCTCCAACTCAAGAAACGCAGGAGGACACTCATCTCCGGAGTCTGGTTCCAACGGCGGAGCAACGGCGGAGGGAAGGTTACGGTTAGGAGCTGTGTTGGCGGAGGAGAGAGCGTTATCAGCGAGGGAAGAGGAAACGCAGCCGGTGACGATGGAAATTCAGCCGGCGAGGATGTCTTTGATGGAGTTGTTAGAGGAGAACGAAGGACAAATGAGTTTTGTAGGAACAGAGGAAGAGGGAGAGGAAGAGGAAAGAGTTAGCTGCGGCGGAGGAGCGGCGGAGGAGACGACGGCGGCGGCGGGGGAGATAAGTTGTTGTGTTTGTATGGTAAGAAGCAAAGGAGCGGCGTTTATTCCGTGTGGTCATACGTTTTGCAGGTTATGTTCGAGAGAGCTTTGGGTACAAAGAGGAAACTGTCCTCTCTGCAACACCTCCATTTTAGAAATTCTTGATCTCTTTTAGTCTTTTTTTTTTAAATTATCTTTTATTTATTTTAATTTATCATATTTTTAGGTTGTGTTCTTGTATCTTGCAATGTCTTGTTGATGAGAATTGAAGTTCTTTTGTTCTCTGCAACACTCCATGGAAGAAGTGTAACCCTTTCTCTATCTGTTACGTGGAGAAAAAATTAGATCAAACTATTACCATTAATCATCATTATCCATGTAAACCAAAAGTTACATTTTATATACATATATGATTTTAATGAAAAACTTTACCAAACTTTTTTTATTTTTACATGTAAAAAATATGGCAATCAAATTAAAAGGAAGGAGTTGGCGGAAACTAAAAAAATATTTATGGTTGAACCATAAATATTATAATTAATTTTGTTGTCAGTGATGTGTTTGGACCTGAAACAATAAGTGGTCGGGCTAGACGTGAACAATCCTCCGACTACACTTATGGTTAACGACAATCACCTAACTAAGAGCTTCACTGGTTAACAACTCTACCTGTTGCCTGTTGAAACAAGTATCTTTGTTATGTTCAAAAAAGAAAATTACATAAGATGAAGAAGTCTTAATGTGAAAGCCTTTAGCTTGGCTTGAGCCTTCTCAATTGCTGTCCTTCCATGGCTAGACACCTGAAAGAGACTACCAAAAACTGACTATCGGACCTACACAACTAACCACCAAAATCAGTAAACCCTAAGAGACTTTGACTTATACAAGGAGATTGATTATCTATTGGAAAGAAGACCAAGAGAACCGTCATATTACAGTCTAGTCTACTGATATGATTCCCTAATATGTATGCAAAAACATTACACATTATTTATAATAAAACATAGGAAGTATTTATTACATAGGAGATTATGCTACAAACTTGAAAGAAGTGTTGATCAATTTAATTGGGTTTTTGGCTAATTAAATGATCAATTGTTTAATTTCAGTCTAATTAAACATCAGCTTTTATTTGAGTACACTAAATATTCAATTCTTATTAATTTTTTGGTGAAAGCCAACCTCTTATTAATCTAAATCATGGCTCCTTCTTTTTGCTAACACCGTTTTCTTATTGTATCTTCACTCTTTTCTTCATAAACCTTAAGCTTTCAAAACTTTTAATACCATCCATGACTTATGATAATTATGTTCTTAAGTTTAATGATTTGTTTAGAAAACAATATAGATAAAAAGTATAACCATGATAACTATGTTCTTAAGTTTAAGCTATTTATTTAGTGAGCTTGTTATCATTACTTATGAGATATATCTCACTTTAAACTTTCTAACCGTTGATATATCATGATTTTTCCAAATTTTTAACCGTGATATAAGTCTTTTATCTAGAGTCTTTTTGGTATTTTCGTGTCTTTTCGAGTCTTTACAGGTTTAGGTGCGTTTAGAGCTTATTTGGAGATATTGGACCATTTTGGAGTCAAGCAAAGGCTTTGCTTGAAATATCAGATCATTGACCGACTTTGGACCTGGAGTCGGTCGACACCACCTCTTGGTGTCGGTTGACACCTTACACGAGACCATCATTAAAAGATTCCCAAAAATTACACTTTGGCCCCAGAAGTTCATTATTTGCAAAATAGCCCCTCCGTGTTTTTGACCTATTTATTTGTATTTTGGTCATTGTTTAGATCTAAGTTTTATTTTATCAAATTTTAGAGAGATTGAAATCTAGAGAGCTTTTGGAGAGATGATTCCAAACATTGTTCTTACCGAGAGAAGAATTTGAACCCCTTTGTATCTTTGTTTCAATTTCTTAATTGCATACTTCTTATTTCATAGTGTTTGTTCCAATCACCATGTCTGAGTAATTTGCTTGTTAGGATTATGGTTAATTCAAAGGTAGAGAATGAATTGTTAAATTGGAATTGAATTTGTTAGGGTTATCATTAGAGTTTTTCATATGGATTACATTTAAGACTAGTTCTAGCTTGATCACATGGAATCTAGATCTAAGGGATTGATAGATACGAAAGTATTATTGATCACCGGAACTATCTTAGATGAGCAAAATATTTATCTGCAAAGGAATTTGGTTTAGAAATTTTGTGAACAATCAAACCTGAACTTTAATGGTTGTCTGAACTATTAAATTTGCAAATGAATTTGGAATTCAAGGTTATAGACATAAATAAAAGAATTATAGATGTAACCTTATTTATTACATAAATATTTATAGTTAAAAGAATTATTCTTATTTTTTAAAATATCAGTTATTTAATGAAGTAATATAAAATACTGATTTCAGAATTTACTCGAAACATATTTTATGTTTAATAAAGATTTCTTTCTATTTGGTGGGTATAGTTTTATTCGTAAATTTCTATTGGATAAAGTCTAATATGTCTATCATAAATAAAAAATATTTTAGAAGATTCTTAAAAAACCAATACAGAATTATGGCAATGTCCACATCCTGAAAACAACATTATTCCAGTTACCACATAATATTCTTTTGTTTAATAGGTTTAATTCTTTTGTGAATGGGCCTCGAGTATATAACGAGAACCCATTAGATAAGAGTTTGTTACAGAAGTTTTTGGTTGTTGCAGGCTAGTCTCTCAGAGTGTGAGAGCTGGTGGATTTAGCTTTCAAGTCTACAGACTTGGGCTTGTAATCTCGTTGGTGATCAATAAAATTGGGAGTTCATAACAAATTGGTGCGGTGAGCGTGGAGGAATGAATGATCGCAGTGGTTAACGTCGATGGCGAGCTCAAGCCAGCTCCAGAAAAGCCAGACACAAGCGGGAGAGCTTCGTGCCAATGCACCAGTAACACTCGATTCTTTAGCGAAAACATTGATGACGACAATCACGTCGCAGGTGGAACTCGAGAAACAGTCGCGTACTATATTCGAGAACTTGGAGGAAAAGATCGAATCCAAATTCGCGATGCTGTACGAGTTTATGCAAAAGCATTCCACGGTCAACGAAGATCGAGTTGACGTTGCGCAGCCGACGGCGATGCATCATCCCCAGGTACGCGATTCTGACTCAGAACAAGGCCGTAATTTTAGGATCGATGACCAACGTAATCGGAATTGTCTGTTAAGTAGGCGGGAAATTATGTTAAAACGAGTTGAGCTTCCAATTTTTGATGGTATAGATGCGTATGGTTGGATTGCCATGGCTGAACGTTTTTTCAGGATTGGGGGTTATGATGAGTTTTCGAAGCTTGAAGTGGTGTCTGTGAGCTTGACAGGGGATGTTCTGAGCTGGTTTAACAGTGAAACTCATAGACATCCGTTTGTAAATTGGCTTGATTTCAAAGACCGTTTACTCGCGCGCTTTAGCAGGGAAAAGTTGCGGAATCCAAGCCAACCATTTTTCGCGGTAAAACAAACGGGTTCAATTGCCGAATACATTCACACTTTCGAAGATTTGTCTACACAGGTTTCGGGACTCACATATAGACAACTAGATGGGATTTTCATGAATGGATTACTGCCTGAAATGAGGGAAGTAGTCAACATGTGTAAGCCAAGTGATCTGCCAGAAATGATTTCAACGGCTTATCAGATGGAATCGAGCTCGTTGTATAGAGTTGTGTGTCGGGAGAGACAGAGTGAAGGGAAACAGATGACTAAACCTTTATCGACAAAATCTTACTCCAGTCAGATTCCAGCTACCACTACAAGAAAACATAAGTTTTACAACCGCCGTATTCGATGCCAAATCGTTGCTAAATAGCTTTCCCAACTAGTTAACGACAAAACACGAATCGTTGTTAACTGATCGTCGTTAATGAAAAATCGATGGTAAATCGTCTGTAATGTGCGACGAGTTTGAATTCGTCGCAAACTCGATGATAAATCTTCGTGGGGAAATCGTCGCTAATTTCCAACCGATTAACAACGGAACACACCAATCGTTGCTAATTCGATGCAAACCAATGCGTTGCAAAATCGTTGCTAAATGATACGTTGTAAAATCGTTGCTAAACGGTGAGTTGCAAAATCGTTGCTACAGGATGAGTTGCAAAATCGTTGCTAAATGATTCATTGTAAAATTGTTGCTAAGCATATTAAAAAATATATAATAATTAGATACCTTTTAAATTTAAAATAATGCAATAAAAGTTTATAATTTAAAAGCTAATGAAATTTCAAATTTAATTTTTTTTATAAAATTATAATATCCAAAAAACAAAATAAATTATTTTACAAAAAAATCTGTATCGAAAGATGGTAAAGGTTCTTCATTTAGATTGGTCGAAAGCTCTCCGGTGAATTGGGTCGCTCTGTCCGCTCGTCTCCCCTCGAATTGGGTCGCTCTGTATGATAAACATTTTCCAGTAGTGCAGTTTTTGAGAACTCATCTACAAAAAATAATAAATAAATTAGCTAAATTGCCCAATACATATAAAAAGACATTAAAATTCGTTTAAATAAAAAACCACAATCAATTTACAATAACTAAATTTATAAAATAAGTTTTGAAAATAAATAAATTTATGAAATACAACATTTAAAAAAACCTAGTGTTGAATTTGCATCCAAATACAAAAAAAAACTTTGAATTCTAAATTAAAACGATTTTGCATCAACATTATCAATCAAATCTTGTTAAAATAAACTACATACATTATAATCCTAATGTACAATCTCAATTATTTCCCTAATCTTAATTACAAACCAAATCTAAATTCCAACTTAATAAAAATAACCAATCAAAATTCACAACCTAATCTAACGAGGACATGAAGGAACCCATATTAACAACCTAATCCAATCTAAATTCCAACCTAATCTAAATTAAAAACTCAAAAATTATGAATACTTACAGTGCTTACCGGCGGAGACGAAGAACAGCGGTGAGGAGAGGAAAGGAACGGCGGCGAGGGAGAAGGAAGAATGGCAGCGAGGAGAGGAAAGCAACGGCAGTGAGGGAGAAGGAAGAACAGCGGCGAGGGAGAAGGAAGAATGGCGGCGAGGGAGAAGGAAGAGGGAGAGGAAGAACGGCGGCGGCGGCGGGTGAGAAGGAAGAACCGGCAGCGGCGAAGGAGAATGAAGAACCGGCGGCGGCAAAGGAGAAGGAAGAACCGGCGGTGGCGAGGAAGAGGGAAGAAGAAGAGAGGAGAGAAAAGGGGAAGGAGAAGAGGAAGAGAGATCGTGAGTGAAGAAGAAGGAGATGAAGTTGTCTTAATTATTTAAGACCAATCGTTGCTAAGTGGTTGGTAAATAACTACTTATTAGCGACGATTATTTTGCTACCCATTAAGAACAAAATCATCCCTAATTGGTTGTTAAGTAACAACCACTTTGCAACGATTTTTTTAGCAAGGTAGTAGCGATCATATCGTCTCTAATTGGTTGTTAAGCTGTGGTCGTCAATCCGTTGCTAACTTGCTACTACTTAACAACGACACATTTTACCACGAATTTGGGACCAAATCGTTGTTAATTGGTTGTTAACTATCAACTGATTAGCAACGACAGTGATAGCAACAGATTACCGACGCTTTTGAAAATTTCAAAAGATTCAGATTACAAAAACAAAAATTAACTTCCCCCGCGTGAGAAATCAAAAATATCAAAATAAATTTATCAACGTATTAGCGACTAAAATTGTTGCTAATTGGTTGTTAATTTAGCAACGAAATAGCAACCACTACTTTAGCAGCGTATTAGCGACGACTGTGAACAAATTTCAAAAAATTCGATTACGATAGAAAAATTTAGCAAACTCCGCGTGGGAAATCAAAAATATCAATATAAATATACCAAGGTATTAGCGACTAAAATCGTTGCTAATTGGTTCTTAATTTAGCAACGAAATAGCAACGACAATTTTAGCAAGGCATTATCGACGAAATTGTTGCTAAACGGTTTTCGATTGTATGTAATTCTGGGCATGGAAAGTTAATTTTTGTTCATGTATACTAAATTTTTTTAATTTGTACGGAGTCGTTTGTAATTCGTTGTTAAATACAATCGAAAACCGTTAGTCGTAAATTCGATGTTAGTTATCATCGAAATTAGGACGAATTATGCTAGAGTAATAACTGGGTTGGAAATTCGTTGCAATTAGAGTCGAATTCGCGACGACTTATTTTCGTTTCCCATTTACGTTGAATTAGCAACGATTTTTATTTTCGTCTTAACTTGGTTGTAAAGGAGTTGCTAGTTAGCAACGATTCAGATTCGTTGTTAATTTTCGTTGCTAATTATCTGTTTTCTTGTAGTGTACAGGTTGGTCAGTTAAATCTCAACAGCCATATAACAGTTCTTACAAACCACCTCCACAATTCCCGAGATAGCAAATCAAATTGTCGAAAGCACAGATTACAAAAAAAAAGGAGACTGAGATTATGTTTTAAATGTGATGAAAAATGGTCACGCCAACACAATTGCGGAAGTGTTTTAAATGTGATGAAAAATGGTCACACCAACACAATTGCGGAATCGTGTTTAAAGAGCCATTATGAATGACAGCACACCGGTTTTGTATCAAACAGATAACATCCGGGTAAGGGTCCGGTTTGGTAATAAGATTTTGTTACCCAAAACTAGGCCCACAACGTGAAGTCCTGGGCTTTCATTTTCTTTCCATTTGTTTTCTGAGGAAAAAGGCAAAAACAAAACACAGGAGAAATTCGTGGAAACGCCACCAAAGAGATCTAGCAAGGACCCATAGTGTGGTGTAGAGAAGAGAAAGAAGACGATAAGAAGCAGGGAGCTTCATTAAACCCTAGAGATCTTTCTTCGTCATTTCAGAAAACGGAGACGTTGAAAGAAGGAGAGGATAGAATTTAGCCTCGCTCGAAGAAGATGAACATTTTCAGATTAGCAGGTGATATGACTCACCTGGCCAGTGTTCTCGTCTTGCTTCTCAAGATCCACACCATCAAATCCTGCGCCGGTATGTACATTTCACCTCTATTTCTCGATGTTTCTTCGACTATTGCCTCTTGAAAATTGACGTTGACCATCTGTGTTAGTTCGATTATAGACATTTACGGATCTAATTCGAGTTTCGATAGTAATTTGGTCGCCGAGTTTAATTCCTCTTACGATTTAGGTGAATGTTTCAACAATGGATCTCATGGAATTGAATGGTTTTGATTATCGAATTGATTGGGTCACAATCATTATTTCTATGTCCTTAAGTTTCATGTTCTGGTGTCTAATTTCTATCCGTCGCTTTTATGAGAATTTCAATTTGTGTTTCATATATGCAGGTGTCTCATTGAAGACTCAAGAACTCTATGCCATTGTCTTCGCAACGCGTTATTTGGATATTTTCACGAGCTTCGTGTCTGTCTATAACACCTTTATGAAGCTGGTGTTCTTAGGAAGCTCCTTTTCGATCGTTTGGTACATTAGGTATCATAAGGCCGTCCGAAGGACTTACGACAGGGAGCAAGATACGTTTCGCCATTGGTTCCTTGTGCTCCCATGCCTACTATTGGCTCTTCTCATACACGAAAAGTTTACCTTTCTTGAGGTTTGTCTTCTCATAAAATAAAAACGGCAACCCTTTTGTTTGATAGGATGATTTCTTATTAGTGTAATTCGTATCTGCTTTACAATATCAGGTACTGTGGACGTTTTCATTGTACTTGGAGGCTGTAGCTATATTGCCTCAGCTTGTCTTGCTGCAAAGGACTAGAAATATCGACAACTTGACCGGGCAATACATATTTCTCCTTGGGTATGATTTCATTTCATAACCTCACTAGTGTTGTTGCTTCTTCCTCAAATTCTCTTGACTGAATCAGTTTGAATATTTTATCCCTATTCATGTCGGAGTATCTCAATGCTATCTGTCTTTTGTTGAATAACAGCCTATCCTAGTTACAATGTTTACTGCTCCATGTCTTCAAATTCAGCTATCCTCTAAGTTTCATACTTTGTCTGAAATACTAATATTACTTTCTTCTTGCAGGGGGTACAGGGGATTATACATCCTCAACTGGATCTACCGTTACTTCACTGAGCCACACTTTGTTCATTGGATAAGTATGACTCTCTCCCTTAACCTTTTTTCACTATTTTACATGCAGCATAATGGAGCCCACAAGCATCTGTTTGTATTTCATGCTAACTCGATTAGTTTTTGTCAAGTTTTGCACTTCTGACTTTATATGTGATGTCATTTATACGACCCTTCTCATTGCTCAATGTACCTTACCCAATAAGGTCGACCAAAGTCAGCATTTGGATTTCGATAGATGCATATTTGTAGCCTCTTTGCCACACGACTCTTGTAGAAAGCATGTTCCCCGAAAAAAACCCAATGCATCACTCCCTCTCATTTTTCTATTTGTCTTGATTATTCTTTGTATGATCTGACATTTCCACTGGAACTGTGTGATAATGATGATGCAGCATGGATTGCGGGGCTTGTCCAGACATTGCTCTATGCCGACTTCTTCTATTATTATTTCCTAAGGTTACAATTACCTCATCTTCTTCTCTTCTTCCTAACGCATTTACGTAACTCTAGTTCTGCCTTTGACCTGTTTGTTCTGGTTTTATGTTTGCAGCTGGAAGAACAACAAAAAGCTCCAGTTGCCAGCTTAATTTCTAAATTTTTGATGCTCGGAAACCCTGCGGATTCAATTTGGTGCCGCGGACACAATACCCGCTGGGAAGTCACCAATTTACTCCGTTGGTGGTTAATAGAGGGGACGAGCATATATATGTAAACTCGAGAGATCTAACTTATGACACTCTTTTTGAACTTTTTTTTTGTCTCAGCGTTTTGCTCGAGTTAGTGTTACTAAAATATTTGGACAGGGCAGTGAAATATTCCATCATACCAAATTGTGAACCATTTAATCTGAAGCTTTTAACATCTTATCTATCACTTTTATGATCTAGGTACTAATTTAGAGAAGTGAGCATTTAATCTGAAGCTTTAACATCTAATATGTACAGCCATCTCCAATGTTCAAAAATTGGTTTAGGCGCGGCCAAATATATAAGCTTTAAAATCTGAGCGCTCAAATATACACTTCCGAAACGATTTTACTCAAATCGGTGAGATAAATCGGAAATTTGGTTTATGCGATCTATTTTGGTTAAATCGGTCAAATCGCTTAATTTCCGGTTTACTATTTGGTTTATCATTCGGTTTAGAATTTGGTTTATCATTCGGTTTAGAATTTTTAATCAGTTTTTAGTTTTCTAAATACAACTTTATTTTAATAAGCGAAAAAATTAATTTAAATAAAAAACTAAAAATAAAAAATATTGGAACATGGTTTAAAGAGTTATGGTTAATTTAATTATATCGTAGTGTAAGTTTTTGTATTATTCTAATTGTTCTCCTCAAATGGTCATCTAGTGTAAGTTTTTGTATTATTCTAACTATTCTCCTCAAATGGTGATCTAAATCGTTTAAATTTGACATTCAATTTGCATGTGTCTGTTTGTTTGATCTTTTTTCTTGTTTTTCTTTATGCATAATTTTTAAAGCCTAGGCCCCAACTAAGTTCTGACTAATCGTTTTAGGGACTAGACTCCTATTGACCGTCTAGCTATCGCATAGCGATTTTTCGAACATTAGCCATCTCTATGCAATGCAAACATCTATAATAATAAGCTATTGTAGATGAGAGTAATTAAATGGCTTACTACAACTTAAAGAAGAAAGAGAGAATGGTGATGAGCATGGGATAATAGGAATTGGCGTGTAGGAGATGTATAGAGAATTTGATATGACTCTAATCTCTTTGTCTCCATATCTTTCATGCTTTCCACTTTTTCCAACTTATTAAACCAGCTTGTCTATGTGCAAACACTATAGTACCTCAGAGAACAAACTAAACCAAGATGATATTTATGAGAATCTTTGGTGTTTTTGCAGTAGCGTTATGGATCATAGTGATCGATGCTAAGGTTTTCGAAGGGAGAAGAATCGAAAAATATGTTACTTTCAGTCAGAATTATGTTGTTAAATGGGGTCAAGGTCATATTTCAACACTCCACTCTGGCAAAGAAGTTGATCTCTACATGGATCAGTCTTCAGGTTAGTATTTCTATCTTTTTGTTTCCTCGTTTAAAAACACAAAGACAAGAAACAAGAGAGTGTGATCCAGTGGTTTCTTTCTGAGTGGATAGAGAATTCATGTTATAAATCAAGTTTCACCATCTACCAAAATTGTTATGGTTCATTGTTGGTGACGTTTTAGTGGCAAGAATACTAAGTGACACTGGTTTGGCTTCTACGTACGTGAAACAGGTGCTGGATTCGAGTCCAAGAACATTTACGGATCAGGTCTTTTTCAAATGAGAATCAAAGTGCCTGGAGGAAATTCTGCTGGCGTCGTCACAGCTTTTTATGTTAGTTTGTATGATTGATTATATATATACTACATATGCTTAGATTAATCCAAAAATGATTGATAAATTGTCTCTATATGTAAACATAATGACAGTTGACTTCGAAGGATAATAATCACGATGAGATTGACTTCGAGTTCTTAGGGAACAACGATGGAAGACCGATAACGTTGCAGACAAATGTGTTTGCGAATGGAGAAGGAAACAGAGAAGAAAGGTTCTTGCTTTGGTTCAACCCAATCAAACACTATCATACTTATGGCATTCTTTGGAACCCTTACCAAATTGTGTACGTCACTAATACAATCCTTCTTCTTATTACTATCAAGAAGATAGATGAAATGATGGTATGATGATTGATAGGTTTTACGTGGACAACATCCCAATAAGAGTCTACAAAAACGAAAATGGCGTAAGCTATCCATCAAAGCCTATGCAAGTAGAGGCTAGTCTCTGGAACGGTGACGCTTGGGCCACTGATGGAGGTCGGACCAAGATTAACTGGTCATATTCTCCTTTCATTACTCATTTCCAAGACTTCTCAGGCCTCTCTGGCTGCAACATAGATGGTCGGAGTAGTAACGTTGCCGCTTGTGGATCCTCAAACTATTGGTGGAATGCAAGAAAGTATCAAAGGTTAAGCAGATATGAACAGAAAATGTATGAACATGTGAGGAACAAGTACATGAACTATGACTATTGTACCGATCGCTCTAAGTACCAAACTCCTCCTAGAGAATGTTATTGAAATAATTTATAACGTTGATGATCGATCCTATATGTCTAGGAGATTAATAAATCTCCTTTTTTAGTTATAAGAAATATAAATTTCTTAGGAAGGGAGGGAGAGGTAAGTTATAAGGGAGGTCATACTCATATCACAGTTGAGAATAATTATATATGCATGTATTTTTTCTTCTTAATTAAGTAAAAATAATCTAGCATCTAATTCCAACAAACACATAATATTGTAAAGTTAATATCATAATTGAGCTTAGACCACATAACTGAAAACGAAAATAAAACCTCAGAAAAAGAAGAAAAAAAATCATGGAAATTCAACTTTAAAGCTACAATTGTTTTTTAACATCATTGGGATTGAAATTTTAGAAGCAATTTACAAAGTTGTCGTAATACAATGAAAAAGAAAAAAAACTATGATCCAGCCTAAAAAATATTGTAAATCATTCATGTAGATATTGTACCACTAATTTAGCTTATCCAAAACGTTGTAGACTCTTTTATATCGTCGACAAAAACAAATATAATAATTCCAGTTTAACTAGATTTTCGTTTTTTCTTCGCCAATAAATATTTTAGAGCTGCGTGGTGTTTCTCATAAAACATAAATAAATCTAAAGACCAGATAAAGAATTTTATATCAAAAAGATTATCAAAAAATCGTTTTCTGCTTGTATATAAAACCTATTGACAGAAGTCTTTGGCTAACAATTTCTACTTCTCCTTCATATATGTTGTCTTCACATTTCCAAAATCTGAAACACACTTCATCGAAAATTCAGCTTCAAAGCTAAAATTGTTTCAATATATGGTCCTAATTTGACATTCACTTGCTCCTTACATAACACCTCAATACCTAACTTGCAATCGCCTTCGAATGTTACTTTCCGACATCCAAGCTCCCATGCATTACGAAAATCAATCCAATACTACTACACTCAGCTTCTTGAGGTGAGGATCTAGCATGTTCCTTAGTCATTCCACAGTGACACAAATTCTCGTTCGCATTACGTATAAGCCATACGTGGAGTCTCAAAAGCTGTTCGTTCGAGATTTCAATTGAAAAATTGGACCGTATTCATCCTGTACACATTCTATTCTCGTCTACATGGAGGGAAACACCAAAATTACATTTGTACCAACCATAGGGAGGTCTTTTCTAACCATTGTCCACTCGGTTCTCGTAGTAGGTGTAAATACCTTAACCCGCCCCGGTTCGTTTTGGTTTGTTAAATCAATTTATTTTCGACTTTTCAAAGAAGTTATTCAGCAAATTTGTAAAATCCACACAACATCGTAGCCAACACGAGACGAGACAAGACTTTCGTATCTAGAATCGTTGACTTCGTTTTGGTTCACATTGGTCTGATGGTATGGAGTAAAGCAGTGTCATTGTGGAATCTTCAGACCAATTCGTTGACTTAATTTTCTGTATGTTACATCGGACTCTTCTGTGTCCGAGTCGCCTCAAATTTCTGCTATCAGCTACTAAATACAAGCGTCACATCACTCAGATCCACGGATTCGTAATCACTACCGGTGATTTACTTCATGGAAGCTCCATTGCTCGAGATCTCGTTGCTTCTTGTGGTCGAATCGGCGAGATCTCTCACGCCCGTAAGTTGTTCGACCAATTGCCTCAGAGGAGTGTTTCTGTTTACAACTCCATGGTTGTTGTGTATTCCCGTGGAAACAACCCAGTTGAGGTTATGGGACTTTATGATCAGATGATAGATGAAGGTGTTCAACCAGATAGCTCAACGTTCACTATGACGATCAAGGCGTGCTTAAATGCTATGGTTGTAGAGAAAGGAGAGATGGTATGGAGTAAAGCAGTGGAATGTGGGTATAAAAATGATGTCTTTGTCTGTTCATCTGTATTGAATCTGTACATGAAATGCGGGAAAATTGACGAAGCGGAGGTTCTTTTTGGCAAGATGTCGAAAAAGGATCTTATTTGTTGGACAACAATGGTGACAGGGTTTGCACAAGCTGGTAAGTCGTTGAAGGCAGTTGAATTCTACAGAGGAATGCAAAATGAAGGATTTGGTAGGGATGGGGTTGTGATGTTGGGTCTCTTACAAGCTTCTGCTGATCTTGGATATCAAAAAAATGGGTCGTTCTGTACATGGTTATTTGATCAGAACAGGTCTTCCTATGACAGTTGTAGTTGAAACCACATTGGTTGATATGTATGTAAAGGTTGGGTTTATAGAACTTGCTTTCAAGTTATTCAATAGGATGGTGTATAAAACCGCAGTCTCGTGGGGTTCGTTGATCTCGGGATTTGCTCAAAATGGGCTAGCCAATAAAGCCTTTGAAGCAGTAGTAGATATGCAAAGCCTTGGGTTTCAACCGGATCTAGTGACTCTTGTTGGTGTACTTGTAGCATGTTCGCAAGTCGGGTCATTAAAGGCAGGCAAATCGATACATTGTTACATGTTGAAAAGGCACGTTCTTGATCGAGTAACCGCAACTGCTTTGATGGACATGTATTCAAAATGTGGCATTCTTTCAAGTTCGAGAGAAATCTTTGAACGGATAGGAAGGAAAGACTTGGTTTGTTGGAACACAATGATATCTTGCTACGGAATCCATGGAGACGGTCAAGAAGTCGTATCGATGTTCCTCAAAATGATGGAGTCAAACATAGAACCAGACCACGCCACGTTTGCATCCCTTCTCTCTGCTCTTAGCCACTTAGGTCTAGTAGAACAAGGCCAATATTGGTTCAGCGCCATGATAAACAAATATAATATCAAACCGAGCGAAAAGCACTACGTTTGTTTGATCGATCTTCTCGCACGTTCAGGGAGAGTGGAAGAAGCTCTTAACATGATAAACTCTCAGAAACTAGACAATGCTTTACCCATCTGGGTTGCTCTTCTCTCAGGATGCATCAATCACAGGAAGCTATCAGTTGGAGACATCGCTGCTAATAAGATTCTTCAGTTGAATCCGGATAGCACCGGAATCCAAACGCTGGTTTCTAACTTCTTTGCTACTTCCAAAAAGTGGGAGGAAGTGGCTAAAGTGAGGAAGTTGATGAGAAGTGGAGCCATGGAGAAAGTACCAGGCTATAGTGCGATAGAAGTAAATGGACAGCTTCGATCTTTTCTCACTGAGGATCTGAGTCACCATGAGCATTATCACTTGTTACTAGTGTTGAGGAAGTTGAGTTCTGAGATGAGGAATGTATATACATCCATTTCTGAACGTGTTGTTAGCCATTGAACGGCCATTGGAAGTAGTCTCTTGTCTCTGACCCATTCCTGCATAATTTTATCGTCTGCCATTTAGTGTTTGAATATACGAGCCGGTGCAAAATCATGGAATGAAAAGATGAAAATGTTCATCAGAAAAATTCATTTTTTCACTTCTGTATATAGATTTTTCTGTTGATCAGTAATTTTGAAATTAAAAAAAAGAACTATGTGAAACACTTGTGTTGTGGACTGAGCATTAAAGCCAATAGATTTATGTCGGCATTGTAGCTTTAGGTGGTTATTTAACGGAATGCGTGTCTTTACAAAAACCACATGAGTGAAACACATATGATTAAGGAGAACTCAGCAAAATATATTCCATTTTTACTGAACAATTTTTTTCTTAGAGCAGTTTCCATCGTTTCTTAAAAATTTATATTAATATTCCATTATAATTTAATATTAATAAAAAACTGAACTAAAAATCTCTCAAACAAAAACTCGTTTTAATGTCTCTCTTATTTTCTATTTTTCTTTCTTGTTTAGATATTTTTTTAAATTCAACGTTTGAATGTTCTTGATGTACCAAAAAACATAAGTTTTCGAATATCTTTTATATTCTGGATCCCGAAAATTTACGTAATATAATTTTTATTTGAAATTTTAATCGAGAAACTTGAACAAATCCCTGAACAACTATTACAATGAAATGTGTAGCTTGACTTCATTGTGTGTTTACAGAAAAAAATCTCAAAATGTGTAATTTTTGCTAACTAAGTTGTGATCATTTTCAAGAATTGCCATAGTTCTGATTTATGTATTCCAACATTCCTTCCAGACACCAAGGAAGCACATCAAACTGCTGATATATGACAATAAATTATTATTGAAAAATAATACAATGTATAAAAATGAATTTATAAATTGGCAGTCTTTGGAAACATGTAGGATTTTCAAAGACTATATTATAATATGAAATAAAAACCAGCCATAGAATTTAGATATGAAAATATTTTTGCTTTTTCATAAAAACATTCTAAAAAGAGTTTGAAATAAACGCATTTTTTTTTCGAGATGCTTGTGTTCAACCAGCCTAAATAGAACTCTTTAGCTCTTTGAATTGCGATCATATCCTCTTAAGAGCGAGTAAAAAGAAACATCTAGTATGCAAAACAAGTTATACCTACAGATCCATATTGCTTATGCTACCCCATCACATATGGAGTTTCGGATTTTTCATACCTGTATTATATCAAAAATGTCGGATCATACCTCAATTCAATTGATGTGCTTATATATAACTTAATAATAGTTTTATGCCAATTCATACCTCAACACGCTATTTTTGGCCAATTTATACTTAGCCGTAACAATGTTAATTTTGCCGTTAACTTCTGATGACGTGGATGCCACGTAAGCGACGACGTCGTTTTAATTTAAACGCGGAGACAAAAAAAGGCTAAACGACGTCGTTTTAATGATAAGTGTGTTCTAAGTTTGTTCTTCCCCTCGATAAAAATCGATTTGGGGATATAGGTTACACGGTTCTTTATCTTCCCCACCAAAATCAGAAACGAAGACGTAGAATCCGATAACAAATGTCTTCATCCGCTTCAGGTTCAGGTTTGTTCATTCGCAATTCACACCAACTTCATAAAACGGACACAAACATGAACAATTTATAGAGAGATAACAGATTACATAACAAATTACATATATTATAACTACATGACCAAATTTTTGGAAAAATACAAAGGACCATAAATTGCAGCAACTTACCTCATTTTTAAAGCCGAAATACACTTCTGATTTGCTCTAGAAACCCAGTCTAAGTCGATACGTGATTTAACCCCTTGATGAATTCAATTTCGACTTGACCTAAATCCCCAATTCGATTTCGGTGGGGAAGACCCAAAATTGTTAAGTCTGAAAAATGAGAGATACGACGTCGTTTAGCCCTTCTTTTTGTCTCCGCGTTGTAATTAAAACGACGTCGTCGCTTACGTGGCATCCACGTCATCAGATGTTAACGGTAAAATTAACACTGTTACGACTAAGTATGAATTGGCCAGAAATAAAGCGTTGAGATATGATTTGACATAAAAATATTATTCAGTTATATACAAGCAAGTCACTTAAATTAGGGTATGATCTGGCCTTTTTGGTATAATACAGGTATGAAAAATCCGAAACTCCCACATAAAAGACATCAAAAAAGAAAAGAGGTATAAATCGAGCATTCAAGACTCTCGAGATATGTTTGCATGTAACCTTACTTTATATTTTTGTTTATACAATCTCACGATAGATAGATGCTTGTTCACAACATTACATGCAGTGCAATTCCTTGTACTCTTGTTCATTCGAAATGGAAACGTTTTCTTACCACAAGACACATGACACAATTACACCAAAAGTGATTATGAGAAGTGCAATCTTACTCTTATCGTATATTGTGAGCTTATATATGAGGTTTTTGTAGCACCGTAAGCCCTTTTGGATTCAAAAGATGTTTAGATTGCAGCAAATTTCAAATTCTGGCAAAAAAATACACACACACTTGATATAATCATGTTGAATAACTAGCAGGAAATGGCCTAAGTAAGGAAGTTGATGAGAAGTGCGAGTGTGCGACCATGTTGAGAGGACCATGCTTCATCGTGATCGAAATGAACGAACAGTTAATTAAAAGATTTACCGTGGAGGAACTTGAGTTTGAAGATGAGAGATGTATATGTTTCAAGAACCGAATGTTTCTCTCTTTCTTTGAGCATTCACTCTTAACCAATATACATCGAGTTCTGACTCATTTGGCACCACATGACTTAAGGTTTCTAGTTGTGTTTTTTTTTTGTAAAATATTGATATGGATTAGAAACAGCGTGTGTATGTACTGGCGCATTGATTAAGTATCGTTATAGCAACCACAAATATATATTTATGTGAAGAACGCCAAAAAAAAAGGTTTATAGTTCTCAACATTTTTCTAATAAAAATAATTATTTTATAATCATATTTTCCAGTGAAGAACTAGTTTCTATTGGTTAAATAATAAGTAGTTGAAGGAAATAAATAAAGGAGAAAATGCCAACGCAACGAGACATTTGTTACTATTTGTTTTTCTTGGAAGAAATATTGACACATAGGTTCCCAAAAAGTCATTGACTTGCTAACACAAAAAAGTCGTCTAGAATTTATAAACATTTACAATTTTTTACTCTCGTTTATATAATTTCAAAATCATGGATTCAATCTCTTGTGAGCTAAAAAAAAAACAACTAAAAGTGTGTGTGGGGATCTAGTAAAACAAAGATGTCAGTTTTTTTTGTGTCCTATATATATATTTTTTAATATAAAATATTATACTTTAAATTTAAGTTTCAAAAACTAAATTCAAATATTGAAAAAGATTATAGACCGAAAATTCGAAATTTCTATAATATTAAAATAAAAAGGATTTATGCTATTTTCTTTCCAACAGTTTCACCAAAAGAATAAAAAAAATATATAACTACCATTTATCTCCAGACAAAGAAATGTCCAATCCGAAAAAAAAATGGTTAATTAATTACAATGAAACATTGTAACATGGACACCAGATTTTAGCCGCCTTTAACGGTGACGGCGTTGAGTGTTTTTCACACAAAAACTATTTTGCAATTTGTTTTTTTTTTTCTTCTTCTCTAATTAATTAGAAATTAGAGTGAGCAAAAACGAGAGAGAGGAGAAGAAGAAGAAGAAAAATTAGAGAAGCTAGAGAAGGAGAAAGGTCAAACAATTCAAGCATCACTAGTCAACGTTTGATAAACCTATTCTCTTCTCTCTCTTTTCTTCTTCGTTTCTTCTCCTTCTCACATCTCTCTCTCTCTCTTTTCTCTTTTCTTTCTAAAGAAAGGTACCTCTTTTGCAATCTCTCTGGAATTCTCTCATGGCAGTAAGTTTCTTCAAGTGTTTCTCTTTCTCTTTTGCTTCTTGTTGTTTCGATTCCGTGAAACCCTTTTTCTTCTTAAGGCTTGGATTCATTTCATGAGATTTTGCGTTGTGATTCTGATTGTTTAGATAAGAAAAGGGTTATGCTCAGTTTTTCTGAATCAGCTTTCTATACTTATATGAAATTCGGCCTTTGTGTGGAAATTTCTGATTAGAGATTAAATGTTAGTTTCGATTCTAACTACTGGCAAAGATCTTGTCTTGTTGCTGCTATCTTGGCCTGTGATGATTTTTCTCTAGTGTCTTTGTTCCAATTCTGGCCTTTTGTTTCCTGTAAGAAGTTTTGTGGAAGACATTGTTGTTGGAACTGATTTGAATCGTTTATCAATGTTGTGGTTGCAAGGAGCGTTCGAATGTTCCCAAATTTGGAAACTGGGAAGGTGAGGAGAATGTTCCTTACACAGCTTACTTTGAAAAGGCCCGTAAAGTTCGAGCTCCCGGTGGCAAAGTAATGAACCCGAACGACCCTGAATATAACTCGGATTCGCAGTCTCAAGCTCCTCCTCCTCCTTCAAGAACCAAACCTGAGGAAGTTGACCCGGTCAAAAGATCTCGTGAGCGGATGAGAAGCCGGGAAGAGAGCGAGTTGAAGCAGTTTGGTGATGGTGGTGGTTCATCAAACGATGCTGCTAACAAAAGACAAGGAAGGGCTTCTCAGAACAATAGTTACGATAAGTCGCCTTTGCATAAGAACTCATATGATGGCACTGGAAGATCAAAGCCCAAACCCAACGTTAGAGCTGATGAAAGCGTAAGATCTCACTTTGTACCTCAACAAATGCCAAATTTGATCTTCTTTGAACCTCTGTTTTGTTGCTTTTGTGTTCACAATGGTTCTCTATCTGAGTTTTCAAACTGTTTGTATAGCCTGAAAAAGTGACAGTGGTGCCGAAATTCGGTGATTGGGACGAGAATAACCCGGCATCAGCTGATGGATACACACACATTTTCAACAAAGTCCGTGAAGAGAGAAGTTCTGGAGCCAATGTGAGTGGATCTTCAAGAACGCCGACTCACCCGAGCTCCCGTAATAACTCTTCCAACACTTCCAAAGTAAGAAACTCCTTCAAGCTTCATTGCTTCCAAGTGAAAACATATTTCAAAGTAGTCTTGTTTATTGAACATTGTTTTGGTCTTTCTGTATTTGACAGTGTTGCTGCTTTGGCTTTGGAGGAAAATGAACAGGAAGCGTTTCGGCAAGATTGTATATAGTTATCGAGAAATCAGTGTGTTGTAATCTGAATGATAAGACGTTCGAGCTTCTTTAGATGGAATAAGGAGGCATCAGTCCCACTTGCATAAGAGTTTTATAGTATAGTTTTTGTATGTATGTTGGTGTTTTTCATTTGCTACTATACATTCCAGTTTTGGACCTGCTTGCAGAATCATTATATCTTGGTACCGGCTGACCAATTTGGTTAACCGGTTTGATTGGAAAAAGAGATATTTGGGTATTTTTTAAGTTTTTCTTTTGTTTCCCCCAATTTTTAAAACCTTAAGGAATCTCAAAGTAAAAAAACTTAAAAACAAAATTGAAAATGAGGCAAGCCTACTTTGAATTTGATCCAAGATCCCTAACTCTTATGAACCAAACCAAAAAATATTCACACAAAACTGATAATTTAACTGAGTAGTTATTAACTGAGTTAAAAAGCAATGTGCTAATGGAGAAACAACTCAGATTTACAACACTTAAGTGGATTTGGCCTGTTTGGCCCGTACAAAGTCCAACACCAACAATCTAGATTGAAAATTAAAATCAAACTAATATCATAATATTTCCAAGAGTGATGTGGATTTATTTTTATTTTGAAATAATAAAATTCATTTACAATAAAAAAATTTCAAAAGCAAAAAACATCTTTTTTATTTTTCTCTTTTCTCGTTTTTTCCATCAAACTTTCTTGACTCTCTGGATCTCTAAATCAAATTTCAACCGAAATCGAAGGATTATATATCTTAACATGTCTATTATTGGAAAATAACAAATCTCAATAGTTACAATAACAGGGGGAAAGAGTATGGTCATGTTTTATCTTATGTGTTTTTCTTTAAATATAGTTACTATGTTATCCAATAAACTAACATTGTGATATTTTGAATAAATGATATTTTCAGAGAAAAAATACTGAATTTATACATTTTTGCTAAAAAATATGAATTTATTGAGTATTTTGATCATATATTAATTGTTATTTTTAAAAATATTTATTATTAACGGTTATCAAAACGATGTCATATTTAAAACATGAAAAATGCATAGAATATACTCAATTTTTTTCTTTCAAATTTTTTAATTGTGACGAAAAGATGTAATTTCAGTATTTTCTATAAATTAACTATATGTTTAATTTATTGTATGCTGATTTTGTAAATAAAAAATAACAAACCAAATGATTTTAATTTAAAGGAATTTTAATCTAGTGGAATAATTCTAATTATAGTCTAGTGGTATTACTTTAAAATTTATTTTAAAATAATTTCTCAAATAGTTTCCTACAATAAGAAACCGAAAATGTTATGACACAGTCACAGACTCACAGCTGGTTTGAGTTTTGTTAGTTTGACTTTTGACTCTTGGCAAAAGTCGGACTAAGAACAAAAAAATGTTATTATTTGAACGTCGATTATATATTCAAGTTAAATAAAAGAACGGTCAAGATCACTCCTTATGCTAGGATGCGTTGCATAGGATCCCATTTTTTCTTTTCTCATTTCAGCGCCAACGTAAAAATTTGGCGCTCGTATCAAAAGATTTCGAAATTTCAAGATTTAAACGCGCAAATTACACAAACGCCAAATTGAAAGACTTCGAAATTTTTCATTACCACAAAGAAATAGTGTGATACCTTTCAGATCTTTCTTTACCTTCAACTCTTTTCTCTCTTTCTTCTTTCTCTCTTCTTCTTCTTCTTCTTCTTCTTCTTCTTCTTCTTCTTCTTCTTCGTTCAATCTTCGTTGATGTGATTATCTTCAGGAGGCTGAAAGAGAAAGGAATCTGATTTTAGAGCTCACAAATTCACCGAATAACTCGAACCTCAGGTACTTTTGGCTGTGGTTTCATCTCCGAATCTCCGATTTCTGGTCTCTCTGTCTCTCTCAATCCTATTGTGGGCACTGCATTGGGTTTAGTGTCTATCGCCATTTTCCAGATAAAATTAGGGTTCTTATTTGCTGGGTTCTGATCTGAAATTGTGCGAAATACCTCTTTATCTTTCGTTCTGGGTAATCCAATTTCACGGAAATGGTAAGAATCCAGAAAGTAGAATCGTTCTATGCTAAGCTTCGTGAATCTGCTACTTCGTCGTCTTCTCAGAATCCACTTCTGATATTCCCTTCATCATCTGACGTCGATTCGATTTGTGCGCTCAAGGTCATAACTCACGTCCTCGAGTCGGATTCAATTAAGTATTCGTGTTTCCCCGTATCTTCGTTTCTGGAAATCCACAAACACGCTGGTCCTGGGCTGTGTTCTTCTTCGGAGAATCCTGTGACCATACTGTTGATTAACTGGGGTTGTCACCGTGATTTGAAGGTTGTGCTCAAGTTAGGTCCTGCGGCTCGTGTCTTTGTGGTAGATAGTCATCGACCTATTCATTTGCATAATCTGAGTGATCAGAATGAGCAGGTTGTTGTTCTTCACACCGATGATGATGAGAGGCAAGCAGATCTGGCTTATGATTTCGATGTGTCGAAATTGGCGAACGAGAGCTTTCAGATTCATAAAGAAAGAGCTGATGCTGGTGAATCTGATGTTGAAAACGAAAGTGATGAAGAAGAAGAAGAAGAGGAGGAGGAAGAAGAAGAGAGTGATGATGGAGATGGTAATAGACCAAGTAAGAGGAGAAAATTGGGTGATGGTGTGAAGGTTTTCAAAAAGCTAAAGCGGGATTATTACAGGATGGGGACTTTCCATGGGAAGCCATCTGGATGCTTGTTGTTTGAGCTATCTCATCTGTTGAGGAAGAACACAAATGAGTTGCTGTGGCTGGCTTGTGTTTCCTTAACTGATCAGTTTGTTCACGAGAGGCTCACTGATGAAAGATACCAAGCTGCAGTAATGGAGCTTGAGCAACACATCAATAGCTCAGGAAACATAGACAAGATCACCTCTGTTACTTTGAAAGATGGAACCAAGGTTCGAGCACCAGACTGCTCAAGAATCTCGTATGAAGAAGAGCCTCGGCTTATGCTTCTCAGGGAGTGGAATTTGTTTGATTCCATGCTTTGTTCCTCATACATTGCAACTAAACTGAAGACATGGAGCGATAATGGGATCAAGAAACTTAAGCTTCTTCTAGCACGTATGGGATTTGCGCTTATCGAGTGCCAGCAAAAGTTTCCGTACATGAACAACGAGGTGAAGAGGAAAATGAAGCAAGAGTTTGATCGGTTTTTGCCAGAGTATGGGCTAAATGATTTCTACTACAGGAGTTTCTTGCGTCTTCATGGATACAGCTCAAGGGTCTCTGCCGCAGATGTTGTGTATGGTATTACAGCACTTCTTGAATCATTTCTCGGGTCAGGTGGCTCCTCTGCTTCAAAACAATTTGGCGAAGCTTACGATGCTCTGTCCTTGAACAATCTGGATAAACTTCGATCTGGGATGCAACAAGCAATCAAGGTCCAACGAGCAATTCTTAGACAAGGAAGTGCAGCCATCACCAAAACCGGATGCATCAGAAGTGGTAGGAAATTCAGATGGGTCAAGGTTGAGGATTCCATTGATGCTAAGTATTTGGGATATCCTCAAGCTTTGACGAAATTCTGTTACTTTCTAATGGATGCTTTGAGAGAGAAAGGAGCTAGGATGAAACCGATGCTATGTGCCTGCACATCTCAACAACCAGGGAAGATACTTGTGGTTGGAGTTTGTGGGAAGCCGAGGCTCGGTGCGGTCAGAGGGAATGCCTTTGGCAATGCTTTCAGAAAAGCAGCTCAAGAGAGTAGAACTGATTACTTTCACGAGCTATTCGAGTCTTCGTGGATAGTCTTGGATGCTTCTGCGGTTAACTCTTTCATGATTAGATTAACTGAGAAGCTTTGACATACGACTCATGGTACCTTTTTGTTATTCGATTCAGTGTGTTTCTCTTCTAGTTCTCAGTTTTTTTTTCTTACATTGTTTGCAATTTTACGAGCCTTTGTAATAGGCAGATATGTTATCGATCATGTAACTTGTTTAATCAAATAACCATAGAGGTTTATGTGAAAATGATTGGTCCTTGACTCATTTGGTGTTAACCTCAATAAAGTTCGCAACAGCTCTTATGTCAAAGAAACTCCATTTATATAAGAAACATCAGACAAACAATCTTTCTGTTTTGTAAGTTTACGTTAAGATATACAGAGACACAAGACAAGACTCTAATGAGTTTGGCTTAAATCCTCAAAATTTGTACACAACCATAACAAAAGCATGATTAAACACAACAAAGTCTGCTCCCATAATAATATAGTTCCCTCTAGTCTAACCCAAATTTATATATAAACAAATGAGCCCGGATCAGACTCGTGAGAGTGAAGCAATCTTAGAGACTGTCTAATTTCTTATCTGGAGGGATTGTTTCCCTACAGCGTTAATCTCCTGACCATCTCCAGACAACCTTAGAAGATGTAAGAACTGGCCATCGTTGTCAATGCAGTGGATGTCATCAATGAAGCTCTGAGTAAACCGATAGCCTGCATTAGTGTCAGATTTAGAACCAAATTTATCAAGGAATATAAGTATATTGGTGAATATTATTAGATACACATACCTCTGTTTTGCAAATGTTGATTACATGCTCCTCAATGTCATCCAAACCCACGTTCCATTTCTTCAATATGCTAATAGTTGAAGACGAGTTTGTAGCTGAGATAGTAAGATCATTTGAAATCATGTACGTTGTCCCTTTCTTTACAAGCCCACTGCTACTATGAATTGTAGATTCTGTACTTCCATCATAGTTTGGATACATCAGTTTTAAATCATAGCTTTGGGAGTTTACTGTCACTGTCCACGCACTAGAATCTTTGCTACAGACATCAACGAACCTTCTTGTCCTGCTTTCGGCATAAAGAACCTTCTTTTCTTGCTTCCTAACAAATACAGTGACTGATAGTAGTTCATTCGATTCTGTTCTACCTCCTTCTCGCACTGCTAGGCTTGGCATGTTATGTGACCTTGTAATGATACATGAGCTCCGTTTCATCAAGAACACATCAGTCAAGGGAGTATCTGAAGAGAATAAGCATTCCAGCAAAGCTAGTACCTAGACTTTGGATTTTCATATATTAGAGGGCAAACAATGTCCCAGTAATGGCATCGATTCATAGAAATGTAATTTACTCTTTGTGACCAACGTCTACAAGCATCTCATCTAGCTTATCAAGATCTGTATAACCGAGTTCTCTAAGTATCTTCAGGGTGAGAGCAATGGAGCAAAATCCCACTACCATATTGTCTATGAAAGAGTACGAGAGATACTCGGAACAAAAACATTATATATTTATATTTTATATCATCTCGATTAATTATTTCTCTTTTTTAATAGATTTGGAGTTTCCAAAGTTGCATATACTTCCAAAAGAGACAAGTGTATCAGACTAGAGTTTTATGTGAAAAATGATTTGGACCTTGACTCATTTGGTGTTACTGGAAATAACGTTTTCAACAGCTCTCATGTCAAAGAAACTCCATTTATATATAAAAACATCAGACGAACAATATTTTCTGTTTTGAGTTTACCATAAGATACACACAGAGACACAAAACAAGACAGGAAGACCCTAAGACCAAATGGGTTTGGCTTAAATCCTCAAAATTTGTACAGAAACAAGAACGAAAACATAAGTAAGTTCAACAAAGACGACTCCAGTAATCCAGTTCTCTCTAGTCTAACTCAAATTTATATTAAAAAAATGAGACCTGATTAGACTCGTGAAGCAAAATATTCATTGACACAGATAGAAACTTGAGAACAAAATGTCTATTTTTTGTTTATCTGGAGGGCTTCTTTCTCCACAGGGTTGTACCGCGGTTGATCTCCTGACCATCACCAGACAACCTCAGGAGATGTAAGAACTGGCTATCGTTGTGGCCTTGTGAGCCTGATGTTGCAGAGCCATTTGTCCCAGCAATCTCTGAGGTGGTGAGTGAATCCACTACATCGTCTTGTTGACATTCTCTTCTGTAATCCAGAGTAATGACCTGGAGTTCGTGCGTGTCTACAATTTCTTGAGGTATGCTCTGCCATTACCAAGAAACAAGATTATATGATTACTAAAGTTACCATTTTAGAAAATAAGATTGAACTTTTCTGGTAAAAGACCTGATGACTTACCTCAAGAACCCATCCAATATAGGTGACATTATTGACATGCTGGTTCATGTCGAGATCAGCTCGCCTAGGCTGCAAAAGCGTGATTAAAATGTCTTTAAGGAATGTTGAAGCCTAAAGATAGAGAAAGAGTCCTACAATTCCAATGTTTCTTACCTTAAGCCCAATCATTGAATACTGAGCTGGATCTTCGAGTTTCGGGATTTTCTTCAAGCTTCTGTTATTCTCCTCAGGAAATGCTAATCTACAAGATATACATAGAACAAACTCGTTAGCATTCATGGCCGATATTGATTTAATTGACCAGTAAGCATTGCCCTGGAAACAAAGTTCCCTTTACCTGGGTTCTTGAGGACAGAACACCAAGTACTCGTCCCGAACATCGTCAGAAACTTTCTGAAGCCGTCTTGTGTCTTGGTTCATCATCACCCACTTGCTGAGACCGTAACACATACGTCAAACAACAAATCACGACAGTCCCATAAATCCAAGTTACTGAAACTTATATCTTAACATAAAACATGTTACTCCAATATCCACGTCTAGTATAAAGTCCATGGCGCAAAAATGATAACAAAAGGTCCCAAACCAATCCAGAAAGCTGACAATGTGAAGTAGAAATGATGAAAAGGAAACCTTGTAGCACGGCCAGTGACTTCACCGGTAGCAATGTCCTTAAGAATCCAATCACGCCTTGTCCCGATTCTTCCTTCGCTCTGACACCATGTCTCTATCTCAACCACATCACCCCTGTAACCAAAGAAAGAAAGCTGAACATATTCAAAATTCCTGCTCATCTGTTGTCATCGAAACACACAGATACAAGATAGATGAAAGAAGCAAAAACAATACCAAGCTGGATACTTGTAGATCTCAATGTGCATTCTCGCAGTGACCCAAATGAGATGCAGTTTCCTCATGGTTGGTGTTGTCGCAAATCCATCAGTCGAAAATCCAACGCTTTGAGCATGATTACATCCCACCTCCTAAATACAAAAATTTCATCAAAACCAACAACAAAGTTCTTGTCTTTATAAATATACCAATCAATATTCATAGATTGATACATCAAATCTTGTGGCAATTTGACCAACATATAACGAAATGATGATTTTTAGAAAAAAAAACGACTTATGCGTGACATTCGAGAAGACCAAACCAATCATCAAATCAAAGTGAAATTAAGGGAAATTAAAACAGAAACACACACACAAAACTCGTGGAACCTATCTATCTCATAATTTTGGGTTTCAGAGCCAATAATAAATACACAAATCTGACCTGCAAAAGATTAGCAATGGTTTCGACGGTGGCGGTTTTGTTACTTCCCACTTCGTAAGATCTCACGATGAACTTCTCCTTATACGATAAACCATCCTCCGTCAAGCTACCCAATCGGAGCCGATCCGCGAGTGTACCCAAGCCTTGTTCTGTTCGAACCACACTTCCTTGATCAGCAGACACAATCGCTCGCAAAGGATCCAAACCCGGTTTCCTCATCTGAGAACAAGAGACGATTCTCCGATGTACCGGATCCGGTAAATGAGAATGCGAGAAGAAGCTCTGTAACTTAACGTTCCCATTACACGAGAGCTTCAACATCTTTTTCAAAGTTTTCTTCTTTTTCTCTTTTTGGAATCGAAGAAAATGGAACAGAGAAGAATACGAGACGAGAAGCTTCTTCGGTTTTGGAAATTTAATAACTTTGAATCTGTAGTAAGTGTGTCTCCGATGGGTCCGAGGTAAAGAAGAAGAAGAAGAAGAAAGACAAAACCAATAACAGCGACTTTTAAATTTTGCCACTTGGTTGTATCTGAAATTACGGTTTTGCCATTGAAATTGCCATTGTTGGCCAATTGTCAAAGACCAGAAGAAAAAAAGCCTGCCTCAGTGGTTTGTATGTGCTCTCTCTCTCTGTTTGTATATAGCAGCAAGCACGTGTCATTCACCCTGTCTTTTCGGTTTAATCACGTGACTTGATTTTGTTAATTTTTTTTTCTCAGATTTGGTTTTTGCATTGTTGAAGACTTTTTCTTTATTACGCTGTTACGCATCACAAAATAGTTTTATTCATAACAATTTAAAGTTTATTATCTACCTTCAAACCAACTACACACCAACTGTGTCGGAAGATTCAACCTAAATCACACGATTTAAGGAAATAAAATAAAATACTAGTCAATATGTATGTTGTGGAGATTGAATATCAAATTTAATGTATAAAAATAATCCATGATTGGTTGAGTAATTGGAGGAAATGACAATATAATTCGTCTAATCAAAAATAGGACAATCCTTATTTTTTTTGTTTTGTGTGGACTAAGTGAATACAAATATTTCCATCGAATAACATGGAGTTTTTAAAAATTATTTAGTACGTTAAGTATTTGTATTTACAGAACAAAAACTCTATAAATAATTTTTGAAATATGTGTGAAAAAATAACTTTTTATAAAATGCTTTTGGTATATTCATTCTAAAATACATTTGGTATATTCATTCTAAAATGCTTTTGATAAACCATCTAACTAAAAACTTTTTTTGTAAGTGCATTATTTTTAAGAAAGAAAATTGGACCCAATGGCTCAAAATAATTTAAGAGATAAAATACTAATCACCAAGATAATGAATGGAAAATAATTGAACGATAAAAATGAAATAGAAATATGATCATTAGGCTCATTGTGAAACTAGTATTTTTACTACGCTTTTCAGTGCAAAGATGGTAAAATTTTAGTTGAATTATTTAATTCCACAAATTTTTTATTCCACTAAATAGTCATTTGCACCAAAAATTCTTTTAAGAATATAATTATTTAGACCAAGAAACATTATAATTCAGATTAATACTATTAGGGTTACTGATTTCTAAGTCTCCCAATACTTTGCTACATGTAAATTAAGTTGCCATATCACTTCTAGAATCGTAAGCCAAAAGTTTTACAATACTCGAAGTTTTAGGTATGCCTATAATCAACCATGAGTATACATAATAAGTTCATATGGTAGGTCACCATACAACTCGTCTCTAGAGAGTCTAGAAGAGGTTTCTTGTGTCAAAAGAAATGTTCTTCCCTCAATAGGAAATTCAAAAGAAATCCTCCTTAAGTCTCATCTAAAAAACCCATAATTACTTTCACGAAACAGCAGACAATGTTAACAAAATGCCAACCTCAGAAACAATCTAACTTGTCAACTCTCTTCCTTATTCAATCTGCTGAATGATCTTTCTGCGGATATTTTCTGTTCCCAAGCTTTCTTCTTTTCTAAGGCTTCTTCGTCGAGGATTTGAATAGGAAACCATTCAGGCAACTTGACTGAATCCATGTTACGGAAGTTCTCTAACATTGCTTCTGCTTTATGGCCGGCATAGTTAGATGCAGTGCCCATAGCAGCAAAAATGATAGAGTAGCGAAATGCACCATAAGGACCTCCTGTAAAACACCGATATGTCAGTTCCAAGCTTTTCATAACCTAAAGAAAGACACTCATGAAAGATTCATTCCAATTAATTCAGATGGCAGAGTTATTACGATGCCACCTTATTGTAGCAAATATCACTCTCATTTTCAGACTTCTTGAGAGTGTTATTAAGACAGTCCAATCTTCGCGCAGTTTCATAAAGATTGGACAAAGAATGAGGAAGACACAGTAGAATAGAATAAACAAACCTTGAAGTCGTCCTAGCAAAGCACCACTGAAAAGCCCTCCAATAGCTGAGTTCATCATATCATCGTCTTCTGATCTTCGAGTTATTTTCACAAACTCACGAACTCCTAACAAAAACCAAAAGATTACACTGGCATCAAACAATGTTCACAGTAACTATGACAGTCCACTTCTTAAGATAAGATGGAAACAAACACTCGGATTCAATCTTGAGGACACAAATGGAGAAAGGGAACAGACACATTTTAAAGAGATTGTTGTTGTGCAAAGAAGACAAATTAGGTACCGCAATAGCAAGCAGCAACGACGGCCAAATTAGTAGCGTAAATAGCGGGAATATTGGGATTAGCTTTCCTGTGTTTCGAGACTAAACCAGCTCCTCCCCCAACAACTCCTGCACAGAAAAATATTCTCAGACAACACGATGCAAACATGTTCTATTACTATGATCCCCAATAAGTCCTAAATATGAACATCCTCTCAGATGAGACACTGCTACATTTATTTACATGTTCTATTACTTTTGCTATGATCCACAATAACTAAGTTACAGAATAATAATCAAAGCCACAACCAAAACCAAAGGCTCTTGTCTTCATAAGAAAGCATAAAACTGGTGAATCCTCCATTACACCACAAGTTTGTGCAAAATCTCAGACGAAATTACGAAATCTAATGGATTGAGCTGATAAAACCCATAAATCGAACTTCTACTAACTGATACAAGAACGAGAATCTGCTAAGTTCTACTTATGGAAGCTCGATTGACTAGAAAGATCAACAACTTTTGCTATTTCCGAGGAATTTGTGCAACCAAAATCTCAAATGCTTCAAGAGGGGATACTCAGAAACGACAGTATAGGATCATATCTTTGCGTTTCCCTTTGACAAAGAGATGAACCTAAAAGAAAGAAGAAGCAGTGAGAGCAATCGCGCGAAACCTGCGAGAAGGGTAGTGATCAACACACGCTTCGTCGGTGTAGTTGGCTGCACAATCGGCGTCGGAGGAGACAACGGCTGATTTGTTCGTTCTGCGAATTTCCGATCACCGGACGCCATTTTTGACGCTACGGCGGATCTCGGGAGACTTTTTTCCTCTCGAAACACAGTCTAATTATGATTCGGGTTGATCCAAACCCGAAACAAAACCCTAACCCGAATTATAACCCGACCCGATAACAACTCTTACTTGATTTAGAGATGATCCTGCAAGATGCTTTCAGTTTCACATTGTTCCCAAAATATTTCACAAAAGTAGAAATTGACCCTTCTTTCAAAACATTTTTCATGGATTTAAACAAGTTCCTCAATGTTATTATTCCTGTTTCTCAAAATGTGCAAACCCCCAAAATTTGACTTGAATACTATAAGCATTTTATAAAATAATGAAAAAAATTATAGAAATTAAAATATAGTTTTTAATCAACATCATCATCAACAACGTTGCTGAACAAGTCCTAAAGAAAAATGATGAAAGAGTCCAATGCTGCTGGAGTGTTTTCAGGTTTTGGATAAACTCTTACAAGTCCAAATCATGTTTTGATAGAATATATCTGAAACATAAGCTTATCTATGGATTCCAAATGAATGAGAATATTTCTGTTAAAACGAACATTTCTGAGTTCTTTGAGATTGTGATAAGGTGCTTGCGAGTGTATGTGAGGAGATCGATCTTTTTGCAAAGAAACAAGAAGAAGAGCTGCAAAATGAAGAAGTAGTAACAGATGTTGAGTTGGGACTTTCCCTTTTCAATGAACATGGCTTCCTTCTTCACTGTGTTTTCAGTCTTGCATGTTCTTATTGGATCATTGTTATTTTTCTGACACGTTATGTTATCTGTTTTCTATCTTTTATTTAGGCTTATCTTGTCTTGGGGATCAAAATTATGAATGCTAATGCTTGCTTGCTATTACATGGCTTCATCAGCTGAGTCTTATCAATTTTTTGGTGGACAAATGAGAAAATTGGAACAAGAGTCTTTTTGCTGATGCATCCACACTAATCAGTATATGTAGTACTGTCTCATTGAGACCATGAGGTATTCGAATATTGCTTCAGTTTTACTTACTCTCTCTAACCATTTTGCTTATACCAAATTTGTGATCCCCAGTGAATAATTGGAGAGAGAGAGATAAAAAGGTATGGTGGAGACAAGTCCTCTTAAGATACCTCTCGACCTAGTGAAAAGTAAGTTTTTAAGGACAAAGAGATTGATAAAGAACCATAATGGGACCATTTAGAAGAAGTAGAAAAGAAAAAGTGAAGAGACAAAAGAGCTAATTATGAGATGCACTTGAGTACCCATGATGTTTTTCACATATGCAACCACTAAGAGTCTAGTCTCTTTGGTTAGTTATTACTCTGAGCTAACTATCTCCGTGATTGAAGGTGTCTTATGATAAGATTATTGATGTTGTTGTAGTACACTCATAACATAAAGTTAGGACACTTGAACAAATATTGTAAACTCTAGATTAGATTCTCAGCTAGGTTTTTCAGGAGATGAACATGGTTAAAGCTTTGATGATCTATGTTGTTTACAACTATCACAATTCACAAAATGATCTATGTTGTTTATGCGTTTTTTTTCTTTTATCAAGGTCAGGAACATGTAGACTGAGCAAAAGAAAAAGAGTAATGGTGGTGGTTATTGAATTGGCCCAACGGGTGAAAAGAAAGGTAACTTTCAAAAGTTGCTTTCTTTTTCTTTTCTATGTCTCTCTCTCTCTCTATCTCATCTCTTTCTTATATTCACACCACTCTTGCCTTCTAAATCCTCACTTTTATCTTCATGCTGTGACAGAGCAAAGTAAAAGAAAGAAAAAAAAACTTGGCTAGTCTTCTTTGACGCCATTGACATATCACCAAGGTTTTGTTTTCTGCAAGCATGTCTGAATTATCATCTCAAGAAGAGAATCAAAACAAGAAGAAGATCGGTTTCTCTTCTCTTCTTCTGATTGACTTTCCTATCTTTTGTTCGTTTATCCTCTCTCACCCTTTCTATTTTTCTTACATACTCTTCTTCTCACCTTACATCTTCAAGATTCTATCTTTTCTCTCACCACTCTTTGTCACCACCACACTCTTGCTTCTCGCTTTACTCAGTACTCTCCATCTTCAAGGCACTTGTTTTGACTCTGAACCACTCGAAATCCAACCAAGCTTCCTCTTTTCCTTTTGTAGTAATCTCGGCAGTATCTTGGAACCCAAATTTGATGCCAACAATGAGGATTTTAAGTCCTTGGAGGAATTGGAAGCGTATAAGATGGTCGTCGAGGCTTGTTCAATGGAAAGTGCATTAGAGAATGAGAGTATGGAGGTAACTTTTGTTGACAAATTCTGTAGTCATGAGATCAGCACCGTGTCCAAAGCTTTGACCGATGAGACCTGCGTGGAACCGGTTGAGATTCGACCGTTGAAGTTTGAGGATCCGATGGATTTGGAAAAAGAAGAAGAAACAGAGAAATGTGAAAAGAGAGAAGAAGAAGAACAGAAAGTCAAGCCAAAAAGTGACGTTGTCCTCGATAGTGGAGAAGGGCAGTGTTGGAAACAACCGACAAAAGAAGAATCCAAGGCTCATAAAGTAGATCCTGTCGGAGATTGTAATGATGAAAACTATGATCTCCCAAGACTGAGCGACTTTCTCGGAGAAGAGAAGAAAAATGAAGTGACTGATCAGAAAGAAGAAGATGTTTCTCTTAGGAGCTTTGGATCAATGAGGAAAGAGAAAGAATGGAGGAGAACATTGGCTTGTAAGCTGTTCGAGGAACGACACAATGCTGACGTAGGACAAGGGATGGATCAGCTTTGGGAGACTTACGAGACCGAAACAGAGAAGAAACAAACCGAAGAAGAGAACAAGAAGAAGGAGAAGAAGACCAAGAAGTCGATGATGAAGAAGACGAAGAGCATAGAGAAGAAGGAAGTAGTAGTGGAAGAGGAAGAAGATGAAGATGGGATTGATCAGCAGCAATTGTGTTGCTTACAGGCATTGAAGTTCTCAACAGGAAAGATGCATTTGGGAATTGCGAGGCCTAACCTTGTGAAGCTATCTAAGGCTTTCAAAGGCTTTGGACGGTTTTACAATGCCAACAAACATCCCAAGAAAGCATGAAGGAAGAAGAATAAACTATGTATTAATGTCGATCTTTATATATAAGTAACTAGAGATAGTTATGCTTTTGTAGTTTCCATAGTTTTGGGCAAGCTTGTAATCTGTATGCATAAGTTTCTTCATCTCTTTACTGGATCTTACACATTATTTTATTGTTAAACAGATAAAAGACTCATACGATGGAAGGATCATGGATCCATTGTTAACTCAAATCTTCGTTTATTTATAATTTACATTTCTACACAAGTATTGTAAGAGAGATTGAAACGAAAAGAGATGAGATATATTTGTAGTTTACATTTTGGTCTTATCTCTCTCTACAGCATCACTCGTATATTTAACATTGTTAATCCTGCCTCCACTAGTCGGCGTACACTTACTAAACCCACCTCTACGTATACTATGGCTCGTGAGTATACCTTATGAAATTCTCAAATCACTTTTTCATTCTTTTTCTTATTGTTAATCACAGCGTGGCTTATAAGTTAGGGCTTTGGTTTCTTGTAACAAGTCGCTATAGAGATTGTAGTTTGGCTCACACTTTGGCAGGGATCGGAAGAAAGAATAGTGTGAGACGACGGTATAAGCTAATGTGGTTTTACGAGTGTTATGATAACAAAGAGGAGAAAATACAAACAATGTGCAAGCTTTTGCTCTTGACTCTAATACTTGGATAAGATTAGTAGACCCTCCTATGGCCATCCTCGAATACACTTGGATGGAATGATGTATTGCTTCATTGAAAACGAGAACAACGTTAACATTGAACATGATGCTAAGGTTCTAGCTTTTGATCTTCATACAATGAAGCTTCAAAGCTTTTTGATTACTCCGGATATCGGGTGTAGATACTGTGGTAGGTTAAGCATGCGTGTTCTTAACCATCGCCTATGCGTTTTCAAGAGTTTTGCTTATAAGAACGACCCTTTTTTCAAAATATGGGGTCTAGACATAAACAATAGATCATGGGAGATGATGTATTCCATAGATTTGTCTAGTTTACCACCAGAATTGGAAAATTGGAGCATCATTCCGATGGCGACAATCGACGATTATGTCATCATTTTAAATTACTTGCGTGGCATTTCGGTATTCTACGGTTTCAAGTAGGGGTGTTCCGTTCGAACTTTGGTTCGTTTTTTTGGTTTATTGGTTTATAAAACTTAACTACTATATTAAAACTATATATATGGTTTTTTATGTGTTGGAAGAAATATAAAATTATTGTACAATCTCTCCTTATAGAAATTTCTACTAAGAAAATGAGATTTAGATTTTACTAGATTAAATGCAGCAGATGCGAGTGAATGTTACCGGAAAAAGCTATCAATCGATTTTTTTGAGTATCGCTATAAAATTCTATTTTGTTTAAAGTTTTTTTGTCTATAATAACCGTCTTGTAAAACGATTTAGAAAACCATGAAAGTAGAGAAAAACATACGTGACTAATACACGACGATTGTTGACACGTCATTCATACCAGTTTGTCTGTTAGAATGTTGTTTGTCCTTGATATGAGTGTTAGAGCGAAAGTGGTGAAATATTCCTTACATCGTTGAAGACTCTTCTAGATGAGACGCAAAGACAGAACATTGCAGTGGATCCGACACTATCTTCACCAATTCCAAGCAATTTATTGTGAAAGTGTTGCAAAAGTAACCACATTTTGATCTGTTACATGCATGTATTCTATGTCGCTAGGTATTTGACCAAATAGGATCGTCGGGGTAGCACCACTAGATCTTCAACAAGGTGGAAATGTTTTCTAAAAAATGGAGTTGATTGGATTTGCACAGCCCATATGAACGCCTCCATTTCTACGTGTAGCGGTGATTGACTGTTATGAATATTCCTTGTTCCCATACATCCGGATGTATTTTATGTGTGGTATCCCATCCTTGTTTTGAGAAAACATCTGTTTTTTTTCATGCATAATCTGTAAAACACCAAAGACTCGTTTGAGTCAGTTAAAAATTTTTTTCGCTTTCGGTAGATAACGTTGCTGAGCGACACCCTCCAGCTCTTGCATATGTGTCTCCTTCCATAATAACGTATATGTTCTTTCAAGTTTTAATATTTTTCAAGGATCCCATATTATATTATTAAAAATTTTGTCATTTCGGTTTTTCCATATATATATATGATAATTGTTTGTTTTTATTATCCAGGAGTTTGTTGTTCTTTGATGTATTAAATACAAGTTATCAGGAACAAAAAGTTGCATAAATACAATAAGTTTATTTTTTCTGTTAATCAAATTTCAGATCTGGTAGAAGAACACTAATTGGCAATTTAATAAAAAGTTTCTATCAAAACTCATTTGATTTGACCGTCATGCTTAATTAAAGATTAATAAAATGTTGAAAAAAATGGTTACCGACATTTTGTTTTTCCTTAAAACAAATCATTTGAGAATTTTGGCCGCGTACACGATAGAGCGAGAGAGACTCCATTAATAGCTATAATTGAATGAAACTCTAAAGTGTAAGCGCTCGCGCAAAATGGCTAATCACCACCGACTTTTACGCGGCGGCGGATCTCCGGCGATTAGCCGCTTCGGTGTCAGAATCAGACTCACAGCTTTCGCTGCCACTATTGCACTTTCCCTCTTCACTCTCTCGTTTCTCTTCGCTTCCGAGTCTAATGATTCACCTGATCTCCTTCTTCCCGTAAGTTCTCGATCCCTGAATCTCATCAGATCTCTTTAGAACAAACCTATTTTTATATCCGATTTGTGATTTTGAGTTGTAGCAGTTCTTCTGCTGTTCCAGTGGAATCGTTAAAACTTTAGATTTGTGTTTAATTTCCGAATTTTCTCTTCTTTTTTTGTGGGATTTTAGGGTGTTGGGTACTCAAATGGAGTCGGATCCATCAGAAGATCCATGTTGGATATCAAACCGGATCCGCTCAAGCCACGGTTGATTCAGATCCGGAAACAAGCTGATGACCACCGGTCTTTGGCACTGGCCTATGCCTCTTACGCGAGGAAGCTTAAGCTCGAGAATTCGAAACTCGTGAGGATCTTCGCGGATCTTTCAAGGAACTACACAGATCTGATCAACAAACCGTTGTACCGAGCTCTGTATGATTCTGATGGATCTTCGATTGAAGAGTCTACGCTTAGGCAGTTTGAGAAAGAAGTTAAAGAACGGATCAAAATGACTCGGCAAGTGATTGCTGAAGCCAAAGAGTCGTTTGATAATCAGCTGAAGATACAGAAGCTGAAAGATACTATTTTCGCGGTCAACGAACAGTTAACCAATGCTAAGAAGCAAGGCGCTTTCTCGAGCTTGATCGCTGCGAAGTCGATTCCGAAGGGGCTGCATTGTCTTGCGATGAGGCTTATGGAAGAGAGGATCGCTCACCCTGAGAAGTATACAGATGAAGGGAAAGCTAGACCACCGGAGCTCGAGGATCCGAATCTTTACCATTACGCTATATTTTCGGATAATGTAATTGCAGCATCGGTGGTGGTGAACTCTGCGGTGAAGAATGCTAAGGAGCCGTGGAAACATGTTTTTCACGTCGTGACTGATAAGATGAATCTCGGGGCAATGCAGGTTATGTTTAAGCTGAAAGAGTATAACGGAGCTCATGTAGAAGTGAAAGCTGTTGAGGACTATACGTTTTTGAACTCTTCGTATGTGCCCGTGTTGAAGCAACTGGAATCTGCAAATCTTCAGAAGTTCTATTTCGAGAATAAGCTCGAGAATGCAACGAAAGATACCACGAATATGAAGTTTAGGAATCCCAAGTATTTGTCAATATTGAATCACTTGAGGTTCTATTTGCCCGAGATGTACCCAAAGCTACACAGGATACTCTTCTTGGATGACGATGTGGTTGTGCAGAAGGATTTAACGGGGCTTTGGGAGATCGACATGGACGGGAAAGTGAATGGAGCCGTAGAGACTTGCTTCGGGTCGTTCCATCGGTATGCTCAATACATGAACTTCTCGCATCCTTTGATCAAAGAGAAGTTCAATCCCAAAGCATGCGCGTGGGCTTATGGAATGAACTTCTTTGATCTTGATGCTTGGAGAAGAGAGAAGTGCACAGAAGAATATCACTACTGGCAAAATCTGGTAACTTATCTGATACTTTTTCGCCATTTCGCAAATGTGTTTGTTTGCGTGATACTGTGATCTTTATTCATCTATTGAGACAAATTTGCTATTGTGTTTTGACTTGTTGTTTTGTTTATTTAAATTTGCAGAATGAGAACAGGACTCTATGGAAACTGGGGACGTTACCACCAGGACTGATCACGTTTTACTCGACCACAAAGCCTCTGGACAAATCATGGCATGTGCTTGGGCTGGGTTACAATCCAAGCATTAGTATAAATGAGATCCGCAACGCGGCGGTGGTACACTTCAACGGTAACATGAAGCCGTGGCTGGACATAGCTATGAACCAGTTTCGACCGCTTTGGACAAAGCATGTGGACTACGATCTGGAGTTTGTTCAGGCTTGCAATTTCGGCCTCTGAATTTTTCTTTATCATCAAAATCTGAAAGCATAAGTTGTTACTTCAGCTGTATTAAGCTTTAACCTTAGTTTTTTGTGTGTTTATTTATATATTTTTGGGGGAATTAGAAATAGTGTATTCTGTTTATAGCTGTCGTAATACTATATGGCATCCTATTATCAAAGCTTAAATATATTATGGTTAACTTCGTTATCGAATTTTAACTTCCTGGGTTAAGTTCAACTAGTTTAATCATTTCCGGTTTGACAGTTCAGACCAACCGGTCCAGTCCAATTTTCAAAAATAGACGAGCAAGAACTGACGGAACTTTCCCTCTGGCTCTTAAATTTGTAACTCCAATTAACAAAATGGGCGAGACAGGGAAAAGAGAATAATAGTTGTTTTTTTTAGTCACAGCTCTAAGCCTAAACTCTCTAAAACAATTCGAGCCTTTTTTGTTGCTGCTAGAAACGCACATTTACGCAGTGACAGAGACGCTCGGAGCATCCACGGGTTTAGTAGCTCCGTTAGCATCAATTCCGCCACCACGTCTTATGCGTCCATGATTACCATTAACCCTCGAGAACCCACCACCGTCACCGTTTACTCGGTTAGCGTATCCTCCTCTATTGTTTCCCCTGTTGTTACCATATCCGTTGAAGTCGTTCCGACCATAGCCTCCTCTTCCACCTCCAAAGCTCCCACGACCCCTTCCACCTTCGTTTCTGTAGCCTGTGCTTACATTAAACGCTGAACGTCCTCTGTAATTCCCTGTTTCAGCAACGAATGATAAATAAATATGTTAGGTTCATGAGAGTTTCATTCCTGTAAGTGTTGAACGGCAGACAAGCTTGCCTCTTGAGGTAGATCGTTTTTCCTCGACAACTACTTTCTGCCCATTGAGTATGATAGGTGATGCCTAAAACGCCCCAAAAATATACATGTCAGTAACAGGTAATTAGTCTCAAATGGACAGTTCATCAGTAGTAACACCATTTGTTATTACCTCGATAGCGCTTTGCATGGAACTTGCGTATTCAAACTCAACAAAACCAAAACAGAATCCCTGTAAAGCACAATACTCAAAAGAATGACTACTGTGCAGATCATTAATTGATATAATCGTTACGCAATAATTAAAATGGGACTTTTCTTACCTTCTGGCTTCTGACTTGAATTCCGTTGGTCCTAATAAGTCCAAATTTCTGGAACTCATTCTCGAGCAAGGCTGGTGTGGCATCAAGCGGCAAGCCCTTGAGATAGATGGATGGACCTAGAACTGTTACGGAATCAACAAATGAAAAAGATTGCAGCTGAGCATGCTTACTATTAGGAAACAAAGAACAATGTGACCCCACAAAAAAAAGCATTTACCTCTTTCATTATCTTGATCATTCCCATTTACAGCTACATTGACTCCTGGATCTGACTTCTCAGACAGTGGTGTTGGTAGAGGGACATGAGTGGCTTGCTCTTCTTGTCTTTTTGATTCCACCACCTTTGTTGGGGTTCTCGAAGCAGACATTGGCGCAGCATTCTCTTTCATAACCCTCACCTACATATCAAGAGTACGTACCAATGGCGTCAAATCTTGAGGGCAGAGAAACCAAAAATCTCACAGTGGCTTGATAAAGTGGAGAAGACATTACACAGCCCAAATGTATGTTACTTACAATGGATGCATAAGATCGCTTTGGAAGTTCACCACTTCTCGAATCAGAATCTCCAACGTTCTGCACATCAATTGGAGCTTCATGAACTATTTCAGGCGCCACAGCTTCTTTTATAGCTGATTCTTTTTCATCTTCAGAGGGAATGAACACTTCAGGCCCATTAATGCTCTTTGACAACACATCGGACTGCTCAATAGCATGATTCTCTTGGACATATTTCTCCTGAACAAAGTCATCGGGAATTTCTTGGGCAGCAGCTGGATCCAAGGCACAAAAATATTCACAACGCTTATGAAACCCAAGGACTTACGAAGTATTTGTTTGAAGGTGGCAGATACAAAAGCTAGGTTCGACTTACTCTGGTGAATGTTAACAGGAACTTGGATGTTGTTCGCCGGAATCTGATTTCCATGCACAATTGCGGCTTCGTCAATGTAACGGAACATATCATTCAAGACAAAGTATCCTGTCTCCTGTGGAGCAAGGAAGAAGGTCTGAGTAAACGTCCTCCTCACACCATCTTTTCCCGTCAAATACCCAGTCACCAGTACGAGAACGCCACCGCCATAAGATTCTTGTGTGTCCACAGTTGCTATCTCCGCACTGATTACACCATAACCAAGTGCCAGTATCTTCTTGTCAATAGCCTGCTCAAAATATACATACACAGTCGTATTCAGCGAAAATACAAACATATTCGGTGTTCATTAAAAACCCATTATGAGGATGCAAAGAAAAGAGCAGGTTGAAGCAAAAGTAAGTTAGTAGACTCACTTGCAAGGTAGAAGTGATGCTCATTATGCCATTCTCTTCAGGCCGACCTAACTTGCTAATCTCTTGGTAAAATCTATGAACATGCTCAGGAGATTGATGCAGTATGTGATAATACTGATGCACAAATGCATTCCCAACCTATAAACACGCAAGAAAATCACAATGTACATTTTTAGGAAACTGAAACTTTCATAAAAACAACAAAATTGCATCTCCTAAAAAAATGGATCATACAATATCTGGAGTACAAGCTGCTGTTTGAACTTGCTGTGCCCCTAACATCGCCATAGCCAAATTCTCTCCTGAAAAAAAACTCCATCGTCAATAATTGGATTAGATCTCGTGATAAGTAATTTAACTTTTTAACCCATTTTTCAGCTAATTGGAGATACGACATAGAGAGAGAGATCTGATCTAGATATGAAAAATCAATTGAAAATCCAATACAACAAGCTAATTGCATCCTTGGGATCAATTCGCCACTCATTACAACGAAAAAATTGGCTAAAAATAAAAACGAAACGCGACGAAGATTTCCGAAGAAACAAAGGAAAGTAGCACAAATCCGAGTTACAGAGAACTGATCTAAGCGCTAGAACAGTTCTATAATTCAATCGATCAAGTAAAATACGAAAACGACGAGAGTGTATAAGTATGCCATTGCTCGAATAGGTTTCCGAGAAGGAAAATTGATGGTAGAGACAAAATAGAGGTTACCTTAGATTCTTCCTGAAGAAAAACGATGATTAACCGGAAAATCGAGAGACGATCCTTTTGCTATCTCTCTCTCTCACCCAGAAACCTCGCTAAGCTACTGCGCTGCTTAGGGTTTTACAGCTGAATCTCGAAGACAAGCGAGAGAGAGAGCGACGTGAGAGCGAAATAAAAAAGAAGAAGCAAAAAGTGTCTTTTGTGTAGAATGTATAATTGTACGTCTGAGATGTTGATTTTACCGGTTTATTATTTTTTTTTCGCATGACTAATAATTTTATTTTCGTCAGTTTTCGACGTTTACATAATTCTACGTAGAAAAAAATCACCAGTATTAAATTTACGGGTGGCAAATATACGCAACCAAATAAATCAAACCAAAATAGTTAAACCGAAAATTGTTTACAAACCATTTGATACCATTATTTCAGTTTTTAAATTACAACAGACCAAAACGTATTTTAGCATAACCGAACCAACCTGTACCGTATGAACCAAATTTTTTTATTTTATATATACATATAATTATTTAAAAAATTATAATATCAAATAAGTCAATATTTGTTTTCAAGTTTTTTTTCTTAACAAACCGGATCAAAAACCAAACCGGATTTGCATCTAACCAAGCCGAATTACCAATAATTTTAAATAGATTCAATATTTTTATAGATCTGAGAAGTAACCAAACTAAAACCAACCATAAACCGGATCGCATCATTTTCATTATTATTGGTTTTTTTGTAAACCATAACATTTGGTTTTTTCACAGATACTTAAAAATCGAATATTCGAGATTTTTGGATCTGAATTCAGATATTCGATTTTTGGTTCTTGATTCGCATAGCGAAACCATGTATCCAACGGATCTGAATCCTGATATTTAAAAAATTCCGGATAACCGATATATGTTCACCCTTAAGATCATTCTTTTAATTTTGAGGAATTTTGATCATTTTTATTGTGAAAGATACCTTTAATCAATTTTTTTTTGCCGGAGACGTGGTTGTTCGATCTGAACAACTCTTCCACTCTTCCCAATATGAATAGTTCAGATAGTTATGAGAAAAAAAAACCATTTTTGGCTATTTTTCGATACTCCTTAAACTTCTCTAAACATTCTTAAACCAAACAAAAAAAACAGGAAAAGGAAGGAAGAAACATGTCTAGATTATTTTGAGGATCTACTACTTTGGTTAAGGTAGTTTAGGTTGACAAAAAAAACTAATAAACAAAATGTATCGGTTCATCTATACCGATCTAAACCGGCATCTTCAGTACGAGCTGACCCTCCATAACACTGAAACAAATAATAAAACACATCAACAACATTGCCAAGTCCCCAAATCGTTACAACAAAATTTAGTCACTTGTGCAGATCAACTTCACAAATTTTAGTTACTTATGCATCAAGTTCGCAAAATTTGCTTAAATTGGCTTGCCTTTTGACATAGTAGTAGCAGAAGTCGGCAAGTATGAAGGTTTGAACTATCTCAGCTAATAGAGCCACAGGGAACCAAAAGTAACCAGCACCAATCAGCCATAGGTAATGTCCACGAGTCTCAAAGACCTACACTTTCAAACCATTACTCTCCTGAACTTCGTAATCAAAGAAGTGTAATGACTATGGAAGAATCAAAGAACTTTACTTGGATAAGCCAATGAGCACATGCTAAGAATCTTGCTATCCCCAACGCAAAAACGTAATGAGCTGTGAAAGGCTCTATGATCTGAAATGATTGTTCGAGAAAATGTTAAACTTGTTATTCTACATAATTGGGTTTTTTAGCCACTTTAAACGTGTCTATGTCGGCCAACATAGAAGTGTAATGGATAAGACTAGGATCCATGGTATTGTCCAACATAACAGATGCTATTGCCAAACATAATACATAGATATGTCAAAAGCAGCTTACTTGAGCATTCTGCATTAATCGAAGCTGAGGCAGAACAGAGACAGATTCTGAGTAAACGCAAAACGCCCACATGATACGGTGGATGTAATTATAACTCGTTCTCGGGTGGATAATCAAAGCAAGGATAGCAGATGGAACAAGCTGGTGGAGAAAAACATTGTTACTTAATCATCTTGAGAGAAGAAAGAAAGAAAGAAACAAACAAATCATGCACATTGTTTAAAATCAAAACCATATTATACCACATAGTAATTGTGACAAGTGTCCAGAGTCTTTATATAAGAAGCTTTCAGCTTGAACCGAATCATATATATGACCCATAGAGTCGAAACCAAAGTGGCGAAATCGAGAACTGTATGGATATCACCTTCCATGTTTATGCTGCAGATCAGCCTCACAGCAAGAAATATTGCTGTCACTTCTTGAGACTTTAAAGAAAGACCTAAGGCATTGTTATTACACCATTTTAACATTTTCCATTAGCAAAACCAGAAATCAAGAGCTAAATTATAAGATTCCACAATATGAAAACATGAATCTTCACTTCTGTTTTAACATTTCAGATTGTTAAGAACAAAGGTAGAGTTTTAAGATTATTACCGGAGCAAGTCTTTTGTCTGGTGAGTTTATAGATGAGGATTATGATTCCGGCGGCATGGATAAGCTCGGAGGCAACGAAAAAGTGATTGTGATTCTTAACCGTGAATTTAAGAAAGACGACGAGGATCAGAGAGAGGATGATCCCTAAAGCTATCTTAACCTTGTTTGATTGTTGTCTCAGCCACCCGAAAGCCACGTTCACGGCGGAGACGCCTCTTCTCTTCCCCATTTTCGGTTTGATCTGATTATCAAATCTCTATTTCTCTTTCTCTTTCTCTGTGTGTGTGTTTCAGAGCTTTTATGCGACGTTCCTGAAATTGAAGGATACGTTTTGTTGAGTGAGCGGAGACACGACGAGGGCATGCGGATGGTGACGTGGCGGTTAATTTTTTTTGTGATCTGATTAACAAATAGGATTAAGACACGTGTAACCAATGTTTTTGTTTTTTTGAAAATCTGGAGTGGGGGTTTAAAGGCCTTTTATTAGGAAATAAAGTTATGTCTTTGACTATTTTATTGGCCGTTTTGTAAGATTATATTGGAATCATAATTTGATGGACAAAATCCGAATCTTGGACCAGATAATAGGTTTAGATTTTTTTCTTTAATTAAAAAAAAATTGGATACTCTGATCGAATTACATAAATGAATATTAAGAGGTTGAATACATCTTCTGTCTTTTTTTTATTTTTTATTAGGAAATGAAGTTATGTCTTTGACAATTTTGATTCATTGTGGTTTTTCGGTTGATTGTTTTTTTTCTTTTTAATTGACTGTTAATCAGAATCGTTTAGGACATCGAATTTATGCTAAAATCTAATCCAATTTTTTATTACACACATAGATGGGAAGAGATTCAAGAGATATGATGATGCTTTAGTCGTAAATCTTTGACATATCAATTATACAAGATTAGAACACAATTTAATATTATAGATGGTCATAAATCATACTAGACCCCATTATATATACGCGTGTTTGTCAAATTGTCATATATACCAAATGATTATTCAACTTAGTTATTACTGCACATGATTTTAAACCCCCCTGATTATCGTGAGTACGGAGGATCGATCCTATGAATACTTTTAAAAGACATACAACGTGATAGGAACATGCATATGTATAACATCAATTGTGATGTTGCATGTACATAAAAGATGTCATTATACATCATGTTGAATAAAGATCAAGCGAAGACAGACGTTACGTCGTGTGGTGGCATCGTTGATGTTTGGAACAGCCCCGGCTATAGGCATTAGCCTGTTCGCGTGTTTTACCTGGAGGATGACTTCCTGGTGGAGGATTAGGACGCAAGCATGGGTTCAGAAAGTGTGGCTTTAAGTGTTTCTTGGGTTCTTGAGCCTCGACTCGATCTTCAATCAATATGCTGCATATCACCAACAAGATTATCGTACATGTGTTCATTCTTTTTTACTTTTTAGTTTTTTTTCGAATATTGATTCTCTGTATTATATATGCTCTCTTGTTGCTTTTGTTTAAGGTAAGAAAATGAAACATGTATTGTATACTCAGCGGCCGATGTAAGGCGTAGAGATTCTGGATCCACCCGCTGTACACTTATATAGCTTAAAGAAAATGTTAGTTTTAGCTAAATCCATATTTGAAAATCAAATCTGAAGTTAAGGATGTAAAACATGATTTTTGGCAATGCTTTCGGGGTTTCATTGTTTTAAAGAAAAATGGATGTAAACCGATTAATCAATCTAAATACACTTAATTCTAAAACTTTGTACCATAAATTACTTCTCGATAAATCGTTCATTTTTAAGTTACTTTAGTCTAAATACATTTAATTCTAAAAATTTTTATAGACAAGTGATGAAAACATAAATACAATTTGGTGATATAGATAGCTAAATCATTTCTTTTAAGTTTTAACCTCTCCTCATTCACCATTTATTTTTTCCTAGGAAGCAAGATATAACAAGAATTCAAGTATATCAAAAGCTTATATATATGTTCTAAAAATATGTAATAAAGCCAACATTTTCAAAAACTAATATTTATCTATATGTGTAAACCAGGTTTTTGGATTCCTGGTGACATATTTTGCTTTGTAAAAAATAAAATATTGCAATCTAACGGTTGAGATAATCTCTTCTATTAATCTGAGGGTTATGATTTCTTCTCATTTATTTTACTAAATCAAACAATTCTTTGTCAACTTAGCTTTGTAGTTTGTACGCATCTATTTCTTTAGCATCAAGTCTTTTGATGGAGACTATATTGCTTTCCCTCATTTCTTGGCAGTACATAAAACTATGCTTTGAAGACTATATTTGCCCTTATTTTTCTCATTCTAGGTGACTTAAATTTGTAATCTACTGCAAAAGGATCCTTATTGAATGAGCTAAAAGAATGTCATGAGCCGAAAACTATGAGAGTTTGGCTAAATGGAAGGTCCATAGCATACCGAGCTCACTGAAAAAGGATCCATATATCGATAAGAGTCACCTGCTAAACTAGGGTTTACATGTACTGATGCAAGGGAGGGAGCTTTGCCCGAGGAACAATACTTTTTAGGATTTATGAATATTTTTTATATCCGTTTTCTAAATTCATCGGATTTTAGAACTTATATATAAAAATATTATAAGGATTTGTAACTGATTCATTCACACAATTACTAATAAACCATAGAAAAAATAGTATTCGTCTAAATTCGTTTTGTTCTCTAAATTTGGTGATCTTCTTCTTACTACATCTCTCTTCTACCATATATGTTGCATGGATGTTTCTAGTGGAAGAGTTGAAGGCAATGACATAGCCAGGATGGTAGTGGCTACTGAGATGTCAAGGTAATCATCAATAAGAGAATCCTCATTTGTTTGTGGACAAATCAATGGGAACGAAAGATAAACACCACGTGAGGTTTTAGCCGTAATTGAATCAAAGGCAGCATCATAATTAAACATAAGGCATCCAACATATATATATATATATATGAAAGGGGTGGATTTAGGCCTCAATTTTATTGGCTTATTTTAAAAATTTTATATATAAATTATTTTAAATTGTTTTACAGTACATAACGATGTTTTGTTTTTAATTTTTTTATACTTTGTTTTTGTGAAGGTAAAATAGCGTGTGATTATATCATATTTATGTTATTAAGTATAGACACACCAATTATTATTTTTTATAGTCTCAAATATTTTAGGACCGCCCTAAATATATCCAGTAAGTTTTAGGATTTGTTGATGGTTGATGTTGGTGGGAATTGGTGGGAAAGCAGACCATTAGTGTATCAATAATAGAGGTTATCCATTTATTAGTATCAGCTAGTGCAAGATGCACTATCATTTGGAAATATGTCATACATTTAATTCGATGAAAAAAATAGTTAGATTTTTCTATCCATGAGTGATTTCGTATTTTCAATTTTGATTTATTTCTTTTTATATAGATTATTCACTTTTGACTTTTTTTTGTTAATTTAATGATTTCAGATATGAAAGTGTAACTTCCGCATATACACGGAGCTTAATTTAGTTATACATATGAATTGAGTTCTAGGGCGAATGTCCATGAAAGATCTGAACAATAATACACACTCAGAATTTGGAAGAATGAATTTATAAAAATTAACAGAAAAATTCTCATATACAACATCATGTACTTATCCGAATACGTATATCAATTACGTATTTGGGTGTATATATGTATTAACATAAAAAAAATAGAAACGTCGGTCGTCGTCTCATATAGAAGAAGGGTCAATATAAAGTAACCTCATGTGAGTTTTACCAACGTTTGCACCGGTTAATTTTAGTGCAACCACGACTATATTTGTTAACAGGGACACGAGGTTTCTGCTGAGAACCAGGAGGAGGACATCCCGGCGGAGGATTAGGACGAAGACACCGGTCGAACAAGTGTGGACTTAAATACTTTCGGCCTTGTGCAGCCTCTGATTGGTCCACAACCACAGCGACACAAATCACCAAAACTAATATCACCGATGCCTTCATTTTTTGTTTTGTTTTTAGGAAATATAGTTGATCCTTCTTCTTGTTGCTTTTTCTTTTGTAAGTGAATTAGGTAAAAAGTGGATTTATCCTTTATATATAGAAAGATTGTAGAGTATGCTAATTCTAGCTAAGCCATATTTGGAAAAGTCACAATCTAAATTTGAGATGTTGAAAATAGAATTCTTTGTTTGGTTGGATTAGATGTAGGATTAGAACTAAAAATGATGAATATAAAACTCCTAAATTGTCTCCCGCCATCGGCTTGTTTTCAAATCTTCTTTTATGGGGTGCTAATCCTCTGATGTGCTCAGAGTTATTAACCTAAAATGTAAAGTCGATAAATCATAGTCCAATGAGACGAGATCTTCGTTTTTGAGTGTGTATTATTGTCCAGATCTTCATCTACTAAACCATGAATGATTTTCCCTTATGAATCACCAGTCCCAAAAATGTACTCATTACAAAAGAAATCATAGAAAACATATTATTAATGAAATAACAAAGACTAAAGTTCATAAACTTCTCTAGGGAGTACAATGAGACGAGATCTCTCCTGAAAGAAACAAAGTATTGAAACAGTGAAAAGAAGAACAATAAACCAAATTAATTTTTGGTGACTGTAACTTTGAAGGCCTTTTAGTTGGAGGCTTGTCAAGGCCTTCTCTCTCATGAATTTCATGACTTTAAATGTCTTTAACAGTAACTAGGATTATTTCTGCGCTACACGCTGGTGATGTAAATTTTTTTAATTTCTATATATCACATTGTGAAAAAAGTGTTTTCTGTACAGTTTCTTGTTAATTTTATTTTTGGCTTCTGCCTTTTGTTTTTTATTGTATTAACTGAATATAATAAATTTTAAATTGTCATGTTTATTTTTTGAAAGCTGTGGAAATTTTAAATTGTCATGTTTATTTTTGAAAGCTGTGGGTAAATATGATTTAATGGAGAATTTTAAACATAGAAATATTGTGATTTAATACTAAATTCGTTATTTTCTACCCTTTTAAATATTGTGTTTTTGTAGGCTTCATATTTTTCAGTTTTACATTTTTCAGTTTTAATATAAAAATATTAATATTATTTTGTGTAGTTTAATGAATTTTTTTTTTCAGTTTTGATGGGCCAACTTTTTTGCTGCATGACCCGATACATATTATTTTGTGTAGTTTAATGGATTTTTTTTCAGTTTTGTTGGGCCAACTTTTTTGTTGCATGGCCCGATACTTTGACCTGTTTTTTAAGTTACTGACATGTGGCAATTCAACAATCACTGAATTTTGCTGATGTGTCATTGCTCTGGAGCTTCAAGGAGCAACTTTTATTTAGTAGGAATTTAGGCTGGCTAGGACTTTTCCTAATGGATGAATCTGGAAAGTTTCATTTTTTTTCCGAAAGACTGATTGGTCGAATAACCATTTGTTTGGTCGAACAAGATGTTGATCGCATGCCTTCAAAGCTATATAGTGAATTGTTGATCGACTAGGTCGGTCAAACACTATTGATTTCGTGGTCAATTAAGAATCCTCCAGATTCATGGGTGCTATATGTTTGACTAGGTATTCGATCTGTAGCCGAACTACCAGCCAAAGATCTCCTCTGTCTTCAGCTTGGTCCATTTCGTCGCCAGATGAACCAGTCTTTAGTATCGTGGACATAATTTGATATCTAACTGTTTGATCGGCTTCAAACTACTTGACGATGAAAACTAACATACTCCTATATATTGTATTGAAATTGAAGTAAGATCTCACCGTAGAAACTCTTCTTTTTGCCGTAAAAATCTCACGATTCTCACCCATGAAGTTGTGAAGTTACTAGAATAATCGATTTTCGTCCATTTTTCGTTCAAAAAGCTCAACTAACTATATAACAACTGATAATTGACAAAATAATAAGTTTATTTATTTAAAAATAATATTAAAAATATTATAAAATGATAAAGTATGAGGTATATTATTTTGCACTCTGTTATCGCAAGTTCACGCCATAGTTTTTGGATCCTCCATATAGGTGATGTCGATGATAATTGGATTCGTCTTGGGTATGACATAATAGCGGTTGAGTACTTTAGGGTGTAAGTTTTGTCCTCTAGGGTGTAAGTTATGACATAAAATCGGACTTTTTTGGGTCGAGTTATATTCGGCTTTCAGAGTTCAGCTTTTTTGCTCACGCCTAAGCATTTTTCAGTGGACCACTGGCTCGTACAACAAAATCACTAAATGCAAATTGGAGTCAAACGCATAATTGATGAAGAGTCTATGGTATCTGCAACGAATTTGGCGCTGCAGTATCATAATGTTCCTCTCTCATACGTTTATCTTCCTTAGCAGTCGAAACTAGTCGTCTTTTAAGTTTCATATGTTGAAGGTAACTTATTGTTTACCGATTAAATTTCATACAAAGGTTTGAATATGTTTGATGTTTCTCCCTAACAAAACTCACAAAAGTTTACAAAAATAAATAAGACGAAGAAGCTATATTACATAAGTAAGTTTCAAAAATGTATAGAATATTTCTATTCATTCTTCATATAACTTTTGTTACACGCCATAATTAGCAATTGCATGCCAAATCATTGAAACTATAATCCAACAATTGAAACATCATTGTACGAAGGATACAATAATGAATAAAAGAATATTACATTACACCGTATATATACACAATCTCTGTGTTTATATATATAACATCAGAACTCTTTTATAAGGGTTTATTGGGATAATGTTATTGCAACACCACGTGAGGTTTTAGTCTGAACGGCAACGTTGATGTTTGGGACAACCTCGTTGATAGCCATTAACTGGTTCACGAGTTTTCTCCTGAGCATCAGGAGACTGACATTGAGGCGGTGGATTAGAGCCCAAGCAAGGGTTAAGCACCCCTGGATCTAAATACTTACGACCACCAGAAACATCTGCTCCATATCCTCTTATCACGACGCTACTAATCACCAATAAGCATATCATCAAAGTTTTCATGATTTTCTCCTTTTCTTCAAGATTTATCTTTGATCTCTAATTATGTTTGGTTTTTTTTTGTTTCGTTATATGTTTTACTTCCGGTTACAAGGGTTTATATAGATAGCTCATATCTATTTTCTTTTGACCACTTTAGATAAAATTATCCTTTTTAATATTCATGATTATCTCACCTCCTAAATCAAGCATATAGATCTATATTTTTATAGATATATTGTTACAGCAAAGATTACGTAAAAAAAAAAAACTAAAACCAAAAAAATCTATTTGTTAACATTAAGAAACAAATAAGGTAACCGTAAAATCAAAAAACCAAGAAAAATAAGTTAAATAGAAAATTTTAGATAGTTTCCTAAGTAAATAAAATATAATTTCTATCGAAAAATGAACATTAACTAATACTATCACATACTAGTTTCTTATATATATTTTACTATAGTGTTATTTATTCACATATATCTCTTTGGACTACATTTTGAAATAAATATGTGAATGTGGATTACAAATAAAGTTTTGTTTAGTTATAAAAGAGTCTGCCGTATATAAGGGAACTTTTTTAAAGCTACACCGAACGAAATGCATTTATACACTGTTGGTCTTTATTATCCTAATCCGGAAAACTTAAATTGAAAGATTTTAGGACTTTGAAGCAATATTTATTTGAATAAGTTTACCAGAGATAATTGAATTTTTATTGTTTTAGTTATATGTAGAAAATGTAAATAGTGATAATTATATTACATAAATATAACATTGATTAACTAATTATATGTAACATTGATTAAAGTTATATTGCTTATTCAGTAAACTGAAAACTAAACCCGTGTCAGAGACTCTTTCCGTGTAGTGGTCTTGCGGCATGACGAATCTTCCTATAAGGGAACACTAAACTGAAGTCCATGATAACAAGGCGTCATCTGATTGAAATATGACATGTTATAGTTTTTTCGGGTTTTTGATAGTCATAAAACTTTTTTACATAAAATATTTTTAGTGTTTTGAAATTTTTTTTGAGCTTTTCCAGATTTACGGACGTGTGAAACTTATTTGAAAACATTTAAACATTTTGGAGCCAACCAATAAATGTTTCTGAAAAGATCAATTCATTTTGCAAATTTAGACTTGATGTCGGTCGAAACTAGTCTGGAACACAATTTTTTAACACGCCTTTTTAAAATATCTGAAAAATTACAAATTGGTTCAGAAATTTTATTTATTTACAAAATAATCCTTCAGCGTTTTTTTATCTATCAATTAGTTTATTTGGTCATTGTTTAGACCTACACATTATTTTATCAAGATTTTAGAGAGAGATTTAGGGGAGATAATTCTGAACCATGTTCATCCCGAGAAAAGAATTCAGACACTTTTCAACTCTTTATTTATTTCTCTTATGCTTTCTATTTCAATTATGGTTTTTGTTTCATTAATCATGTTTGAGTAGACTTCTTGTTAGGTTTAGGGTTTTTCAAAGGTAGAAGATGAATTGTTAGATTTAATTCAAATTTGTCAGGGTCATCAATAGAGTTCTTCATCTAGATTGTGTTTAGTGCTAATTTTAGACTTGCGGCCGAAAATTTAGAACTTATGTTGATTGGTAGACACATAAGTGTGATTGATTGCATTAAATATCTTAGATGAACAAAATATCTATCTGCAAGAAATTTGATTTAGATATTTTGTGAACAATCGAACATGGACTTTAATGTTTGTCTTAATTGTTGAATTTGCAAATAAATTTGGGATTTTAGGTTTAAACATAGATAAATTTCGCAGCAAAAGTTGGTTAACTTTATAATGTGTTCCGAGTTACAAAACAGTTTTAAATTAAACCATTGATAATTTATTCATTCTACAAATTTGGATTTACTTGAGAATTTTCCTACGTCTAGTTTTTCCTCCCATTGAATTGATTACATCTTTTTGTTGGGTTACTTATTTTAATTACATTGATTTATGTTTATCTTAATTTAAAATTATGATCTATTGTGTGATCTTGAGTCTTTATGGATTCAACCCTTTTATACTACGATTGTATTTCCCTGAATTTGCAGAATAGCTCTATGGATTTAACTTTGAGCATATCAGGAGGATATGCAAAACAGTCGCCAATAGTTATTATGCTTGATAAAAAACGGATCAAACCAAACAATTATTTAAAAGCCTAAAATCAAACGACTTAGAAAAAAAAATTCAAAATTGAAGGCGTGAAAGATTCGGCTAATAGAATCATGCCATAAGGAACCTTATGCTTAACAAACTCGGCAAGAGTTTGGAATGAACTTGGGTGTAATTTATGCAAGAAATACTGTATATTTTTTCCGGAAAACGATCACATATGACATAATTTGATATCGGATGAGGGACCGTACCTTAAGTTGTAGATGATGGTTCTTGAGTGTGAGGCAAAGAGTCTTTGGTGCATTGTATTGTGTAAGCAACATAATCATTAAATCTTGTAGATATGGTGTGTTGACATTTTCCTCTTCCCTAATATGTCTCATTTGGTACAATCAAATCAATTAGTACTACATAGGTTCAATTACCTCTAGAAGGCTCCGGTGATCCAACAATCTATTGTATATATCCGAAGATACTGGAGATGTGGGTGCATTGCCATGCTCCAAAGACACAATCAGTGTCGAGATATGCAGATCATGGACAGAAAATTCATTATCCCATGCCTTCGGCATCAATGTAATAGGTGTCGAATTCAATGCTGAAGTCACAGAAAAAGCGAATGGAAATTCTTGTTCATGAAACACTACATCTCGTGACACAAAGTACTCTTCTTTTTCAATATCAAACACTCTCTATCCTTTTTTATTTATTTGGATAGCTCACAAAAATACATTTTCGACTTCAGTCTCCAAATTTATTTGTATCCTTAGATAACTGATATATTATATATTTACTACTTTCTATTAAGATTTCTATACGTTTTTAATATAAAAAAAATGAATGGTTTTTGGTTAAATGTCTATGATTTCATTGTTTTTGGAGTTTTAAGAGTATTTTCAGGATATATATATATATATATATATATATTTATTTTAGGTGAAATGAAATCATATTTGGATATTTTGAGATTGAACAACTTCTCAACACCGAATTTTTGGCATCAGGTGAAGAACTTAATACCTTTAAATCTTGTTCGAATTTGGATAAAGGATAGAAAAAGATGTTAGATTCTATCTCCAAGTGGTTTGAGGCTAATCTAACAATTAGATTCGAGGATATGTCAAAAAGTACTGAATACTGGTCTATTTGGCATCAAAATAGAGTAAGCTGAGGAAAATTGATAAAAGCATACTAGCAACTTGTTTGGGTCCATCAATATGTCGATCAGTGCCCTCCAGAAAAGCTAGAGGCGACTAATCGACCTGCAGACCGAGGTGATGGATTGTTCAGGGGCTCACGGATTGATTGATAATTGGTCCGAGAAAAAAAAGTGAAGTTTCCAATTTTTTAAACATTTCACCCACATTTTCAGAAATTCGCCATAGCCATCTTCTATACCTATAAAAGCATAAGAAGAGTCACAAATTAGAAAGATACAAACCTTTACACAGCCACCTTAAATGGCGTTTGACAAGCCTCCAACTAAAATTCACCAAAGTTTCATAGTTTCATTTTTCAAAATAAAATTTTTGCTTTGTTCAATGTGAGAGGATCTCGAAATTTCTTCTTTGATGAATCTCATGATTCTGCTTAGACATGAATCTATATATCCTTCTAAAACATTTTATCTAGAAAATGAGTTTGATGTAAACATCATCTTGAATGTGATAACAAATCATAAAGTTGACATAGATTATAAAATGAGAATATAATATTCAATAAGAGTAATGGATATGTGGCTATGGAAGAAGTTGGTTTTATGTTTCCATCAAATGCATTTTATTCTCAAGCATATAATAATCAAAGAAAATATTAAATTATATGTTGAATTCATAATAGACTTCCTTGATATGAATTTCGTCTTTCTAGGATGGAGGATTGAGTATTGTTTTGCTTGTCTTGTTTCTAATCTTGACTGGAGAAGGACCAAAGGTGAATTAACATAACTTTTTGAGTCTCATGATTAGCATATGTGCTACCAAGTCGAGCTAAACGACTCTAAAAAGAAGCACTGAGTCGGAAGATACTCATTAGTAAGTGTTTTTGATGTTTTAAGATATTCTTATTTTGATTTCTAATAAAACTACTTGAGTATTTCAAAGAAAGGTTGCAAAAATTAGGCTTTCGAAGAGACTAATCTGCCCAAAACAGGTCCGTCAATAAGTCGATCAGTGAAGTGATCAATCGATCACTACCTGAAAAACTTTCCATAGACAAGTGTTCGATCGATCAATATTTGGAAAACTTTGCAGATACAAGTGGTCGACCAGGTGACCGACCCGTGCTAGGTTAATCACCTTGGTCGATTATACCTATCCAAAAATCACGCAGAGACCATTCTACTAAAATCGACCCACACCAGGTCTCACCCCATATATGTTCTGAACTCTCGAAAAGAGAACCCGAAAAATAGATCATATCAAGTCAGATAATCAAAGTACCACTTTCTGATCTATTTTTTCAATTTGATTAACTATTTTTTATTTATTTATACATTGAGACGGTGTGGTTTAAGTTGAGGGGAAGTTCACTGTTATTTGGTGTATTTCTTTCTAACTAGATTAATTATGTTATATTTTTTAAAAATATATTTCTATGAATTTTTTTGTAAACTCCAAAACATTTTACTGAGTGAAAATATAGTTGGAAATTAAGAGGAAATTTTATGATGGTTTTCAAACCACAAGTGATTATAATTTATTCTCCTACCGATAATTTTTATATGATTTGTTTAGAGCATATAATCACAACCATATTCCATTGATCATCGGTTAGATTTGGCAACAAGATTGATCAAAATATGTTTTCTTGGCGAGATTTTTCGTTGCTGCTGCAGGTTTGTTTGAACTATATTTGCACGATCAGTCATCACACTTCTGCCTCGTCCAGCAAAGCTACCGACAACACCATCACCTCAACCACATTCTCCACCATGAGTTTCTTATCTTCCACTGTTATATGTGCCTCTCTTTCCCCACCATTTATGATATTCTCTGAATTGAAGATATCAAACATCACATGACCATAGTTCCCACAACGTGTAGGTAACATCTTTGTTATGATCTTGAAACGGAAAATTGCTAATTCGATATCCAGTTGTCATCCCACTTCATTAAGCTTCTCATCTATGTTCCGAGTGATGTTTAACTGACTTTCTTGTCTGATTATTTTCTGATAAACTTGAGATAGCCTGGGAAGCGGATCAATGCTTGTAATTGATGATTGAACTGTGCCAAACCAATTTTTTGCTAATCCACTTAGGAACGTTTGTAATATCTTCATTTATATCTTCCTCCAATTGTGCAGCCATCTATACGGTAGCTATATGTTATAATTGGCTAATACACATTGTCTCTATTCTACCTGCAATTCGCCAAATCAGCACGAAGTTCATTGTATATAGGTTGATTCTCAACTGAAAATTACAGCTTCAAATTGTCCCATAAGATTTCACATCATCGAGCATCGAAACCAAAATTCTCAAATATGGTTCAATAGTATTCATTATCCATGCCACCCGCATAAAATTCTCAAAATCCCACTGTTCGATCTTAGCAACCGTCATTGGTTTTGTGATAGTTCCATCGACAAAACCAAGCTTTCTCTTCGTTCACGAGACTTTTGGCAAGGACTAATCTTCATTGTTTTCTCCTTGCTGCTAGATCACTGTTATTAAATTTTCAGGTACATCATTTCTTTTTTAAGGTTTCTCCTTTAATACTGTAACAAAGGAATTGGAGAGAATTTTTCTTGATTTGTCGATGTTAATCATTAAAATATATACAAGATAAAAAAACGTCATAAAAATATGACATGTTTTGTATACAAGCTATAATCATAAGAGAAAAGAAATATATCTTAAAGTACAAGATATTTTTAATATACGGCCCAATAACCAATAAAATCATCCATATTGAAATTATGAAAAACATGAATGTCAAGAAAAAACAGAAGATTGTAGATATTTGTCAATATCTAAGTTAAACAAAACTGTATATCAAATATATTAGCTACTTTTATGTTTATCTTAATTTATAAAACTTAAGATAACTTTTGTCATTTGTACATAAAGTAAACTTTGTAACCTTTATTATTCTATTATAAATTATGAAAATTGTTACATCAACAGTTGTACAATTGATAATCTATCACTTACAATAGATGATTTTACCCACACCATGCTGATCATCAATAGATGATTCTACGTACACTATTTGACTCGAATCCTAGATCTCCTAGTATATAAGTATTAATGAATATTTAATGAACCATTGGGCCAAGTGGAGTTCCAAGATTTGATTTTCTAACATACCTTAATTTTTTAGATCTTATTTGATTGACGAGATCAATCATCTCGTCACGTGATTTTCATATTGTTGATATGGTCAGTCGACTTCCCAATAAATGCTATAAATATCTTCATCGAAACGGCATGAATCTCAAGACGCTCTCTTTTCAATACATAGCAGTTTATAGTAAACGGTACAACTCATGGTCTAGCCGAGGTGTAACCACGACTTCCACCGGATTGATCTTTGGTAGTGCTAAACCAGGCCCTTCAGCCATGTCAAGCTGTTCATCAGACACTTTTTGCAACTCAAACCCCTGAATCAACCGAGCCAACACAAAGTGAACAACTCTTTGGCCAAGATTCATCCCTGGACATGACCTTCTTCCCAAACCGAATGGAATATACTCGAAGTCGCTCTTTTTACATCGCGATTTTTTCTCCATGAACCTCTCGGGCTTGAAGGTTTTGGGATCATGCCATATCTTAGGATCTCTGTGAAGTTTCCAGATGTTGACGAGCAAGCGTGTGCCTTTCTCAACATGGTATCCTCCAAGTAAACAATCTTCACTCGCTTCGCGGATTCCTGATCATCCATCATTTTGCATAATCAGATTGGTTTAACATTTGGACATATAAATATAAAGACAATTAAGAGAGACTTTGATTGGTGACCTGTAAGAGGAGCCGGTGGGTAAAGCCGGTGAGTTTCCTTGACAATAGCTTGTAAGTACTTTAGGTTTTGTATGTCGGATTCTTCAACCCATCTCCCTTTCCCTACACGATTGTTGATCTCTTCTTGTGCTATTTTTAAAGCGGCCGGATTGTTAAGTAGCAGTGACACTGCCCATGTCAGCGTGATGGATGTGCTGTCTGATCCGGTAAATGTAAGAACCTACAACAAGAAACATGACATTCATGTGGGTTCTATTAGTACAAACTCAAAATCTCCTATATATAATATGAAAGTTAAATGTTAAAGAGAGTATTAACACCGTACCAAAATAGTTGCCTTGACAATGACATCGCGTTCATGTCCACATATCACTACATCTTCTGGTAAGATGTCAAGCAATAGATCCATGATAGTCTTCTCTTGATTCTTATCGTTTCTTGATCTCTTCTTGAGATGTTCTTGGAGCCACTTGGTGATAACCGAGTCAAGCTCCATAAACGTTCTCTTCATTTGAGTAATTTTTGCGAAATCCAACCATCCTAACCATGGAATCACGTCGCCTATCATGAAAATAGCAGCTAAGTACTCGCTACGCTTCAACGCCTCCTTATAACGCCACTCCTCGCTCTTAACTTTGCCGAATCCAATTCTCTTCCCAACCATCTTCTTAAGGATTATATTGAAGGTCAAAAACTCAAACAACATGTCAATCTTCACCACCGAAGTACCATCACTCCCTTGGTATAGGTGTTTAACAAACTCGTCTACTTCCGAATAACGAATGTGGCCAAGCATCTCCATACTCTGGTTTGAGAAGAGGTGGACAGTTGCAATCTTACGTAACTCACGCCAATAGTCTCCGTAGGGAGCCACCGTGAGGGCTGCATTGTTGTAACCAACGTACCGACCAAAGGCTATATTGGGTCTGGTGGCTAGAACCAAGTCGTTGGTGGTGAAACAATCTTTGATGGTCTCGGGGTCACTGGCTACAACCAGCCTGTAAAATCCTAACTTGAGGGAGAAGATAGGACCAAGGTTGTCTGATATGGCAGCTAGTTTCTTGCAGACGAGTTCTTTACCGCGCAGAAGATGGAGATGGCCGAATAAAGGCAAAGCTCCCAATGGCTCAGGGATGGTTGAGCTGTCAACTTCACGTTTACTCGGTTTACTGAGGAAAATGTAACCGGTGATTAAAAAGGCCACAGAGAAGAGAGAAAATTGGAGAGTACTTAAGAGAAGAATCATTGTGAATATTGTGGTTAAGATATAAGAACATAGCTTCTTTTGACGCTTATATATAGTACACAAGCGAGAGTTGAATTTCACTATGGATGGTATGATATGCGTTAGGATCATTTATTGTAACTAAATATTTTTTGGAGTTTATTTAAAAAATATGTCACGAAATATTACTTTCAATCAATCGATAGTGCTACATATTTTTAATACAATTAGGTAGGAGAAATTGATATCAGTGAGTTTCTATCCTCGAAATTCAAAATTTACATATCAGACAATATATAAATAGTTTTTTTTTGCTTTTAATTAAACCCACAGAGTTTTAGTTCTAATTTATAAATAAAAGATGAATAGTATTATATTATCCAAACTATAAGCCATTGTAATATTTGTTGAAATCACCCCAAAAAATCCACTTTTTAAATAAAGTACAATAACAATGAATGTAAATATATATTTTTGAAGTATCAATCTAATAACACTATATTCTAATTCTTTTTAAAATTCATTGTTAAATAATACATGATTTTTTAATATAAGTCACTTTAAATTTAGATTCAATGAATATAACATGTAGTGTTGATTTCTAAATTATACCATACATACACACATATATACTGCAACAATTTTGTTGAAAAATACTTAGTAACTTAAACAAACAAACAATTGGACGAAAAAATTAACTTTAATTATTTTGAAAAAATAATAGAAAGAAATGCTAGAAAAAATTGAAAAAAATAATTAGTGCGCGTTTCTTTCTATTTTTTCAGCTAAAACGTAAAGCTCTAGAAAAAAAGGTTAAAAATAAAAACAACCAAAACAAGTATAATTTTCATCCACCACCAAAAGGCTAATCACCAATACTCTATCAACTTAGTGCTCACTATGCGTGATAAGATCCAAAGACACCAACCATGTTGTGATGTTTAGTTTGGGCCCTAATACAAAGTGAACCATTCATATTATTAAAAATCTCTGTATTTGAGTTTTCTTTGATGTCCCTATTGAATTAAAGTCTGTACGTTATCACAGTATACATGACAAGCACAAGCCACATGAGTAGTACGACCATTAGTCGTATAATTATCTTTATGTGGCTGTCCTTAAATGTCGTCATTTTCACGTTTGAAAGACCTTCATAAATATCAATTCCACGCATGTATCACGCACGAAAGACAAACAAAATAAATAAAACAGGAGCAAAGAAGTAAAAAATTAATTCTTATGATGTTACGTAGTAGAACAGAAGCATGTTATGGTTTTATTAGTCCCCAAAAAAAGTGAAACATGTGGTCTGATGTGATCCCAAGAACGGATTATCGTATGGTGGAATGTATTTGACATTACTGGCTGTAATTATAAGTCTTTAGTCTTTATATAGTTCATTACTCAATGTTAATGCACATTACGAATGTTATATATGATTTCTAGATTTTGCTATATATTTTCTGTGATCTCTTTGGCATAGGAGGCTTGACTTAAGAACATGCCTTTGTCATTGTATTCTGCCTTAATGCCAAGAAAGTTATGAATTAGGCCCATGTGTCATTGGAAATTCTGTCTTTAGGGAATCGATTATGTGTTGCAGCAATTCCTTGAAAGAAGCCTCAGGATTATATCGTCCACATAAAGCAGTATAAAGCAATATGTATGCAAGATTAGGTTCTCTCCTGAGAACAAACAGGGAGACATCTGTCTTGCTAGTGGTAAAACCGAGGTTCATGATAAACTTGGCAAATTTAAAATTTTCAGATTTGTGGCGTTTGTTTTAAGCCGTAAATTGTCTTTCAAAGTTTACACACATGATTCGGAAGTGGTTTATCAACAAAGCCTCAAGGGTGGTGCGTTTTGTCGAGATCACAGTGTAAGAACGCGTTCCTACCATCCACTTGATGTATTGACCAATTACAAGCAACACCGATGTTAAGGACTGTCCGTATCGTAGTTGGTTTTACGACTGATATGTTACATTTTTAACACTTACTAACAATTGTTTTTCGAGTTTTTATCGAGTCATTTTAGTTTTTTGAGTCATTTCAGATTACTGAGAGACTGTGAATGAGGATTGGAGCTGCTCGAGACATTTAAACAAAAAGGAGAAAAAGCCGAGTATAAGGAGTTCAGAGCATCGATTAGAGTACTTGATCAACTCTGGAGCATCCACTCCAATATTTTAGGAAAATAAGAAGCTGATCTCTTTAATAAAAAAATGGTGCAAAACCCTAATTAGATTCAGTTTAGTTTTTTAAAAATCTTCTTCTTCGTGAGAGAGACGACAATTTTCTGAGAGGATTTTCAGATTAGATTTTTAGTTTGTAAGACTTGGGGAAACGGATCTCTACAACACTCGAGAATAATTATGAACCCTGGTTCTTTCTAATAATAATTTCATGGATTTCTTCTTTTGTTATGTTCTGTTTTTCTATGTCTGAGTAATCTCTGTTGCTAGATTAGGGGTTTTCAACGGAGACTATGAGAAATTGAATCGAATACAAATAGGGTCTAATCGATTTCATCATTGTTGATCTTATTATTGAGTATTAATTGATCACTAATTCTCTAAACTTAGGTATTCCTATTCATCAAAAGTGCAATAGGTTGCTAGAAGAAAGTTTGATGAGCAAATTGTCTTTATCCAACAATAGTTGATGCTAAAGCAAATTGGAAATATATTAAATCTGCTTGTTAATGCTTGTTTACAATTCTAGTTCTAAACGATAGTTTAAGATTTTAGATTGTTAAAATAAAGTTGTTGGTTCCACGACAGTGGCCCATCCATATTATTATGTTTGAATTCGAGATCTGAACTTAATTGTGTCCTGAATAGTAGTTCGGTTCGTGTTCTCTCCTGCGAATATTCCCTAGTCTGGTGTTCTGTCTATTTGATTTCAAGCCCTCATTTATATTATCGCAATTGTTACCATATATTAGCATCTTAGCTTAATACTGATTCCTAGTAGAAACTTAGTGTAACATTGGTCCTCTGGAATTCGAATCTATCTATATTACAATATTCATGTTGTGCAGTTGCTGTAGAAAATAAGAGTACAAATCCAATGTATCAACGACTGGACTAAATGTTTCTGCGAAATCGACTCCTGCTTCTTGTGTTTTCCATTTACTGACCAGTCTCGCTTTGTGCCTTGTTAGACCACCAAATGCATCATGTTTGTGTTTGAAATTCCACATTGATCTCACAATATAGACATTTGGAGGTCGTGGTACTAAATCACAACTACTAGTTTTAATCATAGCATCATACTCATCGGTCATTGCTGGTGTCCAATTTGGATCGAAAAGAGCTTGAACATGACTTTTTGGAAGAGGAGATTTGGTGGAAGTGAGAAGAGAAAGGATCGGTTTTTGTTTATGTATCCCAGATTTTGATTTAGTTGTCATTTGGTGACGAGTGGGAGCTGTTGGAAGGGGAAGAAGAGGCTGGTTCGGCGGAATAGGAGGCAACCCATGTTGGGTTTGAGTTGCTGCAGGATCTGAAAGAGGAGTCTGAAATATTGATTTGAAAGCAAGGGAAGGTTCCATTGGTGTTTCAAGGAATTGATAGGGAGTGTGAATTGTTTCTTTTGCCTCTGCTACTGAAAATTTTTCTTCGTGAAAGAAAACATGTCTTTAGAAAATATTTTTGTTTGTTTTTAAATCAAGACATATATATCCTTGATGTTAAGATTAATACCAAGGAACAAGCAAGCAGTGGATCTCGGTGCTAGTTTATAAAGTTGAGAATGATTTAAGTAAGGAAAACATAGACATCTGAAATCCGCAAGTGATTCTTCGTTGGGCGTATTTTGAAAAAGAGAATGAATGGTATTTGATTTTTCACAGCAGACGAAGGAGGAATGTTTAACCAGTGGACAATGACACTGAGTGCTTCAACCTAGTAAGTTGAGCTTGGAAAAAAGGGTTCTAATGGCTTTGTTAGTGGTACGTATCATTCTCTCGGATTTCCATTTTTTTTAAAAGGTATGAGGGCATGATTATCTCACAAGGATGCTATTTTCATCTAAATATTTTTGGAATTGCTCATTTTTGAGTTCGCCAATCTTATCACATTGGAAGGACTTAATTTGAGTTTTGAATTGATTTTTAACGTAGGAGACGAAGTGGAAGAATTTAGAAAATACTTCGCTCTTTCTCCGAAATGAATAAACCCATACAAAGTGAGTGAAATGATCTAAAAAGAGGACATAATAATGAATGTCGCTAATACTGGGAATTAGAGATGCCCACACATGTGAGTGCATTATTTTGAAAGGTGCTGTAATTTCAGATTGTAAGGCATGAAACTGAAGTTTTATTTGTTTTACAAAAGACATGATGGAAAAGACATAAGAAATTTGTCCTTATTTAAAAAAAAATGAATTTGAGGAAAAAAGAACGAAAGGCGGCTTCGTTTGTGTAGTCTAATCTCTTGTGCCACAACGTTAGGGAAGAAGCCAAGAGAGTTGTTGAAGTTGTCAATGAAGAGTTATTGAAGAAGCTAGAAGTGGATAGAGATCTTCAGTACTTTCATGTTGGAGTAGAATTTTTAGTGTTGGAAGGTCTTTCACAAAAAAGCCAAATGGATCAAATTCAACGCTACACCAATTATCTTTAGTAAATTTACGAACATAAATTAAGATTTTGACAATTGGAAGTGTAACAAAGATATTTCAAAGTGAGAGGGGCCGAGAGTTGGTTTGGAAAGATGAAAAACCAATAGGTGTAACAGGAAATTTGGAACCATTACCAACAATGATCATATGTTTGACATTATGACTTAAGGTAAAGTCGAGAGTACCTGCTGTGACCGAGAGGTGAACAGTGGCACCAGAACCCATGCACCATTCTTTGCCAATTGGGCCTGAGTGAAGTATGTCGGTTGAAACTCCATGAGATGAGCTTGCTTCCTATTCGAAATTGTTTGACAAGAGGAAGGAGTTTTTGCTAGGCTGGGCCACGATATGTAGCCATTTGAGAAGTAGAGGACCAATTCATAAACTGACTGGAACAAGGAGGAGGTGGGCCAGACCACATATTAGGCGAAGCCCAATAAGCATAATTAAGGCTATTATACTCAAAGTTGTTCTTGCCTCAGTAAGGATTATTGTTTTTCTAATTCCCACGGAAAATGTTGAACTTAGCCGTCTGTTGCTGTGTTCTATCGATGTTCTTCTCCACAGTGCGAGTGGCAGTAAAGGCTGCTGCAGAGGATGAATGATCTTTGTGAATTGCCGATGGTTGCTTGTGGGCCTTCTTGAGTCGCGTTTCTTCCATCTCCGACATTGATTTGGCACAGTCGAAACTTGGAAAGGGTTCTTTGTGTTTGACATCGATGATGATGGCATATTTTTTGTTTGCGCTCTTAAGAAGGTACATGACGAGATTCCTTTCGGTAACTGGTCCATCCACATTTTGAGAGACGATCGGCCATAGGAAGAGATAAAGCAAGAATGAATGAAAGAAAGAGAAGTGAAAAGAAACAGAAGAAAAAAAGAAAAGTGATGAAGAGAAGAGTCTTATGATTGTTACTGCTCTTATATCATGAAAGTTGGTGAATCTCCCTTGTTGGGATTGATCTATTAACATGGCTATATAAAGCCAAATCAGTTACACAGAATAAGGATTACACGAGAGATATAAATAGAATATCTACAAATGAAGTAACAGAATATTCATATTTTATATCAGTTTAGTTATTTCTAGACTTTCTAAATAATTCTCCTTCAAGTTAATGTTAATTGTTGGTTTTAATCGTTGTATTCGATTAAATCGTTATTAAAAGTTAAGAAATATTAAAAATTTCACATAATCTAATACAATAGTTTTGATTGGTATAACATATGAGGTATACCGTTTTAATAAGTACCAGTCATAATAGCAGTATCAACAACATTCCAAATATTACACTCGGCTTTTTGTGTCACTACATTTTGTAGTTTTCAATTATTATGTTGTTTCATATTACTTACTTTAACCACTAAAATTCGTACAATTTTAAACTACTAATCCAACCTAATATACATATATATATATTTATAATATTTTCTGCTTTATCTATAGTGAGTCACATATTTAACCCCCAAATGTTTTTTACTATAGTAAATAAAAAATTTGTATATATTAATATTAGGTTTTTACTAACCATATCCATGACCTATTTTCATGAAATTAATTCGGTAAATTAATTAGTTGTCTAAAAGGTAAAAACAATACCCCACCGTTATTTCATAATACTGTAAATGTTTTGAAAAGGAAAAAAAAAGGCTCTTATTGTGATGAACTTTCACTTCACATGCATTAATATTGTAAATCGTACGCTAGCTACTATTATATATTGGTTCTTTTGATACCATTTGTAAACGTTATATTTGTAGGCAGTTGTAGTTATTGAAGATTAACAACAATTACACAAATTTTGTTTAAACGCTTGTGTTGCTTAATGCTGTTTAAAACTGTTGTAAACCAAAAATTTCTTTCCATTAACGTTTGCGATATTGGATCGTTGTGGGTAGTTACAAAAATTACTGTTTAAATATTAATAAATTAAAAAAAAACTAAATAAAAAATTTAACTGGTTATTTTATGATTAATTTAAAATTAAAATTTTTAATTATAATATTTTTTGATTTTTTTATTAAAAATCTATATTACATGCATTTTGATAAATTCATGTTAAACCGCTATTGTAGCCCCTACTCATCAGTCAAAAATATTTTACATATATATATCTATTTTAAATTGTTATGTTAATCATTTTATCTAATAACACTTCAAAATATAACCATCTATTTCCACAAATTTTTTAGATTTGTATCCTCTACATTTAATCTACTGAACATGCAAACAAAACAGAAAAGATATATTATTGCCTAATGAGAAATAATTAAATCGTTTTTTGTCGGCAATAATTAAAAAAAGTTAAAGAGAAAAAGATAAGCGAGAGATTATTATATAAAAAGGAAAAGGATACTTCATGCTTTATATAAATAACATGAACGTTGTTGAGCTTAACCATCAAAACTTTCTCTCTCAATGGCGGTAAATATGCCTGGCCGGTCCAGTTTTTCCGGTTACCCCTTGTACAAGTTATCTCTAATCTTTCTTTTTCTCATCGCCCTCGTCGTAGCTGCCACTGCTGATAGTTCGAGTTTTCCGTCATCCTACACCTCGAAACCCAACCCCTCCAAGAAACTCACTAAACCGGTGGTTCTGTTAATTTCGAGCGATGGTTTCCGGTTCGGTTACCAATTCAAGACGGAGACTCCAACATTGATCTGCTCATTTTTAGAGGAACCGAAGCTAAGACCGGTTTGATCCCGGTTTTCCCCTCCATGACGTTCCCAAACCATAACTCAATCGCCACTGGACTCTACCCGGCTTACCACGGTATAATTATGAACAAATTTACCGATCCGACGACCGGGGAACTGTTCAACAGGAACCTAGACCCGAAGTGGTGGTTAGGTGAACCGTTGTGGGTAACCGCAGTGAACCAAGGGCTCAAGGCTGCGACTTACTTTTGGCCAGGCGCTGACGTCGACAAAGGCTCTTGGACCTGCCCAAAAGGATTTTGTAAAGCTCCTTACAATGTCTCGGTACCTCCAGAAGAAAGAGTTGATACGATCTTGAGCTATTTCGATCTTCCCCAGAGTGAAATCCCTGATTTCATGGCGCTGTATTTGGATGAAACGGACATACAAGGCCATAAATATGGCCCTGATGATCCTCGGGTCACGGAAGCCGTCGCAAAGATCGACAAAATGATCGGTAGGGTCATCAAAGGGTTGAAGAAGAGGAAGGTGTTTAGTGATGTTCATGTGATATTGCTTGGTGATCACGGAATGGTTACTAACTGTGACAAGAAAGTGATTTACATTGATGATTTGGCGGATTGGATCAAGATACCAGCGGATTGGATCCAAGATTATAGTCCTGTCCTAGTGGTGAATCCACGGTGGGGCAAAGATGTCAAAAATCCTGGTGAGAAGAACGCTGAACTGGTGGCGAAGATGAACGAAGCTTTGAGCTCAGGGAAAGTAGAGAACGGAGAGTTTTTGCAAGTTTACTTGAAGGAGAAGTTACCTGAAAGGCTTCATTATTCCGAAAGTTCTCGGATTCCTCCGATCATAGGAATGGTTGGAGAAGGTCTCTTGGTTAGACAAAACAGAACTAACATTCAAGAATGTTACGGAGATCATGGATACGACAACATGTTCTTCTCTATGAGATCTATCTTTATCGGACATGGCCCAAGGTTTAGGAGAGGAAAGAAAGTGCCATCATTTGAGAATATTCAGATCTACAATGTTGTTACAGAGATTCTCGGACTCCGACCAGCTATGAACAATGGTTCTAATTTGTTTACTCGTACTTGCCCTTTGGAGAAACAGCGCAAGTAGAATGAAGTTAAAGATAATGTAAGCTTTTAGCTATTAAATAAGGAAATCATATATTTTGATAGCTACTCTAGGAAACTATTAATTAGCCTCTAACGGCTCATTACTTTATAATTTTGTATATAATCTTTAGCAATCAACAGAACCAATCCATCGATTGGAATTATTTCTATCAAACATTAGCTAGATTCTGATGCATTGTACTGTTTCAGTTCCAAACTAATGTATCAACATATGAATAAGAGAAGAGCCCCAAATGTTATTTTGGATTAATATTCACTGAGAGCAACATGACAAATTATGAATAGGAACACATAATTTTTGTAGAAAAACTGTTTATAGACATATTTAAGAATAAAGTTATAAGATAAAAGTAAATCTAATATTTTTAAATTACGATATAAATAATATATTCATAATTATTTACAATATCTTCAAGATCTTTGTAGCTTTGATTAATATTTGTTTGTGATGTCGGTCGACCTCCGTCAGACTCCCAACAAAATGCAGACTAATTTTTAGGCTTGCACTTAGTGAAATGTGTAGCTAGACGAAGTGAGACCAAATATCAATATAAAATCAAATTGAATTTTAATTCAGATTATTTTATTTTGCTATTTTAAAGTCGAATATTAATATTATAGAAACTAAAAGCAGCAATTTTTTTTTGTCAATTTCTGGTATTCTTGAACTGAATATACATTTTGTTCAAGTTGAACTAAAATAACATTTGTTTCAATTTGGATTTTACGTTCCTACGTATATTGAAATAAAATTGTAAATCAAATTGACCTATGTATATGCAAAGTTGATTAGTATGGATTTGAATTTGAGTGTAATATCAAACATTATTAGCTAGGGCGAACAACTTGGCTATATATTTTTTTCGTGAAAGTTAGTTGTATTTACTAAGTCTCTAAATGCATTGCTATTACCAATAATATATGTACATACTCAAGAATATCTTATTATTATATTAGATATCTCTAGATTGTCAAAATTTATAACTTAAAAACTGGATTCGTTTTGCGAAAAATAAAAAATTAGATGTTATTTTAAATAATTAAAATAAATTTAGTATTAAAAACAAAAAGAAAAGAGATAATGATATAAATAAAAATTTTAGAGTGAAAAAAAAAATAAATAATATTTTATATTATGATTTCAGATTAATTTTACGAAAATAAAAATAGAGATCAAGAAGTAAAGAATTATTATGGGAAAAGTTGAATGATTTTTAAATTTCTTTTGTATGTTTTTTCTTTTATTTTTATAATCTAAAGTGTATGTTACTGTTTTTCTTTTACTTTATATGATATTATATTAATCATATTTATTTTACTGGATTTTACTATTTCTGTTCAAAGCTATAAACTATTAATAAATTTTCAGTTTTTATAGTTTAATTTCGAATTTGATCATATAAGTTTAATTTTCTCATTCATTCCAGATGGATATGAATTTGCTACTTAACTTTAATAAATGATCTTAATTTTAGTATTTTCGTATTTTTCTATTTACTATATATATTTTTTTATAAATTTTAATTTCTGAGTTAGAATTTATATACCAATAAATGTATAATCGATGAATATATTACTTTATGTAAATAAATGGATATTTTATGACCATTTGGCTTATAATGAGATTCACATTGATACATTGGAATTTTCAGAACTAAAGTTAGCTGTATAACCAGTTTTGTATAATACATAAGTCAGCATGTTGGCTTAAAATCTGATAGAGTTAATAAAATAGCAATTAACACCCACGTGAAAGATGTGGTCTGTTAATTCTATATCACAAGTTTATTTAAGAAAAGCTATGTACCATGTGACCATATCGGATAGAATCACATGTATCTGTTTTCTTTTTGCTATTATCGACGTCAATAAGTACTAATCACCTATTATTGCGGTCGCCAGCGTCGAACTCGAGATTCAAGATTGTAACAAAAGATTTTTAACACTACAATACAAACTGATAAACTAATTGTAAGTGATTTATTCAAATCACATACTTCAAGATTCCATTTTCTTGGTTCAGTTTAGTTTATCAAGTCGCTGCACCAAAACAAAATCTGGAATGTATATAATTATTCTTACATTTTCATCAGGAGTCTTTGATTTTCTGTTTCATATAGTCATGTTCTTGAAGCCTGAGATCACCTCTTTTCAAGGTATGCATATTGTTCATGAGTACTCAATATTATTGAATGAGCCACACAACCACAAAAATTATCACTAATTGGTTACGGGACCTTATATTATGTTCTCTTTTGAGATTGCAATGTTGCAAGGCATGTGGTAGTTTGGTATCAAGCAATTAATCACTGAAACTTGAAACAGTAATGAGAAGAGGACAAGCTTTTAGTGACTCGCATCAAAATAGATAGATGTAACCTAATGGTTTCTTACATTTGAAATTTTGATTGGGGAGATTTACAAAAGGCTCTAGATCGGCTTAAGTCATAGCGATCCATGAAGGGAATGATGGCCAAAGCAAAGGAAAGCTAGCAAAAACAGAAAGATATTGCTGACTCCAAGGAAAACAAAGAAAGAAGACCGGTCTAAAACTTATATAGATATAGGTTTATATCGTTAAAAGAAAGACATTTTACAACATAGCCACAATCCTAAGAGTTTTTCTGAGGTTTTCATTCAGTTCTACGGTTCCGCTCGTCTTTGCAACGATTTAACCACTTTTCCAATAACCTAAATTTCTTGAATTTTTCGAGGATTAATTCAATCAACAAAAGATCTCTTAAACCCAATTCTTATTATCATTATATAAGGAGATTCAAGTTCAACGCGAGCTTTTCTTCTCCTTCCAAAAAGAAACCTGTAATTTTATCTTTTCTTTCCAAAAAAAACCCTTTAATTTTATCTTCTCTTTCCTATGTATCAAACTATATGACTCATTAACCGAAGACTCGTGCTGTGTAATATAACTGCCATCCATAATATAACTCATATTTTTTTAACAATCCATAACACATAATTTTGATTTAGCGTCGGTCGTTTAGGTTGTAACACTACAATAGACAGATGGATATTTTTATTGACAAACCGTTACTTGAGAGGTTTTTACAATATGAAGAGGTATTAATTAATTCTATAAATATATTTAAGATTTAAATAATTTTTAAAAAATATTGTGTGCCTCATAAAAATGGTGGAGGGGGGGGGGTTATACAGTTGTTTGACAAAAATGGCTTTAAGACCGATTCTTATTCTAATTGATCAAATTTTGAAGAATATGATGAAAGTGGCCATATATTTCAATTTCAATTGCATGAGCTTTTTGGTAGTTGCAAAAGAAGTTCTCCAGTCGAATACAAACATCAATAGCTCCATTTTTGGCCTTGACGATTGCATGACGTGGTAAGTATGTTATGGTGCCGTGCATCCACATCTTAACGAGGTTGTTTTGTTGTTTCCATGACTCGCCAGTCTCGTGAAAAAGGTGAGATATGTCACCAAGGTGACCGTGAACACAATAACAGTAACAGTTGGTTCCAAATAGCTCACGCCATGCATTATAGTTGTGCTTGTATATATTGGAACATGAATTTCACTGTTGGAGATTTTTTGTATTTTGAGTTGTGGCAACCATTGGAATGAGAAGAAGAGAGCATAGACAAAAAAAACAAGATGTAAAGAAGAAATGCCCTCTTTGAGAGGGATCAAAGTTATGAATGATTAACTAAAGGGATGTGATCGGGAAATGAAATAGATATGATGAATACTTATTGAGAGATATAGTTTTCTTAATTTCGGATTATGTATTTTAAACGTAATAATAGTTCTTGATGATAGATTTCAACAAAGTACTAGATAGTTAGTGTGGGATTTCGGAGAATCTCGTTATTGATGAGATTATAGCTAGGAGATAAAAAAAAATTGAAATGATTCCTCGCTATGCCTTGGTGAGTTATCAATCTTAGATGTCATGACACATTGCCACTAATGAAACTACTATGATCTTAGTAATAACTAAAGAAACTATATGTTTCAAATTTTAAAGTTTTTTTGGAGCATTTATTGAGATGAATTGTATTAATTATTAACAGTATTAGAGTATTATTCGTAGTAATTTATGGGTAGTCGATTTGTCACCACTTAATTAATATCCGCATGCATAAGGCTTATAGTTGATAGAAAAAATGCACCCAAGATTACATTAAGATAAAAGCATTAAATAGATCATGAGATGATGTTAGCAATGACATAGCACTCAAAATGATGTTAGCAATGACATGGCACACAAAAAGAAATTATTTGTCTACATTTTTCAATATAAAGGTAATACATAAACAAAAATATAAAGATGTTGTTCTTGTTGTTTTTCTTATCAAACATAAACATAAACATAAAAATAAACATAAACATAAACATAAACATTAAAAAAAAACAAAAACCAATTATACTTGATTATGACGATCTGGTGAAAATTAATTCAAGTAATAAAAATCCTATTATTTAAAAAATCTACTACACTCATTCAATTCACCAATAGTATTTGCTTATCACGAATTCACGATGGCACTTTTGGGTGGCTATTTAAATCCATCCTATTCTTATTTCCACTCTAAAGAAGTATAGTGTCCAACGTTACCATCTCCACCACTACTACCATCATTCTCTAACTTCTCTTATATATAAATTATTAGGTAACAACTAATAAACTAATCTTCTTTAGTCTTAGTTTTCTATAAAAGGCGTGAGCTCTCCACAAGCCTTCTCATAGAACAAAGTTTAAGTACTACTTAACTAGTAAGAACTCCACACCATGGCTTCTAACGTTGAGCTTTCAGAGAGAAGCAGCCCAAGGCATGAGAAAATCATTCCAAGAGCAGAGAAGGAGGAAGTGGACTACATGCAGAGAGCTCAGTGGCTAAGAGCTGCCTTGCTTGGAGCCAACGATGGTTTGGTCACAGTCGCGTCGCTCATGATGGGTGTTGGTTCTATCAAAGAAGACGTCAAAGCAATGTTGCTTGTTGGTTTTGCCGGACTTATAGCTGGTGCGTGTAGTATGGCCATTGGAGAGTTTGTGTCTGTATGCACACAAAGGGATATTGAAGCTGCACAGATGAAGAGAGCTATTGAGACTAAGTCATCATTATCAGCAATCGATGAACAAGACGAGGTAAAGTGTATATACACAGTAAACATATAGTGTCTAAACACTAAACCTTACTCACGTAAAGAAACAAAAAACAACACTATATTACGATATTTTCGAAAGATTCTTGTTAATCCGTCACTATCTACAACATTTGATATGTAAACTTAATGGCAGGAGGAGAAGAAAGAACGGCTACCAAATCCAGGACAAGCAGCGATTGCATCAGCGTTAGCGTTTTCAGTTGGAGCAGCAGTGCCGCTTCTGGCAGCGGTATTTATAGAGAATCATAAGGTAAGAATGGCCGTGGTAGCGATTGTGGCAACTATGGCATTGTTGGTGTTTGGAGTGACCGGTGCGGTCTTGGGAAAGACAAGTGTGGTTAAGTCAAGCGTTAGAGTGGTGATTGGTGGCTGGATGGCTATGGCTCTTACCTTTGGTCTCACCAAGTTCATTGGCTCCGAAGCCATGCATATCTAGACGCTCTTTTCGTGACCTTCTTGTTGTCATGAATCTCAATTAGTGTTTCCGTATGTTTGTATTATGTAACCATCACACTTTGTCATCCCAACTATATATGTGATGTAGACTATATCCAGTGCAACAACAAACACCAAAAAAGGTTAAATAAATGGTTTTGGAAAGTGCAAGATCTCGCGGTATTGGTTATTCTCATGTAAGTTACACAGAGTCGGTAGGATCCATTGTTATGGATTCAAATCCTACGGACTAAACTTGATTTAATATATGGAGGTTTGAAGTTAAAAAAAATGGTTTTGGTAATCGATATTTCACTTTACAGCTCCAGTACTCATTGTATAAGAAGATGGAGAAAAGTGTCTTTACTACCCATTTAGGCAACAACTCCTTAATGGTTACAAAAGAGTGTTTTTTTATGTATACTAGCATATCTAAACTCGAGACTAGTGTAAGACTTAGGCTCCAAATTAGGCATGCCACTTCGGCTAATTTGGGTCAGTTCAGTTTGGATTTTTGTTTTTTTTTGTTAAGATAAAATATGCCGAAACTAATCGAATAAAATTTTGGTTATGTTTGGTATTCGGTTAGTTCGGTTATTTAGTTTGTTACCGTAATTAACCAAAATTTTTGTTTTTTTTTCAAATTCGGATAAAATCGGTTAAATTAGGTTAATTTGGTTCAAAAAATTTTAAAATCTTTTGGTTAAATTTGGTATAATTCAGTACAATTTGGTTAAGAAAAAATACAGTTAACCTATCGGTACGGTCGAACTGAACCGATAACAAAACTAATTTTAAAATATTGTCGATTGATTCAACCTAAATAATCAAACCAGAACTAAAAGCCAAAAAACTCGGTTTGGTTCAGTTCGAAAACTTTGGTCCCGTTAAAATTTCCAGCCTTACTCCAAATGGTGATGGTGCGGGGCGGGCCAAGATGGGTGGCTCGGGTAAAATAGTATCTTCCATGAATTTTGATATTGTTCCATCCGTCCCAGACCGTTTTTCATTGAGAGCCTTTGAGAAAAAAGTAAATGATTCACCACAAGTAGTATTATATTGGTCATGGACCTTTGGAAATTAAGTGAAAATGGCTGCATCTACTTACAGCCTCTCTAATAATACATGCAAGCAACTAACTGTTTAGAAACTGTAAGAGTGTTGTTTTAGTACTACATATCTAAAAATTTAGACTAGTTTAAGATTTATTGGAAAATGATCTAGCTAAATAAATCCACCGTAAATATTATTAAAAATTGGTTACGAATCTTAAAAAACTATGAATAAAAGATAAGAAATATTTTTGTTAATGATCTGAAAATCAAAAATAAAGAAACTGCAAGTTGAATTTTATAGCTTGAAAAAAAAACCATCCACAATCTAGTCCAAAAATACAAGATACATTCATTATAAACAAATTTTTGGTTTGAATATAATTTCACATTCATTTCAAAAAAAAAGTCATCCACAATTTAAAACTTTCCGCAAAAAATGACTACACAATTTTAGTTCTCCAATAATATTGGAATGCATAGGTTTACATCAAAAATATTTTACTCAAGTAAGTTTCTGTAGACATAATACAACGCATTCTTGTAATTGTTCCACAGACCACTAACCACGGTCCACACCATTTCGACAAATCCGTCGAAAACTTTTGGCCATTCCTCAAGAAACTGGTCAAGCCATGGCATACCTTTCTCCCTCACATCACCAATCTTCAATGAGATCGAATCTGATATCCTCACGGCTTGTCCTTTCGCCAGATCAAACAGGATCTTAAACACTTCACTGATTACATCAACACCTAGTTTATACAATTTGGGAAAACCAGACTCGAATATATCTCTTACCAGCTTGATCAGTGCATAAATGGCTTCTCCTGGAATCTTGAAGGTTTGAACAAATAGAACGAAGGAACAAGCTGCGACGTTGAAGATCACATAAGAAATTGAATTAGACAAGAAACATATAGTCGAGAAGGTCAAATTTGCTAGAGCAGCTATCATCTTGTTTTGATTTTGTTTTCTATGTCTTATGGCATTGAAGAAGTAAGATGACTATTTCTATATCAAATCTTGGTGATGGCATTTACACTTTTATTAAGGAATTAGTTTAATTACTTTGATTAGTAAAACTGTTTTAGTTCATTGACTTTGAGGATTTTAAAGACTAGTTCTCATTATATAGTTTATTTGTTTTGTGTAGCGTACATTGCAAATGAAATGTGACTTTCAGTTTGATTTCTAATGTGATCTCTACAAGAACGTAATAGTGTATCAAAGTTTGAACATATGCTAATTTAATACGTACCAAAATCAATTATCTTAAATCAGAAATGAGATGTGAGGGATGTTTGGTGTAGATTTTAAAAGATTTTGGTTAAAGATTTCATTTTTAATAAAAGAAATTATAAAGAAAAATAATTTAAACTAAAAGGTTATGACTTAAAAAAACATCTACTATTAATTTTAGAAAAGAAGAAAAACATAATGTAAAAATAGATTTTTTTAGATTTTTGAGTGATTTTAGGATTTTCAAGTGTTTTTAGAAAAATTAAACCATGTTTGACAAAATTTTAATTTTAATTTTTTAATTATTTAATTTTTTAAAAAATATTAAAAATGGAAATGCCAAGCACCATGATGTTTAGTGATATTAAACAAATTTAAAATGACGACAAAAAAAACAAGATTAAAATATTTTATTTTTTTGCCAACAATTATAATTAATTCTACTAAAATGCGATAAACCCTACGGTTCAACTCCACTTTTTGGTTTTAATCCAATTTGTAAAAGGAACGGATACACCGGAGAACTAAGCTACGACATCGACTTCTTGTTCCGCACGCGGCTGATACGATGTCGGCGACCCTCCGACGCCTCATTCTCCTCTACTCCGTAAAGCGCACCGGGAATTTAACTCCGCCGTGCCTTTCCTCCGCCGTGAGACGCCTATCACTATCTTTCTCTTCCGTCTCATCTTCGTCCCCATCGAACCCGCCGGAATCACACACCTCCCCTTCCCGGATTCGAACACGGACTCCACTCGAATCTCAATTCGAGACATGGATCCAGAATCTAAAACCAGGCTTCACTCCTTCCGATGTGGTGGCGGCGTTACGTGCGCAATCCGATCCGGATCTGGCGTACGACATTTTCCGGTGGACCGCTCAGCAACGAGGATACAAGCACAATCACGAGGCTTACCACACTATGATGAAACAAGCAATCATCGGAAAACGGAACAAGTTAGCCGAAACCCTTATCGAGGAAGTCGTCGCCGGTGCTTGCGAAATGAGCGTTCCTCTCTACAATTGCATCATCCGATTCTGCTGTGGCCGTAAGTTCCTTTTTAATCGAGCTTTCGATGTTTATAACAAGATGCTTCGATCAGATACCTCAAGACCTGACCTCGAAACGTATACTTTGCTTCTAAGCTCATTGCTCAAGAGATTCAACAAATTGAATGTGTGCTATGTGTATCTTCACGCCGTTAGATCGCTTACGAAACAGATGAAATCGAGTGGAGTGATTCCAGATACGTTTGTGTTGAACATGATAATCAAGGCTTATGCAAAATGTCTAGAGGTAGATGAAGCTATAAGGGTGTTCCGTGAGATGGCCTTATACGGCGCTGAGCCAAATGCTTATACATATGGTTACTTAACGAAAGGTCTTTGTGAGAAAGGAAGGCTTGAACAGGGTTTAGGGTTTTACAAGGAGATGAGAAGCAAAGGAATGGTTCCGAGTGGGAGTTGTTACATGGTTTTGATCTGTAGTCTCGCCATGAAAAGGAGATTGAATGAAGCCGTCGAAATTGTGTTTGACATGTTGGCGAATTCTCTGTCTCCTGATACGTTGACTTATAATACGGTTTTGGCAGAGTTGTGTAGAGAAGGCAGAGGGAATGAAGCTCTTGAGGTGCTTGAGGAATGGAAGAAGAGAGATCCGGTGATGGGCGAAAGGAATTACAGAAAATTGATGGATGATGTGTATTTTTTGAACAAAGGATGATCCGGTTCTGTTCGATCTGAAGAGCAATCAATGCGCTAAAAGGGCTAAAAGATGGGTCACTTTGGTTGACAGTGCGTGTTTTGCACTCTAGTTGATGAACTCGAGGTTTCAGTAGTGATCCAAAACGAATTATCAAGTTTTGATCTTCAAGATTCTGTGTTCTTTAGATACATTACTCAGGTCGAAGCATAGTGATCGGAAGACTGAAGACTCACGAGTCATGATAGGGTTAATATATTCTGCGGTTTCTATTGATTCAACGATTCGAGATCCTATTTTCATGTATACTGTTTTACGAATTATGTGGAGATGAGGTCTTATGACCATTGCATGGCTAATTCTCCTAAATCCATATTGTTTTTTAGCAATTTTGCTGAAGCAGAATACAAAACAATGGCTCATGGAAGTCAATGCCAGCAAAGCTATGCATCAGCCAAAGTAATTACCCTCTTGTGAAGCATTATTGCAAATGTTTGACATGCGAAAAAACTTCGATTGATTTGAACATTTGAACATCATATCATCCATATAAACTTCCACTGTTTTTCTGATCTGCTAAAAAATCATTTGATTACCTAACCGTTTAAGATCTGACATTTTTCAGCCCAAATGACATAACTTTGTAACCTTAGATTCCTCGATCAAACATTATTAAAACTTGATTATAAATCAATTATAAGTATATTTTTTAAATAGATCTTTGAGCTTAAATTTATATGCCAATAATGAATATATATATATATATATATAAAAGAATATATACCACATTTGTTTCTTTAATAAAACTAAAATTAAAAACCATTTATTTAGCTTATTCTAAATGATATGAACCAACGCACAAAGTGAATGACTAGTCATACGTAATCTGTGTCCTACCTCTTGAAACACGTTTATTCGGTGACTCAGAAATTTGTGGATAGTAGTAAACTATCTACCAGTGATTGCATATGGGCTAAGTGGGCTTCTATATTAATATGATGTAGGCTCCTTATTTAGTTCTCTTAGGCATTTAGTATCTCTGAGAACAACAGATCTACACTGAGAGATCGAAGACGATGACCCCTTCATCCGCCATGAAAGCTGCTGGAGTTTTCGTTCTGCTTGCGATTCTAACATCAGGTAAATCATATTTTCCTTTTAGCGTCTTCTATATCACTCTCGATTTGATCTGGTTCATTCCATCGGTCTTCTCTCTGTATTCGCATCCATAGATGTGCAATGGATCTGATAATGTTTTCCAGAAGCGTTTTAGAAAATGTGTTCGATTATGTTTTGATACAACTTTTCCATTGTTCTGATCTCCTTTGCTTTCTGTTGTTGTTGTTGTTGTTTCTCGTTGATTGTGATGATGATCATCTTTAGCTTATGCGAAGAAATCAGCTGATGTGACTGAGTTGCAGATTGGTGTCAAGGTATCAAAAAACGTTCTTTCTCGTCTTTCATCGTATTGGGTATTGATTTTGTTTTATACTGATAATCTTATGTGCTCTTTTACTCTGAAAAGGAGATGAAGAAATTGGAAATGGACTTGGCTTCTTTCATACTCTTTTGGTTATGAAATTAAGTTTGGTGACACTTGCTTTCATTTGGTCCTTTTTACAGTTCAAGCCTCAGAAATGTGATGTTCAGGCTCACAAAGGGGACAAGATCAAGGTCCACTATCGGGTAAGTATTATCGAAGCTTCTACTAGCTATGTAGCTTATGCTGGGAAGGTTCCTTTTAGCTTGCCTGATAGTAATCTGATTGAGAGGAAAAGAAGAGTCATGGTGGATTTTTCTTGTTATTGCAACTTTTAAAAATGTTCATTTAGAAACATAAGTGATGTGCTCTAAACTTATCGCTGAGAAGGGGCCTAGAACAAACAAAGATAATGAATCTGATCTAAAGAATGCTTGGTGATTAACGCAATCCTATTGTTTCTGTAGGGAAAGTTAACAGATGAAACTGTCTTTGACTCAAGTTTTGAGAGGGGTGACCCTATTGAGTTTGAGCTTGGAAGTGGTCAAGTCATTCCAGGTGTGTTGTAATTGCAGCGCAGCAACTCCGTCTTTCGTCCTTTTTGTTGTTCCTTTTTTATTGATGGACGAAAAATGTTGCAGGATGGGACCAGGGTTTATTGGGTGCTTGTGTAGGTGAGAAGAGAAAGCTGAAAATCCCATCCAAACTTGGTTATGGTGATAACGGCTCACCACCTAAAATCCCGGGTATGTTATCTTTGTGGCGTCTGAACTTGGCTAGTAGATTGTTTTGTTCCATCGTCTTGATGAGGCTAGAGAAAACATATGATACTGAATTTGACAAGCCAAACCTATAAATCAACAATGCATTTGTACCATAAGTGCATCAGAACCAAGCAATAGGGAGTCATATACTGAGAGTTGTGGAGTTGTGTAATTTTTGACTGATATCTGCATTTCTTAAGAAGGCAATATTGCAGTTGAGATTCGATGTTCCATGTAATGAGGTGTGATATGGTTTTCTAACTTATAGTAGCTTATTGAGGTTTTGACTCTGCAAAGAAAATTAAAAGATTGAAATGAGAGACAAAGTGAATGTGTGGTGAATTGCAGGTGGAGCGACACTGATATTTGACACCGAGCTTGTTGCTGTGAATGGGAAAAAATCCAGCGAAGGGGAAACGAAGAATGAGCTTTGATTAAACAATCTTTTTCTTATTTTACTTTTCTCATTTAGAATGAAACCGTTAAGTCGCTGCTGAATCGCAAGCATGCCTAGAATCATTTACGTTTGCAGTCAAGACAATAGTTATGTTTTTGTCATAACATTGGTTATGTTGGCAGTTTTACATAATAATTATATAATTCAAATCCATTAACATATATTTAGTAAAGAGGAGGCAGCGTCTGTAGAAAAAACTTTTTCCTACTCATTCTTTAATCTAAATCAATTCATTTTTATTCATCAAACCATAAAATTTCTTTCCAAACTTGTAAACTCAATATGTATAAAGAATAATTTGTCTAAAAATGATGCCTAAAATCTTTAACGTGGATATTAAAAATAAAGATGGTAGTACAATACATTTGAAAGGAATTACATACATTATCTAAATCTTTTTATAAGTTTTGGATTTCGAGAATAACGAAAAAACAAACAATAATAAAAAAAATTGATGGAATAAATAAATTTAAAAATGATCATTAATAAGATTTCAACTTTAAGTAAAAACAGACAATACTAGAGTTCATATTTTCGTCTATCATATTAATTATAATGTATAGATTTATATATATATATTATTTTTATCAACTAGATATCACATCTTATAGTGATTCGAATAGTAATATATTCATAAATTTTGTATAAATATTAATTTATAATATTGATGGAACTATATATTTATGTTGGAATTTCTAAAAAATTATTATCTTATTATTTTATCAAATTTTATCAATTTTTTTTTATTGGCCCAACTCGAAACCGGTATAAAATATAATGTTATAATATTTATTAATTTATCTATTATTAATTTATAGAGGTCTAGTTGCATTGACAAAAAAAAAAGAAAATATTATTCTAATACTAAATAGATAAGTTATAAATATATATCTTCTAAGCAATTACACTTCATTTACACAAATATTCCTTTGCAAGCCCATACTTTTAATTCCTCAAACGATCATTATCTCATTGATCATTTTTATCTCACTTTTCTTAAATTAACTACTAGTTAGACCTAGTTTTTTGTACATTTTGTTGTAAAGTTGTGGAATTTAAAATACAAAACCTTTAAAATTACAATTGGCGCTTAAAGAAAAAGGTTCAACATAGCTGTGTAATTATCTGCCATGATGACTCCATTTCGTTAGCTATATATTATTCATATGTTTCACTTCGTCTTTCTCAAAGTCAACAGAGTACCCTGAAAACAGATCTACCGTATAATCAGTGAGAGAAAAAGATAGAGAGATCGAAAGACGATGACTTCTGCATCCGCCATGAAAGCTGCTGGAGTTTTCGTTCTGCTTGCGATTCTAACATCAGGTAAATCATCTTTATCTTAGTGTCTTTTGTATCATTCTTGATATTACTAAATCATCTTTGCTTTATTTGTTGTTTCTCTTCCATGGTGATGGTAATCTTCAGCTTATGCGAAGGAATCAGATGATGTGACAGAGTTGAAGATTGATGTCAAGGTATGTAGAAACGATCTTTATATCTTTGTCTTACATATACATGAAAGCAGTTGCTTCCCATGCATGTTTGTTTCTCTGTTGGTGAAATTGAAATTTGATTTACAATCTGTGTTATGAAATGAAGTTTTTGCATTTTTTGGTGAACCTTGCTTTCATTTGTTCCTTTTGTCAGTACAAGCCTCAGAAATGTGATATTCAGGCAAAAAATGGGGATACGATCAAGGTCCATTATCAGGTACGCTCCAGTATCAGAGCTTCTACTAGTTGTATAACTTAAGATTTGGTGATTAAGGTTAGTCATCACTTTCTTGCAGGGAAAGTTAACAGATGGAACTGTCTTTGATTCAAGCTATAAAAGAGGTAGACCTATTGAGTTTGAGCTTGGAATTGGTAGAGTCATCAAAGGTGTGTTGCAATTACATCGAAGCAACTGCTTCGTTTTGTCTTCTTTATCGTTACTTCTTTTTTAGTTGATAGACAAAACCGAAGTTAATGCAATAACTTAAACTGTTGCAGGATGGGAACAAGGTTTATTGGGATCTTGTGTAGGTGAGAAGAGAGAGCTTACAATCCCATCTGAACTTGGTTATGGTGAAAAAGGCGCACCACCAAAAATCCCCGGTAAGTTATGTTATATAATGTCCGGTTTATAGTCTCTTATCTAATGATAAGGCTAGAGAGAACATATGATTCTGAATTGACCAACCAACGAATAATGTTTTATACATTAAACTATAAATCAACAATGCATGCATATAATATCACAAATGCATCAGAACCAACAATTAGGGAAACATTATACTGAGAGTTGTTTGGTTGTATCCAGTGGTAAATTTTCAAGCGTACTTTTTGTTTTCTTCCTTAAGAAGGTGATGTTGCAGTTAACACTAGATTTTTCATGAATAAGTGTGATATGATTTTAAACAATAATAAGCTTATTTGAGCTTTTTGAATTGGGCTTGAATGGTATTTAAGTTTTTTCATGTTTTGAGAATATGATCGAAGTTAGCACGGAGTGCTCATATATAACCGTCATATATCATTCATGTAGATTTGAACCACTATTTTGATTATCTAAATCGTTTTAGATTTTTATATTATTGGAAAAAAATGTGATTCCGCAAAATCTATTTGACTGCAGGTATAAGAGTATAGCTTTTTCGCATTATATGTTTATTCACCGAATCAGTTTAGACAAAATCTATAATAATAAACACGAAATGATAGAAAATAAAAATTTAGAAGCTATTTTTAAACTTATTCGACATGTTTTAAATCTCTAATTAGTTTAGAGAAAATGTAAGAGTATAGCTTTTTGGCGTTATAAGCTTATTCAATTTGAACACTTTTGTCCTATTGATTATGTTATTTCATTATTCAGTCATTTAATCAAAGCCCAAAGCAAAACATATTGAAATGAATGTGTTGTAAATTACAGGTGGTGCCACACTTATTTTCGACATTGAGCTTGTTGCTGTGAATGGAGAAACAGCAAGTGAAGAAAAAACGAAGGAGGAGCTTTGATTAAACCAATCTTCTTCTTATTGCCCTTTTTCTTCTCATTTAAAATAAAATCATTGTTAGATGATCATGTGGCATTGAATTGATCAAAGTTTGGTTATTTATGTTCTTTATACACTTTGTGTTATATCTTGATTATTCTAATTGGGAGTTTTCACATTGGTGATATCAAACATCCATCTCGCTTTTGATCCGGATCACTTTATCGTATCAATAACAATCAATTGTTTTCGTCCATAGACCACACACTCTATGGTATCAAGAATATTTATCATCTCGGCCTGAACCGGATTCGTGATATCAACCTCAATCCCAAAAAGTAAAACTATATTTGGTTTTGTTCGGTTTTTTTATGGAGACCACGAGTCATAGTATCCACATACACATTTTTTTATTCTTCTTCTTTTTTTCTCTCTTTTTTTCTTCAAAAAGAAAATAGGAAAGAGCCCAAATATAAGGGGGAAAAAAACAAAGCCTCAAAACATGGTAGAAGAATCAACTCAAAAACTTCCAAGTTTCATCACCAACCATGAGAATAAGGTTACTTAACAGAGGATATTGCATAACCCAACAGCACCATCAACGGAGGAAATCAAAATTAAGAAGGAGGTTGTGATGTATAGAACAGAAAATATCCAAACCATGTACAGAGATACAAATACACCAGACTGATTTGCTTCGAGAATAAGCATGACTTAGTTTGGAACAATAAATAAATGATCTTGAACAAATCATGATAAATGAAGGATTGAAATTTTTTAATCAAGGCCGAGAAACATACTTAACTGAGTTAACTCAGTAGTCAATCTGACTTAATACCCATTTAAAAAAAGACGTGGATCTAAAATTTACTTAAAACAAAACAAAATTCAAACCGGTTTAAACAATTTATTTAATTTAATTTTAAAATTATGTAAGAAACCAATTAAAATATTTTTTATCGATCCCTAAAGCGACTACTTCTTTCACTATATAAAATTAAATCATTTTCAGTAATCAAAACATTTTTTTTCTTCTGGCTTTTATATGTACAGTTTTTATGTTTTTTAACTATTTTTCTGTTCATATGTTTTAATATTCATATTGTCTGTAAATTGATCTTCCTTATATTCATATCAATTTTAATTTTTAAAAAATTCATTTTTTACCAGATTGCCGGCAATATAAAAAAATTAAGATTTGTACAAGAATATTTAAAAATACAATCTTTTATAAAACACTTTTTAACTTATACTTCAAAAACTAAATCTATATATTAGAATATTTTTAAAACAACAACAAAAAAAGTTTCTACCAAAGAGCATATATTTTTTAAGACAACTTTCAATTAATTATACAATTTTTTATAAAAAATTTCTAACTTATACTCCAAAAAGTAAATATATATATTAAAATATTTTTTTAAAATTATGTTATTCCGAAAAACCACGAGTCTTTTTGTTTGAGACCACTAATTTTAAATTTTCTTTTCTTTGCTCGGTTTTCTGTTTATTTGACTTTAGAGTTTTGACTTTAGTTTAAATATGATTAGTTTGAATTTTAATTATTGGTTTAAATCATAATTTTAATTTTAAAACCTAATTACATTAGTCTGAAATTAAATTTTAATAATGCATTTCTTATAAAATATTTCTAACTTATACCTTATAATAAAATAAATATATTAAAATATTTTAAAAACAACAAAACAAAAAAGTGTTCATAGTTGCACTCATTAATAAGAGTATATAAGAATAAAATAGTTGGACTCATTCATAATTATCCTCCGTTAACACTATAACTGACAGATTTTTAATCCAATTTTTTTTAAAAAAATATGATTCATAAATTTTTTTCATAAAATGTTACGTGTAAATTAAAAAGAAGAAAATAGCCTAAAACGTTTTTCCGTGCAAACACGGGTAAATTGCTAATATTAATTAATTTTGTAAAAGTTGTAAAATCGTGAAAGAATACGATACCTTAAAAATAAAAAAATCGCAGAATATTATCGGCATAATTTCGCCACTTACGGACCAACCGAATAATTTTTTAGTTTTAACCAAACCTTGTTGAGTTGTTGGGCACGATCTAGATTTGTGCTATTTGAAGCCTAATCTAATGAATACTTTATAGTAAATAGTTAAAAGCCCAGTATATAAATAGCTGACGTAACCAAGACACATCATCAGAGTACGCAAAAAAAAAAAACTTTAACGGCGTCATAAGTGAGACTGTGAGAAAACAACATCTGTTTGTGTTCTGGAACAATCTTTCTGTCAATTAACACCGTCATCTTCTTCTCCATTTCTCGAATAAAAATTATCTATCTAAGGCAAAGGAAAAGGAACTCTCTAGAACCCTTTTTTTCACACAAACTCCAAAACCTTATATAATCAATCACATTACCATTTCTACTCTCTTCCCACACTGTTCTCTTTCTCGCGATTCGTTTTCTTCACACTTTCTTCGTTTTTCTTTTTCTGATTCGAGATGGATGAAGATTTCGAGATGCCTCCGGTTGGTGGAATGAACGAAGACGACATGGATTTCGGTGACGACGCCTCGTCACTTAAAGTCGGTGAGGAGAAGGAGATCCAGCAAGGTTTGAAGAAGAAGCTTTTAAAGGAAGGCGAAGGATTCGAGACTCCTGAGAACGGCGATGAAGTTGAAGGTAATCGATTCGATTCGAACGCTTGCTCTCAATTTGTGATTTTGTATTTCTTTCGGATTTGGAAGAAGCTAAACTTGTTCGATCTCTTCTGCAGTGCACTACACTGGTACTTTGCTCGATGGGACTAAGTTCGATTCCAGCCGCGACAGAGGAACGCCTTTCAAATTCACTCTCGGACAAGGTGAGTGAATTGAATCTATTGATTGTTCTCTTATCTTTAAGGCCATTGTTTAGCCCAAGTGTTACCAGTTCCAAAGACTTATTAATCTCCGTATCTTGGATTGAGATTTTGGTTAAAAACTAAGTAATGTAGAGACTAATTTGGAAACGAGCTCTCTGGTATATTTAGTTGACATGCCATTTGTTGTTCCAAATGGAGTACCAATGCTCAAATTCTGTGAATTGAGTTGAGATGCCATTGTTGGCTTATTCTTTTTTTGTGGCATTGTGTTTGCAGGTCAGGTTATTAAAGGATGGGATATTGGTATTAAGACAATGAAGAAAGGCGAAAACGCTGTATTCACTATCCCTTTGGGGCTGGCGTATGGAGAATCTGGTTCACCGCCAACTATCCCTGCGAACGCCACGCTTCAGTTTGATGTGGAGTTGCTTTCGTGGTCTAGTGTGAAGGACATATGCAAAGATGGTGGTGTGTTTAAGAAGATTCTTGTTGCGGGAGAGAAGTGGGAAACTCCAAAGGATCTAGATGAAGTACTTGGTGTGTGTCCACTTATGAACTTACTCTAGAGATTTATGTGCGTTTCGACTCCTCTAACGTATTTTCCTGCGTGTTTGTTTATTCAGTTAAGTACGAAGCTAAGCTTGAGGACGGTACGGTGGTTGGGAAATCTGATGGTGTAGAGTTCACTGTTAAAGATGGTTAGTGCTATGATTTCGTCTGAGAAATGATGGGAATGCCAACAATATATTCGATCTCTGACAGTCTTTGTGATCTTGGTCATTATTAGGTTATTTCTGCCCTGCACTTGCTAAGGCTGTGAAAACCATGAAGAAGGCAGAAAAAGTTGTTCTGACAGTTAAACCACAATGTAAGACAATTCTGGTTCGATTCTGTTTTAACTGATTAGTGTATGGTGTGCACATCATTTCTTATTCCAAATTGCTTATAAATGAGACAGATGGTTTCGGGGAGAAGGGCAAGCCGGCCTCTGGTGGTGAAGGTGCGGTTCCTCCAAATGCGACACTTGAGATCACTCTGGAGTTAGTTTCTTGGAAAATCGTATCTGAAGTAACTGATGACAACAAGGTTATCAAGAAAGTCTTGAAAGAAGGGGAAGGCTATGAACGTCCTAACGAGGGGGCGGTTGTAAAAGGTGTGCATTTCAGATTTCAATGAATTCATCATCTCTTCTCCAAAAAAATTTCTTAAATGTTTTCCATCTATTCCTTTCTGGCAGTGAAGTTGATAGGGAAACTTCAAGATGGTACTGTATTTCTGAAGAAAGGTCACGGTGAAGGCGAGGAACCCTTTGAGTTCAAAACAGATGAAGGTAACCACACTTCTGCGAACTTCCTTGAATCTTTATATGGGATGTTCCAGACTTTATCGCTGTAACTCATTTTTGCTGGATGCTTTAACAGAGCAAGTGATCGATGGACTTGATAAAGCTGTGATGAAGATGAAGAAGGGTGAAGTGGCATTGGTAACCATAGAACCAGAGTATGCTTTTGGTTCAACTGAGTCAAAACAGGAATTGGCTGTGGTGCCCCCAAACTCAACCCTCTATTATGAGGTTGACCTTGTGACATTTGACAAGGTTAGTGCAGGTTTTGGATGTTTACGCGGTTTACTATTCAGCCAATGAGGAAGTAAAGGTGTCCAACACTTGTTTCTCACTGATCTTTTAGGAAAGGGAATCGTGGGACATGAACACTGAGGAGAAGATAGAAGCTGCTGGTAAGAAGAAGGAAGAAGGAAATTCCAAGTTTAAAGCAGGCAAATATGCCCTGGCTTCCAAGAGATACGAGAAGGTAAGAAATACAAACTTATCGCTTTTATGTGTGTTTTACATCGAAAATCATCTGACACGGTTTAGTTTCTTCTCAGGCTGTCAAATTCATTGAATACGATACATCCTTCAGTGAGGAGGAGAAGAAGCAAGCAAAAGCATTGAAAGTGGCGTGCAATCTGAACGATGCAGCCTGCAAACTGAAGCTGAAAGATTACAAGCAGGCTGAAAAACTATGCACAAAGGTAACTAGTGTGATGATCAAGACTACATATCCTTTCTTTTAACTTTAAATCCTAGCTGAACAATAATGATGGAAAATGGTGTTTTCGATATTCAGGTATTAGAACTGGAAAGCACCAATGTGAAGGCCCTATACAGGAGAGCGCAAGCTTACATGGAGTTGTCTGATTTGGACTTGGCTGAGTTTGATATCAAGAAAGCCCTTGAAATTGATCCCAACAACAGGTTTGTCTCTTACTATGTTTGGGATAGTGGTTGCAATGTCGTCTTCGTATGCTAAGTGAACACTATGTTAGAAGATCAAAAGAAGAGATTGTCAAAGTTCAATTTAAATGGAATCTTGGATTGATTTGCTACATTTTCATCCAAATGATAGGGAAGTGAAGCTGGAGCAGAGACGGTTGAAGGAGAAGATGAAGGAATTCAACAAAAAGGAGGCCAAATTTTACGGGAACATGTTTGCGAAACTAACCGTAAGTATCTCTAATTTTACGGGAACATGTTTTGTTGATTTTACGCATAACCAAATCTTTTGTTTTGGGGAATTTGCAGAAGTGATGCAGCTGTTGCATCATAGCATCATGGCTGGAGAAGAATGGCTTTTTTTATTGGCTTTGGATGTTTTTCTCTTTTTCTTTATCGTTTCCTAATTTTCGAATTAACTCAAGTTTTTAGATAGACTTCTCTTCTGGGTTTTAAAGTCTTTATCATTAGTTCATGTCTATCAAGAATTTGTAGAAGTCCTTGTCTTTATAAGGCATTGATGTTCTTCGTTAAATGTTATCTTTTGATAATATATAAACGAGATATTTGGCTTTGCTTTGTGCATCGATTGTGTTTCGAGAAGCAAAAGATCTGTTCTGGTGAAATCATGTTTCAAAAATTTGAGAGTTTAGTAGTAGATTTAACGAGAAGTATGCTACATGTTTTTTTGTTTAAATGATTAACTGGTTTGATCTGCAAGATTTAGGGCAACAGCTAAGCTCGGTTGGTCGGAGGATTGCGTTAACTAATTCAACGTATACTCAACATGTTTCACTCTTCTTTTTACAGTAACTCATCAACGTGCTTTACTATTGAAGCTCAAACCAAAGAGAACTTTTCAAGATGAAACACTTCATGTTCAGGTCGTCCTACTTCAGTTGATGCAAGCTTTGGAGAATAACAAACACCAACGACTTAAGCTACTATTGTGCTTGTTGATACAACACGTCAAGGTACACACTGTTGCTTTAATTACGGGAATTTTGGTCAATTTCAATAAGCAGATCCAAAGCGTAATCGCCGTGGACTGCTTCTCGATTGAATTTGATGTAAGAATGAAAATCACACTTTAGACTTTGAATGGTATATGGGATAATTTGGCTTCGAACAGCATATTATGCAAATTATGCATAACAAATTAAAATTAAATATAATAATATAAATATATTAAATATATTTATTATAAATAAATGTATAAAATACAAAACTAAAACAAAACAAAAATTATTTTTATCTTATAGTTTTACAATAGAGATAAATATTTTCATAACATATATACATTTTTTTATGAATATATATTTATATGTATCATATTTTCAAAGCACTATAGTTTTTTTTACATATATGATATATGATGTAGAACAATTATATAAATATTGTAAAAGCATTATAGTTTTTTTACATTATATATGTAGTATAATTTTATAAAAACTTTTTATATATTCAATCTTATTTATAATATATGAATTTTTTATTATTAATATATATAATTGATTGGATGTTTTAAAGTTTTAACTTGAGATTTGTTTTTCAAAAGTTAACAATTATAATATAATAACTACTCTATAATTGGATATATACTAAACTAATAAAGATTTATATATTAATTATTATTTTTCTAAAAATTTATTTATTATTATTTATTTTAAAACTTTAAGAACATTACAATTAAAAATCAAATATAATATTTATAACCTATTTATAAAATTAAAAAAATTAAAAAAAATTGTGTAGAACATTGGTGGACATCTGTAATAAATGCATGATTTTCTTCACATAAAAAATTGATTCTATGCAGTCCATCAATGTCTTTTTTAGTTATGTAATTTAATTTATGTGAATGGCAAGAAAAATGCAGATGAACTTTATTTGCGTTTTTCTGTTTTTGTTTCATATATCTAGAGATGTCAAATCGGGTTGTCCGTGTCCAAATGGCCCGGACAATCAGGTTCATCTGAATTTTTTTGTTATTCACATAAATTAAATTGCAGAACTAAAAAAAAACATTGATGGACTGCATACAATCATCTTTTTATGTGTAAAAAATCATGCATTTATTGAAGCTGTCCACCAATATTCTGCACAATTTTTTTTTAATTTTATAAATAAGTTATAAATATTATAATTGCTTTTTAATTGTAATGTTTTTAAAATTTTAAATAAAATAATAATAAATAAATTTTTAGAAAAATAATAATTAATATATAAATCTTTATTAGTTTAGTATATATCCAAGTATAGAATAATTATTATATTATAATTGTAACTTTTGAGAAACAAATCTCAAGTTAAAACTTTAAAACATCCAATCAATTATATATTAATAATAAAAAATTTATATATTATAAATAAGATTTAAAATATGAAATATTAAGAATGTTTTTATAAAATTATACTACATTATGTATGTAAAAAAACTATAATGTTTTTATGATATTAAGTAACTTTATATAATTATTCTACATCATATATGTAAAAAAAATTATAGTGCTTTGAATACATGATATATAAATATATGTAATATTATAAAAACAAAATATGTATATATTTTATGGAAATATTTATCTCTATTGTAAGATTATAAGACATAAATCATTTTTTAGTTTCGTATGTTTTATAAAATATTTTAAATATAAATATATTTATATTATTATATTTGATTTACATTTGTTCTGTATGATCTGCTTGATTTGCATTCGTTCTACATGATCTGTTTGATTTGCATTTGTTTTGTATAATTTGAATAATTTGCATGATCTGCATTATTTGATCTGCATTCACGATTCGAAGCCTTAATCTTATTGATCACTTGTTCTCAACTTGACAAGCTGATTTGGGGAAAGTGAAGAGAAGTAGAGACCGGATGCGGTAAAAAGATGATTGACTCTCTTAATCAACTGAGCTGCAATTGACTCACACAAAAAGTTTGAATTCTTTGTCAAAAAGATCAGAAGTGCTTTGCACATTTAAAATCGTAAAACATAATATATAGATCAAATGAATCATTTAAATGGATTTTGAAGATAAATGAATGTATCAAATGCATTTTCTTTAAAAACGAAAATAAATTGTTATATTTATTAGATGATTGAAAGATAACTTACAATGAGAATGAGAATGAGAATGAACATATATAGTGTTCATGTACAACAAGTTAAACACAAACATATTTAAACAATAAGTAGCTGTTTTAGAAGAACAACGGTATATTTGGCTGAATGAAGGAAATTCGATGATTTCTTTAAATCTTGATCTTAGGCATAAAATGATGATGTCTTGGAGTGTTTAGGTTCAATGAACATGTCTTCAAAAACGCTGCTGCTTTGGGAAATAGCTTTTGGGAAATATCTATAATAAAAGTGGGGAATGTGCATGAGTCCAAATAAGGAAGGTCGGTCCATATGCTTTTCCAGTTGATCATGTGCATTTTGGTGGAGCTAAGAACGTCCTCTACCATTTCTGATTGTTTGGTAAATGTCCCATGGTCGCCAAATCTTGGTTTGAGAAAAGATAGACCAATCAGTCTTCACATTTTCCATGAATAGCTTTGGTTGGTCTTGTTGATATGGGAATCTGCCTGATCCAATGTGGTCTGGTGCTTGTTAAGGCATTGTATAGTGCTTCTAGAAGTAGCACAAAGTCTCCGAGTTGCCAATGTTAGGTTTGACATTGTATAAACTTGTGAGCTTCTGAATAAAGTAAGTTGGACCTCCTTTGGTTTAGAAGTTGAGTAACTCCATAATTAATTTTGGTATGAATCTTATTCACCGCATGCTTCTGATGAGTTGAGAATCTAAAGCAAGTGTGTTTGTTGCTTGGTTCTTCCTAGTTTGGTTGGAATGCTTCAATAACTGCTTTTGTATCTCCATCGAATCCATTAGGGTTTGCCGGTTTGTAACTTCAATATCTTCTTCATGTGAAAAGCTTTGAGGATGATTCTTCTTTGTTGTGTGCTCTAGATGAGATAAATGTGTTCTCCAAGTGTTTTTAGAGCTGGAATCTTTGGTCTTGTTCTCCATTGGAGCTAAAGAAACCTTGACTACCTCCTTATCTGGCCTTGGCTCCATGCTCTCCTCTCCTGCTTAGTTTGATGACCACATCATACCCTCCCTTTTGAAGAAGTTACGATCTCAAACTGTACAATCTTCACCGAGAGAAAGACTAAGTTAGCTTTCATTATATTTTGTTAGTTTAGAACTTTACCTTTGCGTATTCGGGGTTTGGTGTTCTTAAGCATGTCTAGTGGCTCTCTTTTGAATAGGAACGATAGGATTTCTCCTCTGTTATGAACCAGTGCTCTGGTTGGTGTTGTTGGATCTGGTGGCTCTTCTTGAATCACAATATTGTTTGTGACAACTTCTTGTTTACCACTGATGGGAAAACACAACGTGAGGTTTAGTTTATTTGCTGGCTCCATGGTTAAACTTCGTGTGGTTCTCTCAAGTCTTTGTACGTAAGAAAAAAATGTGGAATAGAAAGTGACGAACGTAGATTATTCAACATATGAAGAAAAATAAGTGGGGATTAGAATGTGACGAAATGACGGAAAATTATACGTCCAGTTTCCAAGCTTTTATTCGATTTATTTTGGTTTTTTGGTTAAACTACATAATTATTAAATCGAATAATATCATTATTATCTTAAATTGTTTAGCTTTATAAAAATTTAAATTATTTGAAATTAGTAAATATTTATATTATTCAGTCTTTTGGTGGAGTGAGTAAGGGATGATGGTTTTACAATTGCGAAATAGTTCGAAAACATACAAAATATCTTAATCAGAAGCGAAACGTATTAAATAGACAGCTTAACTCGATTTCATACTCCTAAATATGCAATGGTATTCATATAAAAATAATCATAAATCGAATTATAATCTACATAATTCATATGATCACCGATATTAGACTGAAATAATCTTTTATTTAGAAAACGTATCATATTAATATTAGAATAATCAAATAAACTATAGTGTTTCATAATCAACTTTTTTTTTATCAAAGCTTATCGTTTAATATTTATCGGATGTATTTAATTGAAATTAATGATCACAAAACTATCAATTACTCTTTGCATTTCACATTTATTAATAAATAACATATAAAATTTATAAACAAAGCCAAATGTGTAAATTCATATATGAATAAATTCAATTTTCTTATAAACCTTGCGTTACATATCATGGGTTAGAGTCTAGTTACTCTTAATACACATAAACTTTGATAACTGATCTCTTCTGGGTAGGATCATTGACATCACGAGTCCAAGGGGTTTTATCGACTTGGGTATTTCAGCGCAGGCTACAGTAAAGATAGCTCTGTATCGACAAAGAAACAGAGCTCATCGCATTGTAGAACTAAATGAAATAGAATCGGAGCTTCGGAAGTTGCAGGAGGAGACATTGTTTTATGGAAGACTGTCGCTGATACATACTTACCACGTTTCAGCTCCAAAACCACTTGGCAATTATTACAACAAAAACGAGAAAAACAGAACAGGTACAAGGGGATTTGGTTCATCCATGCAACACCCAAATACAATTTTCTTACATGACTGACATTTCGCAGTAGACTAACTACAGGTGATAAAATGCACTACTGGAATCTGGGACAACCCACAAACTGGTGCCTTTGTGGACACCCAGAGGAATCACGAGATCATATTTTCTTTGAGTGTGTTTAATTACTCGATGGATGTGTGGAAACTGCTTGTCTTAAAAATGTTGGGTCGTGACTATTCAGAGAGTTGGAACAGACTAGTATCGATGCTACACACGCCCACGCTTGACAAACTCAGCCTCTATCTTTATAGATATGTCTTCCAATCCATTATTTACCTTGTTTAGAGGGAAAGATACAACTGACGACATGGAAAAGCAGAGATCTCCGCAGAACAACTTGTTGCATTTATTGATAAGAATACACGGAACATACTGCTCTCCATTCGAAAGCAGAGAGATAGTTTATATGATGAATGCATTGTTAAGTGGTTTGAATTTACCTCTCCAGCACCTTAGCATCCGGGAAAGGAGTCAAAACCGAAACAAACATTCCTTACAAGTTTTTAATAATATTTCAGTGATAAATAGTTACATTCATTGTAAACAATAAACAATTTTTTTTTGCTTAAATATAATTATACATTTTTCTTCAAAAAAGAAAATACACATAAATTTTTTTTGTGGGAAAATTATTCTAGTTACGGCCACACATACATTCTTTTGATCTCAAATCATTTTTATTGTGTCAAATCAGTAATAATGATTTGTGTGTTTTCTGCATTTTTATCTTTTCAAATAACGTATGAATTACTATAAAAAACGAAGAGAAAAATATCAAATGTTCAAAATTCATCTCAAAAGACCCTTTATGTAGCTTTTTCACATATATTTTTTTAATTTCTTTACTATTCATTCAAATATGACTTAACACTGAAAGTTCATCGTCAAACTACTAATTTGTGATAAACAAAAAAAATATTTTCCACCAGAAAAAGAACTCAGGTGATGGCGAAGAATAGATTGATTGCATCAAATAAATAAACCTTTACTTTCGGATATATTTTCTTGTACGAATACACATCGAATATACTGGCACACTTTAAATCTCGTCCGTCCACATCATCATATTTACGACTGAAAAGAATCCTCAGGTACCATCGGATATCCTTCCTAGGCACCGGTCTTGCGTCAAATGAGATCAAAGAAACAAATTATAAAAACGTAACAAAAAAATAAACAGAGAAACAATAAGAAACAACGAATATTCTTTGCTAAATGCTCCACATAACTCACTCAACACAACTCACTTTATATTTGATTCTCTCACCTTTTTCACTTCTCACTTGTCACTAACTTCTCATCTATCTATCAATGGTGATTTTCTCTAGAACCAAACGTGTCACTGACCCACTCGACGATGAAGCCAAGGCTCGGATCTTCCACCACCACGGCTACATTCTAGACCAAGACTCTTCTCAACTCTGCGAACTCGGGTTTCTTGAGGATGGTCCAGAAGACGGAGTCCAGACATTCTGTGACTCTAACTCCGACGTGTCTGAGAATTCTGCAATGGAACGTTCCGGTGAAGCTAGTGAAGAGATAGTGAGGATGGCCGTGAGCTTCTCCGATTATGATCCTTATAGGAACGTATTGCTAGCTCATGTTTCCAGAGCAGTGGAAGCATATTCCGGTTTTAGATCCAGGCGTAAATCTGTTTTCCGAGATAAAGTAGCATCGTTCTTGCGAGAGCTTGGCCATGATGCTGCGGTTTGTGTTTCCAAATGGAACTCATCGACTAAACTCACCGCCGGGAGTTACGATTTCATTGACGTCCTTTACAAGCCGGCTAATGATCGGACGGCCGTTCGTTACTTTGTTGATCTAGACTTTGCTTCGGAGTTCGAGATCGCGAGGCCAACGCGCCAATACGAGTGTTTGTTGCAGTTACTGCCTCATGTTTTTGTAGGAAAAGAAGAGAGTCTTAGGACGATCGTCAGAGAATCATGCGACGCGGCGAAGCGGTCATTGAAGAGCCGTGGCTTGTCTCTTCCCCCGTGGCGGAGAGTCTCTTACTTGCAACATAAGTGGTTCGGTCCACACACAAGAAGGGTTGGTTCTAGCTTGGAAGTTACACCGTTGAATAAAGACGCCGTTAGCTGTCGCTCTGTAGGGTTTGATGACGCCGTGAACACCCGTTTGTTCATCAGGACGTGATCTTATCCATGTAGTATCGATTAGTATTTAAGTGTAGGTGAATAGTTAAGTCGGTACTACATTCTTCTTCTTATTTTTTTCCATAGATTTGAAGGAGACTAAGAAGTCATAATATTAATTAATCAGCATCTTAATGTCAATATTAACGTATTTAAGTGGCACTAACAAGTATATGCAATGATGTAATGATTGTATTAATGTCAATATTAACGTATTGATTGTTTAAGTGATAGTAGTTAACACCACACTATTGTGAACTAAATTCAATATAGCTCAGAAAGTAGATACAGATTCTAAACTAAAGCTTTTTATTATTGTTTTTTAGTTGTTAAATGTAATGATTTTTATCTCTGTAACATAACCATACAATATTTAAAGTGAAATGAAACATCTTGTTAAAGATGTGAGAACTGCCTCCGAGTTAAAACCGAACTGAAAGTGATCTCGTCCTAGATCTCTTTCAGTGATCATATTCTCAAGCCGCCACATAAATTTATCAGAGTTTTAGGTTTTTGTAAATCCATGTTTACAACCCTTTAGGGCAAACTCTCTAGAGGATTGGCTTTTCATGATGATCCATATCTTCATCCATCAAATCATTGACAAGATCCATTTCAACATCACCTAAAACTGTTTTCATTATTCAAGTTTATAACATCTGCAGTATCCATTTTCCTGATACAACAAAAGATTTAACTATCTCGGTTCCAATAGAAGATGTATCAAAACATACAAGAATACATAACTAATATCATTTACCTAAACATAACATGTATGTTAAAATTAAGATAAGATAGCATCTCAGTCACATAAAGTATCATAGAATATTAAAGAACATACTCCAAAAGTTTCAAAACAAAGTCTTGATACCCCACTAAACACAAATACAAACATCTTATAAATATGGAGGAAGTTGTCCATGTTAGCAAAATGACAGTATTTGTTATATTCTGAATGAGCAATGACATTCATGGAACCAAAACGAAACCTCAACTTAATAGTGGCTGATTCAGATTTCACACAACTTGCTGATCAAATATCTGTATTCAGAAAAAAATAAGATGGTAAAATTAGCAAACGAGAAAACAATGAACAAAAAGAAAACTCGCATTTTAAACCTTCAAAATAGAATTTACTACTATTTTAAACCTTCACACATTTGCACTCTCACTCTAAACACATTTGCACTCTCACTTTAAACTAAACTCTTAGAGTAACAAACTCACAAATAAAATCCTTAAAATAAATACAAATTATCTTCAAAATAGTTCCTGAATTTGCACCGCCGGATGAATAAACGGAATTATTAAACCCGTAACAAAAACAGTAAATGTCTGTTAAATTTATATAACCGTGTTTATATTATAGTTATATTTATAACATAAACACATTTACATAAATTTAAGAGATGTTTACTGTTTCTATTTCAGGGTTAATAATTTCGTTTAGTTATCTTGGTGCGTGAATATAAAGAATATTTTAAAAACTGTTTTTATGAATTTTGTTATTTTAAAGGTTTAGAACGAGAGTCTAAATATGTGTTAGTTGAAAGTGTTAGTTGATTATAGTTTAAAGATTTAAAATGCAATTTTCCCAGAAACAAAACACAAGAATCTCCAAAGTTACATAATCATTATGTATGAACAGAATGTCGTTTATAGGGTGAATAAACGGCACGTCGTTAGAGGGGAACAAATAAGTGAGGCTAATGTATTGACGTAAGTGCATTATCGTCATTTAGTTCTTCTTAATCTCTCACACGGTCACACCCCTAATTGTAAAATTTATAATTTAACTCGTAATTATTTTATTGTTCGCAGTTCTTTGAGATCGATCCCGTCACCAAGAACTCAAATTGTCTTTCTCTGCGATCGTCCTCTGATCCCGCCATCTATAAATTCCCCAAACCTCTCCGGCGAGAGTTTTCTCCGTGTCGCCGGGAAATCGGCTGATTAGTTTTACCGGCGGAAGATTTTCCGTTGACCTAACTCACCGTGGAATGGTGAGATGGACTCGATTGTATGCACAGCACTGGAGGAAATCTGTTGTCAGGGAAATACAGGGATCCCTCTAGTTTTTCTCTGGTCACGGCTCTCTCCTCCTCCTCTCTCTCCTTCCGTCAAGGTACATCTCTGGAGAAACCTGCTATTGATCCCTCAGCTTCACTTCAAGGCGAAGAACACTGTGTACGGATCATCTGATCCTTCGATTCAACTGCTGGAAGATGCTCAGAGACTCGATTTGAGGATCGTCGCTAGTGAGAAGCTCCGAGGTAACTTCGTTGGCTTGTACGACGCTCAGTCCAATAACACAACTATCTCGGCCGTTCAGCGACGCGTTCTCGAGCGGCTAGCTGTTGCTAGGTAAGCTTCTTTTTTTGGGTCTTAAAAAATTTGGGTGTGTGAGAATTCAGTTTTCTCTTATATTAAGAGTTGTGGTTGTTATGTAGATCCAATGGGGTTGCACAGAATCTACTTGCTAAAGAGTTTGGTATCGAAGGGAGGAACTTCTTTTATATCATGAAGCACCTTGAGTCTCGAGGTTTGATTGTGAGGCAACCAGCGATTGTGAGAACGAAGGAAGTTGATGGTGAAGGGGATTCGAAAACCACCTCGTGCATTAGCACCAACATGATATACTTAAGTCGTTACTCCAAGCCTTTGGGTTCTCAGCAGAGGTTTGAAATCTGTAAAGAAGACCCTATGTTAGAGGCAACTGCTCCCGCAGAAAGTCTACAATCCGAGAGTACGAAAGAGGATACACTCATCAAAGATTTTCTACCAGCAATGCAGGCAATTTGTGATAAGCTTGAAGTAGCTAACGAGAAGGTTAGTAAGTGCGAAGCATTTTCTATTTTCTTGTCAAGATAGATCTTTCTAGCTCTACCCATTTTCTTGCTGTGCAGGTTCTAGTCGTCTCAGATGTTAAGCAAGACCTTGGTTATCTGGGATCACATTCAAGGCATAGAGCTTGGAGAAGTGTAATATATATTTTTATCTTTTCTTCTGGTTTAATTGCTTAGTCATATATTTCTGAACTTAATTAATGTTCAGTTTTGATATTCTGAATGAATCTTCTTCTGGGACAACATCAGATTTGTCGCCGATTGATAGATTCTCACGTCGTCGAGGAGTTTGATGCTGTGGTGAACAATAAGGTGAACTATATAATCTGCATCTCATGCCGTCATTCGACTACATTTCTCTACATATGGTGGCCGTTAGCCGTTTTGTAGCATTTATGTTCTGTTTGGTTTGGATTCAATAATTTATGGACAACAAGGCTTCCATGTTGATTGTTCTTTTGTAGGTCGAACGATGCCTCCGTTTGTTGAAAGAATTTTCAGCAAAAGATTTTAACTATTGTGGGAAAAAGCAACTCCTGAAATTTGGAAGGAGTATACAAAAAACAGAACAAACTTTGGAGCTTCCAATAGATAATCAAATTTATGATATGGTTGATGCTGAAGGATCTAAAGGATTGGCTGTGATGGAGGTATTCATTTGATGGGTTTGGCTTATAGCTTTTCGGAGAAAAATACTTACTTTAAAGAGTCGCAAATTATTATTTTTACCAGGTATGCGAAAGACTTGGAATTGATAAGAAGAAGAGCTATTCTCGGCTTTATAGTATTTGTTCAAGAGTCGGGATGCATTTACAGGCAGAAAGCCACAAAAAGACTAGAGTGTTTCGAGTTTGGACTTCTCGCAATGCTGGGTCCAAGTCTTCTGATCTATTTCCTGATAAAGTTGAAAATATTAGCAGGGAAAATAACGTACCGGTTAATGATTTTAGCACACCTCATGGTACTGGTGGATTGACTCAGACCTCCATCGAACACAGTCTTCCAGTTTCTGACGCTGACTTTGCTACACCTTCAAGGTTAACTGATTCTGAAAGCAACTCAGGAGTTAGCAAATTTGCTACACCTGGAAGGTTAGCCGATTCTGAAAGAAATTCAGGAGTTCTCCATTGTTCCCCATCTAATGCCACAAGAAGAAACGTGCTTGCACGTCGTAACTTACAAGAATCATTCCATGAGATCGGTGATAAGGTCATTGATGCTGCAATTGGGTCCCCTGATTTGCCTTTGTCGGAAATGAACCATCTTGTTCTATCGAAGGCGGCTAAACCAAAAGTGCATCAACCTCATCCGATCACAGTTGAAAATGCTAGAAGAGAGCGTAAGATACTTGAGCGCTTAAATGTACTTACTCTTCTCTTTTTGTTTTCCATAATTTTTCTTTCTTCTTCCCTTCCAACTGACTGTTTTTTCTTTCTTGGCTTGTTAAAGGAGGAGAAATTTGTTTTGAGAGCCGAGCTACACAAGTGGCTTCTTAGCCTTGAGAAAGACAGGAGTTCCAAGGTGGATAGGAAAACCATTGACAGACTTCTAAACAGGCTTCAACAAGAAGGACTCTGCGAATGCATGGCCGTTAGTGTCCCAAATGTAACTAACTGTGGTCGTAATCGTAGCTCTGTGATAGTTTTGCATCCATCCGTTAAAAGATTGACTCCAGAAGAATTTAATGATATTCATGATAGGATTAGGTCTTTCGAACTAGGACTCCGTGGCCAAAACTTGTCGAAGAGAAAAAGCAACGAGCCAATTCCGGTATTGAATGACATTCAGAGAGGTCAAAGTAACTTGGATTTGGATGCACGAGCTAGCAAATCAGGAGCGATGCGCGCCAATGGGTTTGTGCTTGCAAAGATGGTTCGTGTGAAGCTCCTACACTGTTTCCTTTGGAACTATTTTAGTTCTTTACCTGGATGGGACAATGCCTTTTCTTCTACACATGATCATAATAAATTTGAGAATTTGTTTGCACTTGAAGATGCTTTTAGAGCCATGCCGCTCGAACTATTTTTACAAGTTGTTGGATCTACACAGAAAGCTGATGATATGATGAAGAAATGCAAACAGGTTATGCGTCTTTCTGAGCTTCCTAGCGAAGATTATAAGCTTCTAATGGATACTCTTGCGACTGGTAGATTATCAATGCTTATTGATATTTTGCGCCGGTTAAAGGTAATACTAATAGTTACATGGTACCTCAAGTACCATATTTCAGGTACATATTTCATAGAGTGTGCAGTTTAAAAGACAAATAAGCTATTGCTTGTGCCTATTTTTGTTTTCTAGTTGATTCAGATGGTAAGTAATAGACTCAGACGCGATGAGATTGAAGAGAAGTATGCCAATCTAACACATGCAATGGAGCTTAAGCCTTATATAGAGGAACCTGTGTTTGTTGCTGCTACACCAAGTGTCATGTCTCTTGATTTCCGTCCTCGTATTCGACATGACTTTATTCTATCAAATAGAGATGCTGTAGATGAATATTGGCTAACTTTAGAATATTGCTATGCTGCTGCTGATCACAGAGCTGCTAAGCAAGCATTTCCGGGATCTGTTGTTCAAGAGGTATAAGCTTGATCTTCTATATAGATACAACAATTGAGTGTTATTTTCTAATAAACAAAATAATCACTGTAGCCTACTTAAAAAATATGTATATGGGTTACTCTATTCTATCTTCTCCTGTGATCATAATTTTCAGCTGTCGGTTATGTTAGGTATGTAGAAAACAGGTTCTAACTGTCAGTTCTTTTAGGTTTTCCGTTTCCGCTCATGGGCCTCGGATCGCGTCATGACAGCAGAACAGCGTGCTACGCTCTTACAGCGTATTGCAACCGATGAGAAGGAAAAACTTTCATTCAAAGAGTGTGAGAAAATTGCTAAGGATCTGAAACTGACCTTAGAGCAGGTAAAGATATGAGTTGCATGGTGCTGTATACATCGTTAAAATTGTCTAATTTATTTGAGGAAACTTTATTTGAGACCAGGTGGTAATTTTGCCAATAGCATTCTTATTGTCTTTGGTTTTAGAGATAATGCCAACTGGGAACCTTGATTCTTCGATGTTTCACCTTGAAAATACTCACCATGAAGCTAATTGAAATTCGAGTTAAAGCGTTCAGGAACAGAGACTGACCTGGATGTTCTCATTTTCTCTTCTTGATTTGTGGGTGAGGTATCTTATATTTTTTGGTTCCATACTCCAGGTTATGCATGTCTATCATACGAAGCGTGGAAGACGCTTGAAATCAAAATCAAAAGATAAAAATCACGCTGTAGAAAATAGCCCTTCTTCATCTTCTGGGAAAAGAAAAAGAGAAACTCCCGTAAAGACTACTGGAAAAGGTGCCAGATCGAAAATAGTAGATGGACAGAACGTTCTAAATTCTGATGCCTCAAATAGTGAGAATGTTCTAAATTCATTAAACGAAGACCAAGCCCCCATTCCGATGCATGAGGAGCACAATCAACAAGAAAATGCAGAGATAAGGGATCTTACTGAAGATGAAGGCCAGTGTTCTTCTCTAATCAACCAGTATGCAAGTTCAAAGACCACATCAACTCCTTCACAAAGATTTTCATGGACAGATGAGGCCGACAGGTAATCTCCTATCTAAAATAGGGTATAATTATCTATTTTGGTTACACCACTGACACAAATATTCTTCGGTCAGGAAATTGTTAAGTCAATATGTTAGACATCGTGCAGCTCTGGGGGCAAAATTTCATGGAGTAAATTGGGCTTCAGTTCGAGAACTGCCCGCACCTCCTTTAGCTTGCAAGCGACGGACTCAGATATTGATGAAGAATGATAAATTTCGGAAGGCGGTCATGAAGCTTTGCAATCTGCTCAGTGAGCGTTATGCAAAACATCTAGAGACGAAACAGAAGTGTTTGCCGGAGAGCAGCAGTTCACATATTCTTGTTAGAACGGATACCGGTTGTGTTGAGCATTGTAAAGATATTTTTTCTGACGAAGAAAAATGGGATGACTTCAGTGAAAAGAGTATAAGTGAAGCCTTTAATGATGTTCTTGAGCTCAAGAAGATGGCTAAACTGGTAGCCCCTAAACGGACCAAACCGGGCTCTCGGGAATGGTCAAACAGGGATACAGTTGATGAGGTGCATTCTTATTGCTTCTTTTTCTTTTATTTTACACCATCCTTACAATTGCTTCACTTCCCTTTGATATTTCACTTTTATTGCTACAACTCTTCATATACTAATTTTACTGGAACCATGTGCCATCTCATTCACCCTGATCCGGAAGTTCTTAATTTCATTTGTTCTTCGTTTTTTTTTTCCCAATTTATGATAAACTAAAATTATGGACTTGCAGGGGGGTGAAACGGTTCTACCGGCAATTCACTCAGAGGACATTCAAAATGCTTCTCTGGATCAAGTTAAAGATACATCTCGACGATCTGGACATTATCGTCTTCATCAAAGTTTTAACCCTTTAGATGGAAATGACAATGGTAGTATACAAGTAAGGAAGTCTCTAGCAGTTTCTACTGCTGTAGAGCTGTTAAAGCTTGTCTTTCTGAGCATGCCCACTGCACCTGGTATGCCAAATCTTCTGGAAGATACCTTACGACGATATTCAGAGAGAGACCTGTTTACAGCCTATAGCTACCTCCGAGACAAAAAGTTCCTGGTAAAACTACCTACTACTTTCCTGTTACAGAATTAAAATTTCTGGCTTCTGGCTTTTATTATATGCTTCTCGATTTTATGAAGAGGCATATGAGTGTCCATGTGAAGTTTCATGTTTAACTTTGAAGTATTATGTTTTCATCCTTCTGTTGGTTCGATTTGCTGTCAAAACCACATTGCGTGCATGCTTGATGTTTGGATGAGAGGGTGAATAAGAAACAGTTTTCTTTACCCCACTTTGATGTTTTCACCTTAATAATTCTAGTTGTAAAGAAAACTGAAAGTTGTTATGAATGTGTTCCAGGTTGGTGGAAGTGGTGGACAGCCATTTGTGCTTTCTCCAAACTTCTTGCATAGTATTTCAAAGTCTCCATTCCCGGTTAATACTGGGACAAGAGCAGCCAAGTTCTCCAGTTGGCTTCTTGAACATGAAAGAGACCTAATGGCTGGGGGAGTCGCTCTTACGTCGGATCTGCAATGTGGCGATGTTTTTAATTTCTTTTCACTGGTTTCTTCCGGTGAACTCTCAATGTCCATATCCTTGCCCGAAGAAGGTGTTGGAGAGCCTGGAGATCGAAGAGGTTTAAAACGTAGAGCTGATGAGATAGAAGAATCTGAACCTGATAGTGCTAAGAAATCGAAGCTACTAGGCGAAGGTGAAATCAACTTCCGGAAGGAAAAGGGTTTCCCTGGTATAGCAGTATCTGTTCGTCGTGTAACTCTACCAACAGCTAAAGCAATAGAGTTGTTTAAAGACGATGACTCTCGCACTGGTGAACTTCACTTCGACCCAGGAGGAATGAATAGTGGCTGTGACTCTGATGATTTGAAGGAACTTTTCAACCCTACTGATGCTACCGTCATACCAGGCAGTCTAGGTGACTCTCCCTGGCAAGCGATGACCAGTTTTGCTAGTTTCATTATGGCTAAGTCTGCGGATGAGCAAGTAAGTTTATTCAGTCCTGGTGTTTTTGAAACTGTTTCCAATGCCCTTCAGAAGGCTGGTGACCAAGGTCTGAGCACTGAAGAAGTCCACCGTCTTATTGATATTCCAGGTAAAAGCATCAGGGAAACTGGCTTATACGTATGCATGTGTTAATAACTTTCTTTAGTGTTGTTTCTAACCTCTGCCGCTTGTTTATCTGCAGGCCAGGAAACTTGTGATTGCGTTATAGATGTACTTCAAACATTTCGGATAGCTTTGAAGGTTTTGTCTTATTGTCTCTTATTTTACAAACACTTTCGTGGACTGCGGAATCTTTTCACTCTACATCCTTTTAACAAGGAACTTTCTTAACAAGACTGTGCATCTTAACATTCAGGTAAACGGGTATGATAATTCCCGTGTTGTCCATTCCTTCTACCGATCAAAGTACTTCTTGACATTGGGGGATGGTAAAACTTCCGACAATAATCTTCAACGGCCTTTGCCAGTGAATTACCTAGAGAAAGCTGTTGGGGAACATAGGTCAAAAGATGTCTCTAGCATCAACATTACTTCACAGGACGAGCATGAGCAAATTGCTGGTAACAGCGTGCACAAGGTTACAATTCTTAACCTTCCTGAAACGGCTCAAACAAGTGGTTTGCACGAAGCATCTATCAAAGCTCCCTCTGATACTTTTGGGATGGGTATCGGAGGTGAAACAAAGGAATCGACTTGTGAGAAGTCACCTGTGCCTATATTTCCATGGGTAAACGCAGATGGGTCTATAAATAAAGTCGTCTTTGATGGACTTGTTCGCCGTATTCTAGGTACCGTGATGCAAAATCCCGGTATACCAGAGGTAAAAGATACTTCTCCCTTTTGCCACCGAATGAGCTCGTACCATCATGGTTCCAAGCTCTCTGAAAATACTAATTAAAAACATTTCATTTGTGGCAGGACGAGATCGTAAACCTGATGGATGTACTAAATCCTCAGGTAATATACAATCTTTCTGTATCGTAAATCCTAAACCTCTTCTGCTATTGTGTTCATATACTGAAACTGATCATAGTCTCTTAAACTATTTGTCTTGCGTCTGTCTATATACGATCTGTTTTTGCTCTGATAACATAATACATCTTTTTGCAATCTCAGAGCTGTAGGAAGCTTCTGGAGTTAATGACACTCGATGGGTATGTGAAAGTGAGGGAAATGATGCAAACCAAATTCACCGGTCCTCCGTCTCTGCTAACCAGTCTTCTCTTAACCGGTCCCAGAAAACCGGAGCTCATCCGCCGCAGACACTTCTTTGCTAACTCCAGGGGACTCTTTGCCTTGTAAATGTAGTCGTAAGAAATCTCCTCTTTGTAGTCTATATAGTTCAGTCCAAGACGCTGTCGTAACGATGCAATACGTTACTAATGTTTCTCAAGAATAATGTTTTAATATACAAACAATATAAAGAAACGATCACGCCTCACCTTCAAAACTACATTTTTAGAGCACCTCCAAGGTTCAAAAACTCAAACTGAGGTATTAAATATTATTAATTTAGTATATTTTTATAAATTAATTAAATTTTATTTTTTATTTAAAAAATAACCACTTATAACTTGATAACTGGTTAATGGATTTTAAAGGGTACCTCATAAGTTCTAAAAGAATAAACGGTATTTCATAAATCTCCATTTTCTCTCTTATTTTTTTTATTAATTTATTTTTGAGATACTGCTTTTAAAACTCAACTGATGGAGATGCTTTTAGTATTGAGGATGTTAAAATGGTGTTAATCCCATTCTGTGTTAAAAATTGTAACTTTAAACTTTGAATTTTATAGTAGGGTTAAAAATTGGCTAGATATAATTAACATTTCTGTTTAACTGGAGTAAATTTTAGTTTTATAAGTTTCTTTATACAAGCAGTTAGGCAATTAACAATAAACCAAAACAAAATTTCATACTTCCACCAAAAATGCGAAGTCTAGGTTTTTTTTCTTTTGTCAAAAATGAAAAATTTTATTTCTCTATCAAAAATATAAAATCAAGTTTTTCTCTGCCAAAAATGAAAAATTTTATTTTTCTGTCAAAATGAAAAATTTTGATTTCCAGCCAAAACACAAAATGAAAATTTCGGCCGAAAATGCAAAATCAAATTTTTAGCCAAATGCAAAATCGATTTTTTTTCTACCAAAATACAAAATCAAAATTTTCTTCCAAAAAATTCAAAAATTAGATTTTCTCACCAAAAAAAAAATCGAGTGTTTCCGCAAAATAAAAATTGAGTTTTTTTCGCAAAAACCCAAAATCTCGTTTTCCAGTAAAAAAAAAATTTGTTCACGCCAAAAATGTTTAATTAAGTTTTCTTTTGTGCCAAAAACGCAAAATCTACTTTTGTGCTGATATTCCATCATTCTTGAGGGGAACACGAGTCAGAGAAGGAGCGGATTGGGCGAGAGCCGAGTCAACTCCTCTAAGAGCCCTGAAAATACATCCCATGCTTACTGGTAAATGTTTTGAACTCATTGCTTGATTATTCACCAACATTATTAATTTGCAAGATTTTAATCATAACATTGAACTAAGTTGAGAAATAGCTATAAAAACTGGTAAAAGCTTGGAAGATACGTTCTTTAGAAGATAAGAGAATTACCCAAATGTACTTATAAATCTTTGGAGGTTTCAGATTCGTTAGACATGTGCAAAGTTCCCTTCTAGTCTCTAGATGCTTGGTGATTGAACAATCTCGTTTGGGCTTCAGATACCATGTACGATAAACTACTAATTTTAAAGCCCATCAGGCCCAGATATGTAATTCCCATCCACGCCCTTCTAGATGCTTTAAGCCTCCACGAAAAAACGTCATTCATGACGTCACATAATTCAAAGACATCACGTGTTTGTCTCAGACACGACGGGGGAACATTTGGTCTTAAGTTCTTAACCATAAAACCCAGCAAAGCATTTATTTATTTATTATTATTATTATTTTAAATAGTTTCAGATCTCAAAAGCTTAAATTTGGTCAAAACTCAAACGCTACGAATCTCATGCGATTTTTCGTTTCTCTTTTTTGACTTTTTATTTATTTTTTACCAATTTGAAAATCTTCCCCGTCAAGGCAAGAAATCAAAACAGAGTATATGACCTTTCCTTTTATAATAAGAACTTGTCACCAACTACACATAATTTAAGAGAGAGCAAAGAAGAAGAAGAAGAAACAAATCTATCGTCCTAATCTGAAACGTCGAACGTTTCTTGAAACCTCTTCGATGCAGAGCCCAACTCTGGACTTTAATCGACTTGAGGTTTTGTCACTGCTTGGTCGTGGTGCTAAAGGAGTTGTGTTCTTGGTAAGAGACAACGAAGATGATAACTTGCTTGCTTTGAAAGTTATACTTAGAGATGCGATCGAGAAGAAGAAGACGAAGAATGATGAATACAAGCGCGTGAGTTTCGAACAAGAAGTATTAAGCAGATTTGATCATCCTCTGTTTCCTTCTCTTCACGGTGTATTATCAACAGATAAAGTAATTGGTTATGCCATCGATTATTGTCCCGGAAAAAATCTCAATTCCTTGAGGAATAAGCAATCGGAAAATATGTTTTCCGACGAGATTATTCGGTAATTTTTGGTTTGTTATCAAAAACTCCGGTAAATTTTTTGATCAGATTCGGTTAAAAGAGTAATTTTTCCGGTTATCGTCTTTTGATTTTCAGGTTTTACGCGGCGGAGCTTATACTGGCGTTTGAATATTTGCATAATCAAGGAATCGTTTACAGAGATTTGAAGCCAGACAATGTGATGATCCAAGAAAATGGACATTTAATGCTCGTGGATTTCGATTTATCAACGAATCTAGCTCCGAGAACGCCGTTACCGTCACCATCTACGTCAAAAAAACCGTCGCCGGCGAGGAGAAAGAAACGTCTCTTCCGTTTCGCAAGTTTCTGCAACTCGGGAATTTCGCCGGAAGAAGTATTTACTCCAATGCGCTCGTCATCATCATCGAGATCGGCCGTGTCAGATTCTTCAAGAGGCGAAAAGTCGAATTCTTTCGTCGGAACAGAAGAATACGTCGCGCCGGAGATTATCACCGGAGGAGGTCACGATTTCGCCGTCGATTGGTGGTCGTTAGGTGTGGTTCTATACGAGATGTTGTACGGAACGACGCCGTTTAGGGGATCGAACCGGAAAGAAACATTTTTCCGGATTTTAACTAAACCGCCGAATCTGGTGGGTGAAACGACGTCGTTGCGGGATCTGATTAGAAGATTGTTGGAGAAAGATCCTAGCCGTAGGATTAGCGTTGTGGAAATCAAGGGTCACGATTTCTTTAGAGGAGTTGATTGGGATAAAGTGGTTTTGGTTTCTAGACCGCCGTATATCCCGGCGCCGGACGACGGTGGTGAAAAGGGTAAAGATGTAAATACGAAAATGGATGTGGAGAATATCGTCCAAGAAATTTTTGCTGCACGAGAAGAACGTGAGAAACAACAGAGCCATAAGAATAATAATAAAGGTGAAAAACGTGGAGAATGGGTTAAAGGGTTGAATAATAATAACGATTTAGAAAATGACAATAATTTTTTGGTATTTTAATTTAATTTGTTTTTTCAAGGTATTACTTTAATAGGCTGTTACGTATAAATTAGTATCTAATGGTGTATTCAGAAATCAAGAAAGTACACAAAAATTTGAGAATTATTTTAAAGAAATGTTCGACTTCTTGGCAAGTCATTTCGTTGATATATAATGTTTAACTACTTCTTGTATTTAATATGGATTTTTAATGAGATTATCAATTTACCATACATGTTTTATGTCCTAATTTATAAATATAGTTGAAATTTTCCTAACAAAATGTTTTTTTGAATTCGATTTCTATTCAATTGTTCTACTTTCACATGTTATACGACAACTTTGATTTTTGGAATATTGATGTAATAATTCAAAGTTGGAAATGCTTTCTATTTGGTTGAATCGATCATCAGAAGAAGGATAGGCCAAAAATTAGGATACATTCTAGGTGACTATTGACATATGAAAACAAATAAGTAACTAGACACACACAAAAAAATAGAAAAATAAATAAGATTACTCCATATTTGGAATAAACCAAAATTTTACTCCATTTTAGAGGTGAACATATAATAGGATTGAAGATGATTTTATTCCAAAAATAGAGTTGGGAGTGAAAAAATGAAGTAGTGTTGGATATGTTCTTAAGTTTAAATATGAAACATGTGACCCATATTTTAATAACATGTTAGAACTTAATAAACGACATTTACTTTTTTGCTTCTTTTTGTCATATATTTTTAACGTATTATTATGTGTTCGTCGTTAATACTCAAAACCCAAAAAATATTTGATCATATTTGATAAACAAACCATGTTTATGCTTGAAATTCTTTAAAAATACACCATTCAAATTACTAATTTTCTATTGTAAAAGAAAGTCAATCTGAAAAATAAATGTATATAACTTAAAAGTGAGCTTCATCTGATTGCAACTTTAAAATACAAGTAGCCTATATATATAATTAAATTCTAGTTACATATTATGATGCTGAGACAAAATAAACTCGATCTCTAAATTCTTTAGTATCAATATATCTCTATATATACATATATTAGGTGAATATCCCATATTTATGCACATATATAAATATTAATAAAATAACTACATCAAAAATATTTTTTAGCATTTTATTTTTTATATATTTATAAGTTTTAAATTATTTTTTAATTTATATGTATAAAAAATAAAGAGAATATTATTTCAAATAGTTTGATCTCTTTATTTTAGTTAGACATATGATTTCGGGTATAGAAATTCTGATCGATTCGGTTATTCATTTTTTTGGGTATATTGGTTACATAAATTCTTTTGAATTAAACAACAACTGTTTTTTAATTCTAATTAGACTAAAATTGGATCAATTTAGTTCATTATATTCAGTTTGATTTTTTGTATTAGATTTAAAAATATATTTTCGAAAAATTCTTTGAATATGTTGTTTTGAGAAAATTAGAAAAAAAACTGAAATGTTGATCGGTTCGGAGTTTTGTAAGTAAACCAAACCGGTAATATTTTGAAAGATCATGCATGATTATGCATGTTTATAAAATTGAAAAAAAAATTCATAATAATTGGTTAATATTTTACTTTCATTTGTTTATAAATTTCAAATTACTTTTTAATTTATTTGTATAATAAATAAATTATGACGTGTAATTTCAATTATAGGAATTCAAATCTTTAACTTTTTTTAGATATATTGGATTGTAAAAAATTATTCGAATTGAATCATAATTGTATTTAGTTCTAATTAGACCAAAATTGTTGTGCTGAAGCAAGCCATTAGAAGATCGTCATAGCGGTAGTATCCCTGTTAGCCAATAGAAATGAGTTTGCTACAGACTATTTTGTTGTTGGTATTCAGAAGTCTGTTCACCGGCGCATAATTTTAGTCAGTAGGCTTCAAATAATAGATGGAAACCACTTTAGCCATCAGTTAATGGGGTGAAGAACACATGAAGTAGACCATACCACTATGGATGACACAAGAGATCTTCCACTTAATCTCAGATCTGAGTAGTGAGTGGAGTGGGTTTTTCATTTAACAGATGGAGGTAGCAAACTAAAAAAATGTAGATGACTGTATCATCTTTCTCTCATTAACTTAATTTTATGAAATAGTTGTACATTAAGATAGGTCAATGTCTGTGCAAAGTACAGAGGCTTCAAGGCTATTGTAAGTCGACCTCTCCACAATATCAAACCTTTTTTTCATGTTTGTTGCCAATATGATTAATATGGTATGACTTAACCTCATTCTTCTCTGTTTTTGTTTTGGATTACAAATGTTATGTGATAAAGTCAGAAAAGAGGTTTTGGAGAAAGCAGAGAAAAAATTAGTAGTAATAAGAGAACGAAAATTTTTGGACCAATGAAAAAAATTCAAGAGACATTGTTGGAAACTGAGACGAGCTTATTTTTCAGGAGGCTAATAATCAGTAAATCCTTTTATTGATCTATTTAACTGAATACATGTTTTGTTTTGGCTAACTAATACTTCTTTTATTTTAAAAAGAATGTCACTTTAGAGTTTCTTACACGTATTACAAAATTAACCAAAAAGATGTAGATAACATCCAAGCCTTATTTTTGAAATATAGAAATATGTTAAATTGAGAGTTTACTTGCCAAGATCTTCCTTTAGAGATGATTTCGTTTTAATGTGTCTTCAGGTCAGGTGTTTGTCTTAGTAGGTTATGAAAAACTTCCAATAAAAAAATGTATAAAGGGGTGGGGTTATTGAAAATTTTTTTTGTGGAGTTTGACAATTTTGAAAGTTGAGAGAATTTTAAAAGTTTAAACATATATATATTTTGAAAATGTGGTTTCCATAGTCATAAGGTGTTTTCAAGTTGTGGTAATAAATGGTGGTAGCAACATTGACAATGAAGAGGAGAAGAAGAGAAGTTAAAGGTCAAAATGAAAACAGATTTAGTAAAGATGGTTAATCAAGATTGAGAATAGAATAAGTAAAGATGAGACACTCAAAACTAGAGGGAAACGAGCTAGACAGATTTTAGATGGTTTGATAGTCCACATTGTTGTATTCTATATAAAAAAGATGTGGTGGTGCATGTAATACCTTATTATGTAACATGAAAAGACAATAACAGTTGAGGTGACCACAATACGAGTTTTTTTTGTATATTTTTAAACAATCATTTTATACAACTACAAATATAGAGAAAACAATAGTTTCAGGTGAATCTATGACCATCCCTGCTCATTATTGCTCATATACATTCTTAGCATCAAATATAAACCGTTCACAAAATAAGATAAACGTGGAATGAAACAGAAGTAAGAAAAAAAAATTCTGAAGAAAAATTTACGTGTACGCAAAATTCACCTAGTATATATATAAACTTCACATCATTTATATAGATTTCATGTCGTCTGTATATGCTACGAAGAAGAATGGTAATTAGGGGAATATGTATATGCTACGAAGAAGAATGCATGGTAATTAGAGGAATATGATAAAATCTAAAAATTATACGTTAGGCAACCCTTGGACACTATGGGCGTTTCAGATTCAACTATTAAAACTGTTTTCTTAATTTTTTTTTTTTTTTTTACGTTTTTTCATGAGATTTGTCGTCCATTAATCATTTAAGTAAATCATCCAACAACAATTCTTGTTTTTTCTTTCATTTGTTTTGTTTAACAACAAATTTAAAATTTTTTGGTTGATAAAAAAGAAAAGAAAATTGTGTCTATGTCCTTTCCTTACAAGTCCAAAAATCTAAAAAAGTTTCTTTTTATTTTGACACATCTCGGTTCGGAAATAAGAAGAATTGGAAAAACGGGAGATGCATGAACCTTTGGGCAAGAAAAATATCCAATACAACTTTAAAAAGTTAAGTGAAAGTGTTTTTCTTTGTTTTTAAAGATTTGGACTATTCTACAATTGATACATTGATATCATTCGGTAATTATACCATCACTTCCATGCAAAATTAAAATTTACATCGATACCATTCAGAAATAAAATTAAGATTTATTGTTGTATTTCATTGACACAAATAATATAGCAAGTAAGAAAATGCATAAATAGCACAAAATGAGAAGAAAGTACAAAAACAATATACAATCTTAGTTCGTGATTTTTTTGTTTTCTATTTATCAATCAATAAATACCATTTAACGAAAAAAATACAATCTTATTTCTGATTTTAAATTTCTTAGTAGATTATTAAATTTAATTATTTTAAAACTTAAAAATTAGTAAGAATGATTACAAAATTAGTAAGAATGATTTGAATACATATTTTTATTTGATTTCAAAATTTGTTAGCTGTCAACTTTTTTATTTAGAAATAAAGAAAACCGTTTGTGTATCGTCAGAACATATCCAATTTGTAGTAAAGGAAATTTAGTGTAATTATTTGCAAATATCCAAATTATAACAAACCAGTGGACACTTGTAAAAAGAAGTCAATAAATTGTAAAGGATTTCCGTTTCTGCTCTTAATTACTTTATTTTTTACATCTCTCACGCAATTTGTTCTTCGTTCTATATAAACTAAAACCAAAAAGCAACACACACCATCGGTAATTTCAAGGTGTACACTATACAAAAGTTTTGTATGTGACTTTTAATTTCAAGGTATACACTAAGGGATTGAGTAAAGATGCAGAATGAGATGGAAGAGAAGTTTGAAGATTGGAGAGGTAAAGAGGCAATACTTGGCAAACATGGTGGGATTAAAGCTGCTTCTATTGCTTGTGGTAAAGTTTTAAAACCCAACAAAGAAAGACCCTTAAAGGTTTAGTACTTTTAATTTATGTTGTAATAGATTTGGTGTGGGCTAATGTAGTTGTGGAGATGATGGAGAATATGGTGTTCTTAGCATGTTCAACCAACTTCATCACTTACTTTACGAGATCATTGAATTACTCATCAGCCAAAGCATCAAACATGGTGACCAATTTCACAGGAACATCGTTTTTGCTCACTTTCTTTGGTGGTTTTGTCGCCGACTCTTTCCTCACTCGCTTCACAGCTTTTGTCCTCTTTTGTTCCATTGAACTCTTGGTAATTAAACAATGTCTCTCTCCGTTCAAACCTCTTTTATTGCTCATGTTTATTCTATACTTCCGCTTTGGTTATCCGAATCGGTTTAAGTAATACAATTATATAGTACTTAAAGGTCTACTCCATTTTTTATAGGGTTTGGTCTTGTTGACACTCCAAGCTCATAACCCTAAGTTACAACCTCGTGGAGATAACACTCCTTCGACTCTTCAATCAGCGGTTCTATTCACCGGACTTTACGCGGTAGCTATTGGTGTTGGAGGTGTCAAAGCGTCGTTGCCTGCTCATGGAGGTGACCAGCTCGATAGTCGGAAGCAGAGAGTTATCTCAGGATTCTGCAATTGGTATTTCTTCTCTATTTGCCTTGGAGGTTTCTTGGCCGTAACGATAATGGTTTGGATTGAAGAGAACAAAGGATGGAGCTCCAGCTTCGATATCTGTACCGCGGTTTTAGCCACCGCGCTCTTGATTTTCGCTGTGGGATTACCGATGTATCGGTTCAAGCGTCCAACAGGAAGCCCTTTGACAAGAATTGTGAATGTGTTTGTTTCTGCCGCAAGAAACCGAAATAGGTTTGTAACGGATGCCGAGATGACGCAGAGTCATAACACTACCGACAAAAGCATTCATCACAACAAGTTCAAGTAATTCTAAACACGTGTTTTTCTTAATTGTTCTATTCGCACTAACTAAACTAACATAATAATGTTAAGAAAAAATTAGAGCCTCAAGAACGGAATTGGTATTTAATTTTCAGGTTTTTGAATAAAGCGATGCTCAACAACAAGATCTCAGCAAAGGAAGTTGAAGAAACAAGAACGTTTCTAGCTCTCCAACCAATCTTTGGGAGCACAATTGTAATGAACTGTTGCTTAGCACAACTATCGACCTTCTCCGTACAACAAGGCATGCTGATGAACAGAAAACTCTCGCATTCCTTCGAGGTTCCTGCCGCTTCTCTCCACGCCATTGCTCTCATATTTATGCTCTCTTCTATAGCTTTCTACGAAGTCTTTGGAGAAAGGATCTCATCAAGAAACATAGAAAGGTCATCGAGCTTTAATTTGAAACGCATAGGAGCTGGTTTAGCTCTCACTTCTGTTTCAATGGTAATTGCAGCAATCGTGGAGGTCAACAGAAAACATGAAGCGGTTCACAACAACATCAAAATATCTGTTTTCTGGTTAGAGTTTCAGTATGTTTTGTTGAGTTTCTCGGATATGTTGACTCTTGGAGGAATGTTAGAGTTCTTCTACAGAGAATCTCCGGCGAGTATGAGAAGCATCAGCACCGCATTGGGATGGTGCTCCACCGCATTAGGTTTCTTCCTCAGTACGGTTCTTGTGGATGTCACTAACGCGGTCACGGGATGGCTCAATGGAAAAGATGTTAACGAGTTTAGGCTCGAGCTGTTTTATGTGGTCTTATGTGTTCTTAACACTCTTAATCTTTTTAATTATATCTTCTGGGCGAGAAGATATTAAGCAAAAGAACAAACTGTGTTGCTTGTCTGAGTTATAATTTTGTAAAAGCTTGGCATAATCTCTTAGTGAAGTTGATATCCATGAGGTGTGTGTGTGTGTGTGTGTGTGTGTGTGTGTGTGTGTGTGTGATGTAGTGGAAGTCTAAATCAAGTCACTTGTGTACTTTTTTCTTGTAGTGGTTCACAAGTTGGTTGAGATGTCATGTAATGATGGGATTATGGGACGAAACTGTTGGTTGAGATGTCATGTAATAATTAAGAAAGTGCGGAAGTAACATATCATTAAGAACGGAGAACAAAATTTCCCTTTAGCAGCGTGAAGTCACAATGGTCATTGTAAATATAAGCTATATGTATATGAACATAAATTTGTTTTTTGCTTGTAATCATGGTGGTTTATAATGCTGCTATAACATATTGACAAATTAAAGACTTTATAACTAATGAAGGAATATGTAAAATAACAAACATCCATGTTCTATTTATAGATCCGGTTCTGAAATTTTAAAGGTTAAAAATATTTTATTAGAAATCTTAATAAAATTGTTTTTTGTTACAATTTGAGGTCATAAAACATTTATACTGATTTTTTAAAATTTAAAAACCAAAGTTAATGTTTCATTAGGCTATGTCCAAGATGGGTCTTGCCTATTTAAAAGACTATAAAAACCTATATCTATTATTTGTTTCAAATAAAAAAATCTAATGTACCACAAGCATGTAAATTTCTCCTTATATGCATAGAATTTTTTTCAAAGTAATTTGTTTCTTTGTTTTTTCTAAGTCTACCGTAGGATTATGAAAAATTATATAGATTTCAGGACGTAATGTTAAAAGAAAGTGGAAACTGGAAATATATTATTTGAACAGGCGAGAAAAGGATAGCAAGTATGGTCCAAATAAGACAAAAATCAACGTTTCTTAATATATATATATATATCTAAATAGCAAGTTGGAAAGATATAATAAGGATTGAATGTAATTATATATTTATTAATTTAGTATTCAATGTTTAAAAATTGAACAAAAGGTTTTTTAATATCTCTAAGTAATACAAAAATTAGAGATGTGAAATGGAATAATAGATTAACAGTGAAATCTTGTATTTACATATGATTATTTTTGGTTAATAGCTCTAACTGATCATATATGGATCATTTATTGGCAAACATACAATTGAAAAATCATAATTATGATGCTTTACTTATAAATTAGTTTTTCCATATTATCAAAGTAAATTAGATATCTTTATATATTTTTTCTTTTTCATTTAAAAAGAGATATAGTTTTGTTAGCATGTTTAACAATCTAATAATTTTACAGCTGTTTTAGATACATATAAGTACTTGTTACAATCTAATAAGTTAGAGTTCTCATGTTTACAAATAGATCTAAATATAAGCTTACATAGAAACTAGTCATAATTTATATAAGCAAGCTATGGAGAATGAGATAGAAGAGAAGTTTGAAGATTGGAAAGGTAGAGAAGCAATCCCTGCCAAACATGGTGGAATCGGAGCTGCATCTATTGCTTGTGGTAAAGATAACACTATGTACCATCAAATGTTTTTGTTTATTTATAATAATAATCTTAAAATAATCATAACATATATAATATTGTGAGGTAAATGTAGTTGTGGAGATGATGGAGAGCATAGTGTTCATTGCTAATGGATTCAATTTCGTAAAGTACTTCATGAGTTCGATGCATTATTCACCAGCCACAGCAGCAAACATGGTCACTAATTTTATGGGAACAACGTTCCTGCTCACTATTTTTGGTGGTTTTATTGCCGACTCTTTCCTCACTCATTGCACAACTTTCATCATCTTCAGTTGCTTGGAACTCACGGTAACTAAAACTTCATAAAAATTGACCTAACATATTTGAATATCAAGACGAGCAATCCCATTTTAACATTAGGCTTTAATCATTTGCATAGGGCTTGATCTTGCTGACGTTCCAAGCTTATAACCCTAAGCTACAGCCTGAGGGGGATGAAACACCCTCAACTCTTCAATCAACGATTCTTTTTACAGGACTTTATGCAATGGCTTTCGGTGCGGGTGGTATCAAAGCCTCATTGCCTTCCCATGGAGGAGATCAACTCGACAGAAGAAATACAAGACTAGTCTCGAGTTTCTTCAATTGGTTCTACTTCTCTATGTGTTTTGGATGCTTCTTGGCCGTAACTATTGTGTTGTCAATCGAGGAGAGTAAAGGTTGGCTTTGGAGCTTCAACATCTCAATAGGGATTTTAGCCATTGCACTCTTAATATTCATGGTAGGGTTACCTTTTTATCGATTCAAGTGTCCTACTGGGAGTTCCTTGACAAGGATAGCAAAAGTGATTGCTTCTGCGGCAAGAAACCGAAATAAGTCTGATTTGGATGAGGAGATGATGCAGAGTCTTATCTCTACTGAGGAGAGCATTTGTCATAGCAAGTTAAAGTAAGTTGTCTAAGATGAGATGATGCATATTCTAATTCTCACATTGAAAATGAGAGAAAGCGTAGTCTATTATACTAAATGACATGATTCTAATCGATATTTTGAATTGAATACATTCATTTGATTCAAGATGAATGGACTAAAGTACCACTTTATCTTGAATAAGCATGTTAAGAATCTAATAGTGAAAGCTAAAAATATAGATAACATATTATATGAGTGACATGAATCAATTTATTCGCTAAAAATTGTTTTTGAGTTGAAAGCTCATCCATATTGACAGAATCGTAAATACGTTATTTTCTAAATTTCAAACCCGCATAAATCATTCATTCTTTGATGCAACAATGATAAATTTTTCAGGTGTTTAGATAAAGCAAAGTTGAACAAAAACATCTCAGCGATAGAAGTTGAAGAAACAAGAACATTTTTGGGTCTTTTACCAATCTTTTTTAGCACGATTGCTATGAGTTGCTGCTTGGCACAACTATCAACTTTCTCCGTACAACAAGGCATGATCATGAATAGAAGACTCTATGGCTCCTTTGAGATCCCCGTACCTTCCCTCAGCGTCATTCCTCTAACATTCATGCTTTCTTCTATACCTTTATATGAACTTCTTGGCAAAAGGATCTCATCAGACGATAACGAAACATCATCAAGCTACAATTTAAAACACATTGGACTTGGCCTAGCTCTCTCTTCCGTTTCCATGGTGATTGCAGCGATCGTGGAAGCCAAGAGGAAACATGAAGCGGTTCACAACAACTTCAAAATATCTGTTTTATGGCTATTGTTTCAGTACCTGATGTTAACTGTGTCTGATATGTTGACTTTTGGAGGGATGCTAGATTTCTTTTATAGAGAAGCTCCACCGAACATGAAGAGCATGAGCACGGCTTTGGGATGGTGTTCAAACGCATTTGGTTTCTTCCTTAGCACAGCTCTTGTGGAGGTCACCAATGGCATAACAGGAAGGCTTGGCCATCAATGGCTTGGCGGGGAAGATCTTAATAAGACAAGACTTGAACTGTTTTATGTGGTCCTTTTTGTTCTTAATACTCTTAATCTTCTTAACTATATTTTCTGGGCAAAGAGATATTAATCAAGCTATATAGCAAAGTATCAAGTATGTATTAATATTTATAATAAGTAGCCTATGACATATAAGTTTAGTATATGTCTAGTATGTTGTGTTATTGTTGCTGCTATGTCATCATTCAGATTCAATCTTAAATATAATCAATATTTTTGATGAAATAAATGAACTTTGAACCTTTTGTTTTTTTAGTTGTGGCATAATAACCAGTATATATCCATTGATAATAAATTTATGTGTGATTTGTAATATACATATAAAACATTTCTAACGTAAACATCGGTTACAAACATCAAATGATACAAGTTTGCCGTCATTTAGAAAACACGTCGATATAAGTCTACCATCATTAAAAACGTTAATCTCAAACATCAATCGTAAACACAAATCACAAACGGTTATTCGAAAAAAACTTGATTTTTTACTAAAAAAATAGATTTTCTTTATTATTAATATTATTATTATTTATTTATTTTTAGTACTAATGATATTTTTGTTATTAAAATATTTTTCTTTAAAATAAGTATGGTTTAGTAATCTAATATTTTTGAAGATTGTTTTAGTAATTAACAAACTTTTCAAGATTTTTTAGTAATTATCTCTACATATTATTGATGAAAATATATGATTTTGCACCTTTTGCTTTTTAGTTGTGGCATAATAACCATATACAGTGGAGATGATTTGGTGTATATCAATGTGTTGTAAGATGGAACAACAACAACAAAAAAAAACATTTGTTTAATAAAAAGGGATAAAAATCATAAAACCACATGAGATTTTTCCGTAGCTACACCTACACCTACACCAACTTATAAGTTAAAACATATAAGCATAAAATTGGTTGTCTATATCATTGGATAGAAGCTACCTAATCAAGTTAGACTTTCTTCATACCTTCAAAATCATATTGCTGCTACCTACATGTTTGAATACGAGTTAACATTCATTTTAAAAAAAACAGATTTTGTTCGGGGACAAACTAACTATTAAAATTAGATTTGATTGGATGTGTGTTCAGATGTTCAGCTTAGAGTCTCCAAATGGGTTTAAGGAACCTCGGGTTTAGTGTATGGGTGTGCATCAATAGCATTTCCGGTTAGACAGTGATAGGGAATGCTACTATACAATTAATATGATAGTATAGTAGCATCCAATCATTCAATCACGAATATAATTTTTTGCAAAAAGTTGTGACATCATGATCTATTGTCAAGCAATAAAATCACGTTTATGATAATATACAATTCAATTAAGTTCAAAATATGTAAGAGTAAGGACCATGTTTTAGTTTATTTTGTTAAACTAAGAAGATATAGTTTTCTATTGCGGTCAATGGCTTCTAAATATCCATCTTTCCTCCACCATCTTCTAGACTTATATAAACCTGAAAAAATTACTGTCATAGTCTCCTTTGGCTTCACCATCTGAATCTACACACATTCAGCTATAGTTCCACCATCATACTTATTTTTTTTCAGTTCCAATTTTTTGTTTTTGCATACGTGACAAAAATTTGTAATAATATTTTCGTAAATATGTTTTTTATTAATACATAAAAAAGATAATACGAAAGTGGATATTGTTTTAGTAATTATGAAATATTAACATTGTTTTGATCATTTTAAAACTTTTCAAAATTATTTTAGTTATTCTCCTTATAAATTATGATCTATTCATTTTAGTTGTCGTAAGAATCCTTGGCGGTTTCTTAAATCTTCATTGATGGAAGAAAGTGTTGTCTTTTCTTGGATTAGTGATTGTTTGGTCCTTCTCCGTAGTTGGCTCCACAAACCATAAATCTTATCATCTATGGATTGACTTATATGAACAAAAAATTGAAAAAAATAATTCAATTAACTAGAACAATTTTAGTTTCACTTTTTTTTCAGAAAAGAGTAATAACACTTTTGTTATTATTTAAAAATATATTATAATTAAAATTGGACTACCTAACACAGTTTTTCCTATGAAAATACCTTTCTCTAGATTGAAATCTCAATTTAGATCATTTTAATAATTGCCTTGCCTCCATTCCAATATTTATTTCTCACTTTCCTAATTAAGTAAAAAAAATTAGTTTAATGTTTTTTTAGAAAACATTAAACAACTTTTATTATTATTTAAAAGATATATTGTAACTAAAGTTGGACTACCCAACACAGTTTTTCCTATGAAAATACCTTTCTCTATATTGAAACCTCATTTAGATCATTTTGATAGTTGCCTTGCCTCCATTCCAAATTTCTTTCTCACTTTCCGAATTAAATTGAATAATTTTAGTTTAACTTTGTTTTAGAAAACAGTAATACGATTTTCATCATTATTCAAAAGATATATTGTAATTAAAGTTCGACTACCCAACATTTTTTCTCCCAAATTCTTTGTATATTGTATATTGAAATCTCATTTTAGATCATTTTGATAGTTTGCCTTGCCTCCATTCCAAATTCTTTTCTCATGTTCCTAATTAACCTTTTTAACAAATTATATTATTAAAGAGTACATAATCATTTTTCATGTTGTAGAAATGTGTTTTTATAGAAAAACAATTTCCAAACATATATTACAGATAGAATCACTATTTAGTGGTTATATGGGTACATTTAATTTATTTTAGAAAATATTTATAAAAAAAGAAACTTATAAATCTTTCTTTGAAATAAGACAAAAAAAGTCATTCTTTGGTGTAATGTATAACTGTCTCAACATACTTATTCTGAATTTGTTCTCTTCGATTTTTTCTAGAATCAAACATAGTTTGTTTTGTTTTATTTTCAAATAGCAAATACTAAAACTGAAGAAATCTAATATTGGCTAGTCCATATTAAATATCAAACACCTAAACACATGCTAGTTTATCACCTCTATAAAGTGTCTATTTATTCCGCCAAACCCTTTATTACGGTTACTACAAAACTCATCCAAAGATGGCTTCTTCTTCCGTCGGAATCTCTCTCTCTTTCTTTTTCTGGACTCTGCTAATCTCACCGTCTGTCTCACAGACCTGCAACTCACAGACATTTTCCGGCGACAAAACTTACCCTCACTGCCTTGACCTCCCTCAACTCAAAGCCTTCATCCACTACTCCTACGACGCTGCAAACACTACCCTCGCCGTTGTCTTTTCAGCTCCGCCGTCAAAGCCTGGAGGATGGATCGCTTGGGCGATAAATCCAAAATCCACCGGTATGGCCGGAGCTCAAACCTTAGTCGCCTACAAGGATCCAGAGAACGGTGTCGCCGTTGTCAAGACGCTAAACATTAGCTCTTACAGCATGCTTATTCCGTCGAAGCTTGCGTTTGACGTTTGGGATATGAAAGCAGAGGAAGCGTCGAGAGACGGAGGAACGTTGAGAATCTTCGCGAAGATTAAAGTTCCGGCTGATTTGGCGGCTAAGGGAAAGGTGAACCAGGTTTGGCAAGTCGGTCCTGAAGTGAGTCCTAAGGGAATGATAGGAAAGCACGATTTCGATCCGCCGAATCTTGTTTCTAAAGGTCCTCTTGATCTGAACGGCGATAATAAGGGCGGCGCAATCTCCGGCGGTGGTGACGGAGAGGGAGATTCGAAGATCAAGAAGAGAAATGTGAGTTTCTTGTTACAAAAAAAACAACATCTATAATATCAAGCTTATCAAAGCTTATAGAGGTTAACTTTGGTGATGATTATGCAGATTCATGGGATATTAAACGCCGTGAGTTGGGGGATTCTGTTTCCTGTGGGAGCAATAATAGCTAGGTACTTGAGGATATTTGAATCCGCAGATCCTGCTTGGTTTTACCTTCATGTGTCTTGTCAGTTCTCTGCTTATGTCATCGGCGTTGCCGGTTGGGCCACCGGACTAAAGCTCGGCCGCGAGTCCGAAGGTATTCGGTTTGCCAGCCACGGTAACATTGGCATCGCCCTCTTCTCCCTCGCCACCATTCAGGTAACTACAAGAAGATGCTATGTTTTACCCTTTCAAGTTCATTGTTCAAGATTCAAGCTTTTGAACATATTTCTTGAAGTTGAAGAATCTTTTCTTGGCTTTGGCTTTGTGTCACCAATCGGATCCCTTGTCTTTTTGTGTTTTGTTTAGATGTTTGCGATGCTCTTGAGGCCAAAGAAAGACCACAAGTACAGATTCTATTGGAACATCTACCATCATGGAGTCGGCTATTCGATCCTCATCCTCGGGATCATTAATGTATTCAAAGGTCTCAGTATTTTGAAGCCACAAGACACGTATAAGACTGCTTACATCGCAGTGATCGTGAGCCTTGGAGGCTTAACTTTGCTCTTGGAAGCCATCACTTGGGTCATTGTGCTCAAGAGAAAATCAAACAACTCAATGAAGCCTCTTAGGACTTGAGACAACAAAGATCTGGTTTACTTTAAAATGTTATTATCTGGAGATATTGTTACTAATTTATTATGAGCATTTAATGTATAGAAGAAACACATGTATGATTATTATTGTCTTGTCTTTGTAGCTCATTGCTTTTCTTCTGTGTTTCTTGGGTTATGAATTCTTGTAGGGGATTAATATTTGAAGTATTTTCTTAGTTTACTTTACTTTGAATATATGAATTTTTCAAGTTATTCACATGTGATTAAGGACAATTAAATATGTCCACATATACTGGTGGCCCAATTAATAATTTAACAAGATAAAAAGTCGATATGCTAATTTCAGACAAATTATGGTGCCAAAACATAATCATACTTAGGTGTCTTTTCCTCAAAAAGATATTTTTATTAAGATGTATTTGTCCTCTCTTTAGTCATTAGACTCGTTACACAAAGGTCTCAGTCCACTTTTTTTGAAGGCATTATTGTCAAAATTTTATTAAAATCTCATTGAAAACTGTCTCAACGTTGTTTCTTTCTATGATTTTTCAAGGGAAAGAATGTAAAACTATATTCATCTAAAGAAAGCGTTTTTACATTGACTGCTTCAATTGTTTCTTGTTTTTGGTAAAGAAAGTACTAATTACTAAGACTCAAAGATAAGACTGTCAAAATTTTATGAAAGTACTAATTACTAAGTGAAAATGAAAAGAGGTTATTTAAACGAGTTAATTTCTAATAATGCGATACTTTTTTTTTAATATATATATATATATATATATATATATATATATATATATATAACTTAACTTTTAATTACGAAAGGAATGGTTAACCTTACAAAGTTAGGGGTTGGGCTGTCGAGTGGTTCCTATGTGTCATTGACTCATTGCATGCCTTTAACCTATAAAGAATCCTAAGATTTGGTTGTTTTTCTCTTATTAAACGTGGTTGCATTTTGTTCAAAGACCTTTTTTTTAGACCTGTCTTTTTTCAACTTGTCATAATTAAAGGATGTTAAAACAAAAGATGTTTCATAATTAATGGAACTTTGTCCCGCAAACTTAGGCCCAAAGTTAAAGGGTCCCTATCATTCCTTGATTATAAAACGATAATAATCATCAATGAAGAATTTAAGTTCTTAATATGTATGGTTATTCTGTGTGTATTTACTGGTTTTAAATACAATTTACGTTTTGTTGCTTCAAACTATACACTTGTATAAACCCAAAGACTTTCTTTATTCAACAATCAATGAGCTTCTGCATTAGATACTACTAACTTCAAGATACCGTATATATCTTCACTTTGTGAATGTAACCGATCACCAGATTTAAACTCGGAAACCTGATTTTTGATCATATTAATTGATGAACATCTAAGCTCTTTAATCACACCTTTTGATTTCATATTCTTCCTAACATTTGCAGTCTCTTTCCATTTCCCATTGCTTATATACATATTGGCTAGTTTAACAGGTATAGCAGAACAAGTAGGATCCACATCTAGAATCCTTTCGCCTGCTCTTTTTCCATGTTCGATATCTCCTTTCGCATTACACGCTCTCATAAGAATGGTCCCGACTACATCGTCTTTCTTTGGCATCACATTGATCATCTTCTCTACATCACTTAGCCATCCTGCCCTACAAAGCAGATAAGCCATACATCTATAGTATTCCTTCTCTGGTCTCATATTATACTTGTCTTGCATCAAGTTGAAATAGTGAACACCAAGGTCAACCTGTCCCGAATGAGAACAGGCGACGAGAACGCTGATGAAAGTTACAACGTCAGGTCTGAAACCAAGCGTTTAAACTCTTTTTAAACATACCAATCGCTTCTTTGGTCTTTTCATGTACTACATATCCATAGATCATAGCTGTGAAAGAAACAATCACAACTATCTGATTCTTCAAATATCTTTGAAGCTTCTACGATACTTCCACATTTCGAGTACATATTAGTCAGATAGCTACGAATCGTGGACTTATGTTATAAAGCAAGATAGATAGCGAGTTTATGAACTTGCCTACCCTGCTCAAGACATGTTATATATCCTGAAACACTCAGCAAACTAGCAAGAGCAAAGTCAGTTAGTTTTGGCCCTGCTTGTCTCATCCATGAGAAATACTTGTGGCTTTAGAGTACCCTACGATAACCATAGTCCACTAAACAGTGTCTCTGCTTCGTATATCTCGAAACAAAACAGAAGCAGAGTCTAACTTTCCACATGCTGGATACATTTGCATCATCGAGTTACTCACTCACAAAAAATCTCGTAATCCTAGGGAGAAAACATTACCGTGGAGCTGCTCGCCCAACACAAGGCTAGAAAGGCTCGCACACAAAGCAAACATCGATGTGAAAGTATGTTCGTTGGATGATACTTTAGCATTTCTCATCCATATGAATGTGTCGATAGCTTTTTCCTCTTGACCCATTCGACTGTAAGCCACTATAAGGCTTGTCCACGAGACCACATCCCTGATCTCACTCATACTTTCAAACAAATAATTAAGGCCCGTCTTGCATCTCCCCACACTTAGCGTACATGTTCGCAAGCAAGTTAGCCACAAAGAAAATGGCACCAAAGCCTTTCACTATCACATGAGTATGAATCTCTTTCCTTATCTAGCTTGGCGTGAACCGGCACAAGCCTTCAAGGCAATGGGAAACACGAAAGTATCGGATACTAGCTCCTTTGATCTCGACATCATGGAAAAGTACATAAGCACTTCCTTGTGACGACCAGTATGAACCAGACCCGTTATGATTGCTGTCCACGTTACCGCATTTCTAAAAGCCATTTCATTAAAAACTCTGAAACTCTTGTCGAACTTTCTAAAACTATTGTACATACCCAATAAACAACTTCCCGCGGAGTTTTCACAGCATAAGCATGTAGAGATTCTCCATATGCAATGTTGGAACTTTGACCATAAGCCTTGCTTAGAATCAATTTGCATCTTCATAGTTTGTTGCAGTTATGTATTTCTCAATGATATGTTGTAAGGAAACCAAACGTCGTCCTTACGAGAGGCAAACATATAAACATAGTTGTAAAATCAGCTATAATTTTTTTAATATACATATTCCAAGCTTTAGTGCAAACAAATACAATCGAGCATATTTAATTTAGCCAATGGAATCATCATCACAATAAATTTAATGGAAAATATATCTTTAGTTATATAATTTTAAGGTATTTTAAAAAAACCAGAGTCAAACTCGTATATTTTTCTATAGTTATCTGAGATTTGTAAAAATATCTAGATTAAATGAAATTCAAAAAAAGAAAAAATCAATAGAAATAAAAATATCATTAAAATTAATTTGATATTTTTATATATATTATTGATCATGTTTAGTTTTCGAGGAATCTTACAAATGAACAAATTATTTTGTTTTACTGATCAATTATAATAAAAAATATAGACGTAAATCTGATACATAAAAAAGGTTCACAGCTTAGTAAATGCATTACTTACTGAAATCTGATACAATTTTTTTGTTAATCATATAATTATGATGCATTACTTGATATATTAGATTGATATCTCAACAAAGAAAGAAATTGTTAAAGATGTGTACAAATTGCTAGTAATCTAATTGTTTCTGATCTGTCATTTTAAATTGTCATCTCAATAGTAAAATATCTCAAAAGTCTTTTATTCTCATTCCCTTATGCAAAGAATCAGCTTCTCTATTAAAAAAAACATATAGTATAAGTATGTGTAAGATTTATACAAAAAGATGAATAAAGTGAGCGAAAAAGGATACGTAGATAATTAAACTCAGTCCCTGATAGGGCAAACCAAAGCCACGACACAGTTATAAGATGACTGCCACGTGTATTCGCATATGACCTCGATAAACCAGTACATATCTCGTTTCAACAGGCAGCATCCGGTAACCGGTCATCCTCTCCACCTCTCTCTCTCAGTTAAAAGTGTCTAATGTAAAAGAAGGGAATCGTATCTAAGTAATGGGCTTTTCATATATGTAACCAATAATTATCACATTTTCTTCTATAAGGTAGCTACGGTTTAAGGATCTTTTTGTGTCACAATGGATATGGGAGAAGGAAGAGAAGAGAAGGAAGTGGTTTCTCTTGAAACTCTCAGTAAGAAAATGGATGATTTTGCAAAGGCTAGAGATTGGGAGAAGTATCACAGCCCAAGGAATCTCCTTTTAGCGATGGTATCTTTTTACTCTGTAAATCTCAAATTAGTCTCTTTTATCTTCCAATTACGATCTATAGTTTACTGGAGTGGTCACATGAAAACTGAACTGGGTCTGATTGTTTCTATTTCATTGTCTGATAAACAAAAAGTTGGCTTCTTTTGCTATGAAATCTCTTTGGAGTTGGTTTTAATGTGTGGTTTTCTCGCTGATCTTGTGTTCCAAATTGATTTTGTTGCCATGAAAATTTGATTCTTTATGGTTGCTTTCATTAGAATATTGTGGCTTTGTACCAACTTGGACTTGATTGTAAGTGGAAGCAACGAGAGAAACATGTGATTTTTTTTTGGCTTTTCTCGAGTAGAGCTCTATTTTGATTTGAACATATGTATCTATGTCAACAAAGTCATAAAAAGGTCAAAAAATTTTTGTCCTAGAAACCAAGTCAACACTTGTTTTCTTGTTTGAAATGATTTTAATAAGTGAAACTGAAAATGCAGGTGGGTGAAGTGGGAGAGTTATCAGAGATATTCCAATGGAAAGGAGAAGTGGCAAGAGGACTTCCAGATTGGAAAGAAGAAGAGAAAGTGCATCTTGGTGAAGAGTTATCAGATGTGTTGTTGTATCTCGTGAGGCTCTCTGATGTTTGTGGGGTTGATTTAGGAAAAGCCGCTCTGCGCAAACTCGAGCTCAATGCCATTAAGTACCCAGTCAAACAGACTGATCACTGTGTTGGTTCTGATGGTGAACATTCAAGTGGCGATATTAAGCTGAGAGAAGAAAATTAATCTCTATATTGCTTTTGTAAGTTGTCTCTTGCATTGTACAACTTTTCCATTGGCCTCTTTATTTTTTCTTTCCCTGTCTTGCACTGAACTTTAACATAACAAGGCAGTGTACTGTATTTTTACATACATTGCTCATGATTCAGAATAGAATAGAGCTGTCGCGAGTTTCTCCGTCCTATTGGCTCATTCAATGGAAGAAGTTACAGTTCGATCATCTTGAAACCGTGTGATAGATGTAGACATGAATCTAAATCAATGGAAGCCATATCTTCATCTAGCAGGCTTAATCTTAATTTGAGCAGGGTTAATAAAGGGGTGCAGTGTTCATGCTACATCTTTGAAACAGTTACAATCTACTTGCAAAAGATGGAACCGTTTGTTACAACGATAGCAGATTCACAAGAAGCAGTTCGATAAAGCAGCTTCCGATTCACATGTAGAAGAAGTCTTGTATATGTTCAATGAGCATTAATCTCCATAGAACTCAAGCCTTAGAGGTCACAGATGAAATTAGCCTAGTTTGACCCCTCTTCTAGTTTTTTATATCAAGTCGACCATATTAGTGTTTCTCACTGCGACTGCTTATTGTTATTACGTCTGCATCACCAAGGAGGGCAATACTAGGAGTCTCGTGGTATGGAACCCGTGTACTGGTCAAACCAAGTGGATCCAACCTGGAAACCTAATAAGACAGGCAAACCAGTAAGTTTTTTTTTGTCTCGGTATGCTTTTGGACCCTGCCAAGACAAAATATCCAACGACAATACCTACAAAATAGTAAGACCACAGGGTTATGGCGACAACCAAGAATTCGAAATTTGTGAATTAGAAAGACTGTTAATGTCACTATCGACTTCAGCTTTTTAGGGTATCTTAACTGAGTTTGTCTCTTGCATTGTACAACTTTTCCACTGGTCCTCTGTATTTTTGCTTTTCCTATCTTGCACTGAACTTTAACATATGAGTTGCCCTTTTTTATACCATGAATTAGTACACTACATACATGATGATTGATGAACACTTACATGTAATGTGAGCACGTCTACACTATACCTATACCATCCCCTCTAAAACCTTAAATCTTTACTTCCCAAATGCAGTTTCTATAGTACAATCAAAACCGGAAAGTCTTTGCGATGAATGTCTCAAGGTGTAGTTCCTTTGCTTTACAGGTCTGTGACTCTGCTGATGATATTGCTATGATTCAGCGGTATAGTCATTCTTGCTTTGTGGTGTTAGTAGAGTCAGAACATCCCTGATACGAAACCCGTTACCCCAGAAAGAGGCAAGGCATAGACCCATTATGGCCATTACAACCACCGAGCAAGCTGCTGGTACGGCTTGACTGCTACCAAGGAACTGGCTTGCAAGAAGCCCGGCTAATGTGGAACTTTGCATTCCTGTGCAGAGAGATATCGTCCGGCTTACTTCTTCCTCTTGCCTGGTTAAAAGATTGAACAACATAACCGAATAAAGTTTCGAAGTTACAAAGGATTTTATGTGTTGAAGTAGTGTTACCTTAAGCCTGGAATCTTAGAGAACCAATATCCCACAACAAATGCTACCACATGGAATGTAATAACTGGAAGAATCAATCTAAGACCTTCTGCTGAAAGAATCTGACTTCGATTTATCGAAAGCGGGCTTCCGATGCATAATGAAGTGCATACCATAGCAACAAACGGCATCACTGGTCGAAGAAGAGTGACCACAGGCTTTGCGTAAGTATTTAACACAAGGCCAAGAGTGACTGGAACAAGCACTACCTACAGATGGTAAAGCACGTTGGACTTAAAAAGATAAACAATGGTTGGTTCCTCATGATCATATTGTGAAAACCTTGTTTACCTGTAGGATCGACTTGGACATGGCAACTGCATCAACGGGAACAACTGATCCGATAAGAAGACCGCTTAGCAATGGAGTAAAGAGAACAGAGGCAATAGTTGTACAACTAGTTAGAAGAATGCTCATGGCAACATCTGCTTTGCTCAGCGAGCTCGCGTAGCTAGACAACTGAGCTCCTGCGACACAACACGTGAGTACAAAACCAGCGTAGAATGTCCTCGGCATCCCAAAGGCATTAGCAACTAAAACCCCAAGGAGTGGTTTCAGAACATACTGAGCAACAAACCCAACAGATAGCGGCACTGGTCTGCAAAAAAAAAAGAGCTTCAGGATTCTGCAGCTAAACTAAACTGCTCAAGAAACTTGTAATAAGAATGATCAATTAATTACCTTTTAAATGCAAGAGCAAAATCGTGAATTGAAAGCTGGATTCCGATAGATAACATAATCCCTCCAAGAGCAGGAGCGTAGAGTTCTTTAGATACCCTGAAAAAATTTCATCTGATATTCATCTTAAATCCTATTCAAATCTCATCAAGATAACTTGAAAACAGAGAAATGAAGTAACAAAGCATAAAAACTCAGGCTTTCTCACTAAAGCACCAATCTTGTAAGACCAATATATACAAGAAGCTGTTAAAGAGAGTGAGAGAGAAAGTGCAAACCAGGTGAAAGTGGATGGATAGGAGAGGGCAGCGACGGCGGTGAGAGCGACGACGAACGGAAGCAAAGCGGACAAAACCTGAGACGAATCGGTCTTATCCGGAGAATCGGTTCCTCCACAGAAAGATAACAGAGACATGTTCCCATCTCTCCACTGCAGTCCAACTCTCCCTATAAACGGCGTCGTTGAACACGTTACTTCGCCGCCGCGTCTCCGCCGCAGTCTAAAATCAAGCAAGCTACTAAGCGATGGTGAATCGATTAAAGAGAAAGGTGGAGGAGAAGACCGTAACTGACAATTGAAGCACCGCGATTTTGCGGGAAGATGAAAACCGGAAAGTGTTTGTTTGGGTATTGCTGGTGGTGAGAAAGAGAAAGAGGCGATTGAAGCCATTTTTTTTTTTCTAAACAAAGCTTAGATTTTGATTATACAACGCGGCGGAGAAGGCTGAAGCGCCACCGTGAAAATGGTGCCGTGGACCGGCGAGGCAGGGAAATTGAGAGGGTGAGGTTTCGAGTTTGAAGAAGAAGAAGCAAAAGGGATAATACAGAAAAGAAATTTTATAATAAAAGGGGAAAGATTTGTTTAAGGTTTAGCTAATTGACAAGTATGCAAAAGTCACGGTGTGTTGAAGAAGACTCTTTACGCTATTTGTACTTTGGCATAAGAAAAACAACAAAATAAACAGTTTTGAGTAAGCCTGCGGATTTGGTTTCATCAGACTTTTCGGTTCGGTTAGTTCATTTTTTCGGTTAGTTCGGATTGAAAAAAATTTACTGAACTGAACCGAATAAAATTATAATTTGGTTTGATATTAATTAATTCAGTTTTGAAATTTTGTTGTCAAATTGAACCTAAGTTTATGTTTTTTGGCTTAAATTTTGGTTACTTTCGATTAATTTTGGTTTGTTTGGTTCGATGTTTTAGATATATTTTGGGATATTTATGATAGAAAAAAAAAATGAACTAACCTATTGCTGAAAAAAAAATCGAATGAATTTTAATAAATCTCCGATCCGTTCGGTTTACTACCCATAATCAACCTGAACCAAAAACCAAAAATTTTGGTTCAGTTTGATTGGACAAATATGGTTCAGTTTTGAACAGTAGCCCACTTTTGAGCATGTTGGTTTTGTTCTATTTGGATGCAGAATTTTGGGTGTAAGATTGTTGTTTGTTTGGTCAAAAGACTCAAAATTAATAGTTTTGATTGGTAAACGTTAGGTTTAATGGTTAAAGACGTCGACATTCTCAAGATTAAACCAACAAAACAGATCTAAAACCTAACGAGGTTGTGCCAAAATATCACAATTTATGAAAACATAGAGATAAAAAAAATGACAATATCTAAAGTTTTGTAGTATAAACCGTTATTTAAACAACAAACACTGTTTTCTTTTCCATTTCTACTCGTGAAAACTTACTAAACTTACTTACACCTTTAACAATATCTTTCTCTCACTAACTATCTTATTTTCTCTAACCAGCGTATATTAAAATGCGAGTTCCTTTGATCTTGTGCACGTAGTCTTCCGAAGGATACTCCTTTATTCACTTTTCTAGAGATCTTTGAAGTCACTCTACTTATGCAGGAAGACTTAAATACATCATGCGTTCTAAAACCCATATGAAAGATTGTACATCATCCCCTGAGAAGATGAACGCCTATCATATGTAGATATCTTTGACTAACATAGAAAAACTCAAAAGTTCTGTTTCGAGAACAACAACATACTTCTTATCATTCACATATAATTTAAATAATATTTATATAATAGATATATTATATTTGTGTGTATATATGATATTTTTATCATATGAATATGTCAAAAAAAAGCAAGAAGAGAAGAGAGAAAATTTTAATAAGAGAATTTAAATCATAAAACAAAAATAGAGTAGCAATTGGCAAAATGACAAAGTCCTATTTACAAAATACTATTTAACTTTTATTAATTCAGTTGTGCTGTTTAAAAATCAACTGTTTCGAAATTGTTGCTGTTTTGATTTCTCATAATTTACGAGGTCTTAGGTGGATTTGGATTTCAAAGCAAAACATATAATTACTATATCCGGAAAGCAAAGAGTTTTGTTATTACCATCATGATTGTGAGTCATTGACAAACAAAGGTCTCTCGATGGAGAGAATAGAGAAGGTTAGTTGAATCGACGATCAAGTCTCACAAAGAGTTAGTGGGCTTAGAGGGCTTTGAATTTGTTAGAAACACTAAGTCTCTTCTCGCGCTATGCGCAGGTGGTGATTTTTTTTTGTTTTAATATTCATGTAATTTATCTTATGTAATTGTTCAATGATTGTTTTTTATTGATGTGCATCTAGTACTTTTATTGTATTTGTAAAAATGTTAAGATGATTCACTTTGAAGATTGATATAATTTATCTTATTATTTGTTTAAATTTGAAGAGAACCTAAATTGTTTTAAATGGTTCTTTATATTGCAAATATTAAAAAACATATTGATGAAGCAGCCTCCCACCTTTTATAATTGTCATCCCTTCTGAAAGCCTCGTATGAATTTGGTAAGAATAATAATCGCGTATGCTGATATACAATCTACTACTACTTCCTTCGTGAGTAGCAGAGTTAGGGATTTCAGAGTGGTAGCCATATTCTCCATATGGAAATAACAGCGGGTACTGCAAGCTCATAAATAAAGGATGATCGTCTTTAATATCTTGTAGATGGTTTGATTGAAACTCTAAAATGATATCTCTGTAACCCCAAACATCTACTTTTATATATTATAATTCATAATGCTTAGTCTGTGAAGGAGGAAAAAAGATTGAGATATGAATTTTTTTAATTTTAATTAACATTTTGAAGTTGTTATGTACACGATAATATATTTTGACACTGTAATTATTCTTTTAATATTATATATATTTTGATAACTAGATATATTTACTTTTAGCATGCCAAACAAATCATTAACACTCATAAACTGTAAATGAGACCTCATATTTAACATTTAAAAGAGACAAAACAATTTGATGTAAATAGTCACATACGAATCCAAAAGAAAAATCTGAAGTCCAAAGGATTAAGAACGAATTGTTATCAAATAATATGTATAGGAGTGAGTGATGCGATAAGAAATACGCAATATTTTTTCAATATTTTATAAAATGTATTAGTAGTTTTTTTGTAGGTTACTTAAAGTAAATTTTTTTTATTTACCAGAAAGATTCAAACCCTGTAAACCGTAGGAGAAAATCTCTATATTAAATTATAGATATAAAATTATTTAAAATAATTATTCATGAAAAGTTTTAGAGCAAAAAGTTGATAATACATAGACATCACATCCAAAAATATTTTATAAATAATATGGTATAATTGAAAAGATAAAAAAAAATTTAGAGATATTTTTTGGATTGTTAAAGGAAATATTAATAAATTAAAAGATACAAAAGATTTACGATAAACATATGAAATTTTTTGGAAAAAAATACTAATTTTTTATATTATTAATATATAGAGAGAGAAAAAAAGGAAAGTTATGAGAAATATATCTAATCATTCAAAACGTTTTTTTGGTGTGCTGAAAGAGGTTATATGGGAAAATGTATGGTACAAAATTTATTAAAAATAAGTAATATTCTAAAATATTATATATATCGCGAATATGAGTGAAAAGTTACAAACACTAGACTGAATAGATACGGTTCAACATCATACCACCAGATCATTTTCTGTAGTGGACTATGTGCTCATCAAAATGGTCTTCCAAATTACAATCATCAAAATTGCAAGATTTCTAAATATACAAATGAAAAAAATAATTTTTTTAGAAAAATTTGAAACCTTACCAAAAACAATTTCATATATGCTGTTAGAAACTTATTCCTTAAATAAGATGATGTTTGTAATTGATTACATATAGTTAGATATATGAAATTTTAAGAGTTAAAACGACGAATGCTGATAGTTAAAATATAATAAATTAAGAAATATTATAGAAAGCAATCCAAAAGTCGGTGGGAACAACAAATATTTAAGAAAAAGAGTGATAGTTATGTAGAAGAATAAAAACACATAATAATATTTGAAAAAAATCTGTTGGAGTACTAAATTACCAAACTATATTGTTGAGATAGGTTTTTCACAAGAAAGCCAAACCGTAGATATAACCTATTTAAAATGTGATTTTAAAATTTATAGTGCTTAAATATATAAATCGAGAGAATAATAGTTTAGTGATTCAAATGTACAACAAGATAAAAAATTTTAAACTGGAGTTTGTTATTAGACAGTCGAAGAAAATATTTTCAAAACTAAATTGCTATAAAAACGAATACCAATATTTGAAAAAAAAGTGATAAAAGGAGAAAAATTTAATAAAATAAGCGGTTATAAATAAATTATATGTATGTAGAAATTATGATAATAAATGTAATCGTATAATGCATGTTTAAGATTTTATTATTTATAACTTAACTCTATAATAATTTTAATTAATTCAAAATAATAGAATGAAATTGTTTATTAAAATTCTAATTTGAGATCATTATGACAAGATTCATAAATAGAAAAGTTGTCTGAAATAGAATAAATAGAGTTAAAAAGACATAACTGTTAAAAAATACAACTTTTCATGAAATAAATAATACGCAAAAAAGTATCTAACAAATAATTAAAGGACACAATCTTAATGATGGTTAACACATAACTTCTAATAAAAATTGTAATGGTAAAAGACATTTATTGAATTTGCTATTATCAGTATACATATAATATATATATATATATATATATTAGATTTATATATTTTTTATTTATTTATATTACTTTAGAACTTTAAACAGTATACCCAAAAATCATGTCGGAACATATTTCTCAAATCTGTAAAATAAAAGGAAATCATGGGTCGGTTACATCATTTTTGCAATAGTCAATATGAATTCCATAATTATAATGGATTTGTTCATTTTCAGTGAATTAATAACATAAAAAAAGTTATAGAATTTATTTGGTGTAACCTAAAATGAAATTGCTAAAGATGCATCTACAAAGGAATAATGAAGATCATCAAAAACTGTTGGATCCTTTTACATAACTAATTAACATTCAACGATAGTAAATCTAGTTATCTCTTTTTTTAATAGTAGATATTTTTCTCTTAAATTTATTTCTTTCTCTGTTTCTTGTAAAGATTTTTTTTTCTTTTTTTATGTTCAATTTCATTTTACATTTTGTTTTTACCTAATATTTTCTTATTCTAATAAATTTATTTTCCTTGTATTGGCTAATTGTTAACTTATCAAACAAATTCATTTAATTCCTGGCCGATAACATTTTCTATATCTAGTGTTCTTCTGTATATATATCTACAATACACAATTCTTAGTGGTTCTTGTTCTTTATCAAAATGGGTTGGTTAGTTGAAGCTCTTATTGCTTCAGTATTGTTGTCTTTGGGTTTTGCAGTTATAGAGTCAGCTCCTGAATCTGCTCTTGTCATCAAACTTCCTGGCTTCCACAGCAGTTTTCCATCTAAACACTATGCTGGGTAAATTCAGTATATGTGCCTTACATATACTACCATCTTTCATGCATTTTTATTCTTCTTACAAAATCTAATCTCTCTTTTTCTTTTGGTGTGTGATCTAAAGCTATGTGGCAATAGATAAGGAACGTAATAAGAATCTGTGGTATTACTTTGTGGAATCAGAGAGAAATGCTTCAGCAGATCCAGTTGTGCTTTGGCTTAATGGTGGTCCAGGTTGCTCTAGCATGGATGGATTTATCTACGAGCATGGTAAGCTTCATATAACCCTTTCTTGTGTCGAAAGCAAGATACATAAGTAGGGATCCAGTTACAAGCTTCATAATTAGTTTAATTTTATCTCGAAGCTAAGAAAAAGACAATAATATAGATGCATAATTAATATAATAAAATACTATTACAGGTCCTTTCAATTTCGAACGAACAAAGACAGAAGCACCTCGTTTGCATCTCAATCGTTATAGTTGGTCTAAGGTGAAGAGAAAGAACAACGACTTTTGAAAAATATAACAAGTGTTCTTTTTGTTATCTTGTAAATTTTAATCTTTTGAAATGGTTTTTTTTGTTTGGTCAGGTTTCTAACATCATATACCTTGACTCCCCAGTTGGTGTTGGGTACTCTTACTCTAAGGACAAGTCTGATTATACAACTAATGATACACAAACTGCGTCTGATTCTTACGCATTCCTTGTCGAGGTGACATAAGAATGTAACATATTTTCAAACAATGTTCCTTGTGTTTGATTCAAGAAATTAACCATTAGATACAATCAATGTTCAACAGTGGTTCAAGATGTTTCCGGAGTTTCAGTCAAATCCGTTCTTTCTCTCAGGAGAATCATTTGCTGGTATCTATGTGCCAACTCTTGCTTCCGAAGTTGTCAAAGGTTATTAATCATCATCTAACTCCTTTACTTGTCTTAGAAAAAAAACAATTGTGGATTCGAATTTTTCTCTTCCACTCCTGTTATGTTGTAGGAAATAAGAATGTAATGAGAGAAAATAAAAGAAACAAAACAAGTAAGAATGTGGAAAAGCCGGTTATCAACTTCAAGGTACGACTTATGGAGTTCAATAATTGAGAAAATGTTTCAGATTCAATGTTCATTATGGTTTTGGTTCTTTAATCTTAATATTTTGTAGGGTTATTTGGTGGGTAATGGAGTTACTGATCCAGTGTTTGATGGTAACGCACTTGTCCCCTTCGCGCATGGGATGGGACTCATCTCTAATGAACTCTATGAGGTTTGGTTTTGCTGTTCAATTTTTTTATAATCCTTGCTTTATTCTTCAAAGCTTTTTGTCTAATGTGTAACAAGAACTGGCAGGAGACTAATGCAGCGTGCAAAGGAGATTACTATAACGGGCCAGAAATAAGTGGTGAATGTGATAACTTGTTTGGAAAAGTGTCAGATGATGTGAGTTTATTGAACATATATAACATTCTAGAACCGTGCTTCCACCAAACATCGATGTCCTCGTTTGACATGGGATCTCTTCCTCCGAGTTTCCTTAATTTGGGCAAAACAGAAAGGCCATTGCCAGTTCGAAAGAGAATGTTTGGACGTGCATGGCCTCTAGGTGCTGTTGTGCATCCAGGCATTGTCCCTAGTTGGCCTCAAATCCTTGCTTACTCCTCAACTTCTTGCATTGTGAGTACTTAACGTCATCACGCATCTTCCTCTTATATATGTACATTTGGGTTTATTCACTTGTATAATAGGATCTTTGATATAAATATAATAAAATTTTATAAAACTCGTAAAAACAAAGGTATCTTGATCATTTATACACAAATATGTGCTAGATTTGATAAACATATACATCTTTTTCTAGCTATGATCACTCTATTCTCACTAGTATATCTTTATTTGGTATGGATGTAGGACGATAGAGTTGCAACGGCCTGGCTGAAAGATCCAGCGGTGAGGAAAGCGGTTCATGCTAAAGAGGTCTCTATAGGATTCACCATACATAAATCTCTTGTTTTTACTATATACACAACACTTTGACATCTTTGTGTTCTGTCTGAAACGTTGATAGGAAAGCGAGATTGGAAAATGGGAATTGTGCACAGACCAAATCGAATACAATCATGATGCTGGAAGCATGATCGAGTTCCATAGAAACCTCACTCTTAGCGGCTATCGTGCACTAATTTTCAGGTACATATACATTTACATTAAGGCTAAAAGTAAAATTTCTAATGAATATGTGTAGAAACCAATGTTGCATGGTCTAGTGGTGTTGTTCGAGTGGTATAGAAGTCATGTTTAGTTTGGATCAAATATACGATCATCATCTTTGATTCACTCTTGGCCAAGATATACACACTTTTAAGTGGCAAAAATATCATGTTTCTACATGTTTCAACGAGTAAAAGTGTGTAAAGTGTAATAAAATTTTTAATTTGTGCAGTGGAGATCATGACATGTGTGTACCATATACTGGCTCTGAAGCATGGACTAAGTCAATGGGATACAAGGTGGTTGATGAATGGAGGCCGTGGATGTCAAATGGCATGGTCGCTGGGTAATCATTTTATCTATAACTCTTGTTTTTTATTACTATTATTCATTTGCTTGTGAGCTCACAGTTTCTGCAATAATTTGGTACGATAGGTTTACACAAGGGTATGCCAACAATCTCACTTTTCTAACTATCAAGGTAAGAATCTCTCATTCTCTTCGTATCTTACAGATGAAAACGTTATTTTTGTTATGCACTTTTGATGTTTGAATGTTTTGTTTTGTAGGGTGCAGGACATACCGTTCCAGAATACAAACCACATGAAGCCTTGGACTTCTATAGCCGTTTTCTAGCAGGAGAAAAGATGTAGATGTTGGCTAATCATCTTCTGTTATGTCCTTAATTAAAAATAATGTATTTTGATCTTAAAACATCCATTTGAATAAAATTCAAGTTCCCCTTACCAAAAAAGTTCAAATTTTTCTTGGAATCAAAAGGGAAGTCGCAAATCCGACAGCAAACTTGGCAAGATAAACCGTCTCATTTTCATCACAAAATTGGCAAAGGGATTTTGATTACTTAACTTAAGTTTCCTATAGTTACAATTTTGAAGCTTTATGTTCTATCAGAAATCTAGCAAGAAATCTACATTATCATAGATCCTATCAGTTTGCTGCTGCCAACAAAATTGATGGTTATGTTCCTCCTGGTTACAATAAGCTGAAAACTACATTGCTTCAGAAAGAGATAACCAACATTGAGAATTTATTAATTCCACTAAAGTCAACATGGAAAGAAAGAGGGGTGACGATTGTGTCAGATGGTTAAAGTGATCCTACAAGAAAACCTCTAATAAATTTCACTGCAACTTCTGGAAGTTCTCCTATATTTCTCAAGGCTGCCAATTGTTTTGAAGAATTGAAAGATAAACACTTCATATCTGATCTGATGAAAGAAGTTATCAATGAAGTGGGCCATCAAAACGTTGTGCAAATCATCACTGATAATGTAGCCACTTATAAGGCGGTTGGAGAGATCATTGAGTGTATGTGCATACCCTTAATCTTGCTTTGAAGAACATTTGTGCAGCAAAGAATGTGGAGAGAAATGAGGAAATATATAGCGAGTGCAGATAAATAACATACATTTATGGAGATGCATTAGCCATAAAGCATTTCATCATGAACTACAACATGATATTAGCCATCTTTAGTAAGTTCTCTCCTCTTAAATTACTTGCAGTTGGTGATACATGTTTTGCTTCCATCATTGTGATGCTTAAGAGATTGATGCTTATCAAAAGAGGTCTTCAAAATATGGTCATAAGTGAAGAGTGGTCTACTTATAGATATGATGATGTGGGAAAAGCAAATTTTGTTAAGAAGAAGATTATAAGTGATGATTGGTGGGATCATGTGTCTTATATAATTGATTTTACAAGCCCTATCTATGAGATGATTAGGTTTTGTGACACGGACAAGCCATGCCTTCACTTGGTATATGAAATGTGGGATTCTATGATTGAGAGGGTGAAGTATGAGATCTATAAAAAAAAATGTCCATTGTTTGAAGAGAGTCCCTTCTACAATGTTGTTTATCAGATCTTAGTGGATCGGTGGGAAAAGAATAACACTCCTATACATTTTCTAGCTCACTCTTTAAATCCGAGGTATATGATTTTAAACAATATGATTTATTCTTTTTTTTGTTTCCTTACCACATATATAAAATATGTTTTTGATTTGTAGATTTTATAGTGATGAATGGCTAAGTGGAAATCCCGCAAGAACTAGTCCACATAGGGATGCAGAAGTCTCAGTTGAGAGAATGAAGTGTTTCCGAAGATTGTTTTCCGAGTACTTATGATCATTTTAAGGTTCTGGATGAATATGCATTATTCTTTATGTCCTTTTTCGGATATAACATGCATTTCAGTGATGTTCACTATGGAACCCAGAAAGTGGTGGGCTAACTTTGGTGCCCATACTCCTTTCCTGCAGACTTTGGTTTTTATGTTGCTTGGACAACCTAGTTCATCTTCTTGTGCTGAGCATAATTGGAGTACTTACTCGTTCATTCACTCACTTAGAAGGAACAATTTGACTCCAATTCGTGCTAATGACCTAGTTTTCATCCACAACAATTTACGACTTTTGTCAAGGAATTCTGATGGAGTACGGCGCCATCAAGTCGGCTCTTCTCTCTCGGGTTCCTCTTCCGACCCTCGATGAGGCGTACAACGCATTGACTCAAGATGAAGAGTCCAAGCAACTCGGATGTTTGAACACAGAACGAGTTGACGGGGTGAGTTTCTCGGTTCAAACAACCCGACCGCGGAATCCGAATAGCATTGAAAATAGAGGAGGACTTGTTACTTGCACAAACTGCGGCCGTAATGGACATGGTGCTGATAATTGCTTTCGTCTGATCGGGTACCCTTCATGGTGGGAAGAGAAACAATGAGAAAAATCAGGATCAAATTTTTCTTGCGGACAAAACCAAAATTCAAATGGCATTGCTCGCGGTACGAGTTCGACAAAGGGATCGTCATCAGATTCAGCAAGGGCGCATCATGTCTCTACATCTACATCGCACGCTGCTACATTGACTACAGCAGATCGTGTCGGTCTGAGTGGACTGAGCGACTCGCAGTGGAAGACACTGGTTCATATGCTTGAGGAACGCACTCCAAATGCGGCTGATCGTCTTTCCGGTAAGAATTTTCTTGACTTTTGGATCATAGATTCTGGAGCTACAAATCACATGACTGGAACGTTGGCATTCTTACTTGATGTCTCTAATATGCCTCCGGTTTTAATAAAATTACCTGATGGGCGTTTCACTTCTTCGACGAAATCGGGTCGTATCCAACTAGGTTCTTCTCTGAGTTTGAAGAACGTTTATTATGTCGATGGACTTCATTGTCATCTTATCTCGGTTTCTCAGATTACTAGAGACAGTGGCTGCTTGTTTCAGATCACTGATGCACTTTGTGTTCTTCAGGATCGCATCACGTCGATGCTGATTGGAGCGGGTAAGCAGCAAAACGGGTTGTATTGGTTTAGAGGGTTGGATGTTGTGGCTGCGGTTCAGGGATCAGTGGCACCTCCTATCGATGTCTGGCACCGTCATCTTGGTCATCCATCTTCGAAGGCCTTGGAAATGCTGAAACTTTCGGATTGCAGTAGTTCTGATTTCGATTTCAAGACTTGTGACATTTGTATTCGTGCAAAACAAACGCGAGATTCTTTTCCATTAAGTATCAATAAGACGTCATTTGCTTTTGAATTAGTTCACTGTGATCTCTGGGGTCCTTATCGGACTAAGTCTTTGTGCGGGTCTACTTATTTCCTCCCAATCCTTGACGATTATTCACGGGTAGTTTGGATATATTTGCTCCCGAATAAGAAAGAAGCACCTATTCATCTTAAGAATTTTTTGGCTCTTGTCGAACGCCAATTCAGTTGCAAAGTCAAGACAATTAGGAGTGATAATGGCTCTGAATTTATCTGCTTGTCGGATTATTTTGCAGCAAACGGGATCATCCACGAAACTTCATGCGTTGGTACTCTCCAGAAAAATGGTCGCGTCGAACGGAAGCATCGGCATATATTTTATACAGCTCGAGCTCTGCGGTTTCAGGCAAATCTCCCTATTGAATTTTGGGGATATTGTGCTCTAGCTGCAGGCTATTTGATAAATCGCACCCCCACGGCAATTCTTAACGGGAAAACCCCATTCGAGCTCATCTATAAGCGCCCGCCTCTGTTGAGTCATCTCCGTGTTTTTGGATCTTTGTGTTACGTCCATAACCCAAAACACGATGGCGATAAATTCGCAACACGAGGACATCGGTCTATCTTCGTTGGTTATCCTTTTGGCAAGCAAGGCTGGAGAGTTTACAATCTAGACACCGGAATAGTTTCTGTTTCGCGAGACGTCATCTTCAACGAAACAGAGTTTCCCTTTGCTGACTTGGTTCAGACATCCTCTCCTTCTTCTTCGCCATTACCAGCGTCTCTTCCTGTATTCGATAGCTCTGAAGATGAAACACCTCTGGCTCTCACCAAGCCATCTTCGTTACAATCGGGCTCTGATACACTTGAGGACGAGTTCACTACACCAACGTCTTCTGATTCGGTCGAGGTACAAGAAACCGATTCTCCTGCACCTATATCTGCGGATTCTTCTCAGATCGTTGCAGACCCTTCTCTAATAGTTACTGAACCTGAACCGGACTGTATTATCCAAGATACATCTCCGGCAATCGACACCTCTTCCCGTGAAGATGAGATTCTCGGTCGCGGACAGCGGGCAAAGAAACCGCCGATGAAACTTGCCGATTATGTCACGACGCTACTTCATACTCCATATCCTTCTACAACTCCTTATCATCTGGATAATTACATCTCCAGCTCTCGTTTCTCACCCACGTATCAAGCTTACTTATTAGCTCTTACTGCCGGAATTGAACCAACAAGCTATAAAGAGGCTTGTCTCGATGAAAATTGGCGTATGGCAGTAACTGATGAGATTGTGGCTTGTGAATAACAGGGTACTTCGACGATTGAAACACTACCTCCCGGAAAGAAATCTCTCGGTTGTAAGTGGGTTTTCCGTCTTAAATTCAATGTTGATGGTACGTTGTCGCGTCACAAAGCTCGGTTGGTGGTTCTTGGCAATAATCAAACCGAAGGAGTTGACAACAACGAAACCTTCGCTCTTGTGGCAAAGATGGTCACCATACGAACTTTCCTTCAACAAGTGGCTTCTTGTGACTGGGAAGTACATCAAATGGACGTGCATAAGGCTTTTCTTCATGGAGACCTCGAAGAAGAAGTGTATATGCAGCTACCCCCGGGTTTTCGCATCGATGATAAAACAAAGGTCTGTCGTCTACGAAAATCTCTTTATGGGTTGAAACAGGCACCGCGTTGCTGGTTTGCAAAGCTTGGCACAGCTTTGAAAGAGTACGGTTTCTAGCAAAATGGCTCTGATTACTCTTTATTCACCTACACGACACCGACGACAATTCTGCAAGTCCTTGTCTACGTTGACGACCTTATTATTACGGGTAACACTCCTGCAGTCATTCACGAGTTCAAATCATATCTTAGTTCATGTTTTCATATGAAAGACCTTGGTGTGCTGCGTTACTTTTTGGGTATAGAGGTTGCTCGAAATCCGACAGGTATTTATCTATGTCAACGCAAGTATGCTCTTGACATCATCTCTGAAACCGGTCTACTCGGCGTCAAACCGTTCTCCTTTCCTCTTGAACAGAACCACAAACTCGCTCTTGCAGAAGGAAAAACAATCCAAGATCCCACTCGTTACCATCATCTTGTCGGTAAACTCATCTATCTCGGTACTACACGTCCGGAATTATCTTATGCTATTCATATTATTTCACAGTTCATGAGCGACCCGAAACTTGAGCATTGGGAAGCCACTCTCCGAGTTGTCCGTTACTTGAAAAATAGCCCCGGCCAGGGCATTCTCCTCCTCGCCAACACTCCTCTTGAACTTACAGCTTGGTGTGACGCAGATTGGGGTGCGTGTCCCGTTACACGACGATCGCTTACTGGCTGGTTTATCCAATTGGGTGGGTCTCCTCTGTCATGGAAGACTACGAAACAGGACCGCGTATCTCGTTCATCAGCCGAGGCAGAATACAGGGCAATGGCCGATACCGTTAGTGAATTGCTCTGGATTCGTGAACTACTGCCTGCTCTTGGTATCTCATGTGTTGATCCAACGACTCTACATTCTGACAGCCTGTCCGCAATCAACCTTGCCGCTAATCCTATCTATCATGCTCGCACTAAACATGTGGGGCTGAACATTCATTTTATACGAGATGAGATTGTTCGGGGTGTTATTGCCACAAAACACGTCTCCACGAAATCGCAGTTAGCTGACATCATGACCAAAGCGTTGGGACGCCAGGAATTCGAAGACTTTCTGATCAAGCTGGGTGTTTGCAACCTGCACACTCCACCTTGAGGGGGGGGTATTGGGCTATACAGACCCATATCGATATAGATTAACAATGTAATTAGAGTAAACATTACCTATGGTATAAACATGTATATAAACCTTTGTGCCTCCACAATAATAATCAAGAAACTCTTTCACAGCTTCTATAGCTTATTGACATTACCAAACTCGAATCCTGATCAGGGATCACGTAATAAGGTGAAAGTACTTTAATCGTCTGGTCATTCAACCTCTAATGTTGTGCTACAACGTAGTAAGGGTCTAGGTGGGAAGTGGCCATACCCGGGTCATATGGACCACACTATAAGATCATGCATAAATATCTCTAAATCGATTTATGGACGAGAGTTGGATCCAGGGTATAGACAATATGAAATTCATCTAAAATAAGAGATAATATTTAATCCGGATATATAATATTTTAAAGATATAATGTTTTATATTTTAAAAAATTCATATTATGTAAAATTCATATTTGTATATATATTATTTTAATTTAATTTATAGAAATATAAAAAATCGAGATATTATGACATTATTATTTTGATTGGTTCGATCATATTAATTTAACATTTTCTCTCTTTTATTATGACATCATGTTTCTTTTATGTGTATTTAAATTTTTTTCTTCTAAAATTTATAATTTATTTTGGGGTTATTTTTTACTTATAGTACATAATATTATTTTATACTAATTTTTCTTGTACTAATTTTTAATTTAAGTTACACAACATTATTGGAATTCCCTGGATTTGATTCCATATGTATTTTTTATATATACATACCACATTTTATATATGATACATAGATCTCGGTTATAATTGTGAGTCTATGTTTTTTTTATCAAAATGGATTGGTTAGTGGAAGCTCTTGTTGCTTCAATATTATTGTCTTTGAAATTTGCAATAACAGAGTCAGCTCCTGAATCTGCTCTTATCACCAAACTTCCTGGCTTTAACGGCAGTTTCCATCTAAACACTATGCTGGGTAAATTCAATTTATGTGCCTTCAAAAAATTATCATCTTTCATGCATTTTGATTCTTCTTACATAATCTAATCTCTCTTTTTCTTTTGGTGTGTGATCTAAAGCTATGTGGCAATAGATAAGGAACGTAATAAGAATCTGTGGTATTACTTTGTGGAATCAGAGAGAAATGCTTCAGCAGATCCAGTTGTGCTTTGGCTTAATGGTGGTCCAGGTTGCTCTAGCATGGATGGATTTATCTACGAGCACGGTAAGTTTCATATAACACTTTCTTGTGTCAAAAGCAAGATACTTAAGTAGGAAGTATATATCCACAATCATCTAATTCAATAGATTTGCAGGTCCTTTCAATTTTGAACCAAGAAAGACAAACACACCTCACTTGCATCTCAATCCTTATAGTTGGTCTAAGGTGAAAATAAGAAGAACAACATTTGTCTATTTATGAACTTTTAGAAAATGAAAATATGTTGAGAAATTTTATGTGTTTTTGGTCAGGTTTCCAATATCATATACCTTGATTCTCCCATTGGTGTGGGGTTCTCTTATTCCAAGAACAAGTCTGATTATGATAAAACTGGTGATACAAAAACCGCTTATGATTCTCACACATTCCTTATCGAGGTGAAACAAGAGTTTAATAGATATATATATTTGTAAACAACGTTCCTTGTGTTGTGTCTGTGATTCATGACATTAACTATTAGATCCAATCTTCAACACTAGTGGTTCAAGATGTTTCCGGAGTTTCGATCAAATCCATTATTTCTCTCAGGAGAATCATATGCTGGTATCTTTGTGCCAACTCTTGCTTCCGAAATTGTCAAAGGTCCATTATTGATTTATCTTTTTGCATTATCATCTTCACTCTTTTTCATATGTTACCAAAACTAAAAAAATTATGTTGTTTCTAGTTTTCTTAATCTTCTTCTTGTTATGTTTTAGGAAGTAAGAATATAATGAAGATAAACATCAGAAACAAAACAAGTAAGAAAAATAAGAATGTGACAATGCCTATTATCAACTTCAAGGTACGACTAATGAAATGTAATAACTAAAGATATGTTTCAGATACAAAGTTTGTTATCGTTTTGGTTGGTTCTTGAATCTTAAAATGGACTTTCTACGTACGTCATATAGGGATATTTGGTGGGTAATGGAGTTACTGATCCTGCGTTTGATGGTAACGCTCTAGTCCCCTTTGCGCATAGGATGGGACTCATCTCTGATGAACTCTTTGAGGTTTGGTTCTTTTGACCATATCTTTTTAACACCCTCTCTTTACTCCTCAAAGTTTGGTTTTAGCTACAGTGTAATCAAGAAATGGTAGGAGGCTAAAGCGGCATGCAAAGGAAAGTACTATGACGACAATGGAACATGTGTAAGTGATGAATGCCGTAAAAAGATTGAAAAAGTGGTAGATGGTGTGGGCTTAATAGACACATATAATATTCTAGAACCGTGCAACCACGGATCATCTATGTCTGTCTTTGATATCGGATCTCTTCCTCCGAGTCTACTTAACCTGGGAAAAACAGAAAGGCCAATGCCAGTGAGAAAAAGAATGTTCGGACGCGCGTGGCCGCTAGGTCTCGTTGTGCGTCCAGGCATTGTACCTAGTTGGTCTCAACTCGTCTCTAACTCCGATATTCCTTGTCTTGTGAGTACTCAATTTACCTCATCATCATGCATTTTCCTCTTACATATGTTTGAAAATAAGTAAAATGATAGTTTTATATGGATGCAGGAAGCTACAGTTGCGACGGCCTGGCTCAACGATCCAGCAGTGAGGCAAGCGGTTCATGCTAAAGAGGTCTCTAGACTAATTCTCTTGTGTTTCTTAAAGTGATATGACAACGGTTTGACATCTTAAAATGTTGTCTGAAACATTGATAGGAAAGTGAAATTGGAAAATGGGAATCATGTACAAATTACAAGTATCAGCATGAAGCTGGAAGCATGATCGAATACCATAGAAACCTCACTCTTGGAGGCTATCGTGCTCTCATTTTCAGGTACATATAAGTTACATTATGTTTAGAAGTAAAACCAAAGAAAATGTGTAAAGAGTATGTACTAAACATTTGAACTTGTGCAGTGGAGATCATGATATGTGTGTACCATATACTGGCTCTGAAGCATGGACTAAGTCAATGGGATACAAGGTGGTTGATGAATGGAGGCCATGGATGTCAAATGACCAAGTCGCCGGGTAAGCTATAACTCTCTTTTTATCGATTCAGTTCTCAAAACTCATTCGTTTCTACAATTTGGTATTGCAGGTACACACAAGGGTATGCCAACAATCTCACATTTCTAACCATCAAAGTGAGAATCACACATTTTCTTTATGTTCTTCTAATGAAAATGATGTTTGTGTGTTGATGTGTGAATGTTTTGCTTTGCAGGGTGCAGGACATACCGTTCCTGAATACAAACCTCGTGAAGCATTGGACTTCTATAGCCGTTTTCTAGCTGGAGAAAAGATATAGAGATCTCTCATCTTTGGTGTTATCATCTTTTGTTATGTACACAGTAACAAACATGTCTTCTTAAAACATCTATAATAATAAAATTCGAGTCTTCTTATTTAAAACTTTTATATTATGTAGTGAAGTTTACAAAGGTCGTGACTTTATATATAAATTGAATAGTCTCGACACTCTCGTTTCTAGCCATTTTGATGCTGCTCAAAATGCAAAGGCGCTTCCTTTCGTCGGTTTCCGCTTCCGCCGGCAGTAGTAAAACCCTAAATCATCGGCGATGGAGTGTGAAGCAGGTGAAAAAGTCAAACTTTAAATCCGTTCTTCATGAGATTCGTACTTCAATCGACTCGTCGGACTTCGTAGCTCTCTCCCTACAGAACACCGGTTCCTACGCCGCCACGTGGCATCGTGTCTCCGCCATTGATACGCCGCAGACGAGTTACTTGAAGGCTAAATACGCCGCCGAACGCTACCAGATCCTCCAGTTCGCTCTCTGTCCCTTCTCCCTTCGAGGCTCCAAACTCACTGTTCACCCGTATGAGTGTCAAGTCTCTCTCTTTTCTCTATTTTCTTCTTCTTCACTGCAAATTGATTTGGGTTTTTGGTTTTTGTAGATATAACTTCCATTTGTTTCCTCGAGATGAATTGAAGTTAGGGATGCCTTCTTATAGCTTCTCTTGTCAAGCTTCTCGTTTAACAGCCATGGCTAGAGAAGGATTTGATTTCAACACCTGCATCTATGAAGGTTTATTGCGACTCCATCTTCCCCATCTCTCAGTTTGTTTCTTTAGGAGCGGTCTCTTGATTGTAGTTTTGATGGATCAATTTTACAGGAATTTCATACTTGTCCAGAGAACAAGAATCTGCCTCTAAGTTTCTCTCAGGGAATCCGATATTAGCTGATCCTATCATTGTACCTTCTTCTCCGTCCACCGTAGCTGATACCGTCTTTGTAGGAAGGATTAGGTCACGAGTCAAGAATTGGAGACAGTCTTGTATAGACACGAGTTCAAAGACAGGAGATGGTGCACTTGCTAGTGTTAAGACAATTTCAATATGAATCCCTTTTGTCTTCACTTTTCCGAGTTTTTTATATAATGCATCTGTTTTGTTGATTTTCAGATGATTTGATGAGCTCTCTGAGGAGGCTGGTGCTGGGGTGTGAGCAGTATGGTTCAAGGCTATGCTTGACTATTGATGTTTGCAGTGAGCGTCAAGTGCAACTCATCCTAGCGGTAGATGATTAAGCTTAGCTGATACTTGGCACGATAATTGCAGTCTGTATCGATTGTTAGTTTGATAAGCTTCTATATTTGTCACCACAGATGTTGACTGAGTTCTCTGACGATGTTGTCCCTCTACTCATGGCTTCAAAGAGCAGAGGAACACAAGCAGTTCGTGCTGTCTTCATGAGTTCAAAGGAGGACAAGGATCGTTTTAAGGTATGGATATTAATCCAGTATGACTCATACTGATGGTGAAGGTTTCTTTGGTAGTATCTGAATTTATGTTCTTGGACAGAGAGAACTTCAAGATCTTGAAGACGAAGAGAACAGGCGAGTTCGTGGCTTCAGGGAAGTGGTCGATTTGATTTCTTCTTCAAAGAAACCTGTTGTTTCACAGAATTATCTTAGCGGTTATCTCCTTATTTCTCCTCTTTATTTGCTCATAAATAGCTTTTGCCTCCCTTCCTGCATGGATGATAAACTTATGCTTAATTGTTGCAGATTTCACTTCCATTCATGCCAAATTCTTAGGTCCTCTACCTTCATATATGGATGACTTCAGCAGTTCACTGAGCTCAGCTTTTCCCAATGTTGTGGATCTCAGTACATTCATGAAAGAAATTAGTCCCTTGAGTAATATAAGTAATTTACCAGCAGCTATGTCCTCATTGAATCGGTTCTTTGCTCCTGTGGATGTGGAAGTAGCAAACCAAGGTCAGTGTTCTGCATTGTGGGCTCTCCTTAGTATTTGAAACACATTAGTGACTTTTAATGGCTTCTCTTATTAGGCTCTGCAATCAAACTAGACGAAAGCCATCAGATGCACGGGCAGAATGTAGTGATGATATCTCAGCTTTTTGCTAAACTATGTACCATACAGAAATCAGATCAATCCTCCGTTCAATCAAATGAAGATCTCCAAGCTTTTGCTTCTGATGAACATAAAAATGATGAAAATGTTAAAATCTGGTCAAAGAACAGCAGGAGAGTAAGCTCTGAGAACTTGGTGTTCATATGGGGATTGTCGAAAAAGATGACAGCTTCAATGCTGAAGAATGTTCTACTAAAGTTGCATCCCGTATTTGCCCAAGAGTTTGATGTTAAATACATAGACAGGAGCTGTGCAGTTGTTGTGTTTTGGGAGTCAGGTTCCTCAGAGACTTTCCTCAGTGTGGTTAACAATGAAGAGCAGCTTGTCGGTTCTTTAAGGGAGATGGTTGCAGAAGGGCTAAGAGTGGCAGGTTATGAGACTTACAAGAGAGCATGTAGATTAGGTTTTTGGGAGGCTGACTTGGCAGAATCTTTAGACAAAACATTGGAATCTTCAGATACTGATCTTGATTTAGACACCAAACCATCAGAGATTAATTGGTCGAGCGAGTTAGCTATCAATTTTGATGAGCTATGAATAGTTCTGGTCTTCATAAAACCATGTAACCGATATTATTTAATTCTGCGTTAGCAAATTTGTAATGTGGTTTATGAAATGTAGGCTTGCTACGTTATAAATTAGTTGATATGTTATCCGAAAAAATTTATCGAGATATTAATTTACGAAATTAAAAATTTAATTTGGAACCTAAATTTTTTTTATTAATCAAATATTAATTAATAATAGTTATATTGTAATATAATTTATAATAACAGATTATTGGAAAACAAAAGGTGTTTGCATTACTTGATACTCATGAAATAGAAGTAGCCAAGGTAAAATTTTTAAGAAAATTGAAAACTAAGAGATTAGTGGAGTTAATTTCTCTGAAGTTAACTCCTCCAAAAATAAGTGTATGCCGTTAAATGTGGAGAACACACGGTATTCTTTAGTAAAAGGCGAAAGAATAGTTCGCTTTGTGCTCACCACACGGCTCCATGAGTTGTGTGCTTAGGCACAAGATGGCTTTTATACATAAATCCTTCGACGTGTGGTTTCGGTTCTATCCGATGTGGGACGATTTTAGTTCTGTCTTAACGGGCCCAAATTCTTCATACATTGGGCTGTTCCTTGACCCATTTTCGCGTCCAATATGATAAACTCAATAAATATTCGCTTTTTAAATTTATCTTAATATGATTTAAATAAAATTCAAAAAAAAAATCGTCTAAAATATATATTTTTCTTTTTTTGAAACTCAAAATCTATTTCACTAAAAACCAAATCTAAACTAAAATTAATTTGGCTTATATAGCTAGAATTTGAACTAAAAATCAAAAAAAAAAGTTCCACAACCAAAGCAAATTATGAATTGCACTTCCCTACCAACATCAAGCAAACATGATACATTATCGATAAAGTTTTTGCATAAACTTGATGTCTGTTTTTTTCTTTTTGAAAAAAAATTTGATATCTATGTTTCATGTAAATTTGTGGATTATCTAGCTTTCTTGGTTTATTTGTCGATTGGTTTTAAATTTAAGACATTTCTATTAGAGCAAACGAGTCTTTAATTTGAATGAATTTTTTTTGTTTCTAGTCAAATAAAAGACCAAGACTTGTGGTCGACGGAGTTGTTCTTTTTTTGTCCAATCTTTTTAGAAATCCAGTTATTATAAAACTGTATAATAATGGTCCTTTCATTGAATAAGATGTTTTCAAATTCCAAAACATAAGAAGTCATTTATCATTACGAATCTGTATCAGAAATATTATTAGATCTTTTGATAACAAAAAGAACCACAATTTCAAAAAAAGAAGTGTGAGAAAAGACGGGAGATATGAAGATGAAATTACCTCAATTCGATGGACATTGGAATTACAGTCATGAAAATTTTCTTCCGAGTTAGAGGATTGTGGAACATGATTGGGAATGGGTTTGAGAAGCCAGCAACCACGACGGTCTTATAAAAAAACCAGAGGGAGCAACTTGACAATGCTAAAATCAACGATCACAAAGTCAAACATTATCTCTATCAATCCATCAATAAAGAATCTTTTGAACATATCATGGACAGAAGAACCTCTAAAATCGTCTGGGATTTGACGAAAAAGAAGTTCGGAGAAAAAGTTCGAGTGAAGAAATTGTTGTTGCAGAAGCTAAGAAGAGACTTAAAAGTGTTGGAGATGAAACAATGTGAGAATTTAGAAGAGTAATTTACTCGCGTGTTAGCCATTACCAATCATATGAAGAATAAAAGAGATAGCTGATTCCGAAATGGTGGAGAAAACTCTCAAAATGCTGAGTGAGAAATTTTTGGATGTGGTAGCGATCCATAGAAGAGTCTAAGAATATTGAAAACATCTCACTAGATGAGTTGCGGAGCTCTCTGATGGTCCATAAAAATAAAATTCAAGAAACCAGACAAATAAGGTGATCGGGTGCTAAAGATAACACACATAAGATGAATGGGAACCAGATGAAGGGGCTTTATGGAAGAGGAAAAGGACGTGGTCGATACATAACGTCTTTATATAAGAGCATGTTGGAATATTATAAATGTCATCGACTTAAAAATTTCCAGAATAAATGCCCTAAAGGGGAAGAGGAAGTAAACTATGCTGATTTTGAAGAGAATGAATACATGTTGATGATGACTTCCATTGAAGAGGAAGAGAATGCTGAACATGAGTTTAGTGTCGAAGATGCTGCATAGCTATTGTTGATAACATACTCTGGAAAACAAGAAAATATGAGGAGAAGAGCATTGTTTCTCGAATCAAGTTGTTCAAACCATATGAGCGGGGACAAAGACTTGTTTCAACAATAGACGCCAACTTCAAATCTCAGTCAAATTTGGAAACAGCAAGAGAATAGAGGTTGTTGCCAAGGGTAATGTGAAGATGAAACTGAATGATTCAGCATACACCATAAGTTACGACTACTACGTGCATGAACTCAAAAATAATATCTCGAATCCGGTCAACTCCAAGAAATAGGCTAACAATATACAAAAGGGGACTTTCAAACTTTACCATGAAGGCAGATGTCTAGTAGCAGAGAGTAAGATGAGTATAAACTTCATGTTGTTTGACCAAACCAGTGATGAATCTAGACCAAGACAATAATGAACTCTACAAACAACCTCGAATGACATGCCAAAGCTGTGGCATGAGCGTTATGGACATCTTAGTCATCGTGGCATGGAAACCTTACAAACCAAAAGCATGGTACGTGATCATCCAGACTTTAATGTACGAAAATTCACATATATACCTAGATTGTTTAGTCGGCAAGCACCCGAGGAATCACATTCTTAAAAAAACACATGAAGAGCTAAAAACGTTTTTGAGTTGTTACAATCATATTTGTCCTTCTATTCGTTTAATTTCCACCAGTGGAAAGAGATACATTCTATGTTTCATATATGATTACAACAGAAAAGCATGGATGTACTTTCTAATAGAGAAGTTAGAAGGTTTCAGTCATTTTGAAATGTTCAAAAGAAAAGTCCAGAACGAACATCAAATGCTTGAGAACGGATCGAGGAGAGAAGTACTCTTATCATGAGAGAGAAGAGTGGAAATGAATGACATGGGAGAATTTATAAGACCAAGCTTAATGAGCATGGAGATATAAACAAATACAAAACACCATTGGTAACTAAAAATTATTTTTAGAAGCATAAAATTGATTATGTATGCACATGTTGCTTGGAATGATACTATATACTACAACGATTCTAATTACGTTATTAGAGAAGGATTATGATATCTATCAACTAGATTTAAAATTTTTTTTGATGAAATTTTTGTAGAGGATGTTTCCATACTACAACTACAAAAATAATGTGGTCAAAAGATACGAAAACAAAGTATACAAATTCCTAAAGCATTATATAGGTTAAAACATATTTTAAAAATCTGATTTATTCGAATTAAAAAAAATATTCTAAACTTCTTGAAAGGATGATGACGTATATATCTTTAGAATAACTTTTTAGGAATTCAGTTATTCAAAAGATATATAAATAGTTTTAAAAGTCCAAAAGACAAGAGTTCATTTATATCATTACAACAACTACATTTTTTCGAATTTTGTTACAAAAAGCAAGAGGGGTCACAACCATGATAAAGCGGATTAACAAACCCACGCTAGCCATTTACGAAGGTTAAGAAATTGAACCAAACCGAAACATTGGTTTGGCATCGTTACCCGGTTAATTTAACCTGAATATAGTCAATAACCGTGACCGATTAAAGCCGGTTAATAAACATATAAATCTGGTCTGCATTACGCCATGACCTTGTCTCGAGATTAGCCTGGTAAAAAAAACAAAAAACGCTCCGGAGACAGTTAACACCGTCGGTGAGAAGAAATGGTGGTTCCGACGGCGGCTAGGGTTTCGGCATCGGCTTCACTACTTCTACGCCGTAAATCTCGGCAGCTATGGTCGTTAGCCTCCTCTTCCAGCTTTAATCACATCCCTCGCCCTATCAGGTACCACTAGTTCTCCATTAAAGCATTCGAGCTCGGCTTTGATTGCGAAGGGTGTTTAAAGTTCGATTTTGTTTTTAGATTTTTGTTTAAGGATATATCTTTCATTGGTTATGATGAGAAATTGTTCTTTGATGTGGCCATGTACAGAGGAAAACTTTGAAATTTATGATGATCTAGTTGTTGTTTATGTAATTGAATCATAGGAGATTAGATTGATTGCACAAAGATGTTAACTTATAATGTAGTAGCTCTGGTAATTTTTTGTGCAAGATTTTGCATAAGGAGTCTTGTAGAGGACCTGCGTGGAACGTTGGATACTTAAGATCCTCTTGGTTTCATTCGACTCCAGCTCGTGAGACCGGTGATTGCGTTAGTAAATCTGAGAACAGTTCGAGTCAAGAAGGAGTAGCTTCTACGAAACCGAAGAGGAAAAAGCTCAAGGGTAAACGGGCGGTTGTGCGGTGGCTAAAGTTTTTCCGGTGGAAGAAAAAGAAAGAGGTTGAAAGAATGACTGCTGAAGAAAAAATACTCAACAAACTAAGAAAGGTTGCATCTTGTTACTGTTTTTAGACCAGCAAATGCGTATTGTTATGATGATCTCTTATTTTCGATATCTTCTTCTCGCAGGCTCGTAAGAAAGAGGAACGACTTATGGAGACGATGAAGAAACTGGAACCAGCAGAGTCATCGGAAACGACACATGACCCTGAGATATTAACACCTGAGGAGCATTTCTATTATCTGAAAATGGGTTTGAAGTGTAAGAATTATGTTCCTGTAGGGAGACGTGGAATATACCAAGGAGTGATTCTGAACATGCATCTTCACTGGAAGAAGCATCAGACGCTACAGGTTGTGATCAAAACGTTTACGCCGGAGGAAGTGAATGAAATTGCTGTTGAGTTAGCGAGGTTGACTGGTGGTATCGTGCTTGATATTCATGAAGGGAACACGATAATTATGTACAGAGGGAAGAACTATGTCCAACCTCCAACTGAAATCATGTCGCCAAGGGTTACACTCCCGAGGAAAAAGGCTTTGGACAAATCCAAATGTAGGGATGCGCTTCGTGCAGTTAGAAAGTATATTCCAAGGCTTGAACAAGAGCTTCAGTTACTTCAAGTGCAATGTGAGACGACGAAAGGAGAATACACAAGTATAGTAAAGGTTGATGATGATCAAAGATCGGAAGAGTTGAAGAAGATTATAGAAAGAAGCCAAGAGTGTTTTGAGGATGAGCAAGAAGAAGAAGATGAATTGGCAACGGATTCTGATCTGTCTGATATTTTTGAGACTGATTCGGAATCAGAGAATGAGAAGGCAGAGCGACCGCTTTTTCTTGAGGAGTTTGACAAATTTCCAGCGATAAACAACAATGTAGAAGACGAAGATGAAGGATTTGGGGATCCAGGGAAGGCTAAATCAGGAGATGAGAAGGAGGATGGGTCTCCTGACTTTGATGAAGTCGACAAGATGTTTCTTCGGGCTGCTTCGCTTTTAAAGAAGAAAAGACGATGAAGAATCACCAAGATATTCTAGTTTTTCATCATCTCTGCTCATCTCACAACTAGTACAAGTGAAGATGGTGTGTTTAAGAAAGTCAACAATATCATCTTCTTTCTCTCTGCTTCCTCAAAGCGGTTACTCTGTATCAGCAGTTTTGATAATGTGGTTATAACTGGGAAAAGAGCGTCTTTCAACTGTGCATTTTAATATCTAGACTATGTGACAGTGTTTTTCTGTTTCAAACAAAAATAAAATTCAAATTATTTGTCTGAATTTAGTCTCCACGTTAGTCCACTTTCAAATTGTTTTAGTAAACAGGGTTTAGCTGCGCAAAAATACAAAATAACGTCGTTTTAATATCTAAACTTAAAACAGTGTCATTTTAATTTGGAGCTAAAATTAGGGATTTACTTCTCATTTTTCCTCAATTTCATGATTTACCATCCGAAAAACTAAAAACAAAAACTCACTCTTGTCCAAAAAAAACTCACTAAGATGTTGATAGTGTAAGATTAGACTCACTAGACGAGAATTGAGTTAAGAACTGAGTTCGAATCAATAATCCGAGTCCTTGAAGAATCGAGAATGAGGCATTGTTTTTATGTTGAATTAAAAATCTTTGATTCAGTAGTTTTGAAACTGAAAAATCATATTTTTGTTTGGTTTTCGTTTTGTTTTCGTTCAATAGTCTTATATTGAAAACAATTTTTGTTTATTTTTTGAGTTTTTGAGTTTTTCGGTTGGTAAATCGAAAAATTGGAGAAGAATGAGAAGTAAATCCTAATTTTAGTCCCAAATTAAAACGACGTTGTTTTGTGTTTTTACGCAGCTAAACCTTGCTGACTAGGTGCGATCTAACCTTTTGTTGGTCAATGTAGATCTACGGGTTATAGGGCTAAGTTCGGATAGGTAATTTGAATTTTATTTATGTTTGGAGTAAAAACGGCACTGTCATATTGTCTAGGTATTAAAACGCACAACGGGTTTTGTTCCGGTTGAAATACGTTATTTTCTCGGTAATAACTTATGAGAAATTTGCTTGCTTCTTTTGAATTTTTTTTATTTGTCAACGTAAAAGCTTCAAACTAATGGAGAGTTGCTTTTTTCTTACCATTTCGAAATCAGACAAAAATTGATGTGCCTTAAAAATTATTATTTGGACAAGTTACTTAAAATATTTGCTAACCCACACTTGTATCTGAATTTTATATCATAACTTAAGAGATCTAATGGAGATGGAAAAAAAACTTCATAAAATATACTCCTTCCAAAATAGGTTTGTGCCATTTTAAAGTGAAGAGCCGCTGGTAAAAAATTATTACGAATGCGTCATAATGCTCCAAATAAGGTTTGAATTTTTATGGAAACAAAAATTATATTTGTGTGAAAAATATGGTTAAAAGTCCAGACAATTTACCTAGGTAATCCAATAAGAGGTCATCTGACAACATTCTGACATTAGTCGGAATACATTCTAAACTCGGGACAGATAGTGTAGTAGTCCGTTGAATCTCATGGATCTTATGGCCCATTAATCCGAGCCCGTTGAGAGCTCATGATGTCGGTTGAATTGGAGAAAAGTCTCCACTAAACACCTTAGTACATTTCTATAAGACAACTCAGTCGATTGAATATATATATATATATAAAAAAGTAAAGAGCTCTACTCTAGACCTAAAGAAGAGAGAGAAAGAAGGCATACAATTTGAAAGCTTTGAAACATAAACATAACTTTTGTTTTATTGTTTTATGTGAGGAAACATAAATTTGGACTTCATAGTGAAATATATTTTTTTAATCATTGAGAAGGACTTGCATGATCAAGATATGACATGATCAAGATAAGTATGTTGCATTGTCAAAACAATGTAACAAATAACATAATTTAGATGTTACTCGTTTTTTATTTTGAATATTTTATATATATAATTATTATATAACAAATTTTCAAAAAAGATTTAGATTAGATATAAAATTTAGATTAAATTTTAAGTAAGTAAAAATGAGATAATAATAAACAAGTAATTTGCAAATAATTCTTAAATAATTTATAACTAATTCTCAAATACTTGCAAATTACTCGTAGATACTTCACAAACAACAAATAATTAAACAGGATAAGTAATTTGTAAGTATATTATTTTTATAAGTGTAAGTACCAAATCCAAATTTCTATTACTCATACATAACAAGTCAAATAGCAAGAAAATCGAAAATAACATATACTTGCCTTGTGTCCATCTCTATTTGGAGTTTTATCGAAATGCATTTTTGTGAATCCTTTATCCTTGAATAAACGGTTCCATCTTTTGCAAATATATATATATCTAAACGTTTTAGAGATACAGCCTGAACATGACAAAGTAGCTCCTCTAATAAATCCTCTGGAAGTTCCGACATCATCATCTTATTGATCCTTCTCATAAGGAAGAAAGTGCAAGTGGCTTTGATTGTTGCTTAACGTTTGGGTTTATTTTTCTTATTTCAAGTAACGTTGGTTTGGTTGTCAAGTAAGCAACGTTTTGTTTGTCGGCCAAGTAAAAATAAATTAAAAGATGAAAAAGGGAAACCTTCTCGCTCAGAAAGAGGCTTCGGTTTTCGCAAATCGCAACCCTAAAAGAAGTATCCAAAGTTTTTGTGTGGGCTTTGTCAAATGTTAGAAAGCTTGAATACTCTGCATTTCTCCAAGGAAGATCAATACTTTGATCAATAAGCTCTTCGATCGTTCTTTTTTTTTCGAGAAGGAACAAAAAGATGAGTTTTCATGTTCTTAGGTATCCCATAAACTTGCGCTCTTATAGCAGCTCCCTCGTTGGCTTCTTCTCCAAATCTCACAATCCTGTTCTCTCTGGTATTTTATCTACTTAACCAGTTTCGTCGAAATGTAATCTACTTACGGGTTTGTTTGTAGCGAACTGTTTATTCTTCATTCTGAAGTTTTCTTGGTTGAGTAATTTCCACAAACACTTAAGAGTGTATTGTCAATTTTGGATTCTCTTTCTGCGAAACTCGTGAGGGGAACAGAATCGAATCAATCGATGGAGAAAACCCAAATTTATACGCCTAGTTGTTAAATTATAGAGGAAAGAGACAATTTTTATGATGAATCGTGCCTCAGTTTTATGTTCAATTTCCAATTTTAATTGAAATGTCGAAAGCTTTTGGTTTTTTTTTCTTCCTTAGCTTCGTTAATGATAATGTGTTGTTGTTATCTTTGCCCTGTGTTATTTGTGTAGTGAGATGGGTTAAAAGAGGAGAATCCAGTTCCATCAGATGTCTTGCTTCTGCTACACGCGGAAAGAAGTAAGGGTCTTTTCCTGTAACATTGAAATCAAGAAGCTTTCATCTTACTGTGCTTCTTTTTAAAGAAACTCTTTTTTGCTCTATAACAGCAAGAAACAGAGACTGGATGAGGCATGTCTTGAAAGGTATCAGGAATACAGTCGGACACTAATACAATCATGGATTTTACAAGGTATATACATAAAGCACATAGACGTTTATGTTATTTGTCTTCAAAAGAAAGAGTTCTTGGTGTAGCTTAATCGTTTGTGTAAACTACGCTACAAAGGTTTATGTAACTCGTCTTATAAATAGCAGAAGTTCTGGTGTAGCTTTAACTCTAATGTGTATGTTATTTAGGCAAAGTGCTAGTGGATGGGAAAAGAGCTAGTAAAGCTGGAATGCCTGTAGCAAATGGTGTATCCATAAAGATTACAGCTGAGATTCCGAAATATGTATGTAGGTGATTATTCCTCCAAGTTATCCTATCTTTATACCGTTTCTTAGTGCTTTGAGACCTTCGTTTTTGTCGACTATCCTCTCTCTGTTTTTTTTTCAACTTGCAGAGGCGGACTCAAGCTGGAAGCTGCAATTGAGAAGCTAGATGTTGATGTTTCTGAGAAAGTAGTTCTTGATTCAGGACTTTCTACAGGAGGGTTTACGGATTGTTTGCTTCGTTATGGTGCAGCTCATGTTTATGGTATAGATGTTGGTTATGGTCAGGTGCAAAGTACTGTTCCTACAGATTGTTTTGATATCTGCCCTGCAATCAGAGTCCTTGCATTCAGAATCTTGTTAGCAACTTCTCCTTATTAATAATTAGTCAGTTTTTTATTTGATGTATAGGTAGCCGATAAAATCCGCAATGATAAGCGTGTGACTGTTATGGAAAGGACAAATCTGAGATACCTCCCACAACTCCCCCAAAAAGTCGATGTAGTGACACTAGATCTTTCCTTCATTTCCATTCTCAAGGTAAGTTTGCTTCTGTTCATTTTGTGTGCATAAACTATGATTGTTATGTTTTATAAGCACGCAACTTCTTATTAAAAACCTTATGAACAGGTGATGCCAGCTGTTATGAATGTGATGAATGAAGATGCAACTTTAGTTACCCTTGTTAAACCTCAATTTGAAGCTCGACGGTCACAGGTAATCAAATCTATTGACTTTAAGATGTCAGATTTTTTATACAGTAATCTCTGAGAAAGTATACTATACGAATCATCTCTGCGATTTTTACAATTAGTTCTTTAACTTTTTTTGTTTCCCTTTAAGGTTGGGAAGGGTGGTATAGTGAGAGATCCTGAAGTACATCAAGAGGTATGTTTGTACCTCCCTGTCCTCTTTGTCACAATTGAATCTTCTCTGGTTAATTCACATCCATTGATTGTCTCTGTTTATTGCTCTCCTGGATTCCTTTTGGTTCTTACTTGGTATAGCTATGAAGCCTTGATCTTTACGTGGTCGTTACTATCTTTAATGTCTTGTTTATGGGTGAAGGTTCTTGAGAAGATAATAAATGGTGTCGAGCGCTATGGATTCACCAACAAAGGATTTATCGAATCTCCCATAAAGGGAGCCGAGGGAAACATAGAGTTCTTGGTGCGCTTCGACCGAGGGACAGTGAAACGCGAAGAAGAAGAACTCTAGACATATATTTCCATTGCTGTGAAGTTAGAACCTTGCCTGAAATGCTTATTGTTTCTTTCTTCTTTCACCCATTTCCATGATTTAACGTTTAACAACTGTTCTTTTGTTTTGGTGATATCGTAAATCTCAAAGATAATTACCAAACGAATCCACGGTTCATCATTTCAAAGAATCTCAGGAAGATTTGGGCGTACACATGAACTTTTATTTTTGATGGTTGAAACTTATCATACAATGCAGTATAAAAGGAGCAGAAAGCACAAGAATTTCATAGTAATAACAAGTCTCATTTTATTGGAATAGCCTGAGGATTCAGTCTATAGAAAAGGAGCGACGCAGCTAAATCTTGAAAAAGTTAGCTTTTACAAAGCAAAGAGTGCTCTTGAGATCTAAAACATGTCTTTCAATACATAACAAGTCTTCTACCTATGGAAGCTTTCTCATCGTAATGCTTCAATGGTCTTGTAGTGTCATCAGGTCTTGCCACTGCAAAATTGAGGCAAAAACTAAACTGGGAGAGGAAAAAAAAGAGAGGAACTTTTGTGAAAGCAGAGGGAAAAACCGAGAATGCGAATCTGCATACCATTAAGCTATGTTCTTGAATCAATTTTCGGTTCCAACAATGGACGCTTCATTGTTATTCGAAGGCTTTGCATTTTTCGCAGTATACATATGCACAGGTGGAGGCAAAAGCTCTTCTTGAATGGCCTGGAGACAGCAAACCAAAGACCAAACAAAACCCTCAGGATTTATGACAGAACCAAATCGAAAACGACCGATGTCGTAGTCTATCTACCAAAAGCAAAACTTTCTGAAAACATAGACATCATAGTAATTCCAGAGATAGAGATGTAAGTAACATACCAACCAACCCTTCTTCCCTCTCGCGCCGCCTTTGATGTAATAAGCCTCTTTGAAGCCATTTTCGATCAGCAATTCAGCCACTTTCATGGAGTTGCCATCAAAACTGCCTTCCACATCAAAGTTTTAAAAAACATGTGAGAGACAACTTTCTCTTCAATGTCCAATTTTTTTACAAAGTTTGAAGCTTTTGGTTTAATCCTTACTTGTCAAGTATACAAACAACTGTATTGTCTGGGTCAGAGAAGCTTCCTTTAACTTTCTTCAAGAACACTGACTCGTTATCTTCACTATACGGAACCTGAATCGAGCTCTTACCCAGAAACTTGAGACTCGGTGATGCCAATGAAGCCAAAGTCTTCTCGTCTCTGATATCCAAAAGCTGTGAATCGGGTTGGTTCTTGAGCTTTCGAAACGCGTTCATGGCGGATATTGGTTTATACTTCCTCAGGTAAAAAATCACCGCCGGATAAACCACAAGATAGATGAATGTACATCCCGCAACGAAAAATGGGTACTTGTTGAAGAAATTATCGATTGAAATCAAAATTGACTCCAAATCGATTTTTCCAGTGGATTGATCCGAAATTGAGGTGAATGATTCAGATGCGAGGACAGGGGAACAGAGAATGGTCTGAGAAACGGTGATAGAGAGATGGGTTTTGGATAGAAGCTGTAACGATGAAGATAAGTTGCGTAATTTTGGGGAATTGTTGAGTGGAGTTATGCGAGTTTGGTCGGAATCTGGGATTTGAGAAGTCGGAGGTTTGTATAGGTTTCGCGGAGGAGAAGATGCGAGGATTATCGGAAGAGACGTCATAACTAAATGACGACGAGAGACAATGAGTGGAAGCGGCAAGAGGATAAGAAATATGAATGGGCTTATTTGTTACATGATTATATTCTCTAGTCAAATTGGAAAACAATAAAATATGGTGACAGAATTGTACATAACTATTGTCTTCTTTTTTTTGTCAATTGTTAATTTAAAATTTGATTTTCCGATCGATTGCCTAATCTAGAAAATTAATAGTTCATCAAAATCAATGAACTAGTCCAAAAAATTTAGTTGATAAACAAAAAAGTGTCAAGTAGTAAAATTAGATCAACACGGAATCAACGATATAGTTAAATTTAATGATCAAACTCGATCTCAATTTTGGAGTGAATTAGATACTTATTCAGAAAAAATAATTACAAATTTTGACTAAAAACGGCTAAAACTACATAAATAAATTTATTTAACATCAAATCAAACATGTAAAACATTAAAATAGAGAAAAAATAAAGAAAACTAATTCTTAACACACATATTATTCGTTTCTTTCTAAAATTTTCGTTGTTATTTGTCATGATTCTTACTCTACAGTTGTTAAATTATATACTTCTATTTTTCTTTAAATTTCTACTAACTTTGTCAATCTCGCTCTTAAACTAAATTTATTTCATATTTATCCAAAATAATATTCAATTTTTTGTTTTGCACCAAAACAAATCGGATCATTTAACTATTTTGTTTAAAAATTTTACATTAACAAAATTCAACTCTAATTTGGTATGTTTTAAGCGAATATCATGTTGTTCATTAGAACAAATATACCATAAATGGACCAATAAATATTTTGCTATCCATCGTTTTTGCAAATAGTTCCTTAAGATTTTAATATAATTCTAAAATTTCGAACGGAAATGAATTTTGCTTTATTCTTAAAACTTAAGATGAACAAGTTTTAAATGTAAACCTATATTATTTTACACGAAAAAGAAATACTTCTTTGTCTCTGTTTCCCTCCTCTCTATATATATTATCTATTATGGTAAAACAAACTTGGATACTTTTTACAACTTAAACAGACAAAGCTGATCCCACCTTAATAAACTAATGAGATGAGCTAGGTTCGTCGTCTGATGATGAAGAGGAAGAAGAAGAAGACGAAGATGAAGGTTGCTTTCGTCCGCATAGTCCAGGTAGAGGCTGTGGCAGCATTGGATTCACCGGAACTGGAAACTTATGAGCAGAACTAACCATTGTTCTTTCGTTTATCATCCCTACTTCTTTGCAGACTCTGTCTACTACTCCGAGGAAGTCTCGAACCACCAAGAATATTCTAAAAGGGTGCGCTTCTTCTTTAGCCGAGTTCCCGTGGAAATACTCTGTGATCTCTTTCACAAGAGATAACGCTACGCTCTCTTGAGCTTGTACTCTGATGATATCTTCCTCAGCTCTTTTCAGAAACGTGTTCATCGACTCTGAAAATCTCTGATTACTGCTGCTGCTTTCTTCTGTGATCGTTGATTGGATTTGGATAGCTTCGTTGATCTTGGCAATGCCTTGAGAAAGCTTGGTGACATAGCTGCTTAATACTTCTGAGTCCATTGCAGCAGCTTTCTTGACGTTATTAAGCTCCGAACATAGACTTGATACAACTTGAAGGCCGAGTTTCCTGCATTTAATGTCATCTGTTTGGGTACTGTTACCTGAGAGACGTGTGCCTTCTGCTCGGATTATCTCTTGTACAACGAAATGCAAGAGAGTTGTTTTCCCGTCAGCGCCTTTGACATCGACCAGCTTGAGGAGCGTGTCGAGCTTGAACGCATGTGCATCTCCTCGGTTTGTCCCAACGTTCATCCGGTTTCCTGTCTTTAGAACCGCTTCTAAGAGCTTTAAGAACATCCTGCTGCTCCTCAGTTCCTCACAAGCACCCTACCGAAAATTTGGGAATGAAGTCATGATCCGTTGCGATACAAGCACTGTGGTAAAAAGAAGAGAAAATAGTATACCTCAAGAGTCTCAAAAGATTTCTTCAGGTATTCAACCTCGGACTCAAAGTTAGCTACATAGAGCATCGCGTCAACTCTTTTAAAGGCGAAAGGGATGTCTAGCATTGCCTTAAGGAATTTCTCAGCATGTCCAAGCTTAACGGGAGAATCATCCTTGTACTCTTTCAACTTGCGCTCTTCCTCTTTTGTTGGAGCCATCTTCAATAAGCTCTCAAGAAGTTCAGTCCCAAGTGTTTCAGCATTGCCTGAGAAGTATAACAACGATCAGGAATATAACGGAGAATCTTGAAACTATGAAAGACGTGAAGCTTTTAGAATAACTTCACAGTATCATCAAAAACCCTCAACCTAGCGGGTCTATCAATAATTTAAGACATCAAATTCTAAGATCATAATGTGAGATAATGTATGTGACAGCATAGCTTACCTTCAAGAAGAGCCTCACAAACTTCTTCTATAGTGACATTAAGTGCACGAAGCAGGATTGCAATATTTTGAGCCTTCTTAGGGTCCAAGACTCTGTTCTCTTGGTTTGGGCTCGGAAGAACAGATCTTGGAGTTGTCTGGCTCTGATTTGGTTTGGGGTCTAGCGACTTTGCCACAAACAAAGTCTCAATCATCTCTTCATCTAATCTGCAAGCACATCAATAATTTCAATAACCACATTCAAACAAAACCATACTGTATCAAAGAAACTATGACATTAACTCACTTGAAAGAGCTTGATCGAAGATGATCCCAGACCATCTCACGATCGGAACTTGCTCTGACTTTATCCCAATGTAACGCCTTTAGCTTGGGTTTAGGAGTTTCTTCTGCTGGCTCATTGGCACTTAACGTCTCTGGAGTCTCTTTTGGAGAAGTCACCGGCAAGTATTCGGATGGGATCACAAAAGGATGTGAAGGCGGCGTGAGAGAAGGAGGTCGAGAAGACGCCTTAGGAGTCACTTGATTCCGTCGTGCCCATGACGGAAATGGTGGAGGAGGTGGCGGAGGCGGTGGTGGCACTCGGGAAGCTTCAATAGCAGACACCGGAGGCTGTAGAATTTGAGATGAAATGTTCGAGATTCGTGGAGATACGTCTAAGCTATGGCTAAAATCTCGGCCCGGAGAAGATGACAGAGATGATGACGAAGCAGACTGCGAGATTTTAGGAGATGTGACCGGTGACTTGTTGTGAATAGCTTTATCCGGTGAAGAACAAACAGACGAAGGAGACGACGGTGAACGAGAACGCAATGCGTCTAACTCCTTAAGGAAACCTTGACCCGGAGAAGAGAGTAACTGGGATTGCAACCCTTGCCGGAGATTGCTCATGAACGCGGGTAATACCTCGGGAGATTTCTGGAAGCACCGATACGGTGATGTAGAAGCAGAAGAATGCGTAGGTGATCGCAAGTAAGCTTCAGGAGTATCGTTTGGTCGTCTTTCTGGAGAAGTAGAAGCAGATGATAGCGTCGTAGATCGTGAAGAGCTTTGACGAGAGTCGTCGAGATTCTGGATAGAGTTTTCTTTTCTGTTATCCATTGATCTTTCTGGTGATGTAGTGAGAGATGTAACCGTCGGAGATCTCGAGATTTGACCTAATCCTCCATCGGCGTTTTTCACTGGACAAGGTCCCGGCAATAAAGAAGCTAAGGACAGTGATGGAGACCTCACGAATCGAAAATCTGTTAATTCCGAGATCTTCGCCGGAGATGATTCAGAGCTTCCCGAAGAAGTCTTCAACGGCGGCTCTGGTGCGGAGATTACGGTATGTTTCGGTTCGGATCTCTTCGGACTCATCGACGGAGAAATGCTGATAAAGGTCGATCTCCCTGGTGAACCTGAGCTTGATGACGAGCAGGAGATAGTATCATTGTTCACAGATCTATCGTTTTGATTCGGAACTGCCGCGAAAACTCTCCGGGAATCGGATCCGACCCGGCTTAAGGTCTCGCGCCCGCTCGCTGAACCTCGGGGAGAGTAGAACTGTTCTTCTTCCTCCTCTCCTATTGACCCCACCTCTGGATTTAGCCGGAAACTCCGTTTCATGAGAGGAGGAAGAGGCTGGAGATCTGGAGATTCCAATTTCCTTGAGCTCGAACCATTATTGCTCCCATTACTACCGGACTGATCCTCAACTCCTCTCGGATTGACCATCGTTCCCAAATAAAGAAACTCTGAGCTATTGTTGGTAGAGCTCGTCGTCGCCCTCTGCTTACTATTTCTACCCTCCGCATTGCGCCGTATCGGCGGAGCCGCCGAAAGAGGAGGCGGATAAACTCGGCGGCTACTGTCGGTTGTCCAGGTCTTGCTATCATCAGGTAAGTTACTATCCTGGCTTCCTCTTCTTCTTCTTCGCCAATAGAGCAAAGCAATAAGCGCGGCGACTAAAGCAGCGGAGGTCACGGCGGAGATTGCGACGATGAGGAGCTTTTTGGAATTTGGCGGCGATTTAGTAGCGTGAGGAACGATTAGAGAGGATATGTTGGCCGGGAAGGAAGCGAAAGACGCCGGAGAAGGAGGCGGAGGAGATGAAGGGTATGTAGGAAAGAAAGGAGGCGCAGTGGCGTCTGGAGGAGTGGTGGAAGAGAAAGGAAGCTTAGGTTGCGGCGGCGATTGTGGAGGTGATGGTGGTGGAGAATCTACAGGGAAGAAAGGCTCGTGGAGAACTCGTCGGTCAGCGAGCACGGAAGAGAATAGAAAGTAGAAGAACAATAAGAAGAGCATTGTCTTGTTTGTTCTTCTTCTTCTTCTTCTTTCTCTTTTCAATCAGCGAGATCTGAGACTGTAGAGACTCTCTCCCTCGCTCTCTCACTCTTTATTTCTCTTTCTCTTTCTTTCTGTTAATTTTCTTCTTCAGGATTTTTCCGAGAAAAGATGAGAAAATGTTTTGGAGAGTGATGGATCCAGCTAAGATTCTGCTGGTAATGGTCGATCGATCTTCTTCACTCTTCTTTTTTTTTTACTTGATGGTGAGAGAGTGGTTAATTATTCACTTATACGTAGTAGGGCCCGCTGTTCTGAACATGACTAGTTAAAAAATAACACGTGTACAAGACGTGGACTTTGTAATAGTCTTAGTTTTCTACCGCGTAAGTGTACACACTGCACATTGCATTGCACCGTACGCACATTGTCGAATATATAAAAATGCGAGTTTATTTGTTTATTTTTATATATACTTGCTTTTAAAAAAGTTTTAAAACTATATATTATTTCTTACGGCGGATAATGAAATTAGTACGTAATAAAGAAGTATTGGAATTAAAAATATAAAACAATGGTGTGTTTACTGTTTGAGGAAGTGGGTGTGTTGTGCGAATTATTTTATTTTTCTTTTACCGACACTTGTCTAATATGGTCGGTTCATGTGTTTTCCCCAGATTGTGATGTTGTATATCAAAATTCTTGGATTAAAGATTATAATATCCATAATGAATGTACGATAATGAATTTCAGCCAACAATGTAAATGAAACTGAATATATCTACAGAAGTTTTCTATATTTAGTAAGAACATATCTCTTTTTTCTTCTAAATTTACTAATAAATGATGGTAGAAGCCTATTTAATCTAATAGTTTGATTAAAAATTCATTACTGTTTCTATACTAAAAAGATTAAAATTCAAATCACAAAAAATTTCATGTTTAGCTTGAACCGTTAAACGTAAATTTTTATAAAACATTAGAATTGTCTGTTATAAAAATTGTCGATATAATTTTTTTATAATTATTAATAGAATAATAAGTCAGTATTAAAAAATAAATTTACTAATAAAATAAACTTTTTTAAATACTATGAATTTGTAATTTGAAAAATATTTTTATAAATAATTAAAAGATTGATTAGCTTTTGTGTTAATATTGATATATGGTAAACATAACCGATTTTTTTATCAATAATTCAATAATACGTATTAAGGTGGGTTCAAATTCAAACTATGATATTGGATAATATTAGCACAAACCGCACAAACTACTAAGTTACAAATTTTAATTAAGTATAAATAACTGATTAAACAAGTTTTTTTTTTATCAATATTCATAGAACAATAGTGACTTATAAATTTTGGATGAAGGAAACATTAATGATGGTGAAAACCAACCACAATAATGCAATCGAAGAAACTATATATGATATCATTTGGTGCTAGACTCTAAAGCCAACCTATGCTACCACAAACCGACCACGTCTCATCAGGCGCATGGAATCCATTCAAGACCCAAAGTTTTTCTTTTTGGCTTTGTCCTTAGTGTGACATATACAAATATATGATAGTTTCAACATTTGAAGCTGTTGCAACTCTTGATATGCATCAAATTAAATCAGATAAAACGCTATTTGTAGATGATACAATGAAGTGGAAGTGTAGTAAGTTAGTAACTAGTTCTATCTACTACAGCGGCTGAGTAGATTACTTCGCTTTTTTTGGCCAATGATATACTAAAAGAGGTTGGGTTTAAATAAGAAACCGTTAAGTGTTATATGGTTGTCAAAGAAACATTGTGCATCATTTTTAGGTGTTTAAGGCTATAAATTAAAGCTTCATTTCATAAGGGAAGTGGTTGTATTTGGAGAAGTGTGTAAGTATTTAAGATCGATGCTTCCTTCTTGAAACCCAACAGAGAATCTTACAAAAGTCTCCAATTAGCAAGTTTAATTTAGCTCTGAGTTTGCCAAAAGTGTCACTAAAAATTTGAAGTAATAATCACCATTAGAGGATAAGCTTTGTCAAAATGCATTCACTATTAGGAAAATCGAAGTCAAGGTATAGAGTTTGTTTAATATATATGGATTTGCCAAATTCAAGAATTACGGCTAACCTAACGAAATTAAGGAGCCAACTAAAACAAGATTTAAGTAAAGATAAAAATAATTAACTAAGAAAAAAGATTTGACATTTTTTTTATAGAAGTGTAAAGTTTTTGTTATTTTTATTATTAACAAATACTATATATTAAATCAAATTGGATCGATAAAGCAAAATTTCGTGTAAATCTTTTTTTTATTCCGTATGACTTACATGGAAAAATATATAGTTTTGTGTCACTGCATTTTTTGCTAGTGAGTCCGCACAAATATTTGAAAGATCGGATATAAAATGCAAAATACACGGTTTAAAAGATTTCTGTAGTTCTAGGAGAAGATCTAGGTCCGTACTGAAAACAAACACTCTAGTGGTTCCTTAATCTCAAAGAGGTCTGAACAATCCATCTAAAAACATACCGATATGATATTTATATGTGAGAGGCTTCATCGACACGCTTTAACCCCTGAGAATCTAAGCCCACCCTATCGCAGAATACCGAACTTAGCCTGCTGACCACTCCCAAATTGGTCCAGAAAACACCAATCTGGCATCTATTTCTTCCTTTTCACTTACACACTTTATTTAATGGTCGGCCTCTATTTCTTCCTTTTCACTTTTTTTTGTTTGCTATAAACCAGCTTCAAGCTTTTGTTATTCTCTTGTAACAAACTTGTAGCTTTTACTCTAAGAAACTCAAAATCTCTCTTTAACTATGGTTAATTGCTAGAAAACCTTGTGACCAAGATTAAGGTCCCTCATTGTGACACGATGAGCTTCCTAAACTCATAAACTTCACGTCGTTTCTCATTTTAGAGCACACTCACGAATAGTTTATTCTCTAGTTTCTTGTGTCAGAATTTGATTGGTTTTGAAGAATATGCAATTGGTTCAGCACAGTAATTAACCAATGGACTAAAATAAACAAACACAAATGAATTATAAACCAATAACTTTTATATATGGGACATTTATATATATTTGAAGTAAATATGTACTATCTTAAAAGAAAATAACTTTATATGTTCGTAACGTTGAGGTGCAAAAAAAAAACTATAATTGGACTAAAAAAGGAGTGAAACAATTGATCACGTGTGGAAAGGTACCGAACATGTAAGCGTACGGGAGTATTGAGTATCAGGAAGCCCACCGACACACTGATAAATTAAGATGTATACTTTTAATTTTTAATGCAAAGTACATTCTCTTCCTTTTTTTTTCTTTTAAATTTCTTTTTATGTGACCTATGTTTCTTTTAGAAAGATAATTCGAAGAAAAAGGGGATTTAGTTTTTAAATTAAAAAGACAAAATTTAACATTCAGTTTTATTTAGTTTTTTGTAAAACACAAAAAATCATGCTTTTTAACATAGAGAAATCAATGAGGAATCTAAAACAAAAGTTTCAGTTTTCTACCTTGATAATTATTATATATATTTATTTTTTTGTAATGTTTATATTTCTTTATCTAAACTATTTAAAGATTAACAGTAATTGGTTTTTTTCTATAATATTATAACTCATAATAATTTTTTTTGTCTATCGTATACATATGCTATAATTTTTTGGAAAAGTTGTTTATATGTACATATATAACTAAATACTTTCATATTTTACATTTATATTAAGAGTATTTTTGTTCTCAAATTAAAAAAAAAAAATAATATATATATATATATATATTATAAAATTTTTTTCCTTCAAAGTAAAAGATGGGTCAAAAAGATAGAGGACAAAAGATGTTGACAAAAAAAGAAAAAGAAAAATAAAAGTTATGAAATAGAATTGCCACTCAAGGCGTAAAAACAGTCAACAATCCATATATCATTATATAAATGAATAACATCCAACAGATTTCAGCGATTTTACGATTTTGTTCACCTCGTCGTTGTTGGCCATAATGATAGATTTTCGAGACTAATCGTTTGTTCAAATTTTTTGAAATGTGAAAAATTGAGTTTACAAAGTTTAATCACTAATTATCGAAACATGTCATTTACTTATCACTGCGGTTAGTCAATGGTCGTTGTCGTTAGTTGTTATTGTTGATCGTTCAGGTTAGTGACTGCGAAACAAATATAGTTATATAGAACTATGGGTGTAGTGAAAAATATTATACTAAATTGGTCTGACACAATTTAAGTATTTAAAGTCATTTGTATATTGTATTAGTTTTTAGCCATAACCCGACATGAGATATCGAAAACTTTATTTAAAATAAATGTACGAAAATTATTATTCTTATTAATATACAAAATAATATCTGAAATAAAATGATATAACAAAAAACTAATTATACGTATTTAATTTTTTTATATAATTTATCATATAATTATATTTCATAAATTAGTTACAATAGAACATAACCTACATAATTTTTTTCACATAATTTTTTTATAATAATATTTTATAATATATCAATATATATAATATAATATTTATAATTATAAGTAAAGTTTTTTTAAAAAATGGGATTTTATAAAATATTCTATTAAAAATGTTTCAATTGTATGTGCTCCTGTTAAAAGAGAATAAAACAAAGCTAAAAAGAAAAGTTGAATCAGTGGAAGTATATAAATTTATAAATTTATAAAGTTTGTATGACTTAAACTTTTTACAAAAAAGATATGTGTGTATAACATAGTAGTAATGTTGCCTTTTGAAACGTTAAAAAGGTCCATTAGGCTCTCCTTTTCCTTTTTTAGTTGCAAAATGCAATGATGCCAAATTATTATGATCAAGAATAATCATACAAAGTTGGAATTGCATGCACACCGATCATATATATATATATATATATATTACTTATATAATCCTTATATTTATTTAAACAAGAATAATCATTGTACTACTATACAGTCCACATGTACAGCCTGCTAAATCTCACGGTCCGTGACTCTATCGAGCTGTTTGGTCTAGCATTCGTGCTTGTCGAGACTCTCGTCTGAAAGTTACTCCACTGTCACAGTGTCACATTCCCTTTAGAACTAGAATCTAGCTATGTAATCTTTGAAATTCGTTACATTACCATGAAAACATGAAAGCTTTCGTGTTTTTATCTCTACATATTCTAACGGTACAAAATAAAACATAAGGAAACAATGTTAACTGCGAACGAAAGACAATTATCAATCATCTAAACCATTATATGCAATATTTTTAGACTGATAGACATGAGCGGTCATGGATATTAGAGCACACACATCCAAAATCTATCAAAAGCTTATAAGCCCATGTTTATCAAGTCTATATGTAATTAGGATTTTTAATAAATAGTCATATAAATATGTTTTGTGAAAACTATTGTAAGATAATTTTGGGAGTTGCAGATTGTGCAACTTTCTCATTTCCTAAATATTTATGATATTGACAAAGTTTCTTGATTTTGGTGACAACAAAGAAGCTCTCCTTCCTTTGAATAAAGCTCTATGAGCTATCTATTTTCTCTATTTCATTTTTATTTCAATAAAGTGTTTAGAGTAGAAATCTTCTTGCTATGGAAAAGCTTTCATGGTATCAGAGCTTCAAGCGATCTATGGGTTTTTTCAATCAAAGTTGTATGCTATTCTTCCCTTTTGAAATCAGCTTTTATCTCTACAACTTCATTCTCCACAAAATCGTTTTCTCATGTGTTTGACAACAAGAGGCGATGGTTGCTCTCCAACAAAAGCGGCAGTGTCCAAGAAATCTCAAAAAAAAAATGAAGATGCATTGTTGGGAAGAGCTCAAAACGGACAGAGAAGAAATACCTATTTCGCTTCTTGAAAATTCAGCTTCCTCATCACTTTAACCACGGTATTGTATCTATTTTTCTTCATTTGAGATGGAACAATGGATAGAAAATGATGTTTGATAGATTGTGAAGAAGATGCTTCATTTGGTGGTTCTGATGGCTGGTTTAGACCATAGGATTGAGAATTTGTGAAGTTATAATGCAGTAGGACAGCTTTGGACTTGATAATGATGGGATTAATGGCTGCAAGTTCCTGGTTTTGATAAAAACACAAAGTGCTCGATGAAAATTCCAAGAGAAAAGCATAATATTAAATGCAGGTTGTAGCTAGTTCTTGTTTGAAAGTAGAGAGTGAATAAGATCTAAGTAGTTGTGGGAGCATTCTCTTTTGTTATGAGACAGATTTGTTAGAGTTAAGCGGGTCAAGAGAATCCAAACTCTTTGTGAAAAAAAAAGTCACAATTACCTCTGAGGGACTATGTTAACATTCTCCAAGTACAAGATACCTCTGAGTGAGTAATGCTAGATCTCCAAGTATAGACTGAGCAATTTCATACTGATTTTTATCTTTATGATGAATTGAGGATTCAGCCTATTCTCCAAATGATCATGCTTCTACTACTCATTCCACCAAGTCTTTTACATTTGCATTTCAAACTTCGCATCTTAGTTTTCATCCGACGATAAGTTTGTGGGAGAGTATTAGAGCACACACATCGAAAGCCCATCACAAGTCCACAAGCCTATGTTTATGAAGTCCATATATAATTATGGTTTTTAACAAGTAGTTATATAAATATGTTTTGTGAAAACTATTGCAAGATAACTGTGGGAGTTGCCGATTGTGCAATTGGTCCCATTTCCTAAATGTTTATGATATTGACAAAGTGTCTTCATCTTGAGGACAACAAAGAAGCCTTTTCTTTTTTTTCCTTTTGCATTTGAATAAAGCTGTATAAGCTATCTATTTTCTTTATTTCATTTTCATTTCAATAATGTGTTTAGAGTATAAATCTTCTTGATATAGAAAAATTTTCACTGGAATATATGAGACTATAAACAAAAAAAACAATTAAGAACTTATATAATCAAACTCTGGTTTACTTTCAAAAAAACATAATATATAAAAGAAAATTTAAGATTTCAAAGATCAATGACATAATTTTTAAAACATCCAACAAAAAAATCATTCTTTCAAATATATTATAAAAAAAAATTAAAAAATTATCTATATATAATTTTTTTTAAACAGATCCTATAAAAATATATGTCTAAAACTTAAGTTTCATCTTTCTCTGTTTAAGGCCGGATCTGCCAGTAAAAACAAGGATTGAACACTTCAGCTACTATCAAAGAGCATAGTTAAGAACTTCCACTTTTTAAAATTAATGGATTTAAACTTGGAAATAGCATAGATGAGTCATTCTAGATAATGAAACGACCACATATTGTTTAAATGTTGCAACTTCACAAAGCGTTTTTGTTGATGTTGGCATATCTCCGGACAAAAACATGGTCTTCAAAATCGAAACTTAAAGGTGATATCAAATGCTTTGTTATTTTTTTTAAAAAAATGTAAAACAACATCGTTTTAACAGTTACGTCAATGATTACGTTTGGTTCTGTGTTTTCCGTTTAATACAGATATTTCTCAAGTTTTAGTTTATACCATTATGATAAAATAGGCCTAAATAACATTTGAGAAAATTTCAAAGTTTTATTAAAGAAGATTAAACTATCTTTTGCAAAAAAAAAAAACAAACTTTACCACAAAGTGTCATGACCCTTTTTTTTGTTAAACGAATATCATCCATCTTCTAACGATATGAACTTGTCTCTCAATACAACATTTTATATCTTTAGATTTGTTGTAATTTTTATAGATTAATTTTAGATATAATACAAGATTAAAAAATTAAGCGTCTGCCAAAATAATAATTCGTGAGTTTAAGAGCTGATGGGTACGGTGTACCATATATATAATAGTAGTAATTAATAGAAGTGTTTGATTGATAAAACTAAAATTAAAAGTTAATAGAAGTGTAGAAGTATCTACACTGTCTTAATACTCTGAAAATCTGAATGAATATCAGTATTATTCATTAGAAGCAAACATCAAAATAAACAACGGTAAGGTGTCTAAATCATATGTCATAAACATAATGATGACATTTTCTCATTCTAATAATGATTAGCAAACATTAATGAACAAACAAGTTTGACGCTTCGTGGAGATCTCGTAATGGTGGCTCTATGATCCTTCATTATAATTGGATTTTAATTGAAATTTTTGGTAAAAAATAATAATATATAATTGGATTTAAAATGTGAGTATATTAGCATGTGGCCACCTATAATTACCACATTTGATGAATTCAACAATGCATGAGAGACTAACTTCTATTAATGATACTAATTTGATTAATTACATAGTTGCATTATTTATATACAACGTAGTGCATATACATTACTAATATAGATATGAGTATGGGCATTTGTCGTATTATTGATCAATAATTATGTAGACAAGTCTATTTATTTGTTTTTGTAAATAGCGCTATTTCCAAAGAACAAGCCTCGAAACTCGAGATTCCACTGAACTTCTGACATCGGATTTAAAATATAGAGGTTACATATTACTAGAGATGATTTTTAAAATCATTAATACTCCTAATCTTGTTTATTTCCAAATTTTCATTGACTTTACAAGTTTAAATCCAGCATGAACAACACGATGCTATCGTGTTACCTAATTCATCTTTTATTAGTTTTGAATGAACTAGCGAAAATTTAGACTTAGATTCTAGCTATTAAGGACTATTAGGTACTTTGTAAAGTATCATGGTGCATAATAATATAGAGCCAGATTCAAACTTTACTATCACTTTTCTTTTTTTGATATATCCAATTGGCTGATCCGATTAATCTTTTGATTCAACTGTTAAATAGATATCATAAATTTCGAGCGAGTTTGGGTCAATGAACTATGAGAACTATGAAATCTAACAAAAAGTTACTACACAGTATGTTCCGAATTTGAAATGTCTTTCAACTAATACTAGTCGGATCATCTGTTATCGGACTATCAGATAAGTATTTGAATCTTCGACACAAATCCAAATTTTCCACATAAATGTGATTTTGTTTCTATAAAAACTTGAACACGGGATAAGGCGGTGTAACGCATTTTTATAATTTATCTACCACTGGACTATAAATGTGGAAATGTGGAGACTACTATTTCTTTTAAAGGCACTAGAAGAGTCAATGACGCCTCAAAGATTTCCTACGAGATATATTTCAAACTAGTAATTGGTCTGAGCCATTATTGGTACATGTAGACCATTTTTCGACACTAAATTATCGGACGAATAGCTTTTTTGAGCTTGATATGCTTAGTGGACAACAAAACAATCATGTACAACATGAAAAACAAGGTAAAGTTCCTTAAGTTCTAGTGTATATGATCTTTAGAATACCTTTTTTTTACGTGATTGATTGCAAAATCAAATGATTCCGAATGTATTTAATGTACTTCTTTTTCGATGAGTTATTTTGTTTAGTACGAAGCCCAAATAAATGGATTGGACAAAAGTGATTAAGCCCAAAGCCAATAATTACATAGAAAATGGCACATGTTTTCATATTTCTAAAGAAAAATACCACAACATTACTGAAGAGATTTTTTTTTGGAACCTTTTTTGCTTAAATTTTTTTTTTGAATTTTTTTATTTACACCGGTTTAACGGTTTCAAACTCCTAACTAATACCTGATTAGAAGATTTTAACCAAAATTCAATAGAAAATAATTAGATTTAACTGGATGGTGATACTTATAAATCAGAAAACGCAAATTAACTTAAAAGAAACTGCGGCACTGGACAACGGGCCAGAGGTGGGTTTTGACACGGCCACATGAAACATAGGTATTGTGCCTCCGTTTTTATTGACCTCTATTTATTTTTTATATATTTTGATCATTTTTAATTTGTTTTATAATATATAATTTTTTTAAAAAAAGTATATTTTATATAAAAAATGAAACAGAGATAATAACAAAAAAAAGAATCATTTGAATAAGTGGTCTATATTTTTGGTTCCTAAGTGTTTTAAAAGTTATATCATTTGTGTTAGATGTCATGTTTTGTAAAACAACGTGCGATTATATCGTCTATATCTTATTAAGTATAGGCCCCCATTTATTTTTTGTTTATAGCCTCAGATATTTCAGGACTGTCCCTGCACTTTTACAGAAGACCGCGGCAAAATTAAAGAGTTAAAATCGGCTTAGGGCATTTTTAATTTGTTTGAAAAAAAAATGAGAAAAATTGATCAAAATTTGGCCAAATTTAAGAACATGATTTTTCTTATGACAAAAAGTCCCCCAAAATTTATTTCTTATGGAAAAGGCTTCCAAATTTTTTTTTTCAATCATGTTTCATTAAAGGCCAACCCATTGAAAATATAATTGATAATGGGTTTGTTTCCTTCGAGCATGTAAATTTGTATTTTTTTATGGCGCTTATGACTGCTTCAAAACTCATTAACATTCTTTGTCGCATATACATTACACTCAGCGTTACAGTTTGTTATCGAAAAGTAGATTAGATTTGTTTATTCTTAATTTCTCGCTTAGGCTTGTCTTTTCCCTTGTTAGTTTCATCAGCTTCAGGGGTTCATGCAACTAAACCCTAACTCTTGTTTGTGGTACAAAATGATTTTGCTTTAGAATCATATACGAAAATGAATGATCTTTACATATAATTAGTCTTTCAAAGTTCTCACATTTTGAGGCTATTTCTAGGATCTTCCTCAACAGTCAATTCCGTTCGAAGTTTGCGTGAGCGAGGTTGCTATAATGCGTTATGCACAGCTTGTTATCGGGCCAGTGGGCAGTGGAAAGATTGATTTCTGATACAAGACATCTCTGCATTTCTTGTCTTTGATTTAAGAGGGACAAGAAGGCAAGCAGAAGTAGTGTTGCTTGATCCAATTTTACTAAAACGGTTTAATGTTCTTGGAGCTGTCAACTTTTTACTCATCTTTACACCAACATTGTGAAACTACCAGACGAACGAGCTGCAGAAGTCTTTAACTATCCTGTGGCTATGGGTGAGTTCTCTTTCACTCAGTTCATTGGCTCTGCTTCTTCAGTGCATGTCTTTCGTTTTCTTAGTTTTTCACCGAGAGCTTCGATCTTCATGTCTGGATGCAGATATCCGAGAGCTTTTTTCTGTTAAAGTTGTCATGGAGGAGCTAAAGTGTGGTCCCAATGATGGTCTCATCCTTTGTGAAGACGAAGTACTATTTACACGTACAGTGAGGCCTTTACCTACGTTTAAACACTATGTGATTTTGCTTTTTGTGTTCTGTTACAAAGAATCTACTGAGAGAAGCTGGAAGAAACCTGAACTTTAATTCAAAGGTACCTTGAAGACAGTCTATATAATTGGTTGGATGAAGAATTGGACAACATCACAGGCGATGACTACTTAGTCTTTGGTTGTCCATGTGTCTCTCTTAGAGCTCTTAAAGAACCTAATGAGTTTCTTGACATCTTTGATCCGTGTGCTGCAATAACTATGTTGTGGTTATAGGTCAGATAGAGATTTTACACATGTACCTGTGCTCAGGAACTTTGTGAAGCATTTGAAGAAGAAGAACTTCAATGTTTGTGCTGTGTATTTGCTTGAGTCACAGGTCGTCTTTACCTTTTGATTATGGACACATTTGAGGTTTTTTTTGCAAAAACCATTCAGTGTTTTTGACATGAAAGATCCAGCTTGAACTGCCTCATGTTAACATCCTCTCAAGGATGGATCTCTTGAAGGATAAAAGCAACATTGAGGAGTGAGTCTGGCTTTCTCTTGAAGGATCCATGTTTTTGTTTTCTTTTTTCTGAAATTTGTAATTTCATTTCCTTATGTGGTTTGACATATATAGATACTGATCCGGAGCTTCGCCCAATGCTGGCTGTGTTTAACCAAAGGATGGCTCCTCAAGTTGCAATGAAAACAATTGCAAATTCGAGATCTTGTGGTTGTCACAAAACAGTATGTATTGTTTATGATTCGGTTATGGTATATACCAAACTTATTGGTTAAGTTAAATCAAACGTTGATTATGATTCATGAATGATCGATTGGTTGAGCAATAAAGATGGAACTAGCATAAGACTAAAACCATTAAGATGTAATATAAGATAATAGTAACCTCTTAAAAGAAAAAAGTATCCTCAAAATCAAAATCCTCGAACGCAATTGAAATGTGAAAACAAAAGCTGAGTGTTTAAGTCTGGAAAATAGAAAATTTGAGGCCTTAAGCTCAAAAAGTAAAAAGCTACAAGAGACATCATGAGACAATGAAAGTTGCAGTGATTTACTCTTCGTCGTCCTCATCATCATCATCACCAGCTGCTCCGTTCAATGCCTTAACTCTCTCGATCAACTTGTTCTTCCTTTCTTCATAGGTCAACTTCTTCAAGTTGTACCTGATTATCAATTAAAAACATAATGAGACACCAATGCATAAACGAGCCATTAACATTAATAAAAGAATGAAATGCCTTTAGTGAATACCTCTTGTGTTCCTTGGGAGCAGATTTCACAGACTTCTTTGGGTTGGGATCTGCGCGGATAGCTGCATGAACCTTCTTGTACAACTCCTCCATGTTCTCGGCATCAACTCCTTTCTTTACGTACTGACTGAACTGAGTTTGAAACTTCTCTGGCTCATCTTCCGTCAACAGCTTCATGTAGGTTGAGACATGGCCACCATAGATGTAGTTCCTGTGGATCTCAGCATCGAGTTGTTTGTTTTCTCTGTTGAAACCGGCAAATCTCTTGTCACTGTGCGGGATATCAAGTCCTCCGTCCAAGGCACCCTACAGTAACCATAAAGAAACCAAAAGCATATTAAAGGCTTGCCATGAAAACCCAATAGCACAGAAAACAACAATAACAAGGCATTATAACAGAGAACAGTCTTATACCTTGAGGGCACCAAAAACACGGTTTCCTGTTGTGGTCCTGATAAGTCCAACATCAAGAAGAGCACGGAAAGGTCTCCTTGACTCAGTTGGTTCCACAGAAAAGTCCTCTCCAGTTGCCTGATCATTTGTTTAAAATTTTGAGATTTACCCAGAGATAATACTCATGTCAGAGAAATGAAATGAAACCAAACCCACAACATACCTCTAAGTTGCCTTCATACTCGGCATCCATTTCCAACATCTTCAGAACACGGCGAGCCAAAAGAAGGCCAGTACAGTAAGCTGGTTTAACAAAAACAATAGTCTTTAAGAACCACAAACACAAAATCAACCAACTAAATCAGACATCTGAAGCATAGAACTGATTCAATACCTGCAGCATAGTTGGTAAGTCCAACAGTGAGTCCATACTGAGGAAGCTCATGTGCATACGCAGAAGCCTTAACAATGTCACCGGCAATGCTTGCAGACACGATTTGTGCAACTATGTCTTTGTTGGTAAATCGGACAACAAAACGGTACTTAGGGGTGTTGTACTTGTTCTTGTCTTGGTTGATGAGACGGATTCTTGCTCTGTAATCAGTCTTACCATCTGCAGAAAATGAAATAACTTTCAGGACAGGTTTAACCAAAGAGAAAAGAGACAATATCAGCAAGAAACGAATGAAGAATCAATACCTCTCCTTCTCCTGAACTTCACTTGGTACCTCTTGAAGTAAGCATTCGACTTGGATGGCTTCACAAACACCTAACAGTAGAAACAGTCTTATTTCATTATTATATCATATAAACCCTAAATAAATCCCAAGATCTAACTATAAAACTGTGCTTTCAAAGGTAACAGAGATCTAGGCGAAAACAGAGCAAAAAGGTACAGCCTTTCTCAACAAAGTTTAGCTCTTGATATAAAACACCAGAATTTGCCTATTTCGATTCTAAATCGAAACTCCAAAATGAAAATGAGATATTTCCAAAACCCATGAAGAATACAGCCATAGACTCATGAATTCTCGTTACCATAGCTGAGGAAACGGTGGAGATATAATGCAGGATATTTCTATATGAAATGAAATGAAAAACAAAATCCGATTGATTGAGAAGAGAGATACGAGAGAAAATTAAGAAGAAACCATGGCGGAATAAGAAGAGAGAGAGATGAAAGCTAGGGCTTACCATTGTTTAGCTAATGCGAAGCTTTGGTGTGAGATGAGTGACGAGAAGGCAAGAGGCGGAATGACCTAAATGCGAGATCTTATAAGAAAAACCCTAGAAGACTCCTTCTTGGGCTCTTTTATATTCAACGGCCACGACTTATGTGGGCTAAATAATCTGGATTGGTCTATATTCTACAAGGGCCCATTAAGCTTTATATTTGAGCTTTTGTCTTCCTAAACTATTGTTTATGTACTCAATGAGGTTATCTCACTATAATATACAAGCTTACTTAGCGTGGACATGAAATCTTTTATGAAAAGCAATAATTCAAAATATTTAATAAATTTATTTTGATAATTTTCTAAAAAATAGTATAGAAAAATATACTTTATGATTATTGGTTTTTTGAGATTTACTTATGTGATGGAAATATGTGTTGGATAATAATTTTAATATTTTGAGTGTTATATTATTAATTTTAAAAATTTGATATTAGTCTTGAGATAAAGTACAAATGATGGAAGATAATTTATAAATGAATAAGATGTGATAACTTAAAATAAATATACAATTTTAAATCTAGAGTTATGAAGTACCCATTTGACATGTTTTTATAAACGTATATCCATCTTTCGAACTTTTTGTGTTTAAAAGAGAATTTAAACTATGATATATACTAAATTTATTTTGATTTTAAATTAGGATGATGATACATAAACAAAATTACAAGATTATGAAGATATATAAGAAGAAGAAAAGTGAGAGGAGGATAAACATTTGGTAAAGCAAATAAAATAGAAATGAACGCAAAGGAACAAAATATTTTGTAAGAAAAAATATAATTGAAATTTTCTTTTTGCAGATAAAAAAATTTTCAAAAAAATATTGCTATTTTTTTAAGAATAGAGAGGGTAGTCTGTTCTTTATCTTTTTAATAAATGTTATTTGGATCTATTTTTTATTGTGTTCTAATTATTTTGACAAAAACTTATTTTGAGGCTATCGAAGCAAATTGTCCTTATTTTTATATATATAAATTTAAAATATTGGTTATCAAACAATAAGGGAAAAATTCCTTAAAAATACACCGACTAATTACAATTTGCTATAAAAATACACCAACTATTTGAGATACCCGTTTAATACACAACGTATCTTTGGTTATCAGATTAATTCATAAATATTTGAAAATTGAAAGTTTTGCAATTCGACGTTAACGACGTTTAACATATTAATAACTTCGGTTAAACGTCGTTAAAGACAAGGTTAACGGAGAAAAAAGACAGTGTTGCCCTTATTTGATTTCCCCCAAATCGATTTAATCAGAAACCCTAAATCTATTTCACCATCTTTCTTCTCCTTGCTTCATCCTAGCTCTGCATCATGAGTCAAAATTCAAGTTCAGATGCAATCTCCTTCACTCAGAGCTACGACAAGAAGACCGAAAATCCACTTTGTCACTGCTCCAGGCCGACGACCATGTCAAAATCGTGGACTGATGATAATCCGGGAAGAAGATTTTTCAAATGTGATGCACATAGATTCTTCGTATGGGCTGATAAGGAGAAGCCATATGGGTGGCAGAAGCTAAGTTTGTTGGAAGCGAGAGAACATCTTGTGGAAGTTTGTACCATACATTCTCCACCGAACCGCCTCCACCATTCTCTTCACAGAAGACATCGAACATCGACCATGTCATGTAATCTGGGTCGATGACAATATCCTCCTTCGTACATCCTCCCCGATAGTTAAATTTGTTGTCTTTATACTCCATCAATCCTCCATAGTGAAAAATCACCTTTATATTGTCGGGGTCACTGCAAAATCACAGTCACAATCAATATTGATTCAACACAACTACCATATTCGAAAGAATCAAAAAAGCCGACTGTCAATGTACCTCATCTTCCTCGCGTCTTCTTTTTTCAGATGTTGTGGCTTCACGAACGAGTCAGACCATCGCAAAAGAAGAGAGACGCAAAAGAAGAGATAATCGAAAGAAGAGATAATCGAAAGAAGAGAGAATCGAAAGAAGAATCGAGGACAAAATCAAAAGATTTGAAGAGGAGGGGAGAAGAAAGGGGACGAAATGAAATTAGAGATTCTAATTTAGAGCAAAATCGATTTGGGCAAAATCGATTAAGGGTAACAATGTCTTTTTTTTTCGTTAACCTCGTCTTTAACGATGTTTAACCGAAATCGTTAATATGTTAAACGTTGTTAGTATTGACTTGTAAAATTGGTGATTTTCAAAAATTGATGAATTAAAATGGTAACAAACGATATGTTGTGTATTAAAGGGGAACTATAATAGTTGGTGTATTTTTATAGCAAATTGTAATTAGTTGGTGTATTTTTAAGGAATTTTCCCAACAATAAGTATGTTTTGAGAAAACTTTTGGAATTGATTGTTTGAAATAGTTATGCAAATTTTTTTCTTTGTTACTAAAATATGTTATATCCTCTTTAATCTGTGGTTGACAACTCTTGGAGTCAGCCTTTTTGTCACATTTGGTTTTGTCTTATTGCCTCTTCTTTTCCTTCGCTTTGCTCCACACACAAAAAAAAAACATTACTGTTTGGTTTGAGGCAGAAGATGGAGAGAAGAATCTGAGTGTAACGAATCTTGTTATTGGTGAAGAAGATCAGTTATAAGTTCTGTGTTCTTCCTGAAGATGACAACAATAGTAGGAGGATCATTTGGAGCCACCAGCTCTCGGATCTCTACACCCATCCCAACTCTTTCTTCCTCTTCTTTGTTTCCACCACTAACATTGGTCTGTAATGTCTTGACATCCATGGATTTTTGTATCTCATCTGAGTCTATTGTGTTGACACAGATGTTGTCTTGTCTCTTTTGCAGCAGCAATCAAGTAATAAAAAGGATAACCAATTGCGTTGTGTCGTCCAAGAGTCTTCTTCCACTTCTGCTGGTAATTTGTAAAACATAATGTTTGGTTTTTCGAACCATCAAAAACCAAAGGAAACTAATATTTTCTTGTTCTTTCATAGTTGCTACTGAGAAGAAGGAGAAAGACAAAGAAAAAGAAGACTCAACAGTTGAAGTTCCGGCAAAGAAACCAAAACCCGCAGCTGCTAAAGCAGCAGTGGCGAAACCGCTTAGAGAGATGATGGAGGAAGACGTGATTCCTCCATTAATATCAATTCTTGAAGCTCAAGATGATATCTCTGAGATTGATTTAGCTTTTCAAGACGATAAGGTTTTCTTGATCCTAACTAACTTCAAAGACAATTTATCATCAGTGTATCTCTAACTTAACTTGTTTGGTTATAGCTGGAGGGTTTTTTCTTCAAGAAAGGTATTCAATATTCCTTCTGGGCCTTCTTCCCCACTGGAAACCTCACAGGTAATGATTTAATCATATGATTCAGATACATTGTAATTGCAAATTTCAATGGAACATATATGTCTCTTTGTTCTTGTTTCTTGAAATAGGAGCAAAGGGCTTTTCAATCTCCTCATACGGGTCAGGTCCAAGCACGGTGGAGCCATTTCTAGTCGACGAGAGGAAACCAACTGCAAACCACGTTGTGTTTTGGGTCGAGAAGCGCCTCGCTGCACAGGGGATTATTCCCGTTTGGAACCAATAATGTTAGGAATCGAAAGTGAGATGGAACTTTGAACGATATGTAAAGGACATGACTACCTTGAAGTATTTTATTCACTTGTTTATAATAAAAAAGTTACATTTGTACACCAAAATTGATGAAAAGCAAAGTCTTGCTATCCCTCAAAATTTATGCTAATCCATTTTCAGTAGATATTATTCTCTTCCTTGTCACTTTGAAGCATTAAAAAAAATAGAATGTTGATTTTGAAGAAGCTGAAATAGCTAATCTTCTATTCCAAGGAAGAACATGTTCCTTCCAGTTCATGGAAGCTGTGACTATAGCCAGTATAGTTGCATGCACAAGGAATCCAACCACAACACCGCACCACAACATAAACTCCTACGAAATAATAAGCCATCACGTTGTTCCAAGCTCCAATGTGTTGCCATCCACTTCCCCTAGCAACAGCATTAAGAACTGCAGTAAATCTATCGAGGATGAAGGAAAGATAGAGCAAAGGAGATAGGTTCTCAATATAGTCCACGACTTCTTTGCTGTTCTTGAATGCTTAGCCTATGATATAACAGAGGTCTCAAGTTTCGGGTTTGGGAGTAGTCCTGAGAAGAGTATGAGTAGCTCAATTAAAGTAGCTCACAAAGGTTGGCCGGAGAAGCCCTCGAGCAAGGTACTCCTCATCTCTTCTGTGGACGGACACGTACCTTCTGCTCACGAGCTATTCCATCCAAAGGCAGTTTGTTTGGCGCAGAAGTTATAAGTATGAGACGTCCGATAAAATCTTATCGAACAATAGTTAAACATGTTTAATGTACAATGATTTAAAAACGGATTTTTTCAATAAAAATGGTTTTCAGGACATAAATTAATTTTTTGGTGATTTGTGTAAATCAGTTGACAAATTTCTTACATTTTCTAGTTTACTGAACTGTCTGGTGTTCAATTTAAATTTCAGTTTGGTAGTGTTTTTATTTTGATTTTTAGTTTACCGATTTGATGATTTATAAAAAATAAAAATATCTAAAGTAAAACCGAATATATCATAGATGGCTTGGCTCAAAATTGGTTTCAATTCGAATTCTTATTTTCTTGAATTATATTCTTAATTTTCAAAAGAGATTCGATTATAAATTTGATTTTTCTTTTTAGTTATGTTTAGTTTATGTTTTAAATTTTCAAATATAAAAAAGTAAATCTGTTTAAACCATATTTGGATATATTCAGTTTTGTAAAAAGTTATTTAATCCGGATTGAACACTCAGAAAAAAATACTAGATACTAGTTTAGCTTAAAATTGTGGGACTGTTTTTTTATTCTAGCTTCCATTCAAATATGATAAGTGAAACAACTGCCCATAATAATCTAATATATAATGATTCAGTTAAGGTCTCACAAGGAACTGACACGTTAGCATCCCCATTTCTGATACTTCAGCTCCTTGAAAAAAAGTTAATTCATTTTTTTTTTGCTTAAATTTTATTCTATCTTTAGATTCATCCTCTTATTTCAAATTATATCATATTCATCTCCTTTTCTTCTATTTTCAGATTCTTCTCTTTTTTTTCAAGATTGTATCATCTTCATCTTCATTATCTTCATTTCTTGCTACAAATCGAAGAGTTAGTTTAGAGAACAAAAAATATAATTAAATGTTTCTATATAACTCTCACCATCACCATCTTTTTAACCTATATTTATCTTCATCTTTATTTGTTGCCACAATTCTACCTTAGTTTATCTGTCAGAATTTTTTTTATGGTTCCATTTGGCAACATTGTCACTTTTGTCTACAGATGGTTCGTGGCTGGAATATTCACAATATGTGTGGAGTGCACGTGTTGCCTCTTCTTCATCTATCTTTCTCTTTTTCTTTTCGGAGCCGTCGTTTTGTAATTTATCATTCATGATAGAAATACAAGCTCATAAGACCAGAAAAATCAAAAGTATATTCGAACATCGAGCTCCTAAATTGGTGAGTTTTCTTATTCTCCTTCTTATTTGTTATCATATTTCGAATCTTATAGATTAGAAACATATTTAAACAAAAAAACTAAACATAATTAACCAAAAACAAATCCGTGTGTATACACGGGTAATCACCTAGTATTCCATAACGAAAAAGACAAACCAAATCTCTTGCGACTTGTGTCAACTAATAATTAAAAACCCCTTCAAGCAAATCCATTGCCAAATCAAGAAGTCCCTACAACTATACGTTTTCTTGCCTTGACAGCCTGCAATTTTAAGATAGCAGCAAAGTTACTTCAGTAGAGAAAAAAAAGAGTCATCATGTGTAAAATATAAAGAGATTGCAATTGACCTGTTCGTTCCAACTCATGCAAGCAGTAACTATAGCAAGTATGATTCCTTGCGCCGTAGAACCAAAGACCACACCGATCCATAGGCCTTTACCATTCATGTGACACCAAAATCCTAAGAAAAGTCCAACGGGAGCTCCAATGAGATAGTAAGCCACCACATTTGCCCAAGCTCCAATATGTTGCCACCCACTTCCCCTAGCAACACCTAAGCCAAGTATATAACTTGAGTTGCGAGATCGATTCTGTTATTTCATCTGTTAGTTGATGGGGTTTTATATCTTATTACCACCAAGAACTGCGGAAAATCCATCGACGATAAAGGAGAGACAAAGCAAAGGAGATAACTCTGTGACATAGTCTACAACTTCTTTGCTGTCGCTAAAGGCGTAGCCAAAGATATTCCTGCAAGTGAATAGGATTGTGCCACAAATGGTAGCCTCTAGGAACCAAAGGCAAATACCGGCAAACACTGCAAGCCTAGCAACCTCGGGATTCCCGGCTCCCAGTTCGTTTGAAATCCGCGTGCTGCCAAAGTAGTACAGAGACCGATTGGTCAAAGTAATCTGCAAATTCCCAAACAAAACTTTGAGATGATTTAGAGAAAACATACCTTGCTGCAGCCGCAATGCCCATTGGTACAACATAGTGTAAAGATCCTGTTGTAAGACTATCAAGAACACAACATATAAACCAAGATGATAGGAAAATAGAATTAGATTTGAATATTCGTTTTCTTGTTAATAGATACACATTAAAAACTGGTTCTGTACATATTCTAATTCAAGATGAATCTAGTTTCACTTTACGAACATTCAAGATGTTAATCTAAACTGATATATGAAAAGGGAAAGGCATATTGATAGAGTATCACAGATTACCAAATCGATAGAACAGAGGTCTCGAGTTTCGGGTTAGGGAGGAGTCCTGAGGACAATACAAGGAGCTCAAACAACCACCATTCTAAGCTGTATATAGTAAAAAGAGTCGAATCAAGCGCGAGAGGAAGCAAAATATATCAGAGAAAAAGAAGATGAATGATTTACCAAGTCATTGCTGCTGATGGTATTCCATAATGGAAAAACTGTTTGATGCCAGAAACGAAATCATCAGATACGAAGCCGCGAGTCTTCTCGCAAGAATTGGAGAATCTTACATAGACAGAGATAATCAAGACGTTAAACCAGTAAGACAGACTAATAGCTAAGGCGGCTCCATTGCTTCCGAGACCAAATGTGTAGACCAGAGTCCAGCAGACTGGTATATGGAACAAAAGTGTGGTTAAAGCACAGTATAGAAGAGGTAGAACCAAACCCTGAGTCTGGAGAAACCGAGTTAGAGGTTGTTGCACCGCTTGAGAGAACAAAGCTGGTATAAGACAGACCGCATAGGAGCCAGCTAGCTTAGAGATGTCAGGGTCTTGTCCAATTGAAATCAAGAGTTTGTCCATGTAAATCCAAAGAATCGAAATGAGGAAACAAATGGGTACATTGGAGGCGATTGCAGAGTACGTGAAAGTTCCGATTTTAGCGTATTGTTTGGCTCCATAAGCCTGTCCACACAGAGTTTCAAGTCCACCCACTAACCCATACTGCACAAAACAAGTGTAGCGTTTCAAGATTTTGAATGTCGACTGAAAAGACATAAAATTGTTGACTGGGTTTCGTTTTTCCTACTCATCTTATGGCGTCCAGAAACAAATCCACTAGAACAAGAAAGCAAATACAACCTATTGGCAAAAGCCTAAACCAAGCACAACTCTCTTTCTCTTACACAAGCTTGGGAAGGCTCTTGAAATTGGTGTCAAAGGAGGATACTTAGTTACCATGATGCTGAAGCCGGAGACGTTTGCGAAGGAAGTGGCAAGAGCAACTCCGGAGAGCTGGAGCTCGCCACGGTGGCCAGCTACCATTATCGAGATAAGAGGCAGTAGGTACTGAGCAACTGTCACGGTGGCCATAGGTGCGGCCATGCGGCTGACGTTCTTCAGCTGCGCCGTGAAATCCGTCCACCATATCGTCGTCGACTTTAGATTTCCGGTGATTAACTGCTCGTCTTCCAATAAAAGAGGATCTTCCATTATCTTGTTGGAATACTTTAGTTTGTGTCGTCGACCGTTTCTGTTCTTTAGGACTTGTAAATGATATAGTGCACACATTCAGAGAATAGAAACGGACAAAACTACAACTCCTTAGTATTCTTAAATAAAAAAAAAGTCTGCTATGTGAGTTCATTTGATTGGTAGGGGAATAAACAAATCAATATAGATAATAACGACAATGATATGTTTTAATTAAACGGAAAATTCCAAAAAAAAATTTTATGATATTATCTTTTAAAAATATCATTATTTATAATATATTTTAAAAAAATATTATTTCTATAAATATTTAAAAAATAAACTTATAAAAATTTATAAAATATATTGATAATATTTATAAAATTTTTATAAATTTTATAAAACCTTATAATATTTTTCTTTTTATAAATATATTTTAAATTTTTTTATAAATTCAAAATTTATATTATTTATACAAATTAACATTTTTAAAATAGAAATCAATAATTAATAATTTTAAAAGTTATATTATAAAAAATATTATTTTTTAAATTAAAAATATAGCCATCATGTTTGCTAAATGAACCGAGTAACAATTACGATGTTGGCGGTGGATAATACCTCCAGACCAATTAAAAGCACGTAAGAGAATATACTCATTTATAATATTTTATTATATTTTCTATAGAACAAACTGTTTTATCTCAAAATATTTTAATTTTTTTAATTTCTTAATATTAATTGAGTTATATCTCATAATTCTACAAAAAATTCTTCTAACATGGTTCGAATTTTAGGAAATAGATATAAATTTTCAAATATACATTATTCTATAGAACTCGCTTTAGTTCATATAAATGTGTTATATAAAGCAAATGAAAAAAAATATAACGAGAAACAGAAAAAAAGTTAAGAATCCCAAAAAATAACATTCATTAAAAGGAAAAATATTAAATTACTCATAAACTAATAAAAATAATTTAATATATAAAAATAAATAAATTCCAAAAATTCTTTTTATTCAAAACTTTTTTTTCAAAAGTTTTTTTCCAAAATCTTTTTTAGTTTTTTTCAAACTTTTTTCTTTCAAAAAAAACGTTTTAGGAAGCCTTTCCTAAAAATATATAAATTTTTTCTAAAATTTGATATACCATTCCTACAAATTTAAGAATATATATATAGTTTTCTAAACATTTCATATATATTTTTAATACATTATTTTAATATATTTATAATCATCTTTTAAAATAATTAGAATCACTTTATATATGTTAACCACATTTTAAAATAATTTTAAAGTATGAACAACACTTTCATAAAAATATTTAAATCACTCATAAAACTTAGTATACATTTCCTCAAAATATGTATATCTTTCCTGAACATTTAAATACATATTTTTAGTTTTCATAAAAGTTCAAATATAATTTATATATCATTTTAACTTATTTAGAGTCATATTTTTAAACGTTTAAAACCATTTTATGTATGTCAAAACCATTTTTAAATGTTTATTAAAGTCTTGGAACCCTTTCCTAAAAATATGTAAATCATTCTTAAAAATTAATATATCATTCCTGAAATTTTAAGAACATATTTTTAGTTTTCTAAAAATTTTTTATTATCACTTTAACATATTTATAATCATTTTGCTAGCCATTTAAAATCACTTTATATACGTTAAAACCATTTTTGAATGGTTAAAGTTTTAGAAACTTTTTACTGAAGTTTTATGAACCTTTTACTGAAGTTTTATGAACTCTTTCCTAAAACTATGTAAATCATTCATAAAAATTAGTATATTCTTCCTAAAACTAATGAACAAAATTTTTGAAAAAATTTTTATCAAAGTATATAATTACTTATTATAAATGATGATACTAATCGTTTTATAATTATTAAGTAATTATAACCGTATTTAACCATAACCGTACTAACCAGACTTATATTTAACCGCAACCGTTTTAACCGTATAATAAGTAGTTATGGTTAAGGTTAAAAAAATTAATAATTACAACGGGCAGTTAATTAATTTTAACTGTATTAACTGGAACTGTGGTCATCCGTATCCGCACACTTTTTCCTCAATAGATCTATTAATTGTCGAACCTAAATGCACACAACCACCCCAAATGTTTCAAAAAAGGTTATAATCCAAATAAATTTAGGTGTTCCCAAAAAAGGTTAGAAGTGTTGATTAAAACCGTTTCAAACTCAATTCATCTTTTGCTTTAGCTTAGACCAAAATTCTCACATTTTTAGTGTGCTAATGCTCTCTTTGTAGATCTATACTTTTTGTATACTACAAGTGACTACCCGTGCATTTACGGGTATGAAAATGAGTTTAACACTTATTTCGTATCAATATATCTTATATTTTACCTCGTTTTATAGTACTTTCATAAACTTTTAATATAGAAGTAATTGGTTTTTGGTTAATTACTAATATTTTCAGTGTTTTTGGATTTTTCGAGTCTTTACGGAAAAGTTTGAGTGTTTTAAGAGAAAATGAGTCAGATTTGGACATTCAGAAGATTAAACAACTTCTTAGCACCATATATTTTTCTAAAAATTATGCTCTAATCATAAACAATTCGCCATAACCAACTCTAATACTATATAAAAGACACAAGAAAGCCACAAAATGGAGATATCAACCCTGGCGAGAGGTTTGAAAAACCTCTAATTAAAAGCCACCAAAAGTTTCATAAATTGTATTATGTTTTCTTTGCTTTGTTCATTGGTAGAGGATCTGATCTTTGTATCTCCATATGAAGAAGCTTTGTGAACCGATTTTATTTATGCAATCTTATTTTTACTACTGTGATTTTGTTCTTCATGATTGAGTAGTCTTTGTTGGGTTTACGGGTTTCAAGGGGGTTTGATTCATGGTTTGGTAGATAGATCTATTTTCTAGAATGACACATTCAATAGATAGAAGTAATCCTATGTTTAATCATGTTCTTTATATCTATTGTTGAACTGATCATTTAACAATGATATTAGAAAGTTATGACTTGTACACCACTTGGTTAATTGGCCTGAACTGAATTAAATAGGTTAAGTCGATTTTAGATCACAAGAACGCAAAATGGTGTTACAATCTCTAAGATGAAAAGTACTTGAGTTTGCCTTTTGTTATTGAATTATGAATAACATAAACCATGAGATCTAAAAATTTCCTGAATGACCATTAATCATAATTTTTTACAATCAATTTACTGTTATCAATATTTGCATTTCATATAACAACCCCAATCGTATTTACACTTTCATTTCAAAAATGATTGTGCACTTTTTTATGTGGATTCAATATCTTAAATACTACAATTGAATGATGTCCACTTACAGCCTGAGAAAATATCCTCCAAAAGGTCGGAAAAATACTTAAACACCACTTAAGTAAAGAATAAACACCACTCAAATAAAGAATTGATGAAATAATTAACACTACTCTGTTAGCTCAGCACATCTTATTCAATAATTTTTGTAGTGGGAATAGAAGATAACTAAAGCTGACTCGGTAGAACTGATATTTTAACTGTCTAGGCATATACAATCTCATACAGACCCTAACAATGTGTATCAAGACAGGCTAGGACTTACGAAGTTTTTTCGTAGCATAAGCTGCATTTCCCAGTGTTGGAATATCCAATTGTGGCACAAGGTGCTTCGTTTAATGGTTCACTTAAATTGTTTGTTTTTATTTGAATAATGTCCAAATGGATCGCCAACTAAAAGATGATCGTGGCTCACTGTCAATATACTTATTAGAAAATGGTATATAATTACTAGAAAAGCTGATACACGTTTATGTCAATGGATGGTCGTGCCTTTTAATACCTAGATAACGGAGCAGTGTTTTTTTCACCTCAAACGATAATAAAATTCAAATTTTTCTACCCGAACTTAATCCTGTAACACGTAAACTTACTTTGACTAACTGAGAGTTAGTCAACCGTTAATTTGTAATTATAGATGCACGCAAAAACACAAAACGACGTTGTTTTATTCATTAAACCAAACGACGTCATTTTGTGTTTGAGGCTAAAATTAGGGATTTGTCTCCCTTCTTCCCCAATTTTAAAACTAAAAAGGAAGTGAAAAAAAAACTGTTGCATGAAGCAATATCCAAATGCAAGTTCGGTGGTCCCCCATATACGTTTATATAATTGACTCGCAGATATACAAAGATTTATGCAAACAATTTTTAGAGGTAAAGTAGTGGGTAAAAGAAAAGAAACAAAATGACCGAGGAAAAAAAAAGAAAGAAAGAAAGAAACTTAGTGGATGTTCAAAAGTATGATTAGTGAAAAAATCAATTAAAAAAAAGCTACCACCTGACATTCAAGAGAGTAGCTGAAACCTTACGCGTCAGTTCGAGACTTCGACTTATTCTCCTTTATGTCGAAACCTTGTAATCCAAACATTCACTAACAAAAGCTTGTTGGATGAGAAACAAAAAAACCATATAACGCTCAAGTTTTATTCAGTCCAGTGATAGAAAAAATTTCTAAATGTTTTTTAACTGAAGATCATCTAGCTAAAGTGAAGTTTACAAGTATTGTATGCCAACAAATCTAGTATCCCGTCATTTACACTCACAAGGTTGGGGTGAATTATCAATTTAAAGAGTTATGGACCGTTGAAGAACAATAAAAGAGTTATAGACCAAAAGACAAAAAAAAATGACCAGAAGTAAAAAGGAAAAAGAAAACGACCAAAAGTGAAAATAAAGAGTTATGAACCGTTTGGTATAAAAGAAAAGAGTTATAGACCAAAAGTAAGAAGTAAAAAAATAAAAGGACCAAAATTAAAAAAGCTAAATCTTTGAAAAAAGGGAGACAAATCCTTAATTTTAGCATCAAACATAAAACGACGTTGTTTTGTGTTTTGACGCGTCTTTCTAATTACGAACTAACGGTTGACTAACATTCAGTTAGTCAAAGTAGGTTTACGTGTTACGAGATTATGTTATGATTGAAAATTTAAATTTTATTATCGTTTGGCGTAAAATAAACACTGCTCCATTGTTTAGGTATTAAAAGATATAACGGCTTTTGTTCGGACTGAAATATACACTTTTCTCCTCAATGAACAATAGAGATAGTACTACACTTAGTGGCTAAATTATACTCTGCCATGAACAATTTTTCCATTAATAGAAAAATTTGTATATGAAATAGACTTGTTTTACTGTAAGAAACTGTATGCAAGATATAAAAGTCTCATATGAATTATACATTATGAATACTTGCAGAGTTTTCAAGCAATGACATGAGAATAACATTTGGTGAATAATACGCTTCAACAACAGAACCTCTTTGGTGGCAATTAGCAAGCTCGGTCTTGATATGTTGTACTCGTTGGCTCTTTTTTACAAAAAAAACTGTTTCTGAATTTACGTCCAGAAGTCAGAAGAGATCTCGTGGTGAGAAAGCGAGCTGTTGATGAGCAATTGTATGTTTGATCCAGGAGACCACCATCGGGTTGTTCGCCCACCAATCCTCGAGGGTCGACAGAATCCTCAGTCGGACATGGGATACTCCCATCTGCAAAACGAAACTTCTTTCGTGTTTGTAAAGCGAGATAAAGGTTCAAGACCCATTCATCATAAAGTTAGTGTCGCAAAGCTGTGGTTGGGAGATGACAGATCCAGGGTTGTCGCCGGAAGAAAGATCATATGGATCGATCCGTCTTCTACTAGTCTCAGACCTAGCCAGAGGTGTCAGACGAACAGTACCATTGTTGGTATGACTATTGGCTTCGCTTGACATCTCTGAGGTTAGAAAGTATTACGTTAGAAGGTCAAAGAGAAGAAAATCATAAAAAATTAACTATTGGAAATAAATGATAAAAAGTCAAAAAAATTAAGTTATTGCTCTAATACATAACAAGAAACCTATGATTATTATAAAAATTTCCTTATCTTATTCTGTCGTTTGCCTTATATAACAATGATATACCTAATACAATGTGGTAATTAGTAAAATCCACCTATATATATATATAGTAATTACATAAGTATCCGAATATTCTAAAATAACATGCATATTAAGATCAACGTATATAGCACAACATTACTAATTAAGACTTTTAATATTCTAAGGTGAAGGATTTACTCCAAAACCTAAAGCCTCAAGTACTGCAACTGGATCAAATTGATCAATATCAATTTCTTCAACTTTAGCCCAGTCAATATACTTATCCACTGGATCTTCCTCATCCCTTGGGACAGAAGACGGTAAGTTGGTTTCATGAGAAGTTGTTGCTCGAGTTTGGCTTGTGCTTGAGTTTTGTAATTCACTGAGCCGGGCTTTAACCGCTTCAAGAGTATTGTAAGCAGGATATGTATAAGTAGGGCGTGGAACATATGTTTGTACTGATTGTGGTGTTGTAGAAAATGGAAATGTGCTGTTTAAAGTACCCTGAAGCAAAAAAATAAAAATAATCATCACTAAAATATTTTTGTCATAAGTATGTGATATCCTATATATATATATATATCTATATATATATATATATATAAATTTGCAAAATCAAATGTCGTAAAAGTGTGATTACCTGATGAAGAGAATCAACTGTTGGTGGTACTGCGGTAGGTAGGAAAGCTGGATTGAGACGATCATCGTTGAGCTTTGTGATAGTAGATGAGCTAGGCATCGATTGTGGCTCATTACTCACATATGGATTGATGAAACCTTGAATCATGTTGGACTTGCGACTGTTGTTAAACTGTGGCTTTCCTTGAGCTGTATACAAACGTTGTGGCTCGTTCATTGAACATGTACTATTATTACATGTCTGCTGAGGTAACTCAGACATGGAGAGACAAACCATATTGTTGTTGCAAAAGTCTTCAAAAGAAGTGGAAGTGTGTGCAATGATTGGAGTTGGTCGTTGTGAATCCCTGATCTGTCTTCCAGCGAAGTGATATGACGATGGTGTTAACCACTGATCTAGGTTCTGTGATGATGGCTGTTGAGTTGTACCAGTTGCTGTAGGAATATAGTTTCTGTGTTGATGACTGGTTATAGATAGAGCCATGCTTGGTTTTAAATGTTGTGCCTCCAACATATTACGGCTATTTTCTATTGCAAAAGCCAGTTGCATTCTTTCTGCCTCGCGACATCTTTGTAAATGTAAATCGCGCTACAAAAATGTTTTGAAATTTTTTTGAAAACAATTCGATATAATACATATTTGTCAATTTATGAACAAAAAAATACTAATAAATTTACCTCTATAATCTTGTAAAGTGATCCTTGGGTTTCTTTTGCCTTCTTTCGCTTCGCAGCTGCCGTAACTTTAGGTTTTCTACTCGATTTTGTATCATTATGTTCAAAGATCTCATAAGTCATGAGCATGACCAATTATGTTACAGAAACTGTTGTTAAGTTATGAGATATATATATAGATATGTATATTTTTTTCTTACATTTTTACTTGTGGGCGAGATGAATTTGCTGCAGCATATGCTTTAACAATGCCTCGAGTTGTTTTATAACCTTAAGAAACAAGATAGAATACAAAACATTTCATTTTGTTAGTGTATGTTTTTAATATATATATAGTTTTCAAGATTTAAGTAATTAAATAAATATTATATAAAATGCAATAAACAAAGCATACTAAAAAAACCAATATTTCTATCTATTTTTTCATATAATTTTTCAAAATAATATGTTTAATATCGTTAAAACATAACTTTTATATATCTTAAGCAGATACAATAAAATAGAAATATCAGCAAAAAAGATCAACTTTACAGTTCAAATATTATGATTATATATAGTTTCTACATTGACCAGCAATATTTTTTATATGATCATTTAGAAATATAAATATGCAAATAGCAAAAATTAGTTGTATAAAGTAGATCTTTAGTATATTATATATTATGAATACTGCTCACATTTGATCCTATCTTTTAATACAATACTTAAAACCAAAGTTTAACAAGAATGTTACCAAAGAAGAAACATAGAAGCGAGAACTTAAGGTAACGAGCTGAACCTACGTTTATTATATGGATCTGATTCATCCCGTATGTTACATTTTCCAAGTCTAAATTTCTGGAAAGATAAGAAGTCTCGAGTGTTAAAAAGATTATAAAAACTCAAACTTAATTTAGATTCATATAAAGAAAATATGAAAATATGACCTGAAGATGACTCTTAACATGGTGAAGTGCAATTCCTTCAACTTCCATTATCTCTTGGACAGCTTTTGGTGTTGCCTCTGTAGAAGTAGAAATAGTTGTGATATAAGCTCTTGGTCATTTTTTATGTGCCAACACATATTTATATATGAACTTAGTCGTCTCACCAACAATGCTACAACTCTCTTTCTGGATGTTTTAGCCCTTAAGTTCGAGTATTCATGGATTCGTATGTAAGATCCAATGAAGAATGATGATATACGTATCTTATATCTTTTCTTTTACCGAAATTAGATTTGGACCAATATGCGATAATAGATCTTTCATAAACTAAATGACGCCTGTTAAAATCAAATGAAAACAAAATCATATGTGTCTTGAAACTCTTGCAAACTTTTTATCTAGACAAAAAAAATTATAGTCATTTTTTCCTCCTAGAAAATTATATCTTAAGAATGATGAATATCCTAAAAATTAAAATATTTATAAAACAGAATAAAATCACAGAGAGATGCCGATCATAAACAGATATAGATCAGTTTCATCCTAAATTACATCCATGCATGAATCCAAAAAATCTTTAAACTCAAAGAAAACATAGAACCCATGAAAAGTATAACATGCAAAATTAAAGTAGAATGAATATGCAAGTAAAGAAAAAGAAGAACTCAAGTTATAGATAAGAATTTATGTCACTAACTGTCCGGTCCACCGAGTTTCTCCACGGCAGTAACAAAGCAACCGTGAAGGTCGCTTGACCATCGCAATCGCGCCTTATCATCTGATGTATAGAAAATGCAAGGCGTGATCTTTGAAGATGGACTCTTCTTTTCTTCCACATCAACTTTCTCAGCATTATCTTTCTTATCTTGCTTCTCCTTGTTAGCTTCTAGGAGAGCTGTTATACCTTTCTCACTGAAATACATGGAGACTTCCTCCATCTCATCAAAATGATCGACATGATGAAGGGAAGTGCTAGGATTGTCTTCAAAAGTGACAATTTCTTTTCCTTTTTCTTTCTTCTTCAGTTCTTGGGAACTCATCTTCAAATCAATGAGCTATGTTGAATCTTGATCAACTTTGTTTCTTCTTTCTTTTGGTTTTGGTCTTTATTCAAGTCAGAGTGGTTGACAGCACAATAAGGAAAAACAGGATTTGGAAATTTAAGTATACCATGAATTAAAGAGTAAAACAAAAACTAAAACAACTTTTTAAGGAAAAAAAGGTTCATTGAATAGAATAAATCATTGAACATACCATCAAACTTAACTTAACGTTTTAGATAAAATATGATATAGTTATATTGATTTCATATAATTTAAGTATATATACATTAATACTATATTATATACGCGTATAAAATTTGATTTTGCACTGGTGTTTAGTCATAATTACATTTAGACAAAGTTCAAAAAATTTTAGAAATTGCAAATTTTTTTTACAGGAAAGTAAGTTCCAAACCAGCCGTTGTGAATATCTTCTTGGCTTCTTCTAACTTTAATTTTATAACATTTTTGTCATTCTCTGAAATGAGTCTATAACTCCCCATTAAAATTGTTGGTCTTAACTTTTTTTGATCTTCTTGTATAGGGTACAATAAGATAACTCTTATGTGATTTCAAAAATGACAAACCAATTTAAAGGTCAGTGAATTGTGTTACTCTTTAAAAACTTAAGGTAACACAATTCACTGACCTTTAAAAAAATGATTGGTTTGTCATTTTTGAAATAATATAGTTTATAACAAAAGTCCTAAGCGATTATTTAGGTGGCTTGTTTAATAGATGATATATATATATATTCAGAAATTTAATATGTATTAAAAGATAACGATTTTGTATACATTGTATCAATATACTTATTCCAGGAAATCGCCTTTAATCTACTAGTAATAAATACACATCTTTACAATATATATAATTTTATTGGATACTCAATTTCATACATATCGAACTGAAATTAATCTCACAAGGTCAATTACAAATATACATTTAGTAAATAAAACATATTTTGCCTATTATTTTTGTTATCTTCAATATTCTAAAGAAAACTTTAAAAAATAAAAATAATTCTAAATTATTGAAGAAGTAATTATATATTTTTCGCGCGTACAATCAATCTAACAAAAAAAAGAGTAAATCATGAACTTCTTTACTTACAATCATATGCCATTGAACTCTCATGGATATCGTAATTAAGATATATACAATGCATGTTGTATCTTTGCTTTTCATTTATGTAATTGTGTAACCACAATTTTCTTTGGACACATATGTATATTATACAGTGCTTTAAATGCATGCATAAAATAAAAAGTTAATGAAGATTTCAAAGCCATAACAGTACAATTTTGCTGATTCAGTCACTCTCTTTAAGTGTAACCACTGTTCTTTTCTTTTCTTTTTCTTTTTCCATTAAATTAAGGTTACAGAAAACAACTTTGCAAAAAATTATTTCCCTTTATTTGTATTTTGTATTTTAGCATCACGATTTTCTTCTATCCTATAATTTGTAAGGAGTCCAAGTCTCTTCCAAACATATTTTTATTGAAAATCTCAAGGTTAAAATAAAAACAGTGCAAAATTATTACCAACCTATATATAGTAAAAATATGTTGGTAAGAATGACTTGTTTTATATTCCTTATTATTGATTTAGTTTTAGAATTGCAGTTAGGCAAGTATAAGCTAATATGAATTGTTCATAATTGAAGTTTGGTTATTTCTTACTTTCATTTTCAGCTATTTTGTTTCTTTTTTTATATTGGTTTATTCTTAAAATCTAAAAAATAGTAATCCAAAAAAGAAATATTTAAATAATGAATTCGACTAATTACATCATTGTATTTAGTTTATAATGGTTAAACGTGTTTGAAATGAAACATGTTTGCATATCTAATATCCAGAAGTTTCAGTTTAAAATGAAATGATCAAATGATCAAATGATCAATATGCTCGAGCTACTCTACTTGTTACTCTGCTAAGATTGAATTTTTTTGTGCGTTACACAGACCTCCATGAATCTGATGCCACGTTGGAGCCATTTCATCAGTTGGATATACATATGTACAGTTTATATGTAACATCATAAAATATTTAATAAAACAAGTATCATTTAAAGATTGTGCAGACGTTTTTGCTCTCCATATTGGGATGTTTACATTTTATAAAAATAAAATTACTATATTAACCGAACAGAAAGTACAAACAAATGAAAGCTGTATATAAACACTAATAAAATAGAAGAATAGACACGATGTAATAAATAAAATTGCAATATAAAAAGAAAAATAATATAATGGTAAATATTACAGAAATTATATCAAATATCATAATCAATTTCTTTTCTAATTTTTTTTTTAATTTTACATGATTTTGTCTAAAATCATTTTCTTTGTTTAAATTATGTTTATGTTAGGTCTATAAATATAGAACAATTAACGGACCAAAGATAAGTAAACAAAAAGAAATATAATTATAAATGTTAAGCTTTATGTTTTCTACAATTCTAATTTTAATCTTGAGAAAGTTTTTTAAAATACTATTTTTATGATATTTCTTTTCAAAATTATAATTTATTAATCTTTATTTTTAAAAATGTAACATATTTTATAAATATCACAAATTTCAAATTTATAAGATAGAAAATATATTTATAAGGGTATATAAGAAAATGTGATCCAACTTTAATTTTCTAAGAAATAATAAATCTAAATTTTTTTGGCATTTTCTGTTTGAACATTGCATTTCTTTATGTAACAAAAGATCCTTCTTTTCTTTAGATATACTAAGCCACAACTATATTTCATCTTTAAAAAGTGATATATTTTTTATAAAACAATTTGGCAAAAAAATGTCTTTTTTATTCTTTAACCAAAAATATGTCTTTTTGAAAAACATTTACACGTTTTATATGGATTTAAGTTATGGCAAATTTATCAATTTTTAATAGTATTATAGAATAAACTATATTATCACTCAATAAAAAAAGAACAGTTACAAACCCTTTTTGAACAAAAGACCTTATTATAAAAACAGACAAATGTTGATCTGAATAAAACAACATGTGGTTAAACTCGAAAAGTAAAGGCAAACAAAAAGATGAATACCCAAAATCAAAAAAAACAAAAATAATCAAAAGAATTGTACAAGGCTTATAAAAAATTTAAAAATTTCAAATTGATTTGGTACGAACTTTTGTTTTATCAACAATTCAATAATACGCATTAAGCTGAGCTCGAACCCATACGGTGATACTGGATGATACTAGCACAAACCGTTAGGCTACAAGTGTTGGTCTATTGATAATAATATTTGTATTGAAAGAGATCAAAGAATAAAAGATAATTTTGTCAAATTTTTTGCGAGGAATTTTCTTTTATTATTTTAAAGCAAAACTGTAGAATTTTATGACTGATAAAAGTATATAATTTTTCCATATGCTATCATTAAATAAGCATGCCCTTATATCCTAAAATGAGAATATAAATTGGCTCAAGAAGCTAATATTTTACAAATTTTCCATAAGATTTTTGAACTAAGTATCACTCGTATACAAAAATATGTTTGGAAGGTCAGAACCTTTAGAAAACTTCAGCAATATATGTGGCAAGCGTTTCTCTGGATATATGGATACATGCCAATGATTCACATTTAGACAAGTGTTTCAGAAAAAACAATTACATTTACTATTTAAATGTCTTCCAACTATTCAAACTTGGACTTTATTAAAATGGCAATCCTCTCCAGATTTTTTTTCACCAGTACATCTCTATCAAAAATAGAAATTTTCAGTTTTAGAGAACAAAAGAGATTGGTCTCCTTGATCTACAGATAAACATATATCTATAGTTTATATAGTATGTATAAAAGGCTATGAAGGACAAAATGTTTAATTGAAAAAAAAGTTCCCAAAAACATATTTCAACTAGCTTCTCTCTCAAACAGAAAAATATGAGAATGAAGATATATCATATATTTTACCAGTTTTAATAGGAAAATTTTTCTATATAGACCAATTTAAGTTTTTATCACAAAAAGAAAACACAAGAGTGAAAATCCAATAAATAATATTCATTAAAGTGGGAGGGAAGGAAATACTTAATTACCTTGACAAAATAATAAGCTAATAAATATAATTTAATATAAATTTGTTTTTCAAAAATGTTGTTTTTCATAAAATAAAATATTCAAAACCTTTTAAATTTTCTTTTTCAAAATTGTTTTTCAAAAAAATATTTAAGAACCATTTTCTAAAAATATGTAAATCATTCCTAAGATTTAGTATACACTTCTTAAAATTTTAAGAACATATTTTTAGTCTTCCAAACATTTCATATATATTTAATATATCATTTTAACATATTTATAATCATCTTTTACAATATTTAAAACCACTCTACTTATTTTAAACCAATTTATAAAAACTTTTAAACTTTAAGGAACACTTTCATAAAATATGTAAATCATTCCTAAAATTTAGTATACCCTTTCTAAAACTAAGTATATTTTTTCTAAAATTTTAAAAACATATTTTTAGTCTTCACAACATATTTCATATAAATTTAAGAGCAATTCTTTTAAATAGACTAATTTAAATTTTAATCACAAAAAGACACCACAATGGTGAAAGTCTCAAAAATAACATTCATTAAATAGCTAGGAAAAGTACTAAATTACCCATAAACTAATAAAAAATAATTTAATATATAAAAGATAAATAAATTTTAAAATAATTTTTTTTCAAACTTTCTTTTCGAACTTTTTTTTCGAAATTGTTTTTAATTTGTTTTCAAGAAACGTTTTAGGAATCTTTTCCTAAAAATATGTAAATCATTCCTAAAATTGGGTAAACCCTTCATACAAATTTAATAACATATTTTCAGTCTTCCAAATATTTCATATATATTTAATATATCATTTTCACATATTTATAATCATCTTTCAAAGTATTTGAAATCACTTTATTAAAATATTTTTGAAGTTTGATGAATACTTTCATAAGAATATGTAATTACTCATAAAACTTAGTATACCCTTCCTAAAAATAAGTATACATTTCCTAAAATTTTAAAAACATACATAAAGTCTGTATAATATTTCATATATAAAATATATCATTTTAACTTATTTGGAGTAATCTTTTAAAATGTTTAACGCTAATTTATGTATGTCATAACTATTTTTAAATATTTATTAAGTTTTGGAAACACTTTTTTAGTCTCTTGAACATTTTATATTATCATTTTAACATATTTTAATCATTTTGCTAGCCATTTAAAACTATTTTAAATGTTTACTAACTTTTTAGGAACTCTTTACTAAAGTTTTATGAACTCTTTTCTAAAAGTATGTAAATTATTCCTAAAAATTAGTATATCCTTCCTAAATATGATGAAAAACAAGTTTTGAAAAAAACAAATTTTGATAAAACAATTTCGTAATTTTGAAAAAAATATTTCGAAATAAAAAACTTTTTTATTTATTTCTTATTTAATAATTAATTTAAATGATAAATTATATAAAGTAATGGGTGTAATTATCTTTTTACACTTCAATGAATGTTATTTTTGTGAATTTTATCCTTGTGTTCTATTTTTGTGACAAAAACTTTATTTAGTCTATTTTAAGGTATATTTAATGTATCATTTTAACTTATTTAAAATCATCTTTTAAACATTTAAGACCACTTTATGTATGTCAAAACCATTTTTAAATGTTTATTAAGTCTTCGAAACCTTTCCTAAAAATATATAAATTATTTTTAAAAATTATTTATCCTTCTTAAAATTTTAAGAACACATTTTTAGTCTTCCGAATATTTTATATTATAATTTTAACATATTTATAATCATTTTGCTAGCGGTTTAAGATCAATTTATATATATTAAAACTATTTTTAAAATTATGTAAATCATTCCTAAAATTAGTATACCTTTCCTGAAAATGATGATAATTTGTTTTGCAAAAAACAAAATTTCGAAAGATAAAATATTTTGCCTTTTACTATATATTTTTATTTTAGAATTAATTTAAATAAAAAACTATAGAAATTAATGTAAAATTGTCTTTTTACTCTTTGATGAATGTTATTTTATGAATTTCATCCTTGTATTCTATTTTTGTGACAAAAAAAAAATTTTAGTCTATTTTAGGGTATTTTTCTAAATTTTATACCTAAATATTTACAAATAATTTTTGTCATTTTTAATAGCAACTTAAGAAATTATCATTTAGTTAAACAAATTGATATTCTGCAATTTACACGATTAAGTTTTGTTTTTACTATCTAGAAGTAAAAAATAAAAGAACGTAAAAACTAAAGTATAATGCAAAAAGTTTATACAATTTGCTGCAGTCTCATGATGATTTGGTTCAGAATCATAGTAGGAGACGAGCAAACTCTTGTAAGAACAACCCGACCTGAAATGATGATGCAATCGGCAATACAAATTAAGAAAATGGTTCAAGTCAGCACGAACAAGTGGAACCATACTTTGCATCTTCTATTTCATGTAATGAATGAAGAAAAATTGATAGGCCCCGGAGAAGTAATTTCATGTCTTGAGTTTGTATTTCTTCTTGATAAATCAAGAAAGTGAGTTTGTTGGCTCATTATAAATCAAGAAAATGAGATTGTATTTTCTCAGCCCCTTTAATAGTTTCTTGTTCTTAGTTTTGTTAAATACATGGTAGGTTCTGCTTTTTATCTTGCTGGACTACAATATATTCATGTCTTGTATGTATATACGCATGTATCGCCAATTGGTAATGAGCTTGCAAATCTAGAATGTAAGGTAGAGATTTTTATTTAGGGTGAAGAAGAGGGATGCATAGGCCCTGACCTCGGAAAACATTACAGATAGCATCACTGTAAGCTAATAAGAGATCAGAACCATTATATGTAAGAAGATAGTTAAATGGTTGGTGTCTCTTAGATAACGGTTCCACTAGGAATCAGAGCATCCTTGATCACTGTAACAATGCCGCTCTTGATGAAGTATCCATCTGTCTCCCTCGCAGCTTCTTGGACGTTGTCTGTGTTGATGATCTGAATAAACGCAGAGAGCAGAGGACGTTAAAAGTGTCAGCCGTCTAGACACTTGGAAGAAGAGGGAAAATAGTAATAACAAGTACTAAAATGGAAATGACCTTGACGTTGTCCCCAATACGGGCATTCTTGTCAATGATAGCTCTTTTGATGTGGGAGTCTCGGCCAATGCCAATCGGAATGCTGCCCTTTGCAGCCAGGAGCGTCCTATCAGCATCAGTCTGAAGCCCGAAGATCAGAAAAGCATATTTTAAGAGAATTATACAGAAAAGGGTCCTGATTCAATGAAATGAAGTGAATTGATCTGAAACTGTAACATACCTCGTAGTAGTCTGCACCCATCAACAAGGTGTCTTCTATGATTGCACCCTCCGATATGCAAGACCGAAGACCAATCACAGAATGGTGGATTTTGCAGTTCTGGAAATCAACACGATGAGGAGGATAAGCAGTTTAGTCTAAGCTTCTATTTCCACACTTGAAAGGATAGGAGAAAGGGTGTTTTTTTACCTTGATGACACAACCTTCACCGATCACACTATCCGTAACATCAGCATCAAGCATCTTGGATGGAGGTAAGTACCGAGGCTGTGTGTAGATTGGTGCTGAACGGTCATAGAAGCTGAAATCTGGTACTGGTTTCTTAGTGATTCCAAGATTTGCGTTGTAAAACGCCTCAATAGTACCAATATCTTCCCAGTACCCATCGTACAGATAAGCTTGCACCTAAAAAAAAGACTTAATCAGATAAGCACTAAAACAATTTAACCAAGAAAGCGAGCCAGTTCATAACACTTACTCTCAGTCCAAGAGCGGTAGCCCCAGGAATAACTTCACTCCCAAAGTCATTAGCTCCGGGAAACTGCTCCCGGAGCAAGTCCAACATCACATTTTTGCTGACAACATATATTCCCATACTAGCAATAAAAGGCATTTCTTTGGCTCTTTCGTCATCAAGTCCTAAGATAGTTGTATCAACCTAATCACCAAGCAAACAAACAAGACTGTCACTAACAATGTCATAAACATATAATAAATAAACTTTTAAATCACCTTCATAGCCTTTAACTGCTCTCCTTTTGGCTTCTCAGCAAACTCAATAATCCGTCCTTCATCATCAATCTTCATCAGTCCAAAAGCCGTGGCTCGTTTCTCATCCATAGGTAGAGCAGCAACAGTGATATCAGCATCTGTCTCACGATGAGCTTGTATGAACTTTTCGTAATCCATACGGTACAAATGATCCCCTGCAAGAACCAAAAACTCCAACACATTGTGCTCTTCGAACAACCACAAGTACTGCCTCACAGCATCAGCAGTTCCCTGACGAAAACAAAACAATTCACACTCAAATCTCTCAAATCAAACCAAATCCAAATTTACAGTCTTTCGTTACCTGAAACCAATTCGGATTCTCTGGACTTTGCTGAGCAGCAAGAACCTCAACGAAACCTTCGTTCTTGTAACCACCCATGTTGCTCGCGTAAGCTCGTGAGAGATGTCGATTCAGAGAAGCGGAATTGAATTGAGTAAGCACATAGATCTTAGAGATGTTACTGTTCAAGCAATTGCTCACTGGAATATCAATGAGACGATAATTCGCACCGAGAGGAACAGCTGGTTTCGCTCTCTTCTTCGTTAGAGGGTATAATCTTGTTCCAGCACCACCTCCGAGAATTATCCCCAACACACTCTGCCATTAAAAACAAAAAACCCTAAAATCCAAATCTCCCATGAAAATCGAAAATCGAAATAAAAAACAACTTACCCTGCTCGCGTCAGGATCAAGACAAGTTTGTGAGTTTTGTGAATCTGAAACTGCTTTTGGAGAAACAATCGATGGTGTTCTTCTCTTAGGACGGACATTGGAGATGATCTCCTGCGTGGAACTAAGTTTCTCTCCGGTAAGAGAAGAAGACGAGAACGAGAGAGTCTTCCTAAGAGATGATGATGATCTACGAGTGAGATTCGAGGAAGAAGAGGATGAAGAAGAAGAAGAAGAAGAAGATGATGAAGGAACTTTTAACGCTCCAATAGCTGCCATTGTCGCCATTGTTGTCGAGAGGAGGAGCTTCTTCACTCTTCTTCTTCTTCTTGTGTCACTATTATTGAGAGAAGAGATCTTTTTTTATTTTGGCATAAATCTTTTTGTTATGACATTACCTTTATACCCTTATTTTGAGTGATATTTACGAGGAAAGATAACGTGGTAGGCTCGTAAATTTGAGGGAGAAAGAGGTTTATTCGTGTAAGAGTGTTCATATGTTTTGGCGGTGAAAATATCTGAGAGAGAGAAAGAGCAATGAATATAAAAATTTGGTTGGTGGATGTGAGAGGATGTAAAATGAACGGTCTATTTACTGCTGCTGCCTTTTGTTTTATTTTTCTTTTCTTTTTTGTCTATAACTTAGTGTGTAATATCACGCACGAGGATTCTGCACCGTACGTTGTTTTCTTTAAAATTTGGTTTTTAGTATATTGCAAATTAAACTCTCAAAACTTTTGAAATTCTAAATTTAACTCCTTGATTGACGAGAAAAAAGAAAAACCCCTTTGATTAATTTTTTTTTGCAATATCTTCCTTGAATAATCAAATCTCTATCCACATAATTTAAACCAATGTAAAGAACTAAATGATATAAAACTCTCCGATCTCTAACCATACCAAGTTTTAAAATCGATCTCAAATTGTTTGGATGTGAAACTTTGGTAGTTTTTGTTCAAAACCAAACTAAACTTATTCTCTACTTCACTACTTTTTAATAAAGAAACTATTAGTTTTTGGTTGTATATCAATATTTTCAGATTTTTTGAAGTTTTAAGAGTTTTTTTTGTTTTGAAAGTTTTTACATAACATATAACATATGAATATTTTAGGTAAAAAGAAGTCGGATTTTGACATTTTTAAAGATCGAACAGCTTTCAGCACTAATGTTTTGCAGGACAACACACATTGGTCATATACAGTGCCGGTGTAACATTTTATGTTGTTCTATGCAAATATAAAAATTATGCTCTTTTATATTTTATCAAAAATTATAAACTAATAATTATATAAAATATGCATTAATATTTTATAAACAACTCAATTCTATAAATTATTTAAAAAAACAGTAAAAATATTCATTATTGAATATAAATTTTTTTACAGTTTTTTCTTCAAAATTATTCATTAAACTCGTATAATCACTACAAGAAAAACTGTCAATAGTCACAACTTAGCTACGACAACGTTTGTGGCTAGATTTTATAGCCACAAATAGCTTCAAAAAAGTCACAAATATTAAAAACTCGAAAGCGTGGATATTGCGTAGCTTTCCGTGGCTATATAGCTACGATTTAGTGTTTGTAGCTATTCAAAGAAATATAGCTACGACGTGCAACAACAAAATTGTGGAAATATAAATCCACTATTAGCCACAAAATAAATCGTAGAAACACGAAGCCACAAATTAATTTGTTGCTGTATGTAGAAAATAAAGCCATGGATTGTCGCAACTTATTTGTGGAAATTATTTTCCACTATTAGCCACAGCTATTTTCGTGTCTCTATTAGCTACGCTATTTGTCGTGGCTAGGCGTGATAATATCCACAAAAATAGTTGTAACTATATGTAGCCAAATTAAATATCTCATCTTTCTACGTTTACAAACAAATATGTTCGTGGATAATGATTGCTACGAATATATCCGTCGCCGTTCGCAGCTATTAAAAGTTGTCACAGGTTTGCAAATTGTCCCGCGCAAGGTCTTGTCTAATCGGTCAGCTTTGTGGAAAAAATCTTCCGCTTTCCACGGACTATGTTGTGGCAATCTAAAGCTAAAATCTTCCGCTTTCCACGGTCAAAGCTTCTTTCAATCACATTATTGCGCAGAGAATATATTCGGCATAGCTGTGGATGTTGTTGTGGCTATCCGTAGATATAAAAAAGTTTTATCCCGCACGCGTCCGACTCGTCCAATCACTTTTTTGTTCAGTGAATATATTCGAGTTAGCTACAATGCAAGCCGTGGCTATCCGTAGCTTTGTATCAGATTTGACATCAAATAAGTCACGGATCTCAATAGCTTTTTAAAGAATATTCTTGATAGCTACGGAAATTGGTGTGGCTATCCGTAGCTAATTAAGTTTATAAATACCGACCGAGCACAGCATTGTTGAGGCAGACAAATAAATCAAACAAACAATGACAGACTTTTCCAATCGAGAGAATAGATGTATAAACGGTTAAAACGTTATGATCATAGTGTGTGTGAGAAGTTTATTGAGGGATTAAACACTTTTATTTCTTTTGCTTGTTATCAAGCTTCTTATTTAGAGCGCGGAATTTTGTTATGTCCATGTAAGAAATGCAAGAATCAGAAGCATCGCGATGTCGATACAGTGACGCACCACCTTATGTTGAAAGGGTTTACGGAAAATTATTACGTGTAGACTCATCACAGAGAGAATTGTCAATACGGCGGCGAAGCATCGACAAGTGGTCACGTAGTGGGGGATCAAACAAGAAGTGAGTATTCTAATATTCAAGTTCAAGACGATCAATCAAATGATCCCAATGAAGATTTCAACATGTTACCCGAACATGTTGGTTTTGCTGAGAATTTTCAAGAACCAATTTACGAGGAAAACCATGATACCGTTTTTCAAGCATTAGAAGATGCAAAACAACCTCTCTACCAAGGATGTGCTGAAGGTATTTCTCAATTGTACCTGACATCAAAGGTGATGAATTGGAAGACAAATTTCAATCTTTCGGAAGAATGTCTGGATGATATTGCCCAAACCTTTAAAGATGCTCTGCCGTCGCCTAATAGTGCACCTAAATCGTATTACGAGACGAAGAAGTTGACGCAATCTCTAGGATTGCCATGTCACAAGATCGATGTTTGTGAGGAGAACTGCATGCTATTTTGGAAGGGAGAAGATCGTGAGTTGTTACGCTGTCGATTTTGTGGAAAAGATCGGTATGAACCAAATGTCGGTCGTTCGTTGGAGCCACGAATGATTTCGTGGGTGACTGTGGCGATAACTACGGATAAAATTGTGGTTAATCGTAGCTAAATATCCACAACGCTGTTCCTTACTATTCGTGGAAAAGTGGCCACAAACGTTGTCGTGGCTATGTCGCGGAAAGGTATACACGGATATCCACGACTAGGGGATATCCACAAGCTGAACGCTACGAAATCTTTTTGTAGTTATATGTAGCTATTGGTAAAATAGCCATGGAAATTTTGGCAAAACAACAACATTATCCGTCGCTATGGACAGTTTTTCTAGTAGTGAATCAAACATTAGATGTTATTAATGATTAGTTTATAAAATATATCTAACCAATATATTTGTTAACAAAAAATACATAAATATTATTAAAAATGTCCAATAAACTATTATCTTAATTAAAAAACCTAAAATATTACTGTAATTAAAAAAATTATCAAACTTTATTTATTATCAATACAATTAAAAGTATATATGTATATAAATATAAAATATATTTTTTAAAAATGTCCTTTTAAAATGGATGCACATATCCTTGGCTTCACTAGTTTGTGCTCTAAGCCGGGCCTGGTCATATATGTATGTTATTCTCTAACATAAAAAGAAGCGTATTTTATAGGTTGGAAGATGATACTTACTTTACACGATGAAGGTGTTGGTTTACATGCAGATCCAACATGTTTTGGCTTTAGACCAAGAATCTTAATTCTGGAAGAAAATTGAAAGCTATGTGAGAGCATAGTATTATTCCCTAGAAGAGACGACAGTTGTACATTTTAATATAAGAATCTTATGAATCCATAAGGCCAAAAACAGTGATATATCTTACGCCTTCAAGATATTTAATTCACTAAATTGTCCTTGATACGATCCAATCATGTCGGACATACATATATTAGTTAGGAAACATATTTATTTTGAGGCTAAAATCTTAATATATATAGCTGGTGATGGTTTGCAGAATTTAGTATAGATGAAGAACTAGAAGCCATGGATAAGAAAATGCTACATATTGTGGAGGACTGCCATTAGCGGTTAAAGTGCTAGGAGGGTTGTTAGCTAAGAAACATACGGTTTTCGAATGGAAAAGAGTATATTAAAATGTTGCTAGTCATGTCGTAGAAAAATCTTGTTTACCTGACAGAAATCTCAATTCGGTTTACCGAGTATTGTCTCTGAGCTATGAAGATCTGCCAATGTAGTTAAAGCATTGCTTCCTTTACCTAGTCCAATTTCCCAAAGACTACAAGATAGATTTGCAGAAATTGTTCTTTTGCTGGGCTGCAGACTGCACGAATAACCATTCGAGAAAGTGGGGAAGACTACCTAGAAGAGCTTGTAAGGAGAAATATGGTTAATGTTGTAAAAGGTTATTCGAGTTGGGAGACCCATTTCCCTAAAGACTACAAAATAGACGTAGAGAAATTTTTCACGTACTGAGCTGCAGAAGGAATAATAAAGTCAGTTTGCGATGGAACAACCATTTAACAAAGTAAAGAAGACTACCTAGAAGAGCTAGTGAGGAAATTTTTTTTCACTATTGAAAATAGCTATTCGAGTTGGGGATCGGGTTATTGTCAAATGCATGACATCATGAGAGAAGTATGTGTACATAAAGCCAAAGAAGAAAACTTTCTTTAAGTCATCAAATCCCACACTTCCGCCTCTACCATCAATGCTGATATTCTTAGTAGATCTCGAAGACTCATTGTACATAGTAATGGATGAGGCTTCACATGAGGCTTCTCTTCGTGGTGACCTTTTTGACATATAATAATGGATGCCATCGTCGCTTACCTTGAATGGAGGCTGCACAATGGCCTTGGTGCACCTGTGCTTTAATATACCTTTAAGCATATATGTATACCTTGTACTGAACTTGGAGTGAGTATTGTGTCCCGGTGACATACTTTGGACTTTAGAGTTTACATGGATCAAACATAAGTGAAAGCACACCAAGGTTTCAACAGACTACAATCCACTAATCTTCAAAAATGGCGCAGCACATTTGCTACTCAGTTAACGCTAGTAGTATCCATAACATTTTCAAAATCTTCTCCATGTAATGTAATTGCAAAACACTTTGGTCAGGAGTAGTGTCTTGTTACTTAATTGTTCTCATGTGTTTATTTCTGTTTGATGATAGAAAATCATGTGGAATTGAGCTTATGCTTTCACGGTACTTTCTCTCATCCTTTTCATTTTCTTTGAATCATAAAGAAAAGTCAAAAGCCAAAGATTGACTTATTAGACTCAACTTTTTCATTGCCACTATTAGTTTTTTTTAAATAAAAGACTACTGATAACTAGTCTTTCTTCCAAAGAACACAAGTGACTTGCAGAGCTGATTCAGAAAAGGTGAATCGTGTTTTCTCTTTGTATTATATGTTTTTGTGCTTAATTTGCTTTGACATGTCTTTTGTACTCTGTTATGATCGAATCTGCTTTACTAAATTTTTTTTTATATTACTATAAAATCTTTTTTTTGCGAATTTGGCCCACTTGAATCGTTTAAGTAAATCTTACTACAAGTTTGCATGAATAAATCTTTTAAATAGAAAAGTTTCTTCGGTGAGGTTTCATGTCTCAGTAGATCAACCAATCATTCTTCGTATATGGATTTTGAGATATAATTATAAGTTTATACTATTTTTCCCATTGGTGATTGTTTGCTTATGTCTTGAAGGTGGAACAGGAGAGTAGTTATGGCTGAGGGTTTTGTGTCGTTTGGACTGCAGAAACTTTGGGAGCTCTTGAGTCGAGAATCAGAGCGATTGCAGGGAGTTCACGATCAAGTTGCTGAACTAAAATGTCAGATGAGAACGTTACAGTCATTGTTGAAAGATGCAGATGCAAAGACGTATGAGAGTGAAAGACTGAGAAACTTCTTGGAAGATGTCAAGGACATTGTTGATGATGCTGAGGATATAATCGAATCCTTTCTTCTCAAAGAAATAAAAGATAAAGGGATCAAGAAGCGTGTGCAAAGACTTTCTTGCTTCGTAGTGGATCGATGGAAGTTTGCTTCAGATATCGAAGGCATAACTAAGAGGATCTCTGAGGTGATTGCGCGAATGCAGAGTTTTGGAATACAACAGATCATTGATGGTGTTCGTTCGCTTTCGCTGCAAGAAAGACAAATGGCACAAAGGGAGATTCGACAAACACTTCCTAATAGTTCTGAAAGAGATCTTGTCGGGGTAGAACAAAGTGTTGAAGAATTAGTATGTCATTTGGTGGAGAATGATAACATTCAAGTTGTTTCCATATCGGGGATGGGTGGTATTGGTAAAACCACTCTCGCAAGACAAGTTTTTCATCATGACATTGTCCGACGTCATTTCGATGGATTCGCATGGGTATGTGTTTTGCAAGAGTTTAAACGAAAGACTGTTTGGCAAAGGATCTTGCAAGATCTTAGACCACATGATGGAGACATTAGACAGATGGATGAGGATCTTGCAAGATCTTAGACCACATGATGGATGACTACCATTAGCCGTTAAAGTGTTGGGAGGCTTGCTAACTGAGAAACATACAATTTCCGAATGGGAAAAGGTTTATGACAGTATTCGAACTCAAGTTGCAGGAAAATCTGGTTTGGATGATAACAATCTCAATTCGGTCTACCAAGTGTTGTCTCTGAGCTATGAAAATTTGCCAATACAGTTAAAACATTGTTTCCTTTACTTGGCCCATTTCCCTGAAGATTGCATCATAGAAATGAATCTATTGTTCATTTACTGGGCTGCAGAAGTAATAATAACGTCAGTCTGCAATGGAGCAACCATTAGAGAAACTGGAGAAGACTACCTAGAAGAGCTAGTGAGGAGAAATATGGTTATTGTTGAAAGAAGTTCGAGTTGGAGAAGAGATTATTGTCAAATGCATGATGTCATGCGAGAAGTATGTTTATCTAAAGCCAAAGAAGAGAACTTTCTTTAAGTTATCAAAGTCTCTACTTCCACATCTACCATCAATGCTCACACTCCTAGTAGATCTCGCAGGCTCGCTTTACGTAGTGAGAATGCACTTAATATGCTGGGACATAAAAAGAATCGAAAAGCCAGATCGGTTTTGTGTTTTGGAGTCGAGGGAAACTCGTGGAAGCAGTCAGCTCCAAGTTTCCGAAGTTTGCCATTACTCAGGGTGTTAGATCTGACTAGAGCCAAATTTAAAGGATGGATATTACCTTCCAGCATTGGAGATCTCATTCACTTGAGATTCTTGAGCTTGTTCATGGCTGGAGTATCTTATCTACCTTCATCTTTGCGGAATCTAAAGCTTCTGCTCTATTTGAACTTATACGTCAATGGGGTAGTTCATGTGCCAAATATTTTGAAAGAGATGCTAGAGTTGAGGTACCTTTCGCTACCGCGTTTTATGGACAATAAAACAAAGTTGGAATTGGGTAATCTAGTGAACCTGGAGAGCTTGTAGCTTTCCCAAATGTGAAAAGCTCAATGAGCTACCAGACAGACTGAAGTATATAACATCATTAAAGGTACTAGAAATTGAAAATATGAACAAAGAGTGGACGGAGAAGTTGGTACCAGGTGGGCAAAATTACTTCAAAGTCCAACACATTCCTAGTGTTCTATTTATCAACTGTGAGGACCAATAAGGGGATTAAAAAGTAGAAGGTAAAACTTTTTGGTACTATGTCAGCTTAGTTTATTTTGTTGGTTCTGCATCCTTTGACATTTAGTGTGACAGTCTCAACTGTATTATACATTGATCTAACCCCTTTTTGTTTTGGGTTTCAGGTGAATCTATTCAGAATCAATACCTACTATCGATTGTGTCTGATGTGATAAGTCCTTTGTACTGTGTTAATGTGGTATGTTCTTTATATATATGTTGCATGCTCTTTCTGTTTCTCTAACGCTATGTTTGAAATTAAGTTTTGTATATGGAACTTTTTTCTCTTCGATTTGTCCTTCTCGTCCTCTATTTTGTGGTCAATCTTCTACCTTATAAGAATGAATATGGTAGAGTCTTCTATGATTTGGAATGATTTCATTAACAGCAAAAGCATACAAAAGTCTAATTGAACGTTGTAGATGGTTTAGTCAATCTGTATAGTCGGACTTGGAGATAGGACGATGCTCTTATGGTGATTAAGGGGAAGCTAGCTCCCATTGAAGAGCCCTGAGCAGCTTTATGAACATGATACTAAGCTTGATTTTATGATTTGGTTCTAGCCTTGAAGGTGAAGAAATCGAGTCAACTTGAGTTTATCTAAGAAAATTCAGTTAACTTAAATGTAATAACAATTAGAATGGTTGATGTGACATTATTATTTTGATGATCAGCACAACATTAAACTGTTGAAGAATGAAACTTGGATTCAAACAAAGTCAGGGCTTCACCACAATGGGACTCCTCACACGATGCTTCTTGTCTGACCAAACCAAATCTCCAAACACATAACCCTTAGCCACTTTCCCCTTATGCTTCACAAGGGTCACCTTAAATGTCTTTTTCTCTCCAACTTTGGTGAAATTTAAGCTCGTTGGCTTAACTGCAACAGAAACACCGTCTGGGTTATTCACCCAGACAGTGTAAGTGGAAGGTCTTCCAACGTTTTTAACTGTCCTTGATACGGTGACTTTGTTTGATGACAGGTTTGGAACTGTGATGGAAGGATAGTTAAGATTGTAAAGACTGCTTTTACGGCTTGAGCAGGTAAAGTTTTTGCCGGAGAATACAGAGATTTGTGAAGCATTGTATCCAAGGGAGCATAAGAACTTGAGGTAATCCTTGATGCCTGAATCATATACCAGACCGGGACTCACAGCTAGATTTGGTCGGACATGACCTGCCCCGAAACTAAATGGCGTTGCCTTCATGTTGGTTGAGTTTTGGATTGGTCCAGGAATGTCATCCATTGTTGTTGCTGAAAGGGAAAAAAGAAAAAAAACGAAACACCGAATAAGAACAAACTACAAGATCAAGAAAATCAAATTCTATTTCCATCCAAAGAACAAAAGTAAGAACACACAAAAGAAATGGCCATGGATATGCCACAAATAGTAAATGTTAATCTGTATATTCGTACCAGTAGTCATGATGGCAGAGCGGATAGCTGCAGGGCTCCAAGAAGGATAACGAGTTTTGAGAAGACCAGCAATGCCAGAGATATGAGGACAAGACATGGAGGTTCCTGAAACAGCATTGAAGAGAAGACGTCGAGTATCAAACTGTTCGTTTGTTGGAGATACTGCTCCAGTGTAGGCAGCGATTACGCTCACACCAGGCGCAGTTATATCCGGTTTTAGAATCTCAGGAGCCACCGTGCTTGGACCTTTAGACGAGAAAGCAGCCATTACAGGCGCTGGTTTTGTATCCAAAACTGTCCTAGAAGGAGTAATATGCGCAATCGGCTTCCTACATCCATAAAGAAATGGTTTCTTTCACAACTTAAAACAAGTTGAACTTTGAGTAGTAAAGTGACTGAAGAATCCTCTTACTTGGTTTGGCTGATATATTTTGACAAGGCTAAACTGTCCTTGAAACTAAGCTGTGTAGCAGGAAGGACATGTGGATCAGCGGTTAGATCATTCCCGGTGACATTAGTGTTCTCCAGAACCATCCCTACGCCGCCAGCTAAAGCCACGGCTCGACCCTTTTCCACTCTCCCGTTCTGTCCTCTGAGGCACACTAGTATCTTCCCCTTTGCCTTTTTGGGGTCAAGCGATCCAAGCTTACACAATTGTCTTCACAAAGAGATGATACAAAGTCAACAATGGTCATAGTTCATAAACCATTTTGGAAGGAGTAAACGAGATTAGCTTCTCCGAAACAAAACTCACGCATCAGAAGCTGTAACGTTTTTAGCTTTTGCTCCAGAAGCTGCCATTATTGGGTAGAACTTAGCATGTGGCAAAGATGATGATGACAAGCTTTGTCCCTGAATCAAAGATTTAACCTTTATTCCAAGAAGTGAATTCAAGATTTGAATATGATCCATTTTTGGTCTCAAAACTAACCTTGTAATGCTTTCCGTTACCAAGAATGATATTACTAGCAAACTCCCGATCCATGGTGCTAGCTCCGACGGTGATCTGCCACGGCGCGACGTTAGCAACTGTACCATCCCCCGGTCCAGAGTTCCCGGCGGAGCAGACCACGACGATCCGCTTCTTAGCGGCGTGGAACGACCCGATCGCTACGCTATCGTTAAAAAACGAGGTAGGCTCGCCGCCGAGCGAGACGGAGATGACGTCAGCACCGTCGTGTATGGCGGCGTCGAAAGCGGCAATCACGTCGGCGTCGTAGCATTCGTTGCCTTTGACTGGTGGCCAACAGACTTTGTAGGCGGCGACTCTGGCGCGTGGAGAGCCACCTTTGGCCGTGCCGTTGCCTTGGCCAAAGACGCTAGCTCCGGGGACGAAAGCTCCTCCGGCGGTGGAGAGAGTGTGGGAGCCATGGCCGTCGAGATCGCGTGGAGAGTCGAAGGAAGAGTTGAGAGGTCCCACGGCTGCTGCGTAGCCCTTGTGGAAGTACCTTGCTCCGATCAGTTTCCTTTTAATTCACAATTTTATTAGCTATACATGTTTGTTTCAAGTAAAATAATTAAATGCTTTTTACTGTTTTCTGTAAACAACTAAACCACACAAACAAACAAAAATAACAGTCTATTTATTTTTTTCTCTATAATTTAAAACTAATGAATTAATATACATCACAAATTTGGTGTCTATTTTCAAAAATAAATTAATTTTATACAATCAGTTTCCTTCATTCATGATTTATGAAGCTAAATGCTTTAACTATTTTGTATAGCAGCTCCACCACAATAATAGTCGATTTAGTTTTTTTGGAAGGATCAATTAGCCATATAACCATATTAGATTTAATTATTAAGTTTGTAACCATGTAATTCAATGATTGAGATAAGTAACCATGTTGAGAATTTTTTGGAAAAAGAATGCCACTAATTAAAAAATGTATACAATTAGATATAATATATATATATATATATTAGTTTTCAAAAATTATTATTTTCATAATTTTTATGTAGAATTTGTAGTAAGCTATTTGTTTTACATATATAATTGATGAAATAAAAAAATTACAAAAAAATATCAAGAGTTCTGCTCATACAAAATAAAAAAACTATTATATTACTATTTAGAGATTATGCAGTTTCAGTTTTATAGTTTGTTTCAGTTTTCAAATCAATGATGGGTTCTATTCATTTCCTACCATTTTACGGTTTATCAATTTTGTAAATATATTAATCATGTCAAAATTGTATGTAGTTCGTTTTTTTATATTTATGGTTTATTGATTTTATCAAAACCAAAACTATAAAAAAAAATGCAATTGGAGGTTTGGTTTGTTTAGGCTTTGGAAACTTTTTTAAAAAATGTTTCAACTTTCAAGTGGTTTTCTAAAAAACAATCATTCGAATTTTATTGCATAACATCTATATAGATATTATTTATGGTTAGTCAATGAAAAATAACATATATATTCTTGAAACTTTTGGAAAAGAATCTACTATGAGTAATTTTTTATTTTCTTTTTGGGATTCCAATTCTATCTTTCACGGAGAAGAACTGATTAAAAAGGTGTGAAAGAAAGTTAAGAACAAGTGTCTAGATAAAAAGATATTCTACAATTCTACAAGAGTAGGCAAAGTCAGGAGATAGAAAAATATACAGAAACTCATCAAAAGTTCCAAAACAAATGGTACATTCTTTTTAGCCACAGTTAAACTCATTCATGTTTTGAAATAGAGAGTTCATATTTTTGTTTGTATCTTATGATATAATTACTTAACATAAAAATGATAGAACAATAATTTGGAAAAATAAAGATGAGAGAAGAAACCTGTTGCAGTGAAAAGTGACATCTTTTTGGTTTTGACATATTCCTTTCCATCTTGAAGGAATTGGTCCCAAGCCTTCATCCCTAAAGCTCTTTGATTCTGGCCACACACCTTTTTTACAACACACAATCATATTCAATATAGTTCTTTATAAAAAATTATAATCAACAATAACTTCTTCAGTAAAAATGAAAAATGCTTTGTGTGGTGTATGATAATCACACAACCAATCATTTTAGTTGTAGTAACTTATATACTTATATTACTTTTCTGAATCAATAACAATATACTCAAAGAATGGTATGAGAGGTTCTAATTCTCATGCATATCCAAACTTTATCCACCTCTTTTTCTCCCAAATCCCAAACATTTATATTCTTCTTTTTCTAGTTCATTTTTAGTAAAAATAAGGTCATTTTTCAAAAGAAAAACAATATAACTTCAATTTAATAGAATTTTTCTTTTAATCAAACAATTGACATCATCTAGCCGAAGTTAAAGTATTAGGAACTTCTTTTTACAAGATCTCTAATAAGATCATCACGTCTAAAACGTTGGTTCAACATCTACAAGAACAAAATAATTTTTTTAATAGGTTACATGCAGTAAATGCATTAACTTGCTGTTAAAAGACAATTCACCAACTTTTCTATTCCAAAAAAAAAACTCTCAACTATTAGATGAACAAGTACTTATTACAGAGTTTGGTAGATAATCATAATTAAGGTTATTTAATTTTAGTGTGTATGATTCAAGTCAAACTATATGATACAGTCTTATAGAATATCAAAGATAAGTTCTTGTTGAGAGAAGTGAATATGCATATGCGCACATGCGTGAAATATAAATGGCCGATTGATTCTTGCTGACATATAGAGATCTTAACCACTAGCTAATGAATAAATATATTTCTTGTAGTGCAAGTCAAATCCATTTCGAAAATGTATAGTTCTTAATTTTTAAAAGTGCGTATCTTCCCCAAGAACGATTTCAAGGTTTCCAAAGTTCACAAAGGTTGACCAATAATTTAAAATAAATTAAAAAATTAATTTAAAAAGGGTAAAAAGGGAAATGAGAAGAGAACCCGTATCGAGATTTGCAATGATGGTATCTTCTCCAAATCTGGCCTTTCTCCAAATGGAAGAGGAAGGAACTAACGAGTTATGTTCCAAACCCAAGAAGTCCCATGATCGAGTCGTGTGAAGCTTCAAGGCTTTGTTTGGGAATACAGACACAACTTCAGGGTGTTCTTGAAAAATCAAGAAAACAAAAAAGAAGTAGAGTCACTCACTCTCATCACTCACGTTCAATCATTAAAACAGAAAGAAGCACGTAACACGTAATGTATATTCAAGCCCGATCCAGAGCATAGGCAGATCTTGAATATGCATTAGCAAACGAAAACGTTGGACCGGCCATTTGTAGACTTACTAGAGATTGTTGATGCGAGGTCGTGGTCGAGATGAGCAGCGAAGCCGTTGATGTGCTTTGTATAAGAGTAGAAAATGGCGTTTGTGGCAACCTCACGGCTGCTTCCACAGAAATCAAGACTCTCAAGTCAATGAGTTGGAGGATAAGAATAGTAAAAAAATAAACAAGTTTTTAGTGAGTTGTTAAAGAGACCTTCCAATGAAAGAACCAAGAAAGTCGTAATGTGTTTCTCTGACTCGATCCATGGCATTTTCTGTGATCTCTCCGACATGAGAGTGACCTCCAAAGTACACCACATATGAAGACGACTGAAATCACACAAAAACATAAAAAGAATGGTTGATAGAGAAGAAGTTTTGAATGTTGAATGAAAGATTTGTTATATGATAAAGTGTGTAATGAATGTACATCTTTAGAAGCAAGGATGGGTTTGAAACCCAATTGGAGAAGAAGAAGAATTAGAGAAGGAAGAAACGATGAAAGATTTGTTAGCTTCATTCTTCTCTTCCTTCTTCTTGTCACTGTATATTTTTTGGACTTTGTGTGTTTGTTCGTTCCTTGTGAATTGCTTCTTTATAATGGTATTCGAGAGAAAAGTCCATTTACATTACAAGAAAGAGAATAACTAATATTGTCAAAATTTTATGAAATGTAATATAGTTATGAACCATTTTTTAGAACTTAAAATTTTGATAAGAACAATATGCATTCCACTTAGCCATATATAATATCATCTTGAAACAAGTGATATTTAAGAAATTATTTTCGATGACTTACCAAAATACGGCTTTCTATGTAAACTTGTGAAAAATACATATTCTTGTTAATGTTTCTCCGGTTATATATTTTTATTTTAAGAATTGATTTCTAACGTTAATTTGTTGCTCAAACAGGGAAAGCTTAGGGACATAAGGTTGTTCTGGAGTAAAAATGATAAGATGCTCAAGTGGTCACATTGCGTCACAATAATGGAGTCTCCATTGATGCTATATTCGGTAGCAAAAACTGATAAATGAATTATTTTTTCTTACCGGTTGGTTGGTCCTAATCTAATCATTGATTGTTTTCTCTATATTTAAAAGGAGGGAAAACAAAAAACAATTGTTGAAAAAAATATTTCTTTTTCCATAAGGAAAATTGTATTAGATTAATATATTGATACATTTGAGAAATAGCATACAAAATAATGAAATAGGAAAATTGCATAAGATTTGTTTTCCAAGTTTAAAATAAAAAATGATAAAATTTAAGACATAAATATTCTATAGGACTAAATATATTATTTTAAAAAAAAGAATTCTCCTAAAGTTATATGCCAAAATTATATGTGAAAACCTGTAATTTCAACTTGAAATATGTCTTGAAAAAGTGTGAAATGATACAGAATCCTTCAGAGCTGATGAAACAGAGAACGAGCTATTGGATTAAGTGTTGAGCTCTTGGAACATCCGCTGAATTTTAAAGGTATCCCTAACAAAGACAATGCTCGAGTGACATGTATTTATAAGATTCAAGAATTTGCTGCTAAATCTACACCAAATACAGAGAAATAAGAAAAAGCTTTTGTCGTTTGTTTTGAGAATGCAAGTTTCAAAATGTTTTAAGAGAAATGGGATTAGTCATAGTTTAAGAGTTTTGTGTGAGAGTAGATATCATATGTATGTAAATCCAATGAAGTGTGTGTAATAACAACTTAAATGATTTATACTGAAAGGTCTCAAAATTTTAATATAGTTTATTTTTTTATATATGCATAGACATATGGCAAATATCATTATAATGCACAATGAAAAAAAATATGGAGAAAATCTATTTTAATACACTAACTTAATTTTTATTACCAATTAAATATACAATTTTTTTTCATTCCCAACTTAATATATCAATGAAATAAAAACTTTATAATTATAAACCAAATTTTGAAATTATACCCATTTAACACCATCCACATAATAAACGTTAAATTTTTGATTTTTTAAGAATATAATTTAAAAAGATTTTTTATTTGAATTTTGGAGTATTTTTTAGATTTTTAGGATTTTTCTATATTCTTAGAAACTTATGGTTATTATTTTATTATTTAAATATTAATATTTTTAAATAAAAAATTTAAAGTTAACTGAATAACTCTATGTTAAGTGTATGGTGTTAATTGGTGTACAATTTTTAAAGTTGAAGTATTATTATGAAATAAATATACTATGCATATGGTAAATTTCTTTTCATTTAATAAACTATTATAAGTTTACAAATATACTATGGTGACATAATGTTTAATGTGAGAAAATATACTCAAGTCATTATGTTACCAAAATACTATATTTCATTAACAAAAAAAATCTATATTCAAATCATATTCTTAGGAAGAATCTATGATCCGGTAAGGTCGCATTGAACACGCGAACATGAAGATAACGTAATGGACCAATGATAACATGACAAATTAGATAACATCCTTGGTTTTATATGATTCCCAAATGGACCCGTTCCCTACTTTTCTCCATGTTTGAGAATGCATCTTTGCTACCAATATTTACATACGCGTGCGTGTGTGCGTGTGTGCGTGCGTGGAGGCTACTTTACGTGTTTTGGATGCTAACGAGTAAAGGTAATTGAGAATTTGAGATCCCAAAATCGACATTTTAATGTGGTTCCTATCATCTATGAATTGATTTAAGTCTGATATGCTCCAATGAAAATGATCAAGAGAATGCATTATTTATACCAGTTGAACCAATAATGATGGCATGTAAATCAGAAGTTTTGGATAAGGAGAACATTCGTGTCTATCAAGTCCAGTTCATGTTAAGCTAATACAAATTTACGAAGAGGGCAAAATAAGTGATCCAAGTAAAGTGATGAAAATCAAATATCAGTAGTCATTTGAAAGCCAAATGTTGAATTAACTTTCTTTATTTCTCATTCATTTCTCTTATTCTTATTGTATTTTCGAAACTATTAATTATTTAGATTTTCTTATAAGTTATTTTGCTTTATAGTCTTGTAATCTCATTTGAAAAAGATATCCAATTTATATTTTTCTTTTCATAGTGATTCTCAATTTAGTTCTTTATGAAGTTTTTGATCTTTGGTGTGTAATATCCGAGTGATCAACCGGTTTATCAAACAACTTTCATCATTGTTTGTATGGTCATTCACTGACCAAAAAGTGTAGAAAGATTTTAAGTTGAGTATTGGGTTTTAGGTTTAATCTACCTAAGGTTCGAGCTTCGCCAATTCTTCATACAGAGGTTCCACCGCGTTATTTCATGTGGAGCGTTTAAGTTGAGTATTGAATCTAAAGTTTAATATACTTTAGTTTTAGTTTTGTGCTTCGCGATTCCATTGAAGTCAATTATTATTCATCCAAACACCTTAGGTAAGAAAAACTTCATTGGATTTTTTGGATCAAAATCATTCAAACCTAACATATTTTTTATTACTATATAGATTAAATCATTTGGAGTATGGAGATACCATACAGATTCATAGTAACTAATGTAATATAGAAATATGGATTAAAACAAGCATTTGATCGTTATGCTAAATCGACTTAATTAATGTTTTAGGTGTAGATAATTACTATGACTGGTATTTGACATACATTAGAAGCATTATATATTTTAAAATTGAAAGGAAATTAGTCCCATAACTTCAATGTGTTTTCCATGCTTTCCAGAAGGGTTGCATCCCATGTTTCCCAAAAGGTTTAAAACTATCGGTAATCCAAGGTATATGTTCCTCCACTCACCCGCAAAATCATGATACACAAATTGAAAATGTTTTCCCGCTTCTGCATCCGAGGGATGAGATATTTCTCTTCATGTTGTATGTTATGCATGTCATCGCATAGTCTTTGTCATGCGTTCGGATTAATATAACCTCTTCAACAATTTTGTTAACTGTAAATACCATATCCTTTTGTATGGAACAAGAACTCTTCCACTTGTTTCTTTTTACCGAGGCTTCCCACAAAACCGACATTTTACCGAGGCTTCCTCTTGTTTTATCTCTTCCAACATTCTACTCGTAGATGAGTTTAAAAAAAAAAATTTGGGGCTTTTTATACGCTAAATCCCTGTGGCTTAGATCCAACAACACCATTATTATTTACTAGGTGATAACCTGCGTGTACACGCAGGTGTATTTTCGTTACTAAATTACATAATGGAATCAAATTTTAAATGAAAAAGGTTTTCAACTATATACATATTTTTTCTTTTGTTATGTTTCGGTTAGGTTACACTTTATGTATAAATTTTCTAAACACTTTAAGGACTGGTAAGTCGTTCTGAAGTTGAACTTTGTTATTTTAACTTGAAAGGTCATTGTCATACCAATAAAACCACGGATACATTCCGGGATTTGATTTGGATTGAGTTCTTCTTCATCACCCTACATAACTATGTTAAGAGTATCAAACTAAAACTGTTAATGATAAATACATAAGTATAAAGAAGAAATCCTACATTTGACTCAGAAATCTCCTCAGCAGAAGAATTTGTAAGCTTTCAGACATCTTTGTCAAACATCACAAACTTGGTACTTGCATCAACAATAACCTCGATCCTAAACCTAATTGCAATACCATGAAAAGATTATGCGGCAAGTAGTATCAACTTACTACTAACCTAACATATTAAATAGGTTATTACTAAAGTTCCAGATTATTGAAAATATAATTACCTCGCATCACTACCATCTCCAACAACCTCTTGAACAGCCGATTCTTTGATTCCCATCCTGTTTCATGCGTAAAAAATTAACAAATAAGTACTACGTTAGAGTTTTATTTACAAATTATATAATCACTTTCACCTTATCATAAACGTCTGGACAGCATCCAACTTGTAGTCAATATATAATTTTGTTGCCCTTGTAGAACTCAGATGGAGTTTGTCTGAGATCAAAGCACAAAAATAGTACATTATAATAAAGTGTTACATGGTATTCAAAAAGGTGAAAAAGTATAATGTTTTAAAGATACCTGAAAATTTCTTAGGATTCAAACATGTTGCAACAACAACACTACATTTGTGTCTATTTTAGTTAAAAATGTTACGAAAGGCGGCATCCTGAGCATCACAGCATGTAATCCTAACAGAAAAGAAGTAAATTCTATGAATTTTTTAACAACATTAAAAAATAAATTAATAAAAACATTTATCTCATAATCTAGCAGAATGAGTAGAATAATAATTTACTGCATTGAGGAACAGTCTTCCAAATTTGATCCTTGGACACTTAAGACTTGTCCTACAACATCTATTTAAAAAAGTTATATTATGTCAGACGGTGATACTTCTTTACCGTGTTAGGCTTACCATGTAATTGAACATTACTGTCGGCAAGAGATTCAAATTCTGAATATGTCCTTAAACGGAACGTCTCTACTTTAATTGTAGTAGTGTCACTGTCAGACACTTCTTCAATCTCAGTATCATCTGTGAAACGGATGAGAAGAGAATTGTCAGTTATCTTATAACGATTATAAGACTGAACTATTTCGAAATTACTAATGTAGTAGAGATTTCCATCCGTGAGATATCTTTTAAATAAAAGGATCCTTCTATAGTAAATAGATGCTTGGATCAATGTTTTCTATAAAAAGTTAGAAAAAATATAAACCGAAAATACTCTAAATATGAAAATGGATTAGGATTACTACTCAAAGGGGAGATTATCAGTACCTTCTCATCCAAGAGAAGCAGATCTAAAGTCATCAGAGACCCATTTTGTTTGTAATTGCACACCTCCCAAAAACGAAGAAGTCTAACGATTATTATTTGAGAAGTGATACCTCGACTAAGTTTTTCTAAGGGAATGAGTGTGGGTTGATTGTCACGTAAACTGCTCTTTTTCATGATCCTCGATGATCAGATTTTCTAGAACTATAATCAAAGAGAGAAAAAAAATAACTAAAAGTTGGAGATCTTACTATATTAGTTTGGGAGGAAGGAAGAAAATGATCAGATGTTTCTGAATTAGCGTGAGATGGTGTTTTTATAGTTATTTTGTAACGTTTTAGTTGTGCATTTTCAACACAATAGGAGTTTTTTTTCGCCCAAACAATACTAAATGAAAAAATGCAATTTTTCAGTAATGAGTTTTCGCGAAATTTTTTTTTTTTCCAAACGCTGACGTGTCAGGCAAAGGACTGTTGACGTGTCGCGCTATTGTGAGGTCTCAATCCAGTTATTATAGTATAGAATACCGTGTTGACAACCCGATATTATTTGTTTTAGTAGATGTATTAAATATTGACCTATTGTTGGCATATAAATCCTGACCAATTAATCAAAGTTAATTAAGAAGCAAAATAAAAATCTAAAAAGAAGTGAAAAAATCACGAAATTAAAAACACAAATAAAAATCAGACAACAAATTTGGATTAATTCGAAATGAATGACAAATTTAAATTTAAGTGGTCAAATTCAAAGACTACTTTATGATGGAGTAAAAAGATCATTAAAAAAGGTAAATCCATTGAAATAATATATAATTGATACCAAATAAGATTTGTATATATAAAAACGTTAAACATGGTTTCGAGCTATTAACACAAAAAGAGAAAAAAAGAAAATGACAAAACTTGTACTGCACTAAACTAAATACTAGTTTTTACTTAAAATTTTATGTTCTCATTCTTGTAAACGTTTTGAAGCTCAAATAATAAAAACCATTTTGCTCCATTTTCTACTTTAAATTCTTACTTAAAACGTCCATCTTGTTTTTGAATTAAAATCTTGTTTATTTACTCAAAAATCATTTTTTTATTTTGCATAAAATAAACTTGGTTCTCCAATTATTCATGATAATTTAACAGTTGTAATTTCTATTACAACACCTATAAAACTATCTCATTTAACATTTTATTGTATTAAAATCATTGAAAAAAATGCAGAACCCAACGTTCTCCATGTGCAATTAAGAGGACCTCCATTGAAGGTTTCTAAGCTAGTTTCTTGTATTAAAAAATTAATAAAATTATATAAAATGAAAAAGGAGAATGAAGAGGATCTTTTAAATAAGAGATTTAGAAACCTATGAGAGAAACCCATATAACACTTGGTTTGATATGATTGGTTTAATTTATTTTTACCAATTAAATTTAAATTGTATAATTAAATTATATTAAAAATATAAATATTATATTTATAAGAAATTGAGAGAGTATCTCATGGATGGAGATGCTCTAATCAACTGAAAAGATCATTATAGTATTAAAAAGAAGTAAAAGAATATGTACTATACACGAGAAGACAATATTATAAGGAAGCTCTTTGTACTAACTAATTAATAATTCTTGCAAGTTCTTGAGGATATGAACTAACTAACAAAATATCACCCAAAAAAAGAGAGTCAAATATTTTGTTTTATTGTAAGCAAAAAAAAAACCAACTGGCATTTAAAAAGAAAACAATTTTATCTGTTATTCTAAGTTTTTGTCCTAAAAAAGGAAAAAGAAAACAGAACAACAATAACTGGATATGACAAAACAAATACAAATTCTGTTTGATAAGATGAGGCAACCTTCAACGTCCTTACGCGTCATCATCATCCTTACATGGAGGTTTCTCTTCTTTTCCAAATCATTCTTCCTTAATCAATTGTCTCCTCTCTATCTCTATCCAAATCTCAAGACAATTCTCCCAAAGCCCATCTTCTCAGTTTGACCTCTATTGTTTGTTCGTTTCCTTTCTCCCATTCTTGAATCTGTTTGCAGAAGCCTCAAGGGGCTTCGTTCACGAGCCTCTGAGAGATTTTCAATACCATTTGCCTAATATGTGAAACAGATTTACCATATAATTTGTTATTGTTTGTATGTAAAGTATCTTTGGGGAAGAGAAGCGATCATGTCCTTTAGATCACAATCGACAGGGAGCAGTCAATTTGCAGAGAAGATAACCGAGGATCCCGTAACGTATAAGACGGCACAAAGCACGGTAACATGCATATACCAAACGCATATATCCGGATTTTGGAGGAATGTGACGGTTATATGGTCCAAGAATCTCATGAACCATTCGCTTACGGTCATGGTCACTAGCGTGGAAGGCGATATGAATTATTGTTGCAAGGTTGATATTAAGCCATGGCATTTCTGGAACAAGAAAGGGTACAAGTCGTTCGAGGTGGAAGGAAACCCTGTAGAGGTGTATTGGGATTTCAGGTCTGCGAAATTCACGAGTAGCCCCGAGCCGAGCTCGGACTTCTACGTGGCTCTAGTTTCGGAGGAAGAGGTGGTTTTGTTGGTGGGTGATTACAAGAAGAAGGCTTTCAAGAGAACAAAGTCGAGACCAGCTTTGGTCGAGGCTGCCTTGTTTTACAAGAAAGAAAACGTGTTTGGGAAGAAATGTTTTGCGACGAGGGCTAAGTTTTACGACAAGAAAAAAGAGCACGAGATCATCGTGGAGAGCTCGATCTCAGGGCCTAAAGAGCCAGAGATGTGGATAAGTATAGATGGGATTGTGTTGGTACAGGTCAAGAATCTGCAGTGGAAATTCAGAGGGAATCAGACCGTGCTGGTAGATAAACAACCTGTTCAAGTGTTTTGGGATGTGTATGATTGGTTATTCAGTGCGCCAGGGACAGGACATGGTTTGTTCATATTCAAACCAGGGACCGTCGAAGACAGTGACATGGAAGGAAGTGGTCATGGTGGTGGTGAGAGTGATACGAGCACAGCGAGCAGGTATTATTCGACCAAGAGTAACTCTTGGCCACCCGAGTTTTGCCTCTTTCTTTATGCTTGGAAACTTGAGTAGTAGTTTATCAAAAAGAGAAGCTTTTGTCTTTTTTTTTGTCAAGAAAATGTATAATACGGGCTTGATTGTTGTGACATATATAACGATAACATTATCACAGATCACTAGGATACATATCGTAGTCAAGCTTTTGTCTACTCTCCTATTGTTGATTCTTGTGGCTGTAAATCATTCTTACTCTTTCCTCTGTTATATTGACAAATGACAACATCACAGTCATGACTTCCAATGACAATGTTATGCTGTAGGATTACTTGTAATGCTCCAATTGCCTCTCATGACAATCGTTTTTTGTTCTTTTTTTTTGTCTTGTTCTATATTATCACGGAACTATGAACTTTTGTTTCATGATATCGAACTCAAAAGTTATATATTAGGCCAATACTAGAAAAAAATTGAAGATCGTTCGCGTGAAATCTAACGGAACATTAATGCACAAGAAAGTGAATCAAATCTCTAATAGCGGTAATAAACTGTGTTGTTTGTGTTACAGAAAAGTTGTTGACTTGCATAAAAATGAAGTTACAAAAATGGCTTCAATTATTTAGAAAATTTCCATGCACTGGCAGTAACCTCATGTGCAAAATTAAAATTTATGGCTATAACATGAGTAAAATTTATGATCGAGTGTATAGTTTTTTAAAAACGTATTATATTTCTTCGATTTAATATTAATGTATTGTATTTTTTCGATTGAATATTAGATATCATGAACAAAGAAGAAAGTGATAAAATAATGCACTCGACAAGAAATCAAAAACGCTTGTGGTATAACTAGAAAAGGGCATGTAGATGTACTTGAGACTCAATGAATAGATTTGTGGCTTAAATACTAAAGACTTTGCATTCGTACAAGATGGAATCAACAACTGAATTAATATTTGGTTGGCAAGATTTTTTTTCCCGAAAAAGAAAAGATGTTCAAATTAAATTTTCATCCCAAACTCTTCCGACATATGTTTAATCATGTTTCTTATTTTTGCAAGACATAATTGAAAATTAAAAAGTGCTAATTCTAATTTTTAATGGAGCAAGAAACAAAATAGTCGAAGACTCTACTGTATCTCACTAGACAAACAAAATTATTCCCCATGCATTGGATGGGTTGCGATTTTGAGATTTACATGACTTTACACCTTACTAAGCAATTGTGGTGTTTCTTTTACTCTTTATCTTTATTCCCGAGGGTACTTCAAGGTAGGTACTATAGGTAATCTAGTCCACTTAAAAACTGGAAGGTTTATTTCTCCTTAGATGGCATAGCACTATGGCTGAAAAGTCATTTCTTTAATAAAGACTTAGAAAAACTATCCAGTGGGTTTAATACTAAAGTATGAAGTGAACCTTGGATCCCAAATATCCCGGCAAAAAATCTGAGATGTTCCAGCTATAGATATCCACAGCTCCAAGTTCATATGCTTATGTGACAAGCATTTTCTGTGTGTAGCCACATGCCAGCATTTTACTTTCTGATACTTAGAAACATATAAGAACCTACTTTTTGAATTCTACCGCCCTACAAGTTTATGCTTTTTCGAAATTCCCATCTCTTCTGAGTTCCTTTCTAAGTTTTTTTTTTAGTACAACTTCGTACCAAAATATGGATTTTCTATTTTGAAGAACAAAAAAAAATCAACATTTTCAAGTCGGCATTCTCTATACTCCCTTCTATCAATCCTATTATTTTGAATAGTGGTCGAGTTGCTTATGGCATGGACGGATTTCAAATCACTTAAAACAAACCCAAATCCAAACCGGTTAGACAATCTGGCCAACTATATCCTAATTTAGGATAGAGTCTAGACATTCATTTTTCATTTTTCTTTGGCTTTTATATGTATATTTTTATGTTAATTTTAACTATATTTTTTGTTCATATATTTTTATAAAACACTTCAAAATCATACTTCAGAAAGTAAATCTATATATTAAAATATTTTTGATAAACAAATGTTGTTCTACTAAAGCACAGGTTTTTTTGTTTTCCTTTTTTACACCACCAATTATAAAATTTCTTTCATTTTTTCGCTTTTCTGTTTATCTGGCTTCTGAATTTTGGATTTAGTTTAAATATGATTAGTCTGAGTTTCAAATATTTGTTTAAATCATAGTTTGAATTTTAAAATCCAATAATATTAGTCTGGAATTAAATTTTAATAATGCACATTTTATAAAATACCTCTAACTTTTTCCTCATAATAAAATACATATATTAAAATATTTACGAAAAATGTGTTTCTAGCTGGACTCATTATTGTATCTTCTTCTTAATATTATTTGAGAAACACATTTATCAAAACGCTCGAGAAATATTTTCAATTACGACTAATGTTAATGATTTAATGAAAGAAATATGTTTGAAAACAAGTTTAAATTAGGATAGAGTTGACCTATTGAAATGAATCCGAACCAATATCCATTTAAAAAGAGGCAGATCTCAAATCACTTAAAATAAACCAAAATCCAAGCATGTTACACAATCTATTTATTTTAATTCTAAAAATTATGCAGAAAACTAATTAACATATTTCTTTTTCAAAATCCTAAATCGACTATTTTTCACTATATATAAGATCAAATCATTTTCGTTATTCAAAACAATCATTTTTCTTTTAGCTTTTATATGTACGTTTTTATGTTGATTTTAACTATTTTTTTTGTTAATACGTTTTTATAAAACACTTCTAACTTACACTCCAAAAAGTAAATCTATATATTAAAATATTTTAAAAATGTTATTCTACGAAAGCACGAGTTTTTTTGTTTTTTGTTTTTAAATTACTGTCAACTCACTTGATATGATCTAGTGAATTTTCAATTACATGTAAAAAAGTTTCTGCCGAACTAAAATAAAAGATTGACAGAACTACAAGTCAATAACTAAAACATACTTCAACATTAAATTAAAACAAAACTAATAAAACTATTCTCTATACATGCATAAATTAATTTATAAATACAGTCTATTTTTAACTTTCAAGATTTTTAAAACGAAAATATATTAAAAAAACAAGACATGATTCATATAATATTTTTTCACAAAATGATACATATTAATTAGAAGGAAAAATAGCACATTGCTCCCCCAAGCCAGCCGGGTAAATTGTTAGTAATCTAAAAAAAACGGAAAAAAAAACAAAATAAACCGAACAGTGAGACCGAAATCTGAAATGAACAAATTTGAGTGATATCTTCTCTCTCCGCTTGTAATAGGTTTAAGCAAAGTGAGGAAATAAAACTTTTAACTTTGAAAATGTCTGCAGTTCCCGCACATTATAATTTTCAATAATTCAATTTTCGAACCCTAGAATTCGAAAATTCCCCCAAATCCTCTCTACCCATGGCGTCGGAAAAACCTGAAGATCCGATGAACAACACGGCCGGAACAGACGAGGAGACTATAGCTCAGCGGAGAAAGCGGCTTCGGCGAGTGAGCTTCGCCGACCGGGAGATTACTTCCGTCCACATTTTCAAGCGGGATGAGGATTACGAGACGCCGCCTAATTCCTCCGCCTCGAAGCTGCAAAACGGTGAACAAGCTGATACTTCAGAGTCTGAGGATAAAGTAATTAGATTTTTCGGTGAATTTGCTGATAGCCAAGACACTGAAGGAGACGGCGATGGTGAAGACGAACCTGTCGTGGAGAAATTATTCTTGAGGCCAAAAAGTTCGCCTTCTTCAGGTGGTAGCACTATTGGTTCTGCTAGAAGTGATGACGGTACGCTTCAACTTTCTTCTCCATGATTTTGCGTTTACTTCAATTAGAATCCTGAATTTGAAATCGAGAAAAAAGCTTGAAGAGAAGAGGGAGTTTGAGTTTTTGTGCTTTACACATTTCTGCAATTAAGTTTGTCAATAGTCATGTAGTGAACGAATTTTTCATCTGAAGCAATTTTATTTTCCTAATCAGAGGACAATTTCTTCGGACCTGTGTCTTCCCATTTTATCAACCCTGGAAGATTATCAGACACTACCATCTCTGAAGAACATCATGATATTACCATGGACTCCACAGCGTTTTCAATGCATTTCCGGAGCCTTGCGATGTCAGAGTCTGGAGATTTAAGGACTCCCACGAGCAGTCACGTTCCAGTAGAAGAGAAAACACCGACTCAGGTTACCTCAAGATCTGATGCAGGAAGTGCAATGGTGTTAACATACCCAAAGAAGCTATTCCCAAAATCCCCTGTACCAGCTGACAAAGGAAGTGGTGGTGGAGACTCGAATGACATGAGTCTCGTGGGTGAAGATTCTCGAAAATACGATTACGGACATATATCTCCTACACTAGCAGCTTTACTGGGAGATGAAAGCAAGGAATTGGTTCCTGCATCTCCAGATAATAGTGTTGAAGCAAGATCTCCCGTTCATGAATTTTCCCTGTCTCCTCAAAATGGATGCATTCCTATGGGTATAGATAGCAGTGATGCTTGTCAAATGCTGTCACCTTATGGATCTGGCATTCACCCTCAAATTGTGCTGCAGGGATCAGGAAGCCAAAGTGCGTATCTAGTTGGTAGAATGCACCAGTCTTTATCTTGTGTTACTCCTTCTCCTAAACAAGGTGGAAGCTTTATGAGCAGGGAAACTCTGGCACTAGTTGAGAGCTTGTCAACCATCCAGAAAAGCAAATCCAGACTTGGATTGATTCCACCATCCCCGGCTTCTGCTCTTTCTCAAAGAATTGAGAAATCAAAGCTTCAATTATCCGGATGCCGTTCTGTGACTACCCCATCAACTGTTGGCAGGGAAGAAATATGTGTCCGCCCAGAAACACATAAAGATATCCCCATTACTAACTTGGAGGATTTATTATCTAAACATGATAGTAGAACACCAGTTTCTGAAAAGAAAGGCGTACCGGATCAACCTAGTTGTGGTGCATCGAACCCTGTTGTTGACAGTGGCGACGTGTTTGCATGCGTAAGTCCAGAAAGAAACACTAATTCTGAGATAGATGGTTCACTCTTAAAAGAACAGGAAAGAAATCAGACAGCCAGCACCCCTGATAAATTTGTGTCATCTCTTGCAAATTCGGTAGATGCAACGATGTCAGCATTGAAGAATAGTGTTACTCTTCAAGATCAAGAACAGCACAATGAAGCCATCGGCAATTCTGAGACTGGGGATGGACATGGTACCAATAATTGTGTTAGTAATCATTCTCTGAATACGTTATCTTACAAGATGGATTCCCTGCTTGCAGAATCTTGTGTATTACTCAGCGAGACAGGCTTCTTGAATGGCTCTACTCAACCAAACGAGGAAGACAGCATGCTGAACAAAAATCAAAACAGAACCAATAACATCGGTGCTGCCCATTGTGAAACTGAAGTTATCCCAACTGAAGACTGTTCTGCTGTAGTGACACAAGACCTTCCTGGTACATCTGGCTCTTCATCTGTGGACAGAAGTAAGAATGAGGCTTCACATGCTAAGGTATAGTTCTAGACCAATGAACATGTTTCGAAAGACTATCTGTCCATGGGGCAAATGGATTAGATAATCCGTTTCTGAAGTGAATGGGATCTTGTGATATCTGAGATTGTTGTAAATCTCCACATTACCTGTATACAGCAATAGCTGAACGAGAGCATTCAGATTGCATATTTTGAGTCAGATCCCATCGAAGACATTGAGCTGTGCATTTAAGAAATTATTTAGATTGCTGGAGAAGAACTATCATCTTTCAGAGCTATTCCAAAGGATCGATGATACAATTAATGTTAAGCGAGATTTATGAAAATTTGCAGGGGCCATCCAGATTGAAAAGGAAAGCCAAAAATTTTGATCCTGCTACCAGAAATTGTAGCCCCAAAGTCAGGAAATGCTCACAGGATATTTCAGATCCAGTGATGGACCACCTTGATGGAAATTACAATGCTAACAACTGCCGAGTAGTTCGTGAACAAGTAAACTGGGTAGAAGTAAGTACTGTTGATAACCTGGTATACTATTGAATGTTAGTCCCACTTTTGTTCTTACAAATAAGTTACTGTTTCCACTACCTCGCAGATTCCAGGAAAAATATCAGTCGAAATTAATCAAATGATTGCACCATTGGCCAATAAGCTGAACTCAAGACATGTATTTTATTTCTCTCTGTGGAATCCCAATCTGGTTACTGAGATTGTTCTCCTTTTAGCTTTAGCAGTTTCAGAACTAATGTTCCAAATTTGCAGATATGCAAGCTGGAAGATATATTAACGCACTTGAAGAAGGTTCATTTGTGTGAGATGCTTTGTCTTCCAATTAAATCTCAGGTCTGCCTAAAAGATAATTTTCAGTTATCATTTATCCTACATATATGATTCATATAAACTGATGATCTTGTTTTAATTGTAGAAAGTATGTGAGGACATGAGTGATTCAAAGACAAAGAGGTTCTCCCTGTACTACCTTTAAATATTCTTCAGAATAAATTAGTGCCAAGTGTATAACGTTGTGTGCTATTGCAGACGTGCTGAGAGTAGATCATTACTCTGTAAATTAGCATATGAAAAAGCCAAACTTGAGTTGCTGCACCTTAAGCAGGAGATAATGATGGTAATTACTTTGCTCCTCGTTTTCAAATTTTCTGTTGATCCTGCTTGCTTGATCAGATTTCACTTACATGGCATGCAGAAAAAGTTTCAAGCAGTGAGCACTGGTGTACAAACATCTGAAACATTGAGGTTGAATTGTGCCAAGCTTTTACGTCAGCATGGTTTCAATTCTACTGGCTTGTTAACTCCGGTGCAACCTCATGAGGTAATTATACCACTTTGGAATACCCATTACGGGATTATGTTGGTGTGCCTGGTCCTCACAGTTTTTTACAAGTATGACGCCTTAACTCTCTCATAGGCTCAGAATGGTTTTTGGTAGACCTGGAGATAAAAATTCAGAATGATGAGTTTTTCATGCTACTGGTAGAAAAATTGTATCTGTTTTACATCTCAGATATACTGTTCCCTGGGGTCTCATGATATTTTTGTAGATCAGATGTATGATATTATTTCTTTTATTTGTACTTACACTTATGCTACTTCCATGTATTTTGAGTAATTGTGTCACTGTTTTAATCCAAGTATGTAATATACTTGTTATCTATTAACATTTTTCTAGGTTACTACTGCCAAAGGAGCAGAGATAACACAGGTGATCGAGGAACTGGAACCAAAAATCAAGAACTTGATCAAATGTTTTCCTACGAGCGAAAAGATGACAGGAGAACCTGCATATGCAGACACTATTATGATTGCTAAGGATAAACTGAAAAAGAAAATGAGTTGCAGACTTATCCGTCATGATATCCTGGTATCTACTCAATTATTTCTATCGACATGGAGATCTTAAACAAAGTGTTCTTTTTTTTTACTTGAATTAATCTTCTGCTGTTTGCAGGTCTGGAAAGTTGACAGTTTGGGGGAAAAGAATGATTGTCAGAGCATTGGTCTAAATTATAGTGGCTTGCTTAACCAAAGGTTGGTCCTATTGGTTTTATCTTTCAATAACATTTATAAGGAATATGTTTCCTCTATATACATGAGCAATATTGGATTTTATTGACAAAAACCTTGGATATACAGGCTCACATTAAAGCCTGGCCATGCTTCATGTGTAATAATTTCAAACAGTTTGAGTGATGCATTCATTAAGGTAAGGGTAACAGAAACTTTTTTCCTTTTATACATTTATACATCATCTTCCTTTCGTTTCTAATCAAGGTATTGTTCTTCAGCATTTCCCAGACATGAATGTTTCGACTGCGTTTAACTTCTTGTTTAATGCTGAAGACTCCCAGAAGTATGTTAGTTCCAGTACGTTGTTGGAGACTACACAGGTGGGTCTGCGTCCTAATTTTACTGTTATGGTTATATTAATACTGTCATAGCATATTAGGTGTTTTTCTATCTTGATGAAGTATTTTTGTGGCTGGCCATGTTTGCGTTCTCCTTAGTGTTTGTATGTTCCTTTAGATGAATCACTTTGTCTGGAATCTACTTTTTTGTGCTAGACATCTAAAATTTGTCTCATCTTGCTCCGAGAATGCAGAAAACGAGCCTGGTCCTACATAGTCTGCTAGATATGGCTGAGGAATTACAGTTAGCTCGAATGGAGATACGAAATCTGGTCCAAGGAAAATTTTGTTCTCCATCAGGTGATCGATTTTTCTTCCTCTCACTTTCTCTTACAGTTAGCTCACTTTCTCTTCCAGTGATTCTCCAATTCCAGCAATCCTTTAATGACTAGTTATACGTTTTGTTGATTGCAGCGGAGCAACTTCATTTGCAGATTTGCTTTGTTGATTGCAAAAACTTGAGAAAACTAATCATGACACTCGATATGGCATGTTTGTCCCAGTAAGTAGATTATGGTCAGCTCAGTAACTAACTAACTATCATGTTTGGGCATAAATAAAGACTTTGGATAGTTAACTGTGTGTGTTTCTCTGATGTAACAGTGGGAAGTATCCTGGTGACATAACTCCTTGCGAGTTACTAGAAGTCTCAGGCACAAAAAGAGATGGTGTTGCGTCGAAACAACTGATGGATGAGATAGAATCTGCAATGGATAGTGTTGGAGTGGGATATCCTCGGATCTTGAGACTCTGTCGTTGCGTTTCCAAATTGTTGCAACCACAAAGCAGGAGATGATGGTCTCATTTCGTAACATTTCACATCTTGCTGGTTTGTTTTTGTAAATATGGCAAAAAGGACTACTCTTACGTTTACAACTACTACTACTAGTGCCTTTTCGTCATTTTTCATCTTTAAGCAATATATTTTCTTTTGTCACAGTTTAGTTTTGGGCTTTCTGTATATGTGAATACGTTAATTAGTAGTCTCCCTCGTCGTTGATCTTAGGGTAAGATAAACTCTAATAGTTTGCTCTCATTCAAATTAATAGAGTGTTTACTTTTGGGTTACAAAAATTGTTAGATTTTTGTTTGTCAATAAAAAACGAGAAAAAAGCAAAATTACAAAAAATTAGAGATTCGGATTGGTGATTGGTCGTGTATGACGGTTGAACACGAACACTTTATGCTAATATATCTGTTTTTGTGTTATTTGTGCGTGGGATCAATGTGAGTAAATTCGGTGAAGAAAAATGGTCATTCTTGTGAGGTATATACCATCTTCACCAATTTTAAACAATCCGTTACAAATGTCACTACATTATAGTGAAATGCATTCATGCAATTTAAATGACAAAACGACAAACTAGCAAAATCCAATAAGCTAATGTCTTGGTTGGGCATAATTTATTGAGATTAATGGTTGATTAATAAATGACAAATTAATTGCTAAACCGCACCATTAACCCTTAATTCAACTGGTTGACACCTGTGTGACACAATGCTGATAGTTAAAAATTGTGTAGGACACTCTTATCCCATCTTACATTGAATCTATTCTGGATTTTAGTTATGGCTTTACTTTATTAGCTACCATATTGACACATGCTTCCTTATCCAGTTAATTTTTGTCAACCTGAGCTCTTCTTAATCCTTGTCAACACACACATAGATTCATCAAGACTATGTTCAAACAAAGAGCTTCCATTACACATGGGTATACATATACAACTCACAGGATATGTACATCAGAATACCCCATCCCCGGTCTAAATCTGTTGAAGAATCAACCGTGACGCAGAGCCTAACTTCATAGTAAAAGTAGTAGCTGTACACAACAACAACACACCCAAACCCAAAAAGTAAAAACCCTATACAAAGAAAAGTAGTCACCAAACATTAGAAGAAACCTGCTGGTCTTCTGCTGCCACAACAACAAGAGGAGTCCTACACAGTGGGCAAGTTATGTTCCAATAGTCTATCCATTTCTCCAAGCATGTTTTGTGAAACAAATGTCCACACTTAAGCTTGTTGATCTCTGAATCCTCTTCGAATTTCGACAGGCATACAGAACACTCGTTGTCAGCCTGTTTCTTACACCTGCACAAGCTCTCAAACTTCAGTGTTGGAGTCCTGTTTCTGAATTCCTCAAGGAAACTCTCAGGGTGGCAGACCCGGAAATCAAAAGGCTCTGAAGTTTGATTCTCTGAAGATGCAGATTCTACTGAAGAAGGCGAGGATGAAGATGGTGAGAGACGGATTCCTACTACGTGAAGCACTGATCGGACAATGCCTTTGAAGATGGAGATTGATAATGCTGTGTTAACTAATATCACGCATAGCATTCCTTCAGATGGACCAGGAAGGCTTGATAGACCCATATCTAACAAACAATATGTAATTCTTGTAAGCCGCAGTGGAATGTCAATCAAATATTTGTTGGTCAAAGGGATGTGAACTGAAAAAAACAATAGTGTGGCTTATTAGTACACAATAAAAGAAGGCTCAATAAAAACTGAAAAATCTATGAAAGATTTTAAGACATCCAAATGAAACCACATAGATCACAATGAAAATCTTGGTAGGTAGATATTATACTATTAGTTAGTAGTTACAAGACGAGTAAGTATAAGAGAAACCAAAAACCAGAATAAGCTCAGAGAGCATCAAGAAAATTCCAATTATGAAAATTCACAGAAACTTCCTTCAAAAAGAACTCAGGGCATTGAGGAAATGGGCTTAACATGTTTATTCAGCCTCATTTGAAACTTGAAACCAAGTTTGTTTAACTCTTTAAAGCTAATCTTATCATCTCTTCATGTATCAACCATTCAAACTAGACGTAGCAAGACTCAATAATACGCTGAGAGGTTCCATATGATCCAAACATAGAAATTGATTTACAGACTAATTCTTGAATCCACAAGAAACCCTTTCTAACGAATTTCGAAGAAGGTACTCATTAGTATCAAATCTATGCTCAATTAGTTCTACAGATGATTCAAGTTTAATCAAAGCTCATGTCAGTGAATCATACGATATTTGGCTCTAAACCAAGGAACTTGGACGAAAACCACTGATGGATTCAAGATTTTTCGAGTTAATAAAGAACAATTCCAAGTCTTTTTACTCTGATCAAAGCACTGAGATAATTAAAATGCCCATACTTTTAATACTTCAATTCTATTCCTACCGAGAAACAAAAAAAAATCAAGAATTTTTTTTGATAAAGCATCAACCTTTATCTAGGCAGATTACAGGAGAACAACTTGAGGAAGAATCAAGATTTAAAAATTGGTGAAAAATCAAAAATCTACTAACCTGGAGACAAGTGTGACGGGCGATGATCACCGATTGAGACGAAAGGTTGAATTTTTCTTTATAATTTTGTGTGTTTTCTTCTGGTGAACGTAGTGATGTTTGAGAGAATCTGAAAAGTGAGAGATGGGTTTGCTTGTTTGATTAAAGAGGAGCTTCTTCCAATTGTTGTTTATAAATAGCAAAGCACATCAAAAAGCTTCCAATATCTTTAACTATGGTTAGTCAATCCAGTTTCTTCTATCTCAACCTTTCAGGTTCTTGTAGTTAACCATGGTTACTTTATATCATCAACTGTACTTCTTTTACAATTTTTTATTTATTCCATTTTTGTTTAATGTATAATCATACACATACACTCCCCACAAAATAATCATCCATGTTTCTAAAAGGAAAGATACTTAATTTAAGTGGAGTTGATAGCTTAGTGATTTGTATGATTGTACTAGTAAGTAAATATAAAATATCAAATGTCCTTTCGACAGTGTAAACAGAAAATATTTGCGTTTAAAATTTGCAAGACAACTATATTTTAACTGCTAAAGACATGGCAGCAACTATTAGAAACCATAAATTCTTAAAAGTTTTTCTGTAGTAACACATAATAATTAAAATTCATGTCTTCGAATGGTGAATGCAAATCAAATAATACAGATCATGCAGATTATACAAATCATACAGATTATGCAGTCCATCAATATTTTTTTTCTTTTTAGTTCTGCATTTATGTTCATATGATTGGCAAAAATAATGTAGATGGACCTTAGATGCAATTTTTCTGCATTTGTAACATATTCCATTCAAAACCCATATTTCTATATTTTCAATTTTTTGAATCAATGATTTTTTTTGAAGTTTAAAGTTTTGTTTATTTTCTAAGGATCAAAGTTTTCATTTGTTAAGCGCCGAAATTTGATATATAGTACAACTAGTTCTCTTCCATCTAAGAAATAAGTAGGTCTGATATAACTGCAAATATCATTAGTACTGTGGTAAACTATTGAGCTGCCAAGATCATCTAAACTTGAATTTGCAAAACATTAAAAGTCATCGTTGGCAATGCTACTACCAACACTTACGCGCTGAGGAGATCTAAAGATGCATTCAAATCTTAGGAAATAATGCATTGGTCTTAGATGGTGAACTTAGCAGTGTTGTACTTATATCTTGAATTTAGTTGTCGGGATGATTTGCATGAGGTATATCAAAGTGTGGCTGCAATACTAATGTGGTGCATTTTATGAGATTTTTTACTAATAGAGTCAAGGCATTTGAGATTCGTGTTGAGTATTGAAATATGACAAGGTATAATATATCTTTGGATTGCAAAACTATATAGAACTCAACGTATTTGATGCTGGCAAGAGTTCTTAAGTTCATAGTTGAATAATCTATATTTTCATGAAAAAAAAAATTAGGACAAACTAAAATTGTGTGGGATGCAAAATAAATTGTATTAAGGTTTTTTGTAGTCTTTTTATAATACTACTTCAATTGTTTCAGCAGTTACTTCTGTTATCGGTCATAAATACTACAATGAGATAGTGACTGTTGAAAATTTAATCTTATTGAGCAACGAGTCTGATTAAGAGTTGAGGAATAAGTCCTATGCTATGAGAACAAAACTTGACAAATATTAGGATGAATTGACCCAATGAAGTTTGCAATGCTTTGTTTTGAGAGGTTTAGGGTAAAGATAGTCTAGAATCTAAAGATGATTCAATGATGGCTGTTATAAAGTAGTTTTTTAAAGAGTGTAATAATAAGAGTCACTAAAACATGTTACTAGTTATGTCTTGAGATAATAGATTTAGATAATGATTAGGATATGAAAGAATGGATGTTGTGTATCAAGGAATTCAGATTGCAAAGAATAAGTTGAAGTTATATTTGAAGGAAAATGTGAAAAATCTGAAGACTAGTATTATGGGATCAGTCTATGATGTTTTGTTTTGTTGAAGGTTGAATAGTCCAAATAATTATGTTTTATCAAAAATAGCAAGGGACTAACTATAATGCAAGTGTCTTATGTTGCATCAGAGTCTCTGCTTAGCACTAGATATCGTATCCTAGATCCAAGTAAGAGTTGTTTGACCCATTATATGATCAAAGTTTTGATTTGCATAGGTGTAAAATCCAGTTCAATGGCAAATAAGTTGTAAGATAGACTTGAGAAAGGTAATTTCTGTCTTTAAAGTCTAATTACAAATCCAGCTTTGTGTTTAAAGTTTTGACAATCTATTCTTTCAAAACAAAACAAAACAACAAATCATTTTGAGAGTGAAAGCAACTTCCAAAAACTGATTTTTTTATGTGTGAATACTTGGAGTCTCAAAGTCTTACACTAGTCTTTAGTTAAAATGTAATCTTCTGCCTCTTAATACTTTTAATGAATGTGAAATTATAAATACATAAAGATGGTTTACTTATTAGGATGATGGATTACCAATTTAGATGCATTATGAATTATTTTATAAGTTTGTGACTGCGACTTTGTAACATAAATATGTTTTGTTTTGTACCGGTTTAGTACTCATTGAAGATTGAATATATTGTTGAACAATTTGATTATTTGAAGTTTGAAAAAAAGGACTCTCATTTATCTTTGGTTATTTTATTTATATTTCTCTTGCATTATGGAGTTCGTGTCTTTGAATTCAGTTTACAACTGGATACGTTTGGAATTTGGGTTTGATATAGGTTACATATGATATTTGCAGTGCTTTGACAATTAATTTGTTTTTTTAGTTTTTTTAGCTTTTTAATTTTTTTTATATTTTTCAGATGTCGTTATTATCAGATCCGAACTAAAATAAAAATAAAATTTTGATTATTGACAGATTTTTAATTTCATTATCGAAATTAACTCGAAAAACAAAATACCCAAATAAAACCAACATAAATATTAACCGATTTTAGTTCGGTTTTTATTCAATATATTTTTATACCCAAAAAATCTAAAAACTGAAAAGATAAACCAACCTGAATTGAATACTAGAACACCTATGACTAATCAGACCATCGGCTTTTTACAATATGCACGTTTAAATTGTTCAATGTTCTAACAATGTTGAATTTGATTCTCTTGTGCATTCATTACTAATGAGTTACTCATTCGAAACGTTTAAAAAATTTACGAGTTTGGTGGCCACTGGTTTTATTCATTTGTTTATATTAAATTGGAGAATAGTAGGTATCGTGGAGGGCTATTACTAATTGCCATAAATACGATAATTAAAAAAACTTAATAGAATTATTATTCTACCTTAAACTAACATTTGATTTTAAAATTTGTCATACAAATAACCGACATAAGTGCTATGTAATTGATTCGAGAGAAAAAAAAAGTGGTATGAAATTGATTTTGTCGTTTTCCTAATCTGAAACAAAACATGTCACGACACATTAGTTACATTGTATTGAGTAAACCTCACGTTGGCCATGTGTCCTCTCTTGGGCCTTCATGTTCCACGATTTGTTTTTTCTTTCATTTACTTCTTTGTCTTCTTCTTCCTTTTGAATTATTTTGATGTGAACATCAAATTGTAATTTGGCATTTTCTCCATATATAAAGGTATTGTAACGCTCCACATGGGTATCAAAAGCAAATAAGGCTTTATAAATCTTTCGAAGGAGAGGTAATGATAATGTTTGGAACTAAATATTTTGTTTAACTTAGTTTTGGATGGTCCAAACAAAGACGTATGAGGGAACACAAGCCAATAAACAATTTTATAGATTCAACACTAAGTTTTTTACACTAAACTATATGTACTAAAAAAGTAATGAATGTATGTATGATCATTGATACTAATAGTAATAAATTACCATTATTTAATTAGCAGAATATGTAATGTGCTTTGAAACTTTTATCTGCAATTGGTTTGTGGTATGGTTTTAGGGCCAACAGCATAAACTCCCAAAAATTTAGTGTTTGAATCTATTGTATATACCTGAGTGATTCTGATTGTATTCTTTATTTGTGATAGTTTTGCGAAAACTTTTTACCAAAAAAACTGCTCAACCTCAAGATTAAATTCTAAAAAATTCCGAATTATGGTTATTGTAGATTATGTCTCAGTATTTTATCTTTTCATTATAATCTGGTTTAACCCGGTTTAGCTGTATTAATTTGGTATGCACTTGGTTATGTGTAAAGCAGCTAAATATAAAGTTGCTGGGTTAATTAGATTGGATCTTATTCTAAGATTCTTACGAACATGGAGAGAAGGTAGAGACAAATAAAGATTGTATCTTGAGTTTTTATTGAACAAGTTTTAGAGAATCGTTCGGAGGGGTGGGGGAAATGGTTATTTCATTCCTCAAATATCTGTAATTAACATTTTTTCTCTAACTTTACGTTGACTTTACAAATTTAAAATTAAGAAAAATCAACGTTAAATTGTACAACTTGAGGAATTAAACAATTAATTTTAAAATATTATATATTTTTTATATAGAAATTAGAGTTAATGTAAAAACATATATACCTATATTACTAAGGTTATTTGTAACAACATTAAAATGATTTTATAAGACTAAAAACTATTAGGTTTGAAAAAAACAAAATTAAGAATATATAGCTATATAAAAACTTAACCTATATTTGCATAGTTATATAAAATTTTATTTTTATTTTATGGTACTAATAAAAATTTAATAAATTTTTAATGATTATTACTAATATGAGATAATTTTACTATTGTTATGAATAAATCTTAATAACTGATTAATTTTAAACTGATATTTTTTATAAACAAAAACCTTAAATTGATGTTAAGTTAACTATTTTTATAGTTGACACAAGAAAAATGATATGAATTATAAAAAATACATATAAGTTACAAAATATATGTATCAACTAAGTATTGAATTTGAAAAAAAAAATTAAATGAATTATGTACATCTATAAAAATACGATGATCAGTTCTAATCAAAAATATCGATTATTTCTCTTCAAGTTTTTACACATAGGTTTTTAGCCATGAACAATTAAAAACAACAAAGACTACCTTTTTAGTACCATAAAATAAAAACATTGATTATTGCTTTTTCCAACTTAATATTTTGAGAGTTATAAAATTATTTTTAAAGTTGTTACGAATAAACCTTGATAATATAGGTGTATATGTTTTTACATTAACACTAATTTTTATATAAAAATATATTATATTTTGGAAATAATCATTTAATTTTTCAAGTTTTACAATTTTGCAGATTAATTTTCTAAATTTTAAACTAATAAATTAATTCTTTAAGTTTACATTGAGTTTGCAAAATTGGACTCAAAAAGTCAACATTAAAATCTCTGTTTTGTAGGTTAACGTTGACTTTTCTCCTAACTAAATTTAAAAAATCAACCTAAAGTTGGAGATTTATTCTGCTCACACGATAGTTGTGGAATAAAAATGTCAATTACAAATACTAAGATTTAAGTGACCATTTTTCCGATCTTCGATATAGGATTTTTAACTGAATCCGCACAGCTATAAATACAAAATTAAACTCACATAAAAGTTACGATGAATAACATAGTTTGAAGATATAAAACTGAATATCACGAAATAAGTTGTATATATAAAGCTGTTTTTTGTCTTTTTCATAAAAAAAATTCAATTATTGCTTTCATTTCTATTTTTTTGGCAATTTATTTCATTGATTTCAATCAAGAATACCATAAACAAAGATTCTAATGCCTTATTAACCATATCATAAATTCGCTACTATGTAACTATTTCATAACCCAAAAAAAAGAAGCTTACTTATGTAAATAAAATTTTAATCATTGATTAAACAGAGAAACTCATCCGTTGGGCTTAGAATTGGCCCAGAAGAGACCATAAATCTGATTATTAGTTGTTGGGCTTTGTAGAACTTACACACGTGTGAACAATATCTACCGCACGTGCCACTACAAGGCGCCAAAGGCAACGAGGTTAGAGACCATATCCTCCCGTTATCGTCATCTCCTTCACCTCCCATAATCCAATTTCTTAGCTTTCTCCTCTGAAACCCAAAGCTCCTTGTTCATCTCTTTGCTTCGTCTCCTTCTTTCACTACCTCGTAAACTCGCCATACTGATTTACTTCGTTTCTTCCCCTTGTTCGTTCTCCCGCACCATTGACTGGTGAACCTTACGACTTAACACCATGGACGTTGCTGAAGTTCCATGGCGTCGTCTTCCCCAATTTTCCGTTTCTTCACGCGCCTCGTGGCTCGTTACTTCTGGGATTCCTGTTTCTTCGTGAGTTCTCTCATTGGGGCATTTTAGCATACACTTTGTCTGTGCGCTTCTATAGCTTGCTCTAATTGAAATTTAAAGGTTTTTGGATTTATGAATCTAATGTGGAGATGGGTTTTATTATATGAACTTTTCTTGGTCCTTAACAGCTTTGGTCTGGAGTTGTAACAGCTTGAGCTGAGAGTTTCAGCCAATTTTAAGTTTTAGGAGAGATGTTGGATTGTCCGATGTTCTTCCTGTTTCTGCGTGCTCTGAACAGTTTTATGTTTTCTCTTGTATTAATTTTCTTTTGGTGACTGTCAATTTGGTGTACTTAGCTTGTTCTTTCAACGAGCTTCTCCATGAACTCAATTTATGATTAGAGGGAAATAGGAAAGGCTACATTGTGCTAACTAAGAATCTCTATCGTTCAACAGATATATGTTCTCTCATGTAGAGCGTGGAAAGAGGTTTAGGCTAACATTGTGCTTTGGGGCCTCTCGTCTCCGTGCAACGTCTGCTGTTGTAAATTCACAACAAGGTAACTGGGAGAACAAAACCTTTTTTTTCTTGTATGTCATGGTTTAACTTTCCTGCGCTGTTTTCAGTGTGTCTTTTCTAATGTCCTTAAGGAAATTCAGTTGAGTCATACCTCGACTTTCGAATTTTCTGTGTTTGCATTTTCAACTACTGTTTTTTGTTTTCTGCATTCTCAGAACAGCCCGCTAGGCTTCTCAAAGGATTATGCGAGGTTGTTTGGATTGTGGAAGCTGATCTGGCACCAAATGAACATCTCTACGTCACTGGAGATCCTTCTGCTTTAGGTAGCTGGGATCCAGACTGCGCAATTTCAATGTATCCTACTGGGAATGATAATGAATGGGAAGCTAAAGTCAAGGTAATCCTTTCACTTGTTTCATTTTAAACCATGGCGACATAAGTAGAGATGTATTAAAAGGACCTAAACTCTTTTCTTTAAAGCGAGTTCATAAGTCTTTTACGCTTATAACTTAATATGCTTGGCAGATTGCTTCTGGTGTAAATTTCAGGTACAATTATTTTCTTAAAGCTGGATATGGATCTTCCTTTGATGTCATATGGAGACCAGGGCCCCAATTTTCGCTATCAGTACCCTCTTCTGTCAAACGCGAAAGAAAAATGATTATAAGGGATTCATGGATGAGTGTTTCTTCTGTATCACAAGAATCCTACGTATGGGGGTCTTGGATCGATGATGCTTACCTTTTACCAAATTCTGTTACTTCAGGTCAAAGCGAAGGTAACATCTCTGTGGCTCCTCCTCTTTCAGTTTCTTTTCATCATTTGCAAAATGTTTTAAAACTCAAATGCTTCCAGTGGTTTGGCAGATGAATGCACTTTCTCCGATAGTGCTATAGAAGTCGCGAGACCACGCTTAAATGATAAACAATTAGAAGATGAATCTTTCTTCTGTGATGAGCTTGTAACCTTTTCATCAGAGAATTCAAACTTTAGAGCGTTATTTCCTGACAATTATCAACCTATTGAGGAACCATGGTTTCTTCAGGAATCTGTTACCTTGCAACATGCAAGGAATATGCAGACTGATAGCGAACAAGTTGTTGAAAGCTGTGAGGAAACTGAAAACACCTTAGATACTGATGAGGAAAATCTCCAGCTGACTGAGACTCTCTTACCTGATGATGAATTTTTCAAACCAGAATCCATTTCTACCACGATACTGATCAACTCTTCTATATGTACCGTGCAAAGGATTGCTGTACTGGAAGGTGAAAAGCTGGTTGAGTTATTGTTGGAACCAGTTAAGACCAACGTGCAGTGTGATAGTGTTTACCTGGGCGTAGTCACGAAGTTTGTGCCTCATATGGGTGGTGCATTTGTGAATATCGGAAGTTCTAGACATTCTTTCATGGACATTAAGCCAAACAGGGAGCCATTCATATTCCCTCCATTCTGTGACGGATCAAATAAGCAAGTAACTGATGGTTCTCAGTTCCATTCCATTAACGACATTCCAGCTTCGCATGAAATCGAACATGCCTCCTATGAATTTGAAGCCAGTAGTTTATTAGACATTGATTCGAATGACCCTGGGGAATCTTTTCATGATGACGACGATGATCATGAAAATGATGAATATCATGTCTCAGATGCTCTAGGTGGACTAATTAATGGAACTGTAGTAAACCATCGCGAAGCAGAAGGTAGTTCTGACAAATGCAATCAAGGCGATGAGCAATATCTTGAAGTTGGATCTGAGAATGGCTTTGTTCCTCTTGAGAGAGAACACTCTGCAGATTCTCTCGCTTCTAATGCATCAGTTGCAAAAAATCCGAAGGGTATGTCGTCTAGAGAAAACAAATGGATTCAAGTTCGGAAAGGCACCAAGATAATCGTGCAAGTTGTTAAAGAAGGCCTTGGTACTAAAGGTCCAACTCTTACTGCTTACCCAAAACTGAGAAGCAGATTCTGGGTATGGCATGTGTTTTGTCCCGTAACTCTTTTGCTTTCGTTTCTTATGATTCTATTTTCTGAATATTTTTTTTCTTATAGGTATTACTGACTCGTTGCAAACGGATTGGAGTCTCAAAAAAAATTTCGGGAGTTGAGAGGACCCGGTTAAAGGTTATAGCCAAAACATTGCAGCCTCAAGGTTTTGGCCTGACGGTAAGGACTGTAGCTGCTGGCCATTCTCTAGAAGAACTGCAGAAAGACTTAGAAGGTCTGCTTTTGACCTGGAAGACCATTACGGAAGAAGCAAAATCTGCATCCCTTGCTGCAGATGAAGGTGTGGAAGGAGCCATTCCAGCCCTGCTACATAGAGCGATGGGTCAAACACTCTCAGTTGTACAGGACTATTTCAATGACAAGGTAGTTAGACCATTGTCCATATTTTCCTCCTCCGGTGGCCCCTTGTAGGCTATAATGGTTGACATGTCAAGTGACTGTAATATCTTGATTTTTCTAGGTTGAGAAAATGGTGGTTGACTCTCCCAGGACATACCATGAGGTACAATGCCCCCATTCTTCTCAAATGCATTTTTCATATAAGAAATGAATTGTGTGCTGAAGGAGACCTTTCCCTGTGGTAAACAATGATCTTACAACCCTCATACATTTATTGATTAATGCTATTTTCAAATGCTTAAGTGAAAGCTACAGTTACATGCGTTATTTCTTTTCTTTTTGTACCAACTTTTGCACTTGCAGATAAATGAAATGTTCGCCATAATCTAAAATGGCTTACACAAGAAAGTAGATACTGTATGCAAACCATTTCATTAACTTGTATTAGTTTCCAGGTCACAAACTACCTGCAGGATATGGCACCTGATCTTTGTGATCGAGTGGAATTGCATGATAAGGGTATCCCTCTTTTTGATTTATACAACATTGAGGAGGAGATAGAAGGTATTCTCAGTAAAAGGTAAGAAGGGGCTGACAGTGTACTGTTGTGGAGTTATGACCCACCTTTTCCTTCCCAGATATCTTCACGTAAATGATCTTTTGCCTCTTGCAGAGTTCCACTTCCCAATGGAGGTTCTTTGGTGATTGAACAAACTGAGGCGTTGGTCTCTATTGATGTGAACGGGGGACATGGAATGTTTGGTCAGGGTAATTCACAGGAGAAAGCTATTTTGGAAGTTAACCTTACTGCTGCCAGACAAGTATGTGATACATTTTGGCTGGTAGATTAAATATTCATTTGCCAACCTTTTGAGGCAGAAATCCTGCTTCTGAAACGTGCCCTAGTAATTATTGTATCCAGCGATATGAGTGAATGCCTTAGGAAAATGTCAACAGGGAGAATGAGTAACTGTGCTATGTCTGCTTGTCATGTGTAGTTATCCTTGAAGTCTATTCAATTTTTGCATTATGCTAATCTTGCAAAGCCTTTATTAAGTAATACTCGATGCAATCATGATTCAGATTGCAAGGGAGATTCGGTTGAGAGATATAGGAGGTATCATTGTGGTAGATTTCATCGACATGGCTGATGAATGTGAGTTAGAATGTCATTGTTATTTGTGCAATTACATTTTCAAAATTTGTAGATGGGAAAAATCCCTTTCTTGAATGATGAATGTCTTGTATATTCTTGTTTTTTTTGTGTTTCAGCAAATAAGAGACTTGTTTATGAAGAGGTTAAGAAAGCAGTAGAGAAAGATAGGTCACTGGTAAAAGTCTCAGAGCTATCTAGACACGGGCTCATGGAAATAACAAGAAAAAGGGTAAGTCCCAAACTTGTGGGTGTTTTACTCTTTCTGTAAAGCTTCTAATGAAATCTCTCGGTATAGCACTATATCACGTCCACTATATACCGAGTCATTGATTTATATTTATTCCAGTGAATCTAATTTTTCATAGGTTCGGCCGAGTGTAACATTCATGATCAGTGAACCTTGTTCTTGCTGTCACGCAACTGGTAGAGTGGAGGCACTGGAGACTTCCTTCTCAAAAATCGAACAAGAGATTTGTCGGCAGCTCGTGAGTGAATTGACAACACAATCTCGATTCTCTCTACCCTTTTCTGTTACTTCTCTATCTAACCAAATAACGAAGAATATCTAGAATTAATGATCGTCGTTGTTGCCTACTATCATTCTTCTCCATTGTTTGTACAAAGTTGTATACTGTTCTTCCCACGATTTTTTGTTACATGTCATGACGATCTGAATGTTTCAGGCGAAGATGGATAAAAGAGGAGACCTAGAAAACCCGAAGTCTTGGCCAAGATTCATATTGCGTGTGGACAGTCATATGTCCAGCTTCTTGACTACCGGGAAGAGGACGCGGCTTGCAATCCTAAGTAGTTCCCTGAAAGTATGGATTCTCTTAAAGGTAAATTTCAAATCCTTCAGCCAGAAGTTTTGCATTGATGAGGTTGTGTCTGTTTATTAGTCCCAAATGTCTTGTGTAGGTTGCTAGACATTTCACGAGAGGAAACTTTGAGGTTAAACCGTTCATGGATGAGAAGACGGTAAACGAAAGACCCCATCAAGTTGCCATATCACTGCTCAAGAAAGCTGACGCCATAGCAGACTCCTCAGGCAAGAAGAAGCTCACTCTTATTCCGATGAAGAAGGATAAGACCGGCCGTAAACAAAGACGATGAGACATTTAATAAAAATTTGCGTTTCTTGCTCGTTGTCTCAAATAATACCGTTCTTCATTGTACCGAATCAATTTTGTGTATCAATATCATCTTCTTCCCTCAGATTTTGCATTATAACAAAATAGAACCAATATAGAAAAGGCTATAAAAAGGCTATAAGGGAAAGTATTGGTTTAAAAGTCACAAGACGAAACAACAGTTATGGAAAATACAAAGCTATTCTACAAGGACAAAACTAGAAACAAAGTGGAACAAGATGGTTCAAACAACAAACAAAGGAGATATCTAAAGTCAGATCAAGCAGCTGCAACGTTGCAAGTTCCAACTCCATCTTTGCAGTCGTTTGTAAGATCATTAAATGTTTCAATCTGCTTCTTCCCTCTCAAGAACACTTCTGTGTCAACAGATGCTCTCATGTAACCATCAAACTCGACCGGGTTGCCTCCATTAAGCTTTGTGGTCTCTGAATACCACTCGCTACTCTCGTCCCACAGATCTTTGTACTCGTCAAGAAAATGAGTGGCGTACTTGTCTTTCAAAGGGTTGAAGAACGATGATTCGGCTTCATTTGTCGCGATGTAGAGATTCCTTCCTTCTTCTACTTTGTCCTGCAAAGTCGACAAGAGAGCACTAGGGGAAGTATCTTTTTCAAGATTAGGCCAAAGCTCTGTGTTTCTTGCTTTCTCTCCTCTCTCGATGTGTACTGCATCGTAATCCCAATTTAACCTCGACGCGATCGCAGAGACGATTTCCAACAACCTTCTTGATTTCCATAGCAGATGCCACGGCCTTTTTACAACAGATTCTGCATCTCCTTCGCAAACCCTGTACCAGTAATTATCTGGCTCTACAGACCCAAACTTCCTCATTATCAACGTATCTTTCACATCAGCAAGCTTCATCGGTGTGACCCTAAAGTCCTCCACGAGGTGAAGGCCCAACCTATTCTTCTTCTTGTGCAATTTCCCCCACGCTGCCCAAAACTGAACTTCATCCAAGACAGAAGCAGCTTCTTTCAAATGCTCGAAATCAAAGTAAAACCGGAAGTCTTTCCCTTCCTCGTTCTGGCCAGAAGAAGTGTAGATAGAAGACAGACACAGAGTCAGATCCATCACCAAAGTCCGGTTCAAATACTGAGCTTCACCAAGCGCACACAAGAAACTCCAAAGAAAATGGTTCATGCTCTTGCACCTATCTCCTCCACCTACATAAACCAAGTACTTCCCGCTTTTAAACGCCTTCTCTGACTCAACCATAGGAAGAGAATCATTCACTGCTTCACCAACCACAGGCAACGAGAAATCATCTTTCTTCCCATCACTCTTCTCAAACCCAGCTTTCTGATTCCTCTTCCTCTTCCTCGCATTCAAACCCGAATGATACTCTCCAATAGTCACCACACTAAGACTACAATTCTCAGACTTTGCAATCGCAAACCTTCTATAATCCTTGTAAAACGCAGCACTCTTCCCATCTTTAGGCCTATAACGCCACGCCATATCGCAAGAATTCGCACCTTCACCAACCGCAGGCTTACCAAATTTGTAGAAATGAATGTCTTTAAACTTCTCAATCGTAGCCTTCATCATTAGATGGAAAACCTCGGAGTCTTTGCAATCAATGGGGCTGTTCACATCACAATCCAGCTGGTTACCTTCAGTGTTCTCCTCGTTGGTGGTGGTTTCCACATCGGTGATGTTGATAAACGCAGCGAAAGCGGTTTGGTTAGCCGCCATGAAATCTTCGCCGGTTTTCACAACGGAGTCGTCGGATCTCAACGTCGCGTTCGATGTGGATGTGAGGAAAGTCGTGATTTTGTCAGATGGGTGAAAAAGAGGGTCTTCTGGTTCGTATGTCGCGGCGATGATGGTGAAGACTAGTACTCCGAATACGAACAACGAGAAGCCTATGTTTCCGATTAGGTTTAATGCATTTTGACCTAAGTTCTCAGGACGGAAACCTCCAGCCCTGTGAATCGCAGATCGGCCGAACATTGCTTCTTCCGAGTGATGTACAGATCTGGGAATGGAGAATGAGAATAAGAGAGATTCAAGGAGAAGAATGGAGGAATCGAGCCACCTCTCTTGGTTACGCCGGAGGATTTGAAGTGTGAGTGGTACTGTGTTATATTTGCTGGCGAAGTTGATTGAGGCAGCCAACAGTCACCGACAATGGCAGAATTGTAATTTAAATGTAGTATTTATGGAACCAATCTTTCTTATTGTTTAACAGCTCAAACAAATGAACAAGCATTTTTTACATTACTTTTAACGATATTAATTGATTAATGTTGCACTTGAAATTTGGGGGAAGTTCATTAAATTCAGTTTTTCCCAATTAGTTTTTTTGTCGAAAATTAAATATCTTGATATTATAAACAGTTTACAAGATGCAGATACTCAATATAACCATTGATCCAAATATAGGAAATTGAAAGAATTCGTTAGAGATGGAAATTAACCTTTAGGGAAGTCTTATAGACCTTTTTTAAAGAAATCTGTGTTATGTTTCTTTGTTAAACTATAATTTTGAAATAAAGATAAGTTGTAAGTTTAAAAAAAATTATTTATTTATAATTCGCTGGAGCTCAAAGATTATAAAGAAATTAGGTCATCGAAGATGAATGGCGACCTAATCGTGAGGCAGAAACGTGAGATCCAAAGCTGAAAAAGATTTAGCTACCCAATAAATGTATCATTTGAGAAAATCTAAAAAAAGTTACCTAAAAGAGTTGGTGAAGTCGGTTAGCATTTTTATTCGGATTAGGAAGGCTTCTTTTCTTTTCGACGACTTTCCTTGTCCTTTTCGGATTATGAAAACTTCATTTTCTTCACGATGACTTGGGTTTTCATCGATCTTCATGGATTTTTTTAATGAATAGATCTCAATTCAGACTAGACCTAAAAGAAGGTTTAGAGCCCATCTCCAACAATCTCCCTTTTCGCATATTCTTTGGCTATTTAAATCCAGATTTTTTTGGCCATTTAAATCCAGATTTTTTTTTTGTATTAAAACTTCTAAATTTCGAATTTTGTTGATCAAGCCGAAGCATCCTCTATGACATTTTCAATCGTAAGAGTCTCTCCACCAAACATAAGTGTCTCGAAGTTGCTCGTATTGTCTTGGTAGAGAGTTGAGTAGTTACAATGTATGGTATTTTAATTAGGCATGGACTTCTTACTAATTTTAAAAATATTTTTTACCAATAAAATTTGGATTTTATTTCGATGCTATTGAGCTCACCTCCACTATACTAGTTTTAACAACACATGAAGATTCTCTCAACACATGAAAACTTTTGTGTTTCCACAGACCAAAGTCTCCTCTTCCATCGAGTTTTTTTCGACTTCAAATCTTCCATGCGTAGGTAGGATCCACTCTTAAACACGAATGCGATCGTGCAAGAATGTAAAGAAAGTATTTTACGAGTTCTCCATAAACTTGGGTATGTCAACAAGAATATCTTGTACTATGAGTTTAAGATTGATTCTTTCTGTTACAGGAAACATAAACCATAAACTTCGTTGTAATATCTAAATCAAGATCATCATCCTTTATCAGTTCTCCTTTATCTAGCTTGTCCATCCAAGATAAACCATAAACTTCGTTGATTTTCTGTGGACTAAACTCATATGATTTTCCTCTACAATAAACTTTAAGAAAGTTTCATGTGAACTTGGATGAAGGGAGATGAGCATAAAACTCCCAAATCACTTCAAGAATGAAGCGATCCACATTAGTCACAGTAACTTCAAGATTACCTTTCTGAAAAACATCCTGCATGTCATGTATATCGAGTTTCCCAAATTTGACAATCTTCTCAGTAATAAACTTCCTCTCAAAGTATCGATTGTACCTTACAAGAGCTTCTGCAGACTCAAAACGCTGGACATGACCCGAATGTGAACTTGAAGGTGCTTCTTTTAAAGTCGGCTTTTTTTCCTCAAACTCAATTCTGTCTTTATCAGACACGTCTCTATCAATAGTTAAATAGCCTGTTTGGTAACAGTTATAGGCGATATAAACAATATTATATTAAACTGAATCATGAACTGAGTCAACTCAGTCGAATTGGTCAACAAAAAAAGATTTGTTTGTCAAAAGATATAACAGACAGATTTTATTCCTAAAATACCCTTAATATAATAAAATTTCAAATGAAAACTCAATGACATTTTTTTCATAAAGTGAACTGTTGTAATAGAATTGAGAAAAGTACAAAAATGGATTTTCCAACGCAAAATCGCGGTTCCTCAACTTCAACGCAAAATCGCGGTTAGACACACAATCATCATGAATTTGCAACGCAAAATTGGGATTTTTTTATATTCAAACGCAAATCTCGAATCGAAATTTTCACCATCGCAACTTCGAATAAAAATTGCGACTTCAAAGTAAAATCTAAACAAGTTTGTTTCCTAATTCAGGAGAAATCTAGAAGTTCTCTTTCTCGAACCTTAGGGATTTAGGAGCTTGAGAAAAACGAAGAACAAGTCTTTGGCGATCAAGAGTAAAGACAGCATCTTTGCCTGCCGAATCCTTCTTAATCTGGTTCGTTTACATCTGAAATATCGATTTAATCATGGAGTTCATAATTCGATTTCCTCTTAACCCTTGTTGCTCAAATGTTGAATCCATCGTATGTGTCATGTTGAGTAAAAATTGCACGCCAAATGTTCGTCAAAATGCCATAACGAAACTTATATAACATTCCATATCAGAATGTTATTTGTTGCATCTGGTATGCGTATCCATTTATGTCATCTTGCTACCTAAGGTGGATTATTTCGTGAAAACTTATATAAAAGCTGTCTGGAATTTGAAGTATAGCATAGCAAGTATGTCGCAATTGGGTATGCACATTGAGATTGCTTTTAGTATGATCAGCTTAAAGGAAGATGTTCTTATTAGGATTATAAAGAATCTTAGGTCCCAAGTGTTTTTACGGAGGTGATTATGAGAGACACGTATAGGCTCCTCCATCAATTCTATAATAGGTGTGTTCTTGTAAGACGACTTCTGATGCAATAAAAAGTGAGTCTTTTTAAGTTTATATGCCAAGATGTTCCAAATGAGCCTATATCAATCACATCTTACTCTCTCTGATTGAAGTAAAGATGCAGAAATCGTGCTTATGGTTACATCGTTTCATTAATTCCAATTTGGCTAAGCTGTGTTTTTGCTTTATCTTAGGCAGAGAAAGAAGATCGCTATTGCTGGTTATGATGTCTCGGCAGAGTCAGTTATTTACACTGCTTCAGAGAAGGTTTCATTCACCGTCTAGTGATGCCCCAACGGAGACCCTGCGAAAAAAGATTTCCGATTTGCAGAAAAGTAAGAAGCGAAGGAACCCAATAAAGAACCAGTTTCTAGTTGAGGTTCCAGAATCAAGATCGTATTTGGACACAGCAACGATGCCTATGTTTCTCGCTGTTGTTGGTATCGCATTGTTTGCAAAAGTACTAATGATGGTAAGCCTGCTTTCTTCTATTATCATCTCTTTGTGAATTTGTCTTTCCTGTCAGTGACTTAAGCAGGTCTGGCCTCGTTGATTGATCTGTTACGCTACTTTACGCTTCATGCTGATTCGCTTATTCTTCGTTGATGGTTTGTTGATAGATCGATGATTCGAAATCCCAAGAAATGATTGAACGCAAGATAAAGAATGCACCACCAGGGCAAGGCACAGTGAGGATGATCGAACGTGAGGAGTGGGATGAGTTTAGAGAAGTAAGGCCAAGAACACCTTTTGAGTCCAAGCTCGCTCGCCCAAACGCACAAATAAGAACTGGAGAGCCCGTGCGCAAGGTAAAAAACAAAGACCTCTACTGAATCATCAAGACTCTTTACAGCTATTTGCCAAAATCAAAACCGTCATGCGGTGCTTAAACTATGCTTCGTTTCCTTTTCATCAGGATGACTTGAAGAACTGGACCATAGACGTGCTAACAAATGCACTTTCACGAACCGAAGAAAGTGTTCGTCGCGGTTCCAGTTGATTTTCATGTATTCTTCTCAGTTAATATGGATATATTTATATATCCTGAGAATCTGGTAGTCATGAACGGTTCTCTTATATGTGTATCATCTGTGTTTGGTTCTGAACATGAGTGACGGGTAATAAAGTGGCAAAAACTAATCTGGATGCTGCGATGTTGACCAAGAGGAATGATAACAGTTTCTAAAAATTCACGCATTTAAACAAAATCATTAAATATCTATCAACATTACTTTGTTTCCAATTGCAAGTTTAAGAACGTCTAAATGATATAACTTATGTGTGATTAACTTTTATCTGCTATCACCCACTATATCAGCCGCAAACACATGCATAATAGCTGGTAGCTTTTAACAACAATCATAAAAATCATTATCATAAACTTTATAAAAAATCTTTAAAATTATAATAAATAATATTACAATAATATGTGTAATATATATAAGGGTAGATACAGATTGATACAATGAAATTTTAAAATATTTAGATCCGAAATAGAATTCGTCGCATCGAATAAATATTATCCATAATCGGTTCCATTAATACTGCATATATATATCCGGATCCGTCTATTTTTTCCAACATCCAAATCCATCCAAAATAATTAAAAATTTATTAAAATAATATGGTTAAATTATTCTAAAATTAAATATATTTACAAATCTTATATATATTATATAAATATATTAATATTAGGGAAATTGCGCTCTATAATACCTTATTCATACTTCACTTTCAGAAACTGTTACACATAAGTTATGCGTTTCTATGTCACTACACAAAGACTCAAACACCTTCACGTCATCATCATTGGTAATCGCTGCTGGAGGTATCTTCTCTTCATCTAACATCACCATCCATTTTGGACACCGATATGACAAATTCACTCTTCTGTTTGCGTAGATCTGAAACTTGATTTTCACCTTCTCAACCAGCTCTCCAATTGATATACCAAATGACATCTAAATACATTTGGCAAATTCATTACGGTCTAGTTTGAACTCCTACTCACCAAACTCGGTGTGAACCCATCGACCACGTAAAACAACTACATTCATCCCTTTCTCCATCTGCAAATTCAAAAAAGTAAGAACTTTTCTCTAGAGGAAGAACTTTTGGAAAAAATAAAATAACGTTAATTAATTGTTTCCAAAACCCTAGATCTAGTTGTTTTATTTGGTTTCCTTATCCCTAATTTTTAGTAATTAATTTTTATTATTTATTTCATATTTAAAACATATTTAATAATTATTTTAATTTAGATTCTCGTTATATTCATTAAGGTTAAAATTGACATTTTATCACCTATTTATGTTAGATACCTAATCTTGTTTTGGCATATAGTACCCACCTAATTTGTGTATCTAAACCTATTATTCACCTAATTAACTCTTAGTATTATATATGTTATATAAATATTTTTTATATATATTTACAAAGTTTACATACGGATTATGATCTTTAAATCTAATTGTCAAGATCAAAATCTAAATATTTCAAATATCCTATTTTTTAGACTGATCGGATTGGATAACTAATCTCACATATTTTGTCCATCTCTATATCTATTATATATATTTTGTATTAGTAACGGTATAAACCAATTACGGAAATTGACGTTATCAGATGTTTCCGGTTCCAATTCCAAAATTGGAGAATCAGAAATTTCAGAGGAAGCAGCTTCTCCGCAATTTTAGGTGTCGTGGCGCAAAGGAAGTCTCATTGACTTATGTGCGGGTCCCGTTGAATGACAAATACAAACATAAGAGTATCCACGTGTCCCTCCATTCATCGACAGCCACGTGTCTCTCCGTTCACCGACTGTCACGTGTCCATCTCTGTACTCGCTGAATTGGTTTTATTCCTAAACCACGCACGGCTTCCCGAGAAAAAGACAGAGTCCACCACAGCTTTTGATTTTATATTCAAAACATCCCAAGGTTACACACTTTCCCTTTTTTTTTCCTGGAAAATCCGATTCGAAGAAAACTTCTGATCAATTCGATTTTTTTTCACGGAGGTAATCAGTTTTCCTCCGACTTATTTCGATTCCTTAAGCGTCTTTTTCGTTTTCATTTGGATTCTGTTTATTGCTTTTGTGATCTGCCGATTTTGATTTTTTTTTCGATCAATCATCGGATCTAGTAGATTATGGAAGATCCTGGAGGGAATCAAATGGGTTTATCGTTTCTGGAGAAGTTTAAAAGCAGTGAATATGGAGTCTACGGGATCATAGTAGGTGGAATCGCGGCTTTGCTAGTACCGGTATTGCTCTCCGTGGTGTTGAACGGAAGCAAAAAGGGGAAAAAGAGAGGCGTTCCGGTGAAAGTAGGCGGCGAGGAAGGTTACACGATGCGTCATGCTCGAGGTTCTGATTTGGTTGAAGTTCCTTGGTCAGGAGCTACAACTATGGCTGCTTTGTTTGAGCAGGCTTGTAAGAAGCATTCGAATAATCGGTTGCTTGGGACTAGAAAGTTTGTAGACAAGGAAATTGTTACGGCTAGTGATGGCAGGAAGTTTGAGAAGCTTCATCTTGGGGAGTATCGATGGCAGACTTATGGAGAGGTCTTTGAACGTGTTTGTAACTTTGCCTCAGGGCTTGTCAGTGTTGGCCATAACGTTGATACTCGTGTCGCCATCTTTTCGGATACTCGAGCAGAGTGGTTTATCGCGTTTCAGGTTCATCACCTAATTGCTTGAGTTTTGTTATTAGGCCTTACTCAGTTATGAAATGGATTCTTTTGTTTTCTTTTGCAAATTCCAGGGATGTTTCAGGCAGAGCATAACCGTTGTTACTATTTATGCTTCTTTAGGAGAGGAGGCTTTGATTTACTCACTCAATGAGGTTGGTGTGGAAGTTTTTTTATTACTAGTCGTAGTCCTGGCCCTCTGAATCTTGGTATTATATTGTTGACAGACTCGAGTATCCACCCTGATATGCGACTCAAAACAACTTAAAAAGTTGTCTGCGATACAATCAAGCTTGAAAACTGTAAAGAACATTATTTACATTGAAGAAGATGGAGTAGAGGTTGCTTCTAGTGACGTTAATAGCCTGGGTGACATAACCGTTTCATCGATCTCTGAAGTTGAGAAACTGGGGCAGAATAGCCCTGTTCAGCCGAGCTTACCTTCGAAGAATGGAGTTGCTGTTATAATGTTTACCAGTGGTAGTACCGGTCTACCAAAGGTGTGTGTTGGACTGTCTTCTTTCTTAGTTATGTGTTCTGTATCAACTGCCCTTTTGTTTCGTTTAGGAGAGGAGGTTTTGATATAAGAAACCATATTTTATATTCCTCTAGCAATCTGCAGTGTTATCCTAACCTTAAATTTGTGCACATCCACTCAGGGAGTTATGATTACCCATGGGAATCTTATCGCAACTGCTGCAGGAGTTATGAAGGTGATTCCAAAGCTGAATAAGAATGACACATATATTGCATACTTACCTTTGGCTCATGTCTTTGAGCTGGAAGCTGAGGTATGTTTCTGAGGTTTCTCTATCTCTTGCTTTTGAAACTGCTACCTTATTGTCTTACTCTTTCTTACCAAATCATGGTTTGTCAGATTGTGGTCTTCACATCAGGTTGTGCCATCGGTTATGGCTCAGCAATGACTTTAACTGACACTTCAAATAAAATTAAGAGAGGAACCAAAGGAGATGTTTCAGTTCTAAATCCGACTATCATGACTGCAGTTCCGGCTATTCTTGATCGTGTCCGAGAAGGAGTTCTAAAAAAGGTACCATCTTAATTATAACGATGTTGTGCATGCGTGTTTTTGAAATTGCTTACTAGATCAGTTATTCTTGTGTACGTGATAATCTAGGTTGAGGAAAAGGGAGGGATGGCGAAGACCCTCTTTAACTTTGCATACAAGCGCCGGTTAGCAGCTGTGGATGGAAGTTGGTTTGGTGCCTGGGGTTTGGAGAAAATGTTTTGGGATACTCTAGTCTTCAAAAAAATACGCGCGGTGCTTGGAGGACACATCCGATTTATGCTCTGTGGAGGGGCTCCTCTGTCTCCTGATTCGCAACGCTTCATCAATATCTGCATGGGGTAAGAGAACCATCCTTTGTCGTCTCTCATATGAAATTTGCATACGAGTCTTGTCCCATGTTGGCTTAGGCAAACGCCGTTGAAATCGTTTGAATTTTGGCTTTTTACAGTATTAGTGACGTTGGTATGTTTGAACTTGAAACCGATGTCTATTACTTAGTGAAACTCATGGGATTTATGCTTTGTATGTATTCTTCTTAGAAGCTTCACAATGCTTAGGCTTCGTTTGTTCTGATTGTGATTGCGCATTGTTTTTCTTTTTGTTAGGGCTCCTATCGGCCAAGGATATGGATTGACTGAAACGTGTGCTGGAGCTACATTTTCTGAGTGGGACGACCCTGCTGTTGGCCGTGTGGGACCACCACTTCCATGTGGCTACATTAAGGTTTGCAACAATACGCACTCTGTGTAAACTATTGTAATCCCGAGTAACAAACTTCATCAAAATCTATCTTGCAGCTTGTTTCTTGGGAAGAAGGTGGCTATAGAGTCTCAGACAAACCAATGCCTCGAGGGGAGATTGTGGTAGGTGGTAACAGTGTAACAGCAGGTTACTTCAACAATCAAGAAAAAACTGATGAGGTTTACAAGGTAAAAAGCATGCTGTTGCAAATACCAGGAGCTTAGTTATTCCGCTTGCTGTATAGATTTCTGAGGATCAACATGACAATTTCAGGTTGATGAGAAGGGCATGAGGTGGTTTTACACAGGAGACATTGGGAGATTCCACCCTGATGGATGTCTTGAAGTTATTGACAGAAAGAAAGATATCGTTAAACTCCAACATGGGGAATACGTATCCCTTGGAAAGGTTTGCCCGTAAAAACTCAAAATCTAAGTTAAGTATGATAATATCTCCTTATGCTTTTGCATTGTCTGGATCATAATTCACAGGTGGAGGCAGCTTTGGGTTCAAGCAATTACGTTGACAACATTATGGTACACGCAGACCCAACGAACAGCTACTGTGTAGCTCTTGTTGTTCCATCAAATGAAGCATTAGTTAAATGGGCAGAGGAAGCTGGAGTTAAATACAGTGACTTCTCTGAGCTATGCGAGAAAGGTGAAGCAGTCAAGGAGGTTCAACAATCTCTTACCAAGGTTTGTATCCCAATAGCTGTCTCTAGTTTTCTCTCACAGTTACAACACCTGCTAAAAATGTGTTTTCAAATTGTTATCATTCCAGGCAGCAAAGGCGGCAAAGCTCGAAAAGTTCGAAATTCCAGCAAAGATCAAGTTATTGCCAGAGCCGTGGACACCAGAGTTGGGACTAGTCACAGCTGCTCTGAAGATAAAGAGAGAGCAAATAAAGGCCAAGTTCAAAGACGAACTCCACAAGTTGTATGCCTAAAAACTTCTCTTGGACTTGTGACACACTCCATATATTTCAGTTTGTCTTTCCAGATTTCGTAACATATAAATTCCATTTCCATCAGTAATTCATTGGGGTACTGAATCAGAAAATATACAAAGAGCTGAAGTAGTCTATAACAACAGCACTCAAGCATCAGAAATTTGATGGTCTCTGAGAAACCTTCCTTCCTCAGGCTTATAGACCATCCAATCCAGTCGTCTTGTCATTGAGCATTGATAATGCTATTGATTTGAGTCAGATGATGCAGGATCTGTGGGAGTTGTTGTCTCTGACAATGCTGGTCGTAGGAGAAGATACAAAGAAGGTCCCAAGAATGGCACAACGGAAACCGGTAAAAGCCAACGGCCTTTATCAAACCTACAAACGAAGCAGTGCGTTCAGGTAAAAATCGAAAGGGTTTTGTTGAGCAAAACGCGGTGAAATAGGACTCACCATTTTCTGCTGGTCATGTCATTGTAAACCCAAAACGGAGCAAACGCAGACAGTAAACAGAAATCAAGACTCGTGACATGAATCTGCATTGTTTTGACAAGGATTTAGCCATGTTATGTCACAAAACATGAGCAAAAGAGAGATTTCATTTCTCCGACTTACGAATTTGCTCTCTCGAAAGTACTGATAAAACTCTTTCCAGTCACCAGCGTTACCAACTACTGCATAAAGAATTATACCCAATCCTGCAACAAGAGTTACTGCAGCAGTAACTTTTGATTCCAGAACACTCAAAGGCCATTGTCTAAGCTCAGATTCTGAAACAGGAGGAGAAGGAGGATTCCACAATGCAAAATAAGGTAGCAATGCGTAGACACCGCCAAAGAACGAACACACGACGAAAGGCCAGGCCAAAGTTTTGCTGTCGAATGAACAAAAGGGATCATAAACATTAGCCATATACTGAGACCTAACTCTCTAAAAACTCAGCAAGAAAGGAAAGCCATTTGAGACGATGATGGATTATTACCTTCGACCTGTGGGAAGTAAGAGCATACCGTATACCAAAGGCCATAAACCCATTATGTACCATAACCCAACAAGAATCTGATTCATTCTAAAACCATCATCACTTTTCAAATTAAGCAGCTTTTTCAGAAAGTACAAATCTTGAGTCTGCAAAAACATAACAATCGAAACACAGTCTTATCACAATTTTCGAAATTGGAATTAGTGATTTTTGAATGACTGAGAAAGAAGAAGATTGTGTGTTACTACTTACTGGTGTTTGATCAGGAGCAAGATCGAAGCAATAGTACAGAAGCGCACCCCAGAGCGCGAAGAGCAATACGGAGCTCGTCCAATCTCTTCCTTCATGTTGAATTTGAGTTTTCTCTGGATCTGGGTTGTTTAGTGAGCTTTTACACACATGGAAGAAACCCTTCTTCTCGTGTTTCGGGAATCGCATATTGTTGCCATGGAGAATTTGATCGGGTTTCAGAAAAGGCGAAGAAGCTCTTGATTGTACAACGGTGAGGTTTCGGGGTTCCCTTAGGTTTTGGGATTGTCTCGAGGGCTTTAGATGAGGAAGACGAGAGAAGTTGCAGGAGATGAGGTTAATACTTTCCAACATTTTCTTCTTCCTCTTCTTCTTCTTCTTTGTTTTACACAAAGGAAAAAGAAGAAAAAAAGAAAAAAGGAAAACGGACGATTTGTGCTAAATATAGTTTTCTAAAGAATAACAAAGAGAATTTTACAGGTGGATTTATTATCCGGAATTTGGGATTTGGGATATGTTATTGATTCGCTCTAGAAAATGAAATATTTGGATTCAAAAATTACGGATTTAAATCCATATAGTTAAATCTATATTTGGATAATTTGAAATTGTTTTGATTTCTGGATAGGATACGTGTCATTTTTAATTTATTTTGATTCATAAGAATTTTCTAACATTTAAATCATAAAAAGTTATCTAACTAGAAAAAAATTTTCTGAAAAAATAAAAGTTGAAATCTTAACTGAAAGAATTTGAAATTTAACATGTTTATTAGTGAGAAGGTCAAAAAAAAAATATAGGAGAAAGAAATAAAAACTTTATTATCAGAAAATTTCATCTAAAAACAAAAAGATATTTTTTGTAAGACAAAATAAGCTTATCTGAAATGCTTTAACCTAAATATTTTTCATTAAAATAGACTTTTAATTCTTTATTATTCACCCGAACACTTAAACATGTTTCCACAATATTCAACTTAGAATTTTTAGATGTTAAATTTGAATAGACAACCTTTTTATCATACATAAACTGAATTAGAAAATGATCCTAGACATGTAATCACGATCACACATTCACCTTAATCGTTTGGATTCGAGAGCACGTGAATCCTAACACTTGGTGCCGTTTAGATTCTAAAATAGTTCAACATATCCTAACTAACTCAAAAAGTTTATATATAATTCAAACGATCCCGTCTAAATTATTACTCGCAGATTTTCAAGTACAATGGTAACTGCTTCACCAATCCTATATAAAATTCCATTAGAGTTGTTTGAAAATTCGTTTGGTTGGAATAACCGCTAATCCCACCCAAAAATTTTAAATATCAGTTCTATTTTGCTTGGTACTTATTTGTGACTTTGAAATTCATCAAAAAATCTCTCAATTGAATAAAAATAGAATTCATTCCAAATCTCCGCATAATGTTACACTGTTATTCCTCATATTTAACTAAATATATAATTAGCAGCGTTAAAAAATATGTAGTATGTGATTAATCTTGTAAGAATTTTTCATTGGATCTCATCCTGAAGCTTTACTCTTTCAAAAAATGAGTTAGAAGAGAATTTATAATGTTAATAATTAAGTAGATTATGTGTTAGATCCACTTGTTCCACCAATCTAATTAAATATATATTTTAAAGGTTGATATATTATACAAAATGAAACAAAAATTAGTTTTTTTCCGACAAAACAAAATATATTATAATATGAAAAAACAATATTTTACCCAAAAAAAGAAATTGTCTAAAAAACCACAAAAAGAAAAAAATACATAATTGAAAGTTGAAAGAGCCAAGTCATGGGGGCGCCTGCAGTGTCCGGTTATGTATCAGTTTTCACCAACCATCTCAGAAACTCGCCGTCTTACGCTGGTGGTCTAATTAACCCACGTTTTTATCACCCAACTACCAAATATTCATCATCGAATTCGAATTTGTTGGATTACTTCTATAAAACTTTAGTTTGACCGCCCCGGATTCATAATTTCCCCGTTAAGCATTTCAAAGTTCGAACCTTTTTTCGGCAATGGAGAGATTAGTTCCGCTGCAAAGTGCCGGACAGAGACTCCCGGTTAGAGTGGTCACACCTCGGTGTATCGGTTCTGTCTTCATCAGACGTTCGGTTTCAGGTTTTGCCAAGGACAGGAGGATCAATTTTAGAGCTCCGTCGCTTTTCGCGATCCGGGCTCAACAGGTGCGGCGCCAACTTTTTCCCTTTGTGATCAAACTTTGTTGCTTCTTCTGTCTTTTGATTCTATGAAAAACCCATAACCAAAGCTCGCGTCTTTCCTTTGATTCTGTGTGATCTGTATGTCGGATTTTCTCATGTCTCGATTAACCTGGTACGAATCTAGGGGTGTTCTAATTCTTTCAATCTGTTGCTGAAAGTATTTGCCTTTTTTTTTCTTCTTTTTGGTAGTCGGACTTGAAGGAAAGCTTAGGTGTTGCTTCTTCATCAGTAGAAAGTGATCTTAGAGTCAAGGAATGGGAAGTAGAGATGTATCAGAATGAAATAGCTATTAGCCAAGGTATTAGGATAAGGAGAAAACCACCAAGCAAGGCTCCATTGGGATATTCGGGACAATTTGAGTTGAGATTGCATAACGACCAAGATGCTGATTCTCCCAGTAACATCTTGGAGGAGATTACATGGTACAAAGACCAAGAAGTTTCCCGGGTAAGAGTTTTCTCTTTAGAACCCCTTTTGGCTTCAAGGCTCTGTGAGTTGTTAATGGAGATTTTCTTTTTTCAACTTTTCAGATGAAGGAACTGAACCCACTTGAGGCGTTGAAGAAAGCTGTAGAGAATGCTCCTCCTACTAGGGATTTTGTCGGAGCGCTTAGGATGGCTCATCAAAGAACTGGCTTCCCTGGTTTGATTGCTGAGGTTAAGAAGGCTTCTCCAAGTAGAGGAATCTTGAAAGAAAATTTTGACCCGGTATTGTGATCCTTATTTTCTATTTCTTTCCGTAATGATAAAGATCTTGTTCTCAAATATAGTTATTGGACTCTGATTAAGCTAGTAAAGGTTGAAGAAGAATTGTAGTCTTTGTCATTTGCAGTTTGGCCTTGGGAAATAGATCAACATTTTTTTTCTCTTTTGAATTGTTCCCAAAATGATTCGCTATTGTTCTTATATCTAGACCTGAAAGGTCTTTCATGATTCATCCATCTGTGTTGCTGACAGGTCGAGATTGCTCAAGCTTATGAAAGAGGTGGTGCCGCATGTCTCAGTGTTCTGACAGACCAGAAGTATTTCAAGGTCCACTTGTTGTGTATTCAGTTGCAGATATCTTATACACATTTGCAACTAGTTTTTTTTTAACATTTGTAGTTCTTATCTTGATTTGGTTGGACAGGGAGGCTTTGAAAACTTGGAAGCAATAAGAAGCGCTGATGTGAAGGTATTCTCTTAGCAAAGTCTGGTTTTTTTGTGTGTGTGTGTTAATGATGAAGACAATTTTTTATAAGCTGTGCGTTTCCATTATTGCAGTGTCCCCTATTATGCAAAGAGTTTGTTGTAGATCCATGGCAGATCTACTATGCTCGTACTAAAGGTGCTGATGCAGTATTGCTTATTGCTGCTGTATTGACTGACCTGGAAATAACCTACTTGCTTGAGATCTGCAAGAAGCTTGGTTTGGCTGCCCTTGTTGAGGTCTTTTTTCTTTGCTTTGTATTATTGTTGAGAGTTAGTATTCCTTTTTGTTTCGCTCTTAATATGCTTGGCTCTCAATTAGGTACATGATGAGAGAGAGATGGGTCGTGTTCTTGGAGTAGAAGGGATCGAGCTTGTTGGCATCAATAACCGAAGTCTTGGTAATGAAGCTTTTATACATATCGCTATTTGGGATATTTGTTGTCCTAGAACGAGTCCATGGTGATGTGATTCTTGTTGCAAAAAGTTTGGTTGAGTTGAGGAGTCTCACAAATAAAAATTTTGGTGTTTCAGAAACATTTAAGGTGGACATTAGTAATACAAAGAAGCTTCTTGAAGGAGAGCATGGTAGACAAATCCGCGAGAAAGATGTGATCGTAAGTAGTTCTACTATCCATTCGTTAATTGGTGTCTTATTCAATTGCTGGAACATCTCCTGAGTCCTGACCATGATGATTCTGTTATGTGGGTTTAAGGTGGTTGGCGAATCCGGTCTGTTTACACCTGATGATATTGCCTATGTACAAACCGCTGGTGTTAAAGCGGTAAGCTTTCACAACTATCCATCAGAACGTCTTGGTTGCTTGGTAACTTCTGCAAGTTTTAATCAGATGACTGAAATGCCGATTTGTGAGGTTTACAGGTTTTGGTTGGTGAGTCCATCGTGAAGCAAAGCGACCCTGAGAAAGGAATAGCTGGACTCTTTGGCAGGAACATTTCTCATACTTAGGAACCGTGTCCCTCAATTCACGTCTCCAATTATGTTCCTTAGTACATCTATACCTTGTTTCTCCGAGAATTTGAAGTAAGGCTAGAAGGCTTGTTTTCTCTATTGCATCACAATTTGTCAAAACCCCATCGAATAAATTGACTCGAGGTTGATACAAAAAAAGCTTTTGTAAACACCGTTTAAAGAGAAACGATCCATGGAACCCAAATCAAGAGGGAGATGGCAATATTAAGTGGTAAATAACACACAAGTGAAGAACACAACACAACACAACCCATCACACCAATACAAAGAAACGACATTGTTGTTATCTAATTACATTCATCATCCTTGCACCAGACCAGAGTCACCAAAACACACCACTCGAAACAACTCCGACCAGAATCCAGAAGTGACTGTCACGGCTTCTCAGACAAGCTCCAGTCTTCTTGACGCAGTATGACTTTTAGATATAGATAAAACGACCTTGCAAGGCGAAGACCTCACCCACTTATTCTGCGCGAGTGGATTGTATACAGCAAAACCATTTTTTCTGCAAAAGAAGCAGCACCAATAATATAAGACACGAACGAACCAATGAGCCACCAGCAGTAATAAGCTCTAATAAAAAAACACAACTCAGTATCCTCTCCAACTATTTTACTTTTCTTGAATTCACATCAAGCAAATGTAATGGTAATGCATTTCAGAGATAAGACGAAAGAGCTTACAGTGGGCTTCCCAAGAACATCTCCATTTTTATTATATCCAGGTTCATCTTTCCCTGGTGAGTCAGATTTGCCACCTCCCTTCTTCTCGTTTCTAGCTTTGTTGAAGATAACAGTGAATCCCTCAGCTGATGAAGGGTCATTCACATCCCATTCTCCAAACTTTGGCAATGGGCGGCCCTTGTCCTACACACAATCCAAAAATCCAAGAGGGTTAGTTTTAAAAGGCTAACACACTAACATCAAAATCCATTTTAAAAGTTTTCATTACTACTACTACTACTATATTGATTCTTTCCAAGCCAAAATGCTCAAGCTTGTCTACTGAAAAAGTAACCACAGCAATAGCCTCAATGCAGGATCAAGAGAAAATTACTATGCATCGACAACAAACTACATTCTTCTCATTCGCCTTATGCATGACTAAAGATTTGGTTACATAAGTTTCAGTGTTTGGCCTTTTGGTTCTTAGATAATCTTATCCTACTTGCAACTTTCTCTTGTCTATTTGCTAATCTAGAATCGCTTACTGCAAATCTATACAAATAAAGCTTTTGTAAGATAAAGATCAGGAAGCTCTATTGTCAACAAGCAAAACCATTATAAGATCGAAAAGTTCAAAAATTCACAAACTCATTCCAAACGAGAAAAAAAAAACAAAAAATGTAAGGACCACACAAGAAAAAGAAAAGCTTTGTAATTTTACAGGTAAAGCCAAAACGAGAGAGAAATGGCAAATCTCAAAGCAAATCCGGCTAAACATTTTTGAAATGAGCGATCTATCAGACGCAAAAAAAGCATCATCGAAACTACTGAATAATTTCAGAAAACAAAGATAACGCATGAACATCAACCGAAATCAAAGGACGTGAAGGATACAATTCAGAAATTAAGACTATGGTAAAAAGAGAGAGAGATAGAGAGAGAGATCGCACTGCCATGGGTTTGCAGGAGAGATTCAAGAGGTGCTTAGGTTCGTGGTCGTCGTCGTCTCCTTCCTCTGGTTTCCTTCACCTTTTTTTTGTGGGTGATAATTAGGGGATGAGGCGAAAAAGGAGGAGTCATGGAATCTGGGCCTTTAGTGGGCCTTTTATGTCTTTTTACTATTTGATTTGAACGTTTCAACAAAGGAGTGAATAACTAGTTAGATACTAGAATTGTTTCTTCGAAGAACTTGAAATACCTCAAAACTAATCAAATGTTATCCATAAATTAAAGGCTGGCTTGGTGTTAAAAATACCATAAACACCGCACAATATTTTAAAAGAAGTATTGCAAACTTCCATTAAAATCTTGGCGCAATATTCAAAGTTTGGCTTGTCTATGCAGACTTGTGATCCTTTTTGGTTTTCCTAGTGCATTATGTAGGCAATTCGAAAGTTCAAAGAATACTAATGAGACATGTTTCCTGATACCTAAGTAGACGTACCAAATTTTTAGGCTGTGATGATTTCGGTAAGGAAAGAAAAAAAAACGATCTAATAAATGAGGAAGGAAGAAGATATATACAAGCAAATGCAAAGTTTTCCTCACAAACACTTTTCAAAAACTCATACCAAGAAACAAAAAAGAATAAGAAGAAACGTTTCTTGAGGCATAAACATGAGCTCTAATCATAGCTATTCCGTTTTGATTATCTTCTCTTTGTTACTTCTGCTAATCCTTGATTCAGCGGCTCTCATAGCTTTGGACTCCTGTCAAGAATCCTGTGGAGAAATCAAGATCCCTTACCCCTTTGGAATAGGAGAGGGATGCTATCTCGATAAACATTATGAGATTGAATGCAAGAGTGTTCCGAGGAAAAATGTTCCTTTTCTCCGTGTTAGCAGCATAGAAGTTGTAAAGATATCCCTTTCAAGTGGATATAGTGATGATGGGTCATTGTCACATGCGTCAGTTCTCATCAAAATCCCTATCACTTGTAGAAATGAAGAAGAATGTGGATCGCTTTTCAATTTGACGGGGCTCAGAAATGTGCAATGGTTTCATGCAAAAACATATGCTCTCCTCGATCTTGAATGGTTTTTCCGTACGAAGAATGTTTCTTCCATTACCACATTGGGCTGCACCAATATTTTAGTAGAATACGACTACACTGGACCCTCTCACAGCATAAGTTGCATATGCCAGAATAGAACAGGATCTGGGACCATCGATGGAACTTGTGCATGCACACAAGGTTACAGTGGCAATCCATACATCTTGGGTGGATGCAAAGGTAAGAAACTTTTGTTCCTTTTCTAACACCATTTGTTTTTACTTTTAAATTATACAATCTCATATTTTATTACTTTTGTTACTTTACGTATCTAGATATCGACGAATGCAAAGAAGAGACAGATGGGCGTCGTTTGTATTGTGGCGAATCAGAGTGTGTGAATTTAGCTGGAAGCTACCATTGCAAATACAGCTACACATATTCTATTAAAAACCTTAATCTATGTAGGTCACTGAATTTCTTAAAACCATTTTTGTTTTGTTTTTTTTACCGGTGAGGATGAATAACATGCATAGACTATCAAGAATTAATGCAGTCGATAACAATCTTATAGTGTGTGTTTTTTCACTCTTCTTATGTGATTTTCAGTTGGTATACTCCTCTTCATTGTTTGTCCTTCCGTGTTGGTGTTGGTCGGAGTAGGTGCGTTATACGTATTTATTAGAAGGCGAATGCGGATCAAGCGCAGAAACAAATTTTTCAAACGCAACGGAGGTTTGTTGTTGCAACAACAAATAACTTCAACAGGAGGCAGCGTGGAGACAACAAAAGTATTCACTTCGAAGGAGTTGGCGAAAGCAACCGGAAAGTTTAGTGAAACTAGGGTTCTTGGCCAAGGTGGCCAAGGTGGCCAAGGTAGGGTATACAAGGGTATGCTGATCGATGGTCGAATAGTGGCGGTTAAGAAATCGACAATCGTGGACGAAGATCAGATTCAGGACTTCATTAACGAGGTGGTCGTTCTATCACAGTTAAGCCATAGGAACATCGTGAAGCTTATCGGTTGTTGCCTTGAAATGCAAGTTCCTCTTCTCGTGTATGAATTCATCTCAAACGGAAATTTGTTCGAGCATATCCATAATGAAGTTGCTGATGAAACGTTGGCTAGTTGGGAAGTGCGTCTGCGTATTGCAATAGAGATTGCTCAAGCTCTTTCTTACTTGCACTCCACGGCATCGACTCCGATTTACCATAGAGATGTGAAAACCAGCAACATTATGTTGGATGGGAATCACAGAGCTAAGCTTGCGGATTTCGGTACCTCACGATCAGTGTCTGAAGATCATACGCATCTGACTACAGTAGTGTTAGGCACCGCAGGATATCTTGATCCAGAATACTACCAATCAAGCCAATACACGGAGAAGAGCGACGTATACAGCTTCGGCGTGGTGCTTGTGGAACTTATCACCGGCGAGAAGCCTATTTGTTTCACGCGGTCTCCGGAAAACAGAACGCTGGCGACCTATTTCAACCGTGCCATGAAGGAAAACAGACTCCTCGAAATCATCGATACTCGGATGAGAGATGAATCCAAGGTGGGACAAGTCGTGGCGGTAGCACAGATTGCTAAAAAGTGTTTGAATCTGAAGAGGAGGAAACGGCCAGTGATGAGACAGGTTTTGACGGAATTGGAAATGAGTGGCACGTCTCCGGAACAGCTTCAGCCACATGTATATGAAAGTGAGAACGAGGAAGAGGAAGGAGCCGTTGAAGTTTACATAGGGGTCCCAACCTTGGAGACGACCTTATAATCTCTCATACCTTTGTCTTTTACGTTCTTTTGTGGTGTTTTTGTGGTAAAGATGTTTCTATAAACGTTATAATAATTTTAAGTTTTGTTTAATACATAAGTCTTTTTGGCAACAAATATTACAGAATTTTCATAGCTTTTCATATGTGTTCCTTTCATAAATTATATATGTCAAGTCTTTTACTTATTCAAAGCAATGTTGCTGCGCTTTTGGCCACCTCTTCCTTAAAAGGTTAGTATCTCGTGGCTCAACTCTCAACTGCACTTTCGAGCTTGAAATGCCAAAAAAAACAAGATTCAAGACTTAGATTTTCGATATGACGAATCAGAAATTAGTTTCATGGAAGAAACAAGAACTTGGATGGATGGGAAGATGAACTATGTGTGTAGGAAGTTGGTTACTGACAAGAGATCTATGTTTATACACGATGGACTACTATAAAGAAAAGGGACATATAACCCATAAGAAATATAGTAACCCATAATATACTTTCCTATCAAGGATCCCACCGTTGTCTTCAAAATTGATGAAATGTTTAAGAAATACTATTTTTAGAGTACTACATTTTAATATTACTATAAAACCAGATATGTTCCAAAAATGACACTTAAATTATATGAAATTGTTATTATACCCTTATTAAATTAAAAATTATAATTAGAAAACTAGTGCTTACATTCATTGTCATAGTCAACACCTCTCTCACTATAACACTTTTTAAGAAAATTGTAAAAACATCAATAAAATAAAACTAAATACTAATTCAAATCTTCATATTACAAAAATTTAAAATATTTTAAAATTGAAAATAAAAAAACGATAACAGATTTAATAAAGAAAAAACTACTGAATCTCACTCTACATCTCCGAACTAAGATAGTTGATTACTCTACCACCTCTCTCTTAAAACTTATCTAAACGGAAATCAGAAATAAAATTGTACAACCCTAACATTAGTGGATCCAACAAGCTACTAAAATAATATATACATACTATACTCGATAGTTCAACCCTAACATTAGTCGATCCCACAAGCTATTAACATAATATATACATACTATACTGGATTGTCAACAACAATAACCGACCCCAAATACCAGGGATAACTCAGGAATAGCATAACTATAGAATAAATACTAATACCATGGATTGCTAAATAAAGCTATTATAACCAGAATATCATTGATATTCTGATACCAGTCTAAACAGATTATATAACTCTACACCATAACCATAACTCAAAATAGTTAGACATAATTGAATTTAGATAACTCGCAAGAATGCATGCAACATTAAATTCTCTATTTCTATTATATAGTCCAATTAATTTAAATAAATCATATTTAGAATAATTTAATCATTCAACTATTATAAAAAGTTTTCGTAAAATATTATATCAATTTCTCCAACTATTTCTTGATCTGATGAATCATCTTACGAATTATTTCTCCAACCATTTTTTTCAACCCGCCAAATCTAAAGGTATTATTCAGCAAGGATCCTTCGTGATAATGATGATAATGAAGAGTGTAACTACATCAATTAGCATCTCCTCATTGGAGATTGTAAAATTACTCCTAACAATATACATAATAGTGAAACTAATATATATATTCAATATTTTTTAGCTTTCGTGAAATGACTAAATGGTTTGGGTGTTTGTGTTCCCTGTTTTGGACTTGTGATACATAATCAATTTTTCTATAATCATACAAATTCAGATAATGATAAAAATAACTTTCACCTAAACTAATTTATATCTGATCTAATAACAATTAACCGAAATATAATTTTTTTTTCATTATTCACTATATTGAACTAATGACATATTTTGTTATAATAACATAGTTTTGATAAATTTATAATAATATAATATATTTATATTATTAATTTATTATTTAACTATTACTGTTAATTAATCATATAACTTTTGTTTAGAACACTTAAAATCATCTAATCATTTATCTTGTCCTATTATTTTCAATGTAAATGGACTTGTATGAAGAGAGAGAGTGGAGAAAACATTAATTGTGTTAGATATAAAAGTTTTGGATACAGAGCACTGGACAAATGTTTTTTTTTGAATGAATGTAAAATTTTATTCACCCAAAAACTGTGTTACATCAAGTGTTGTGTTTTGTCCAATAATTGCATTTTATTTCGTACAATCAGATGAGAGTAGAGAATTAGAAACTTAATAGCTCCTCATATTTTGGATTGCTCGAGTTGCAGAGAAGACTAAAGCCAGTTCCGGATATTCTTGTCTATGTTTTTGACGAGCTCGGGTTGATACTTTTGAATCCATTTTCCCATACGATCTCCGGTGGAAAGCCTGTTATGCATAGCAAGCCATGTGATAAAAGCGAACTTAGGAGTAGCCTGAGGAAACCACACTCCTTTAGTCCAATCACAATGAGTGCGCACTGTCCGAATCATGTCCCAAGTCTTCACTGGACAAATATTCTCATTGATGCAATGTTTATATTATAGCTAACTCTTGTTTTGTTCTCTGGTTCAGCATGACCTGAACGATTTTCCATTTTTTAAGGTATTCGTGGTACAAGAATGTGGAAGTTGCCTACCAGTGTCATGAAAGATTTGACTATGGGATCTTGGCACAATTTTGTTTGTGTGTGTGTAACTCTGTATATATCACATACGTCACTATTATTTCTTGTAAAATAAAACACAAGTTCATGAATGCCAAACTTCAGAGAGATATGGCCAATCTGAGTATGTCAACTTAATATAGTTACACACTGATCCCATTAGTGAGGATTGATGATATCAACATCGGTTTTGTTAGTGATCAATCGAAAGAGAAGAATATAACTAACATTTATCATTGATCACAATGAATCTGGTACAACCCAACTCTTATATGGTGAGTTGGTTCACTTAATAACCTATGGTTCAGTTTAACTAAACCTTTACTAACCAGTTATTATAATATTCCCTCTCAAGTTGGCATATATATAGTTTTCAAAGCCATCTTGCCAACAAGAGAGTAAAACTGTGTAGGAAAGCGGTTTAGTAAAAATATCGGCCAATTGATTATTTGTATGAATGTGAAGTGTTTTGATATAGCCGTTGAGAATCCACTCACGCACCTGATGACAATCCAGCTGTATGTATTTCATTTTCTCATGAAACACATGATTGTTTGCGATATGAATAGTAGCGGTGATTGCAGCTCAGCCTAGAGATTACACAACCAAAAAATTCACGTGAACCATATTTCATGTCATGATTCTCAGATTCGGCAGAAGAATGCCACATAATTGTTGTTTCTTGGACTTCTATGAAATTAAGGCAGAGCCAAAAACATACAATAACCAGAAGTGGAACGCTGAGAGTCAAGACATGAAGCCCAATCAGCATCAGTGAATGCTTGGAGAACCAGATCAGAGTCTGCGGAGTAGAAAAGACCAAGACCAATAGTACCCTTGTAATGTAAAACTCTGTATGCTGCTTGGAGATGGGATTGCTTTGAAGAGGATGCAAACTGACATAACTTGTTGACGACAAATGTATTATCCACCCTTGTTATAGTCAAGTACATTAATCTCCCAACAAATCTTCAATAAACGGACCCATCTTCAAGAACAATCTCAACTGAATCTTCAACTAGTTTGATACTAGGATCCACAGGAATAGATGAAGGTTTACAAGCCAACAACCATGTTTCTTCTAGTAAACTCAAGATGTATTTTCTTTGGGAAAGAGAAATACTTTTGCTGGAACGAGTAATCTCTAAACTAAGAAAATACTTCAGAGGACCCAAGTCTCGGAGTTTAAAAGCCATAGCCAAATCCACTTTAAGTTGATCAACTGCTGAGGTAGTATTACTTGCAATGATAATGATGATGTCATAAAGGTAAACAAGAACAATAATGTATATGCCATTGATGTTACGAATGAAAAGAGTGTGATCAGCATTAGCTTTTTGAAAACCCAACTGCAATAAACTGTACTGAATTTCAATAACCATTGACGTCAGGCCATAGAGAGAACACTGGAGCTTGCAAACAGCATTTGTGGAGGCAACCTCGTGTAGATTTTTTCTGCTAAATCAACATTCAAAAACGGATTATAAACATATAACTGAGTCAAACTCCACTTTTTTGCAGCTGAAACAACCAAGAGTGTTTTTTTTGTTGTCATTTTGACCACAAGTAAGAAGGTATCAACAAAATTCACTCCTTTTTGTGTGTAGCCTTAGGTAACTAAATGTGCCTTATACCATTCCAGACTACCACCTGCATTTACTTTGACTTTATACATCCATTTGCAGCGAATAACATCCATTTGCAGTAATAGTCTTGAAGGTATGCTGGTAATTTAGACAATCTTTTGTGATCAGTAACTTCAATATTGTAAGGTAGTATATTGTCTTCGAGTTGTTCAGTCACTACCACAGAAAAAGGGTAATCTAACAGAGGAGAATCATCACTAGAAGCAGTAGTACCAGCAGGATTGGTATATGGAAATATATCTTCATGGAAAATGACATTTCTTGAAATATGAATTTTATTAGTTTCCATATCCAACAGTTTGTAACCTTTGTATACAAAAGGAGATATATTATGCAACAATGGTGTAGGCAGACGATTGATGATAAACACATAAGTTAAAACACAGTCTCCCCAAAATTCTAATGAAACTTGTGACAGAAACATCAAAGCCTGAGCCACATTAAGAATGTGTTGGTGTTTTCTCTCCACCATTGAGTTCTTCTCTGAGGTTTCAGGACAAGAATGATAGAAAATAATCCCCTTTTGCTTGAATAGAGAAACAAACTTCAACTAATGAGCAATATCAGATCTTACTTCTTGAACCACTGCCTTGTATTGAGTTTCAATCATCTGAAGAAATTTCGGAAAAACAGAGAGAACCTCATCCTTTAAAAGAAGAAGATAAACCGATGTGACAGGAGTATGGTCATCAACAGTTGCGAGGAAATACCGATAACCTTCAACAGTTGATACAAAGAAAGGACCCCACGTATCAATAGGGAGAAGATAAAATTCAGTCTAAAATCCGAGATATAAAGAAAATTGTTCAAAACCAGAAGATCATTCAGTCTAATCTTGCATATCCCTGCAACTTTCACACCAAATCCAGTGGGGGAGAGTGATTGATGCGTTCATTGCATCTTATAGTTCCTAAAATAGACATTTTTCATGAGCAACATGATGTGTAACACCACTGTCTATCATCCACGATTTTGAACAAAGAGCATTTCTTGTAGCTTTTACATGTTAACAAAATGAAGTATAGATGAAGAGAAAGCCATACCCGAAAATGCAGTAACAATTCCACCAGATGTAGAACCCATGCAGTTCACCTGAGCCATTGATGGTTTCCGTTAAGAGTTGAAATATGCAATAACTCCTTCTATCTGATATTTGACAAGGCTATATATAATAGCTGAATTATAAGCTGGAGGTGAATCCACAAGAGTAAGCTGAGCAACTATAGGTTTGGATGATACATTGTTCTTGGTAGAATGAGAATATTTCTCTGCCTGTTGTTTCATTGTGTGTTTGAAACCAGTTGGATAACCATGTATTTTTTAACGTATATCCATTGTATGTCCATTATAACCACAATGTGTACACAATGGTCTCTTAAGTTTCAGAGCATAACTAAACTGAGCAGCATTGACTAAAGCAGTAATCGGAGCAGGAGCAGAGACCTGAAAGGCTGTTGCATTCTGTATTGGAAGAATGTTTTTCTGACTGTGTGATCTTGATCCAACAGATTGTAATTCCAGAGAGCTCAGGAATATTTTTCTTCACGATTATATGACTCCGAATAATACTGTATGATTCATTCAAACCAGCTAAGAACTTGATTACTTTAGCATTTTCTGCCTTAGTTAATGTGGCTTTGTGGCAATCATAGTGATTACAAGTGCTTACACAATTAGCATCGTCGAACTCATCCCAAAGTGTCTTCAAGGCAGTGTAATAGGTAGCTAGATCCATTGTCCCTTGTTGAAGAGAGCATATATGTTGAGATAATTGATATGATATGGGAAGATTTGTGATATGATCATATACATCACTTAAGACTCGCCTCAATGCTCTTAAACCATGTTAGTGATCAATCGAAGAAGAAAAGTGTAACTAAAATTTCCCATTGATCATAATGAATCTGGTACAACAACCCAACTCTTGTATAGCGAGTTAGTTCACTTGATAACCAATGGTTCGGTTTAACTAAACTTTTACTAAACCAGCTGCTCTAATAGGTTTAAATAGGACCTTTTATGTGCTTAAGTTTGGGCACTTTCTTTTAATATCATACCTAAGCTATTTGAAATGTCCAAATCCACTTGGTAAGGGTATTCGTGTCGGAGCAGTTAGAGAAGTGGACGAAGAAATTGGTGTACGCATAAAAACATTGATAATTTATTTAAGGTTTTATATTGATATACTATAACCTAATCTAAATTATGTGTTTTCTTTTGGTCTCTTGCAGCAGATTGTGACAAAATTTGCACATGTCCTTGCTCTAAGGTAACATAATATTGTTTCATCCCTTCTTTATTAGGTACACACTGATCGTTTCAATCTTGACATCATATTGTTGGTGTCTCTCAGGATTTGTCACAAATTAAAAAAACATATTGTTTTTCCTCTGTGAGTTGGAAGCAAGCAATTTTTGAAATCAAGAAACAAGACTCTGAGATCTTGGATGGTAACTACTAAGGTATAACCTCTTATTATATCTTGTAACAAAATGAAATACGGTTTCTTTAACGGCTCAACACTCTTTTTTAGGTTTATTCAGTGGATGCCGATTGAAGAAGAAGGAAAATATGTTATAGGTTATGTCAAGGGACAAGGAGAAGTACACATATACTCTAAAACAAGTGATCGAGCCTCCACCTTCACCTCTCTTCAGAATGTGTTTATGTTTTCTTTATTTCATGTTTTCTCTTCAACATAACGCACCAGTCTTTTGTGCCCCAAGGCTAGAGACTGGAGAAGTGTTGTGATGATCTAGTTTTGTTAGTTTCTGTCATTTGATCATTTTCCATCTCATTTCCTTTGTCGAAATTGGCTCTGCATTATTTTATTCATATGTTGACTCTTCATACGCTGTTCATGCTTAAATCTGTCATTGAGTTATCGAAAATTAACTTCTGTAAAATTGATCATTAGGAAATCCTTGAGTAGTTAGTTGTTTGTGAAGAACTAGTTACTAGTGAATTGTTTTGATCTGTATCAGGGTAGGATGTTGATATTTGTATATTTTACATGATTTGAACACTTATCTTTGTTAGTCATATATTAGTCATTTTTCATGTTTTTGTATCTTGATTTTTATTATCTTGCAGTTTAAAGTATTATGTTGCATTTCATGCATTTACATAGTCTTTGAGTCTATTTTTAGGTGTTTTTGAAGTTATGGAAAATTGGAGAGCTTGGTATGGAGGACATACAAGGTCAAAGGAAATGAAAAGATGATCAAATGGATGAAGAAGAAGCAAAGATAAAATAGATTTCAAGGCATTCAGTGGTCTCTGGTAGTGGCCAAATGCGACCACTATGGGAAAAAAGATCGCAACGGTTTGTTGTAGAGGGCTACCCTATCCGCTACATCCTGAAACTGAAGATGACCAAAAACCAGGGAGAATAGCCATCTGCCATAGCAGTCTGGAGCAACCACTAGCCGTAGCGGTCTGTCGTAGCTGACTATGCAGCCCGCTACAGATTCTGAAAAAGTCAACATACAAGAGTTGACCATTTTTTGTCTTCTTTGTTTTCCTCAATATAAATATTCGTCTAAAAACCTCTAAACCTAAGTTTTCTTCTCTTTAGAGTTGGTATTAAGTCCATACTCTCTTCTTGATGATGTAGATTATTCTTCATCTTATCATATCACTCTAGTGAAAGATTATTCACCGCTATTGTTTATCTTTATGCTTATGTTTTTTATTTTGCTTTTTTTTTAGGTTTAGAAACTAGTATTTAGTTGGATCATGGGTTATGCTAGATTAGGATGATTGATGGTTAGATGGTGATGAATTAGGTTGCATATTGTTAGATCTTTCATTTAGGTTGTTCTTAATGCTAGTTTTCACTTGATCTCTCAAAATCTAGAACTCTGACATTTCATGCCTGGAAAATGTTTGTGAAAATACTTGACATACCTAGCCAATGAGAATTGATGATTAGGGTGTTTAGTAAAGTATTTGGAATTGTTTCTTAGTGCTCTTTGATTATTTGATTACGAACGGAAACTTTATTAATCATTTAATTAGTAAAGTAATTAGTGTCATGGAAGTAAATTAGTCATAAATGTGAATTCCATGCTCTTGGATGGTGTTTAAATCAATGTTTGGTATCGTTATATGATTGTTATTTCATTCTTTTGATAGTTAAAACCATGTTCCAATGCTTTTATCTTCTTTTACTTTTTGCTTTGCATTTCTTTCATTAAAAACCAAAAATACAAAAATATTTGCTCTATATTAGTTTGTATATCACATCTTTAATGTTGTAGTCTTTAATTCTTCGTGGTACCGATCCTTAAGTACTATTCGGTGCATTTCTTGCACATGGAAAGTATTTGAGGTTTACAAATTGTAAAACTTAGTTAAGATTAGTTTTTTGATCTTCTTAGGGTCTAACAAGTTGAGAACAAATAATTCTCACGTCAAATGTCTGAACATGGAGAAGATACTAAAAACAATCAAAACAACAAACTATTGATTGAAACTATCACGGCCATAATAAAACAATTGATGAATGGCATAATTGATTCCTTGCGCAAAGAGGTTCAACAAGATGGTTCTGAACCGGATAGTGTATGACATAGGAGGGAACAAGAGAGCTCCAGAGGTAAAGAACACCAAGGATCATCCAGAGATGAAGCCACTGATGATTACTATGGAAATAGTCTTGAATCATCTCATGGCAGCCAAAGAAGGAGCAGACATGCAAGAGAAGGAAGAGCTCAACCACATGACAACTTTGGAGGTCTTAAGCTCAAATTTCCACCATTCCATGGGAAGAAAATCCATATGATTACTTGGAGTGGAAGAAGAAGATAGAGTTGGTCTTTGATTGCCAACATTATACTGAGGCAAATAGAGTGAAGGTTGCTGCAACATAGTTCTATGATTATGCGTTTAGCTGCTGGGATCAACTTGTAACCTCTCGAAGACGCAATGGTGAGTATCCAGTTGAGTCTTGGCTTGAGATGAAGGCCATAATGAGAAAGAGGTTTAATCCAAGCCATTATCATAGAGAGTTACATCAGAAGCTTAGAAGACTCACCCAAGGAAATCGAAGTGTAGAAGACTGCTATCAAGAGATGGAAACTCTTATCATAAGAGGTGTTGTTTCTGGGGAAGCAATAATGTCCTGGTTTTTGGGAGGTTTGAATAGAGAGGTTCAAGACAGACTGGAAATGCAGCACTATGTGAAATCGGAAGAAGTGCTCCACAAGGCCATTCTGAATGAACATCAAAATAAAAGAAAGAGTGTTTCACGGCCAAGCTATGGAGCTGGAGTAACTACTGCTAAGCCAAATTATCACCAAGAAGCCAAGCCCACAACACCAAAAGAAGAGCCTAAGCCATACGTAGCAAACCATGATAAAGGCAAAGCTGAAGCAACCCCTACTAGAGCTCATGATATTACGTGCTTCAAGTGTCATGGAAAGGGACACTATGCAAATGAGTTCTCGAACATAAGGGTAATGATACTTTTAGAAAGTGGAGAAATCTGGTCTGAGGATGAGAAACCTGAATCACTTTCTTCTTCTAAAGAGCATGAAGAGCTACCAGCCATTGGGAAATTGTTGGTAACTAGAAGAACATGGAGGAAGTTGCACCAATGTGGCTAGTGATTCCATAGTTAAGAAGATTGAGTTGAAAGTAATGAAACATCCAAAGCCGTACCCACTTTAGTCATTTAATGATAGTAGATAAATGAAAGTGACCAGCCAAGTGATAATTCCTCTAGTCATTGGAAAGTATAAAGATGAAATACTACGTGATGTGGCATGGAAAATATAAAGATGAAATACTACATGATGTATTGCCAATAGAAGCTGAACACATTCTTCTTGGGAGACCATGACAATCAGAAAGTAAAGTAACACATGATGGTTTTACTAATAGATATTCTTTTGTGTTTAAAGGCAGGAAAATCGTTCTTGCTTCCATGACACCACAAGAAGTCTATCAAGATTAGATGCATCTAAAACAAAAGAAAGAACAAAAGGCTAAGCAATCAAATTCTTTGTGAAGGCTGGTGAGGTTAAAAAGACTTTGTTTTCTAAGCAGCCAATACCTATATTTGTTTATAAAGAAGTTTGCTTGGGTTTCATTGACCTTGAACCGGTGCTGCCGAGTGAGATGATCTCTCTTTTGCAGGATTATGAAGATGTATTTCCTGATGACAATTCAGTTCGTCTACCACCTATAAGAGACATTAAGCACCAATTTGATTTTGGACCGGGAGCTTCACTTCCAAACCGTCCAGCATATAGGACCAATCTCGTGGAGACCAAGGAACTTAAGAAACAAGTAAATGAGCTTATTGAGAAAGAAAAGATGGCAGCTGGGTCATGTGATATTCCGGTTCTACTTGTGCCAAACGAAGATGGCAGCTGGCTCATTTGTGTTGATTGTAGGGCCATCAACAATATCACCGTAAAACATCGGTATCCTATTCCTATATTAGATGATATACTTGATGAGTTGCATGGCTCTAGCATATTTTCTAAGATTGACCTTAAAAATGGTTATCATCAAATTAGGATGATGACTTAAAAACTGCATTTAAGACTAATCATGGCCTATATGGATTGTTAGTTATGCCATTTGGATTGACAAATGCACCTAGTACATTCATGAGACTAATGAATCATGTTCTTAGAGCCTTATTGGATATTTTTTTATGTAGTATACTTTGATGATATTCTAGTTTACAGCAAAATTTTGGGAGAACATGTTAAATATTTAGACTTTGTTTTAAGTGTTATTAGAAAGAAAAAAACTCTATGCAAGTCTTAAGAAATGCACTTTTTGCACATATAACCTTGTTTTTAAGGTTTTGTTGTAAGTACAGATGGTGTAAAAATTGATAAAAAAAAAGATTAAGGCCATTAAAGACTGGTCAAGTCCAAAGATAGTAGGATGCTTTATGGTATTGCTGAGTTTTATAGACGTTTTGTCCAAAACTTTAGTATTATAGCTGCACCACTCACTGAGGTTATCAAAAAGGATGTGAGATTTAAGTGGGAACAAGCACAAGAAGAGGCTTTCCAGTCGCTTAAAGAGAAGCTTACCAATGCACCCCTTTTGATTTTACCTGACTTTCTTAAAATATTTGAGATTGAGTGTGATGCCTTAGGTATAGGAATTCGAGACGTTCTAATGCAAGATAAAAAGCTTATTTCCTACTTCAGTGAAAAGCTTGGAAGAGTTGCTCTGAACTATCCAACATATGACAAGGAGTTGTATGCCTTAGTGAGAGCACTCCAAACATGGCATCACTACTTGTGTTCTAAGGAATTCGTCATTCACACTGATCATGAGTCTCTCAAACACCTAACGGGGCAACATTAACTTAATAAGAGACAATGCTTATCAGCTTGATTTACAAGGTAAATATAATATAACTTCTAGCTTTAATGTTTTTGACTTGGTGCCATTTATTGTAGATGAATTGGATTTGAAGTCAAATCCTTTTCAAGATGAAGAGAATGATATGATCATAGACAGCACTAAGGACTTGGAGCTTGAGCTTGAAGGAACTAAGCTTGTAGCTGAGGAAGAGCTTGTAGCCAAGGAAGATTTGGCTGCACCAGTTGGTCCAATGACTCGATCTAAAGCCAATATATTCAACCAAGCCATATGCGAATGTTTAATCACATTTGGGACTGATCAAATGACTTGATCCAAGTCCGATTTTTTTTAACGGCTTAGCACTCTTGTTTTGGGTTTATACAGTGGATGCCGATTGAAGAAGAAGGAAAATAAGTTAAAGGTCATGGCTGACGTCTGCTTGGAGAGGTCGCAAGACAAGGAGAAGTACGTAGGTACGCTAAAACAAATGATCAAGCCTCCACCTTCACCTCTTTTCATAACATGTTTCTGTTTTCTTTGTTTCACGTTTTCTCTTCAACACAAAGCACCAGTCTTGTGTGTCCCAAGATTGGAGACTTGCGAAGTTTTTCTATTAAATAAAACATTAGTTATGAATGCGAACAAAACTGACTTCCAAATATAATTAAATAAAATCTTAAACTTAAAGTCTTTGCAACTCTGATTTTATCATTTAATTGGAAACTCTTCAAAGTATACTCTTTGAGTCGTCCTCTTGGCTTCTACTTTCATCTCCTGGTTATAACCCCTGGACTCCAACTCCATCCATTCCCATAGATAACTGAGGGTATGTGTCTTGCTTACACATCTCTTCTTACTCGCATTTTAATTTGGAATCTCAACATGGGTCATTGAATTTCTTGGTCGAACTGTCACATGTAGATCATTTTACCTGGATATTGTAGTAATGGACAGTGGAGCTTATCAGATCTTTACTGGAAAAGAACAACTATGGAGGTGTTGTGGTGAACTTGATGGAAATGGAACCCATGACTACTCAGGATTTTGATGCAAAGCTTGACGTTTCACTTAAAGCATGGAAGGTTCAGGTACTAAACAACACACCTCAAACTCTTTTAATAGATTCCTCCTTGAATCTCAAAAAGCTGTCTAGTCAGCTATGTAGTCTTATTGAGAGTGCAATAAAGGTAAGATGATGTTACGTTTTGTGAATGTGAACTTTGTTTTCGGATACATTCTTGTTCTGTTTTGGTGATTTGTCAGAGAGGGTTTATATACCACAATGCCAAGAATGATTATATAATGCTTACATCTTGGATCTCAGAGTCACCTAGCACTATTCCTACCAATGCTTCTCATCATATTGTGATCAGTGCTTTTCTTCTAAACAAGAGCAGAGATGTAACTAAGATTCTTAGTTTTATATGTCTCGTGGTCCATCATTAGTGGACTTAAAAATACTCAACTTACTAACATTTTTTTGGTGTTAGATATAAGAATTTAGGATGAAGAGATATGTAGTCGGATCAGCTAGTAATTTGATGAGAACACTGGACAAATATTATGTTTGATTTCTCAGTTTATCATTTCTTGTCATGATATTTAGTTATAGACGGTTTTTTTTATTCTTGATAGACAAAAGCTATCGTAAACATATGTATTTGATATTATGAACAGTGCAAAGCTTGTAGAATCACGCTCTCATGGCGATCGTAATCGAAGACTCATCTCGTCTCTAACAAACTACAATCCAAGCTTTAAAAGAATGTCTAAGCAATCCTTTACTCGTTATGTATCTAAATCAAGAAACATCGCCAACATCGAACCCTCTGTTTACAACCGAGACTCTACTTTACTCTTCTCCTTCTCCACATCAGCATCTCCTTTGTTTCTTTCCTTAGCTTCTTTCTTCCCACGAGGGTAGTATGATTGATGAAACCAATCAATACTCCCCCAAAGAAATCGAGCTTTCCCTCAAGCTCGTAAGAAGGAAACCGATCAATGAACTCATGGGAAGACATCCAAAAATTATCAATGGATAATTTGCCCAGCCATTTTATCAACAACTCTAGCCCCTGTATCTGTGTACCGTTTATCCAAGATGTCCTCTGGCTCAAGCGGGTTAACCACATCACCTGAATACTGCTCAACGCACACTTCAATTGCGAAACATGAAAACATAGTGTAAGCGAGTATTTGTGGGAAGACCGAGTTTATAAGCAGCAGGAGCAATCCATTCCAACACCTCATAAGGACCATAAAACTTTGCCGCCAATTTTTGACAAAACCTGCGAATTACGGTTTGTTGACTATACAGTTTCTAGCTTTAAGTAAACCATATCACCCACTGCAAAAACAAGATCCCGCCAGTACTTATCGGCCTGATTCTTCATTATTTTCCTGAGCGCGAGAGAGATTGCCCTTTAACTGGTCTAACATCTCATCCCGAGTGCGAAGAGAACGTTCCAGTTCAAATTAGAGGTCGATCAAGCTTCGAATTTGATCAGAGTCAGAGGTTCTCTGCCATAGACAACCATGAATGGCGTTTTTAATGATTTGTGAAAGGAGGTTTTATACCATAGCTCCGCCCAAGGTAAAAAAGAGGACCATGTCCATGGATGTGATGAAGCAAAACAACAAAGATATGTCAGCGATTCAAGTTTTCCGATTGACCGCCCGTTTGCGGGTGAAAAGCCATAATATATTTGAGTTGAGTACCCACTATCTGAAACATCTCTGTCCAAAAATGACTAAGAAAAATACGGTCCCGATCTGAAACGATGCTCTGCGGAAACCCATGCATACGCACGACCTCTTTCACAAACACTCTTGCGAAATCCAAAGCTGTGAAAGGATGTTTGAGACACACAAAACAAGCGTATTTTCTCAGCAGATCAATGATCACCAGGATGACATTCGTACTGTTAGACGTGGGCAGCCCTTCAATGAAATCCATTTCCAAATCTTCCCAAACACTAACCAGAATAAGCAAGGGGTTTCAAAGACCTGCGGGTGATAGTGTAGAATGTTTATGCGTCTGGCATACAATACAATTAGCGACAGACTCATGTACTTGTTTTTATAAGCCTATCCAATGGAATGAATTCTAAATCCGTTTAACTGTCTTAAATACTCCCGAATGACCACCAATTTTGCTATCATGACATTCCCGAATAATCAAGGGAATAAAAACAGAGGACTTGGGAATCACCAATCTCTTCCTCGACCATAACCTGCCTTTCACAACCATAAATTTCCCCGAACTCTTTGTGCCCGCTTGTAACTGAGCAATCTGCTGCTGATGGCTGTGTCCTCCGCTATTTACTTATAAAAATCTTACCATTGTAAAATGTGTGGTACCGGACAGACATACTGCGGGATAAACCCTCTGCAGCCTTGTTTTCACACCCGAGCTTGTAAAAAATATTGAACTCAAAACCCAATAACCCGTTAGCCAACATTGGTACTATAAATTGACTTCTTTTTGCTCTAATAAAAACTTGAGATGAGCGGATCTGTATGCACTTGAAACTTTCTCCCCATCAAGTAGTGCTTCCATTTTTTTTACCGCCATTACAATAGCCATTATTTCCCTCTCATAAGCCAGTTTGAGCTGATCACATGTAGTTAGCGCATGGATGAAGAAGGCTATTGGATTTTTAACTTGCATAAGAAGGTCATTATCCAAACGCCGAAGCATCTGACTCAAGGGATAAACACTTTCTAAAAATCGGGTAATGTTTCAAACGCGAGTTGTGCCTCTTCTGTCCAAAAAAAATGTTCTTTCTTGAGCAGGTGAGTAAAAGGTCTGGCCAATAAGGCCTAGAAACCTGCGGAGCTGCTTAACTGTTGTTGGTGTCGGCCATTTAGTCATGGCCTCTGTTTTTGTAGCATCTGTAGCTACCCCTTCTTGAGAGATGATATGTACTAAGTACACAACTTGCAGCACACCAAATAAAAACTTCTTTTGATTTGCAAAGAGTTCATATTTGCACAAAGCCTGCAACACTTGATGTAAATGATCAAGGTGTAGAGAGAGATTCCTGCTATAAACCAAAACATCATCAAAAAATACAAGAACAACCCGTCTTAGGAATGTTTAAAAATCTGATTTATCAAGGCTTGAAATGTCGCCGGAGCATTCGTGAGGCCAAACAGCATTTCTAGGAACTCGTAATGACCCTTACCAATCCGGAACACAGTTTTCTTAATATCCTCCTCCGCCATACGGATTTGATGGTAACCGGATCTGAAATCGAGTTTCAAAAAAACAGCAGCACCGTGTAATCCATCAAGTAACTGGTCAATAACCGGAATATGATACTTATCCAGCACCTTGGTCCGATTTAAGATCTATAATCCACACAAAACCGGAACGAGCCGTCTTTCTTCTTCACAAGTAACATTGGACTCGAGAAAGGGATGTTGCTAGGCAAAACTATTCCTTCTGCTAACATCTCAGTGACCATCTTTTCCATAAAAACCTTGTGAGCATGTGGATAACGATATGGACACACCGAAACTGCAGCATAACCCGGTAACAAAGAAATAGCATATCGTCGATAAACCCGCAAACTGGTTGAGCAGAACATTTACCTCAGCATTTAAATCTGGTTTGAATGATGTTATTACACTGCTGGCCAGTAGCGCTCCACATCCTAACTGACCTGCAGTGTAAACCGGAGACAACGACTTAAAAGAGAGCTTGAAACAATGTAAAGTAGGGTCACCTAGTAACGTTACTCGACTCCTGTTATAGGAAAAAGAGAGCTTTGTTGCTTCCAATCAACCTTGCATTTTCCTAATTTTTTAAGCCATTGTACTCCGAAGATAATATCGACACTACCCAGTTCTAGAGAGATAAAGTCTGATGTGAAGTCGGTTTGATTGAGATGAAACGTAACTGCTCGGTAAATGCCTAACGCCTTCACTGTCATGCCATTTCCCAACAACACATCCATGCTGCTTTATGCACAAAATTTCAAATGCAACATGTTCTCTACCTCGGGAGAAATGAAATTGTGAGATGCTCCGCTATCAAGCATGACTATCACCTCTCGGTTGTTAATACAACCCCGCAATTTAGTTGTCTTTGGTGAATTTATACCCAAAAACGAGTTTAATGACAAAGTCATCAACTCTTGCTATATCAGTTCATCTTTCACATTCTCCTTATGGTTTTATTGGTTCCAGCACCTCCAACTCCAAGCCATTAATCACTGTTAACACCCGCAATGCTTTATGGGGCTATCATGACCCCGAGACCAAGGAACTTTGCAGCGAAAAAAAGAGCTTGACTCTCCGCATAGCGTCAAGTTTTGCATATGTATACTGCTGTCAAGGACGTTGGTAAGATCTCTGCGAGTTCATATTCTCCTTATTCTTTCCTGAAACCCCCTTTTCTTTCTCTTGGAACAAACATGCAGGGACTATATTGGACGTTGATCTCCCTGTTGAAAATGATTTATTCGCTGAAGAACGATGCAACGGAGCTGCCATGGTAGTTACAACGTGGCAAGATGCACTTGATTCCATTCGTAACACTGCTGCGTACCTCTCTCGCGACTTTTGACATTCCTAGAGGAGCTGAAGAACACAAAAAACTAAGAAAAACTAAGAGATCCAAAAACTAAACAGCACACAGAGCATCCAGATTTCGATCGGGTTTAACATTCAAAACGAGCTTACAATCGAATTTAGATAAGTCGTGTTCGTCGTTTGAATTTTTCGTTCCATTAGAAGCTTATGTCAACGAGGCAATAGCTGGAATGGACTGCCATGCTAAATCGGAAAAGGTAACACTTTATATTTTTGAAGATAACACTTGGTATTCTGATAGGTAACACTTAGTAACACTTTATATTTTTAAAGGTAACACGTGGTATTCTGATAGGTAACATTTAGTAACACTTGATATTTTGATAGTTAACACTTGGTATTGTTAAATGGTATTGTTAGCACTTGGTATTCTTAAATGGAACATTCGGTAATACTAAGTAGAACTGTATATGAATTGTAGGATAAGGAAGGACATAAGGCAGGATAGAAGGAAGGTGATGCTTTTGTACAAGCTATGGCTACGGAAGAAGAGAAGGAGGAAGATAAGGAGGAAGAGGAAGAAGAAGAGAGAGAGGAAGAGAAAGAATAAGAGGAAGAAGGAGAGCCTGGAGAAGAGAAACAAATAGAGAAGGAAGGAGAGCATGAAGCAGAGAAAGAAAGAGAGCATGAAGCAGAGAAAGAAGGACAGTCTAAAGAAGAGAAAGAAAAGAAAGAAAGCGGGCTTCGAGGAGAGCATGAAGCAGAAAGGCAAAACAAGATAGTATGGAGAATCCGCAAAAGATGATGACGACCAATTAGAGGAAAAGAAAATCTGACTGAGCCTATCTAGTTAAATCCAAAATAGCGTTGTTTTATTTTTTTCATGAATTTGTGATACTAGTAATACTGGTTTTACTAGGTACAATTGGCATTGTGAATTTGTGATACTAGTACTACTGGTTTTACTAGTTACAACTGGCATTTTGAATTTGTGATACTGGTACTATTAGTTTTACTAGGTACAAATGGTATTTTGAATTTGAGACTTATTTTGGATTTAAAGATGACTACACAACTCATTGCATAAAAGTATTGAAATAAGTAGATCACAAACAAATAAGTACAAGAACATGTTTACTTAAAGAAGTAGATCAAGAAAAAGATGACAACCGAATGGAGGCTGATAAGAAATCCAATCATCTATTTTTCTCCAAACAGCTTTGTCTCATCAGATCGGCCTTCCCTCCCAACCATCTGGTTCGATTGTCGGTGACCCTTGTCGGCTACTCTTGGAGCTAATGCTCGAGGCTGACAAGGAGGTCTCATTGTTATTATGCTGAAATCTCATATTGTCCATGCTCCAGTATTACATAGAACAAACCATAACTAAGTATCACCAAGTACCACCTAGTATTACCAAAAACAAACCGTAACTAAGTATCACCAGGTACTACCAAGTATTACTAAGAACAAACCGTAAACTAGTATTACCAAGTATTGCCAAGAATTATCAAGAACAAACCATAACTAAGTATTACCAAGTATTATGAAACCCTCAGATTAAACATGAGCAAATCCCAGAAATTAAACATGAGCAAAACCCAGAAATTGAACATGAGTAAACCCATAAATTGAACATGTGCAAACCTTGAAACTGAAGCTAAAGAAACCCCAAAATCAATAACAAACCTTAATTATGTAGACTAACCCAAATTCAAGTACAAACCATAATCTGGCTCACCTTGAATCTGTCCGAGTACGAAGAAGAGAGTGAGGGTGATGAGGAGGGGCATCCGCCCGAGGAGGTGACGATAATGAGGGGAGTGAGTGAGGAGGAAATAGAGTGAATGAGGAGGAGAGGAGAGGAGTGAATGAGGAGGAGAGGAAAGTGAATGAGGAGGAGAGTGAGAAGGAGAGAGAGGGATTCCATCTCGTGAGTGAGGAAAGCGGAAGGAGAGAAGCTAAATAAGGAGGGAAACGAAATTTTTATTTTTAACACGTGTGCGGTCATTTAATTATAACCAACCATGAGATAACATTTGGCGGTATGAGTATAGTAAGTTTACACTTAGTACTTCCTAGTATACCGGTATTATTTGGTTTCAAACAGTTATACTTTTGGTGTGTTTAACATATAATTAGTATTATTTTGGCAAAAAAATTTTTTTAGTATGACTATAAACAATTAACGTGCATTTTTCATATTATTATTTATTAATATGTTTTAAATCACATTTTATGTGTCGTTTATATTTTAATGTGGTTAATATTAACAAAATGATCATAAAAATATAAGGTGTTTGTTGTCTAAAGATTCTAATAATTACCCATAAGGCTATGCATTTATTTTTTGTAATTAATATATGTTTTTACATATTATAGTAAGCTACATTGAATATATTTTCTTATTTCGTGTAACTTTTAATGGAAAATGAACTTAGTTGTACCCTTATAAAAGCTGAAAAACATAATTTAAAAAATACAAATTCACACACAAATTAAGGTTCAATCTCGAAAGGCTCAAACCAGCTATCCAAGTTTCGTCTTGACACCGTTTTATTACTCGTCTTCCAACGCCTTTCTCCAGCCGACGGAAAGCTTTTTTCTTTGTTTCTTTCTTTTTTTGGTGTAATCTAGAGGTAAGATCTTCTTTATTGCTTGGATTTCTTCAAGAATAAGCCAGTCAGACATAATCGGCACTGGATAAATGTTTTTTTTAATATGCTAATGCCCACTGTTCAATCCATAATATCTCGAGCATAAATCTGGTATATGGATTCCTGTCCTCTATCTTCATGCTTCATGAATTCTATGACAGCGGCAATAACATGCTTACACGGATACTTGTCTATAACAAAACAAATGTAAATAAATTTCAGTGAAATATAGCTAAAATTCAAGTTGGCCGTACTTTCATCGATCCCAATCTTCCTGCATAGCCTTTCTTTTAGCACCAAGTAAGTTATCTCCTCAACTGATGTCTTAAATGATAAACCGTAGATGTTTGGAGCTTCAAAGCCGGAGTTTTATTGGAGATTCAGGGAAGTGGAGCTGGATGACGGAGGAGGAGGGAGGCGGGGCGCGGGGCTGTTGGTTTTTATTTTTTTCTTATTAAATTAGTGAAGAAAAATAAATGTTAAAATAGGAATTGCACATTTTATTAAAGAGAAAGAAAATATGTAGATTAATGGAGGGTATTCATGATTTGAATTTGAAAAATAAGGGTATTGGAGCCTTTTGCCCAGAGATCTTAATCCATAAGATTGGTTTAGTCTTCTTCGTGCATCCATAACTGAATAATCTCGATAATAGATTGCTTTTAAGAAAAATATTAGGATGTTTAACAATCCGCCAAGCTTGTTTAGCCAGTAATGCATCCTCGAAATGTTTCAAGTCTCTAAAACCGAAACCATTTCTTTTTTGAGAATTGTAATATTTTCCATGCCACCCATAAAAGTTATTCTTCTCCCACCAAAACGTCATTAACACACTGCTGATTTCGTTTGTTATTTGATTTGGTAATTTAAACAGGAAATCGAGAATATTAGCATTGCAATTGCAACTCATTTGACAAGAATTTTGTTACTAGCATGTGAAAGATATTTTTGTACTCCATTATGATATTCTATGTCGCACTTTAATAGAGATACATTCCAACATGCGTTTTTTTTTCTAATGACCAAATTGTTCAGGAAAGCCAAATCTGTTAATCTTTTGTTAAAGTCAAATTATGTTTTCACAAAATATGAAGAACGAAGATGAACAAAGAAGAACCAGAGTACCAATGAAAAGAAACATGAACTTTATTAATAAAAAAGAAAATTTTACAGACTCGATGATTCATTCGGACTGGACTCGATCTACTTATACAAATGAACAGGTTCTTTGAATCGATATGACTGTGTAAGTGAAAAAATACAACCTTTTGAAAAACACACTTATGTTTTTTAATAACTAACTTATGTAAATATAACTGTAAACTACATAAGATATGATTATAATTTAATACTCCTTAATCATATCTTGGTTTTGCTCCAAGCTTCCTTCTTAGTTCTTCAAATCTTGATCTGCTAATTGCCTTTGTCAGAAGATCTGCGAGTTGAACTTCTCCTTCGTAGTATTTAAGTTGAATCAAACCGTTATGTTCTGCTTCTCTAACAAAATGATACTTGATCTGAATGTGATTGGTTCGTTGATGTTGTACTGAATTCTTGCCAATTGCAATTGCAGATTTATTGTAGACTTATATCCAATTTCTTCTAGAAGTCTTTGCAGCCAAATTGCTTGATTTGCTGCCGCACATACAGCAATATTCTCTGCTTTTGCTGTTGATTGTGCCACCGTTTGCTGCTTTGCTGCTTACTTGATTGCCAACAAAATATTGCAGAACCAAGAGTAAAAACATACCCAGAAGTCCTCTTCATATCTTCATTTGAGCCACCCCAATCGCTGTCTGAATAGCCTAACAATTCTGGTTTTTCAACACTTGTGAATTGAACTCCAAAGTTAGATTTACCTTTAACGTATCTTAATATTCTCTTAACTTTTTTGGTAATGCTTCATGAGGGGCATAGACATGTATCATGAGAGATAAGAACTTGCAAACATTAAGTCTGGTCTTGATGCACACATATACAAAAGACCACCAATGATGCTTCTGAATTTTGTTGGTTCTCCATACTCTTGATCATCTTCTATCTTCTTGCTGCTTGGTGTAAGTGGAGAACTTACACTCTTCCTTCCATTCATCCCAAACTTCTCAACAAATTTGTTGGCATCGTTTTTTTGTGATAGAAAAACGCCACTGTCATCTTGAATTACTTCCATTACCAAAAAATAATTTAATAACCCCAAATGTGTCATCTGAAACTCTTCTTCATATCTCTTTTAAACTTTCAATGAGCTAAGGGTTGTTTCCTGTCATCACTAAGGCATCAACATAGAGACTTACGATCAGGATGTCTTTATCTTTTCTTCACCACGTACAGTGCTGCATCATTCATGCTTCTCTGGAAACCTTGATGGAGAAAATATGAATCCATTCTCCCATACCAAGCCCTAGGGGCTTGCTTAAGTCCGTACAGAGCTTTATGTAATAATAAGACTTTTTCTTCTTCTCCTTTGGTTATGAACCCATGCGGTTGTTCAACATAGATCTCTTCTTTAAGTTCTCCATTTAGGAATGCTGACTCAACATCCATCTGGTATAGCTTCCACTTCATTAGTGCTGCAAAAGCAAATATGACTCTTATTGTCTCATGCCTTGAAACAGGTGCAAAAGTTTCAAGGTAATCAACACCATATTGCTGCGTGAATCTTCTAGCGACTAGCCTTGCTTTATACTTGACTGTTTCTCCATTTGCATTTTTCTTGATGCGATAGATCCACTTCACACTTATGATATTTTTCTTTTCTGATTGCTCCACCATCGTGCATGTGTTGTTTTTCTCTATCATCTTGATTTCTTCTTCCATAGCTCTTCTCCAATCTTTGCTTTCTGAGGCTTCATTGTACGTTTGTGGCTCTTCATTCATCATAAGCCACGCTTCATGTGATTGATCCATCTCCATTGGTTCCGTTTGTTGAATTATCTCACTGATAGACCTAAATTTTCTTGGTCTATTAAGAGAGTCTTCTTCTTCTTCATCTTCGCTTTGAATGTTTACAGCCACACTTGGTTCTTGATCTTGATGATTCTCTTCAGATTCTACTTCATTTGGAGATAAAAGGATCTGCTTTATTTGTTTCTTCTCCCAATCCCATATTTCACTACAAGAAAACAGGGAATTAGCAACGAAAATTAGCAACGAATCTAAATTGTTGCTAAATAGCAACTCATTTACAACCAAGTTACAACGAAAATAGAAATCGTTGCTAACTCGACGTAAATGGGAAACGAAAATAAGTCGTCGCGAATTCGACTCTAATTGCAACGATTTTACAACCTATTTACTACTGTAGCATAATTCGTCCTAATTTCGATGGTAACTAACATCGAATTTACGACAAACGGATTTCGATTGTATTTAACAACGAATTACATACGACTCCGTACAAATTAAAAACATTTAGTATACATGAACAAAAATTAATTTCACACACGCGGGAAATAAAAAATATAGAAAAAAATTTGCCAACTGAATAGGGACGAAATCGTCGCTAATTGGTAGTAAATTACCAACGAATTAGTGACTGCCTGATTAGCATCGGATTAGCGACGATTTCGTCCCTATTCCGTTGGTAAACATAATCGTCGCTAATCCCTTGTAACGTACCCACGAAATAGCGACCAACCTCTAGGGACGAATTAGGGACGAAATCGTCGCTGATTGCTAGTAAATTACCAATGAATTAGTGACTACGAGATTAGCATCGGATTAGCGATGATTTCGTCTCTATTTCGTTGGCAAACGTAATCGTCACTAATCCCTTGTAACGTACCCACGAAATAGCGACCAATATCTAGGGACAAATTAGGGACGAATTCATCGCTAATCTCTTGTAACGTACCCACGAAATAGCGACCAACATTTAAGGACGAATTAGGGACGATTTCGTCGCTAATTGGTTGTTACTTACCCGCGAAATAGCGATGGTTTTCATAAATTTGATTTAGCAACGAAGTAGCAACTATTGTCTTAAATAATTAACCTTTCAACTTCTTCTCCTTCCTCTTCACCCTTCTTTCTCACGACTTCTTCTCTCTCGCAGATTCCTCTCTCTCCCGCCAGTTGCTTCCACTCTCTCTCGCCGGCGACTTCCTCTCTCACTCTCGCCGTCGACTTCCTCTCTCACTCTTGTCGCCCCCTTCCTCTCTCTCTCTCGCCGGCGACTCCTCTCTTACTCTCGCTGCCGACTTTCTCTTCCCTCTCTCGCCGGCAACTCCTTTCTCTCTCGCCGGTGGTGACTCCCTCTGTCCATATCGCCGGAGTTTCTCTCGCCGGCGGCGTCTTCCTCTCACTCGCCGGAAGCAAGGTCTTCTCTTCTTCCCACTTCTTAGATCTATAGTTAGATTCGATTGACACTTTTGGTTGATAATTTAGATTATGGTTGTAATTTAGATTTAGTTAGTAATTTATATTATGGTGGTAATTTAGATTAAGTTATGGTGGTAATTTAGATTAAGTTAGTAATTTAGATTATATTTTAGGTTGGTATTTTATTTTAGGTTGGTATCTTATTAGATTGGCAATTTAGGTTGGTATTTTATTTTAAAAATATAATTTTGACACAAATTAATTTTTTTAATAGGTTACTCCAAAGAAAAAAAGATGGGTTATCGGGATGGGATCGATATAGGATGCTCTCATCGCCTCAAACTTAGCAGCTGTCTTGGAGCAAAGGAAATGGCGTAAAAAACAAGTGAGCGGGCAGACGAACAGGTAGACATCCGGAGAGACGACTCAATCCATCGGAGAGTCTTTGACAAATCTAAATGAAGAACCGTTACCATTTCCCGATGCAGATATTTTGTAAAAACAATTTATTTTTATCTTTTCGATATTATAATTTTATAAAACAAAATTTAAAATTAAAACTCATTAGCTTTTTAAATTATAAATTTTTAATTGTATTATTTTAAAACTAAAAATTTATTCAATTATTATAAAATTTTTTAACATGAATTGCAACGATTTTACAACCTATTTTTAGCAACCATTTTGCAACCTATTTTTAGCAACGATTTTACAACCTATGTTTAGCAACGATTTTGCAACCAATATTTAGCGACGATTTTACAACCAATATTTAGCAACGATTTTGCAACCAATTTTTAGCAACGATTTTGCAACCTATGAAATGTTACCATCGTTTTTGCGACGATGTCTTATTCGTCGCATTTTACCGACGATTTACCGTCGTATATTTATTAACGACGATCAGTTAACGATGATTCGTGTTTCGTCGTTAAGTAGTTGGGAAAGTTATTTAGCGACGATTTTGCATCGAATACGATGGTTCTAAAACTTATGTTTTCTTGTAGTGTTTTTCCTTCATCAACTGTCACATCTCTTGATGTTTCAACTTTCTCTTCGTCTAGCAAGAGTACTCTATACCCTTTAGATTCACTGTTGTAGCCTACGAACACCCCACGTTTGGATTTGTCATCAAGCTTCTTCCTCTTTTCGTCTGGTATATGCACATAGCATAAGGATCTGAACACTTTCCAGTGCTTCACACTTGGTTTAACACCACTCCACTTTTCCATTGGTGGTACTTCATCTTCAAGAGCATTACTTCATCTGCATCTTATGTATTTTATCAAGGCCAACATGCCCCAATCTTCTATTCCATAACTTGTCTTTGTTGACTTCTTCTCCAACCGCAAGTAAGGTACTTACTTCAGACTTCCTCCATTTGAATGGAAAACTCTTATGCTTCATTCTTATATTTAAAATCCTTCTTCCTTGAGGATCGTTGATGAGGCATTTACTTGCTTCAAATAGAACTCCATATCCATTTGAAATTATCTGAGAAACACTTAATAGGTTTCTTGCTACACCTAAACAAAACACCTTCTTGCATCGTTCACCATTTGTTGTGAAGAACCACCCTTTTTCTTCTTTGACCAACAATCACTTTCATTGTGATTGTTTCGATTGCAAATGCCACAACTACTTCTCTGTCTTCTTTTGACGCTTGTCTTCACGTTTGTTCTCTCCATAGAATGCTCCTTCTGTTGATCACTCTTCTCGGATTGATATACGTTTCTAATGTGCTTTTAACGTGCCTATCAATTTTGTAACTGATAGGAGAGTTAAGTCTTTTGTTTGCTCCAACACGCCCACAATGGTATCAAACTTTTCTGGAAGTGAAATCAGAATCTTTTGCACCAATTGATAATCTGATTTCTCTTCTCCATGAAGTCTGAGTTGATTTCCTATCTCAATCAACTTTGTAGTGAAGGTGTTGACACTGTCGTTTTCTTTCATCTTCAGATTTTCATATTCTCTTCTAAGAGATTGAAGATTTATCATTTTGACTTGTTGTGATCCTTCAAACTCTAATTGTAAAACTTTCCAGGCTTCTCGTGCGCTTGTTGCAGGAGAGATTCTAAAAAATATGGATTCCGAGACTGCAGTTTGAATGATTTGTAAAGCGGTCAGATCTTTTAAGGATGCTTCGTCGCATCGTGTCTTTAGTTGAGTGGCTTCAGGGCTTTGATCTCCTATTGCAGGTGGATTTGGAACTCCTCCTTCAACAACTTCCCACAATTTCTTTGTCTGGAAGATTGTTTTCATTTTGATGCGCCAAAAACCATAATTCTCACTGTCAAAGATTGGTGCCACAATATGTGATATCGTCTCCACAACTCTATGTTGTGTTTATATATTTCTCACTTAAATTTGATTCAAGTAAATTTGTCCCTTGAATCAGTAGGGCTCTGATATCACATTAATCTTTTGTTAAAGTCAAACTCTGCTTTCACATAATATGAAGAACGAAGATGAACAAGGAAGAACCAGAGTACCAATGAAAAGAAACAAGAACTTTATTAATAAAAAGAAAATGTTACAGATTCGATGATTCATTTCGACTAGACTCGATCTACTTATACAAATGAACATGTTCTTTGAATCGACATGACTGTGTAAGTGAAACAATACAACCTTACGAAAAACACACTTATGTCTTTTAATAACTAACTTATGTAAATATAACTGTAAACTACATAAGATATGATTATAATTTAACAAAATCATCCACATAATAAAATCATGAATTTTATATTTAAAAAAATTATCCGTTCAATAAAAAAACAGTGTACGAGAAAGTGGAAATCTATCACAGGAAAAATCTCAATTGAACTCATAATTAGAACTTCGAGCGTTTAATTACTAATTAGTTTGATTGAAATTTTCTGAAATATATATCGTAGCAAGGTTATTCACCACGTAAAAGCTAAATTATCGACTTGTTATGAGATTCAGTTGTAACAGGTAATTTGTAAGATCATTATAATACAGTATGATCATTATAATAAAGAAATAATTCATAAGCCAACTTAAATTGACAACATTACACAAAACAGAGAGCACAAGGAAGTGCAAAAAGTACTAAAAAAGTACAATATATATCGTATAGTTTTATTCAGATAATAACTATACGAATCCCCACATGAGTGGGAAAAAAAAGAGTATAGAAAGCATTGAATGAAAATACATCAAGCTTTGATCTCAAACCTTGTATACTTGATGGATCCAATAGAAATGTCGATTTCGATAAGATTATCTTCTTCAATGAAATCATTGAACTCTGTGAATAGATCAAAGAGCCTGAAATCTTGGACTTTGTTGTGGATATAGAGATTGTTCTTGTTACTAGTGTAGTGATGACCTACGTAGTGACCACTCGGTAAAGACAGCTCAATGAGGCTCTCCTCATCAGGGATTTCACCATCTTCATCCTCTTCATTTGTTGTTTCGAGGTTGTCCTCGGATTTGTCAGTGATATCTTCGGTGGCAACATAGTCTCGATCTTGATCTTGTTTTGATGATTGGACTGAACAAGGAGGAACTGAGATTGGGAAGAAGAAAGAGGAGAAGAACAAAGCAGCAGAAGTGAGGAAGAGATGTAAGAAGCCAAGGCCAAATATGTGAAGAAGTGGACGAGCGACGAGAGAGAGCCATGAAGCAAGTCTCTTCAACAAAATTGAAGCCAAACCCATCAAACAATACTCTTCTTCTCTTTTCTTGTCAAAATTCATTTTCAACTCTCAAATAATATTAGATAGACGAAACCCTAGAAAAAAGAACAAAAAAAGGAATCCAAGTACAACTAGGGTTTGAATTTCTCAATCGGAAGTGTTTTGTTGCAAGTTGTAACTCTACTTCCGGAATAATATCAAAATGTAAAGGCTATAAATAGAAATACCACCTTAGGTAAATACAAAATTGATGTTATTAATAAAAACCGAAAACCAAAAACCAAAAACCGAAAACTGGAAACCGGAAACCCAGTCCATTGTTTGTTTTGTTTGAGGTTTGAGAAGTAACAGCTCCAACCTGAACTCACTACTCCCGATTCTCCAAATTTTAGGAACTGCCCATATAATAATGCTCATTGTTTAATCTATAAGTTAGCCAAACAAATTAAACAAATATATGCCTACGTTCTTATGTGCTCTGCTGCAAAATTAAGCATGAGTCAACTATTTCAAGGGTTAATTTAATGTATAACCAAAAAACTGTATAAATTTTTAAAAAATATAGCTACTTAAAATTTTAAATAAAGTAAGTAATTGTTTTAAAATTATAAAAAATAATATTATCTTTCGATTTCTATTCTATTTTTCCGTGTATGTGATTTTTATACTGATTACTACATCAATATTAAAATTTACTATTCAAGTTATATTATTGTATTTTTTTAAAAATCGTTTTAATTCATGGATTCTACATAGAACACAAAAATGATAGAGTACATAATTATATAACTTTTAGAACTTGTAGTCTTCAATGATTTTATGTGTTCTATTTCTTCGTGCATGTGATATTTATATTGATTACTACATCAATACTGAAATGTACTATGCAAGCCATACTATTGTTTTTGGCAAAAATAAATAAGTTTTTCTTTTATCATGGGTTCTATATAGAACACAAAATAATAAGCATATAATTAAATAACTTTAAACTTGTAGTCTTAGATGATTTTATGTGTTTTCCAAATACAAATAAATTCTACATAAACACCAATAAAATGGAATTGCTACATAGATAAAGAAACAAGGGTAGTAACATATATTGTAAAAATATATAGAGAATATCATGGCCATTTTTTCTGATTAGTTTATTAATTTCATATTTTTTAGTTATTTCATATTTCAATATGTATGTGTGTGTGGAACCAACATACGATCACATTGTAAAGAACCATACTGTGAAACTACACTAACTCGTAAACGATATGCCAATACAATCAATTAATAATTTATACGGATTTGTTTGTAGTTTTTTTAACGATTCAATATACTTTTAAGTTTTTATCTAGTTTTAGTTGTTTTTATCACATAAAGTGATCACTTGATAGGCAAGAGCATTTTCATTGCGAGGTTTCTTACATAACCTCTCATATTGAAAAATAAAATACTATGATCTAATTGTGTGGATTCTTCACTATTTGAGAAATTCACTCAATTAGATAAGAATATTTTTTTTGTAATTTTGAAAGACCCTCCAATCAAAATGCTCTAAAAATATATGAATTTTCTATTGTTAATAAGAATTTAAATAATTCTTGTATCAACCATTCTTCAAAAGTTTAGGTAGATCTCTAAAAACTCACAGTCTCTATAAAGATATATCTATAAATAGATTTTTTTTTCTCTTTCCTTAACGTTGTAGATTTATTTCAGAAAAAAAAAATGGGATCCATCTTAAAGTTAATAAGTTTTCTTCTACAAAAGTTGATCTATAACTACAGTCTTAACCAGTTTAAACTAGTTCATAACTTTTTAAATGATACAATTTGTGGGTAATTATAATTAGATAATTTTAGATAGTTTATTCTTATGTATTATACCATCTATTTTTTATATGTAGTTTATTCTTATGTATTATACCATCTATTTTTTATATGTATGAGTTCATCTATCTAAAGGATTTTTGAATAATTTGTTTATATTTATTTACGAAATATCAAACAACTAACGAATAATGTGAGCATATCAAATTGATTCTCTTGGAGACTTCTGAGGCCAAAACCTTTGAGCTTTGAACTCGTACACTCTCCAAGACATAGAGAGTTGGTAAGCCATGTGCCACCATCTGGCGTCATCTTGCTTTTTTGGGTAAAAAACATGTATCATGTTCCCTCCTGTTCAAAATAAAACATATTTTAAAAGAATATTCACTTTCTCAAAATATAAAAATATTTTATATTTTTAGATAAACTTTGACTTATTAAAAAACCGTAAAACAAATTAAATTTTAGGGTTTACTTCATAATTGCTTAAATTTTTTTAATTTATATAACTTTCAAAAATAAATAACTTTTTAATCTTTATATTTTTAATCATATATTTTGAAACAAAAAGATTTTATATATATATATATATATTTTGTAAGCAGAAAGATTATATATATATATATATATTGTGTTCGTTTTGCTATTGCAATATACATATACTCATTTGTATGACATGCAATCAGCACAAATGATTAATAGCATATTTTATTGTTTATTTTATAATTACTATTATTGTGATTGGTCTCTGTTTCTTTTGCTGTTCCTAAGGATTGTGTGAAAATATTTATGAGATTTTACATTTTTCAAATATAATTATTTAATATATTTATTACATACAATTTTAATATGTTTAAAAAGTATCATGATTTAATATTTTTAATCTAATTATTTTGGAAGTTGGCAAAGTATCATGATATGTTATCTGGTTCAAGATCCTATCTGAAAGTAGATTATTTTGCACTGAGTAATTAGATTCAAAGATGATGACATTTGAATTTGACCCGAATCCACTTTTAGTATATAATTTATTTAACATATATAATATTCTTATATATAAAATATTCAGATAATAAATAAAAAATATTTTATAATACCACAAAAACTTAAATTTCTTTCTTATTTTGAATTTCCACTACAAATATATTCTAAAATGTTTTTCAAAATAAATTTGAAGTTTTTTAAACTTTTATTTCATATTTTAGCTTATTTTAATACTTTTAATAATTTAATATATTATTTTAATTATTTTAGTTATTTTAGATGAACCCAGATTGGATTCAGATATCCACAAATATTATTGGATCCAGATTAGATGGAAATCCGTGGATATTGGCGGTTACATACACATATAATTGTTTTTAGATCATATGATATGGATACCTTGAAATTTCAAAGAATCTGATATATGCCCACTTTTTATTATCATGATATGGATTCATGGATTTTGGGTATTCTGTTTTTCACTTATGTCTAATATTTTATCCGGAAAAGATGGACAAACGACATACAATATAAATCAATAGAAATGAGAAAAAAAAATAGATTTCAAAATTTTATGAAAATGGGTATTTTCATGAGGTGGTAATGAACAAGGATTAAGTTCGTAAAATTATACCCTTAACCAATATAGTATGGTTGATTTTAAGTTTTTGTTGTTGTTGTTTTCATTTAGGTAATGATAACTGACGCATTTTTTGTGTGTGTTTAATAAGGCAAATTTAGATTTTGAAAAGGAAGAAAATGAAAATCCTACCGAGAAAAAGGTGCCACTTGTCGGCCAGATGCAGACCTAAAGCTAAGCTGCCTATTGTTTGCAATATAGGCTACAAAAAATCTTGAAACTGTGAATCTATTATGGATACTTATCTAACTAATATTTTGATTAACTAAAGATTAATGGTCTCGAAAGGAATGTTGCTTACGTACGAGTACCCAATCTTGGAAGATGGGGACCATCTCAAACTCACGAGGGGACCCTATTAGTGTGGAACTATAATTATTTTAAAAAGTCAAAAATATATCGGTTAAAATGTGAATAGATGCATTGGCTGGTAATCATTTTATATATATATAAAAGTGTTTAAAGATCACTTTCATAAAAAAAAATAACGTAAATATTTAACCAATCATACAAATGAACTGACTGAAAATTGATATTGAATACTGATTGTTAAACTCTAAATTTTGTTTTGAATATAATTATGTTCATATGCAAACATTTGAACATAAACATATGTTTAGTATTTACCTGATGTATATATCTATGCAAATAAACACATATTTTTGTGCAACCACAAAAAAAGAAAAATTGTATGTGTTTAGTACTTAAGTAGTAATACCCAATATGGGTGTAGATATTATTTTTTTGTTTACCAAGTAATTTTATATAGAAAATTATGATTATTTTAAAAATATTTTTTTTCTAAATGGTAATGAGATTATAAGAGAGTCAATACGGATATTAAAACTACATGAAATATGAATCAAACAAAAGTCCTCAAAATAATCTCGTAAATTACCAATCATCCATATAAGCTCTGAAAAGTTTGCCATGAATATGGCCGATGCGATATATTTCTCTTAACCATGACATTATCCAAAAGAGTCCATTCAGCTTCGCATGTAGCACCGAGAGGTTTTTAGGACACCTTTTTTACCAAAAGTTATTTTTTCCATGTAACCCTTAGACTCCACCCTAGTCCATTGACTGCCCCATATGCAATCCAAGAAACATCAATTTGGCATGTCAAAATTTTGGAGGTCAAGAGGACTCTTTTATTACATTTTGGTGTGGTAACTCTTCTAGTTCCTCTTTGTAGTCTTTCTGCTCTGCGATATTCCAATCTCCACTTCAAGAGAAGCAAGTTAAATGGTCCTCCGGGGAAATCTCTTTCCCAATGAAAATTTTTCATTCTTCCTTTCTAGATATACCACATGATCCATTAATAGTTATCTTTTTGATATACGAATAGACTGATCTCTTTTGTTCTCCAAAATGAAAAGTCTATATTTTGGTATAAAGAGGTACTCAAGAAGAAACTGGGAAGGGATGGAAAGTCCAAAAAAGCTCAGACTTGTAATATCAACGGACATTCAAAAAGGTGATTTATTGTTTCTTCATGCAACATATCTTGGAAAAAATATTTACTATTCCTAAATTCCGGTGAGTCAAGCATTAGCATGTGGTTACACACCCTGAAAACGCTTTTGAGTTTGCCAGAAGTTTGGGCCTTCGACAACTGAATATAGAGGCATGTAATTCTTGGTTCAAGCACCTCTTAAATTAAAGAGCAAGTTTGGTTTTCCTTCCTAATTCGTACTCTAATCTCACTATGTAAATGCCTAATTTCGTGTGGATTCAGACGAACGCATCTGGAGTGAAGTTTTGACTAGGTCTTAACCCTAGGATGACGAGGATATATTCGGTTGGAACAAATATCCTATTAATGGTTCGTCCTACTTGTTCATGTCACGTCAAATAATCGTATGCATTAGTGAATACGGATCTTTGTAGATTGTTTTTCTATGACTCCTTGCCGGATAAGCCAGGATATCTGGATCCATGATTCACTCCACACCTTGATATTAAAGCCCAAGCTAATGTTTTTCTTAAGACCCTGTTTAAGGAGTGGCTTTTTCGCCATTATGCTAAGCCAAATATAGAAAAGAGATTAGGCCTTATGGTCTTCCCTTGTATTGAATTGCCTATTATACCATCCTCAAAGAAGTTTCGCAAATAGGGGTGACGGGTACTACAGTAGGCTTCATTGTTGCTTAGCAATGAGTGCTAGATTGTAATATTGTAAGTCACAAAATCTCAAGCCGCCCAATCTTGGAGAGTGGAAATCTTGTCCCATGCAATCTAATGGAATCCTCTACTGTTTTGTTTTTTACTCCACCAAATGTAAAATATCACTGATCAATTTATCTCTAATTCTTTATGGCAAAAGAAAACACGACATTACATATATCGAAAGGGTCTGGATCACATATTTGATATGAACAACTTTTAGTCTTTGAAAAATATATCCTGGCAAACAAGTTTTAATATGGCCATTGAGTCAGACTTTTACAAATGCAAAAACCTTTTTTTTACCCACATATTTGTTCCATGAATCCTAAATACATCCCCAAGACATATTCTTTAAAAATGTCACAAGCGTTTCGATTCCTCGTCTAGTGGGCCGTTCCACCTTACGTTCGGAAGTTATGGATAGTTTAAATGGATTTGATAGTTCTCCCAGTGTGTGTCGTCATAGATTTTAATGGTCTTAAAGATCTCTAAATTTTAGATGACATCAGTTTTACAAAAAAAAACAAGCAACTCGAAAATAATATATTCGAACGGTGATAAAAAAAAATTATCTTCTAAACAACTCGAAATTTGTGAAAATGTTTTTTTATTGAAAAGAAGTCAACGATGCAGAACTTGAGTCGAGTATTTCGTATACATTTGCTAAAGATTCATTCAGCAATGGGAAGACAATGTTTCTTCATAAGTTCAACATTTGATTATTTGTCGCCTCTTTGTTTTTTTTGTAATAATTTAATCATAGAATTTAAGTTTACATTAAAAAAATAGACCAAGGACAAAAAAATTATAGAATCAAAGAGTTGATAAGAACACAAGAACAATAAAGAATATCTCTCTTTATTACTTTAGGAAAATAGCTCAAAACCTAAAGATCTTAAACTTACAAAACAACTCGATAGCTTTACCATACATCGGTAGCTTCTTATATAGAGAATGATCTAACCAAAACTTCATTTTCACTTAAAAGGATAATTTCCATTTCTCTAACTTCCTATTCTCATTAATCCTATTGCTTGCACTTCAAGCTTATTCCAACATTCTCCTCCTTAAGCTTGAAGTCCATCTTCTCCAAATCTCGAACTCCCATGATCTCCCTCATTTCTTTGAACTTGATCCTTCCCAAAGCTTTTGTAAGGATGTCGGCCTTTTGCTCACTTCCGGGAACATGTTGTACATCAATCTGACCATTCTCAACGCACTCTCTTATAAAATGACAACGTCTATGTATGTGCTTGGTTTTACCATGAAAGACCGGATTTTTCGTGAGAGCAATCGCCGATTGATTGTCAATGTGAATGGTGACTTTCTTGCTTGATGATCCCATAATCTCACATAGTAAGTCTTGCAACCAAATTGCTTGTTTCGCAGCCTCTGTCCCGGCCATGAATTCTGCTTCACAAGAGGATAAGGCCACGACATCTTGCTTTTGTGAACACCAAGTGATTGGACTTGACCCTAGATAGAAGATGTGTCCTGTTGTACTCTTTCCATCATCCAGATCGACATTGTGACTACTGTCACTGTAACCTACAAGCTTTGGTACACTCGTTCTTTCAAAAGACAGTCCAAGAGTCGTAGTTCCCTTTAGGTACCTCAAACATTGTTTCATTGCTGCTCCATGAGATGTCCGAGGGCTCTGCATATGTCTGCTTAATACTCCCACACAGAAAGACAAGTCCAGTCTTGTATGAAGCAAGTACCGCGGACACCCTACATTCTTTCTGAAAATTGTTGGGTTAATCTCCTCCTCATCCTCTGCTTTTGACAATTTTAGTCCAAACTCCATAGGTACATGCACTGGATTGCAATCTTTCATCCCAGCTTCTTCCAAGATCTTGAGTGCATAGCGTGTCTGTTTTAGTGTTATCCCACTTTGATGTTGAAACACTTCTATACCAAGATAGTATGTTAATCTACCAAGATCACTCATCTCAAATTTGGATGCCATTTCTTTCTTGAATTCTTCAATAACGTTCAGATTTGTTCCCGTGACAAACAAGTCATCAACATATACGCCTATGATCAGTAAATGCTCCTTCATTTCTTTTCAATAGACAGATGGTTCCTTAGAGCATCTTTTGAACTGAAGTTCCAAGAGAATGTGATTCAGCTTGTTATTCCAAGCTCTTGGTGCTTGTCTTAACCCATATAGAGCCTTATTGAGCTTGCAGACCTTGTCTTCACTTCCTCCTTTCTCAAACCCTTCCGGTTGAGATACATAGACACATTCCTTTAGTTCACCATAAAGAAAAGCGGTTTTGACATCAAGGTGATGTATTTCCCAACCGTATGAAGCTGTAAGATCAATTAGTAGTCTGATGGTTTCTATTCTTGCTACCGGAGCAAAGACTTCTTCAAAATCTACACCATATTGTTGCACATACCCCTTAGCAACGAGTCTCGCCTTGTACTTGTTAACACTTCCATCCGAATTTCTCTTAAGTTTGAATACCCACTTTAGTCCAATTGGTTTTACTCCGGCTGGCAAATCTACAAGGTCCCACGTTTTATGTTTTTCAATAGAGTCAATCTCCTCTTTGCAAGCGTGTCTCCATTCTTTTAGCTCTTTCGCTTCATAGAAGCTTCTTGGTTCATCATTTAAACAAATGAGCAGCGTCTCTGGTTCTTTCTCGTCAAGCAGCACATAATCTTGGAGATATTTTGGTGTATGACTCTGTCTTTGTGATCTTCTTATCACAGCAGGAGACGGTTCTTCAAGACATGCCTCATTTGTTTCTTCAAGATGTTCATCATCCTCTGCTTCTTGTTGTTCCGTCTCGAGATTTTCTTCAAGATTTTCATCGAGTTCTTGAAGTCCTTGATTTCCGAAACCATCAATTATAATTCTGAAACTTCCATCATTCTCTCTCTCTGTTTCGATTTGCCTCCAATTCCAGCTTTTTGTTTCATCAAATACAACATCTCGACTAACAACAATCTTTTTTGTTTGTGGATCAAGCAAACGATATGCCTTTGATCCTTGTTCTATTCCGAGATGAACAAGTACTCGTGATCTGTCATCGAGTTTCTTCAGATGTGGTTTATCCACCTTTGCATAAGCAATGCACCCAAAAATCCGTATGTGCTCAATAGTTGGCTTCTTTTCTCGAAGGCATTCATATGAAGTTAAATCCTTTAGTGATCGTGTTGCAATTCTGTTGAGCAAGTGATCGAGTGTCGTATAGCTTCTCCCCATAGGTAGTTTGGCATATGCATATGCTTCAAAATACTTCTTGCCATTTCCATGATAGTCCTGTTGCGTCTTTGTACAACCCCATTTTGTTGTGGGGTATATGGGGCAGTAAGGTGTCTCTTAATGCCTGAAGCTTCACAAAACGAATTAAACTCAAGAGATACAAACTCTCATCCTCTATCTGTTCTCAAGGTTCCTATCCGAGCTTCTGATTCCTTTTCTACCACGGTTTTGAAATTTTGGAATTTCTGAAGGCATCTCCTTTCTCTTTCAGCAAGATCGTCCACATATAACAAGAATAGTCGTCAATGATAACGAAAACATACTGATTCCCGGCACTCGTACTCGGCGTAATAGGTCCGCAGAGATCACCATGTAAGAGCTCAAGCTTCCTTGTTGCTCGGAAGGCAGTTGCTTGCGGAAAACTTTTTCTTGTTTGTTTTCCGAGCAAACATGAGCTGCAAAACTCTTTCTCAAGTTTAGTGTTTGAAGCTCCTTGGACAAGATTTTTATCAATCATTGATTTTAATGTCGCAAAGTTCACATGTCCCATTCTTGCGTGCCACTTACTTGACTCGCTGATGCTTGCTGAGTAGAGACATGTAGTGTTACTTAATCCCATTCTGACCTTGTACAAGCGATTCCGTGATCTCTCTGTTTTGACAAGAAGTTTTCCATCATGATCTCGCATCGTCAGATCTCCTCTTTCAATCTGATGTCACAGCCTGATTCCGTAGCTTGTCCAATGCTTATTATGTTGCTTTTAAGATCAGGAATAAAGTAAACATCGGTCATTTTTCTTGATTTTCCATTCAAGTCGATAAACGCAATTGTGCTCTTTCCTTTAATATCAATTGTTGAGTCATCTCCAAATCGAACTCTTCCGGTGATAGATGACTCAAATGTATCAAAGTATCTTTTGTCTCCAGTCATGTGATTGCTAGCCCCGTTGTCAAGGTACGAAACATCCTCACCGTCGATTTTACTCTCGAATTTGCTTGGTACACAATGTTTTTCGTTTAGATACACAACTTCATGCATCATGAGCTCATCAGCATCTTGTGTATCTTTCTCATTTTCTTGAGCTTCTTGCAGTTTGAGAAGACGATCAGGACATTGTGAGGCGTAGTGACCGATCTTGCCGCAACGGAAACATGTAATCTGTGACATATCGTTTCCTCCTTGGCGCCCACGGCCTCTTCCTCGAGGAGAGAATCTTCCTCCTCTGCCTCTTCCTCTGTAGTTTCCGTTGTACTCATGATTTGAGTAGCTTGAAGTGTCTGAGTTTGCATACATCAGCTTACTTTGATCCTCATGAGTTTCTTCCTCTTCGAAAATTCTTTCTTCATAAGCTTTGAGCCGTCCAACAATATCTTCGAAGTTTGTGGTATTAAGATCCAATACCTGTTCTAGAGAAGCGACTATATGTATGTACTTTCTCCGAGGAAGACTTTTAAGAAACTTTTTAACTAATTTAGGTTCTTCGATGATCGTTCCTAAGGCAGCTGATTTTGAAGAGATCTCTGATATTTTCCCAACAAACTCATCAATAGTTTCAGAATCCTTCATCTTTAAGCGATCAAATTCAGTCATCAAAGTTTGTAGCCGAGCCTCTCTGACTCGTTCTGCTCCAACATGTCGAGTTTTGATAGCTTCCCAGACCTTCTTCGCCGTGTCAAGCTCTCCTACTTGTAAAATAAGAGTCTCCGGTATTGACTGGAACAATAACGCAATAGCCATATCGTTCTTGTCTCCATTGACTATTTCTGCATCAATTGCTTCCCAAACTTTGTGTACTTTGAAACTCTCATCCTCATTGCCCAAACTGTGTAATTTGTGGATGTTAGCATTGGACAAGTGATGGAAGAAGATCCTCCGCCCTCCTTTGGCTTTATGGTCACGATAGCACCAGCGCCGTCCGTCATCGTGTTCAGACCTCACAATAGTTTCACGGTAAGAAGCTCTGATACCAAATATAGAATCAAAGAGTTGATAAGAACACAAAAACAATAAAGAATATCTCTCTTTATTACTTTTAGGAAAATAGTTCAAAACCTAAAGATCTTAAACTCACAAAACAACTCGATAGCTATACCATACATCGGTAGCTTCTTATATAGAGAATGATCTAACCAAAACTTCCTTTTCACTTAAAAGGATAATTTCCATTTCTTTCTAACTTCCTATTCTCATTAATCCTATTGCTTGCACTTCAAGCTTATTCCAACAAAAATTATGTTGTAACTATGTGACGGATTCATTATACATATTGATCCATTTTAGCTATGAAAACATGTTTGATGAAGCATTAGACTTGGCCATTTTCATTTCATCATCTCCATTTTTTCTGTTTTTAACAAAATACTATTGAAGTTCGAATATCCTTCCCAAATCTCATACTGTTTGCCACCATTCTCTTTATTTTTTAAACATATTATGCACATAAAATTTTATTGATTGTATTTATAGAGTCGATATTGAAAGTTCATAAAAACCAATAAAAAAAAAAGCAAAAATGCCTAAAATCAAGTTCGAAACCTGACGGGTTTATCCTGCACTGAACACATACTTCATGAAGTCTTCTGGACTTTGGACATTATGATTTTTCTCTTTTGTTAAGCTATTTAGTATCTTGATGTATAGGATATGTGTTATAAATACAGTTTTGATGTTTAGTATTTCATTATATATATATATATTACTATATCTATGTTTTTTAAACATAACTATTTTCTAAAAAGATAAAAAGTTTGTTTCTACGCTTCCCAAATGTTTGCTTCCGCATATCGATTTTTTATTCCATGCAACTTTGGTTCAAATTACGATTTTGAGTTTCTTTTAAACACACTAGAAAATATCTTGGACTACGCCCGGGTTTATTATTTATAAATTATTTGTTATTTTAGTTTGAGAAAGAAAATTATTATGGTAGTAATTATACTTTTATGGATCGAAAAATAATTATGTATGCATAATATATAATAAATAATTAAATGATCAAAAAACATATAAGTTAGACAGGAAGAACAAACAATGAATTTTGGAAAGCTTAGAAGTATATGTCTCAAATGAAGGTTATTCATGAAACATCATAAAATTTCTCAATTATGTTAGTCTTCTTGACTGTTTTTACCTTTCTAGGCTCTTAACATCCATTGCCTTTGATTTCTTTTCATGTAGCTTTGATGTTTCTGATTGTGTTGACTAAAAAAAAAAGAATAATACTCTGACCATTAGATTTGATAACTAAAGCTGTTGACATTCTTTAGTTTGAAAGATCTTTAGGATATTTCATTGATGCTATCTCGCTTATAATCTATTTTTGAGTCAATTTTGTAAGTTTCATCAAATTTGAAAAGAATTTTACTTTTTCGGAAATAGATCTGATTTGGAAGAGAACGTGATCCTATTATTCTCAATTTTTATAGGAAAATGTGATTAATAGCTTTGTCTGATATCATGATATGATATGAGGAAAAATATATCACGTTAATGTTCATGATTTAGGGGTCTAAAAATAATTATATGTTCATCATATTTGATTTTTCTTAAATTTAAAGATGATTCATGTAGAAAATTTAGCAAAAGTACACAATTTAGTTTTTGATGACATATTATAAGTTATCTGTTAGTTTATTTATCACTAATTATTTTTAAAATAAATTCAGTATAATTGTTTCTATATGTTTCTGCATATTTTTTTCCCAAAGAACGCAGTCATCAATTTATTCATGTCAAGCCAAACTAAATTCAATTTATTGTTACCAATGGAAAATATTATGTAAAATATTGATCCAAAATCACACTTTTAGTGAAGCCGCGAAGAAAATTACACACAGTTATCTTTCTTTTATATCCGACAACTCTTTACTTTTTGCTTGTCCACAAAAGAAAAGCTTAAAAAATTTAAAGATTAATATATGAGATAAACATTGGATTGACTTGAATGTTCTACCTTTTCTCCACAATACGGTGTCCACGTAAATATGCATATGTTATATTGTCTACATTTACTTGTGCACACGTAAGGATAATACGTACTTCTCTATACGTAAAGATATGCATAAATGAATACGTAGTTGTGGACATGATGGTGTGGACATGATAGTGTGCACATGATAGCGTGGACATGATAGCGTGGACATGATAGCGTGAACATGATAGCGTGGACATGATAGCCTGGACATGATAGCGTGGACATGATGGCGTGGACATGATGGCGTGGACATGATGACGTGAACATGATAGCGTGGACATGGTGGTATGGACATAGTGGCAAAAATGTCCACTATTAATTCTAATTCAGTTTGCACGAGCTCATACTCTCTTGTTATGCATATGTACACACTTTCTCATGCATAATCCACATCCATTTATTAACTTTAAACATGTTCACGTTATCTTATCCATTAAAAAATGTCCAGAACATTTTTTCTATCAGAATATTTGATGGTAGTGATATTAACATGTATAAAATGTGATGACCATATGGTCAACTCATTTTGGACACCGACTAGAAAATCATAGATTTCTGGATTTTTGAAATATTTTTTGTTTGCTTGGAAACACACAACATACATAGACAAATAATGTTTCGGTGATGATGGGTGATGAAAATTACGATAATTTCGCACAAAAATTTGGATGTATTAGAGAAATAAAGAAAGAGAGAAAAAGCATTAGAGATGAGTATTAGAAAAGTATTGAATCTTAAATTGGTGAAAAAACGACAATAAAATCGGTTAAAAAATTAGAAGAGATTTGAAATTAGAAAAAAAAGTTCGAATAAAAGCTTGAAGAAAAACAATGGAAGATGAAGAGAGAGAGGGAGGGGAAGAGGAAGAGAGAAGAAGAGGGAGAAAGAGAAAAAGAGAGAAAGAGAGAGAAAGAGAGAGAAAGAAAGAGGGAAGGAGAGAAATAAAAGAACGAGAGAGGGCAAAAATGGATATCACAAGCCAAAAGTGATTTATAAACCAAAACTTAAAAGTGCCCCTCTATGTAAAGCTTGCTTGGTTAAATATAGAGATTGAAAATGTATACGTTGATTTAAAAGAATCATGATATCAAACAAAAAGGAAAAAACCTAAAGACATTAAAAATAATTGATTATGGTAAAAACAAAATGTCAACAATTATTGTAAAATTTAAAGCTAAATTTACCGTATTAAATTCAAAAAACATATTACTATATTTTTAAAATTTTGTACTTTTAATTTTTTTTAAAATTGTATGTTAGGATTACAATAATAATTTTTAAGATTATAATAACAAAAATTTTTTTACTTATATATATATATAAACAATATAAAATATATAATAAAAATTAGTCGAAATATATATAATACATCAATATGTTGGTAAATATGATATGGTAGAAGTTAGAGTTGGCGTTTTTAAGACCATATATATTTTATGATAAGACAACAAAATATTATAATCAGTTGCAAAATGAATTTAATATGCTTTCAGAAAATAATTGCATATGATTGATATATACTGGATCTTAGGGATCCCTTGGTGCTTCGAAACAAAGCCATCTACTGGATTTTTGTATTCGAATTCATCCACACTTGCAACATTTTCCACCTCTAGGTGAAGACCCTTACAATCATGAACAATTATCCAAGAAATCTTGTCCAGCTGATGCGCGAGTCTCACAGTAATTTACATTAAAAAAAAAATTTATCTCAAAAAAGTAAACAAAGAGGCGTACTTGTTCACTTCAGGAAGTGAAGACTGCAACTTAACCAAGAGCGCCATGAGTTCTTTAGCTGCAGCTGCGTCTACGTTGTGTGGAGGAAAATTATAAACGGTATATTGTATCGTTCATTTCGCAAATTGTATGAAATCCATTTGTGAAACTTTAAGAGCTTTACTTCATAGTCATATCAAGTGTAATAGTGATGGCCATAAGTAGCCCAGTGCTAGCGAACAATGTCTTCAACCGTCACCAGTTTTGTACTCCTATCAAGGGTTTCCTTGTTCTTGTGAGCCACTATAGAAAGGCAAGCAAGAACTGTCCAGATCCCATCTTTCTCACGGATATTGGTCGTCTCCCAATTTCTCTTTTCCGTCTCTTTTGTTCCATCGTCTTCTCCTGATTCCTTCTTTGCCGCCGTTTCTTTCACCGGAAACATTCCCATATGGTCCGCCAGATGCGTTGACTCTCAAGAATCCCTTCACCTTTCCTCCTCCGACTCCATCAAACTTATCAACAGCTCCAACGCCACCTTCTGAGATTCCAGTACCGATTGTCTCAGCGTCGTTATGGCTTCGGTTGAAGATTTCAGTAACTTTCGACTCCTCAACAATCGATCAATGGAACGCATTTTCTTCAAATTTCTTGTAGCCATAATTGATTGTTATCTCTCTCTGGTTCTCTCTCTTCCTTTTAAATCTAAGCCCCAAATCTTATCGAAACCTTTAAATCTCCAGGAATTTCCATAATAACATACTCAGCGAAAATCTAGGAAAATATAATCCTATGAAGCTGGAAGTGAAACACATAAACAAGTGAGAAAAAAAAAGAGGAAGATGAGAAGTTTAGGAAGACAATGGAAAGGGCAGAGGCATGTTTAAGCTTGACCTTTTTTTAGAAAGAGATTAAAGCCTTTAAAAATTCTTATTAGTGAGTTTTTTTTTTGTTAGTGGCTGACATGTGGCAATACGGGAGAAACTGTTTTTTTGTCTATATAGTTTTGCTCTAGGGCCTTAAATAGAGACTTTCACTCCACTTACCCCTTTTTATGGCCCATGAATAACTTTTAAGGGCCAAACAAATTTTTGTACTTTTTATCTATCAACTCAACAAAAGCAAAATAGGTCTGCTTAACATGTCACAGAGTCGACATATATTCTAGGCTAATAACTTCTTTCGTGGCCTGAACAAATTACCCAGAATAAAAAAACAAAACCATACCAAAAAAAAAATCACTCGATCCAAAACTGAATTAGATCCAAACAATAACTTAACTCGATCCTCATTTAAAATATTTTGGATATTCAAACTAAACTGGTACCGAACGGAAAAACTGAACAGTTATTTTGAGTTTTCAAAAGATACCTAAATTCTATTTATAAATCCGAAAATGTTAGTTATGTTTAAAATTAAATACCTGAAAAAAAATCAAAATATCCAGGTGTCATTAGTTTATTTTTCAAAATTAATTTTTTAAAAAGAATTTAACCAATATTTCTTTTTTGAAAAATTTTAAACAACTATTTTTTGAAAAAATTAAAAATAAATGATAAATATTCAAAAAATTGTCCATTTATGCATTATATAAACAAATGCCAAATTTAACCATTTTTTTCAAAAACATTGAAGAACAACACGTAGATAAATGATAAAGAAGACATGAGAATAGAGCTATCAATTGGGTGGGGCCCATAGGTAAAGTTTAGTTCACACGTTTTTGGGCGGTTATAATTTTGGCACAATATTAAAAATGTCCAGTTGGGCTTTGACCAATTGGCACGCGGTCAATAATGGTTGGATCCTAGCGGACCGTTGACAAAACTAAATAATTTTAAACGGGTCAAACTTAGAAAACCCTAATTTGAAACGGGTCTGTGTATTTTTCTTTTATTAAATTCATTTATATTATAGTTTCAAATCAATAAAAATGCATTTATTTTATATTTCATTTTAAAGTTAATCTTATATAAATTATTTTGAGAAAATTAATTTTGAAAGTGAAACAATGATCATAATTTATAACATATGTCACATGTTAAAAAAAAATATTTCAGTACGAAAATATATAAATTCTCATTTAGATAACAATAATAAACAAATAATGAATATTTATAAAACTCTATAATAATCCACAATACTAAATGATATTTTTTTAATATAATCCACAATACTAAATGATATTTTTTTAATATAATCCACAATAATTCTTTAATTTATAAAATGGAAATAAAAATGATAATATTTAACGATTTGATTCTATTTAAGTTCTGATATAATCTAATTTATTTAGTTTTAATTTAAACTCTAAATTATTTTCGAAAATGTTTTTGATAAATAAATTTTGATCTATGAAGTTTAGAATTAACCATCTGAGTTTCAGAATGTGTATTCTATGTACTACGCATTGTATATTTTCTAAAACATTTGGAACACACTTATGTTCTATGACTTTTAGAGCGCTAATTTCTAAACAATTTAGAATATATATTATAAAATTTGCTCTTTGTTGTATAGAAATTGGGAAACGTATTCTAACATTTACTTATGATCCAAAAATGTTAGAAATCATATATTCATTTTTTCTTATATTCAATAAAATTTAGAAAGTACACTGTACATAATTTAGAACATCTAAAAAAATATAAACAAAATCGCAAAAGAGGAAACCGAATATTTTATGTATTCTAGAGTCATTAGAATACACAATCTAAAATATATAGAATACCAAAAAAATAGAAACTGAATATTTCGAATAGATTTCATCGCTCCCAACCTATTATGACGAGTTTTTCTATCATTTTTTTGTATATTTGACGTGTTTTTTCTCGTCTCGTTCTTAACTCTCAGAAAACAAAATCTCACTATTGTTAACCAATATGGTGCAGATTTATGTTAATTGTGGTTTATGGAGATAATTTAAAATATATTATTAATAGTTAACTATTTTAAATTTTTTTTAAAATATATAGAAATTGTATGTTCAAGGATATAATGGAATTAACAAAATAATTAAACCTAGATCACTATTTTTTTAGAATGCATAGATGGACAAAATGTTAAATATTTATCTTTTATTTTCAATTTTCCATTTTTCTGGTATTTCGATTTTTTGGTTAATTCAGATATTTTTTGGATAATTTGGTTCGCTTTTTCGGATAACTCGGATAATTTAGATAATTTCAGAATATGGCTACAAAAATATCTAAAACGGAACCGGATCCGTAAAAGTTTTAGGTAATTTCTGGTTCTTAATAGGCCAGGACATTCGGATATCCGTTCGGGTTTTTCGGGTACATAGATAATGAACCATTTGGGTATTTATATAATTTGGGTCGGTTCTGGTTCGATTCTTTCGGTTTTTGGGTTGGTTCAGGTAATGATTTTAAGAATCGGCTGGTAACCGGAAAAAAATTTGGGTTCCATTCGATTACGGTTCGGTTTGGATTTTTCGGGTAAATTCAGGTAATTTGGGTAAAAATATCTGATAATTCTGGTGATTTGAATAAAATACCAAGTAATTTGGGTAATTTCGGTTAATTTGGATAATTTCGGTTAATTCGAGTATTTTAATTTAAAAATACATAAAAATTAGATTTTATAATATAATTAAGATATTTTGTTTACCTAAATATAACTAATATTTTTGAATATGCATTATATTTCGGGTATCCAAAATAATCATTTGGTTCTCTATTTGGTTCCGGTTAGGTTTGGGCATCTAAAATATTTTAAACAAAGAACTGTTCGGGTAATTTCTACTTGGTTTGGTATCGTGTAATTTTGGTTCAGTTCGGTTCGATTTGGTCTTTTGGTTCCAGGTAATTTGTCCAGCCCTAGTTCTTAACATAAATATCCATAGCAAACTGAACCAAAATCGAACCAGTTTTTTTAATTATCTGAATCTTAAAGAGCATAGCTAAATTACCCAAAAAAATTAAAAAATCGAACCCAACCCGAATCAAAAGTCGAATGCGCATACCTCCTATCAAGTCAATGGTCTTTAAGTTTTGTCGTATTTAGTGGCCATTTCAAAACAGAACAAAAAGGCATCCAGGGCCCATAGGTAAGAAATTCAAGGATCTCAAGAATTTACGTCGAAGGTGATATAAGTTGACTTTGACTTTATAACTAGACCTCATATAGAACGTTCCAACTTACAACTCAGAAGTCACAATTCACAAAGAGTACATATTATTTGCACTAATTCAAATCATACTACATAAAATAAAATTTTATATATTTACCCAAATATTATGCTGTTTAAGTAGAAAAAAACTACAAATCTATAAATTATAATGCTACACGAAGCTTATGTTAATATAATCGATATCTCAGCACACAAGTTCAAATCGGACATAATGAACGTTTTTTTTTGTTTTCTTGATAAGAAAATAGAGAAGTTATATAATATCATCATAACTAATTGTTATTTCCTTAATAAACATAAGCTAAGTAAAAAAAAACAAAGAATAAGATGAGTTTCGTTTGAATGGTTCAAAAGAGAAGATAATTTGTTTTTTTTCCCAAAAGCCAAAAGAATTAAAATGATGAAGTCAACTAGTCAAGCACAACACACCCACTAATCTATAAAAAGAAATGGATTCCCAAACTTGTTTCTCATTCACCATTCTTTAACTCAATTCAAAGGAAAGAGAGAGAGAGGATGGAATCTCAAAAACAAGAAAGAGGGGTGAAGAAGATGAAGAAAGTCACTAAGATCATAGCCTTGGCATCCATTTTCTCTTTTGTTCTGTCTTACTCTTCTTTGATATCTTCTCTTCAACAAAGACTCCATTTGCTTTCCATGTATATCGATAAGAAATACATGTTCTTGTTATGCAATGGTATTGTCGGTTTTATCATGGGGAATTTTGAAACCCTTTTGCACGGTAATGCCAATAACATCGTTGAAGAAACTGAAGAACTAAGGATCAACGACATGAGAAAATCAGAAATGAAGAAAGTAGTGGCACTTCTTGGAGAGAAGAGAGTATCCAAAGAAGAAGAAGAAGAAGAAAGGGTTGATGTATTAAGAGGAGAAGAAGTTACATTGGTTGTTGAGGATGATGAAGGTATATTAGTACAAGACCTTGCTGTTATTAGGCTAGATGATGATGATGGCGATCATGATGATGAGATACATGATAGTTTCTTAAGTTCGGAAGATTTGAACAAGAAATGTGAGGATTTCATCAGGAAGGTGAAGGCTGAGATTCGATTCGAGTCCTGGGAAGTTGATTACCCTTTAGATATGTGATTGTTTTTAGACTATATCATCTTATGTTTAGTATATTCATATTCTCTATCCTACAAGAACAAAATAGTTGTATCATATATGCAAAACAAAATTACGCAACAAGAACAAAATACATAATAGTTGTAAAGTACCTTGCAACAGTAACGTTTTACCACAAGTTTCTTCTGTAAACTCAGAAGGTCATGCGTCTCAAATTGAAAATACAAGCCGGAGAAGGTAAGGAAAAACCAAACAACACCTTAGATCCTATCGATATCCTCGTCCTCAAACTCAACATAGTCATCAGCAGCATTGTCATCATCTTCATCAAGATCACCAACGATTCCTTCGTTAAGACGAGTGTTCTCTGGAAGCTCTCCATACGCCTTTAGAAGCCTGGCTTCATCAGACATATACTTGAGGATGACATCAGCTTTGTCATCTTGATAGTCTCTCAGACCAACAAGTACAATGTCACCTGCTGCGATCCAAACCTTCTTGTGCATCTTACCGCGGATATGGCAGAGACGTTTAGTGCCATCGATGCACATAGATTCACATCTTCCATTGCCAAGCATTCGAAGGACTTGTGCGTATTCTTGTCCATCTTCTTTGAATATAAGCTCTCGCTTCTCGTCATCTGCTTCGTTCTTTCCTCTCTTCCTGTTCTTTCCTCCCTTTCCCTTGTTCTTCGGCATGGTAACTGCCAAAATAATACACATGATTCAGTTCAAGCTTATGTCTTACAACATGCAAAACAAAACTCTTCTCTCGCAACTAAAAAAGACTCTTAGCCAAAGCAGATACCTAAATATCAATTTCGAGTAACGACTACACAAGAACCTAAAACAAAACAAAAATCAAACACTAACACGACAAGCTGATTTAATACATACTCTTTACTCAACTATAATAATCGAAACCCTAGAAAACTCAAGCAGTAACACTAGCAAGATCCTAAATAAATCGAAGATGCCCATCTAGGGTTTCCAAACAAAAAAAACGTAACTTGAATTCAGATTAAGCAATATTTCAAATAAAAATCAAAACTTTACACGAATCCAACCAAGATGAAACAATATGAGGTAACGAAGATCGATCGGAGATACAGAGACCTTCGTCGCCGACTCAATTGCTGATTTTAAACGACTTGAAAACCCTAAATCTAAAGGTAAGAGACGAATTGAATAAAATAGAACACGAGGCTCACCACTAAGAAGCGATCAAAATCTGAAATTAAGGCTCTTCGATGAGATAAGATTCGCAAATTTCTCTTTGTCTCTTTCAATTTGGATCAAACGTTTTCTGAAGCTGTGCGGCTGCGAAATAGTCTCGATCTCTCTAGACATGGGCTAATTATATAGTACACGTATTTTAATTCCCCTTTGGTTTAGGTTTTATTACCAAACCATACCACTTATTTCTCAATTCTCAATAACCAGACGGTTTAAGCCTGGACCCGGTTTCGGTTTGGAGTGAGTCGGTTATAGAAAAGAAGGTTCAACTTTAAATTAAAGAAAAAATTTGTCTGGTTCTATTCAGGTTGGAATAATTTTCGATTCTGTTTGGGTGTTGTAAAAAGTAAATCAAATCAAAACGAATTATATTATATTTTGTATGAGAAGTTGAATAAGTAGAGTTTTGATTGATTCAATTAAAAGATTAACTAATTCTATAAAATTTATGTTAAATATTATAAATATATATTTTTCGATTCAAATTATATTTTCTAAAACAAATTGGTACAAAATAAATATTATTTTATAATTTTAATGTAATTTTTCTGTTAGAATTATCTTTTTACTTTAATTTTTTTGTAAAAATTAAATTACTAAATATTATAAAAATATAATAATTAAAAAATATATTTAATTATTTTTTAATTTTTGTATTTTTTAAAATAAATATAAACTAAAACATAAAAACAATCATTTTTAATGAATATCTACAATATTTTGATAAATGTTGGTTAATTTTGTTTACAAATATTCGGCTTTTCTGTGGATAATTCAATTTACAAATTTTGTAGCATTGAAATTTGGTTTGGTTTTGGTTTTCGGGTTGATAAATTTTGGTTCGAGTTTTTTTTTCACTCCTAAACCGAAAAACAAAGAAACTCTTTTTTCTGTCAATCTTTTTCATCACTACCACACTCGCGTTGCTGAAGTAAAAGAGAACCCAAAAACCTCTGCAAAACCTTTTATCCAACACACAAAAAAAAATGCATCTTTCGGTTCCAATTTCGCCTTCCAAGGTCTCACCGATTTTCCCTTTTGGCAATCGTCATGGTCCTCCAGCGATTCACCAGCTCGCCGCGCAGATACAGAACCACCGTGCCAATTTCGTGACCCCCGTCAGACTCTCTGGCTATTTCTCATCGATTAGCCGAGCAATCGAAGAGGAAGAAGAGTACCGGAAGGCACGCGCCGCCGTTAATCGTAAAGGCGTTGAATTGGAGAGTTACGCAATCGAGGGGATCTCCGTCGGTGGCCACGAGACGTGCGTCATCGTCCCTGAGCTCAAATGCGTCTTTGATATCGGAAGGTGCCCTTCACGCGCTATCCAGCAGAAGTTCCTTTTCATCACTCACGCTCATCTTGATCACATCGTGAGCTCAAATCTCTCTCTCTCTTTCCATTCACCTATGTTCAAAAATTAACATTGTTCAATTACTTGAATGGATAAGGATTGAGATTTCGATGCAACCCCTCTCGGCTTTTGTTTGATGTTTCGTCTTTCTGAGTGAAGTATTGATTCAGATGCATTTTCTGGTTACCTTTGTTTACTGTTGAATCAGAATGTGGATTCTTTTTGTTTTCTTCAGGGCGGTTTACCGATGTATGTAGCTAGCCGTGGTTTATACAATCTTGAGCCACCGAAAATATTCGTGCCACCATCCATTAAAGAAGATGTGGAGAAACTACTTGAGATTCACAGGACTATGGGTCAAGTAGAGCTGAACGTTGAAGTGATTCCACTCGATGTAGGTATGAAGATAGTGAATGTCTTTGACCAGTGTTTCTTTTAATGTTAAAAACCAACCTTGTTTAAGATAGCGCAAAATCTGAGTTCTGTGTTATTGCGGGCAGGTGAGACATATGAGCTGCGCAATGACATTGTTGTTAGACCATTTGCAACTAACCACGTCATACCGAGCCAGGTACTACACGTCTCAGGATAATGTAAAATCCGGCACGAAAGTGTATGTTTCTAATGATGATCTATGGCTTCTCTCAGGGTTATGTCATATACTCGGTCAGGAACAAGTTGAAGAAGCAGTATGGTCACCTTAAAGGCAAACAGATAGAAAAGATTAAAAAGTCTGGCGTCGAGGTTTGTTTCTTATTAGCTCTATTGCCAATTGATGTGAAAGAGGAAAAAAAGCACATAATATTGAACTTAACTGCAGATTACAGACATGATATTATCCCCTGAGATAGCTTTCACTGGAGATACAACTGCAGAGTATATGCTCGACCCTCGTAACGCTGATGCTTTGAGGGCTAAAGTTCTTATAACCGAGGTGCTTATTTAAATCTTATCGGCGGAATTGTATAAAATTTGCATCATGCTTAACGATTTTAGTTTTTCAAAAGTTCACTGGATTCAAACTATAGCTTCTGAGCTTAATCTATCTGACAGGCTACGTTCTTGGATGAAAGTTTTAGCACTGAGCATGCGCAGGCACTCGGTCACACTCATATATCTCAGGTGTGATCATATTCATGTTCAAACACTCGTAGAACTATGCTGTAAAAGGAATTTTCCACAATCAAATTGCAGATCATCGAGAACGCAAAGTGGATCAGGAGCAAAACTGTATTATTGACGCATTTTTCATCACGTTACCATGTAGAGGTGATACTCTCATTTGACTTCATGTTCTTAGTATACTTTTTTTTTTATCCCTTATGATGTATTTCATCGTATGCTTCTGGTTGCAATGGCAGGAAATTCGCGAAGCTGTGCTTAAGTTGCAATCAAAAGTATCTGCAAAAGTTATTCCTCTTACAGAAGGTTTCAGGTCAAGATATTCTTAAAAGAGCTCTCAAACGATATTGCAAGAAAAAGTGAATTTGGAATATCTTTATCTGTAATTTCATAGGGATTCGCTGATGTAAGTTAACACAGAGTGTAATGAAAAAAGATATATATCCTATGCAACTGAAGAAAGATCAGTTCAAAACTTTTGCCATATTGTTTACACAACTTTAGATAGAGGCAAAGAGCAAAGATGCATTTGTTCCACCAAAGCCAAAAGAATTCGACATTGCAGTCTTAACGAGCATCTCTTTTGAAGTGGTTAAAGGCATGAAACTCTGGTCGAAGATGGGATCTGGATTCTCGACATTCAGCGTCAGAGGAGCAACTCCCTACAAAGTTTTTGCAGTTCTTGGTTAGGTTACAAACCTTCTATCATTAAACAAGAACACAGGAGAGGACTAAGAAATGAGGATACTTACGTGATGTATAGCAAGGATGCTGAAAATAGCTTCCACAGCTCCAGCTGCTCCAAGAAGATGACCAGTAGCACCCTTTAGTCACACGAAGCAAACTCTTATTTACTTGTAGACAAATTGTTACTACTTACAACTATAAGTCAAACTCTAGGGTAACATCATCAGCCATTTTTTTACCTTGGTGGAGGAGAATGCCAAAGTGCCTGAAGTGGCGTGTTCAGAGAATACGGTCTTGATAGCCTTTGCTTCCACGGCATCCCCTAGAAATTGGATGCAGAGTTATCAATTGAGTTGCTGTAATACCAGAGAACCAACAACAAGTCTTAATCTATTTACCTATTGGGGTTGATGTTGCGTGTGCATTTACATAATCAACTTCGTTTGGACACAGACCAGACTGCAAAGTCATGGATGTTCAAACCAAATCATTAGAATTCAAACTGCTAAAAAGTAAGATCATCAACAGAAACCCCATTCTAGGACTATAACAGCTATGCAGCGTACCTGTCTTAAGGCACGTGTCATGGCCAAAACAGCTCCCTTTCCATCTTCAGGAGGTTGAGTAATATGATGAGCATCGCCTACATATCAAGGCAAATCACTCTTAAGGAATTAAAAATGTGTTAGTATTATCAAATGCAAAGTTTTTTTTACTATTATGTATGAGCTTAACCTGACATCCCATATCCACAAAGCTCAGCATAAATTTTTGCTCCGCGTCTTTTTGCATGCTCAAGTTCCTATTGTTATAACCAGAAATCAGAAATGATTCTAGATTAAACCAAGAAATCAGCTGAGGGAATGACTATCCAAGACGCCAGAGTCTCACCTCCAATACTATAACCCCTGAGCCTTCCCCTATTCTGCAACCAAATCAAATAGGGATGGAATCAACATCTCCAAAACAAGTTTTTTTCACATAAACAACCAAGAATGTAACTCACACAAAACCGTCCCGGTCACAATCGAAAGGCCGTGAAGCTTCTTGCGGTGAAGAATTGAACTTAGTTGACAAAGCCCTTGATCTGGACAGAGAAAATAAAATAATGATTAACAATATGCTTTTTCTCTCCCAGAAGCAAAGAGCCTTTTTAAAGGAAGCACACACAGCGTGTGAGTTACCTAGAGAATCCAGCAACGGAGAGAGCATCAATGCTGGACTCAGTTCCACCTGCTACCATAACATCTGCATCTCCAAACTGAATCATCCTAGTGGCATCGCCTATAGAGTGCGCACCAGTTGCGCAAGCTGTCACAGCAGCATGGTTTGGCCCCTATATTCAAAAGCATGGCAATGCTATGCAAACAGTTTTCTACTTAAGAACACCAGAGGACTATTCTGGACACATTATCACAATGATTCGCAACTTTTGGGGCTTTTGTAGGAAGAAAGTGCAGTACTAGAACTCCTATATTATAATTCTAAGCAAGCCACCATTGAATAACTTAAGATGTTCATACTATTTTGCATAAAAGTAAACTGGAAAATTTAACACACCTGGAATCCATACTTCATGCTCACGTGACCAGATGCCATGTTTACCAATATCTTTGGAATGAAAAACGGACTAAGCCGTCGCAACCTCTGCATCACCATAACCGTTAAGTCGTACAAGTGACTAGTTTGTCCAGAAAGATCAGGAGCCAATAACACAATCCACAGAAAAAATTTGTACTTGATGCAAAGACAATAGAAATGACTGACTTTTTCACAAATCATCTGCGCTGCCTCCACAATGTCACTTATACTTCCAATCCCACCACCAATAGAGACTCCCTGGTATGCCGATTTTTCCAGAATTATAAGAAAACAAACTAAAACAGCATATGAAAATCATATCATGAACATATGAGTAATACTTAACTGTTCTCTCCTTATCCTCCTCTTCAGTAGGTAACCACTCTGCATCTCTCAAGGCTTCATCGGCAGCACATAAAGCATATCCGATAAATTTGGCAATTGCCTCCAGGATCCAAAATGCATGATAATAGATAGAACCTTTAAATTTATGCATATCTGATATACCATATCAAGCTTCCAAAAGAACAGAAAATGAGCAGCAATAAACCACATTAAGCTTCAAGAAAACAGCAATAAGCGATGCTCCTAACACAATTTACCACAACATAGTCTAAAATTTTGTGATTTGACATGATATTTGGCTGTGTTCCTATTAACGATATCCTAATAACCTTCAAAGACAGATTATTAGAGAAACAAAAAAGACTAAGGAGATTGAGCTGAAGATACCTTGGAGTTTAGCCAAAGGCCCTCATCAAATTCACCTGGATTTGATCCGTAGGGCACAAAGGCGGCAACTTTAGAGGACAGCTGATCAAAAGTATACAACTTTGTCTCTTCATCAAACGAATTCATCTTGAGATCATCAGGTGTCAATCCTCTAATCCCACATTCTCCACCGATCAAACGCCTCCATGTTGTCTCAACGCCTCGTCCAAGCGGAGTCACCATTCCTAGACCTGCAGGAGCAAAGTTAAAATCAGAGAGGAGTTTACAGGTATAAAGCATATGTAAAGACATGGAAAATTTTGAAGGAGACGGAGACCAGTGACAACAACACGGCGATGTGAATAAGAAGAAGAGGATGTCGAGATAAAGCGGCTCAAGCGCAAGCGATTAGAATTTAAGTTTCTACGAAGAAAAGAGCTCGCCATTTCACGCGCACAGACGACGGCGACGGCTGGATACGACGGCGATAAAGAGGAGCTTTATGAAACGACGAGGAAAAACAATAAAAACAATTTTGCCTTGAATAGAAATAACTGTTCGATGCAACACTAGAACCTGAATGTACTCATAAGATAGTAATAATTTCAACTTTTTAAAAATAAAAATTTACAAAAGATAGTAATAATTTCAATTTTTTAAAAATAAAAATTTAAAAAAGATAGTAATAATTTCAACTTTTTATGATAAATTTAATGTATTAAGATTAGATAATAGATAATTTTAAAAATTAATGTGGATGCAACATTCAGTGCCGTACATAGACTTTGTGGGGGGGGGGAAGGGTTTAAGGCGATTTTAATAGTTGGACCCTTAATTAAATTAAAAAATTGATCATAGAAAATGTGATTTTTTTATATTAAAAAAATATCCAGTACATTGATTTTTTTCTTTTACTATTTTCATGTAAAACATATGATTTAAATGTGAAGACAAAATAATTTAGTAGATAAAAAATAAAGTAGTACATATTTGATATAAAAATATTTATTAAGAATGTTTATATGTATTCATCAAAAGTTGACAAAAAAAATTCATATATATATTAACTAATATATATATATATATATATATATATATATTAGTATTATAATATATATATATATATATATATATATATATTGTAATTGTAAACTTACAGATTTATTCCATAGTGAAGAATGTGTAGTACCAAATAAATTAAAAAAAAATATGGTACAAGAAAATATAAAAAAGAACAAAACATATACATAAAAAATAAACGAGTATGTATTTCAAATCTAAAATCCTACAAAAAGATCAAGACAGGAATAGACTAACACAACTAAATTTGTAGAAAGCTATTATCAAAAATAAAACCATGAAATATATAATTACTTTTTAACCAAATAAAAACAAGTAGAAATACGAAAGTTAGTGTTTTCCAAGACAACTCGATTGTAACTTCCCCGCCACAGCCAGCTTTGGGAAATGTTCAAAATCATTCGCTTCAGGTTTGTCTCCTCATTACTGTTTCAGGATCCTTAAGACTTTGGAATGAGGAAGACATACTCATGGTTAAATCCCCGTACGTTGGGGATATTATTTGGCTATGGCTTCTAATCACGATACGGCAAATGTACAGCTGCCTCATGTACATGCGATGTTAAAATTGAGAGTTTAGAATTTGTCCATCGTGCTTAAGATAAAGCATTTCTTTTGAGGGTTTTTATCGCAAGTTTTAGCTACGGGCACAAGACTACGATCACGTGGAATTGCTGCGGATCCTACTTGCCAACGTTGTAAGTTGGAGGACGAATCAATCAATCATTTGTTCTTTATCTGTCCGATCTCTTTGTTAACATGGTAATATACCACTTCCTTACTTAACATCGCCACATTTAAGTTGAAAGTTTATAAATTTTAACAGCAAAGATGGTGATGTTGTGTGACACACAAACATCAATTTTTTCTTGGCTATGTTGGTTTAACTACGTCTTTTTTGCAGGCGGAAGGTAAAACACTTTTACAGCTTTTTTCATGGGTTACAAAAACATTATTTTTGAGGGAGACTGTGCAGTATTAATTCGAAATATGCAAGGTTCGGCTAATAATTGGTGCATTCATACATGTGCGATGAAATTAGTTCTTGGACAACCAAGTTTGATGGTGTAACTGTTTTTCAAACAACATGAATATGCAATGAACTAGTTCGTCTTTTTGCTAAATTATAATATTTTTTTATTCTGATACGATTTATCAATTTTCTTGGTTATCTCATGCTTTGTTAACAGATTCTTTAAACTCTTTTTCTTAATGAAATTTAAGCTTTTATCGGAAAAAAATGTGAAAATTAAGACTTTAAAATTAAATATGTGAATTGGGAGCTTGGAGCATTTTTTTAACTATTAAACACTCTTTAACAATATATCAAATATTGATTTTTTATATAATATTATAAAGATTGTAGTGTACTTTCTTCGTAAAAAAATAGAAGGAAAAAGTAATCTACCAAAAGAAAAAAAACTTCGTAAAACCTTGAAAAAAAGAGAGAGTTAAATCTGCAGTAAATTGTAAATTTTACAAATGTGACTTTGCTTATGTTAGAACAAAAACAAGTATTACAAAGGATTTAAAGTCCATGTGGCATGTTTCTATCCGAACCATATTTATGTTTAAAACTCAAGAGTCAGAAAAGAGGAAGAAGAAAAGACAGAAGAGGAAGACAAGTCGTATAAACTTTTTTTGTTTATTCTCCTCTCTCGCAAAAACCCAAATCTCCTCCTTTCCCGATTCCTCTGTTCAAAAATTTCTAATCTTTTTATCAACCCTAAAACCCTGATTGAATCATTCATTTCTCCTCTAATTCGTGATCAGTAAATCGGATCTACCAAATCCCCCCCAAATTGAAATTATGAGGAAGAGGGAGAGAGAGAACCCTTGTTCGCTTTGTGGGCATTATCACAAGTACGAGGAAGGAGAAGTCTGTGGAATCTGTGGCCACCGTATGCCTGATCCCTCCGATGTGGCGGCTCCGCAAGTCCACGTCAGCGCATTTCCGTCGGAGATCTTGCCGGAGTTTCTCTACCTCGGGAGCTACGACAACGCCTCTCGCTCTGAGCTTCTCAAGACTCAGGGAATCTCTCGCGTTCTTAATGTGAGTTTCTTTGTCATGAATCAGCTCAATTCCTAAGAGGGTTAAGCTCAACTGGGCTAAAGATTGTGAATTTAGTTGTGTTTGATTGGTTTTATCTTCATCTAATCATTGAACTGGTTTTGTCTTAATCGAATCATCGAATTGGTTTTTGACCCATAAGAGAGTGTAGATGAATCTTCAATAATCTTGCTTGAGGGTTTTGTTTTCGTCCACTTATGGTTTCTGTTTATGTAATTGAAAAGGAATATGTTATTGGTGTTGACTCTGCTTTCTCTTTTTGTTCGAACAGACAGTTCCTATGTGCCAGAATCTCTACAGGAACTCATTCACTTATCATTGTCTGTCTGATGAAAAAGTCTTACAATTTGATGATGCTATCCAGTTCTTAGGTTTGATTTTCTATTTCTAGCTCAAAAGTATTGATCTTTTCGTTTTTTTAATTATTATTTGGTTTTAATTCCATCTCTTGTGTTCTGCTTGATTTTACTGTGTAGACCAATGTGAGAAGGACAAGGCACGTGTTCTTGTGCACTGCATGTCGGGTAAAAGTAGGTGAGTGGCTTAACTTAACTATCTCTCGTAGAGTCTTTTCTTCTCTGTTCTTAAAGATTTGAAAACTTATGATGTATTTGGATTACGTGACAGATCACCAGCACTTGTTATAGCGTACTTGATGAAACGTAAAGGGTGGAGACTAGCTGAGAGTCATCAGTGGGTTAAGCAACGGAGACCCACAATTGACATAAGTCCAGGCAAGTACTAACTCACACTTAGGATTTTAAAGAAAGTGAGAAACTTGATCATTCTTGATACTTCTCTGCTCATTTGCCTTTTTTTTCTTTTTCTTTATCCGGCGCAGAGTTCTACCAACAACTGGAGGAGTTTCAGAAGGCGATTTTCGGATCAGGAGATGGGATGTTGGCGGCGATGAATATCAACGATCCTCCAACATTTGGGTTTGGTTCCCCTAAGGTTAATAATAATACTAATCAAGCGCAAGTCCCTGTGTTCAACAATGCTCCTGCTTCTTCTATATTTTCATCCCCTGCTTCAAGTATACCTCCTCAAGGGTTCACTTTTGGAGCAGCTCCACCAAAGCCAACCGGCGATGATATTACCATGGATGGCTCTTAAAACCAAATCATCATACTCTGCAAGAACATTCCACCAAAAAAACATACTGCTCTGAGAATGTTTCCTTTTTTTCTTTTGTAAATGGATATTGGTGCATTGCTTGAGAGAGTTTGGGTTTGAGAGATTACATGAGATTAATGTTTGTTGTTTTGATGTTTTTCATCTATCTCTTAAGCATCTTTGTCTGGTTTAATCCTTCATTCTTACATAATCATGTATCTATCTTGACAGCAAATGACCACTACACCAATTATGGCAAGCGACACCAGACTGTGTGTCTTTGTCTGTTTGTCTTACCCTTGAGACCAATTAAGCTGAGACATTCAATACTTTCTTTCTTATCCTTTATTACTTTCTAGAGCCCTTGAGATCGTTGATTCTAGTCGGCCAGTGGGCTGCACTTGCTTATTTTCATTTTTGTGTGTGTGTTAAAACTACACTTTAGCCATATTCTCACTCTATCATGCATGTGTTATTTTTTGATAAAAAGTCTGTCATACATGTTACATTCTTGTTTTGAATTTTCCGAAGTCATATGCATGTTAGTATTATTGTTTTTGACTTCTTTCTCTTTTATACTGAGATTTTTTATGTACATATAACTTTGAACGAATTTGAGTAAAGAAGAGTCTTTGTGATCCCGTAATTGTATGTCCTTATATATTATGTTATCTTTCGATTGTTTCAGTAGCAGTGAGTCCAACTCATGCATTAACTTGTGCCAAAGCTAATTTGATATAATCCAATTTCAGACTACACATATAAAATAGTATCACAGCGAATTCAGATTGTTGGAGCGAAAGTTATCAATATACACTAATTTTTTTATAAATTAATAATGTTGGGACTTTGAGAATTCTTTAATTTATAGAAATATTATTTAATAGATAAATTATAAATATTAATTTATAGAAAAAAACAGTTTTAGTCCATAATTGTTTTAAAAAAAATATTAGAAAATGTTATATTGAAGAATTTATTTATAAAAATAGAATATTATTTTAAATATTTGTATGATAAATAGAAACATACTGTAAAATATCACGAAAACTAAATTTATTTATAAAATAGACTATTATTTTAAATATTATTTACAAATATGTTCTAATTTTTTGAGGATAGTTGATTTAATATTCTAAATACTTTTAATAATTTGAATTTTAACTTATATTTTCAAATTTTTGAAAGCTAAATTTTTATCATATAAAATTAAAAATATAAAATACTATCATCTAGTTAAACATTTATAACTAGACTCAAGGAGTAATAAGATAGAATAATGTTGCAAAACAGTGTGCGATACTTATTTTTCTGACTCAACAGACATTTAAACATCAAATCGAAACATTTCATGGAATGTTTGGTGAGGAGATCTCATTACATAGCCTGATTTGAACTATATATCATGACATATGTTAAATAGAAATTATAATGAAAAATTAACTTTAAAATTTAAAATACATAAAAAGTAGAAAAATCAAAGATAAAACACATACAATACTACTAAATTGATAATATGGTAAACCCTCTCGTGATATACCAAAATCATTAAAATATTATCTAGACAAAGTAGATACAAAAATAGTTTATTAAAATTGTTGTTGATCAATCCGTTTTTGTAAAATCCGTGCTTGTTCAGCCTGTATATATGTCTGAATATTCGGATCTTGTATAGAACTCAAATCTCGAAACAAAATTCTATTTTCTTCCTTAAGTTCTTTGAGTGCATAATTCTTACTTTGAAGATCCAAAAAGTGTTGTCTTTGTTCACTTGTCTTTATTAATTGCTCTAAAAGTTGTCTATTTCCTTTTTCCAAAGTGTTGATAATAAGGGATGTTTGATCAACATTTTCTGTTTTTAACTGTTGTTGAGCTTGATATTCACCAACAATGTCATCATCGTCATCTAAGGCACGTAAAATTTGGGTTTTTTCCTCAACCCTTGTGTGGGCTTCCAAAATCTACCACCAAGAAAGAAAAAACGAGAAACAAGTGAGCCAACAATCTGTTATCCCAATTCAAGAGCATACCAAGATGTTTCCATGGAAGCATAGCTTAAAACCTATAAGAACAAAAGTAAGACAATCTTCTACTATGAGCTTCACCTCGTTAGGCACTTCCACATTAGTAGCCTTTAAGACTTCAAAGAGAACAGCATCAATATGATATGCCTTGTTAAGTTGAGCACTACAAGCAAAACAAACTTTGTGTTTATGAATCAAAGATAGAGAAAGATAGATTGCAATAGAGATAAACCACAGATCCGAAGAACAAGTTCGGTCCTGAACAAAGCTTCATGAGAAATCTGTCTTGACCCCCAATTTTTATAAGTCCTATAAAAACAAAATTATATATATATATATAGGATAAACAGTTTATTTTTTTAAATGAAATGACAGTTATTATTTCAATTAAAGGGACTAAATAATAAAATAAACAATATATTGGTCCAAATGTTTTTCAAAACTTATGTCTTTTTTTAGTTTAGTACTTTTTATACTTAAAACTATTTAAAAAATTTATGATATAAACTATTGATTCATATTTTTTATTTTGTTTCAAAATCTTAAAATTTCAGGACCGGTCCTGCGAACAAGAAACAGTTCCATGAAAGACATACCGGTCAGCTTTATCAGCAGCGTCTAGCAAAGGCTGGATATATACCCTGTAGTAGTGTTGATAGAAATTTTTCATTTCGTGTGCATCACTCTTTTGCTTTCTTGCAAGAGTTATTTCACAATCCTGCACAAGTTTAACAAGTAAGGTAAAGTGACACATAATCCTCATGCAGCAATGATTATATGATCAAGACAACAACAAAGTGAAGCTCAAGCAAAGTAAATGAAGTGATGAATGATATTCACTTGTTCTAAGCGTCGAAGAAGCGCAGTCTTAAACTGGCGAACACCACGACCACTTGATGTGGGATCAACCTTGCATGCCTTCTCAAACGCATAAAAGCGACCTAAGAAAAGCAAACAATGATTTATCTTTTTTCAAAATCTTTTGAGATAATTACATTATCAGGAGATTTTTTTTCATTATTTCAACTCACATAAGTAAGCAACACGAGGGTTACTAGCTTCTACTTCATTGGCTATACGAAGGATCGGAACAATCTCCACAAGAGACGATGGCACCACTTCACTTTCCAGCATAGCCTCTCCGAGATTACCAGCAAAAGGATTAGGTCCTCCTCTCCTTTGAGACATCTTCTAATGAAGTATTTGTATAAATCTAAAGAGCTTTTACACTACCATCAAGAACAAACTTTGAGAAATATATGAAGTGAAAAAACGAGACTGACTCATAAGCTCCTGAAAGAGAAAGACAGAGACTGCAATTAAATAGCAATCCGAAAAGAAAAAGACATGGTTTGCTTAGTTCCGAAGCAAGATGAGATTCACTCCAAAAAATAAATCGATATCATGGAAAAATATTTTAGTTAAAAAGAAAAAGTATATGAACAGATGAAAATAAAGTTAGCATAAGACGTGTAAAGCACAAACTTTATGACGAAACTTAGTCACCCAAAACTTTGATTCACAACCTTTTTCAACTACCCATAGAGCAATGCAAGAATCATGAATTAGTGGTTAAAGATGTAACCTTTCAATGAGATTCAGATTGGTCACGTAGCAAAACACATAAGAAATATTTTAATAAGATATTGTTTGAGCTTCATGTTATGGTGATTATAAAAAAGATTATATGATAAATTCTAAGCACGAGTCACAACTCCTCGTTTTTTGTTTGGAAGAAGAAGAGAATAAGCGAGTCTAAGAAAAATCAGAAAAATCTTTTACTGATGTGAATGATTTGTTCTTTGGAAATCAAAATTTTCAAAGAAATTTCAATCACTTCAGCTGAAAGAGTTGTTTTCTAAGTTAGACTTAATAATGTCTTATATGCAGACAGAAAAAAGTAAAACGAAGCTTTGGTTAGAGTTTTTAATTGTAAAATTTGATGAAAAATTTAGCAGGAAAAACTCAAGTTTGATTATTTTTTCAGGATAGTATTATACTAATTAAAGAAAAAAACGAAAACTTTTTTTAGATTATTTTTCTTCTTACTCTATAAATATTTTAAATAATTTTTGTTATATGAAAATTAAAATTTCTAAATTTTTAATTTTGATTAAGATCCTGTTCTAATTATCGTAAATCAAAATTCACGTCAAAATATGTTCTAAAGTTGGACATATCAAAAGTTTTGGACCAAGGTTTTCTTTCTTGGTCGTTGCCTATTAGAAGAAATTCAGTCTTTGTATTTAATTGATAGCAGTATGTTTTATTGAGCGATTAAAGAGCTTATCATTCATTGCCTTTTAAATATATCAAACCAACCTAAAAATGGAGAAAAAATCTTTGTAATCTTGCATACATACTTTAAAGAAGGATTTGTAATTTCAGACATCATAAAAAAAAACTAGAGTCTAAGTTCATGAATATGATTGCATTGGAGATAAAGCCAAAAATTGAAATAATTGAGGGCATCCAAAAGAATATAGTCTATTTATTCAATTTGATTGCACATCACGGACATTTCACACATGTCAGTAAAAATACTTAAGACAATGAAAACATAAATCAAGCTAAACGCTGCCGTATTTTTTTGTGATTTTAGTTTTGCGAAAGAAACGCTAATTAGAGATTTAGAAATTGATTCTGGCCCTGTTCATTTGGCAGTCGCCAACGGCCACGACTAGGATCTACGATTAGTGATTGCGATTAGATATTATTATTAATTATTCGTTTTATTATCGTACGATTTCGCATGATTGTTTGTTTTTTTATCGCGTGATTAGTCGTTGCAACATAATTTTGTAAACATAATAAAATATTTTTGTCATTTAACGTTGTTTAATTTTTTTGATCGCATAATTTTTAGTCGCAACACTGATTTTTTAGCGACTAAAATTTAGGTCGCGGATAGCTCGCGATTAGTCTCTGCGATATGTCGCGACATACTGCGACAATTGACCTAACATGATTCAATCGCAGACTCTAGTTACGGCCGCTAGCGATCACCAAACGAACATGGTCTTTATTTAATTTTAATAAATCATATTACAAAAAACTAATTATTACTTTATTATCAATAAAATTTTAGAAAACAATTTTTCATTGACATAATCCTTTTATCTACTTCACTGCCCATGTTTATTTTGGTACAGATTCCAAAAAGCTTAATAGGTAATATTTTTTTCTGGTCATAAAATATGAGAAAATAATCTATACTGTATTACCATGAGACAAGAGATGAAAAGATTACATAAAATGGTAAGGTAAATAAGGAGGAAAATCAAAATAAAAATTGGAATGCAAGAAATCCGCAAAAACACATGTACTCATACAACGTTAAACAAAGGAGGTCCTTCTAATATGCAGGATGGCCTAATTAAGTAACAAGCAATGACAATGTATGGCCTATAATGTTAGTGTTGCAAGCAAAGAACATTCTTCACGATTGGTTTCAACGCTTGGCATAACTAAGAATAGTCGAAGCTGCTAAATTGCTTGGTGTGTATCGGTGATATTCTAAATCACTGCGGTGAATCGACTTGCTCAATCCACTTTCTGATGGATGCAAGAGTTTTGTCAATATTTCGGCAGTAACAAGTTGTTTTTCTCTCATCTTTACATCAACGAGTAGTCTCCTACAATTTCACACAACATCTTAAACCATCATGATGCCCATTACTCGATAGCAGGATAACATAGTATAAGTATATAGTTGGCAGAAATAAATATATACATACTCTAGTATGGAAGCGAGATTCAGAGGGTTGCAGGCTTGAAACAAAGCTTCAGGAATGATTGGAAAGTCTAGGAGAATGTTTGGGAGAGAAATGTAAGGTATCTTTGCTTTGTAGCGAATGAATAGCTCTGTTAAAAAATGTGCTCGGTAAGCAACAAGCGAAGGTACACGAGCAAGCTGCAACTCAACCGCAACTGTTCCTGAAGTGCATAACGCAGCTTGACTCACCTGTCATTATGGAACGCCACACAGTGAGAGAAGCAAGCCAGAAGAGATACCGAGAGAGAGAGAGAGAGAAAGGTTTTGGAGACTTACGCCAAAGGCATTATATTTAAGCTGAGTGGATCCACTAGGGACTAGTATTGCTGGAACTGGCCACTCACAGAGAGATTCTCCAATGTAATGGTCCACTTGACTATTGGATGCAACGTGAATGAGAGTTACTAGTTTAGGAAATGGGTCTTTGAGTAGCTTCATTGCTTTGGAAAATATTGGTAGCATTCTTTCAACTTCTTGTAATCTGCTCCCAGGGAGAACCGAAATAACCGTGGAGTCTTCTTTCATGAAAAGTTTTGCAATGCAACAGGACAAAAATAAGAAATCAACAAAAGTAGATAACCGATATAATCATTTAGATGAAGTTCACATTACCAGAAGGTAGTGAGTATTTTCTTAAGAAACTCAAGCCTTCAAGCTTCAATTCCTGAGGCTTGCGTGTCCTCACCTGCGGCAACAAAGAGAGCCATTGCACTAAGGAATCTGAGAGAGTATCATAGAAACTGAAGTAATCCAAGAAGAAGTAAATGCGTACAAGGTCAAACTCAGAAGCATCCTCAAGAACGGGATGTCCAACAAAGGTTGCTTCCACCCCATGTTCCCGACAAACCATTTCCTCGTTCGGAAGAATGCAGAAAAGATGATCAACGAACTGAGACAGACCTCCAAGTCTTGACTCTCCTCCTTTCCAGGCCCAGAACGACGGTGCCACATAATGAAAATGCAAGGGAGAATTTTCCAAGTGTTGTTGATTATATCTAGCTGCAAAGCCAAAAAACCATTCCTCCATTGTCCTACATGATATTTGAGGATTCATTCAGGAGTTCTTAGCTCTTAAGAGCCATTTACAAAGTTCCCATTCCTATCACAGAAACAAAAAAAATCAAGGGCATCCTAGAGATTAGGGTCGGATTAGGTTCCTAATTGAGAAGAAGTTGTCATACATAAAACTTGTTACAACAATTCAACAAACCCTGCTTTTCTAATACTGCGATGATAAGGGGCATTGTATAGCAAGCATTATTGAACAGACCATATTCACTAAACCTCAATTATTCCTACACATTGATACTCTCTTACAAGTCCTAAGGAAAGAAAGTTTCTGTTGTTTACCTCTTAACCCTGTAAGTAGGCGAAAAGAGAAGCCCTTTGAATCAACAGTCACAACAACGTGCGGCTTAAACTTAGCTGCAGCATCGATGGTCTCCTTTAACTTCACCTGTAATCTCAAGAACTAAAGTAGTTAAATTTAAAGGATCTAGAGTGGCTTATATTCAAAAGATCTAACTCAGTTTCAGGTTGAAATTACTCACACGGAATTTATATAAATGCGGCAAAAGCTCCCATACACCCATTACAGCCAAATCTTCCATGGGAAACAACGAAATCAATCCTTGCTTGCACATCAATGATCTTGCCATATAAAAACATCGATTTGTTAGAAGCAAAGATACGAACTTTCCTAAATAAATTTCAATTAAAGAATCAAAAATTAAACAGAATCTCAGCAAACCCCAAGAGCTTACCCTCCAACTCCATTGAAACGGAGGGGTAAAGGAGAGAGATTTTTGAGGGAGGACATAAGACGAGAGCCGATGTTATCGCCGGAGACTTCGCCGGCGACGATGAAAACTCTTAGCTCACCATCTGTTGCCGCTCTATCTATCACCGAGTTAGTAGCTTGAAATGAGGAGAATCTCTTGGTGAATGTTGAGAGAGGGAAATGGAGTTGGATCTTTGAAACTCGTAACATCCTTTCGAGAAGATACAGAACCAACAAGACTTCGACGTTGTTGTGAGATTTTAAGGACCAACAGGAAGCAGCTGTGAAGCAGGTGACAATCGTGGACTCTTATGGGCCTTTAAGCCCGTTTCTTTTTCAGTGTACAATTTCCTTCCAAATTTATGTGATATACTGAAGATTTTGAAGAATTTCAACGATGTAAAAATTAGGTCTCCTCGTTCGGATAGCCGTTCGGGTTTGGATTGATTTTTTTGGATTTTTTATACCTGGCTCATAAATCTTATTCGGGTATTTTTAATTTTTGGATCGAGATGGGTTCAGGTTTGGTTCAGATCGGGTTTTATCCAATATCCAAACTTATCCAAATATCTAGAAAAAACTATAAAAAATATATATGAAAATACTCAAAAAAATCTTTATTACCCAAAAATCCCGGTAAAAAATTATCCAAAATGATCCATAATTACTCAAAAATATACAAACTAACAAAAAAATCTAGTATGTAAACTATTAAAACTTCCTAAAAATACTCAAAAACATATGAATTACCCAAAGTTAAGTAAAAAGGATTTAACTTCGAGTTTGTCGGGATACTAGTTCGGATTTCGATTCGGATAGTACCCGATATCCAAAATACCTAGTGTAAAGCCACATTCGGGTATTTTTCTAGAACAATACTTGATCGGGATCAAGTATTTTAGATCGGGCTCGGGTTTGGATTTTGGGTTAAGGTACTTTTATAAACTCTTATAAATATGTTTTTATAAACTCTTATACATTCAAAATTATTATACTTATAAAAAATTATATTTGTAAAAATAGTCATCAATCAGTGGTAATTTTAAAAAATTGTATCATAAAAGTTGTTTTTTCAAAAGTTCCCGAAAAAAAATCAAAGACTCAAATTATTAATCATGGGTTATGCGATGCTATAACAACCAAACAAACAATATTTGGTCGCAGTCGCAGATCGTCAACAGTAGATAACCGAACAAGACAATATTTTTTTACGTTTGTTATTACAATTGAAAATTTACCTTTTAAATTGAAAACTGTATACATAACAAATCCGTTTTGTTCCAGACATGGTTTATTTGAAAAATCATGTATTATGAAGCGAAAAATTATATAAAATAAAACAAATGATTTTTTTTCTTAAAGCTTTGACATAAATTTTGATATACAAAAATTGCAACAAAATAAATAAATCATGTATCACATATATGAGATATCTAATCTATTTTCTTTAACAATGTTAATTGTTTGAACCTACCCTTTTGCGCGTGCTAATTTTTTTTCAGGGTTTAGTAATATTGTTTTAAGAAAAAATATTTAGTTGTGATATTTATGTATGGTATATGTTTTTATAATAAGAGCATGAATAAGTCCAATATTATATCAGAAAATTAGGTAGATTATAGTTATATAATTGATTTATGACTATCTTTAATAAAACTGTAGTTAATATATTTATGAATGTCAAAATAGCTAATCCGTCTTACGCATAATTAACATATTTTGCAAGTTTTATGGACCAATCCGCAAAAGACTGTAATCGCGAAACATCAGTCCTAACTCATTCACCTTATGGTCGAATAATAGTAATATTTATAACATTTAATTTTTATTAAATTTAAAGTATTTATAATAATATAAATACTAGTTGGTTTAAATAAAAAACCAGATGTGTGAACCCAAAAAGTCGGATTGAATAAAATCTTTCAACCAGTTGTTTTATCAAAACAAAATATTAAAAAATTACACATGAATGTCAGAATTGGCTAAACCGTATACTTAACCCGGCTCATGTCGAACTAAATATTTTGGATGTTTTAACAGATGAAAATCCATAGAAACCGCATTTTTATAAAAATTTACCATAATTATCTCTCATATGACCAAATACTAGATATATCTACTAATTTATTATATTTTAATTTTTTATCAAGTTAATATATATATAATTTTTATTTTACCAAGTTAAAAAATTTGTAACAATATATGAATGTTAAGGAAGATAACCCGTCTATTTAACCCATCTCGTATTGGACTAAATATTTTATATATTTTAATCAAATCGTAATTTTTATATAGCTGAATAAGAAAAATATCTACTAATTTCTAATATTTTAATTTTATCAAATTAAAATAATTATTGATACACATAATATTATTTTTGAATATATATTGAACATATTATAAGTAATAATGTTGTTATTATTAAATTAAGTTTTAGTTAATAGAATGTATGATGTATTATGTAAATTTAATTTTAAGTTGTAATTAAACTACTTTTAGTAGGTAAAAGTTTATTTATTATTCAAAATTGTAATTTATTAAACCAATCAAATTAATTGATATAAAATCTTATTTATAGATATTAAATTTAACTAAAATAGTCATATATAATAGTAATATATTATGTAAATTCTATTTATTCAAACATTTTGAATTGGGTTTGACTATGATATCTTTAATACAATAATTAAAATTATCTTAAAATCACAGAAATTATTGTAAATAACACGTCAATTAAAGGTTATTTGCTAAAAATAATCATGAATTAATAGTATATATATGTCAATGGAATGCTGAAATGATGATGTTTCGTTCATAACAAAACCACAACTTCAATCATATCAAAAATTTGATTGAAATATATAGCAAATCAAGAGTCATGAATTCAAAAAGAAAATTTTGTCTGAAGTTTTTCATTGATAGAAAACTTTCTAGTACACAAAGCCGATAGAAGTTGATTTTCATCTGAAGTTTTTCCGGAGACAAAGTCAATAAATTCGTAGAATGATACAATTTTCCTAAGGAGTCGACACTCTAAGGTGGTAGGGATAATCCTTAATCCTTTGGATATGACGCACCAAGACGGATCGGTGGATTAAATGGTCAGACAAGAGTTGCAGAAGACTCTTAATACTACAGTTTGATTAATGGATATGACGCACCATTAATCAGATCAGTGGATATTACACACCATTGACATAAAATGAGAATCACTCTCAAAGGGGTTCCAAAAATAAAAAGAAAGTCTTATGTATTTCTTAATTTGATAACTTGTGTTGTTAATAAACAGTACACCGTTTTATATAGACATATATAGAATAGAATATCACTCGTTAATATCGTAGTTTTCTACAGCTCAGATCCTCCCCAACACACTCCAATGGTTTATGTTGCCGATCGCAGCCCGATATGACAGAAAAGTGCAGCTGTTCATTTTCCCGGGCATGAAAGACCGTCTCCGGTTTGTCGGCCGATAAGATCTCTGAGATTGATCAGCCAGATGGGTTGATACATAATACATAGAATAGAATAATATACATAATAAATAGTATGATACGTCAACTGTTTTCCCTGCTCAGTCTAAAATCCTTTAAATTTTCAGAAGAGTTTTCTCTCATTAAATAAATCAACATGTTGTGTTCTATGTTATGGGTAAAAGTAATAAAAAATAGTGTTTTTTGTTACATGTTTTATTATATGTTTTTTTATGGCTATGTTTTTCGATATAATGCAAAATATGAAAATTCACCCAACTTTTATATATTATCTTCCTCTCTTCTTTTGAAAACCCACAACAATATCTCGAAAGTTTTTCAACGATTGAACCAACTTGATTTGATGGGATAGGTTTTGTAGACCCGAATCCATTATAAATACATCATTTAGGGTCAACAGATCATTCCATTTATTCTGAAACCTAACTACAGAATCAATACATCAATATTCCCAATTTAGTCATATATCCCTAACCATATAATATGACTACAAATTTTTAAAGATTGTATAGCAAAAGAAGTCCAACGGTAAAAGACTAGTATTGATGGCGCGGCAAACGACCAAACAACAAATCATGCTGAAAGTAATAATGTCTCACCAGATTTTTTCAGCATTAATTGAAACACACAACAAACCTCTCTTTATTCAATGAAACCACATTTTCAAACACTCATGTTATCTTATAAAGAGATACCAGCTCATGGAATCATACCATCACCAATCAAAATCACAAGATACACTATGGGACAACTCAAAAGTCTCTTCACACTTCTCTTCCTTATGTTAACTATGTTGCCGGCCGTAACGTTTGCCGGTAATATACCGGCGATCATCGTGTTCGGCGACTCATCCGTCGATGCGGGTAACAACAATTATATCCCAACGGTCGCAAGAAGCAACTTTGAGCCATATGGACGGGACTTTGTTGGTGGGAAGCCGACCGGTAGGTTTTGTAACGGAAAGATTGCGACCGATTTTATGTCCGAGGCCATAGGGCTTAAACCGATCGTTCCGGCATACTTGGATCCTTCTTACAACATTTCAGATTTTGCAACTGGTGTCACTTTTGCTTCTGCTGCCACCGGCTATGATAACGCCACTTCTGATGTTCTGGTATGGACTTTTTTTTATCCCTTGTATTTATGACATATACTATATGGTATGCTACACAAATCAACACATCAATATAGACATTTATGATTCATTAGATAGAATAAACATGACATTTATAAGAAAAATTACAAAATAGATAAGAAATTGAACAAATCGTTGTTTTTATCATTAACATGTCTTTATATATATAGATAAATTGTCTTTTTTTATAATATAGATGTTTAAGATTTTGCATACAAGTTAAAGGCATTTTACAAGACATAAAATACCTTTATTTTTTTCCAACGTTATATAGAAAACATTCATTTTTATCATTAAAATATCTTTATATAATGAAATGTTACACACATTTTACATAGGAAATACAAAACATTCATTTTTTCTGAAACATTTGTTATTAAGAAAAGAAGGATAATTTATTATTTAATTAAAAAACTTAACACCTAATACAAACGAATTAATATTTTTTATATATAAAATAAGTTCGTCTGCAAATATAAATTTTGATAAATAAAAAAATTTGGGATTATATTATTTATAAGAAGGTTTTGTATTTGGATATTTTTCCAACAATTAATTAATTACATTCCATTGATGGTTATTTCTAGTCGGTTCTACCACTGTGGAAACAACTTGACTACTACAAAGAATACCAAACAAAACTAAAGGCATACCAAGGAAAAGAACGAGCCACAGAGACCATAACCAACTCTCTCTACCTCATAAGCATAGGGACGAACGATTTCCTCGAGAACTACTTCGCCTTTCCAGGCCGTTCTTCTCAATACTCGGTCGGTCTTTACCAAGATTTCCTTGTTGGAATCGCCAAAGATTTTGTGAAGAAGTTGCACGGACTTGGCGCTAGGAAGATCTCACTAGGTGGTCTACCTCCAATGGGATGCATGCCTTTAGAGAGAGCCACCAACATTGGCACTGGAGGTGAGTGCGTTGGACGCTTCAACGACATTGCGGTCCAGTTCAACGGCAAGCTTGAGAAGCTTGTTGAGAAGCTGAGCAAAGAGCTTCCTGGTTCCATCCTCGTTTTCTCAAATACCTATGAGCCATTTATGCGAATCATCAAGAACCCTTCCTCTTTTGGGTTCGAGGTGGCCGCAGCGGCTTGCTGTGCGACGGGTATGTTCGAGATGGGATACAGTTGCCAAAGGAATAACCCATTCACATGTACAAATGCAGACAAGTACGTGTTTTGGGACTCATTTCATCCAACACAGAAGACTCATCAAATCATGGCCAATTTTCTCATGAACAACACATTCTCTCACTTCCTCTAATGATTTAAATTGTGTGTGTGTGTGTGTATGTGTGTATGTGTGTGGAGAATGGAAAATTGAGAGGAAAGTAAAATTAATAATAGGATGTTTATAGGGCTTGCTTCCCATATTTTTGATCTAATAAATTCTGAACTTTGTATGTATTTAATTAGAGTTTGCTTTTGTGTTAATTAACCTATATTTCTTTTCTAGGTTATGGTGTGCGGATGTGCCTATACAGCTTATTTATTTTTATTTAGTTATTGTCAATATATATATATATCTTGTTTTGGTTTATACTGGGAAGAAATTAGTCTTTACTCTTTTTAGAAAAAAGGAAACCAAATAAATAAAAATTTAGATTTAAATTTGGCTTACAATTATTCTTTATCGATTTAATATGGTTGAATTATATTATTCATTCCCATCTACAAACAACTGAAACTGAATTGTCAAAAGTATTTGTAATAATTATGCAGGAAGTATTTTAACAAAAAAATAAGAATTTTTAAATGTACTATTCTCATGATATTATTTTTTTAAAAATAGCTATTTTTATATAAGTTTATAAAATTTTAAATCTATAAAGGTTTATAAAAACTATTTATAAGATTTGTAATCATATTATAAACTTTAAAAAGCCTTATAATATATTTTATAAATATCTATAAAACATATTTACATTTTATAAACATGTTTTTATAAATTCAAAATTTATGACACTTATAAAAATACTTTTTTTAAAAAAAATGGACATCACTGATAATTTTTAAAAGTGATATCATGAAAATGATATTTTTTAAAATTTCACAAAAACAAATATATCTATGAAACTAAGCACAAAATATTCATACGGATTTATTTTTCTGATCAAACCGTAAAAATTGACAACTTGTCTCAATGTTACAAGCTTTAATTTCACCAAAAAAGATGCCACCGGGTCTAATTTTTTGAAGTGCATTTATGTTGGTGGTTCAGCGTGAACGCAACAAGAAAAATCGATTTATTAAAACCGAGAAAATATGCTATAAATTTGGATACATTGGAAGTGCTACGAAATGTTTCGTATGTAGCGGTCATATTCCACATCTTAACCAATAGTTGACTTGAAAAACTATGAAAGTGACATTTTGTAAGAAAATGATTGTATATAAACTATATAAGATGATTTTATAACAAGAATGATAGTAATTAGTGTGACAATTTCGTTTGTACGGGTCCATGATCCACTTTGAATTTAAGACGTTGACATGTGCAATAAAAATCGTCATGTACCTGGTTTTTCATATATGAACATTGAAATGGATCGTCTCCATCTTGTCAAATTGATTGAAAGAAAAGGAAAGTAGTAAGATTTGTCTTCAGAATTGAATGTATTCACACATATTTTTTTTATGTTATTATTATTTATTTTATATCACATAATTTGAATATCCATTACAATCACCTTACAAAAAAAGGGCTCCAGCATATTTGGTTTTACACTTTTCAATATAGACTATATAACTCCGAATTGATTAAGGCAAGCCTGTTTGAATCATTGTCGTAAAATCTTTTTTTCGTTTTTACAAATATTGCCTCCGAATCTCCATCCCGAAATTTTATTTTACTTTTTATCACTATTGTTCTCAACTCTTTTATTTTAACTAAATGATTATCTATATGTACACACATATTGCTTTTAATCTATGTGCACGCAGCTACTTCTCAGGTGGTGCGGCTGAGCCAGAATGGATCGAATTAAGAGACTTGTCCACTGAACTATCTAGTTAACAGCAGCGTGAGCTTGCTGTAGATTTTCAAGAGTTGGCTTCCACTCATTTTAATAGAAGGAAGGAGGCTCCCAGGAGGTAAGTCATGTTTGATTGCTTTCACCAGACTACTTACTGATTGATATAAGAAGAAGATAGTCTGACCCATTGAAATGGTGTGATGCTTGGCTAGTCAGGCTGGGATCCAAACATTATGAACAACATACAATATGCTTAATTTCATAGTTTTGTAGAATTTGCTAAAACTTCAGTTATTTTATTGTAATAAAATATTACAAAGTATGAGTTATGGACATATACAAAAAAAATTGTTTCTTTTTTCTTCAGTTACCTATTTTAGAGAAATAATTATTAAAACCATCTTGAAAAGTTGTATAATTACTAAAATATGTCTACTATAACGGAGATAATAAGTCTACAAAATAAGTATACCGTTCCAAAATAAGTTTATCACTCCAACAATAAGTCTACAAAATAAGTCTACTGCGTTAAAATAAATCTACCACTCTAACAATAAGTCTATTACTCTAACAATAAGTCTATCGGCTGAAAAATATGTCTACCGCTCCGACCATAAGTCTACCATTTGATTATAAATCTACTATCACTAAAAATGTATCTACCATCAATTACTGAACAAAAAGTTTATCGTCAAAGTAAATAAATATACCAACACAAATAAATCTACCATAAATATGAATCAAAATAAATCTACCGTTAATACAAATAAATTTACCATGGCTAAATTAATCTACCGTCAAACAAAAACAAATCTACCACATGTACTAATAAGTTATCATTTCATCAATAAGTCTATCACAAAAAATAAGTCTACCATCATTGACTAGTAAGTTTACCACCCAAAAATATATTTACCACGTCGAAGACAATAAATCTACAAAATAAGTTTACCACTCTAACAATAAATCTACCGACTGAGAAAATAAGTCTACCGCTCCAAAAAATAAATCTACCGTTCTACTATTTTTCATTTTATTTTGTCATTTAAATAAATAAAATAAAAGTGACCATAATTTTCGTCACTTCCTTTCTCATCCCATCTTGTTCCATTCCGTACCCCAAAATCATGTAACATATGGAAATTTATTCTCATATGGTATTAAACTTTTATTTTGGTTTGAGAATACCATGAGACGGATGAAAATATAAATTCTCAAAGTCCCATTCAAAAAACAATTATGACTAACTACATGATATTTATGTACCTATCACAATAATAGGAAATTAAAAGTTTAATGACTAAGTTTCATAATTTTATAATATACTAATATTGATGTTACCAAAATTACTAGTTACTAGATTATATGTCAAATCTAAATGTTTTATATAAAACAAATCAAATGATTTTGTGGTTTATGTTGAAAGGATTATGGTGATTTATTTTTGAAGTTTGAAGTTCTTTAATTGTTGAGAAACATATACATACAGTCAAAGTTCTTTTTTCCTTTTGTTTTCACGGTTAATTAATGTGCTATTAAGAGATGAATAATAAACATATATATTTTAATATTTACGATTGCCATATTTTTATTTCTATTTTTGTAATTTCCGTTTCTATTTTTTTCTTTTGTCATTCCATATTTTTAATAAATTCATTTTGTCCATATTTTTAATAAGTTCACGGTTAAATAAACACTTCCTTTTTAATCCTTGTTGACAAAAAAAAATACTTTTCATGTATTCTTGTAACCTTAAACACTTTTATCCTCAAAAGTTAAACCAATGTTTTGATCGTAGCATTGCTTACCACAAATTACATTTTTTTCAAATATAAATCGCATGGAAATCTAAATAAATGGTGAGAGTCATTTGTTTAATTACATATTTTATGGATTCAACTTAAAGTAGTACAACTGATTGTTGTGACTTAAAGTAGTACTAGTGATTGTTGTGCACTTCTAGCTATTCTTTGTGTTTATTTTAGGTTTTAACACTTATAGTGTTCGCAACAATCAGCGGAAAGTCATCGGAAACTAAAGACCTTAGCTAGAAAAAGGCAACAACAACACTAATAAAGAGAAAGGCTATCGATGGAAAAGCCAATAATCATTGGCATTCAAACTAAGCTGCTGAATCAAGTCACTCTCACAACCGCTCCCGAAGAACTTGTAAACGATGGAGTTTGCATTTAAGACATGAGCCCTGAGAACAACTAAACTACTAAACTCTTCAAGAAGACCAGAAAGCTCGAAGAAGGAACCATAACGAACAGAACCAGCCACATCTCCATTTTAGAAACTCGCGAGACCAACTAAAAACATGGACATAAAATACACCTTCACGGCCAACCCAAAGAACCAAAGTCGACAAGAGACCTAGGCACACGGTAGTGAGATCTTGACCTCGGAAAGTCAAAAACACCATTTAACTTTTACATGCAGATACTCGCACACCAGTTCCAACCATCTAAAGACTAAAAACGGGTCATCTCTTTGCAAAAAAAAACTGAAGAACGAAACCAATGGAACACTACGAAACCCAACTCCAAAAATAAAAAAGCTTAATAGCAAAGTTATTAGATGTTTTAGCAATGATAACATATCTGGATGACAAACACCAAAACCAAACCTACCCTAATTCAAAACTCCGATAATTCGAGAAAACAAAATAAATAAACCAAACCAAAAACCAAAAGCAAGGCAAAAACAGAAAAAAACAACCACAACTCTAAAACTGGTTCACATTACCTAGCCATATATGATATTATTGCTAAAACAAAACTATGTTACCTTACTTAACATCTAAAGGCACCAAAACTATTGACTAACACCACAAAAAACAACCAAACAATGACAAATTGACACTGGATTCAGAAACGAAACAACTGTTGGAGGTGGGCTTCGCCTGCGGTAATCCGACTCAGATTGAGGTCGAAAACAATAACAGTGCGGCTCAAGGCCCACGAGAAAACAGGCTGGTGCTGCGCGGCCCATCCGACATAAGACCAACTTGCTGGTTCGAACGACAAAGGACCCAGCGAGCAGTCCACTGTAGCTTGGTTCTGGCGAACATTAAACAATATACATGCGGGATAGTTGGCAAACTGCGTCTAGGCGGCCAGCGACATGATTGTATAACTCATAGATGCCGACCTGCCCGAGCAGTTTGAACCCATCATTACTGATGAGAGGTTGCCTAGGAAAAGACTTTTGCTCGGCGTTAAATAGATTGGTGATGGATCGAAGGGTCGCACTGAGGTTGCGTTGGTTCCTCAGATATTCCCGGATTCAATCTTCCTTGGATATGACGCACCAAGACAAAGAAAGAAAGTTGATTATTTGGCTAAAACCACCAAGCAATCAAAAGATTTTTCGTAAACAAAAAGGATATGATATATTTTGCTCAAAAGTAAGGAAAAGCAAACTTATGATTAAAAATATTCTGTGTCTTTCTTGCAATGGAGATCAACACAATATATAGAGAAGAAAACAAGGCTCAAAGGTCTTAAAGAAAACTAGTCAAAGAAATAAAAGCAAGAATTAAAGGGGAGGGTAAATGCTGCGGCCGTTACAACGGCTAGGAGGACCGGCCGTTGGGCGTCTGGTCGCGCAGTCCGGTTCAAGCTGGTCGCGCGGTCTGGTTCAGGCTGGTCTTCCAAGATTCCAAATCAATGTGCTCCATTTTAGTTCTGTCCAGGCGGCTTCAGCTTGGTCCAATTCAAGTTCGGTCGATTTCTTAAACAAGTAATTTTCTGGTTCTGGTCCGACGTCCTGGGTTATATTACTACCGTTCTATATATCACGATCTAATAACAATAATAAATATCATAATTTGGTGAATTGTAATGAGACAATTTTATAAATACCACTTTCATGATACCACTTTTCAAACTTACCAGTGATTGATGTCCATTTTCAAAAATACATTTTTTTATAAATGACACAAATTTTGAATTTATAAGAGTTTATAAAATCATGTTTATACAGGTTTATAAAATTTTTTTTATAAAGTTTTATAATAAATATTTTAATGCTATATAAATTTTATTACATGATTATCAATCTAATAAATATGTTTTATAAACTCTTATAGATTTAATTTTTTATATACGTTTATAAAAAATAATCTTTTTAAAAATAGACAATAAACAATGACATTTTAGGAAAATGATATCTTGAAAGTGGTATTTTTGAATTTGTTCCAATTATAATTGTTTTACATATCACGTTTACGTTAAATACATTCGGTTTTATATAATAAAATAAGGTTAACTCCTTTTTTTAAGAGTAGTGAAATGATAACGTGTTTCGTGAAGTTGGAAGATACGAAGGAAAACTTCTTTTGCTCATTTATATATGCGTCAAATTTTATGGATGAACGAAAGGAGCTATGGCAGGACATAATAACACATCAGGACTACACGTCACTATCATGTTGGATTGTGTTATACAAAGTCATCTCCAAGATCATCGCAAATAGATTGAAAGTTGTCCTGCCTAATTTTATTGCAGCCAACCAATCTGCTTTCATGAAAGATTAGCACAAAGACAATATATCCTCGACATGTGCAGTAAAGATTGACGTCTCGAAAGCTTTCGATTCCGTACAATGGACTTTTCTATTAAATGTTGTAGAAGCCATGTATTTTCCAGTAGTCTTCATTCCATGGATTGCGAGATGCATTATGATAGCTTCTTTCTCAATGCAAGTAAATAGAGAGCCTGCAGGTTTTTTCCAGAGTAAAAGAGGGCTGAGGCAGGGGTGTGCCTTATCACTATACATGTTTGTCATTTGTATGGATGTCCTATCAAAGCTCCTAGAAAAAGCTGCCATAGAACAAAGGATCGGAGATCACCCTCGGTGTCAAACAACAGAGATTACCCCATTTGAATTTTGCGGACGACATTATGATTCTTACTGATGGCAAGGTTTGCTCAGTGGAAGGTATAATCAAGGTGTTTGATGGGTTCATTAAGGATAATTATGGTAAAGATTAAGGATAATCGCTTTTTCTATTTTGCGGGTAGATTATGTCTCGTCAGTGAGGTTCTTAGGACCATCATAAACTTTTGGATGGGTGCATTTCGACTTCCTCAGCAATGCATACAGGAGGTGGACTAACTATGCTATGCTTTCATGTGGTCAAGGGCTGAGCTAAATTCACGAAGGGCAAATCTTTCATGGGAAGAGGTGTGTAGACCAAAGTGTGAAGGAGGATTGGGTTGAAATCCCTAACAGAATCAAATGAGGTTTGTTGCTTGAAATTGATATGGAGAATTGTATCATCGGAATCTCTATGGATACAATGGGTAAAACAGAACATTCTCATGACAGATTCCTTATGGTCGGCGAACAGAGCAGTATGGGGTCATGAATATGGCGAAGGCTTCTGAAGTATCTGCCAAAAGCAGTCTCTGTACAAGATTGATGTTCACAATGGGGAATCAACACTATTCTGGCAGGATAAATGGTCCGATCTTGGTGTTCTAAAAGACATAACATGTTCATGGTGGCCTATCGACATGGGTATCAGACTCTATGCTACTGTTGCGACAGTATGGACCACAAGGAGAAGGTATCAGCATTGAAAATGCGCTTGAGAGTTCTAGGCAAAACAGAAGCATCAGATGAAGATATGACGAAGGAATGCAAATGTGGCTAGAATCTCTATCATAAGTGCTAGTTTTTGTTTTAGGGAGTCTATTTAATATTAGGATCTTGTTTCAAAAAATTCTCAAAAAAACAGAAGCATCTGATGTAAAAAGTTTATTTTCTTTGAATTAATTTAACATATAATTCAAAAAAAAATCAATTTTGAATATATTAAGATAAATTACCATACTATACAATATAATTCAAGGAAAATTAAGCCAATAATCAAAAGCATGCCCAAATATAAGAATATAGCCACCTAATTTTCAAAACATAACAAGTAAAAATTAGGCATGGGCATTTTACCTGGATCCGAAGATCCGAACCGGTATCAATCCGAAAAACACAGTTTGGATCAGTTTCAGATAATGTAAAATATCCTAGTGGATCTACTTCTTCATACCCATCGGATATTGGTTCGAATCGGACAATAACCAAGATCCGAGCAAGTATATGTTATATTCGATTGCAAATATGGAATACATAAAGGTGTTTACTTCTGATCTCCAATTGCTCTTACCTTCGTCTGTGATTTATCAAATCGAAACAATAACCCCAATCCAACAATCTGGAAGCCCTAGATCACAATTTTTTTCTGTCTTTTCTTTCAGAGACGTCCAAAAATAGATCACATGTATCTTCTCTTCCCTTCTGTTAGTTTTGACTCTTGGCATACAAAATTTATAGTTTAGACTCTTTAATGTTTGATGTGTTATTTTATTTTTTTGTTCTTCGTTTAGATGGATTCCTCACAATTTCCAAAGAACGTTGATACAGAGAAAGAGACTGAAACCCAAAAAACCCAAGATAAGGCACCTGATAATCGAGAAAAAAGGAAAGATGCATCGGGAAACAAGTAGAGCTAGTTCTTAGCCACCTAAAGTAAAGAAGCCCGCGAGTACACGTTCTCTTGTATGGGACCACTTTACAAGAACATCGGACAACCATGAAAAATGCATAGGCATTCACTGTCAGAAAATGTTCGGTTGTGCAACATCATCAAGAACTTCAAATTTGCAGAAGCATATGTTATCATGCAAGTTGTTCAAGGCAAGTAAGTCTAAAAATGCCAATCATTACTAACGATGGAAATCTTGCGAATGCAAAAATTTCTGAGGATATTTTCAAAGAGGATTCTAATGAGTTACTAATTTTGGGAGAATTGCCACTTGCATTTGTTGAAAGTATTGGCTGGAGACACTTCTGCAACCGTGTTAACCTCTACCAGCCGCATTCAAGAACAACTGCTACAAGAGACATTGTCCATCTGTATGCAAGAAGAAAAACAGCTCTAAAATATTTTTTTAAAGGAAAATAAGCAAAATGTGTCTTTTACAACCGATTTATGGGTTGCTCAGCCAATAGGTGCGAATTACATGATTATTACCGCACATTTTATTGATGCAAATTGGCAGTTAAGAAAGCTAATAATAGGGTATAAGTATGTCACGACCATAAAGGTCATATAATAGCTAATGTTTTTCTTGAATGTTTGGTTGAATGGGGAATATACCTGTCGACAATGCAACTGCCAACACATCTATTCTCAAGAGATTTCATAGGGAATTTACTATATTGGACAATGATGCATTGGTTTTAGACGGTGAGTTTTTGCATATGAGGTGTTCTCCTCACATCATTAATTTGGTTTTCAAGGAAGGTTTGATTCACTTACAAATTCGTTAGATCTTTTTTTTTGGTTTTTCAGCTTTGTCGGATACTTTCGGATACATGTGGATATATTTAGATAGAAGAAACTAGACCTATTCCAAAATGGAAATATTTTCGGATAGAAAAACTATTATCTGAATCGACCCGAAACCTAGAAAAAACCAAATCGAATCCGAACCAAAATTTTTAAAATACCCGATCGATACCCAAAATTTCTATATCTTAAATATCCAATACCTGAAATATCCGTCCCGAACCTAAACCTGAACGGAGTATCCGAATTCCCAAACCTAATAACAATACCTTTTTCCAATTTTTTAAAAATGTCTTTTCATTCTACGCGTAAATTAGAAATTGATGGTAGACATATGATATAATATTATTTTTAAAGTTTTCCTGCTCTTTTATTCTTTTTTGAGTAAAATATTTTCTCACCCTTTCCCATATTTTTGCTAGTGATTTCTACAAAATAAACAAAATTAAACTTGCGATTCTACTAAAATATAGATTTTTAGAAAACAATTTAAAAAAATATTTTTCTATTTTATCCGTTTACATATTTCTTAATAAATATTGGTAAACTAATATTTATTTAATATTATTTCAGAATTCTATTCTTTTTTATGTGTTGAGTTCACGTTAAATCTCACAAATATAAATTACATAAATATTTTTTAATGAATTAAAATTATTATGACAAATTACTCTTATTATTATTTTTTTATTTTTTTTCTCCCTTAAAATATAATTTTTCCAAAAATGATTTAGATAGCAGAAAATAAAATATTACAATAATATCTGAATTTGTTTTCTTCTAAAATCTTTCCTTTTTTATTTTCTGTGTATATTTTGGCTCATATAATAATAAATACCTATACATCGTTTTCTATTTAAAATTTGTCGTGTCATAATTTTGGATATAATTTCTGATTTTTTTTAATTAAATTTTCTTTGTCAAATTTAATTACAGTTACGTCTTCAAAAAAGTTTTTCAATAAATATTAATAAAAAACCACATTTTTGTGAGTAATTAACTATTTGAATATTTTTAAAAATCAGTTGAACGATCTTAAAATATAAATAATCGGGTGTTCGTGTTGTTTAGCATATTCGACCTAAAACATAGTAAGTATATTTGTGGAAAAGTTGATAGTCACTTAGGCGATTAGACAAATAATTAAATAAAATTTTGTTTACCACTATAGTTTTTCTTAACCAAAACAAATAGAATAAAAAAAATTTAGTGAAATCTTATATATCTACTTACATAAATACATAGAGAGAATATATAAGCTACTGATCTCCCATATTTGATCAACAAAAATGCATAGTAAGATGACTTTCACAAGATATTATCAATCTCTAGCAATGTAAGTCCCAATATCTCATATTTTCCAAATGCCAATGTATAAAATAAACCATCTTAGTTTACATTACATCTTAGTTTCCCATATTCCATCTCTGATATCCTAAACTCGTCTCTCTTTCAATATTTTTATCGATGTATATCACGTTTTTCCTATAAAACTAGTGGATATAAAAGGAAGATTAAGGATTTATGCAACAACAAAAAACTATTGTAAAAGCTCCACATAGATGTTCACCTATCTCAAAATAATATTATATCATAATTTATATCACTTAGCTGCTGCCACTTTTTTTTTCTTTCATTAATGAATGTTTAAAGAAAAAAATTATCTTTGTCTTCTTCACACCCGACTCTGCAACTTTAGTCCTACTCCTCTCTCTTTTTAACACAATTATCATTATTTTCTTTGTTTTTTTTTGCAAACTATGGTAGATCTATTAAGTATGTATTAATTTATAACTTCACACTGAGAGTAATTTGATTTTTTTTTAAGATTCCAAAATTTTCACCGAGTTTAGCATAATCACGGCTAAGTGCCAAACGCCTCTCTACTGTAGAATCGGTTTTTTTATCCGCGTTTTCAAACAAGAGTTATATATATTTTACTAAAATATAAATATTATTAAAAATGAAATTTTGAAGTGTTACAAAAAGTGTTAACAAATTGCTTGACTTAAGAGATTGCAGATTACTCTCATGAAAACATGAAAACAAATTTCAATCGGTACTTTAACATTTTCGTATTTTAGCATCCGTAGCGATAAATCACTTGAAAACATTAGTCATATTGAAAAAGAAAAAAACATATTACTTTTTTATCCATGGTAATGCGAATCCTACCGGTTTATCTTTCCTTTTTCTCGTGTAAATCCCATCAGATCTCGCAACCCATTCTCGTAGCTGACCACATCGAGGCCATGCAGCTCCTCTGTATACTGTTACGTTATGAAAATACCCACCTTGCCTAAAATCACAATCCCATTCTGTCCCTTTACCAAAAGCCTCTAGAAATTCAATTTCAAATGGAGGACCATTGAACTTTAACTGTTTGATCCCTAGATCGTCATTTCTGGACTTGCAATGATGTTCAAGAACTCTACCAGGACCGAGTTCATTTTTAACTATTACATAACTATAACTGCAGTATCCAGCTTCGTTCAATCCAAAATACGTACTAGTGACTGTAAGAAAAAATATGAGATATTTCATTTTCATTTTTTGTTGGATCTAAGATTGTTTTTGGAGTAATAAGGACAGCAATGTGTTGTATTTATAAGTATTTGGTGTGGAATACATTTTTTTCCTTTATTTATCAAAAAAACGTATTCCACACAAAATATCTTTTTATAGTTTAGCTAAATTTGATCTTTGGTCAAAGAAGAGTTTAACTGAATTAATGTTACAAATTATAGTCGACTTCAAAACGCCAAAAAAGCTAAACCAACAGTTTAAGATCTAACAAAAATTTTGGAAATGTAATATTTTAACAAATTTCAGAATTTTGGACAGTAGGAAGTAAAATTATCGATTAAAACACACACAAAAATGTATCATAAATAAATTTGCGATAAAGTAAATTTTATTGACAAATTCAGAATTCTATCTTAAATTTCAAAATTTAAATATATAACAGTTGAAAAGCAAGTTGATATACCTGTATTTTAGTGTTCTTGGAATCATCTTCTTTTTGGGTCATATAGGAGCCTTTTGTGCATATTTAGAGGTTCATATACAGTGGATTACATTAAGAATGGAATATCTTGTCTTCTTTGTTTCTTGCAGACTATTATTAATTACATCGGCTGACAACAAAGAAACTAAACCACATCTAACATGTGAGAGCGGATTCTTCTGTTCATTGCCTCTGTCCTTTAAGTCAAAAGAGACATGTGTCTCGCCAATGCAGTCTGTTCATGGATATCCGAACATCTTCTTCGTTCTTCTGTAGAATTATTTGACTCTCAACAAAAAATCAGTATGCTGATGATCTTTTGTTTACAAAACGGTTACAAGAAAATAAAAAGATCCAACATTAGTACACCAAATCTTCAATAACTTTCATGAGGTATGTTTTTTTTTTGCTGCAAGCATCTAAGTAATGAACCGAATTCGGAGACTTCTTGATCTCACCTGAGACGAAACTATCAAGATAAATCATTATCACCAAGAGACAAAAGAAGTGGTTTCCTAGTCTTTTTTGATTTCATCAAAAACAATTTCGGCTGTCTTTGCCTCTACCGTTTGAGTAGTATCATGGTGAAGATATTGTGTTATAGAAATGCAACTTTTTATTATTTCAGCGATGGGGCACATTGAAGAAGGTGGTCTAAATTACGACTAAGATTGAGTCCAACGTTGTATACAACAATTCATTGATCAATTGTTTGATCTTACGAATGAAATTGTTGTTGCAAATATCCCTGTGGATTTCGTTACTGATGGTCAACCACAGTGAAAATCGTTTGTGTTGAGGGTATTTCATTAGAGTTACTAATGAAAATTGTTCTCTTTTACAACAAATTTTACTATATTATCTGTAAATTTAGGTTCAATTCCAACACTTACTTATTCCAACTACAAGGAATAGAAAAGTAAAGTTAAGATTTTCTTTGAGTGTATAGATCTTGACTTTGTGTTAAAGATGGAAAAATCTACTTCTCCTACAGATATCAACACTGCTGAGTATAAGGCGATTTATGAGAAGTAGGAACGTTCTAATCGTATTATTTTCATGATCATTATGGACACTATTCCAGAAACCTTTTGAGGTGATTAGGATATCAAAGATCTCAAACAGTTCCTTGCTGAGATGGACTTGCATTTTTCAAGTAGAGAGAAAGTGGAAATAAGCACGCTTCTATATCGCTCTAGTACCATGAGATATCACGCAAAGAAAACATAAGGGCGTACATTTTGGAAATATCAAACATTGTTTTAAAACTTAAGACTCACAAGACTGAGTTTCCAGAAGAAGTGCTCATTTTTTTTGTCTTGAACTCTCTTCCTCCTCAAATCAATCAATTGAAATCCAGTTACAACACACATAAGGAAAAATAGTCTTTTAACGAGCTTATTTCATATTGTGTGCAAGAGGAAGGTATGATGAAACAAGAAATGTCCGAAAGTGCTCATATGCTCAACACCTCTAAAAGTCAGGGTAAATAAAAAGAAATTGAGATAATTAAGAATGATGCTGCTAAAGGCCCATCTCAATCGAAGCATGCTAAGATTGAAGATACATGATTCTTTAGTTAAAAAGCTGGACATATGAAAAAGTAATGCCAAAAGTACCATGTTTGGCGTGTGACAAGTAATTCCTAATACCTGATCGAAAAGGAACAGAAAGTCTAAAGAGAGTCAAAAAAGGCTTGTGATCATTTTTTGGGTTCTTTTTTACAAATTTGATAAAGCTAAAGAGAGAGATCTAAAAATTCATTTCGGATAGTTGAACCTTCTCAAACTGTTTCTTTTTTAAGAACCAAAAAGATTTGTGTCAAAACAACCGATGCTAAGAAGAACAAAAGGCCTTGGACACGTAATGGATCTTGAAGTACTATTTCAGATTCCCCTGACCAAATCCACCCACATTAGGATTATCGTTAATGGTTGATCGAGTTTAATGGATTTGCCCTCTGAAACAAGAAGTTATAGACCTCGGGGGATAATATCAATTACTTGGTGTACATTCGATGCATCCACTATGGTTATTTTGTATCTCCCTTTTTTTTCATAAATTTTGCTTATAATCCCTCCTGCTGTAGCATTATAAACTGTATTGTTATTTTTCCTACCATCAGGATAAATCTGACATTTTCCCCTATTTCCACCTACGTATATAGGATATTTTAAAAAGTGAACATCTTTATTAGTAGCAAGGTTTGGGGCAAGAATATGAAAGGTTATTTCACTCTATTTTTGACTAGGAACATTACCTATCACAAAAATATTTTTTTATTGGGGCGATAATTCTGAAAAGATATATTTTCTATATTTTCTTTCATCTCGAGTAAAATACGATCGGGAATGGGTAATCTCGAGTAAAAGATATATTATAATTAGGTAATGATTTTTAAATATTTATGACAAATAATTATAATAAAAATTTTAAATATTTTAAAAAAATTCTTACTTTATATTAATTTAAAAATAGAAACGAAAATCGAATATTTTGGAAAATAGAGAATAGTCATATATAAATTAAGTTTTTCATTCTTAAAACAAAAACGAAGCCCAGAAGAAAGCCCAAACTCTAATGCATTACCATGTGGCAGTCTCTGAAACTTTTTTTAATCTGAGATGGCAGAGTCTAGAGTCTCGAACCCCAAACTCTAATTCATGAGTTTTTTTTGTAAACTCATGAGATTTTTTTTAAAACCTAAATGCATTCCGCAATAAAATGTTAACAACGCATGTACCTATTTACAATGGGTAGAAAGATGCTAAGGCCGCATGTACCAGTTCGGAAAAAAATCAATGTATGACAAAACTTTGTAGAAAAATTAACCAATTTATACCTTAACACAATTTCACAGTCCTGATCAGTATATATATTCACTATTTGGATAATACCTGCTCTAACCCAAGTAGCCTCGACCCTCGAACCTCCGTTGTGCTGGTTAATCGTTAATCTCACCTAAACCTTACAATTAAATAAACCTCAAAAACCGCCATGGAAACGATGCAAATATAGCTTCACCATCGCATCTCTAAAACTGACGATTCCGTCGTCTAGACAAATGTCTTTGGTTGAGAATTCGTCGTCTTGGACACTCGAATCTGACCTCGAGGATCTGGACATTGACCTCCAGGATTACGTACCTTCCGTGCCTTTGAAAAAAGTCCCAAACGGAGACATTTTCGAAGCCTCACGCGCCGGAGATGTCGACAGGCTCCGGTACCTTCTCGAGACTGGAGTGAACGTCAACGCTCGTGACCGATGGGACTCCGTCGCTCTTTATTACGCATGCCTCACCGGTCGCATCGACGCCGCTCGGATGCTTCTAGAGAACGGCGCGATTTGCTCCGAACATACTTTCGACGGCGACCGTTGTCATTACGCTTCTCTTAACCTCAGGATTCGGAAGCTTCTTAAGGCGTTTGAAGCTCGTCCACCTCCGCTTGGTCCCTTGCAAGCTTCTCTTAGGCAAACGTTTTTGGGATGTTGCCACAATCGGGCTTATCTGAAACAAGCTTCCGATGCTAATATCGATGTTTTCGGTATGTCTCTTCCGATCATTGATTCTCAGTTGTGAAGCCATAAGTTTGGATTTTCTTTTTCTTTACCATTTCATTCACAATCCAATTTTTAGGGAAGTTGAGTTCTTGAATTGTCCACTCTTACTATTTCAGTCAGAACAATCCAAGTTTTCAGAAGATGCCGATTAAACTTGAGTTCTTGAATTGATCACTCTTATCATTTCAGTCACAACAATCCAATTATTAGGAGATGCTGATTAAAGTTGAGTTCTTCATCATTCCAATTACAACAACCCAATTATTAGGAGATTCTGATTAAAGTTGAGTTGTTGAATCGTTCAGTACATTGTAGTTGTAGAGATGTTTAGTGAGATAAGGCTTGGATGGATACTCTTCTGCTTCTTAGCTTTGTATGTGGTCTACAGACTGACGCATGAGCATGTTATTCATTCTCAGTTTCAGCTGATGAGATGGCTAGTACCAATTACTTCCCACCCGATGTGGTATTCTTTGTGCAAGGTAGTCCCATTGAAGCACATAGGGTTATCTTAAGTGCTCGATCTCCGTTTTTCAAGCAAAAGTTTGAGAATGAGTGGAAAGACCGCAGAGAAGTTAGGTTCTCGAAAGAGAAGCTTTCGTATCCTGCTCTGTGTAGCCTCATCCACTTCTTTTACTCAGATAGACTGGAAATATCGGTGGAAGATATGGAAGATCTTTTAAGGATCTGCAAAGTTTGTAAATGCGAATCGCTGCAGAAGATTATTGAGAAGGAACTGATTCACCAAAAATATGCTGAGTACAAGACACATAGAGATCTTGATAATTCCATGAAACGGTTTATCTTACAGGGGATATCCCTTCCAGAGGAAGATAGGCTTCCTGCTTCCTTGCATAGGATTCTCCGAGTTTCCCTAGCGAAATCGTTTGCAGATATCAGTCGCGATGCAATAGATTCATCTGTTGGGGATAAGAGAGTCAGTAATTCTGTGGATACCCTTGCTGATGTTTGTGTTAAGGTTGATAAAAGGACTTTCTATTGCCATCAAGTCATTCTAGCTTCAAGATCAGAGTACTTCAGAGCACGATTATCCCGAGTGAATGATTTCCATGAGGGTAAAAATGGTTTGCCGAATGATAGTCTTCCATTTCTCGAAGAACATGATTTGAGCGCGGAGGGTTTCGAGAAGATGATTGAGTATATGTAAGCATCCATGATTATAAGAAAACCGGGAAAAAGTTTGTTGAAAAATGTACATTTGAACAGTAAGCTAACTCGATAACCATTATCAGGTACACTGATGGCTTGAAGGAGATCAATCCTAATCAGGTAAGATATTGTTTGCCATTTTGAAAATTTGGTCTGTATTTTACCTTCTGATGATTTGCTCGTTTTGCAGGCTGAGGAGATCTTTGATGTTGCATCTCGCTACTTGCTGTTTCCTCTTAAACGTGCTGTGGCTGATGCCTTGTTGCCTCACTTGGAAACTGCCACACCTGCAGAACTCTGTCATTGGCTGGTTTTGTCTGATATGTATGATTTTCTTCCTATCTAAATTTCTAATCGATGGCTAAATTTGGTTACTCAATGGTCTATCAGGATAGGTCAATGGTACAGCAAATACTGTATACATTAAAGTCTATTCACTGCGTTGTGGGAGTTAAAACATAGTGTCTCTAAGTCTATAGTTTCATGCATGAAGCTCGTTTTGATGATTTTGATTCTAGTGGATTCGAGAATCCGGTACTATTTACATTTCTGTTGTAAATCATTGATGGATGTATATATGAGCTCAGAGGGTTAGTTTTGAACTTATATGGTATAGGTACGGCGTGTTGAAGATAAGAGAGTACTGCCTAGACTTGGTTGCTTGTAATTACGAGGCATTTGTGGAAACCCGCGAGTTCAGGGCAATGCTATTAACGTTGCCTCCACCATCAGGGGACTCCTCACTTCGAACCACTGTTCCAAGTGCACCGGGTGCAACGATGACCACAGACCAAGGGAATCTGCTCGATGATCTGAGAGAAAAGTGGCTTGAAGCAGAGGCTTTAGAGCTTGACATGAGAGACGAGAGTGCTTTAATTTTTGATAAGCGCCTCAGAATGCTCGTGGAAATGGCAGAGCAAGAGAAATCCGAGTCAGAAGCTGAGGACTACAAAGACACCGGCGAATGATTATTGAGATTCTCCTTTAAGATTCTGGTGAAGACAAGTTTTGAGTCTGTTATATATACATATATTAAATAGAACCTTTCAAGTTTTTCTTTAGACAAACGATCAATCATGATGTAGATGTTGATAATAAAATTTCATTCTCTTGTTTCAGTATATGCACCATTTGCCTCACGAGCAGAGTTTAGTCTCTAATTCGATTTCTCATTTATAAGAAGTTGTAACAAGGACCAATATGACCATTCTCATATCCAATAGTTTGCAATGATCCACGAAATCAAAAACACAGATTTTTACACAATATGTATCAGATTCTTTGTTTGTATAAACAATCTCTCTATTCTTGATTCCAATCCAAGATAAAGAAATTTCAAATTAGTTTGACATCTTCATCACTTTGGATATCTGAAGCTCCATCCTCTGTGGACAAATTGGAGATCTCTTCTGTAACAGAGCTTACATCACCATCATCAGAAACAATAGACTCAGTATCTGATTGTTGCTGCAGGCTCCAGTTCATGATGCTAGCAGCCAATATAAGCATCATTTTCTGGTTTACCTGTTATCATTGTTTAAAAATACAAACAGATTAACGCAACCAAACCTGAAGAAGATCGGGGAAATAAATTGCAGACTACGAAGCTGTATCTCTACCTCTATAATATCCTCAGGCAACAAGAAAACAGAGCATCCAAGCTTCCTTGCAACACTTATGATGTATGTTGCATTCAACTTCTTATCTTCTTCTGCTTAAAATGCCAATTACAAACCAAATCTAACTCAACTCTCTTCAAATACTGATAAACAGTTAAAAGCAATATAGTATTATTACCTGTTTCTCCTTTGGTTACAAGACTCCAGTCTACAACTCTTGGCTCTACAGCACTCAAAAGCTCCAAAAAGAAGATTCCATTTGATAGATTCTTGTCCTATAAAGTTACCATCAAAATTTGTTAGGATTAATGAAAAGTTGGTGCAGTCTCCATTGAGTTTGACTCTTTTCTTTACCTTGAAGCTCATAGCCTGAGAGGTTCGACCCGTTTTCTTGACTTTCCAATTTGCCCATCTTAGAATATCTGCTTCTGTAATGTCATTACCTTGCCAGTGAGATCTCAAGTTGTTCAGAATTTGAAGCATTGTGTATCTCATCAATTGCCACAAGAAAGCTGCATACAAAACATTGTTATCAAGTCTTAACTCAAACCACAATATTAAACACACTGTTTTTTTCCTGCATGAGGGCTATCTCACCAAGAAGGAGTTTCTTATTTCCTTGCACAATGTCATTGCCAGCTACATTAACAAGCGAGAAGTGCAATTCTTTACCAATCTTGATAACTTGGTTGCAATTCTCAACCTTTTTGAATAGCATTTTAATCGGCGGTTTATTCGCCTGTTTCCAGTTAACTGAGCCTGGAGATAATTTGTCGAGAACTTCAAGAAGAACCCATCTGGTGAATGTCATGAGGAGAGTTTAGATTCAAGAAAATCAGAAACCAATAAAAGAAGGAAACTGGAATGCTCACCCATTTCTAACATCCTCGAAAATATTATCGACATAAGTAGCAGCACCGAGACTGTTAATCCAGAGGCGAAAACATCTTTCTTCTTGAGAAGTTTCTTCATCTTCTGTGATCATCTCTGCAAAAGATACAGGTGTCTTTGAGCTCTCATCAGACAATCCATTCCTACAACAAAGATCATACATATAAACAAACTAGTAAAGTAGAAGAATAGACAGATAAAATTATCAAACTTTTCTGCTGCTAATCACCTGTGCTGAAACAGTTGTGCAACAAATGCAAGATTAAGATTTGCAGAGCCTTCAACTATATCTTCAGGAGAAAGGTATCTTTGACAGTCCAGCTTCTCTGCTTGTTCAAGGACTTTCTTCGCTCTCTCTGAAGGGTCTTTAACCTCTAATGTCACATGTGTACTGTGTTCAGGGGCAAGAGCATTTAGCAGATACGCATATGCCTCTCCGTCCTGACAAACACAGAAGATAGATTTGCTCAAGAGAACTGAAATTTCACAAACAAGACAAAGAAATAAAAAGCTTAGCTAGTACCTTCACATCAGAAGAGAAATTGGTGACCTCTTTCTCATAACCAGCTTTCTTAAGATGAAAGTTCATCCATTTCAGCAAAAGTTTTTCAGGAGCTAGTCCCATAAGCTCTTCCACATCCTGAAAAAAAAACATTAATCAAGTTGTTTAGTATAGTTTCAAATTACACATCTTGAACTTGTAGAAAAGGTTCAAAAGCTATAGTCTTTACCTGATTTTCTTCCACTAACTCAACAAGTTGTGGAGTTTTCTTTAGATTGAGATCAGCCAACAATTGGATCTAATTGTTACCCCCAACAACAACAAAAGATTAGTAACCATGTCTCATCATCTTATGTAAAGTAATGTAAAGTGTCTACCTTTATAATCTGAAAGATCAATCCAAGTACGAGATGTGGCTACAAAGACGAATAGTAAGAGTTAGAAAACAGAATATGAAACAGAGAAGAAAGGAAGTTTCTTCCTTTTATTGATCAGTACTCACTCTTCCTTCAGCAATGTCCTGAGTTCCAATGTTGACGACAGTGCAGCCAATTGCCTTTGCAGAATTGAGACAGAGTGAAAGATTCTCAGTTCTCTCCCATGGATTCAGCTCTTTCTTTGTGTTCATCGCTCTTTCATCTATCGTCCCAGGCGAAGCTACGTTTATAAGCTTACTGTTCAAACCCAAGGAACAAGAATCAGAATCACAACCCACTCAAAATGTTTATATTATAAATAGTTCATAAAGATATGTGTACCACAAAAGAACACCATCTTTAACAAGATCAAACAAGGCATCTGTAGTAGGATTGATTGGAAGATAGCTTCTCAAGAGAGGATCTTCTCTCAAATAGTTATTGATATGGGACACATAGTAAGCTTTCTCGGATTCGTTGATCGTGTGGTGAAACGTTGTAGTACTCATCTTGAGAAATGAAGAAGAACCCTTTGATCCTCCTCCTTCTCCTCGAGATTGCACACTTAAAAAGGCCTGTCACAAACCGTATTAGCCATATGTTACAACATTTTGTTAGGATCCTACACAGAACTAAAGTAATATCTAACGGACTTGAGCCAGTTTTCTTTAGAGATCATTGTCAAACTCACCCGGAGAAAGGTTTCGAATTCAAGTTCTTCATCGCGATTGGGATAAGACTCATCCAATATAGTTTTGATCTCATTTTCATCAAACGTACCATTGACATCTTTCAACTTTGCTAAAACTGGTGGTAAATCTTTCACTCTGACACGGCCGGATCGAGTTTTTGTCGAAACAAACTAAGAAAAACGAATTGAAAGATCAACTTGAATGCTACAAAAGTGTGTCTACAAAAGTGTGAAGTGCTACAAAAGTGTGAAGTGCTACAAAAGTGTGAAGTGATGTGTAATGAAAGGAAAAGAGACAGAGAGAGAGAGACCTTGGATTTAAGGTTGCGTAACTCCACTTGTGTGAACTGGCTTTGTAGCCATGGATCAGAGACAAGAACACCAACGTAACTAGACATCTTCTCTTTCACAATTCAATTAAAACTAACAAATTGTTAAAATAAAACAATAGATTATCATAAAATGTTATTAGAGAAGAAGAGATATATATATGATGATTCTTGATCAAATATACTTTAGAGAAAGATATTTTATTCTTATATATTTCCTCCGTTGCTACTTCAACATTAAATCGAACAGAGGCGGGAGAGAAAGGATGCTTTTTTCATTGTTCAATATCTTTTTTATCTGAAATCGTAATTTTTAACTGTGTTGACTTGCACTTGACTATTTTTAGGGATATAGTTATTACATTACTGTTTCCATTGTTTTTTTTATAGAAAAATAATTCTGCAAGATTTGAATATCTGTAGGATTTAATGATATTATATTTTTCTCCAAATAATGGATATTTCTATTAATCTCTATGGATTTGAATAGAAGTTTATACATATATAAGGGATTTTTCAGAAATATCATTAGTTATTTTTGTTTTTCCAAAAATTACCACAAAAATCCAACACTGCCACAAATTTGTGTTTAGACACCCTTTTTATGGGAAAATGAGTATTTAATTCTCTAACTACTTGCAATCGGCGAATTTATATCTCAACTATTTCGTGTGCAGAATAATGCGTCGAGTTGCAGTTGACTGCACAAAATAATTATTAAAAAAAAATCAACCGTTAAATTGTAAACGGAAAACGTTAGGATTAGTTAAAATGTGATCGCAATTTCATTTTATAACCAGAAATCGTAAAAATGTGTATTTTATTCTCCAACTATTTGCAATTGGTAGATTTATTCATCAACTATTGCTTGCGCAAAATAATATCTCAAATTAAAATTAACTGCATAAAATTATGATTAATCTAGAGATAATTATCATTTAATTCATCAATTATTTGCAATTAAGACTTTTATTCACCAACTATAGGATATGCAATATAAATTCTCAATATTTCTTGACTTTATAATATTAAATCTAAAAAAATATCAAGACTAAAAGTAAGCAATAATCGTTAATGAAGACTAAAAAATCACCGATTATGTCTACTACGATGTCACCACTGTATATGATCTCTGCATCGTCACCTTCATCGCTAGAAAAAAACCTAGGAGAGTCTATACTTGATCTGCTTCAAAGAAATGTCTCTCTCTTCCACCACATCATCCTTCTAGTCATCTCCTGTCGATGTTTTAACCAACATCATCTTGAAATTTTTTGGTTTTCTTGTGAATTGAATGCTTGGGTTGGGTACCAATCTAGACTTTTCTCGGTTCTGATTCTTAATTGCAGATCATCTCAATGTCAATGCTCAGCACGTACATGTCAATTCCAACTTTTTTCATCGACATAATTGGAGACGATGAGTATGATTTAATTGGGAGATGGCTTGGTGAATGAAATGATGATGTAGCGGAAGAGAGAGGCGTTCCTCTGAAACAGATTGAGTGTGGACTGGCCTAGGTTTTTTCTAGCGATGATGGTGACAATGCAGAGATCATATACGGTGGTGACATCGTATTCGACAGAAGCGGTGGTTTTTTTAATATTTTTTAACAGTTATTGTTTACTTTTAGTCTAAGGTCGACGGTGAATATTGTGAAATCAATAAAAATTAAAGATTATATTGCATAGTCCATAGTTGGTGAATAAAAATCTTAATTGCAAATAATTGATGAAATAAATAATAATTTTCTCTAAATTAATCATAATTTTGCGCAGTTAACTCTAATTTGAGACATTATTTTGCACAAACAATAGTTGGAGAATAAATCTACCAATTGTAAATAGTTGGAGAAGTAAATACACAATTTTACGAGTTTTGGTTTTAAAATGAAATTGCGATCACGTTCTAACTAACCTAACGTTTTCCGTTTACAGTTTAACGATTGACTTTTTTAATCATTATTTTGTGCAGTCAATTACAACTCGAAGCATTATTTTGCACACAAAATAGTTGAGGTATAAATTCGCCGATTGCAAATAGTTGGAGAATTAAATACCTATTTCTCCTTCCTATTGTTATTTTAGGAACCCTTCTTAAATCACATACAAAATAAACTTCTTAATATACAAGTTTTTGATAAAGTTGGAATTTAAAATTTTTGGTGATAAAATTTTGAAAGCCAAGCATAAAAAAAGGTAATTTAGATCATATCTCAATCTTCTTTTTCGGTTTATTTTGTCAGTATCAATCTTTGTTATCATGCAATTGATATAGGTACACATACTTTTATCTATTTTATAAAGAATATCAAGTATTTTTTCCCCATTTGAATTTACCTTATAAGTTTTGTTTCATTTTGATCACTTGCATGTTATTTGCTACGTAAACAAAAAGTCATCGTTCCTAAATGTTTGGGGATAAGTTTTCGGTTATTATATCTCTACCAACTATAAAATATGATGTCATAGCGAAATGTTGAATATTATATTAGCGACCGCTTTGGCTTTTGTCAAGCTTCATCTACTTAAAACCTAAACCACAAATCGTAAATCAACCTTCAGAAATGATATTCACTATGACTTCAATTATTTCAAACGTCGAGTTTGCGTTTACGTTTACGTTGATGTTTTAAACTATAACTTGAGCCTATTTTAATCTAAGCATAGCCCATCAAATATCTAAATGGGAGGCATTTTAATCTAAGCATAACCCATCAAATATCCATAAGAACATATATTTACTTTTCAACAAGCCCAAACAAAACTTGAGCCTATTTTAATCGAAGCATAGCCCATCAAATATCCATAAGAACATATATAGCCCTACTATAACGATATATATTTTTTTATAGACCCTATCGACTGATCACGTTGGCCACAGTAGGAATACACTGAAATGCTATAGAGTAGACTGGTTACCACACTGTCTGCCCCAAGTTTGAAATGTCTTTCGACTAATGCCAGGGGGTAATCAGGCCGCCTGTATTGCTGACTACCAGGTAAATCAATTGGATCAAAGCCTAACTGATAGACTTCACAAACAAATGTGATTTTTGTTTATGAGGAGGATCAAACCCAGGTTTGGGAGGCATTTTGTATAAGAATGAATGGTGGCAACATTTTAAAATGCTAAGGTTTGAATGGAGATGTTGATATGAGCTTCCCATGGGTAGTTCTTACGCTAGAGAAGGAATGAAACAAAATAAGCATGAGCAGCACAAAGTGTCCTCATTACTTCCTTCTAATACCCACCATAACTATGTATAGTACTACTAAGCCACCAGTCACTTTTTTTTTCTTACTCTTGTTTGTATTAGTTTACATTCTTCTTAAACCATCTCCAATCTTCTACTCTATATTTTTTTCTCCAAAATGGGGTAATTCTAAAATGGAGAAAATGATCTTCTTCAACCTATAACTCCACTTTTTACTCTAAATTTTTTTATGTAATTATTAACTTTTAAAAACACGTTATATTTAACAAATTACAGATTTTATCCACTTATTTTATTTTTCATAATAATTTACTAAAATCACATAATTATTTTATTTAAAATTTTCTTATAGAAATAAAATTACATTACATGTATTTTTACCCACTTATTTAGTTTATATATATTTAATTTTATTATCAGTGTCATTGCAATTTTTGTTAAATATTTTTATATATATTTAATTTAATTATTAGTGGCATTGTTCTTTTTATCAAATACTTTTATGTATTTTTAAACAATAGAAGGAATGCAACTTCAACAATGTTTTGCTTCCACCTAATGGGGACTGGCCTACTTTGTGGGTATTACGAACGGCTGTAAAAAGATACGATGCCGTTTAATGATGCATGATTAGCTGTCTTGTCCCAGAAGTGGAGTATGGGTTCATGATTAAAAAGTTGTGTTTGAGGGTTGGATGATTCTATCCTAAGTGGTCACTCACCTTCAACAACTTCCATTGAAAAAATAATCTTAAGGCTTGTCCGGCCAAAAATAACATTATCTGTAACAACAAGCTCAAGCTGTTCATATATCCTTGGACGGTGAGATATATACACGACATGATAATGTTTTCATGTCTTGATGGCAATGCATGAATCTTATACCAGGTCTGTATTTGTGATTATATTGATGTCTTCATGATAATATTGATGTCTTCAATCATGGCAATGCTCTCTCTTTTTGGCTAAGATATGTAAATAGAAACGGTTGTTGAGATTACTTAAATTATGTAATCATATATACTGAAGATATCTTAACATTTTTACCCAATAGAAAGAAAAAAAAATAAAAATCTATATATATATATATATTATACGGAGATATGTCATACTTTATATTTCATTATTTGAGGGACATAAAATATATGTATATTGACTTTTTGAAATTTAGGTATCAAAGCCAATGTTTCATTAGGTTATGTCCAGTTCTAAAGAAATAATATAGATATAAAGGCATATATATATTGAGGTATTTGCATGGATTTGAAGTATCACCAAGAATTTATAAATAATGACAAATTAGTTGGCCGATGCAAATTATAAACTCTCCATATTTATGATTTATTATAATGTCAAATTAATGATATATATTTGGATATGGACCATATGGTTGCTGTCAGTTTAATGAGGACAAAGAGTAAGTTCATTATTCATAAAAGTTTGTTATCAACGTCCATGTAATAAACTATTACCGAATCATTGTTAGTTTTTGTCTTTTAGACAAATAAAAAGCAATGTATTGTCAAACAGATTGGTTGTGAATGTGTTTGTCGAGTCTTTTTGGATTGGTTCGGTTAAGCTAAGGATCATCAAAATCTATTGTTTTGGTTTGGGATATTGATATCATGTTAAAGTTGATGAGTTTCAAACCAGAACTAGTTAGATATAATATGAATGATCAGTATTCTTTTCGGCTGGATCAGTTCGAATTAGCATAAGTTTAATAAGCTTACGTTCATGTCGATCAGATCTAATTTACATCACCAAAATATGTTTTTAGAATCTGATATAATATAGGTACATTTCGAAATCAGTTAATAACAAATATTTTAGTTCATACTGTTTATATATTATCTAAAAGTTTATGGTATTTCAAATTTGAGATTTTTATCAATTCCTACTAACAAATTTGTTAATTTTCATAGTTTTTAACTTCAAAATAATTGATAATTAATGAAAAATATGCTATGTCTTACATATTATATTTTAATTTTCATCTTATTTTCGATTTGAAACTTTTAACACATTTCTTTAAAATAATAGTTTTTTAGTCATTTATTTCGAGATAATCTCACTACTTAATAAATTTTGTTGTAGACAAAATATTTATTATTTTAGACTAATCTCTCAACACCAAATTTAATTGATTTAAGCGAATATCTTAAAAAAACAGGTATTCAGTGCATAATTTCCTTTCTTTTTTTTGCAGATTCAGTCTAAATACAAATTATTCGATATATGGTGGATCTATATTTTTTGGGATCTGGTGTTACTTAATCCTTATTCTATAGTTTTTGATGTGTACATAAACTATGTGATGTGTACATAAACTATGTGGTCTTTCTTTTTTCTATTACTACTTCAATAGCATCAGAGAGTTTTCGAAAAACATCGGATTTTCATATATTTGCTATTTACGCATAAAACTTACTCATAATAGTTTCAAAAGATAAAAAATTTTTTAGAAAGGTTTCATATCGGATTAATAAGACCAATTTCGGATTGGACCTTATTTGGGTCTAATTTTGGTTTGGATTAGAAAACTTGTATTAATGTTCTGATACTATATTCTAATTCGAAACCAGATGATCATGAGTTGCAATAACCATATACTTTATGTTACTTTATTTTACTGGGAACAATATCTCGTATATAAAGACGTAACTGTGGAAATTTATATTTGTATATTAAATAAAATTTAAATATAAACAAGTGTAACGTGTGCAACCACAATGAAAAATAATTTGACCACAAAATGGTTAAACGATAAGATATGGATATGAATAAAAGGAAAGGTACGCATGCGAAATTAAACACGTTCAAGTGCAATTAAACTAGATCAATTAAACCAACAACCGCAAAAAAAACCCCAAGAAATGAATTAAACTATGATTAGAGGACATAACAATTGGAAAACTTTGAATATAATGAATCAAATTTATTATAAAAAGAAAAAAATTAAACATATTACTCATTTCAATATAACGCAGAACGAAATAAAGAGAAAATAAAACGTCTGTTTTAGTTTTTATGTCTAATATTTTTCTTTTACAAATTATAAGTTTGTTTTATATATAATAATATTTTAATTTAAATAAAAAATTAATATTTGAATTTCTTAAGGTAAATTCGGATTTCCACTACTATAAATTTTAATTTCCAATTGAATTTATATAAAATTTAATGCGATAAATTTGTTTCTAATTGACTACTTTAGCCAAATTTCTCAAAATTAAACATGTTACATGATTTTTGTGAAATAAATTAGGATTTTAAATGCAGTATGTACAGTGTCAAAAAAAACAAATTAAAATGAAGCTTATACCATAAGGTTGGTGGTAAGTCAAAATTTAGAGGAGAAGACAAATATGTGAAGGATGATTAGGAAAGCTCACCATACTCCGATTTGTTTTCTAAGTTTCTTCCATATCGATCTATTTCAGTTTTACTTACAATTCACGAATTATGAGAAATTATTTGCTAAGAGTTCTATTTTTTTTCTTTTTCTTATGCAATGCGTGAAGTGTGATGTTCATAATTGCTTCCATTCGTATTGAGTTCGATTTGTCCACCTACTCAACAAAATATTGAAATATAAAACTTAAGGTCCTCTTTCCTATAACTTTAAGAATTTCCCAAATAAAGTAAATTAAGAAAAAATTGTAAAACATTCTACATTTTCACAAAAGAAATGAAATAACTTTGCAAAACAGCTTCTAAAAATATCCATGCATGGTGTTTTTGTTACATTTATTAAACAAAAAAGTTATTATAAAAAAATCCATTTTAGAGTTAAAATGTATCTTCTCGTTATGTTTACTCCTTGTGAATTTTTAGTTTTCTTTTTGTATGATGTGTGTACCATTTGATTGATATATCTGTTTTTATACCAAAAATTTTAAAGCAATTTAAAATTTCTAGTTAAAGATAGAACCGTTAATTATATTTGAGGTGAACTATACTGCACACCTCCAATTTAGCTCTATCTAAAATTAAATCCGACAATACAATATATAATTTTTGAGAAAAAATAATGAGCGACATGTTTGGTTCGATCATACGATTTTTCGGATTAACAAAAAATCGGTTAGAAAATCACTTTATTAAAAAATAGACAAAAAAATAGTATAAATATTTCTAAAATATAAAATATTATATATATATATTTTAACTTAGTAAATACTTATATTATTTGGTTATAAGATGGACAAGTTATGTTTGATGTATTGTAAATGTGGTCTTTTGCGAATTAGTCAATGTAAAATACAATGTAAAATATTTTAGTCTAATGCAAGGTGGATTTAATGAACAAATCAGTTCATTTTGATATTCATAAATGTGCAATCGTAGTCATATAAAAATAATTGAAAATTTGATTATGAAAATATGCTCAAGTATTATGATATATACATTACATATTAACATTATATAACTTTATAATTGATAATTTTCTTAACAAATATCACAAAATTATTTTAAAAAATCATGACTATGAATGTGGATAAAAAGCTAAATTTCATTAAGTTAAAAAAGTATTTTTGCCATTGAAGTGCTAAAAGTTTAATAAATCGGGTCAAAAAGGGCAAACTCCAATTTCATCCTTATTAATCTATATTTTGGAATTTACGTGTAATTATTTTAATAAATAACATGGATATCAATTACAATGTAGATCCCTAAGATTTACTTTTGTTTTATTCATGCTTTTGTTAGTTTTTGGCTTACGGTAAGAGAAGATTTTTCTGTCTTACGTATCAGATTTTCCGGTGGTTTGGTGGTGTCAAATCTGGAAGTTGTGTGTATATTATACAATTGGATCCTCTTTATCAACGGGAATAGATACTTAGTTACTTTTATTTTTATAAATACAAATTATATTATATTAGCACAAACATAAAGAATTTAGAATTTTTATAATAAAATACCAATAATTTTTCTATAAAAAAATAAAGTTAAATTTCTAACAACATTATAATGTTTATTTTTTTTGGGTATTACAAAATTATGTTATTGTATACTATTATTTTTTATTCATCTATATTCTTATAAATGTTACCATTCGTAATAAGAGATTGATTGATTTTTTCGTTAATATCTACAAGTTGCGTTTTCGGTGGTAGCTTCTGTATTTGTTGGAAAGATAACAAAGATATTATCATTACAAAATATATGAATAAATTTGACACTTATTAAAATATTCACTAAGCACCTATAAACATTTTTTATATATATAATTTTTGAACCGAAATTCTCTTGATAATTTTTTCTCTATCACTAATATATATATATATATATATGTATAAATCAAGCAACTAAAATTATTTAATATAAAATTGATCTTCATAAATGAAAAAATTTCTCCATGAAAATCATAAGCTTTATCCAAACTAAATAAACTAAGAAAAAAATGTAAGTGTTATACATAAGCTATTGTACCACCGATTTGGAATCCGAACTCTTTTAAGTACATAAAACTGTTGAAAAAAACTTAATTATTATACACATATTTTTTTATCTTTTTTTATTATTAATTATGTTAAGCTAGTTGACAAAAAAATTATGTTGAGCTAATAATTTTTATACTTATCATCACAATATGGTTTTTATATTTTTTTATAATTATATAGTGTTTTATATTGTTAATTGATTTTTTAACTTTATTGTATCCATTAGTCAGTCAGTTATAAATATGCCGTAAACATATTCATTTTCAATTGTTACACCAGTCGTATAAATTGCTTAATAACATTTAAAACCGCAGTCATTCATTTTTAAAACATCTGCATCCGCTCCCGCATCCACTGCATTAAAACCATTCATTCCCTAAAAAATTATTCATCTGCGGTTACTCATATAATTCTGTTTATCCTTCATCTTAACATTATTTTATTCATTTTCATCATGTACATTCTTAGTGATAGTTTTTAGTCTATCCCTCACCCCAAAATATATACGAGCTACACCATATAGATATACTAAAAAGAAAAAAAAGTTAAAGCAACGATAAATGATTGAGGGAGACATAAAAACCCACTAATTTTAGTATATCTATATGGTGTAGCTCGTATATCACTTTTACCGTAAAAGTGATGAATGTTTTTAAGGCCATAAGGGTTAGACTAAAATCATGAATAAAAACAAGATTATGGATAACGGCATAACCGGTAAGTGGGATTACACAAAACACCAGACGGTGCCGCAACAACAACAACGCATAGTTTACAGGAACAATAGAACACAGCCTGTCTTTCCTTCATTTTCTATAAAAACTATTAAAAAAAAAGCTTTCTTTAAATACCATTCTCTTCTTCCTCCTCTGCTCTCTCCATCTTTCAAGAAAGACTTCATTTTTACCATTATTTTTGCTCAGGTCAGCTCCTCTCTTTCTCTCTATCTTTTTACTATCTCTCCTCTCTCGTCCACTTTGGTTACTGTTGAATCACAATGCCATTGAACTACTTTTGTGAATGTTCTTTACACTTGTCTTAACTTAAGTTTCTCTTTTGTCTGATCCAGATCTAGTTTCTCCTCAATTAGCTTAATCATTGTTTCTGCATTCTATGTCTTGGGTCTCGTGAACTTTAGCTACTTACTGTCTCGATGTTTGTTGGTCTGTCGATTTTGTTTTTCTTTTTCCGGCAGTCTCACTTTATAGTAATGTGCAAGAAAATTTTCAAGATCTGATTAACTAACACTACTTTAGTTTGTTTGACTATTACTTGTTTGATCCTTGTTAAAGAACTCAATTAGATTTGGAAGATCAATTCTTCTTGAGACAGATCCGGATCTGAGATTTTGTTCCGTCCACTTACTGTGTTTTCATGGGTTCTTGATAAAGATTCGATCTTTGCATTGTTTAACTTGAATCTTGATTTACTTTCTTGAATCACAGTGACATTAGGAGAGAGAGAGAGAGGGGCAGAGTCAAAGAAGCAATGGCAAAGATGCAGTTTTCAATCTTTATCGCCGTTGCGTTTCTCTTCTTCTCTGCATCAACAAACGCCAAAACCGCAAGCCCTCCGGCTCCAATGTTACCACCGACACCAGCTCCAGCACCGGCTCCACACCACGTGAATCTCACTGCTCTTCTAAGTGTGGCCGGTCCGTTCCACACATTTCTCGATTACCTTCTCTCATCAGGAGTCATGGAAACATTCCAAAACCAAGCCAACAACACTGAGGAAGGTGTAACAATCTTTGTCCCAAAAGATGATGCTTTCAAGGCACAGAAGAATCCTCCTTTGTCAAATCTCACAAAGGATCAGCTGAAGCAGCTTCTTCTCTTCCACGCTCTTCCTCATTACTATTCGCTTTCCGAATTCAAGAACCTGAGCCAATCTGGTCCGGTTAACACTTTTGCTGGTGGACAATACACCTTGAAATTCACTGATGTTTCCGGTACGGTTCGGATTGATTCACTGTGGACCAGGACTAAGGTCAGCAGCAGCGTTGTCTCCACTGACCCTGTGGCGGTTTACCAAGTGAACCGAGTGCTTTTACCCGAAGCAATCTTTGGTACTGATGTTCCTCCAATGCCTGCTCCAGCTCCTGCTCCTGTGGTTAGCTCTCCTTCTGATTCACCTACCGCTGATTCTGAAGGAGTCAATGCTTCTTCACCGAAGTCATCAGACAAGAACTCCGCACAGACGCTGGCTTTCGCTCCAATGGCCATGGCGGTTTCTGGTTTGGTGGCATTGTTCTTGTGAGAAGAAGGTTGAAATTGGTTTTGCAGGTTGAGTATGTTCTAAGTTACAGTTGTGAAAGAGATCGTATTACATCATTCCAAATTTGTCTTTTGATTTTTGAACACCATTTTTTATTTTATACATTTCACCATTATTATTGTCATTTATCAGTTGTTTGTGAATTGAGATTATTCCTCCATTTTGCTCTTTTTTATTTTTTATTTACTTTAGTTGATTTTGCTTCATTTGCAATCTAAGATAATACCATCTTATAAGAAGTCTTTTTCATTTAATTTCAAAAAGATAATCCACTAAATTATGATCTCATAAATTCTGATAATTAAAAAATATTTTTTATTAACAATTTAATAATACATATTAAATTAACTTAAACAATGATATTTGATGATTTTAGCACAAACAAACCGCTAGATTATATATTATAAATTATTAAAAAATACTTATATGAATTATATTTCCATAAAAACTTTAGACCGTAACTACGATTAATCCGACTGTATATTATGTGTTAATATATTTTATGGTTAATATAAATATCCTTGGCACCCAAAAAAAAGATAACATTTATATCTTTGAATTTGGTCCACTCAGAGGGGACGAAAAATGGCCTCTAAGTTCTTCATACCATCTGCAAATGCCACAGACGTGGTTTATGTGACGGCCGTGCCGCTCAGAGCGGCGGCTGGTCCACCGCAGCTTTTTATGTCAATGGCTTACTCACTTAGTCTATGGAATTCACAACATTTCATGGTCCTTATCAAGCCATCTTCACCAACTCATCCAGAGGTATGTATACAAAAAAAGCATTTATCTTTTGCTGATGACTATAAGGTGTTTGTATAAATGCCTAAACCAAAACTTATGTGGGCTAAATCAGTTTAGTGAGGTTTTTCAGGTAATCGTGTTTGATTTCCAGCCTGTTAATCCAGAAAGCATAGAAGCAGCAATCTCAATTTTATCAGGAAAATCGATTCCAGGTTCTGATTCCCAGACAATCATATCGAATGTAATCTTATAGGTCATATAGATAAGTTACAAAGTAAAACAAGAAACAGTAGGAATCTTGCAAGTATAGTCAAGATTCTGACCAAAAGTGTTTTGGTTTGTAGGTGTAGTAATGCAAAGAAAGTTGAAGAATGTTCCTAGACAAAGATGTTGGATGGTTGGATCATCTAATGGGAACAATGCCATGGAGATGGCAATGGAGTTTAATAGCTCATGGGAGACTGATCTCAGAGTTGGGTTTCATGATTGCCGACATTATACCAATGGTACTACTATTACACAAGCTTTTATCAAAAAGACTGGTTCTTTATATTTGTTGTGGCAACAAAACATGACAAGCCTAAAGTCTTGGTTTGTTTTCATTTACAGAACTTGTCCAACATCTTACCGGAGAAACAAAGATTGTGGAGCGTCTCCCAAAAAGCTGAAACATATGTTCACTTATCTACCAAGATTAATGGCTAGCACTTATTAGTATATTTGAAGTACATAAACCAATATTATTCTCCTTTGATTGCTAGTTAATAACCAAACACATGAAACCCAAAACGTAATAGAAACTAACCTTGTAACTTCTTGTTGTTCTCCAACGGAATGGAGATCAAACTAGGAACACAAAGAGAGTGACAAAAATGATCAATCACATCATCTAAATTAATCTTTCTGGACAAATCTCCCCTCACAAGAAAGATGCAAGCTTGCCTAGCTAGCTTCATTGCTACAACAAATGACGAAACTCTTTCCATAGATGTTGTCATCGATGAAGTATCTTGGAGAAGAGCTCTTTTATAAATTGGGACACTTCGGTATTGAGACAGTCATGAACTGAATCCACACCACAGCCTCTCCATTACTAATTTTGTTCTTTGTCACCCAAATCTCAATCTTCCTTGTTTGGTAGCATTGTTCTAATATCGAAAACCGATCTCCCCCTTGAAAAATGCAAGGACATGATTGGCGACATAGCCCCTGATTGTTTAAGATTGTTGAAGTTCTTACTGTCATTTTTATTTGGATGTCAAAATAATGGTTGTAGCTTTATTAAAACAAACTATAAAGAGTAAAATCAGTTATTTTGACTGAGATTTTTAAGTAAAACTTTAAGAGTTTTAAGTACTTTAAAAGAACGTAAAGTCTTATTGGAATAAAATTGACTTTAAAAACTTTACAATGGAAGCTTTGGATCAAACACTCATAAATATTGGAACAAGAGGCAAACCAATACGAATTCCCATTCAATGACACATTTGAGCATACCAGTTTTATTATTGACCTTATTCCATAATAAGAATCAATAAACTTGCATATTATATACATAATGCATCTTTCACACCAATTCTCAAAACATACAGAAAACTTCTTTGTCAAAGCCTATAATTGGTGCTACTTGGTATGATTCGAATCTTAATCAAGACCTAAAGATAAGTCATGCACTACTTGAGTCACGGACCACAGAACCAGCACTCTTTAGTTCTGTGTGTGTCAACTTCTTATTTATATTTTTGTCAACTGTGTGTGTCACCTTTCAAAACCTAAAAATACATCCCACTCAGTTTAGTTTTGTTTCTTGTCAATCATCCCAAGTAAACCGGACCCCACGATCTCTCTTAATCATGGGGTAAGTTCCTAAAGCGAAGCCTCAAGTTTCTGTCTCCACTATTTAGCTTTTCTTTCATAAACTTCTTTTTTTATATATGCATGACAAACACAAGCACTACGACTACTTGGTGATAACAAATAAACAAAAAAAAAGAATTTTTCCCAATTGGCCACTTGCATCTTTTAGACAATAAATACCCTCAAAGAACCTCTCTTCTCCTTCGTCAAGAAACTCATTGGTCTCTCAAAATACTAAAGCAAAAGCCAAGAGATGCTCAAGATGTTGTCTGTGTTAAGGAGAAACCTCCAAAATCTTCGAAAAAGCCCTCGTGTGGCCGATGAAAACACGTTGCCTTCGACGACAGTTAACGGAGACGGTAGAGGAAACGGTGTGATGATGAAGTTTCCGTTATCTATCATGTCATGCTTCGCAGTTCCACGAGGTAGTAGAACAGATGGTGTGTGGGTGTCTGGAGATTACGGAAGGGTCTCGGATGTTAACCATCTCATGGTTTGTGATGGCATGAGATACGCTCTCTTAATGTAATTATTATCCACTTTTGTCTCTAGACTCTAGCTAGTAATACATCGATCTTCAATACCCATTTGTTTCTTGTTTTGTTTCTTCTTTGTTTTGATGGATTGGTTTAATATTTAGGGAATCTAGTGAGATATACAGTGGCTTTTTCACCTTTTATTTTATTTTATTGTGTCCATGAGGCGTTTATTAATCTAGAAGATATCTTAGGAATATTTAAAATTCTTTTAATCTTTTATATCTAGTGCTAGTGGTAAGAAAACTACCCATGCTCATGTTTAGACATAACTATAACTTGGAGATTTCTGAACATGATAAAACTTATATTAAGATAGTGACAGATGTGTTAGATGATTTATGAGCACATATTATTTACTGGCCAAAAATCATCCAACCGGAAAATAATAAAGATTGATTTTGCTAAAGAAAATAAATATTTATCATACAAAATATTAGTGAATAAAAAAATACAATTATGTATTTATTACTTTGTAAAACTTTGTTTATATTAAACATGAAAAAATTTCCATAAAATAAAACGTCCAAACTCTATTTCTGAGTTTAATCCAGTTTTGTAATTTTATATCTTTGGATGTTTAATATAATTACTTTTAAAATAGAAAAATAAAACATTACAATTATGTAATTTTAGTTAGGCTTTAGTTTCGAGTAATGACAAATCGACGGTATTAGTTCAAACCACTGAAGTACATATCCGAATTTGATGACTTAGTAATATATATTATATAATTATGACACAAAGAGATTTAGTAGTGTTGAGGTTAGTGCAAAATGGTTTAACGTTACAGTTAGAGCTTAATATGATATAATATAATCGAAATAGTATAATATGATCGACCAAAGTTTGTCGTCAAGTCATTTGTGTTAATACCACTATTATATTATAATTAGTAACTAAAACGCACTATATGCAACGTAATGTTTTTTTTATAGAATTCTAGTCCTTTTAAAATTTTTAATTTTTAATTTTAGTATTTTATCAATTTATTATAGATATGGATGGATAATAACCATAATGTTTTATTTATGGTCATAAATTTATGTTTCTTTTATGAATACTTTTTTGTATAAGATAATTTGTTTTTTCTATTTTGAGAGGAAACATCACGAAATTAAACAAAAATTTTGAAATAACTTTTCATATGATATTACATTCTTATATTCTTAAAGTTTGATTCTTGTTTGAAAATATAGTTGAATATGATGGAGATGAAAAATTTTCAAACATTTTCTAGAATAATTTATATATTACGAAATTCTTCAAATATCATTCAAAACCTACCATCAACCATGTATTTATATTTAATTTAGATATATATCAACAATATGAAACTTTTTTTGAAAACCTAATTAATATATCTTGCATTAGATTAAAATATTTTATTGTCCGATCCATAAAAAATTATGGTCCTAAAAACACCCACCATAATCGACATTGTACTATATTTCTCAAAATACTGATATAAATATATAAATAAATATATATATGTATATATATTGATTAAATTTTATTCTAAATTTGTTCCTATGATTTCTATAATTTATATATATTAGATAGATTTTTTTGGTTACCGCGATTTTAAATTTATATATCTTGTTAAAAGTTACAAAATTTAAAAATTCTAAAAGTTATTTTTTTAACTTAATGCTGTAAAACTATTTTTTCATATTTTTCTGCTGATTTTACCATAATTGGTCAGTATTTAATGTAATTGATTATGTTTTAAATTTTCTGCTGGTTAATTTTTGTAATATTTCTCTTTTTTAAAACTATTTTACTAAATGTACTTTTCCATTAGTATTATAGAGATAACTAGATAAGTGTGTAAACTGTGTAACAGTTATGATAAGTTAATTAATCCATAAAGAAGAGGTTAAAATGGAGAATCGAGATAGAAAGAAAGCAGTAAAATTTGAAGTAATACCAAATGGTTGAAGAATGAGTCAAAAAGATGAGGTTTACCTAACGCGGGATAGTATCAGGATGTGGAAAATACTCATGTCCATGTTTAGTGCGACACAGCATGAACCTATCCTTTTTTAAATTAATCATTGCCAAAACCATATTGTTGTTACGTTATGTCGACTACAATTAGGATTGTGATGTTCTCAGTGCGATTCGCTCTATGATTCATCCCATCATTACGATTGACGTTTGTTAACTTTCCGTTTTCTTTTACATGATTGGAGAATTTACAACAGTCTAGAATCTAGATTATCCTTGAAATATTTAAAAATCACAATTAAATTTTATTGTTATTTTCTATTATTCTAGACAGATTTTCTATAGAATTTTTTTTTCGTTTTAAAAAAATTTTAAAATAGAATTTTCGTCGAAAATCTGTAGAAAACTGTCAAAAAATTTTACAAAACTTAAAACCCATTTGAAATTCTGTCGTTTTGTTTTCTTGTAGTGAGATCCTTAATTTGTATAAACAGCCGTTACTTATGTTATATTAATATAGATTATATAATAAGATATGAACATAACTTCCCATTTTGAATAGCAAGTAATGGCGAACATAATCATGATGAAAAAATTTATACGTCATGAATCTAATCCATTTAACTTTGCACGTTATCTTCTATTCAAGAGTTTCGCTCAATGAAATGTTTTTTTTATTATTATTATTTGGTCAATGAATAATGTGTAAATTTCTTGATCCACTAATTCTTTGAAGTGTAGGTTCTTCCACAAAATTCTATAGATTATCTTATTATGAGTTGGAATCCTTATGTAGCAAGTGGAAAAATTGGAAAGTCCTGCTTTTTTTTATTAAAGCATTGTATGCCAACATTATCATAGTCCAATAGTTGAATTATTTTTTTGACTTAATTTGGTAAATGACAAGTGGTGAAGAAAAGATTTTATTTAAGAAAATGATAATAACTTCAAAAAGTTATTTAAAACTAATAAAAGGATATTGGTAAGAAAATAATGTGTATGTGAATATTTTTTATTTCCAATGAAACATTACATTAAAAAAAATCCTTATTTGGCAAATTGGCTCCCACAGACACTAATGTCTTTCTCTCCTTGTAAACAGATCCAACCAAGACCAGAGGCAGGACTTAAGGTCTTCCATGAACAAATGTGAACATCTCTTTCATGTAGGTCTAGTACATGATGTACTGTACATCGTTTGTCATGGTAAGCTGATCATGAGGTGGTTGAGCTTCTACGATTCACTTAAAGCATGATTTTTTTTTGTCAATAATTCAATAATACACATTAAACTAGGTTTGAACCTAGGCGATGACACTAGATGACACTAGCATAAACCGATATGTTACAAGTCCTGGTCTAATATCAAAAGGTTCCAATTGTGTATTGTGGAACACTATTTCATTCCTACAAAGTCATAATAACTACGGATAACAATTTTGACCATACTCATGTAAACTATAACCGTTTAAAAATTATATTTTATAAATAATAAAATCATATTTGTAATAATGGTAAACATTCAAATAGCACCATAATTTATTATTTTTTCATCGATTTTATACCATTTGAAAAATATTTTCATAGTTTATTTCTCTTTGAATGAACTTTGAATTGACAATCTAGAACCTAATATTATCTGCCATATAAAACATTTTAATCTTGAAAGATTTTTAATTTTCTTGCATGTGCTTTAAATATTAAAAGTAAGTTATGTTTTCTCATTACTTATCATATTTTTTTTATAGATTGATCCAGCTAATATCATAATTAAACAATGTATTTTTCAAATTTTGTATAAGATATCAAATTATCAGGTTTGTATTTTTTGTTGACAACTAAATCCAAAAAAATGTAGACACTTGTTGGGACTATAAACTTATGTAAAATTTGTAAGTTTCATTCGTTTGTAAACGAATTGATCAACCCGAGAGGAAGCTGATGGAACTATCGAACATTTGAATCAAAGTTTTGACATCAGAATCACCATTACCTCAAGAAACTAATCTCTTGTACGACATTGAAGTCATCCGTCAGTGTCACCAAAGATTTTACTTAGCCTTTCCAATCTTTAAAGAATTTGAGGATAATAACAAAGTCTTAACAGAGATCTGTGTGGTCCTTCTACTCTTACAATAAAGCTACAGAGCAGTTCTGGTTTCAACTGCAATGTTGATTTTGTTGATAAAGTCATCAACAGAGATGGTTCCAAGCTCTCCCCCAAACCTCGATCTAACGGTAACAGTTCCTGTCTCGACTTCTTTAGGGCCCACAACTGCCATTAACGGGATCTTCTGTGTCTCTGCGTTTCTTATGAGCTTTGGCAACCTCTCTCCATGGCACAGCTCAACCCTCACTCCACAAGCTCTCAGCTTCTTACTCACTTCCTTGCAGAACTCCAACTGCAAAACCCCTCATTAAGTCAGAACTTGGATTCTTAATTTCTGACCAAAGTTTTTCATCAAGACTCAAGAGACATCACAAGTTAAACCTGATTGTCTGTGACGGGCAAAACCCGAACTTGAACAGGAGAGAGCCATATTGGGAAATCGCCTGCGTAGTGTTCAATTAGAACCCCAAAAAATCTTTCCAACGAGCCCAAAACCGCCCTGTGGATCATTATAGGACGTTTCTTATCCGAGTTTGTGTCTACATAAGTAATGTCAAACCTCTGAGGAAGATTGAAGTCGACCTGCGTGCAAACAAGAAACTGTTAATAGAGAAATGTCATGGGGTTTATAAGAGTAGACGAAAGCTTATTACCTGTATGGTTGAGCACTGCCATTTCCTTCCCAGTGCATCTTCGATCTTAAGATCAATCTTTGGGCCATAAAATGCACCACCTCCTTCATCAACCTCATAGCTCCATCCCTTATCATCTAAAGCCTCCCTAAGGGCACATGTTGCCTTTTCCCATATATCATCACTTCCAACTGATTTTTCAGGTCTAGTTGATAGGTTAACCTCATACTTGTTGAACCCAAACCTCGACAATATCTCTTCTGTGAGATCTAGGACACCTCTGATCTCATCTTTGATCTGATCCTCTAAACAAAATATATGTGCATCATCCTAGCAAAGAAAAGGTTAGTTAAGTTAATCTTAGTAACTAATAACATCAAGGTTAATGATTAGATTAAAACCATCTGAGGTAACCTGTGTGAACCCTCTGACTCGGAAGAGGCCGTGTAAGCTACCAGACAACTCGTATCTGTAAACTGTACCGAGCTCTGCAACTCTTATGGGCAAATCTCGATATGATTGACGTTTTCTTTGGTAGAGCAAGATGTGGTAAGGACAATTCATGGGTCGAAGTTGATAAAGCTCATCCTCGATCTCCATTTGATCATACATATTCTCTCTGTAGAAGTCCAAGTGACCACTGATCTTCCACAAATCAGCTTTAGCAACATGAGGAGTATAGATCAAATCATAACCATGTTCGACATGCATCCTCTTCCACGACTCTTCGATTATGTTTCTAACAATCGCACCTTTCGGATGCCAAAACACTAATCCTCCTCCAGCTTCGTCCTGCAGTTGAAAAGCTTAAAGCAAACGTTATCTCTTAAGTAGAAAAAATACCGTTTTGAAAACTGAAAACTGGCTAATACCTGGATGGAAAACAGATCGAGGTCTTGGCCAATACGTCTATGATCTCGGCGTTTAGCTTCTTCTTTGAAATGAAGATACGCTTTTAGTTGCTCTTCGTTCTCCCAAGCGGTTCCGTAGATCCTCTGAAGCATTTGCCTCTTCTCATCTCCTCTCCAGTATGCACCAGCAACAGATTCTAGCTCAACTGCTTTCTTGTTAATCTTCCCTGTGGTCTCGACGTGAGGTCCCGCACAAAGATCCCACCATTCATTACCTAGATGGGCATTCGAACTGGCATAAGATGGAGACAAGCTATTACCAAACTAAATATGAAGAGACAGATACTTAAAAAGAAAGCAAGAAGTTACTGCGTACCTATATGATAAACGGTGATGGGCTCTTCCTTAATACTCTCCAGAATCTCCATTTTATAAGGCTCATTGATCGCTGTGATCCTTTTCTGCGCTTCTTCTCTAGAAACTTCTTCTCGTAAAAGTGGTAAATTCCGACTAATGATACGATCCTACAAGAGTATGTAACCGAGAAATCATCAGCGAGAATATGAATACTACTAAGCTCTGAATTTTTCCCTCAAGTATCAAATAAAAATCAACATTAAAACCTCAGGGACTACATCAGAAACTCACCATCTCTTTCTTGATCCTCTTAAGGTCTTTATCTGTTAAGGGCTCCATATCAAAATCGTAGTAGAAACCGTTATCAATCCAGGGGCCTATCGTGACTTTTGCATCCGGGAAGAGTTTCTGAACTGCCATTGCCATTACATGCGCACACTGAATTCACATGAATTAAACTATTCAGCTCATCAAGTTACTATCATTTCTGAATAATGCACCTACAAGTCGAAATTGATACATCACTTCCCCTAAGCATAAAGCCTCACAATTTATCCAACAACCATATTACCAAAGTTCCAAACATTTCTCATGAGATTGAATCAAAATTCAGACTTTTGCAGAACCCACTTTTGGCTAACGCCAAAGAAGTTAAGAAATTGATCAAAGTACAAAATTCTCCTAAAGTCCATCAGTATTGGACTCAAAATCAATAACATAAACAGAGACGAAATAGCTTACAGTGTGACGGATTTTCAGCAGCTTATCAGATGAGTCGTTACTGGGAAGCGGGACCGTGGCTGGCTCTGTCTTCTTCTGGCCGGTGCTGGAGATAGCCGGCTCAGTGGCGACGGCGAAGACGGTGGAGAAACCATGACGCCTTGGCCAGAATCCTGGCGTACGAGAGGGAAGGTAAACAAAGCGTCTCAGAGAAGAAGTGAAGGAAGAAGGTTTAGGGAGGAAGGAAGATGAAAAGAGGAGAGAACGAGAGGAGGCCATTACTGAGAAGAGGCCCGCGAGAATTCGCAGGGAGTTTTGAGATTGTAGAACGATCTGTGGTGGAAGTTTCTATGATGAGTGTGGATTGAATTTGAAGTGGAGGAGAACATAAGACCACGTTTTGGTTTCGTTTACTTCTGGGTTGGTTTTGGTTTTATGGTTTTTGATTTTATCGGTTTTGTTATTCAAAAATAAAATCATTACAAACATTTTGTTGGTTAATAAGAATTTTGGTGTGTTTCGGGTTCGGATTTAGTTTGGTTTTGGTAATAAGTAATATTATTGTAATAACAATTCAAAACTACAGTGAAATTTCTATAAATCAATAACATTGAAAATTTAAAATTTTATTAATTTATAAAGATAATAATTAATCGATAAATTAATATCTATTAACTTAAAAAAATAGTATTTTTATCTAGAACGTTTTAAAATAAATAAATAAATAATATTATTTTAATGAATTAAATAAATTTTTAGTAAATATGACATATAAAAACTTGAATTTATGATTAGTAATATCACATATCATGATTGAATAAATAATTTTATCATATCTGATTATGCATGTGAAATAATGCATTTCATAGGCTGATGACTACAAATTTTAATATTGATACTATAATAAATTAAAAAAAATAGTGCATACAAATTAATGATCAGATTTTAAAACTATTAACCGGTTTTTATCGAAAAAAAACATTAAATTTTTTATGTAATAAATAAAAAATTACATAAAATTAGGAATAAGTGCTAAATTTACTTCAATTTTAAGTAAAAACAAAAAAATAATAAAGACATAATATACATATATATATATGCATACATGTACATAATTATTAATTTATGATATTTTTGAACTATCTTTTATATAAGAATTTTCTGAAAATTTGTTATTTTCTTATCTTACCAAATTTTGTTAAATTTTTACATTGGTCCATTTTGAAACCAGTAAAATTTATTTATATAATATTTATTAATTTTTAAATATTTTACTGTATAAAGTAATAATATAGTCTAGATAATAGATGTACAAGATGATGATTACATTTTTATGTGATATTTTTATTAACTTATTGAATTTTGTCAATTTTTACCTAGGTCCAATTTGAAACCGGTAAACCATTATACTGTATAAAATAACAATTTTAATATAAATCATAGATAGACCAAAATTTATATCCTAACGGTTTGTGCTAGTGTCATGCAGTATTATCGTCTATGTTCAAATCCAGCTTAATATACAAATGATTATGTTTCTTTTAAATGTGTTTTATTCTATTTGGTTCCAATTCACTTATCAGTGGAGATGATGATGATCAGTTTCGAGTTTTTGATTTCCCAATTAATTAAAGCAATGGATTTGATTTTCGGAATGATTCGATTAGGTTATTATTATGCAGTTCTTGTTTGCAAAATTTTAAGCTTCTTTTAGCTTTTGAGTATATTTTCTCTTGTTTGTCAGTGTGTGCTGAAAAGCTCATAAACTATGGTTCCTTAGAAGCTTTGAGGCTCCATAAAAACGATATAATACTGCACTACGATCATTTGTTTAGGCTCAGACATGGTACAAGATTAACAATAATAAGCACTGAACAAAAGCTTTATGCAACAGCTTCTCATGTTAGCAGTGAATCTGATGAGTTGTTGTCCAACGAATGAGTGTGTGTGATGACATCCTCCAATAACTTCAAAAGCTCTGCTCGACGAAGATTTGTCACTGTATACTCGAGTGTAACCTGTCCGGTTGGGAAAAGTTAAGAAACTCGTTTACACAAGAGCAGAAGAGAAAATGAACATTCTTGTTTGAGTTGTACTACTTACCTCTTTGAAGATGCCGCTGTAAGAAGACTCCTCGAAACCCTACAACACCAACAACAATTGTGTTTGATAGCAGGCATAGAGTGAGTGCATTTGAGGCAAACGGAGTGAGTTATTGTACCAGTTTGCGGAATAAGCTGAGGGACGCTGTGTTTGAGTCCCCAATCTTGGCTGTAAACTTGTGAATCTCCAAGTTTTTGACAGCGTAAGCCATCATCATCAAGACTGATTCCTTTCCTAATCCTTTACCACGGCTACTCTACACCAACGGTTGTAACCAAAAGAAGAATCATGTGCATAAGAAGAGCACAATATTGGGAATAGATTGGGAATCTCAACACAATATTGCAGGAAACCTGATAAATGTTTTGGAAGAGCACGTGTGACATGTGAATGTGATAGAAGAAGAAAGTTACCTTCTGGGCTCAGCTATCATTATTTCCACCTCTGCAACCTTAGGATCGTCCACATCGTTCATGTAAATGTTCACATCACCCGTCATGGCTGCACAAAAGCTTCGGGTTACTAATTTACAACGCCTCAACCTGAAAACAATATCCACAGGGAAAAAACAACCCAACAGAACATCCAAGCTCATCTAACTAGACTTCGTTTAAACAAAAAGAAGTAATCAAGCCAAACCAGTCACTAATGATCTAGACCACTAACAAAGGAGAAGACTTGTATATTTGTTCGCATCTCCGAGCACTAAGCACACTTTGTTGTAAGTACAATTCCACTATATTAACTAAAACTAAGCCGCTTTGTCACATTAGCTATACAGAAGAATCCAAACTGATGCATGGTAAAGTAATCTCCTTTATTCATCAGTTTTAATCAAGTGAAGTAACTCAGGAAACAAACCTTCTACATGAGGCTCGCCATGAGCCAAGTCTCCCTTTATAAAATCTTTGTCCAACACAATGAAAGTCCGCTCTGCAATCATAACAAACCAACAACAGAAGCATTAGGAATTTTTGTATATGTATACAACAGAAGCATTATGAGTACATTAATTGCTAATTGGTTATGAGATGAAATCAATGTACCACAAAAGCACCTATAAGACTAACATCACAAGTCACAACAGTCAACATACTTGGAGGATTGGTGAGATCAAATTTACTAAAGAGTAACAAACTCAAATTATAGAATCATGAGTATAAGTGTAATGATCAAAACCCAGATGAAAACAAAGTGAAGATTGAGATTCTGAAATATTCTAAAAGAAAAACCTAAAACCCTAATCGAGTAAAACACCGTAAATTGATCAACTTTATATAAAAGAAGATGGAATACAAAAAGGGTGAATTGTCGTTATACTATTTGGATCTTGAGTCCAGGAGATTTGCATCTCATACTCCTGCTCAAGACTCAACGGCTCAGATCCCGTGGCTTCGAGAAGAGCTGGATCCTGCATCCAGTTGTGGTACTTTGGAACATGTTCCGACATGTACGGAACTAACACCACTCTCTTCCCTTCCAAGCTCACCTTCAGCGCCATTGTCGTCACCATCTTCTTCTTCTTCTTCTCCTTTTTGTTTACAGAGAATAATAACTTTCACAAACTGAAAACGTCGTCGTTTCATGTTCGTCATTTATCCACGTCAGCTTTTATTAAATTTATCCGCATGAGAATCATAATTATATCGTAAAAAGATGTCCAAATATTACACAACCAACCAACTGTATCGTCGTGAGTGATCACTTAGCTTCAAAGCAAAGGCTTCAATGGAAAATCATAATTTCCATCTCCATAAAATTCAAATAAAATATAAAAAGGCGTTATTGATTTTGTCGTAGCAATCATAACCAAATTTTCACTACATATAGTCTGATTCAACCAACATAAAAACAGAGATGTTCAAGCAATGACGACGACTTTAACGTTGACTCTTACATTTCTCTTGCTTCTTTTAGCAATAAAACTTCCGGCGTCAGTCTCCGGCAAGTGCACCACCACGACGGCGACAAAAACCTTCGAGAAATGCATCTCTCTTCCGACACAACAAGCTTCAATCGCGTGGACATACCATCCGCACAACGCAACTCTTGACCTCTGTTTCTTCGGAACTTTCATCTCACCTTCCGGGTGGGTCGGGTGGGGAATCAACCCGGATTCTCCGTCGCAGATGACTGGCTCTCGAGTCCTCATCGCGTTTCCGGATCCGAATTCTGGTCAGCTCATTCTCCTTCCTTACGTTCTTGATTCATCCGTTAAGCTTCAGAAATCTCCTCTGCTTTCTCGTCCGCTTGACCTCCTCCGTCTCTCTTCCTCCTCTGCTTCTCTCTACGGTGGTAACATGGCCACAATACGTAACGGCGCCTCCGTTCAGATTTACGCTTCCGTGAAACTCTCGTCGAACAACACCAAGATCCACCATGTTTGGAACAGAGGTCTTTACGTTCAAGGTTACTCACCAACCATTCATCCCACCACTTCCACTGATCTCTCCTCCTTCTCCACCTTCGATGTCACTTCAGGTATTGGCTCGAATTCCTTATATATTACTATAGGTTTCATCTGATGAGATTCGTAGCAAAACACATCAAGTTTGAGTTTGTTTTTTCTATAGGATTTGCAACGGTTAAACGAAACAGCGGTTCAAGAGTTTTGAAAGTGGCACACGGAGTAATCAACGCGGTGGCTTGGGGATTTCTCCTCCCGGCCGGAGCGGTAACAGCTCGATACCTTCGTCAAATGCAATCAATCGGACCAACTTGGTTCTACATCCATGCAGCCATACAACTAACCGGCTTCCTCCTTGGAACCATTGGTTTCTCACTTGGAATCGTGCTCGGCCGGAACTCCCCTGGAGTGACCTACGGGTTACACCGGAGCCTCGGGATAGCTACATTCACTGCGGCTGCGCTGCAAACGCTGGCTTTGCTGTTTAGACCAAAGACCACAAACAAGTTCCGGAGATACTGGAAGTCTTACCATCATTTTGTCGGGTACGGTTGTGTAGTGATGGGAGTGGTGAATGTGTTTCAAGGGTTCGAGGTTTTGAGAGAAGGAAGGTCGTACGCAAAGCTAGGTTACTGTATGTGTCTGTCGACGCTTGTTGGAGTCTGTGTGGCAATGGAAGTTAACTCGTGGGTTGTGTTTTGTCGCAAGGCTAAAGAAGAGAAGATGAAGAGAGATGGTTTAACCGGAGACGATAGGTGCAGTGGGATTCATTCATAGTTAGGTCTTAAGTCCTAATTATAAGAGAGAGTGAGAAAGACACAACACCATTTATATATTTCTTCTTAGTAACTCGTATTGGTAAACATACATTGTTGAGGTGTTTCCATCACTGTTGTTCATAGAAGATCTAGATCTTGATTTTGTTAAAATCTCATATACTAAAGATCAGATTTCAGAGAATTTTTTTTACCTAAAGTTGTGAATCCACCAACAGATTCTTGTAATATGCTGAGAGAGTTTCTTCTTTTAATCCGCGCTTGAGGTCTTATAGTTCAAACTTCAAAGATAAGAACACACTCTATATGTAGTTATAAACTTTCCTGTTTCTTTTTTCAGTTTTCATCAAGAAGAGAGTTGGGTTACTTACATTATAAAGCTTAAGGAAGCTTACTTACATCGTTCGATTCTTGCTCTTCTTTGTCTCTGCACATTCACCTTCATTTTCTTCTTCTTTGACTTTGCAGTCTCCATTGATTCCACCTCTGAAGCTCTCGTTTTGTCCATGAACATCAAAAGACTTAGAAGAGTTCGAGTTACCCGCCTTCTTTTTTGGTATTAACATTGTGCAATCCACATTCTTTAATGAGCCATTCCTCACTGCTGATTCCAAATTCAAAGACAAGATCGTTGGAAGTCACATCTGCTTTAAGTTCAAAGATGTACAGATGCTCCGTTAAAGGGGGAGGTAGAATGTGGTCACTTGGACTGCTGGAGACATCGATGTTGTTCTGTTTGTCAGTGATCAAACAATCTACAAACACTTCCGCATAACCAGCTTCAGCACCATTCTTATTAACCAGCAAGATGCAAACTTTAAATATAATAGATGAAGGGAAAGGCATCTCATTCAACTTCACTCTCAAGGAATCTCCATTAGCTCGATAAGTAAAGAAGGTGGGCGTTTCTACACCGGGTAAGACCGTAACTTCACAGGTTGATGTCTGGATGATAACATCTCTCGCTTCTTTATTCAGTTTGAAGCAGTTAGCGAAATTGAGAATGATATTTGGATTGACAAAGGAGCAATCTAATCTCTCTAAAGACTCACAATTTTCTGCGTCTAGCTCTGATAAAGAATCCGGAAGCTGTGGGAGGGACAAGAGCTCGTTGCATCCCTTGAGTACAAGTCGACGAAGACAAGAGATTCTCTTGACCCATGGTGCAACTTCTTGTATCTTTGTATCACTCATGTGAAGCTCTGTGATGATGTCCAAAGCATGCGGGAATCCCTTGAGGTTTTCACTGTATGACATATGTAATGTCTCAAGACGAGACCATAAGCTGATTGACTGAGGCACTTCGTCTATTGCAGTTCCATTGAGATCAAGATAGCTGATGTTTGTGGAAATCTCAGGAAAGCTTTTGAACAATGAGCAATCAGTAAGAAAAAGTGCCTCGAGAGATTGCAAGTTGATGTTGATCGGAAGAACCTCCAACTTTGAGCATCCTTTCAAAGTCAACGAGAACAATTTATGAAAGTTTCCAATAGAGACAGGAAGTTCCACAAGACTTGAGCATCCACTAAAATCAAGATACTTGAGATTAATAGCATCTCCAATAGAGGAAGGGACTTCCACCAAACTTGAGCATCCAGTGAAATCCAAATTTTCTAGATTAGTTATGGCATTCCCAATGGAAGAAGGCAGTTTTATCAGATTTGTACATCCTCTAAGATCCAATAACTGAAGATTAATGGCATTACCAATAGTCGAAGGAAGCTCCACAAGACTTGAACAAAAACTAAGATCCAGCTCCTTGAGGTTAGTGGCAGTTCCAATATAGAAAGAAAGTTTTACCAAACTTGAGCATCCACTAATATTAAATTTTTTGAGATTAGAAAAATTCTCAATAGAGAAGGAGATTTTCACCAGACTAGAGCAATTGTAAAGATACAACTCCTTAAGATCAATGGCATTTACAATGGAAGAAGGGAGCTCCACCAATCTTGAACAGTTACCGAGTTCCAATTTTTCGAGCTTAGAAGCATTTCCAATAGAAGAAGGAAGCTCCACCAGATTTGAGCAACTACTTAGATTCAAGATCTCGAGATTACTGGCATTTCCGATAGAGAAAGGGAGCTCCAGTAGACTTGAGAAAAAACTACAATCCAGTTCTTTGAGATTAGTGGCTGTAGATAGATCAGGAAGCACCTTAAAGTTTACAGAAGAACTCAAATCCATCCACTTGAGATTTCGAAGCGGCTGTATTGACAAAAGAAAGAAAACTTTCATAAACATGCTGATACGCCTAGTAGTGCACATGACCATTCATAGAACATTAAAGACAGTTCCAAGCCAATAGTATTTAGTCACATGAAAGAAACAGAGTGACAAGATTTTTTCAACCTAGAAACTGTAAAAAAAAACATACTTACTTTGATTCCTTTCCACAACTTCTCAAGCTTGCTATGACACATGACTAGTTCGACGAAGAACTCTGGGTTAATGATAGAAGGCAAACATGTCATCGGAAAATGAATCCAATGTAATAGTCGAAGTTTACGAGATAGATAGCTCAAACCTTGCGGTAAAAACATTATGTCGGGATGAACATGATCACTATAGATTCTTAAGAATTGGAGATTAGACATTCCTTCAAAAGCTCTATCACTAATCTTTAATTCATCACTGGCCTCAGAAAAATTGAATTCTATACCTATAACACTTCTACTACCCTGAAAAATATAAGAGAAGAGATGATTAGTTGTCAAATAAACTAAGTTTGTATGCATCAATGCAATGAAAAACTAGTTTTAAAACTTACTATTGCATCATCCGTCAATACTTCACAAACCTCTTTACTATCAATCAAAAACTGACGTTGTCCAGGCTCATGGATAGATTGTTTACAAACAATGTCTCTACCAAGTTGGGCTAACAAGTTATGCATTTCCATGTACCTCGAGTTGATAGATATTAGAGATTTATCAGATAAGATGTGAAGTCCATGCTCTTCCACTTTCTCCATTTCTTTATGGTTGAAAAAGCATGCTATATGAATGAATAACTCTTTATCTTTATCATCCAAAGCATCATAACTATACTTTAAAACACTTTCAATGTCTCCATCGAGACTAGTCCTTATTCTTGGTAGTGCATTGATCCACTCCGGCTTGGACATTCCCCGGAAATACGAACCCATAACCTTAAGCCCCAGAGGAAGTTCACCAGCAAGATTTGCAACTTCCCATGCAAGCTCCCCAAAACCATCTTTAGGAGAATTTTGATCAAAAGCATTCATACAAAAGATTTGAAGAGCCTCATTAGTAGATGGAAACTCTACTTTGTATACATGGTTAATCTCATGGGCCTTTAACAGCTTTTGATCTTCCGTTGTAATGATAATTCGACTACCAGGACCGAACCAACGAGTTTCTTTCGCCAAGGCATGTAATTGTCCTAACTTATCCACATCATCAAGAATAACAAGAACCTTTTTGTCCTCCAGCCTTTCTTGTAGAATTCCTAAATGAGGAACCTCAATAACATTCTGGTTAAACGTTTGAGACAAAAATTCTTTTTGTAAGTGCAATTTCGCACTGTACTCATCATAACAAGGTCTTGGATAACGTACTTTGATATTCTCCATAAAGACAATAAGTTGGAACTGATGAGCGTGCTCGCTAAATAGCAATCTGGCGATGGTGCTCTTACAAATCCCAGAAGGACCCCAAATCCCTATCATCCTCACTTCATTTGACTCTATGCATAACAACGGTTTCATTTTCTCCATATGAGCTCTCATCCGAACTAAGCCGACAAAATCTTGAGATGGCGTGAAATTGTTCAACTTGTTAGATATGTCAGTAGCCATTTTCTCGATCATGATTGCTTCTGTATCCCTAGCAAAGGAGGGAGATATATACATCAAAACGAAAGAAAAAACATCTTAATATGGTTTAAGATCCTCACATGTATATACTTTGATTTGATGGAAGACTAAGAGCGAGTATAAATGTTTAAAGAACAAACCAGTTGCTTGAATGGTAACCAGCTATTGTGGCTACTTTGGCAAAAGCTTGTCTCCATTTCCTTATGTCTTCCTTTGATTTACCAGCACATGTTCTTTTGAAAACCTTCCCAAAATCTCCAGCCTGCTTCTTGACATTTGATGGATCCACTTCATGGAAAATAGTCATAACTATTTGACCCAACTCATCCATGCCCTTCATGATCTCCACCAATTAATTCAAGCACCACGTCGAAGAAGCATAGTTCCTAGAGAGTAATACAATTGCGATCCTTGATCCTCTGATTGCTTCAATGAGTGCAGGACTTATCTCCTTACTCCTCTCAATATCATTATCAATGAATGGGTCTATCCCCTTGCTTTTGAGCTCCTTCAAGATGTGACTAAGAAATGATTTACGGACGTCTGCCCTATGGAAGCTTGGGAAGACATGGTGTTTCCAATTTCGAGACAAAGATGATGGAGGAGGTGAAGGAGATAAAGAAGAAACTGTTATATTGTTCTCTGGATGGAAACTGAATTTTCTATAAACCACTAGACATATTGTACAGAAAAGCGTGAAGAAGCCTACTGCAGAAACAACAGTTCTAAGGAATAAAGAAGAATCCATTAGTATGATGTGGAGAGGATTTAATATCACAGAGCTTTTTAGAGAGCTATGTAAAGAATGAATTACTAAAGACAAATTCTTTACTTAACTTCATTGACCTTATCATGTAGGCTCCACTATTCTTAAAAGATCTCTGAACCTTTCTGATCTTAAGAGGCGTCCTGAAATTGAATTTTAATGTTTGGGTCCACCGTTCTTTGACCGTTCTAAGAAGCCATAACCTCCACGTACCACCTACAAAATGTTCAAGAAGAAGCAATAATAACTCAGCAATCTTGTCCACGTTCTTCTTTTTCTTTAGCTCCCTTCGGTTTCAAGAGTTTTCTCTATCTGATTGTCGCTTTAGTTCAATTTCCAGAGCTTCCACAAGAGACATATCTGATAAATTACTCGTCCCAGATATGGAAACCGTTTCTCAGGATATTGAATTTTGGCCTGGAACGATACCAATGCAACATTCTTGAACTGATACACAAATGCAACACTTCAGTACGAATATGCTGTGAGAGTTCTTTAGCAGTTACAAAGACCACACTCTATGTGTAGCTCTCTACTTTCCTATTCTTTTCATCAAGAGGAGAGTTCGAATACTCACATTATTCTTAAGGAACCTAGCTGGAGCGTCTTGGTCACCAATCCCATGGCACAGTTTGAGAAGCTCTGCATGTTCTACGTAATTGCAGCTCCCTAAAAGTCAATGATCTGGTTAATGAAGCTTCTTCAAGAAATTCCTTAATTAATGAAGCTTCTTCAAGAAATTCCTTAATTAATGAAGCTTGATCAACAAATGATCTGTCCAAGCTTTCCAGTTAATTCTCCTCGCCAGTGCCACACAATCAGGCAGACGGACTAAGGTATGAACATAACGTATCATTAACCTATTTTCTGGTGTCTCAGAATGAAATTATAATGTTTGACTAACTCCCAAGTAACCATCGTAGCCATTATCTTTCATCATTCTCCTGACTCTGGCTACATCGTCCCACATTTCTTCTGTTGCATATAGGTTTGACATCAATACATATAGCCCTCCGTTCCTGTGATCCAACATAAACATTTTCTTAGCTACATATTCCCCAAGCTCCATTTCTCTGTTCACAATGCATGCACTAAGCAGAGCACCCCATACTGCAGAATCTGGATTTATATCCATCTCCCAAATCAAAGTCAACGCCTCAGTAAACAAACTTGCTCTACCCAACAAACCAACCATAAGTGCATAATGCTGTAAACTTGGAGATTTTCCAAACTCCTTAATCATTTCTCTGAAATATACTTTCCCTTCATCGACAAGACCTCCATGTGTACATGCAGACAGAACCGCCAAAAAAGTGATCTTGTCAGGTATCAATCCCTGCTCTCTCATTTCCATGTAACAAGAAAGTGCTCGACTTTGTAAACCGGCTAAGCTGTATCCTGATATCATTGAGTTCCATGTTGCTGTACACGGAGCTTCAATGCTCTTGAACACTCTTTCTGCTAGTTCTGCATTTCCACATTTAGCATACATGTCTATAAGAGCAGTGCAAACAAACTTCTCATTTCCAAAACTGTTCCTAAGAATATAACCATGAAGCTTCTTCCCCAAATGCAAACATAAGAGCTGGGAGCAACCAGCAAGCAAACTTGCTATGGTAATGGCATCCGGCACAGGTCCACCGCTTAACTTCATCTGATGGAAGACCTCAAACGCTGTGCTTGCCCTTCCCGACTGTATACACCCAGATATCACCGAGTTCCAGCTAATCAGAGGTGTCTCCTGAAGTTGCTCAAACAAAAACAGGACAGTCTCCACATCATCAAACTTAGAGTACATGGTTATCAGTCCATTCACAACCAGTGTTTGTGTGCACAATCCGTTTTTGATCGCATAACCATGTAACGACATTCCAGTGTCGATGTGGGAAGTGTTTGTACAACCATGGAGAATTCCAACCAAAGCTACAGCATCAATTCTCATACACAACTGGCGCATTTTAGAAAAATAAGTGACTACTACGTCCATGTCTCCTCTCTCGGCATAGCTTGAAACAATAGAAGTTAGACCAACGATACTATCTTGAGTAGCAGATGCATAGAGACGCTCTGCTGAATCCAAATACCCATACTTTGAATACGCACAAATCAAAGAAGTAATCACAGAGTTATCATTCACCATTCCAGTTTTAACAACAAGACAATGCAACGGCTCCTGACTAACATGAGCTAAAAGAAGATTAATGACAGTGACTGGACTAACCTCCACGCTCTTCTCAAGCATATTCTTGAAAACAGTGATGGCTTCTTCCTGGAGACCACTCTGGCTATAAGCACCAATCATTGTATTCCAAGAAACCGTGCTTTTATCTTTCATCTCTGTGAATAAGAATTCTGCTGAATCCAACTCTGTACACTTTGCATAAAACGAAATAAGCGCATTTATAACCTGAGAATCAAGTTCCAGACCAGACTTAGCCGCAATACCATGAACAGACCTCCCTTGAGAAACAAATCCACATTGTCCACAAAAAGGCAACAAATTTACAAGTGTAGTTGCAGAAGGGAGAAACCCTTGTTGAAGCATTACGACAAAAAGCTGCCACGCATCACATTCATAACCATTACGTGAATACCCACAGATCAGCGCGTTCCAAGCAACGGTATCTCTTTCAGGCATTTCATCGAACAACACTCGTGCAGTCGTTACAAAACCCATCTTCAAGAAGATATCAAGAAGAGATGTTTTCACGTAAACGAACCGATCAATACCTGATTTCGTAAGATGGGTTTGGAGTAACTTCAACGAATCGACAGAGGCCTGATGAGATGATAGAGATGCAATAGAAGCTTGGATAAGGATAGACATTGTAAAATGATTTGGTCTTAGAGAGGAACGAAGTAAGTCACGGAAGATTGTGATTGGAGAAGAAGAGTTATCACCATGGATACAAGATTTCAGTAGAGAATGGAAAAAAGAAAGGTCTTTAGTGAAAAGAGTTATGGGTTTGCTAAATCGCATAATGTCTCTGTCTCCTCTAGTCTTTTGTTGTTGTCGGAATCTCTCGAAGAAGGTTTATGACACAAGTCTCTTCTGCTTTCTATGATGTCGCTATGTTCACTTTTCTCTGTAAGAATTACTCTATTCCAACGGATAAACGCAAAAGGAAAAACCTTTTTTTCTCCTCCTTTTTTCTTTATAAGTTTTCGTTTCGTTCTGTCGCCGTTCGTTTAAGTGTTTCTGCTGTTATATATTCACAGCAGAAGGAGAAATATCCGGTAATCACAGAAGCAAAAGAAAGAGTTTTTGAATGTTAACCTAACTTCTTTACGTTAGAGAGATCATTCGTTGAGAGTTGAAACAATGACAAAGAAGAAGCACCTTGGACGTCAAGCAAAACTGCAAAAGTAGCAGCCGCAAAGGAGTTTATGATGGTCATGATAATGTATTTTAGGCTTTATCTGATGCTTGTCAATCTTGACAGTTGACAACAACGTTGAATACTTGAATCATGTATCAAGCGTGAAGGTAAACTTTTAGCATAGATGATTCAGATGAAGTCAATGTATCTTAAGTCTTTCATTGCGAAAGTTTATTGTTATGTATCATGAAAGATATATAACGGTACGCTCGTTGGTTTGGAACCCGTACTGCAGGCAAACCAGGTGGATCGAGCCTACTTATAGATTCTCCAGAACAGACATGTACTCGTATGTTCTCGGATACGACAAGAGCAGCAAACCCCCGCAACCACAAAAACTTGGTTTAGTTTGTTCCCACCACTACTCGTGTTGAGTTCAAAATCTAGAACTCTAACTCTGATTTTATGGAGGGTTCTTGATGCTATTTCTTGTTTTCGTTTTCTCCTTTTCTATGTTCTTTGAACAAGATTATATATTAACTTGTTTCCCATTCTTCTTCTTGTCCTTGTTCTGTTATAGTAGATTGATGGCAAACAAAAGTCTGTTTTTTTTGTCCTCTCATTTGCTCTTTTTTTTCATGTTCTTGCAAATAGGCGGATCTATTTGTAGTGATCTATGCAGAACAGAGGCTGCGTTTTTAACTTGGAATCTCCCTTTATTTATGATCCATTTACTTTTAGTGTTCGATTAGGGGAAATGAGCAGTTTTTTTCCAAGTCTATACGAAGTATTATTATGGTTTGGGAATTAAAAACATGATTGAGGCAAATCCTAATTTAGAAATTGAATTTTCTCAAGGCCACTGTGTTTTTAGACTTGCTAATACTAATTGTGCAATTAATTGATCCTTTGCAGTGCCGTGCTCATGTGTATATAGGCTTAAGACAGATTTTAAAAAATTTGAAATCTTTAACATATATATATATATATATATATATATATATATATATTAAATAAGTATAATAGTTTTAACATGTTCTAAAGAAAACAATTAAAAAGACTAAAACTTTGTATTTCTTTTTTTTTAATAATGTTTTTCACCAAAATTTCATAATCTATGTTTCTAACTAGTTTTATTTTTTTTATGAATATGTCAAATCATTTTTGTGATAATTTATAGCATATTATTTTTTCAACTTTAATCTTGAAATTAAATTTTCCGTGGAAACAACTAATATACTATAATTTTTTATAATATTAGGTTATAAATCCATAAAAATGATATAAAACTAATTGAATTTCGATTTCTCTTTCTTTATTTCTTTGAAAAACCTAACTTAAAAAATTATTCTAACTAAGTATAATTTGTCGATGATGATCTAGTATTGACGAAGCAAATAAATCATCATTATTCGAATATAAATTATTTGTAGCACAAAATGAATATAAAATATTCAATTACACAAAAAATATCACTTTAGTTTCTTTTAATCAAAATATGGATACTTCATCTCATCAAATAAATTGTATTTGAGAAGATATCAAAAAAAGCGTAACTTTCTAAAAAATTAACTCGATGAAACAAACAAAATTCGAGCAAAACCAATTAACCAAACCAGCATAAACTAAGAAATGCTTCTATAATAAACCGATATAAAAAAACTGACTTGGTTTGAGAAAATGGACAAACCTCTGTAAAGAGAAGTGAAACATGAAATTAAAAAAAAAAGTACAGAGCGTAGTGCAATTCTCCGACACAAGAAAACATACTAGATCTTAAATCTAATTTATCTAAAGCACTTTGCTTTCCAATTCTCTCTTTAGCTTGTTTTAGAAATTGTTATTTTGTCCTTTTAGTTTTTTTCCTTCTATTTTAAAACAAACCAGATATTTTGATCAGAGAAGAATAAAATCTCAGCCATTAATATGGCTGATATCTACCAAGCCAATCTCAGCCACTGATCTTAACAACAATTCTTCCAAAATCGACGGTTTAGATTTGTGTGGTAGAAATATTGAGATTTGTACAGATTCATCTTTTTCATATTTATACAGATTCATCTCTTTTATATTATATGTTTCATATATCTGCATCCTTGTTCAAAAATGCAATCTTCATAAATTTTGTTCAATTTAAGGCTTTGATCCATATTAATTTGATATATATATATATCATATATGCATATAAAACAATAAGAAAAACAAGAAAAAATCATGAAAATCAGAAAAACCATAGAAGCGGTAGATTATGATTAATAGAAGTTTTGACCTTATGAAAAAAAGAGGACAAAATTGTAATTTCATCATGCATAAATAAAAAAGAAAATTTGCAATTAATAATATTTGCGCACACCATCCACATATACATGTCCACTGGTACATGGTCTCAAAGTACATATTTTGTCATTTATATCCACATGTCCACCTGGACATACATACTCCACCCAAGACACATCGTCCACGTGGACAAGTTCACCTTACTCAAAGTACATATTTCACCATCCATATCCACATATCCATAAATGCATCCTTGTTCGAAAATGCAATCTTCATAAATTTTGGTCAATTCAATGCAAAAAAAAATCATGAAAATCAGAAAAAGAACAATGGAAGCGGCATATTAGGGTTAACAGAGGTTGTGACCTTATGAAGAAAAAGATGACAAAATAGTAATTTCATCATTCATAAATTAAAAACAGAATATTTTCGCACACCATCCACATGTACATGTCCACTTGTACATGGTCTCAAAGTACATATTTTGTCATACATATCCACATGTTCACATAGACATACATACTCCACCCAAGACACGTCATCCACGTGGACAGGTTCACCTTACTCAAAGTACATATTTCATCATCTAAATCCACATATCCACCCGGCGGTAGTGCTTTCCAATTCTCGAAAGCCTTGTTCTTCCCATTAACAACGAATTCCAATGCTTCTCACTGATGTGTTCTTCCCAATGACGGGGAACTCCGATGCTTATCACCCATGTGTTCTTCCTACTATCGGCCATCATGCAATGACACTCCTTTCAGAATCAGCAAACAGGGTTCCTACCAATGGCGTTTCTCCTATAGACGGTTCGTGAGCTTCGGTGAAACGCCGGTTACTATTCATTTTCACAATTTTTTTCCTCTTTTTAAACTTTGATAGAAATGATAAATAAAGGAAAGAGAGAGTAAATAAAATGAAAAAGGTTAAAAAGTGTGACTTTTAAAACTAATGGCTATGATTTACTCACAATTTCTTAAGGTTTTTAAAATTTAAATGAGTGGCTGAGATTGATTGGGCTTTATTGGTTTTTTAAGAGGTATTAAACACCAAAAAACTTAGTTCAAATACATAATGGGGTTTTCCCTTATAGAAAGTGTCTTGGTGTCAAAAAGTGCCTTAAAATGAAAAGGAAACTTGGAAAGTGCCTTAATATGTAAAGCTCTCTAAATATAGAGCATAACTATCAGGCTATACTATATAGTATATATTATAGTTCTTATTGTTATGTGATGTGCTTAATAAAATTCTTGATTTTGAAATAATTGTTATACATTATAGTGTATACATAGAACAAATCGGCTTCTATGTTATAGTGTCTAAAAGATGATTTCTATTTGAAACAATTATTTTCTAATCAAAACATCAACACATAACATAGGAAAACGTTAAAACAAAATTCATTTTATGCTACTAATAAATCGTACTATATTATGTCTTATGCATTTTATGCTAATCATTTACAGTACAATATCTTAACTATAAAGTAAACTCTATAACATATTGTGAATTCCAAACATATGAAGTAGAATAGAATATTAAGTGGTTAATACTACATATAATTCAAAATCTAAATTACAATTCTTCACAAACAATAAATATATAGTTTTGGTGAGCCAATTTCTGATGATCACATATACTATGAGGAACACAAAAAGTTATAAAACATAGTTAATAATTACCATTTTCAAGTCCATAAAACCAAAATATTACAATATCCAATTTCAAATAACAGAGGATAAATATCATTTGGGATCATTTAATAATTTCCAAAACTTTTTAGCTATAGACTCGCAAATAGATGTATTACCTTTGATTGGAGATTTTTTTCACAGGATAGTAACAACGAACAAAAATTTAAAAATTCAACAAGATCTCTCATCATTATTCTCCCGCTACTTGCATGTCTTACTAACTTCGCCACTTCACTCAACTCATAAAGTTGCATACATATATAGCTAGGCTAAAAATTGTCTATATCACTAAGTAAATATGGATATTTACATCTCTTTGTTTTCATGACAACAAAAAGATGGTGAAAAACATTTAGCTTAGGCACGCGAGACATGGTTTTAGGAAGAATTGGTGGTGTAATAGTATGAACATATAGGATGGAACAATTCATATAATGCAAAGTTAAAGATTATATCGAATCCTTTGTTTCAATAAATCAAATCCTTTGTTTCAATAAATAAAATTTAGATTATTTATCTAACTCATTTGCATATTGACTCTCTCTAATAAATTTCAGAATGAACATGAAAATAAATATTTTTTTATAAGGATAAGATTCTAAAATTGGATCAAAAGAAAAAGAAAAATACTAGCTGAGGTTTACAAAATTAAGCATATCAGTTTCTGGGCCGGGAAACGAAATGAGGCAGAGTAAGGCCCATATTTCAACGCCATACCTTGTACATTTTTTTTTCCCCTTTTAAGTTTTTAAAGAAAAAAACTAAAAAAAAGAAAAAAAGAGAGAAGAGAGGCATTATCCCTTACGACGAGAAAGCCGTCGTTTTGAGGGTTTTTATTTCTTCGCACCGTTCGTACAAAACTTCCTGAGATCTGGCTTCAAAGCCTTTCTGTGTCCTTTTTTCTCACTCCGTCGTCGTTTTGATTCATTCAAAGTTCTTCGTCTCTGTTCCGCGCTGTTTTCTGGTTAGTCTCCCTTCTTCGGCGTCGTTTCGTTCTTTACGTCTTATGTCTGATTCCATATCGTAGTATCTTCTTTGCGTTCTTCTCTTCTCTGTAAGCGAACAATGAAAAATCGATTATCAAAGTTTCATCTTTAATGTTATGTAAAACTATGGAATTCGAAAATCAAGATTTTGTTCTTTTTAATGAGGCTGAAAGATTGGATTTTTCTTTTTTAGGGTTTTGATTTGTTGAATGGTCGATTAATTTTCATGAATTTTGCTGCATTCAATGCGGCGAATATCATCTGGGCATATGTCTTTTCATCAAAATTTTGGTTTTTTTTCCTGGTAAAGTTTGAAGATTTATTTGGTTTGGAGCACTCTCTGATTGTTCCAGTGTTAAATTTGTTTTTTTTTTCCAATCAGGTGAGTGTTGATGCTGATGGATATTATAACGAATCCTGGTCCACTTAAGGACATTGTGCTTTATGATCAAGAGAAACATGTTTCCTCTGCTGTTTGGGATGGCCAGGTTTAACATCTTCTCTATATTTATTGATAAGATCACTTACAACCGCTTTGTGGAAACTGTGACAAAGATTGGATGATTCTATTAAGTATTATTATTGTTCTTGTGTTTGCACAATGTCTCTTTTTGGCTGTTTATAGACTAACAATGATATGTAAACAAAATGTTAGGAGCGAGGTGCGTTAAGGTGTCATGAGCACACTTCAAAGTTAAGTGAGTGGAAGCTTAACTCGAAGCAGATCGAATTGGTGGAGAGAGCCGGTTTCGGGTATTTGAGACGGATCCCTGCCATTAGTCTTGACAACCCTCTTATCTCTGCATTGGTCGAGCGTTGGAGGAGAGAGACCAACACTTTCCACTTCACTATTGGTGAAATGACTGTGACTCTTGAGGACATTGCCCTCTTACTCGGATTAGGGATTGACGGTAAACCAGTGATTGGAGTAACGTATACAACTTGTTCTGCGGTGTGTGAGAGGTACTTAGGACAGGCCCCAGATTCTAATTATGCTAGCGGTGGGATGGTGAAGCTAAGCTGGTTGAAAGAAAATTTCTCTTTCTGTCCTGATGACGCTTCTTTTGAAGAAGTTGAGCGCCGTACACGGGCTTACCTATTGTACTTAGTGGGGAGTACCATCTTCTCTACAACCACTGGAAACAAGGTGCCTGTTATGTATCTTCCGCTGTTTGAGGATTTTGATGATGCTGGAACATTCGCATGGGGTGCGGCTGCTTTAGCTTTCTTGTATAGGGCACTTGGGAATGCTTCTGTTAAATCCCAAAGCACTATATGTGGTTGCTTGACATTATTACAGGTGCTTTAGTTTTCATTTCTTTGTTCCCAAATTGTTTCTGCTAGTTTCGGCAGTTTCTTATCACTTTTTTCGTTTCTCTTTTCTTTTTTGTGCAGTGTTGGAGTTACTATCACTTAAACATTGGCCGGCCAAAGCTGAACCGTGAGCCAGTCCATGATCATTTCCCGTTTGTGCTTAGGTGGAAGGGGAAGCAAAATGGTCCAACAGCAAACCGTGATGTGGTATTCTATAGGAAAGCACTTGATGTCTTGAAGCCATGTGATGTAAGCTTTTTGATCTTTACATATTCGTCAGCTACTTTTCTTTGTGTAAACACTTCTCCTGATATGCTCTCCTTCTTGATTTAGGTGGAGTGGCTGCCATATGAAAATATGGATGGTAGATATATACCAGAACATATTAGAAACTCTCTACAGTTGGGTAGATCAAGAACAATGCTGATATCTTTTGACAAGGCGGAGAGACACCTGCCTGATCGCTGTCTCAAACAATTTGGCTTGTTTCAAGGCATCCCAGAGGATGTGCAAAGGTGGGTAAGAAAGTCCCGGGGAGTCGATGGAGGTGTGGACCTTTCGGTTAAAATGGAAGCAGAGCTAAGCGAATGGGAAATGCGGTGGGACAATATCGTGCCTGATGATGTTCTAGGTGTTGATGAAGCAGACTACAATAGGTGGTTTCTAGGAATTACCCGCAAAGTTGTGGGAAGGCCCATCTCTCTCTCAAGCGAGTTTCAAAGAACGGTAATAGCTAATGGCTACTAGTTTCTTGACATTCAGTCATTGTGACAGTACATTATGTATGACCTTAATACTTTAATTTTCTATCATCCTTGTTACTACAGATTTCAAATGTGAGGGATATGCTGCAGTTGGCTGAGAATTTTCCAACACATGATCTGGACCTTGAAAGAGGCAACATGATGGCACGGATTATCAGCCTTGCTCAAGATTGTCTGAGAGATCAAGTCGGAGTAACGCCAACCGAAAGCCAGCAGCAGATCGAACTTGGGAAAAGGATGCGCGGTAAAGAAAGGGTGAGAAGGAAGGGGATGGGAAAGAGAAGAAAAGGTATTGATCCAATGGAAGACTATGGAGGTAGTGAAGATGAATCCCACTTTGGACCTGTGCTTGAGGTTGATCAGTTGCATTTACCACTTACCCATCATACGAATTCCGTGTATGATGGAACACATATGTACGATCCTGTCACCAAAGTCGATGACATGGAGCTCTGCGATGAAATCCCTCAATTGCCCGAGGCTCAAGATATCAACAAGATTGATGGGTCGCTTCTGGACGAGACAAACAAGTCTGTTGAGGTTGGTACAAGCAATGTCATGACCGGTGAGGAGAGCCTAGCGGAACTGCCTGAGAGCTATGATGTGAAGAAAGAAGATAAGGACTCAAAAGTAGAAGATAATAATGATGCAGCAAAGGAAATTAGTGATGTGAGTGGTGAAGAAAACGTGAACAGAGACGAAGAATGTGGAATAGACATAGGAGAAAATGTTGCAGAATCATCGTCTCTTGGAAGAAGAGGAGAGAACACTGTGCTGGCTTGACAAAGAAAGCTGCAGAGGAAGTTGAGTTAGTTTTTCTGTTTTGTTTCTTTTCTTTATTAAAACCTCTTCTCGTCTGTTTTCTTCAAGTACTGTCTTTTGTTTTTAGAAGTATGTTAAATTTCCTGTAGAAGAGGTCACAGCATAAAGAAAGAAAGAAGCATGAAACAGCAGTTTTTTTAAGTGAAGTTAGGTGACAAAATCGACTCTTTTGCTAGAGACATTTGAATTTGTCGAATGGTTAACTTGTAAGATACTAACCACCATATATCCTTTTCTGTCTGTAATTAATGACTGATTATAGTAATTTAATCGATCTGTGTCCTAACCGAAACGAATGGATTGTTAGTGTCATTGTTTCAAACAGTTTAATTTCAGTTTAATCAATGAATCATCATCATGTTGAGCCCAAAACTTAAATGCAGAGGCCAGTTTAGAAACAGCTAAATAAAATGGGCATTGAGCTTCCATTTTTATTGGCCTCTATTTTTTTTAAAATTGATTGTATATATATATATCATTTTTAATTTGTTTTATAATACATAAATTAATTTAAGAAAATAATATAATTTATACAAAAAACGGAAGGAAAATAATAACAAAAAAGAAAGAAAACTATATGAATAAGTGGTCTATACTTTTGGTTTTTGGATGTTTTAAAAAGTATATGATGCCTATTTGAAATTCTATTCTTTTTTTATATTATGTTTTTGTGAAAGTAAAAAAGCGTGTGATTATATCGTCTCTATATTATTAAATATATGTCTCCAATTATTTTTTGTTTATAATCTCGTATATTTCAAGACTGCTCCTGCTTAAATGTGTGTTAATATACAAATATTGGTTAAACTATCGATGAATAGTGTTGTTAAGATACATACAATGTATTAATTTAGTGTTATTCTCAAATTTGGTATGCATTAGAAGAAAAATATTAGTTAATTTGCTCAAGAAAGATGCTATTTTCTCTTAACCATTTCTATCTCTTTCTACTCATCTAATTTTGTAAAGAGTGTAGTGTTAGTCATACAATTTTCCCATTTGTACTTTTGTGAATATTTGAATAATTAACATTTTTACCTAAATTCGAAAGTGTTTGGGGATTAGTGGTGGTTCAACAAATTGACCTTGAAAATGCTCTTTTATTAATTTTTCTTACAAAAGTACTTAAGGTCCTAAATAAAAGTAGTGCCAAAAAGAGGTCCAGTTGTGTAAGAATCGATGCTTTGTTCCTCGGAGTAAGTGGTTTGGTTTATAATTGCTAAATCTGATCCCTTGATTTTCATATACTCACACTTTGTGACTAGTCACAAAAGGAAAATCCCCCAAAAAGACAAAATAACATTACCGGATTGAAAGTTAAACTAGTTAGTTTATCTCCAAGAAATTTTTCCATTGTTTGCCATCTTAGCTAGAAGAAAATGTTAATTTTATTTAATTTCATATATATATATTATTATGAATCTTTACACATTTTTACTAATTAAAATGATGCTTTTTATGATATAACTATCGTTTAGGATTTTTTTACGTTTTAGTAGATTAAAAGTAAAATATTTAAGTTTAAGGTGTAAAAATAATTATTGATAGTTATAAATTTAAGTTGAATGTAAATTTTGTGATAGATCAATTTTTCTGTTTTAGAATCAAGAACTCTGAAAAACTTGTTTTTATGTTATTTTCAGAAAAATATTTTGGAAAGAATGTTGAAAATTTGCAATTTTGCTTTAGAAGCACATTATTGTAAACAATTATGAAATTCGATTTTGATATAATAATTTTAATAATATGAGAGTTATTATTTGAATTGATTAATTTTAAAAATTTGAGTTTGATAAACTTGACGATATAGTTTTGAAGTAATTTTTTATGTAATGTTAATAAAAATTTAAAACTATTTTAATTTTTTTGTGATATGAAAAATAACAATATTTATTTAAAAATTCAAAAATTAATTAATTACATAATTATTTTCGTAAATAATTTATTTAAAATATATATTTTTGCTAAATAAAAACGTAAGCTTTTAGTCTTTTTGAAGTCCGTTTTTTATTCTTAAAAATCTTAAAAATCTTTAAAATCATGTTTACAAACAAAATTCAACCATTCCACAGCTTAAATAAATTAAAGTCTGGGTTGGATTTGTTTTTCCATTAAAGTCTCTTGTTCATTGGATTAGTAGATTTGTTTATATTTACAAAATACGATCCTTGTATTCTTGTATACTCCCACTTTGTGACTCTCTGAGGCCACCAGGCAACACTACTTAAGAGACACACGAGATTATTATGCACTGGGTTCTGTGGGTCCCAATGTTTACTTTATTTGTCGGCTTGCCGTTTGTGAGTGGGAGAATATATGTCATCTCAAGACTTCATCAACCGCAGATCGAGCTTTATCCACATATGTTTCGATGTGCCGCGTCGCACAGAATAATAACCTCTCCTTCCCACTTTTCTCTTCTCTCTCTTTTTCTCCTACGCTTTTAGTTTTTTTTTCCTTTCTTCTCTCTTCCATAGTCCTTCTAAGTCCAACCAATCTGGTTTTTGGACATGATCCTTTTGTCTTCTTTTCTCTCTGGCTTTTTAGTTGAAACCCAATTTTGAAGTTGTTCGATTTTCGATCTACGGTTTCTTGATCTTACCGGAACTTGAGAGAAAGCTTCAGTTTTTGGGAATCTTCGGTTTGTGTAATTTGGTCGGATGATGATCTTCTCGATGCTTGTGCTTGGTAAATTCTTTTTTTTAATTGTAAAAAATATTCTTTAATTCAGAGCTTAATAAGTCTCAGTAGTATTAAATGCTTAATTTTCGTGCCAATCCAGTTACTGGGTCGTCTCTAAATCCGTGAAAAATGGAACAAATTTGCTGATTTTTTATAATTTGGTGAAGGCTTATTAGCAAAATGCTTTTTGGGGTTTTCAATGGTTTTGGGGGAAGAAAAGGGTATGTATGATTGTGTTTCATCTGTTTATTTATTTATTTCGATGAGTCGATTTCGATTGTTTTGATGTTTAAGGAGAAACGATGATCCTCTTAATGAGAAACACTATGGGAGATAAACGTTAGATCATTAGTGGATAAAACGACAAATCGTTTGTTGTTTGGTTAGTGAACACATTTTAAAGAGGCTCTAAAGTAGACTATAAAGGTTGACTCTAAAGACCAGTTTGGTTAATACTTGAGTCTTATGCTTCTTGTTCGAGCATAGGACTATCAAGTTTGACGCTTTGCGAAAAATGTAACTGTCATCTCAGGAAACAGAGAAAAGCCGAGACTTTTATGTCTGTTACGCTCACAAGAGATCCTCTTGAGTTGTTGTTCTGCAGAATTTTGATTGCTATTGTTGTTCCTTTGGAGTTTGGTGTTTTACTTCAGTGTTGATTGCTCATGTTGTTCCTTTCAGGTCGGCATTAAGCTCGAGTTTTGTTTCCCGGCGTTGAGCTCAGTTGTATTTTTCTGCTGGTGGTTGAACATTTTGTTGGTTCTTTATGGCTGAGGTGGGAAAAGTTTTGGCTACTGACATGGAACTAGCTAATTCAAGCGAGACTAAAGCAGTTGATGTTATTCCCACTGATAAAATGGAGGCTACACCAGTGACTACTGTAACTAGAACTGAAACCGTTGTTGAAGGTTGTGAAACTGAGAAATGTTCAGGCGAGATTCCAGAATCTGCAGACTGCAAGAAGCTACTACAACTAGTTCCCTGTACCACAGCTTCACTGTCAGAAGTAGAAGTTGCTTCCGAGAAAGCACCAACGATTCCTGAAAGTGGTACTGTATTATCTTTGCAGTCTGGTTCAGAAGGGAGTAGCCCGTTTATCCGCGAGAAAGTTATGGAAGACGGATACAACTGGAGGAAATATGGACAGAAACTTGTTAAAGGGAATGAGTTTGTAAGGAGCTATTACAGGTGCACTCACCCAAATTGCAAAGCGAAGAAGCAATTGGAAAAGTCTCCAGGTGGACAAATCGTGGATACAGTTTACTTTGGCGAGCATGATCATCCAAAGCCTCTCGGCAGTGCTGGTCCTATCAATCAAGATAGACGAAGTGATGTCTTGACGGTTGTGAGTAAAGGTAAGAGTAGAGATCACATATGTCTATTTGTATAAAACTTTCTTTGGCGCTTATGATATGGTATCATGTTTGCAGAGAAAGCATCTGGATCTTGTGTTCAGACACATCGACAAACCGAACCACCAAAGATCCATGGAGGATTGCATCTTTCAGTTGTTCCATCGGCCAATGATGTGAAAACTGCTATTTCACAACCAAGTACGATAAAGAGCGACGGCATATACAAGGATAACAGTAGTCCTGCCTCAAAGCGAAGGTACTGATGATTAATATTTCAGTTTTTTTTCTTTCATCGTTCTGGAGGAGGGCATTTACCATCGGTGTTCTTTCGTTTTCTTCTCATGTCGATGGAACTAAATCAGAAAGAAAGGAGGGAACATTGAGCACATTCCAATGGAAAGGCCAACCAATGAATCACGCAATGTTGTTCACACTCAGACTCTGTTTGATATTGTGAATGATGGGTACCGATGGCGTAAATATGGTCAGAAATCAGTGAAAGGCAGCCCATATCCAAGGTAGTGATTGATTACATGTTAGAATGGTTTCAAACTTTCGATTGCATTTTCCTTTTTCATGTTGTTTCTTTATTTGATGGTTCTGTATTAGGAGCTACTATCGATGTTCAAGCTCCGGATGCCCGGTTAAGAAACACGTAGAGAGGTCATCTCATGACACAAAGTTGCTTATAACGACGTACGAGGGAAAGCACGACCACGATATGCCACCAGGAAGGATTGTTACTCATAATAACACGCTGGACTCGGAAGTTGATGACAAAGAAGTGAGTGCTAGAGACACAGAAGTCAACAAAACTCCACAGAGCTCAGCTCTTCAAACCATGACAAAGGACCAGCATGTGGAAGATCACCCGAAAAAGAAAGCTAAGACTAATGGCTTTGAGAAAAGTCTTGATCAAGGTCCTGTCTTGGATGCGAAGCCGAAGGAGCAAATAAAAGACGGATCAGATGTAACCAAAGATCAAGCAGCCAATCACATCAAGTCAGAAACAAAGTCAGATGATAAAACCACTGTTTGTCACGAGAATACAGCAAGAACTCTGGAGAGTCAAGAACAGAAACCCAAAGCAGAGTCTCGTCAAAGCTAAGGCATTGGGAGTGTACCGGGTGGTTAAATTATATACAACTGTTTAACATAGATTAGTACAGGCGATATGATTATAGGCTGTACAGTTTGCTGTTCAGGCGGGACCAGATTAGATTAGTGTTTAATGGAATATTATCTTACCACCTTTATATAGCCTGCCCATTACCCATTTCAATTTGGTTCAAATAAGAGTTAGTAGCGCAACAAGAGTCTTTCTTTGTTGATGGAGCCTGTGTAATAGTTGTAGATTGGAGATGTATATGATTTGATCCAACCTTTATTAATGGTATTGAGACAAAAAACCATCTGTCACTTCCATGTCTTTTGCATTACATTCTTGGAAATGCAGAGAGTTATTTTCACTTCCATGCAGAAGATGAGACCAAGGTTCTGTCCATCCAACCAAGATACAGAGCACCATCTCTTTCTTCAATCCCATACCCATTGCTGTAATCTTTTAAGAGAGCTCTAATGGTGGCTGAAACGATCGAGCTCAAGGGGTATGGTTCAAAACCTGCCATGGAAAACCTTGACTTCCATTTCCCGAGAAGCTCGTGCCTTTCGATCCTCTCAGCTCCTTCACAAGCTATGATGTTGACAATATCCCTTGCCAGGCAATGCTGCTCGACATTGATCCTTTCCTTGTGATTTCTCGGGAGCAACACGTCGATAGATTCAAACATTGCCGTGTAATAACTTAATGTCTCAAAGAACCTAGGAAGGAAAGGAGAAGTGTTTGTGTTGCATTCTTGTTCCACGAGAGTAACCACTTTAGGTGATAAACTCTTCACCATCCTCAGCAACCGGTCCCTAAGGTTTTCCGTGCTTACACTCTCATCTGGCAACTCGTGCAACATGTAAGCAAAGTTCACTCCAAGTGCTTCGCCTTTCCTAACATCAAGACTTTCAACTTCCACTTTGCAACTCGACCTTGAAACAGCATTGAACTTGAATGGGACAAGGAACTTCTTTGCGAGTTTCTCTAGCCTTTTTCTCACAATAACCAAGTTGGATCCATCACCAATGCCGGTAATTCGAATATTTGGAGCCCCACCAGGCCTAGCTGCAAAAGCCTGGATAAGTGCTACCCACTGGCTCCCTTGCCCAATTTGGAAGTCAATAATGTGGATTCTCTCCTCACCCTTCATTGCTTCGGCAATCGCTCCATTCGCTGACATGTACCCAAACTTGAAAAATGGACAAACCTCATGCAGAAAGTACACATAAGATAAGAATTCATAACTTTCGGGTTCTCTGAATTGGAGAGATTTGTATATCGAACTACCAGTGGCAGCGAGCCTAGCCACAAGCCCTTCTAACATGTAAGCTCCCAGTCTCTGGATTGGCTCACCAGTTATCGAAACCATGCTGCGTAACTCGCCCATACACCATCGTGCCATCAAATGGTTATTCTCAGAGACAGCTTTAGCACAAGCAGCCAGTACCCATTTCAAGTCTCCCCTTGATATTGCCTCCACTAGCAACAGCAAATCATCTGCATCTTCAGGCCACATGGAGAGTTCATGACAGACAGCATCATTGATACTCTCAGCTATCTCTGGTAATGGCTGCAACAATTTTTTTTCAACTTCTCTGAGATCGTGTCTCAAGCCTTTAACATTTTCCATCACAAACGAGCAACTTAGAGGAGAGTTATAGGTATTCTTAAGAGTACGGAGTTGATCGAGGGAGAAACTAATGGTGGATATAGATCAATAGATTCAATACCACAGTTCATAATTACATAGACCAGATAAGTCACTGTTTTCTAAACAGGCTTGAGGATGCAGCTTGTGCTCCAAACCTTAGCATTAGCAACACGGTAAGTAGTAGGTTTCAAGAGAAACTGACTCTGAATACTTTATGAAGGGAGACTTTGAGCATCAACCCAGAAAGAAACTTTGAGCACACCTGTAGACGCGTATACAAATCTTCAATCAGATTGAATTACATAAGAAAACTGATGTCAAATTGATCAAACATATCATGTGACCAACAAAAAATCCATTGATCCAACCATATTTATGGAGATCAAAACTCTTACAAGAACTCTGGTATCATTGAAATTAACCGATGGGTCCATGAATCTACAACAACTATCTACCTAACCCCGAGCAAACAACAAGATCATAAGGTTTTAATCCTAAACTACACTTCCATTTTCCAATCATACAATTGACCCAGCAACACATTTTGACAATTTCTATTCAGTGTTTAATGTAAACCTTCATAGAGAGCATCCTATACAATGAGCCACATCAAACTTATCAATATCTTCGTTTTCAAGGCGTTGAATTTGCAAAAAAATGTAAACGAAGAAGAAAAATTTCAACTTTTGTGAAGAAGAATTAGAACAACAACAAAATCATCCAGAAAAGAGAAGAAATGTTAGATTGTCTTAGGACAAAACCAACCTCGAGTAGGTTGAAGGAGTGATCTTTTGGTCGAAATCAACAACAGATTTGGTTCTTCGAGGGGGAGAGAGATCTACTCAAAGCCAAGATACACACAGCTCCCAGTTGAAGCAAAAGCAAGCCTCTTTACTGGCTGTAAAACAAAATCAGCACGCCTAAATACGACGCCAGATTTAAGCGTAAACCGAATAAGACCCGACCGCCCACTTGATAATTTAATTTGACCCATCTCTCTGGTCAAATGGGAAATTCTGTCAGAAGCAACCTTGGAGACTTCAGAGGAAGACGATCGATGGATCCTAGGATATGGCACAAAGTCGCCGCCGTTTCCGGTAAGAAGAAAGATCTCTGATTTGATGTTGTAAAGGAAGGTACTGATTGTGTTTACTGTAGGTATGGCTGCTCTTGGTTTGGGAACATACGGTGCTCATGTCTTTAAGCCAGAAAACCCTTCTTACAAACAGGTTCTGATTCTGAGTTTTTGTTCGAAATTGGGGGCTTTTTTACATTTAGTTATCTGTTTTTCGTTTGTTGTTGGAATTATCAGTTGGGATTTGTCTAAAAAGTGAAGGTCTTTCAGGTTTGGCAAACAGCTTCACTTTACCATTTGGTTCACACTGCAGCTCTTGTTTCTGCTCCTAGTACCAAATATCCCAACATTGTAAGCTTCTTGGTTGTTGTAGAGCTCTCTTCTTTCCTCTGTTTCTCCATTTTCTGTCATTTGCTAGTTTTTGGGATCTGTTCATACTTGACACATATCTCTTTCTTTCACAGTTTGGTGGCTTGTTGACTGCTGGAATTGTAGCATTTTCCGGCACGTAAGTTCTTATGTTTTGATCTTTCGGATTGCTAACATTGTTATTAACTTCTGCAATTTAAACTTTTGAATTATGTTTGGTAGATCTCTTGTGTAAGAATGTTTGTTGGTTGTCTTGTAATTGAGATATTAATATTCCATCGTTATTTGAGCGATTCAATATGATTTGGAGTTTCATGTATACACTTTAATCTCTAGCACTAGCAATTCTAGCGATATTTCCACATGATTAGACATTTAGAGATTTTATCTATTTCATTTCCAACTCTGAATTAGTTGGAGAAGCATTACAGTCTTGTGCCAATAGCATATGTCTCTATATCTTAGTTAATGATTTGATTTCAGAATCCATTTGAAATAGTTTTCCTCCTTCCCGTAAACTATGTAGCCCTCTTTTCTATTTATTAAATTATGGTTGTGAGTAGTGCTTTTGAAAAGTAAACTATATTTTAGATGTTTACGTAGTGTATTTCTAGAAATGAATATGTGATGAGTTTTATGTTTATTGAATGATGTAGGTGTTATATGGTAGCATTACGTGAAGACAGGAAGTTTTCTACTATGGCTCCATTTGGAGGCTTTGCATTCATTGCTGCATGGGCAACTCTACTTTTCTAGACAGTTTCAAGTCATCTCAAATTGTGGTTGCAATTCTGCTTGACTCACCGTTTTCCTCTAAGAAAATTGTTTAATAAATGTAAATGACTAAATTACGTAAGCTTCTTCTTTTGTTTGGTTCAGTTTGTTGCTGAAATGACGAGATTGATGTAATCTTAATACCATACATATTACTAGTATTCTACACTAATACATAAGTTGTTTTAGTAGTTGTACAAGATGGTTTCATTTTATCTTGACTCTTTTTTTAGAATCAGGGATATATTTAAAGTGGCAAGAACCATGACCTATCATCAAGCCATAAGATAATCAGATAATGATGGTTCATGATCGTGATCATTAACATGTCTAGCTATTAAAAAAAAGGGTCAGATCAACAGATCAAGTGACTTACTAGGGTCGTTGTGAATAATCACTGCAGCGGTGTTGAAATAACAATAACCGGCTTTGTTTTTATGATACTGGTAATAAGTATTGAAGACAACAGATGCGTGGTCTTCGATAGTGTTGGGCAAGAAGCAAGGCTGGTTAGGCTGGATCTTACTACAATCTGCTCCACCTTGTTGGCAAGCCCAATCTATAGCTGCTTGCAACACATGGTCCGACATCTGTTCATCGGCGACACACCATAGTCCGGTCTCTGCTTCTGTTTATGAAAAAGATACACACATATATATATATATCATAAAAGTTTTCATCTTCTTGAAGTGAATGAATGGAAAATTTGTTTATTGTTTTGCCTGAATTAGGATGCAATCCTACGAAATCACAACTATTAGGATATTTAATCTTTTTCAAAAACTATAAACTTCTGTCATTTGACACTTCATAGGTTTATCATACATTTTACATTTTTTATCTTTTTGATATTTTGATTTTATGATTTATATTTAGCTAATAAAAAAAGGATGGTAACTATCGAAAATGTTTAAATAGTTATAATGATTCATAATAAAAATATTGAGAGACTGTAATAACTTAACATAAAAAAATAGAATAATTCCTGGACTGTAAATAAGTAATTGGTTATTATTATGATACAACTATATGTCTAATACAATTTTTATTTTAAAAGATCAGAAAATAAAAATTTAAACATGTCCTATATGGTTTATTTCATATTGGCCATTTCATTTGAATCATGGGAGATATTCATAATGGCAAGAACCATGACATGCCATATCATAAGATAATCATACATTTATTTTTCAAGATCTCGATTAATTAAAGACCTTAGAAAAAGTTTCTTACTAGAGTCATTGATCATCATAATTTTATTGAGGTAACAAAAACTTCCTTTGTGCTTAAAACGATTGGTAATAATAATACTAAATAAAAGTCCATGATTGGGACTCCTAAAGCCATCCACATCATCAAATGAAAACACCTTAAAAAGGACATGTGTCACTGCAGCTTATTGGCTTAAAAAAAGGCGTTATCTCGATGGGCAGAGATCAGGCTTCTCTCCGCTTACAGCCCATTTCCCGGCATCATGGAAATTAGTTTTCGCCGACCCTCCATCTTCACAGAGACTTTCTAAAACGTTAGTAATCAGTGAAGGCGACGGTTCCGGTCGGCTCTTCATCTGAAGCAGTTGACGGAGCGTTCGCCGATAGCTTTGCTTGATTTCGCGGCTTAGAAACCGATAGATCGGGCAACTGTTATTGTTGGTCATCAAAAATCGATCCGCCTGCTATTCTCGATTTTTTTACTGTTTTCATGGCCGTTGACAAACCGTCGCCCAGATCCACCAACTGTGGAGGAAGATATACCCATCCGCCGTCGCTGCAACTCACTCCCGTGCCCAGGTAAGTTTGTATCGAATATTTTTTTTTCGCCCATTTTTGGCTTCATCTCGCAGCTTCGGTACCATGTTTAACGTTTTTCCCCTCTCCCATCGCTTTACATGCATTCTCACGGTGGCGACCATTCTCCCGGCGACCAACCGTCTTACCGGCAAAATTTCTTCACCGGAGCGGCGGCAGTATCTCTGTGTTCTTTGTTCAGTTGGACATTGGTGTTCCCAACGTGGACTTAATGGGCCGTAGAATAACCCTCCCAGGCCCAACTAATTGCAGGTTCGTTTTATTTTTAATCCCAACGTTATTAATTTCTTTTATTTAAAAATTCTTTCTAACCTTATTTGTTTTGGCCCACTAAACCCTCAAATCCACTTAAACGGTCACTATCGGCTGAATGACCCAAAGGAAGTGCTTAACGGGCTCGACAAAGATAAGGTACGTTTTTTATTTTATGGCCCAATCTATATGGGCCAAAAGAATATTATGGCCCAAATTATAAGATATTTTAAAAACGGGCCTCGATGAGCCACTAACAATAATTTCGTTCTTGGACTTCTTCGTTTTGGACCAGCTAGAAAACGGCGTCATCTCGACGGGCCAAGATCGGGCTTGTCTCGGCTTACAGCCCATTTTCCGTCATCATGCAAATTAGGTCTTCGAAGACCCTCCATCTTCACTCAGATTTACCCGAAACGTTACCAACCAGTGAAGGCGAGGGTTCCGGTCGGTGCTTCATCTGAAGCAGTTGATGGAGCCTTCGCCGATAGTTTCGCTTGATTTCGCGGGTTAGAAACCGATAGATCGGCAACTATTATTGTTGGTCATCTAAAATCGATCCACCCGCTATTTTCGATTTATTTACTTTTTTTTGTGGCCCTCGCGAACCCATCGCCCAGATCCACCAATTGCGGAGGAAGATAAACCCATCCACCGTCGCTGCAACTCACTCCCGTGCCCAGGTAAGTTTGTACCGTTTTCTTTTTACCTATTTTTGGCTTCATCTCGCAGCTTTGGTACCATGTTTGATTTTTTTTCCTCTCCCATCGCTTTACATACGTTCTCTCAGTGGCGACCACTTTCCCAGCAACCATCCGTCTTACCGGCGAGATTTCTTCCCCGGAGCAGCGTCAATCTCTCTGTCTTGTGGGTTCATTGGTCTGCCCAACGTGAGCTTAATGGGCCGTAGGATAACCTTTCCAGGCCCAACAAACAGCAGGTGCGTTTTCTTATTCGTCCCAGAGTTATTAATTTCTATTTTTGATTTCCAAATTTGGGCTTAAATTGAATTTTTTTTAATTTCCTTGCAGGCCCAAAACTATTAACAAGCCCAATTTCATTCGGCTTTTACGTGTTCTGTGCTTCTGGGCTTCTGGGCTTCGCATCTTCCGCTTACTTTGTGTTTAATGGGCTTGGGATCGTGTATCATAGGCCCAAGAAAAAAAATGTAAGTCACATTTTTTATTCTCCAAACGTTTTAAATTTTCTTTTAAACTAGGCCCATTTAAAAACCCAATAGGATTCTAAATCGGGATACTAACCCTTTTTCGGTTTAACAGCCCATAATAAATGTGAACGTCTTTTTTCCTGGGCTTCTCGCGTTTCCAACTTCTGGGTTTCGGCCTGTCTGTCCTCCGTGACTTCTCCAGTGCAACTCAGTACGTTTTTCTTTTTAACTCCCTGCTCTTTATTACACTAATTACATCTAAGTTTTTCTAATTAAATGTCACCGTTGTTGATTGTCGATCTCCCCACGTGCTCTTCTGCTCTTCAATGCTGTGAGTGGAGCAATTATTACCGTCGGCAATCGACCTTCCACCAAGGTATTGATATATCATTCTTAGCAACAATAGCATCTCACAAATTAACAAAATTCAAACCAATCCAGTATGTCTTCTGTTAAAAGTTTTGATGATATTAAAGGTGATTTCTGCAGGACGGAGGTCTTTGTCAGACTGCTTCATTCATGGGAAGCCAGAAACTTCAAACAAGGGAACACACTGATCGGCCTTGAAGTGCTTATGATAGATGTTAAGGTAAGTTGTAAAATTATGAACTCAGAATAATACTATTAAACATTCTCAGATACACTCACTAACGTCCTTATTGTCTGCTACAATGCAGGGTTTCATATCCGCAAATCGCTATTTCCGTTTCAGAGAGCATTTGAAGCCCAACAGTGTTTACAAGATAAGTAAATTTATGCTGAAGCCAGCGAAAACAAGCTAGAAGGTGTCCTCTAATCAGAACATGATAATGTTCATTGATCAGACTTCCTTTGTGGAGGTCACGGAAAACGCTCCTCAAATTGATACACAGGCGTTTAGGCTGAGAAGCTTCCAGTGTTTCGTTGAAGTAGCCGACAAACATACAGAACTTTATGGTAAGTACTTTCTACCCTCAGTTGCAGTCCTTTATTGGACTCATTTGTATATCTCGGGTATTTTCATAAATTGCATTAGGTTGCCAAATTGTTAAGTCTACCATTTTAACAGCTTTGTCCTTTTATTTAAGATTTGATAGGGCACATACGTCTAATAAATGGAGAAAGTCTGAATTCTGAGACTCCACTTGGTGCTGCCCCAATAACAGAAGGTGGGAGGTCAAAGGAAATGGTGTTCCTGCACGTCCAGCTCGAAAAGTAAGCTTGATATTAAACTTATTTGTTCATTTCCAAATATTTTATATTTTTGTTTACAAGTACTTGATCTTTTTCTCTCTTGCAGTGGGGAGACAGTTCGGATTTATTTATGGGAGACCATTGCATCAGCTTTCCGAAGCAGATAGAATGAGAGTGAGAAGAAACCTTCTGTGGTTTTGTTAACAACTTTAAATTCGAAGACTTTAGGAGGTTTGTCGTTCTGTTAAATAATTTATCTACCTTTAGTAAGACTAGGGAGATTTAATTATAAGGTTTTTCTGCTTTATTTTGTAGGTGTTGTAACTCTAAGTTCAACATCTGCCACTAGGTCATTCTTCGACAAGGACATTCCAGAGACTGGAGGATATTTGGAAAGGTAATATGTCTCTGTTTTATGAGTAGTAGGTTTCTTTGTGAGGCTAGAGTTGTTACATATATTTCTACATTAGTTATGCTTTTGCGTTCTGAAATTTTCCCTTACGTCTTATTTTTGTAATGGAGGTTTGGTGCATCTAGAGATGATACAACGGCTGTTGACATCTCCCGGATTGGGGTAACAAAACCTGAAACTGTTACTCTTAATGAGATCCACGGTTTTTTTAGCAAAGAGAGTCCACAGGTTTGTATAACTACTCTGTCTTTTATTGTGTGTTTCCAAAGACTCTCAGAAAACATGTATTGGTATGTGTAGGTTGCTAGCTTCATTTGTGTAGCTACACTAAAAGATGTGGTAGGGGACTATGGATGGTGTTTCATATCGTGTACAAGTTGCAGGTCGAAAATGGACAGAGGTGAGAGCACTTTGGTCCGCACAAATTCGAAGTGTAAGAAACCCCATAATGTCGGCATAATCAGGTTACTATCTTTGAATGAAACTCCCACATATGAGTTGACGTATACCTTTCATTGTTTATTATGTCTGCGTAGCCAATTCTATAATGAGGACCTATTGTTTTCCAATTTTCAGGTACCGCTTGGAGACCACCGTGACTGATGCAAGCGGTGGTCTGGCGACCTTTGTTATCTTTGACAAAGAAGCAGTGAAGTTAGTTGGGCGACAAGCTCCAGATATTATGGCTGCGGTAAGTTATATAATAGGCAGAGATACATTTAATTATCCATACACGCTACATGACCCGCGTTTCTTCTTACCTTTTAGGTTGAAGAGGATGGAGCAGACCCGACTTCATCATTACCTCCTTGTGTTATGGACATTGTAGGGCGTACGTGTAAGTTTCAAGTGAAACTGACTTCTTTCAATTTTTCGGCTTCACGGCAGACGATCACGGTATCCAGGATTATTGAAGACTGTTTTTGGATGTTGATAAAGCTAACACGAGTATGACAAGCAACGCAGTTGAAGGGCATGAGATGGGTGAGAATAGTAATGCTACCGCCAAGCGACTCCGTACCGTCTAACGCTCTATTTATCAAGTTTAAGTTTTCTTAAGAAAACGTTTACGTTTCAGAATTGTTGTCACTGATGACAATGTGTTTTGTTTTTCTTCAATAATTTAGACAAGGGTTGTATGACATTGTTTTGGTTAATTTCAAATTCAAGTTAAACAGTCTCATTTCTGATTTGTCATTTTCCCAGGAGACCTCAAATGTCCATAACATTATCATTTGGTCCATTTTGTTTTCAAATTATACTAATTAGGATAGTTAATATTGGATTGATTTATTTTGTGATAACATAATATCCTCTTTCTGTTTTATATTAAATATTAGACATTCAGACTCTATTGCTTTTTTAAAAAATTAAAACAGAAAATTCCTTATCTTTCAAAAAATATGGTATATATAATAAAAAAAAATGTCCATCGCCCGCGCGTAGCGCGGATCCAAAAACTAGTAACTATTGAAAACAACATATGCATGATCCTTGATAGTGTTGGGCAAGAAGCAAGATTACTACAGTCTACTCCACCGAGTTGACAAGCCCGTGCTAAAGTTGTTTGTAATACATTATCTGATGTGTTTATCGGCTATACAACATTGTTCAATTTTCTCATATGTTTATAAAAAACAAGATACATATATGTGCGAGACTGTGTATATGCGCGAGTGGACGTTACAATAATGTTTTACCTGAAATAGTTATTGAGATGAAAAATAGAGTAATTGTTGTTCTTATCAAGAAAGTTTTCATCTTCTCAAGACGAAAGTTGTGAGGTTTTAAGAACTTAAAAATGATGCTAAATTGAGTCATTTATAGTTAGTTGAATCTCCCTTTTAAAATTCATTGAGGATAGCTTTATATTGACGAGTAGAAGATATTCGACACTATATATATATATATATATATATATCTAATAATAGTTTTTAAAATAAATTCATAAAATACAAATTTAAACATTTTCTATATAATTTATTTCATATTGGCTATTTCCTTTAAATCATGGGATGTACTCATAATGGTAAGAACCACGACCTATCAAAATCATGAGGTAATCAGAGTTTGATTTTTTAAGATCTCGATTGCTTAAAGACCTTAGATAAAGTAGCTTACTATGGTCACAGTGGGTAATCATCACAGCTTTATTGAAGTAACAAGAACATCCCTTGTGCTTAAAATGTTGGTAATACCTGTTGAATACAACATATGCATAGTCCTTGATAGTGTTGGAGAAGAAGAAATGCAGGTTACACTTAATCATATTACAGTCTGCTCCACCGTATTGACAAGCCCATGCTAAGGCTGCTTAAATTGCATTAACTGGTGCTTCTTTATCGGCTATACACCATTCTTCGATCTCCACATATGTTTATGAAAACAAGATATATTATTTTCCTTAAATTCTCCAACCCAAAGTTCATTTTTACTTAAATTCTCTATCATTTTTTTATATATTCCATATAGCTTAATATTCAACGAAATCTCTTTAAATTAACATATATCGAAAGATATATGATTAGTCCGCTCGATCGTTTTCCTTTCTGATAAACAACTACCATTTAAGTTTGATACAAATTACTCTTTTTTTTTCTCCCTTTCCGTTTATATTTTTTTCTGAGAAATTTGGCAAAGTAGGTAGTTTCTAAAAAGTTTGTTTGTGGAATATTGGTCGTATATTTAGAAGATAGGATAATTTTAAATTTTGTGTAAGTTTTTAAAACCATAGTACCCTTATCGGTTGACTGGGTTAACTGACATGTGAAAACTTTTGGTTTAATAAAGCTTTTAAAATTATGGAAACTAGTAGATGATGTTAAAATTGTTTAATTCGGATAGTAGTTCGGTTTCGGTTCAGTTTGTTCAGTTTTTCGGTTCATAAAAATTAGTTACCATATAAAAACCATATCTACTATGGTTTGGTTCGGTTTATATACCGCCGTTTTAAACCGAAAACCATTATTTTAGCTAGTTTGATTTGAAAATATATATTATATGGGTTTGTTTTAAGACGCATCATTAGACACACCAAAGAAGAAAAAAAGAAAAAAAATAGAAATGATTTCATAACAAAGTAAAACCAGACACAAACAAAGCAGTAAGTCACTTGTTTTTAACATCAACTAAAACAATCAACTTCAAACTTAAGGCTAAAACATAAATTTTAAAATAAAATCAACGTAAAAAAAAGTAGTGGAAAAAAAAGTTAGTCGACTCTCTCATATTTGCCATCCGTCAAGATCATGCCTCTTCTTATTGAACACGCAATTCTGTTTATTTATAGATAATAAAAATTGTCAATAACTTTGATTAAGTTGAGTTATCTATGCTTAAAAAAATGAACTACCATCTACTAAAGATTTTATGAATTCGTATTGGTGCAACATTTGTTTCATGCTCGTTCGTTTATCTAACAAAACTGCAGTTTGAATCCAATTTTGTCTCAAGATTAATGCTTCAACCATAGGAGGAGACAGAGAACTCCAATACGGATCTAAGATTCGACCAATTCAAGAAAATATGTATTATAGGGTTTGTCTTCATTGACCTTTGTACCAAACGTTGACCTGAATTTGAGAGCTGCTTGTAACATGAAATAAGTAGAATTCCATCTTGTAATGCAATTCAAAACCAAACTCCCTCTAGTAATAGTCCTGCACATACCTAGCAGCATTTGGAATGATAGAACTCGATGATCAGACGATCTTAAGTATTTTACTGCATTCCTAATAGCATTCACACTACTATTGATTTCTTCTAGACCATCCCTCACAATCAAGATCAAAATATGAGCACATCAACAAACATGCAGAAACTCTCCTCCTAGTATCATATCATCATCTCTCTTATACTTCAATTTTTTCTTGAAGTGTCTAATGACATTGTTATTGCTAGAAGCATTGTCAACGATGATAGTGAAAATCTTATCGATTCCCCATTCTATCATACAACTTTAAGCCGATCTGCAATTGTCTCTCCCTTATGATCGGGCACAGGCTTAAAGCTTATGATTTGTAAACACCAATTCTCATCGATGAAGTGAGCAGTGCGGCCTTGAGCCCAAGCAAAGCAAGCACGAGTTTCCAGCTCTTATTTACATAGAAAATAATTATAAAGTAAACCGGCCCCGTTTTTGAAAAAAACATGTAAAACAGCCCATTTTTTTATTTGTAGCTTGCGGTCCTTCCAATGTCAGGGCCAGCTCAGTGCCATATAACTAATACTAGTGGTAGACGCAGTCTATAAATCTGTAGTCAAACACAATCTTTGTTTATTCTTACTAAATAAGATCTTTAGAAAGACATTTTCTTTCATGTACATCTTGACAACGTTTCTAGTGATTGTTGATCGTGAAGGAATCTCAAATTTAGGTACAGCAACCTCACAAAACTGAATGAAGCATGGACGTTCCATAGTTGCAATTGGTAACTCATCTAACACAATTACCTTAACAGTTGTTTCTCTGCAAACTTTTTGATCAAATCTAACTGACACAAGCTGACCACTTTCACTACTTTTAACGAACGTCTTTTGAACGTTAGACTCAGCAAAAGATTTGTATCCTTCGCATACATGGTGATAAGTCCACAAAACACTGGTCCTTTTCTGGACCATCCTTAGATTTGGTGAAAAATTTACACGAATAAGCCGTTTTTTCAAAAAGTACACAAATCCTCCATACCTTAATCTCATATTTTCACTGCTGACAAAAAGTACCATTAACTACACAGCAAACAAACCGTTTTACCGCTAATAGACCCTTTGGTCCGGAATCTATAGACTATATATTTCCTCTATATATCTATACACTATATTATATTCTTCTACAAATGATAATCTGACTATACCACCAAATTTTTGCCTACAATGTCATGGATTCGCCTAACTATATATGTTCTTTTCTTTGTCGAAGAATCCTGCCACTGATGAATAAAGCTCTTCCTCTTCAAAGGGTTTCGATACATAACCATCCATTCCACACTTGATGCATTTTTCATTTGTAGCCTGGATCACATCAGCTGTCATAGCTAATATTGGTATGTGCCACTTCCTAGACATATCGAGCCAAGAAGCTTCATCAGACTCTGTTTTCTTGTTGATCTCTTCTTCCAGATCACGGATTCTCCTCGTTGCTTCGAATCTGCACCAGTAAACAAAAAGAACAGAGATTATCGATAAGCATGAGTCACATTCAGGACATCCACAACCAAAAAGCAAGACTTACCCATCCATTTCCGGCATCTGCAAATCCATGAAGCATGCATCAAAATCATGAGGCGGCTTAAGCATTGCAAGTGCAGCTTTGCCACTGTCAACGCAAGTAACAAGAGCTCCATATTTCCTAAGTACTGCATCTGCTACTCTTCTATTTACCACAGTATCGTCAACCACCAAAATGTGTTTTCCTCTAAGCAAATTTCCAAGATTTCTTGGCTTTCTATTACTTTGCCTCTTCTTGCCATTTCCCACGGCTTCTTGCAAGCAGCATATCAAGACACTCATTCGAAGTGGTTTCATCATCACCTCGTCGATGAGACCAGAGGACATGATCTCTCTCTGCTCCACTGGAGTTGTAAAGGTAGCCAAAAGTAAGATCTTTGGGGGTCTTGTAGAGGTCTCTGCTCCATTGGAGTTGTTAAGCATATCAACAAATGCTGTAAAGTCTTCCTTGTTCCAGGCATCTTTGTCGATTAGAACCAAATCCAAGTTTACTAATTTACTGGCAAAGAAATAAAACGTTTAGAGTAAAAACCAGTAATCTCATCTCAAGAAATGGAAAGCAAGAGTACCTGGAGCAGCGAGTAGATGCTATTTTAAGACTTAAAGCAATGTCTACAGAAGATATTCCAACTCTCTGAAGATGGTAACGGGTAACCTCAGCTCGAATGTTTCTGCTATCAATGATTAATGCCTTCAATCCTTGAAACTCCAGAATAGCTTGATCGAATAGCTCAAACGAAGTGACAGATGAACTTGTTTCCCGTTCCCCAAAAATTCCAGTAAAGGAGAAAGTAGTGCCAATACCAGGCTTGCTTACAAACCCAATCTCTCCTTGCATGAGCTCAACCAAACGTTTGCTTATGCTTAAACCTATCCCTGTCCCACCATAAGTTCGTGATGTCGAACTGTCAGCTTGCATAAACGGAGTGAAGATCCGGCATTGTGCATCTACAGGAATTCCAATGCCTGTGTCCTCCACAGTAACAAGCAATTCAGTTTTATCAGAACTATGATCCTGGAATGTCCTGAAGTTCCTCCAGCTTCCCGTTGCGTTTACAGCAGGATACCCGCTAAGTGTGTTACATGTCTCATCCGAACCAAGTCTTTGTTTTAGTATTGCATCTTCTATATCAAACGGTTCTCTCACCTCATTGGTTAGGTGCACGGAGATGAATATGTGTCCCTTTTCCTGTGTGAACTTTATTAATGGTAAAAGAACATAATGAGTAGACTTATATGTTGATTACATAAATAGGCCTTAAAGAAGTAGTTACTTCTAATGGGTAGAAAAAAATACCTTGATTGAGTTTCCAACCAAGTTTGTGATTATCTGTCTGAACCTACCCGGATCACCGATTATAACACCAGGAACTTGACTAGAAACATAAATGGCCAACTGCTCTTGCACAAACAAAGAAAACAACAACATTCATTAGAGAAAAGTTGCATGCTCTAAGACCGTACATGATGCGAAGTTTGTTAGTGTTGTACAAAACCTCGATTCCTTTTTCAGATGCCTTCCCAGAGAGGAGCGATGAAATATTATCCAGAATAAAGCGCAGATCGAAAGGCACGTTTTCAAGCTCAAGCCTTCCTGACTCAATCTTTGCTTGATCAAGAACCTCGTTTATCAGTGATATGAGATCTTTCCCACTGCCATGAGCGGTTTCCGCAAAGTCCATTTGTTTTGCATCAAGATCTGTGTCCATCAGCAATTTCAGCATTCCTGTAAACAGCCTTAAACGTTAAGTTCCAGAGAACAAATCAATACATAAAAAATGGGTAAATCATTTTATTTTCCTTGTTACCTAAAACACCAACCATTGGAGTACGTATCTCATGAGAAACAGTGGCTAGGAACTGCCAATCACAATAACATTTGATCAACAAAAAACTTGAGTAGGTAATAAAAGATATAGCCAACAAGAAACTCACTTGTGACTTTGCCACATCAGCGGCCTCTGCGCGAGCTTTCAGCTCCATCATCTTCTGACAGTCCTCTTCAACTGTAGCAATCCGATTAATGGCTTCATTGAAGATATAACCAACAAGAAACGTAATAACCAGTACAAAACCCGGAGGCATTATTGCTAACCAAGGAATGGGTGGTTTTTGCTTAAACCTGTAAGCAAAAAAACGCCATTTCATATACTTAAGAAAAGAGAAAAATAGCCACACATGAGTTCTGAAAAAGAATGATCATAGAGGTAGAGAGCTAAACCAACCTGCAGTGCATCTCATGCTTCCTAGAGGGATCACCAAAATCAAGGCTACTAATGTGCTCTTCACTCATATCACCAATGTCTGAGCCATACATTCTAATAAAAGATGAGGCATTAGTTGTGTCATAAACATTGACAGAAATCGTCTGTTTACTTGCAAGTTGCTGAAGAAGTTTCTCAACCAGTGAAGGCATATCATAAGATGCACCAAGGTACCTGTTTCAGGCAGACGTGCACACTTTAAGATCCTATAACCATTTTAGTGACTGCAGCAGATTGTTAAGAAAAAAGTACCCAATTGTTGCTCGAATCCGCTGTTCTTCTGTAGCATCACGTGGTAGGTTGGTGTCATAGACAGCAAAAGTCAATACAACACCAAGATGATTTGATTTTAAAAGTTGAAAAGGTGATGTTAGCACTCCTTTTCCTAAGGACCTCGCCCGCAAGATGTTTTCTCGGTCTTCCTGCAAGAACAGTAAGATGGTTAACACCCATTTGTCACCTGTATATGGCAGCTAGCGTTGTGGATTACTGACTTTTCCAGACATCATGTCGACTGAGACAATATGAGAGACGGTTTCTTGAGCGAAAATAACGGGTGCATATTCGTCTTGAATAGGTGCTGGACCAAAATCTTGGACAAGAGTCTGGTCTTCAGTGTCCATTTTCTTTATTGACCATCCATGCTCTTTCTCGAATTTCTCTCTTTCTGAGTGAGTGACTTTCAAAGCATATGCAACACCACTGGTAAGAGGCCTTTCAAAATTAGTTCTCTCGGTATATTCACCAAACGTTTTCTGAAGAGTAGAAAGCAGGTCAATAGTTAAGAATCTGAACAAAAACTAGTTCGAATAAGTATCTTGAGATGTAGAATGTGTCTATGAAAGACTATTTACCTGATCTATGGCAGATGGGATTTTCCCATGGTGAAAGGTGGACACAAGAATGGACAAGGCATGAACATGGTTCATGCTAACATTGAACTGATCCTGTAACACGCGGGCCCGTTCTTCACACATATTAGCTAATGTCTCCTTCCTTTGGAACAAAATCTTCTCATTTGTATCCCAAAACCATGAAACAGATAAAGAAACTCCTGCGATGATACCGAGGAGAAGCATGTTCTTCCTCCATTTCCCAGCTCTTTTGCATTGGGTCTGACCATGTTGCTGCTGCTTCTCTTGTATGAAAGAAACTTTTTTTCTTCGATGAAATACAAATATCATCTGGCTCACTAGTATAGAAAGGATAAACCACCAGTGCCATTTATCCACTAGATAAAATAACACATCCTGATGCAGACCTTCTTCATTCTCTTCGGCTTCCCTTGATTTCACTACATTCTATTCACAACAAAAGAAAAAATCAAAATGAAGCTCGTGATTCTTGCTACATATTTCTTCATGTGATCTTTACCTGTTCAAGACTATCCCAGATGCGAGTCTCTGATGCAACAATATTAGAATGGCTAGCAGAAGATGGATGAAGATTCCAAGGTATATCTTCATCCGGAACGAAGCGGCTTGCCTCTGATGTCACGAGCTCTGCAACATGTCTCTTAGCCTCATCCTTCTCCAAACGCGTGGAAAAAGAACATGTAATACCATAATTATCCCACATTCCAGGGCTAGATTCCTTGCGACACTTAAAAGATGCTACCTGTTCAAAGGATGCAAAGAATGACACAATATTACATCCATATAAACGTTCACCAATAATATAAACGCAAAATTTCTTTTCAGGCCAAATCTTGTGTTCTTACTACACAAAGCTAAGTAATTTTCAACAATAAAAACAGCCACTTCCTTCACCAAATAAGGAAAATTAATTGTAAAATCAAAGATTCACTAGGAGCGTTATAAAGGCTGAACAATAAATTGTACCTGATTTGAATCAAGAAAGAGAGAAACGAAAGCATCAATCTCACTTCTACTAACGTTCTGGGTCCTGAACAACACTCTAGCTTCTCCTTTAGAAGATGCAGTTTCTTTCTGGCATCTACATAAGGCTCCAACATAGAAGCTTAAGCACATCCAGAGAACAATTGCAATGCAGACTAAGCCACATAAAATCCATAAAAGCAGAATCTTGGTTATCGATTTGTCTACACAAGTAGCCGCCTTTGTCTTCTTGAAATTGGGATTTGAGAGCTCACAAGCTATAGACATGTCAACAAAAACCAGAACCACCAATTTTTGGGCAGACCCTTTAATCTGAGATTCAGCAGATGTAGAATTGGGGGAAATTTTCAGCAGAACCACCTGACTTAATTCTCACAGGAATCAAAAGAGAAAGAAGCAGTGAACATCAAGAAGGTGCAGGCTTTCAAGCTATGAAGCAACAGCGATTGAAACTGAAACCCAAGAACAAGGAAGAAGACAAGATAAGCCAAACTTTGAGCAAAACATGTTTCACTAAAGAAATTGAAGAGAGAAAAGGACAAATTTTTCTTCTTTTCTCATGGTTTCGAGCTAACTAATATTCTCTAAATCAAGTTTCTTTTTTTTGATGTTTCATTAAGGAGCGAAAAGATAGAAGACCAAGTTGGTGTGTCCCCCTGAGAAACTAAATTGGAACTCAATCAATAATCAGGTTTTGGACAAAGAAGAGAAAGTTGCCAATGAGTTTTTTTTTCTTCTTCTTTAAGAACGTCACTTCTTAGACTTCTAATTTCTCCTTTTGATCATTTTTTTTATGTCTTTGTTTATGTTTATGTTTATGTTTTTTTCTTTTCTTTTCTTTTGATGCACTTAATCTTAACATTGTGGTTTTGGGTCCATGATGATCTCATCAATAATCATCTTGGCGGGGAAGGTAATTACGGAAAAAATATAAAATAAAGAATTAATTGTAATTAACGAAAATCATGATATGTAATATAATTTTTGTTTTAGTGTGACACTGAATCGCCACATATATTTTATATCCATGTATTCAATTTTTTTATTTATATATGTGTTGTTAATAAATTTTGTTTTTTGTAATTATGTTAAACGTTTTTACAAGTTTTCAATTCATATAAAAAGATAAGCAATATTTAAGAGATTTTGATGCAATAAATAGAATTATTGATAAATAGTAAATATATTTAACTTTAAATAAGAACAAAAAAATTAGAGTCATATTTCAATATAATATTTTAGTTATATATGCATAAATATATACTTATTAGTTTATGGTATTATTGGTTATATATATACATATGATTTTTTAGAAAGTTATTATCTTATTATCTTATCAAATTTAGTTAATTTTTATATATGCTCAACTCCGACAAAATTTATTATGTCATTGTAATTATTAATTTATGAAAGTTTTACTGTATTTATTTGATTTTGACAAAACACTTAATTAAATGTTTATATTTAACAAAATGGAAATAAAAGACAGGAGGTTAGAATGGAATAAATAGGATTGGACCTCCTGCTATAAGTGACTAGAATGTGATTAGAGGTTAGTACAGTTCATGATCGTCTATTCGTCTTCTACAACTCAAACATTGGTTGTGTCAATTCATAGTTCTCTTAATTCGTATAAATATTATGGTGAGATAGTCACTACAAAGAAAAATTTGATATCATTGAATAATAATTTCGACTCAAAATAAGAAAATCATAGAAGTTTGATAAGTATCAAATAGAATGAAAAACATCGTTAAGATGTTGATTGTAGCTACAATTTTTGATCATAGGAAAAAGATGCAGTTTGCTAAGATAGGAAAAATATGCAATTTGCTAAGATGTGTTTTGAGAAACTGTACGGAAAAGATGGTTCAAAAATTAAAGAGATGGATACATCAGTGCTTGATATTTTTGTAGCTTGTTTAAGGAGTATATGGTCGATATAACAAAGGATCAGTTGTGCAGTCTACTCAAACAACATCATTTGGTGGCCAAAAGCAATAACTTGAAAGAGTGGAATTGGTGGATGATAATATGGGCTATGAAAAGATGGATTTGATGTATGGGGAGATGGTTGATGATATAGGAGTTCAAAAAACAAAGGATGAGTTGGAAACATGTGAAGGTGTTGAGAATCCAAAAACTATGATTGGAATAGATTATGATGTACTGTTTTGGTGGAATGTCAACAGTTATTTTTATTTTAATAGAAATTGATCGAGATGTGCTTGCAATGCAAGTGTTGATCTTAAGATCGAGTTTTTAAGATCAAGTCGTTGACATTCTCAGTCGGTGCTCAGAGCAAACCCACTAGGACTACTTAATCTTAACACAACACTCTGAGAAGCAGTAGCCAAGAGATAGTAGACACCACCACAACAAGAAGCATACAAAAGACAAGTCTCAAATAAAACCTAGGCCATCATAAAACCAGAGCCACAACAAGAGGATGAAACAGCCTCGAAAAAAACAACGAACAAAAGCCGCACCCAAAAGAAAGTTAGAGAAGCCACGCCCAAGGTCAAGGTTTGCTTTCTTCCTTGTGTCTAGGTCTTTTCTTTTGCTTTGGTTTCGTGGAGAGGTTTTGTTGGTTTCGTTTCTATTCATTGTTCCATTTTTGATACTGCTTTCTTTTTTGCATGTTCTGTTCTCGGTTTGGTTTCGCTCTATTGTCTTCGCTCTCTTCAGTCTCTAGAAGTTTGCTTGGGCGTGGTTCTTCTTGAGGTGTTCATGGATTCAGTTCAGTTTCAGCATCTTTAGTTTCTATGGGTTGGGTTGTGGGAGCGTCTTGGTTTCAGCTGTTCAGTTTTAGTGCCTTTGTTTCATTTGCCTTCTTCTATTGATTCTCAAGTTTTTTTTCTTTCTGTTGGGTCTGTTAATAGTGGTCCTTCTCGAGGTTCTGCTGTTTGTTTTGATGTCATTGTATTATTTTGGTTCTATCTAACCACCCTTGTTTGGACTTTGCTTCTGGAGGATTATTTCCTTCCAGCTTTGTGGGAAATTCGACTAATGCATACTTGAACTTGTCTCAATAATCCACATCACTTCTGCTTCTATTGTAACAAAAGATTCCCTTTTTATAAACGGTCCGGATCCGAACATAAATATATTTACTATGCTAAAACATATCTCAACGATGTTTTATTTGAAATTGCATACCTAAATAAAAAACCGCTTAAACATATATTATCGTTAACTCCGTGATTACGCTGATAAACGGTGATGATCTGTTTGTGATGTGGCTTCATTATCACCCAAAATAAATACTAGTTAGCGCTATAACATTTTATGCAAAAACATTTCTCAAAAAAATTAATCAGAAAATGTCGTTTTATGTAAAAAAATTCAAAATAATAATCAACACGGCATAGTTTTGTGTAAATAATTTTCTGAAAAAAAAATCAAACAAAACAACTTCATTTTGATTGATTTTTTCGGAAATTTTTAACACAAATGGACATCGTTTTGATTAATATTTTCGAAATTTTTTTTACACAAAACGACGTTGTTTTATTCGCTTTAATTTTCAGAAACTCGATTTCTTTCTCTCTCGTGAAGAATTATTGTACGAATCACAATCTGGTGCGAATTACATGCAATTAGATAGAGACTTTGACGAAATCCGTCTTAGGTTCAACCTATTCGTTGAGTCGAGAGCAATCCAATCATCTGAGAATGAGCTAACCCTATTTTTAAAATTTGTAGTCTAATTGAGTAAGATATATGGTTAGATGTATATGTTTGGTTGAATACGGGTAGGATTTTAGGTTATAACCTTGTGAATGTTTATGTATTGAAGTAGATAGAGTAGATTCGTTATGCACACAAGGTGTTCGATTATATGTCTGAATGAAAAATTTCAGAAAAATCAATCAAAACAATGTTGTTTTGTTCGATTTTTTTAAATTATTTACACAAAAGACGTTGTGTTGATTATAGATTTTTTTACATAAAACGACATCATTTTAATTGATTTTTTTGGATTTTTTTTGCAAAACAAACGTATTCATTTTGAATAATATTTATTTTGAGGTGATAATGAAGTCACGTCAAAGACAGATCTGCATCGTTTAATGGTTTAATCACAAAGTTAACAACAATGTATGTTTAAGTATTTTATTTTTATTTTTAGGTATGCGATTTCAAAAAAAAATTGTTGGGTATGTTTTAGTACAGTAAATACATTTATGTACGGATCCGGACCGTTGAGATGAATTCAGATATGCATTGGCCCAATTCCCCAGCTTTGTGTCTCAAGATCATATCCCATTCTTGTATTTTTTTAGGTTTTTTATAAACTTCAGATGACAAAAAAAAATCATGGAGAAAGTGCTTAGGGAATTCTCAATTTGTACTTTTTTCATTCTTTTTTTTGTCAGCTTCTTTAACATTTCAATTCAACTTTGAAACTGATTTTGGATAATTGAAACTTCTCTTTTGATGTTTTGTCTTTGTTTGTTGGAATGTTTGAAAACATATTTTAAATTTTGGTGTTAATTTGCTGTTAGTTATGTTAATGTTTACAAAATATGTAACATTTTTTTGTCAACAAATATGTAACATTTATTACATATTTACTTTTTCTTTTTTTAAAAAAGGGTACAACACGAGGACTTCTAGGAAGCTTACCCATCCTAATACTACTCTCGCACAAACACGTTTAATTCTAGAGTTCTGATGAGATCCGGTGCATTAGTGCTGGTATGATTGCACCAGCATTAATGAGATCTGGTTCTCGGGTAGTTCGGTTCGTAATGGAGTATTTATGGTTACTTTGGGGCAAAAATATCCAATTCAAACCGTATCTGATGGGTGTTTAGACAAGGACCGGCCGGATCCCAATCAGCAATCCAAACTGACTAGAACCCGGTTCAGAACCGAACCGAACCGAAATACATCCTGAAAAAATATCCAAATAAAACCTATGTCTTTGATACCAAAATATCTGAAACCAAAAAAATAATCATCTGATGTTTGAATGCCTATATCTAGCTAGGACTAAATCTTTGAGTTTGATTGATATTTTAAAATCTTAAAGTTATGAGATTAGCCAACTCTCTTAAATATACCAAAAAGGAAAAAATTGGATATCAAATACATGTATTGTGAAAATTAGGTTGTATTAATGATACATAAGCCTAAAATGGTTAGATTCAAAAAGTCGTCATTTAAAACTAAAAAGTATCGAGTTTCATTGGAGAAGAAGAGAAAAAGAAGTTATGTGCAGACGAAAGTGACTCTTCAACAACTGTTTTCACTAGACTAATAGGGACTAGAGATGTTTATAAAATACTAAGTTTTGGTGGTTGCGAAGTCTTTCTTTTTCTTTATAACTCCTTTTGGGCAATATGTCCACTAAAAAAACGTGACTTTTCTTTCTTTGTTATTTTATTGAAAAAGATTAATGGATACAATTATTCTCAAAAGATGGGTATATAAATTACCAATATATATATATAATTCCTAATATTTTTATATCTATTTAATAAAATAAAATAAATTACAAAAGATATTTTGAGCTAGTAAACTTTACAAGACATCATATGTTCAATATTGTCACTCACAAACAAAAATTTAAATAGTTATATATCTTATTTGGTCCGAATTATTAACTTTAGATAGTCACATATCTATTTATATTTAATATTATATCAAATATTATAATTTGAAAATGTGTATGATCGCTCAGTTGATGTTGACAATGCTCTCCCCTAATAGATAAGAGATACGATAATGCTATTTGGTCTTGTTTTAAAAAATAGTATTAAATCACTTATACCAAATAACCTTACAACTGGTCATATTGGATGTTTACAACTGCCCATATGGGATGTTTATAACTAAGTACGATTCTACCCAATCCAACTATTAAGAAATTGGGTCTTTCAATTTATATTCTTATGAAAATTCTTCAATTTGAATAATATAAAGTGAGAAAACTCTCAAAACGATTCAAAACTTTTGTTAGAGAAAAACCAATACTTACACTTAAGACTAATCGATTAGGTAATTATACAACGACGTTGATAACCCGATTGACCATCCCACGTATTACTTTGAATCTTTAAAAAGAAGACAGAAAAAAGAACTCAATCGTCAATTATTTTCCGAAAATAGTCAAGGTACCATTTTCTAATCTATTATTTTTAATTCTTTCAATTTGATTAACTCATTTTGATTTATTTTCACACCAGGATGTTGTAATTTAAGATTCTGTGTGGAGGTGGGAGTGTTCCGTGTTATATGACGTGTTTCTTTCTGATTGGTTAATTTTTTAATTTTTTGAAAATTATAAAAAACATTATTTCTTTAAAAAATTTCCTCTTAGAATCAAAATATTTTATTGAGTTAAATTTTAATCAGAAATCGACCATAAGTGATGCGGTTTGTTTTCTAGTGAAAAAAAATTATATAATTTTTTTAAAGTAGACAATATCTAGATATTGTAACTTGACTTCTCCCAAAAGGTTTCAAATCGCAGAAACTTGTGTTGGAGAGGATATTCTAACTCAAACTACTTAAACTTTTAACATGAGTTTAACTTTTCTCAGTAGAGGTGTTAGATAAGGAAAAAGAGATCATCATTCATGAATCCTTATTCTTTTTACATTTTTTTATCTTTAATGACCACCTTATTTTTAGTTGGATCCCACCTATATCCTACCTCTTTTCAATCCTCATGCTGTCTCTTTATTTTGTTTTATATGAAAATATGCGTAAAAACATCCTAGAGAGAGGAAAGACACACAATGATCAATTCAAGACATGGATAACAAAGAGGAAAGGGCATCAATAGGAGTCAAAAACCGATTTTCTTGGGATTGCACTCAAAGAGCTACAAATTTCATTGCTTACGAGATTTTTAAAGCAATAACCATTCCCCTTCTAAAAAACATGAATGACAGAAGGAAAGGAAACGAGTTGCTTAAAAGACTAGGTACAAGAAATAGTGGCTTGAAAAAAGTGGATTTCTATAAATCCATTCTCTCTTGCAGTTTGGCACAATATCCTACACTCCGTGGAGATTCTGGTAACCCTAAACACTGTTAACCTCATCACTAAAAAAGCTTTTTAATACCTAGCATTGCCTATCCTGAATGACACTTTCAATGAGAAAGCTCATGAAAATCTTAATGAATCTTAGCGAATGTTTAAAGATTTAAAATTTTATGATAGGCATGGTCTCTGTTACAGTTCCTATGACTTCAAACCTCTTTTCCTTCTTATTCATTAGTTTTGTTTGAGAATAAACAAATTTTTAAGTTTGGGAGAGTTGATATACCTTATATTTTACCATTTTTCATATGTTTTTTTTATAGATAATGATTTTTGGTGTTTTAATATTTTTTTAGTGTTTTTAGAGTTTTATAAAGATTTTACATGTAATTTGGATATTTTAGGCAAAACAAATTTGAAAACAAACATTTGGAGATTTAATAGCTTTTTGACCCAAGGAGTTTTGCATCAGATGAAGAATTTTCCATTTGATCTTCTCAAAGTTTGGCACAAGATAATTGAGAATGTTAATTTTCATCTCAAAGTATTTTTGATGCTAATATAACGGTTAGATCTAAAGATCTATCCAAAATAATGAAACTGGTCCGTCTGGCGTTGAAATGGAACAAACAGAGTACCAAGAGGTAATCAACCCAAGGTAATCAACCTAGTTGGTTTGATCACCTAGTTGATCATTCCCCTAGGGAGAGCCCAGAAAAAACGGACCAACCGCCTAATCTACTTGCACACAAAGTGATCGACTGATTATGGGTACTGATCGATCGTTTACCTATCATGCTTGATCGATTACATATCCAAAATAAAAAAAGTTTATAAAATCTCCAAAAATGTCAAAATACCCTAGGGATTCATTTTATCCACCTCCTACACATATAAAAGACACATAGATGCCATTATATTGAAAAGAATCCCCTAGACTCGGACTTAACAAGCCTCAAACTAAAAACCACCAAAATTTCATCGATTTTTATTGTTTTTTTTTACCTGTTTTTGCTTTTTTTCATTGGGAAAATATCTCATCTTTGTATCTCATTATATATAAGTTCCTGTAAATCGTTTTTTTATATATGCAATATTTTCGTTTTAATGCCATGGTTTATTTGTTCATGGTTGGGTGGATCTCTTGTTGGATTTAAGGGTTTCTAAAAAAGGTATTTGTTAATGGTTAGGTAGATACATTTGATTTATAGAGTGGTGTTTTTCTTAGATCAATTAATCTTTTGTCTATTTCTATTCTTAATGCATGTTGTTAGCTTATACACCTAGCTTTGGTATTGGAAAGTCATCGCTTGACCACCACATGGTTGATTGTCCTGAATTGAATTAGAACACTAACACTGATTCTAAACACTAACATCATTTAGTGAGAATATCAAACCTGCTTTGTATCTCTGTGTTGTTGAATTACTTTCTTACGAAAGTACGATTTAGATTCAATAAGATAAGTCGGTTTTAATCTACAAAAGTGGAACTATTGAACATATGTCTTTGGAGCTCTAAGATGAAAACATCTTTGATTACCTCTAGTTATTTTATTCTGAATAGTATAAACAATGAACCTCTAAGGATTCCCTTATACCCAACATCTAGTTTATTTGTTTTTTTTATTGTTTTTTTATTAATTTATTTTCAATAACAATAGACCAGCATCTTTTATTTTATAATACCTTAATTTTTATCTATAAAACTTATAGTGTAAACTTTTTCTCTGTGGATTCATCCTAAAATACTACCACTGTCTGTTGTCTACTTGCAGCTTATATTTTGGATGGAACAAAATCCAAACCCATTATCTTCCACAAATTTCTCAAATTTCCCAAATTGATTGTTCTGTAATAGATCTACAATATTTGAGCGCAAAATATAAAGAAAAATGAAAGGAAATGATACATATGTTGAAAGAGATGAGTGGCGGCTGTTGTTAGGATTTGCAAAATTTGCATACTCATGAAGAATGAGTAGAAGCGTAATGATTTTAATACCCTCCATTAAAGCTAAATGGAGAAAGAAATGTGAAAATACAATACTATACTTCGAACTAGCCTTTGGATAATATCCAGATCCAAAGAATCAGACCGAACCCAATGTCAATACTCGAACAGGTCCTAAACTGTCATTTCCAAAGAATCGATACCGAACCTGACCCAAACCGAAAAACGAATGAATACCTGAAATATCCAAAATATAATTATATATCCAAAAAGTTATAATAATACTTATAATAACCTAACTATCCAAAATTTCAATTATACACCCTAATATATTAGTTATTTGAGAATAATTTGAGTATTTTTGGGTATTTTTGAGCATTTTGGGTAAATTTGGATAATTTGGATACAAAATAGCCGAACCGAATTGTATTTGTGGTTACTTTTAGGTAAAACTAACCGATCATAACCATTTCTGATGGATATTTGGGTAAAGACTTGATATCAAACAGATTACTCGAACCCGATTAGAATCAAACCGAACAGACCAAAATATTAAAAATATCCGAATGAGTTATAAATTTTAAACCCGAAAAATCCGACCTAAATCCAAGGAGTTATTTGAACGACCATGGCTACTTGAAACCCACAAGCTTTACCCCCCCCCCCCTCCCCCCAAAAAAAAATCACATTATCCACTACTCCATACAAGCTTTTTATAACTTTTGTTCACATCATTTATATAAAAACCTAAACCTTGATGAAATAGTCCAAAACCTACACTTCTAGTGATCCCCGGTTAATCTCCAATACGCTAGACCGACTTCGATCGCACGATTAGCGTCTAGCGAAATTTTCAACACTGAGTAGTGAGTACTCTTTTGTCAATATTATATAATTATTATTTTAGTAAACAGTGAATACTTCAAAAAAAGTAATGTTGTTTGTCAAACAATAAAGTAACCAACAAATAAATCAAGAGAGCTTCGTCTCTCCACACTGAATTTGAATCTTCAAAATGCAGAATGTAGCAGCGGTGGCGCCGCCATCCTCCGTCTTCCACCACCACCACCGCCACCACCAACAGTTATCCTTCTTCAGCTCCTCAGAAACCATAGAAGAAGCTAAGCAGCTTCACTGTTTGTCTCTCAAAACCGGAACTTTCAATCACTCTTCCGTCTCTTCCCGCCTTCTCTCGCTCTACACGTCCCGACCCATCAACGATCTAATCTACGCTCGCTCTGTTTTCGATAGGATCCAAAGCCCTTCTCTTCCCTTATGGAACATGATGATCAAATGCTATGTCGAAAACAATCGCTCCCACGACGCAATCTGTTTATTCTCTCATCTGCTCAGTGAATTCTCGCCGGATAACTTCACATTGCCTTGCGTTTTAAAGGGCTGTTCTCGTTTAGGTGCGGTTGGAGAAGGGAAGCAAATTCATGGGGTTTCGCTGAAGCTTGGTTTCACCATGGATAAGTTCGTTCAGAGCAGTTTGGTGAGTTTGTATTCGAAATGTGGCATGCTTGATTGTGCACGCAAGGTGTTTGATAAAATGGGTGACAAAGATTTGGTTACTTGGAACTCTTTGATTGATGGTTATGCTCGTAGTGGCGATGTTGATATCGCTATGAAACTGTTTGATGAAATTCCCGATAGAGATTCGTATTCTTGGACTGCGTTGCTTCATGGGTTCTCGAAATCAGGTAAAATCGAGGCTGCTAGAGATGTGTTTGATAAGATGCCAACAAAGAACTTGGTTTCATGGAACACGATGATCAACGGGTATATGCGATCAGGAGATTTTGAATCAGCTTGCGAACTCTTTAAGAGCATGCCTGAGAGAAATTTGATTACATGGAACTCAGTTATTGCAGGGTATGAGATAAATGGTCGGTTTGAAGAAGCTTTGAGTATGTTTCTTAAAATGTTAGAAGAGGAAGATGATCTCAAGCCTAACAATGCTACCTTTACGAGTCTAATCTCTGCGGTGGCTGCATCCGCTATTCTTAGTACAGCAAAATGGGTTCATTCTTATATGTTCAAGAATGGGACTGAATCCGATGGTGTGATCGGAACTTTATTGATAGAAATGTACTCAAAGTGTGGATGCATCGAGAGTGCTTTGGCAACATTCAGATCAATACATAGAAAGAAGTTGGGTCATTGGAACTCAGTTATTGTTGGACTAGGGATGCACGGGATGGCGGATGAAGCATTAGAAGTATTCAAACAGATGCAAGAAAGTGGCATCAAGCCCAACACAGTTACCTTTGTTGGATTGTTGAACGCTTGTAGTCACGTTGGATATGTAGATGAAGCTCGTTTCTACTTTGATTTGATGGGAAGAGAGTACAAAGTTGAACGTGAAATCGAGCACTACGGTTGCCTAATTGATGCGTTATGCAGGACGGGGCATCTCCAAGAGGCGAAAAATGTTATCGAGAAAATGCCAATAAGACCAAATAAAGTAATCTGGATGAGCCTATTACGCGGTGCTAGGAACTATGTAGATGTAGAGATCGGTGAATACGCAGCTCATCGGTTAATACAGTTGGCTCCAGAGTACCATGTTCCTCTCTCGAATATGTATGCAGCTGTGGGAAAATGGGAGAAAGTTTCAGAAGTCAGAGAGACAATGAAGAAGAAAGGGATCAAGAAGGAAGCCGGATGGAGTTTGATAGAGCGAAAAGGTGTGATTCACAGATTTATTGTAGGAGACAGATCGCATCCGCAAACAGAGAAGATATATGCAAAGTTAAAGGAGATGAGGGAGAAGCTGAAAGCAGCAGGACACATTGTGGATACTAGACAGGTTCTGTTGCGGATTGAAGATGAGAAAGAGAAAGAAGCTGAATTGGAGTTGCATAGTGAAAGATTGGCTATAGCTTACGCTCTAATCAACAATAACAAGAGTCCAGTAAGGGTTGTGAAAAATCTTACGGTGTGTAATGATTGCCATTCTGTAACTAAGTTACTGTCTCGTATCTATCAACGAGATATCATTGTGAGAGACAACAGTAGATTCCATCACTTCAGAGACGGATCTTGTTCTTGCAATGACTTCTGGTGATAGGTTGGTTCACTTCTTTGTCCAAATACATGTATCATATTTGACTCATTGGCCATCTTCTAAAATGATCATCATTATATAAATAAACCGAGTTATATCGGATTATTGACTGTTACACTGGATATTCATTTGAGTTGAAACAAGATGTAGAAAACACAACATAAGGCTCAAGCTTTTAGAAAGCCACACGAGTCATTAGTAGAAAAAAAAAGAGATTGTGAAAAGTTGAAACCTATCTACTCGCCCACCGCCATGAACGGGATTCCCCTGCGACCAACAAAAATTAACACCATGATTTCAGATGAAGCTTCTTATCTCATTGTTGTAGTTGCTAAAGAGATACAATAAGCTGAAACTTCCTACTTACCAGCCACCATGTCTTGAAAAGTAATCATTATCTAGCGAAATAGCAAGAGCAACGACAACCGCTCTTTCCGACAAAGTCAGTGGCCGTTTCACATATAACTCTTCTACCTGTCATGTGTTGCATAAGAAAACCTCAATCAAATGTCTATTTTCAAAGGAAACAACCAAAATAAAATACACAAGTCGACCATCAGGGGTGAAATTTACCATGTTAGCAGGGCCACTTTTGGATGTAGCATCAGATTTTCCAAATCGTATCGCATACTGCCCAGCATCTGTTAATATCTGTATCACATATATATAAAGAGCCATTTAGACTTTTCATCTACAATGTATCTATCCTCTATTCTACCTGGATTGTACTAGAAAGATTTTAAGAGTTTCAAGGCTTATTGGTCACCATAACTAAACCACGTTACCAGATTCTTCAATTGGTGTTCTTTATGTGTATAATCTTTAGTTAGCAACCATGGAAGTACACGAGTTAAGGAACACAGACCTCAAAGCCAAAACCCCTCCAGTCACGATCTATTTGCGCTAACACTTCTCCATCAGCATCCTTCACTGTAAATGTCCAATTCCAAAACCCCGGATTTTCCACCACTGCAAACTGCTTGTTTCTGCACATCGTAAATGTCAAATCTTTGGTTCGTGCAACACATGTTGATCAGTTTAAAACGAGAAACACATGTTGATTCTTTGAACTAACAAGCCGTGCTCCGTAAGTCAAATATTCTAACAGTTATATGAAGAAATTACTATTGAAGTTTACCCCAGGTATAAATCATAAATTCTTCTCCATAGATGCCATCGTCGGTGAACGACACCAATTTCCTACACCAGTAGCAGACACGAGAATGAAAAAATGAACATCTAACATTGGATAACTGTTTTCTAAGGCTTTAAATTATAACACAAGCGTACCTCTCCATCAATCTCAGCATATATTGAACTTGTGATCCACCAGAAAGGTCTACGAACCTAAATGATGCAGATGAATTACTAAAGCTAAAACAAATCGAAGACTTCTCTTGCAGCAAATTTTCACACAGCAGAGTCCAAGAAACCTCACCCGGAAAAGCTCGTTACCCAAAGCATCAGTTATGGAAGCAACAAATGGCCGCCGGGTACGAAGCAACTGCAAATATATTTGTTATCATATGGAATTGTTTTTTCTTATATTAGTAGACACACAGCTGACACAAAATGTAATTGACAAGATACAACTTCTCTGAGAAAACAAAAGAATACACACAGTCATGTCTTAGTGCTTGGGGATAACTGACAGAGGCAATGCAAGCTTTTAGTGAGTAAAGTTACAGCTATGATTTGAAGACTTTAGCACATGTTTTTAAGCAAACTTATCTTATTGACTAAAGTCGCAATCCGGAGCACTTCCTCAAAACATAAAATAGGAAACTAAAGACTAGATAAGAAATGAATATAGCAGATGCAATTGACGAAAAAGGCAAGGAATTGTGTGATGAATGAAACTAACATTTCAAAACTTAAAACACTGCTATTTGGTGACAGCCAATTGTATTAACACATAATGATGTTACTCGAGGAGACAAGAAATAAAATTCATTCGGCAAAAACAAGAAATAAAAGAGTTCAGAGTTAGAATGTAACCTGCCGCGCAACTACATGACTTTGCTCTCGGATAGACCCGACAGGCTGTCAAGGAAGAGAGAAAACAGAGTTTTGAAATACAGAAAATTTGATATGAAGAACTCAAGGTCTCAGGTATTTGTAGTGCTCTCCACGCTCAACACTTTTGTTAACGCCCGAAATCTATGCGTTGAGATATCACTTACCGCCTGAGGATAGCAAACATCAACTACAGCATAGCGATTTTCCTGCAGAAAGAAGAGCAGATTACACGAGTGTTATATACACGTCTGGAGAAGGGAGATGAACGGGTAGGAATTCTGAAGGGGCATATCATATGTAAGAATTACAAAAGATGGGAAAGTTGATTCATCCAAACAAGCAGCGGTATCACAGTTATATTAGGAACAGAATAACTGGCATAAAGGAATACCTGCTCGAAACCAAGAACCAGATTTGCCCATTCAATGTCTCTTGTAATCAGCAAATTAGACCGAGCAAGCAGAGTTGCAATTTTGGCCTAAGAAGGAAAAATAGAAACATTTCAAGAAAATCAGGATGAAGAAGAGTACCATGAGCTAAATCCTCAACCTTATAAAGAAAACAAAAACCAGAAAGTAACAGTTTATGTCTTCTGTAAGCTAACCAATTAACACAGATAAACTTTCCCATAGAAATTGGTTAGAAAGGCCATACTTCGTTCCATCCATCAAAACAACTTCTTTTGTTCAGTCTTAGACCACACTAATGTCACAGCGATATAGTGCACCCAACAAAAGATACTTACCAATGCGTTTTACACGCTCTTGCATTGCAAACACAATTCATACATATATAAAGATTATCTCAAGCCAAAATGTACAAAAAATAAAACAAAAAATTTCCATGGTTTAGCAGCCAAAGGAAAGATAATGAGTCACCTCGGCAGAAGTTTTAGGCTTCAGAGGACCAGACATCGACTGACTAACAGGTGGTTGCTGCGGCGTAGGCTTAGCATGCTGGTAATGGTTTTCACGAGACTGTGCTAAAGAAGATTGCTCATAAAATGCATTCTCATCGTCAGGATAATTCCTGTGCTTATAAGCTTTCCCATATCGCTTTTCCCTCTCCTTTAGCTTTTTCATATCTGAAACCCATAGCTGAGCCAAAAAGTTCCTGTCCAGGCGAGGTGAAGTATCATCACTGCCGTCACTAAAGGGTCGAAAACCGGAAAACAAGACTTGCTCTTGATCACGGAAGCTTCCCTTAGAACTACATAGCAGACTATTTCTCCATAAGATAGCATTTCCTGAAAGAGAATACAACGTCTTGATCCCACTGAATACTCCTATGCCGTCCTGTGTAACACTTAAATCCAATTAAAATGGCCATAAAATTCAACAGTAAGATCCAGAGGTTAACAGCATAAATCAGAAGCTCCAATCTACTCCGATTAAAATGACAATCTATAACAGTTCCGATACGAAATCCTACAAGTAGCAGATTAAGAAAAAACCCATCACCAATAAATCTTTATCTGGCGACAAAAACAAACAAAGCTCCAATCTTTTTATCCCTGGCATTACCCAGAGAAGCGATTTTGGGATGATTAATTTCAAAATATGGGTGCGAGTGAATACATACCAGGTCAGAGAAAGGAGAGGAACAGGACACAGCCGTCGTAGCGTCGCCGCGGAGATGGGAAGCGGATCGGAGAAGTAGAGAAGAGGCAGAGCGCTTAGAGAGGCAGAGCATGACTTGGAAACCTTCTAGGAACGTCGTAAACACGGTCGCTTTGTTTCCCTGTGGGAGCCGAAGTTTGCTTTTTCACACATTATAAATTTGTGTGTTTTTTTTGTCTTAAAAAATTTACTAATATGTCAAAATTTATTATTTTGGTTAATTTGAGGCTCACTTAAAAGAAATATGACATATTTCAATCCAAACAAAACTGGTTGTATTTTTTAATATCTCACCGATGAGATAGTATTTTTTTTACCCTAAACAAAAGTAAAATTTAAATACTGTTTTATTGTCTAGATATTAAAAGGCACGATGAATTTTGTTCGGGTTGGAATACGTCATTTTCCCTTTAGTGAAATGCCCCAACTTTTTCCACCGACTTCAAATGAGTTCAATATTTTCTTATATTTAAAATTATTTTCAGTTTTAATTCAATTTAGAATAGCCCATTTAAGCATAAACTGAATTTTAATAAAAGTTAAGTTCAAATACATAGTAGATTAGCCCTAGACCTGGGCGAAGTATCTGAACCCGAAATCTAAATCCGAGGCCTGCCTAAAATACTCGATCTTGATCATGGTTGGTTCTAGATAAATACTCGAATCGGGCTTAATGTTAAGTACTTCGGATATCGGGTAACATTCAATCTGAACCGAAATCCGAACTAGTACCCGAAAAAATCCGAAGTTAAGTCCTCTTTTATTTGAGTTTGGGTAATTTATATATTTTTAAATATTTTCAGGGAGTTTCAATCGTTTTCATCCCAGATTTTTTGATTAATTTGGATATTTTTCAGTTATTTTGGATCCTTTTGATAGATTTTTATTGAGATTTTTGGATAATCCAAATATTTTCGAATATTTTCATATATTTTTGTATAATATTTTCTAGATTTTTGAATAATTTTGGATACTGTGTAAAACCTGATCCGAACCGAACCGATCCTGACACGAAAATTAAAAATGAATTAGATTTATGAGTCTGGTACTGAAAACCCAAAAATTCGAAAAACCCGACCCGAAGTCTAACGGATATCCGAACGCCCATGCCTAATTAGCACATCGTTATACTTAACCAAATTCTACCCAAATCCCACCATCGTATTTTAAACTTGCGGTTCAAACATTCAAATTATGATCACAAAAATTGGATAAAGGCTCATCCAAGGGATGTTTAAGCCGTTTTCACCCCAAAATAGCTAGCCAAAACCATTCATGCGCCCAGTTTAATGATCTATGCAAACCAATAACCGTTTCCACACATCTTTACCCTTTTGCCACATAATTTAATCTAGATAACCGTTCCAGCTTATTCACTTAAGCAATAAATCCACATTTTGGTCTAGTATCCGTGCCTACTAAAACACTTATTCGTGGACTCGAGCTCAAGATGACTGACTCCCAATTGTGTTGTCTGAATCCTGACCAATTTTTTTTTGAATCCGACCAACGAGTCCAAAACTTCTGATGGATCTGAATAACTGTCACTTGAGCTATTTTCCCACTCATAACCCATTAATTTTATGGACAACATCCTAGTTTTTCTTAGTCCCTGACTTAAACATTCAAACTTGATTTCAACTTTGGACCGTCCAATTTCGTTCCGTAGAACACGTCCATTACACTCATATCACTGAAATTTAGTTAGAGGTATTAGATTAGGAAAATTGATAATATTATTGATGTATAAGACTCTGCATATATACGAAGAGACTACAATATACAAGGTACAAGATATACGATAGTTATGGAAAATATATGACAGTTAAGGAGACGTAATTATAAGGATTATAGTCAATGGAGTTATGTACTTTCTATACTATAATACACCCTCTCAAGATGAACCATCAGAAGAGAGTTCAATCTTGATCCGCAAAGCTTCAAAACGTGTTCGGGAGAGAGGCTTAGTCAGGGCATCCGGAAATTGATCATGTGAGACCTAATGACGAACAAAGTGATAGTCGAGGCCGATATGTGTTCATCCGAGAGTTAAATACTAGGTTTGCTACTAAGTATGTTGCTCCAATATTGTCACAAAATATAGCCGGCGTTTGGTGGATGTGCAGACCAAGTTCAGACATTAGTGATGTAATCCAACAAACTTCGGCTGCCGTTAAAGCGACTGATAGATATTCTGCTTCTGTGGAGGATCTTGCGACTCCCGTTTGCTTCTTCGATGACCATGCTATGGGATGACTTCCAAGATAAACAATGTATGCTCATGGTTATGTATAATCATCTTTATTTCCAGTCCAATCTGTGTATGTGAATGCGTGAAGTGTTCGTGTATTCTTGGCTGAGAAAAATGTGCCATGAGACACTGTAAAATCAAGATGATGTATCACTCTTTTGATTGTAATCCAATGCTCCGTCGTGGGTCTGTGCATGAATTGAGATAGTTTGTTGACTATGAAGAATATATCAACCGTGTGAGAGATAAGTATTTTAAGCTTCCAACTGCATCACGGACTTCTGAGCCGCGCCAGAGAAGAGCGAGAGTGAAGTATTGGGGGCACATTGGTTTGAATATATGCTTAACATTCGTTATCCTCATCATATATAAAAGATCTGTAATGTATCAATATTGAGATAAGTGTAAGCCACGGGAAGAACGTGTTACTTCTATGCCTAAAAAATATGATAAGTGACCCAAATCTATAATAAGAAAACGCTGAGAAAGAGAAGTGATCAACTGGTCGATGTGTATTGAGCAATTGCTGGTGATAACAATATCATCGACGTATACTAACATGTAGAGAAAAATATCATTGTTGTAGTAGACGAAAAGTGAGTCATCTGTGATAGAATTCTAGAACCATATTGAAGTAAGAACTTGCAGAGCTGATTGCACCACATGCATGGTGGTAGTTTGAGTCCATATATTGCTTTGCGAAGTTTACATAATGCCTTTGGATTATCTTCATCAACAAAACCAGTTTATGTCTATTGTTTCAGAAGTGTTGATGCAGTTGTAATTTGCGGATGAGGCTCCACTCGCAGTTGTGTTTATTGTTGGTTGGGACTGTTCAGCTGGTGATGCCGTAGAAGAGGTTGTGGTAAGAGAGGCTACTTGATTTTCCTGTGTAGTCGGTGGAAGTACATGTAAGCAAGAAATACTACGAACAACAGAGATTGGTTGAGTCAACATATGATCTGAATATGTGTCATCTAGGTGATCACTATCATGGGATGAAGATTTAAATGGGAAAATAAATTCATGAATAATGACATGATGGGATGTGTAAATTTGAGAGGTTGCTTTGTCAACGCAAAAATAAGCACTTTGAGTAACTGAATATCCAAAAAAAATACATGGTGGTGATCGGTCATCTAGCTTGTGCGATGCATATGGTTTGATCCAAGGAAAACATAAACACCCAAAAATACAAAGTGTATGAAAATTTGGACTATAACCATGAAACATTTGAAAAGGCGTTTAAAAGTAAATATTTTGGGATGGCGTTCTATTAATGAGATAAACAGTTGTGGTAAATGCATAAGTCCAAATATGGCTTAGGCATAGACGCATGCGGAATTAGAGCAAGACCCGTTTTGACAATATGTTAATGACAACCTTCAGAAATACCATTATGCTTGGTATATGCGGAAGACTCGTTATATGCAAAATGTCCCAGTTGAATATTTTGAGGTGAGGAAGTCCACTGTGTTGGTCACCACCCTTGAAAATACTAAAATCTGGGCAACATTTGGCATTGTGGCTTTGTATCCCACATGCTTGGCATCGGCAAAGATGCGGTTTGGAGAAGCGATTGTTGGTGTGATTCGGACTATCTTGATGATTGTGATGCACATGAAGATTTTGAGTAGGATGGCGTGGAGCTTGATGTTGGCAAGTGTATGTAGCGTGAGCCACAATGGGATCAGCAAGAGAGACGTCTTTGGACACGATCATTGCTTTGAGATTCAAGAAACGTTCATGTAGCTCAGTGAAGGAAATGGGATTAGCACGACCATTAATCACATCAATCTCTGGTTTTTACTCTTCAGGGAGTCCCGCGAGGATCTGTTCGGTAGGGTATTCAGGATCCATTGGTTTGCCTAGGAGTGCAAGATCACCAGCTTTAGGTTTGATGAGGCGAAGGAATTCACTAATTGTTTTTGTTTCTTTGACACAGACTTTAATCTGGTACATCAGCTGTCGAATATGGGCGCGAGTTGGATTGCCGAACGTCTCAGCGAGAATATCCCAAACTTCTTTTGTGGTGTTCGCACTAGATACAACAGATTGAATTGGTAACAAGATGCCTCCGACGAGAGAAATGTAAAGGAGACGATCTTGGTGTCTTCATGGTGATATGCATGATTTGGAGACGAAACCCCATAGCAAGAATTGTTAGTGTAGGAGCACCAGCAGATCCGTCAATGAACTGTTACAGTTCATAACCTTCAAGCAATGCACAGACTTGACGTCCCCACATAAAGTTATTTGAGTTGGTTAGCTTCGTCACATTGGGCATATTGACAGAGTGAATGCTTTGAGGATCTTGTGAGTTGAACACAGAGGTTCTCTCTGCAGTGGAATCGGAAGCGATGATGATGTTCTGTTTTGAGAAAAACTAAAAAAACAAAATAGAGAGTAAAGAACGGAGGAAGAAGGGGACTTGTCAATATTTTTGTTTAGAGTTTCATTAAAAACACAAAAATATTTCACCAATTAAAGGGTTGTAGTTTTAAAAAGTATTTTAAGTAGTTGTAGTTTTTTAAAATTGGTATTTTTAAAAGCTTTTTTTTGTTTTTGAATATTTGCTCCATTTGAAAAAATGTTTGCAATTTATTCCAATTCCATTTCAATAAATCCAAAAAGATCCAAAGAAATTGTTTTTATGTCTTTTGGTTACATAAATTTAAAACCAAAAGGAAAATTTAATTTTCCTGTATTATTGATATTTTTTCATCCCACAACCATAATAAGAAAAATTTTTTTTAGTTGTTTCCATTTATTTTGAAATTTAAAATCAGAAAATGAACAAAATAAACTTTATTTCCATGTCTTATCATTTGCTCTTAATTTTGTATATCACCTCTTTAATGTAAAGTTGATTTTAATTTCTTTCTTGTTTTCGTCTTTTGAATTGCTCAATTAAAACTTAGAAGCCATTGAATATGAGGAATATGAGTCAAGCCATGACTGTTGGGACAAAGGTGATGAACCAGACAAGAATTATTAGGAAGAAGCGACTGATCATGAAGGGGAACCATGGACTAATGCGGGTGACTCAGAAGCTGGTCCCGCAGAAGAACCAAAGCACGAAATCATGGAACCAAAGCCCCCAAAAAAGTTCAAAAGGAACTATGAAGGCTATGAAGAAGAAGACCATGAAGGTGACTTATGCTGTGAAGAGACTGGTTATCAAATCAGTTTAAAAGTTGAACTTAAGCGTAAAGCCATGGAACCATAACCACGAGACCACACCACAACAAAAATTACTATGACTACTCGTCCAAGTATGATGAGAATACTGAAGGCAAAGAACACAAAAGCGAGTTATGGCATGAACAAGTTATATGACATCCGTCTCCCAGCAAGCTGAAACGACGGCATATCAGAACAAATGTCTTTATCCGAAGGTTAGCCAATATGTCCTCCCCTTGATACGAGAATCTTGAGATTGCTTCCTTCGGTATAAATCCACCAATTTAACCGAAACACAAATTATGTGGGAAGAGGACGGGATGAGTAATTTGGATTACCCAATGAGACAGCTCTAAACCGATTACTCCACATGAGCCACTACACGACTAATGCAAAGACAAATGCTAAAACACCTGCAAACAACCTAATATAATTATATACAATCAACCAAGCTACAACACAAACAACAAGCAAGAGATAAGTCAACTACCAATGTCCGCAGTGCCTCCGCACCCACATTTTTGTGGTCTACCGTGGCCTCGCCACACACGCATCACAGCGCCAGGGTCAGTCACACTCCCATGACAAAATCATACCACCTATACACAGCTCGACACATGCCCGCTCAAACAACCGTACATAAGGGAACTCTCCCACCTTATGTACCTCCTCTATATATCTCTACCTCACCACAATCAACCAAATTTATCATACCATACAGGTTAATGACTTAAAATCATTTAAACGATATCTAGGTTCCACATATAACATTAATTCCATTCCACAATCATAAACACATTCCTACTTACATTACTATGCAACATTCCACTACCATCAATCTCTAACACCCTAACTTCATTCATAAGGCATCCAACAATCTCAAATACACGTTCTACCATCTATACACACTTATATATAGCTTTAATTATATATATCATATATATATATACCACAAAACGCCAACAACACATAAATATGATATAAGCTTGGTTTAAATTTAATCTAAGCATCCAATCGTATACCAACACATGAAGGGAAAAAGAATCAAACCACCTAACCTTGGTTGGGAATGGCGGCGAAGAACCGACGTGGAGGCGGGTTACTTCCTGCGCAAGTCAGACCTAGTGTTTTTCCTAGATCTCTCTCTTCTAGGCTCGGCGCGGCGTTGAGTTCTCCGGCGACTCGGGCTGCAACTCTGGTGGCGGCTACTGTCATGGTTAAATGTAAATACGGTTCAATGTATTTACGGTTAGTACGGTTATGATTAAATACAGTTACAATTACTTAATGGTTATAAAACAGTTAATATCATCATTTATAGGTATGTAATTATATATTTTGATAAAAAATAATAATAAAACTAAAAATTAAATATTTTGATGATGATGTTTATAATAAAATATTTATATTTTGGGATACAATATTTCAAAAACATTTGCGAATCTTATATTTGATTCAATTACGGAATTCAGTTCCTTTGATTTTTTATATGTTTAAAAAATTGATATTCAAATTATTTATTTACCACCAAATTGTTTAGTCTCATTATCTAACGTTATAGTTTATCTTCAATTTTTTTTGAATATAACTAATAAAATATATATGAATATATGATTGTCTAACTAGTTAGTTAGATATTTAGTTGCATCCATATTCCACGATAATCATGACACGATTTCTGTTTTTTTTAAATCTCAATTATTTGATTAAAACTGTTTGTGTTTAAAAATTAATTATATTTTTTAAAAGAACATTAACAATTTATTTTACTATCATTTTCATTTATTATAATTTTATTTTGATTACTACATATTTCTATATTTAAACTTGGTAAATTGATTAAACATAATTTATGTATATCATCTTAATATATATAAAATTAATTATTCGCATATTTAATTTATTTTAAACAGTTACGGTTAAAATTGTAACCTTGCGGTTAACTAACGGTTTTGATACGGTTATGGTTAAATAACGGTTACGATTAGTAATGACTTTTAACAATAATTAATATATTTTTACGGTTAACAGTTACGATTTCTAACCTATATACGGTTACAGTTTGGTTACGGTTTATAATGATACGATTACAGTCCAAAATACGGTTACGGTTTGAATTTGGTCATGTCTAAAAAAGAAAGAAGGGGGAGGAGTGTGCTGCTTAATGGGCTAGAAGAAAGGAAAAAATTGGGCTTGGGCTTGGGGATGTTACAAATTGCATCTAAATACAGCTTTGAGGAGGAGTATTGAGCCAATGGTCATCTCAGGAAGATGAAGACATTCATTTCTATAAATAACAATCGAACATTTGCTGCATAACACCTTCAAAAAACGCCTTCCCAACTCAACACTAAGACATAAGGTTCCACGTCTGCTGAGATGGAAAGTATACTTTTATCCACTCCCAAAATTAGTGACAAGATAACACTAAATTACATATTTATCAAACTAACTATATATATTTGTAACTGTTAAGTCTCTTGTTAGACGGAGATTGTCACAATCTAGATTAATCATCAAATCAGTTTAGATTTGTTTAGATTCAGCTTCAACTAATCATTGCAATTTTCAGATTTAATATATATATATTTATATATATATATATATATATTTTTTTTTTTTCTATAACCAACTCTAATTACTCATCATAAAGTTAGTTAATCATCAATAAATATTTGTTTTTTTAAAACCTCAATAATGATTATTATTGTTACTTCAAAAAACCACATTTTTGTGTTTAATTTTTCCGTAGATTAACCTTTTCCTTCCACGTAAACAAAATTCTGAACTAAAAAGTCAAATTAGTTGCTTATATATATATATATATATATTTGTTTTGACATCACAAGCTGTTGCACTTTATCAGATTACAATTCACCTGTAGGTTTTTGAACCTTGGTGCCGAAAAAAATCACAAGAACTAATCGTTCTATTGCAGTTTGAGTTTGCCATGCTTCCCAAAAAAACAGAACCAAAGTTTGGCTGTTTCGGTAACATGTTTGCTGATTTGATTTGTTCTTCAAGATGGCGAAAAGCTTCCAAGTGGTAAGAATCTTGGTTTAGGGTTTCCTTATACAATAAAAATTTCGTTTCTTCTTCAAGAATTTAATAAATCTCTCTTATTTGCAGCAAACGCCATATCCAGACTCTGACGTGTTTCATCGAAATACATAAAAGGCGAAAAGAGTGTATGATTAGACAAACACGATCTGATATTGATCAGCTTGTCTTTAGCAATCGCTTACATGAAACAATTCCAAAGGTATCTGTGATTATCTCTGTGAACATGTAGATTCTTGCTTAATTGATCCAAACATCGATCACCGTTTATTAATTTTCTTCGGGTTTGTGAATTGAAATCCTAGGTGAAGCAAATCTTTGAAGACAAGACAAGATTAGCTGCCTACGCTCAGGTCGAGTACTTCTGCGCACTCATCTTGCAGAATTTTTCTGATCTAAAGCATCAAAGGTAAGCTACTCTTGTGACTTGTGACACACGGTAAAACCAAATATCTAAACCCTAATTCCTTCGGTTTCTCTCTTACTCTCAGCGATGTTCATCTCTTACACGAAGAAACAAAAGAAGGAATCGCCGGACTTATATTTGCCGCAGCAAGAATCGGGGAGCTGAAGGAGCTTCAATACATAAGGAGCTTCTTCTTTGAGAGATTTGGACTTCAGTTTGACAAAGACTGTGTACACTTGCGTCCAGGAAATCTCGTTGGTTTGGAGATAATAAAGATTTTTGCCAAGACGCCACAAGATTGAATCACTCCAGAGATTGTATGAGAAGGAATCTCGTGAAGGAGAATTTGAAGTTTCATGAGATTGCTGTTTGGTTTAGAGAAACCCTAATTGGCTCATTATTTTGTAGATATAGATCTTTTGTAAACGATCTACGAATGGCTTGATCCCTTTTCAAAGGGTACGTAGGCAGCCTTTTCACAAAGTTCAGCTATAACATTGAAAACCTAATTTTGTCTATTGATAATTTTTCCGACGATTTAAATCTTCGAGTTTCGATTTCATCAATACGAGATTTTCTTAAACTCAAACTTATTTCAACTATTTTTAGATAGACGAAATCGAGTTCAATAGCATTTGATAAAAAATGAAGATTCTAAGAAAATAGCACTCGAGTTAGAGAAAGATAGACAAATGTTTTAATAAATAAGGAGTATTTGTGAATAAATTCGTGGAATTGAAATGAATATAAATTTCTTTTGTTCATGTTGTATGTTAATAATCCATCCATTAATTAGTAGAAATATGTAATAGTTTTAGGATATTAAGATATTGATACATTTTTTTTACTTTTATCTAAAAATCCCACACATATCCCACATAGACCTTTTTTGAAATTTTATGCTTTTGGTTTCTTTTTAGCTGTGGACAAATGAGAATTCTGGATGACATTTCCAGAATAGAAATTTTTAAAATAAAAAAGCATCAGAGATGTTCCCAATAAAAAAACGAATGTGATGATTATAAAAGTTATATAAAACTAACTAATATGTATAGTATTAAATAGTAAACATGGAACAAATTTTCTATTTTTTTAAGTCGTCCATAAAATTTATTTCTTAAATAGTTTTCTTTGTAAATCTCTATCAAATTAATCTATAACATCTATGATTGTCATTCGAACTGAACATATGTAAATCGAGTATAAGTAACTGTGCGTACATGCGTGTGACATCTATTTAAATTGAGAAACGTGTATATAGAAGGGTTTGTAATATTTCATGGTCTTGCTCCTATTTATATTTTGTATCCCGGTTTATGTGAGAACAAAGTAACGTCTGCCAAACATTGAAAAGCATAATGAAAAAAATTAGTATAAACTTGGGTTTCTCTGAAGCTAGAGCCATTATAACATTATAAAAAGAGAACCAAACAAGTAGTGTTTTAGTAATCAATCTTTTGTTTCCGACACATTTTAATTGTTCCTATATAGAAGGGTTTCATATAATTAACATACATACGTAAATTCTTTTAGTGTCCCAGTGACTATATATTTGTCCCAAAGTATATATCTCTTTATGAGCATATCAAGCACCTTCATCACATGAGAAATTTTTTTATTTTTCAGACATGTGAAGTTAAGCGACATAAGTGTGGAAAGATCCGTGTTTCAAAAATCAAAAAACAAGATTTGAGCTCCAATCCAATATATGTATACCCAACTATGGTAATGATATGGATATTTGTTAACGATGTGTTATATTTACAATAAAGTAAGTGAGCTTATTGATAGAAACATATTGACAAATTATAAATTCTAGAGCTAATGCATCAATCAAGAACCTGATGAAGAAGACATTTGCCTCTTCGTCATACAGATATGATGAGCAGAGGCCAAAAATTTATTGCGGAGTGCCATATTCGAAATTAGAAGAGCTAAAGAAGGGGCAGAGTTATCATTTAAAAAAAAAAGAGAAAAGCTGAAGTTATCTGGTATTTGATAAAAGTTTAGGGAAAAACCTGGTAACCATATTGATAATCCATACTAGTGCAGTCCTGTCGTAATAAATCATGTTAACAAAGTCAAGCTTAAAATGTCGACCTTGCAACATCAAATTCTAATCTGAGGAGACTAAAAACTTTATTACAAAAAGGCTTTAACATTGTTCAGAAGAAATATACAAATTATGGATTGTGACCTCAAGAAGCAAGTTGTTGACGTCTGGAGGGTAGATCGTAGATGTATATGAGCGGCATTTTCCTTCTTCACCACAACATTTAGATTAATGAGAGTTCCAGAAATTTTGTTTAAAGTATAGTTATTATTAAAAATTTCAAATTTTTTCCGTAATATTAGCTACTTTTCTCTAAAAACATTTTACCTTTAAACTATTGTTGTTTCCTCCTATATGATATTCTCCTAATGTTTTTATACAATTGTGGAATTGTCTCAAACGCTAGAAATTGTCCATTATACATATAATTAGAGTTAGAAAATACATAAAATGATAAGAACTAGGAATAATGAAATAATATAGAGAATAATCATATTTACCTCTTAAGTAGTAAATAAATTTGAAAACTTGATTCCAGCTTTCCTTACAATCCCTCTAAATTGACCCATCACACGTTGGGTTTCTCGAATATTCTGATAAAAAAATCCTCCATAGAAGGTGTTCCTTCTCTTGTCTTACTCTTTCCTATAATTATGCTCGATAAGAAGTAGATGACACACATCATCAATCTATATGGACAAGCTTTCATTTTCAGAAGTTTTTCTTCCACATTTTCATATGCTATTCTTGCTTCTTTGGAAAAATGTTCCCACGAGATCTAAACCGTCCAATTGTTCATAGTAATTTGGATACCTATGATAGTTTAATATAGATATCAAAACATGTGCTCCGGGAGAATATCAAATGGAAACACCATTCACCATAAACGAAGCTTCCCTTCTCTTCTAAGTACACACCATTCAAAGCAGGAACATCCATATGCATATAACCTTGTGGTTTTTGTCATGACGCATGTGAAGATGAGTCTAAAACAATTCTCGTTTTGTTGAAGAAGATGCTCTAAATTATTTAGTGGCTTCATCACATTTGTGATAAAAAAGAAAGTTTGGTTTGGTTGTTATACTCCATGTAATTGAAGTACATCCGCAGAGACTGCAATGGTTACGTTTACTTCTTGGCTTCATGCATTACAAATTTAGTTGTACCAAGTATTACCATGTTACTTTTTTTCTATAATTTTTCAGCATAAAAAACCAAATATTTAAATTATACTTAATTTTTCAACAAATAATAGAACTACATATAGTTGAATGGATAGCAACTGGGTTGCTCACAGTTTGGCTCCTATCTTCTCTATCGCTCCCTTCTCGTTCTGGAGTCGGAGAGTATATAACTTTCCGTCAAATCGTAACTTGTTGAGGTTTAGTCTCATCTCCAAAATGTAATACTTACTTTGTACGAACCATTGCAATTTCTAAAGTAAGCTTACAAATGGCTTAGTGCATGAAAATAAAAGAATCATACACTACATCGACAGAAATCCGAGATAAAACGAAAATATAAACCCGATTTCAACGTAACTTTTCGTTTTTTCGAATTCTTAAGCCAATTTCTCTTTAGTTTTTTTAGTTGTGTGTATCCGTCAAAGTTGATATCTAGGAAATTAAACTTAGCGAAGTTTGTGTGATTCAGACCTTTGTTCTGTTTTGTATGTGGAAAAACCAAAAAAAAAATTCCCTCATCCGAAGCTTATAGCAAAGTATTACCAAGGTTCGTATATCTTCTCACTTTCATTATCTCACACACGAATATTTTTTTAAATCTCATATTAGATCTTTGTGCTCATCGGGCAAAGGGCTCAAATTCCCTTAAAATTCAAACTCACATCACAAATACCCTCCATTAATCTACATACCCTCCTCATCTCTAATGATATGTGTAATTCCGATTTTACCATTCATTTTTTTATCATTAATTTTATTAGAGCAGAAAATCAAAAGTCAAAGAGAAAAAAAAATCCAAACCCAGTTCAGCCCCGCGCCTGCGCCCCACCACCCTCCTCCTCCGCCGCCATCTAGCTTTGCTTCCATGAATCTCCATTAAAACTCTGGCATTGAAGCTCAATTGAAGCTGCTGCTTTCTCTTCGCAAATTTGAGGTTCAGTAGTCTCATATATGTGTATAATAGTCATTTTTGGTGTTCTAATCAATGTGGGTTAGTTTTGCAAAATTGGATTTTGTAAAAGAAAAAATCATCCTTTTGGTATAGACAATGTGTTTCTAACTATGGTTTATGGGTTGATTAGGAATATGCAATGATAATGAATGGATTGTATTGGTTAAATCGTAGCGAATCACAAGTAGATTAGAAACGGTTCAGTTCAAAATCATCTAATTTGGTTTTCGGCGATAGAACAACTAGGTACAACTGGAGTTACTTAATACAAATGTATAACTGGTACAACTGATATTACTGAATATAAATATATAATTGGTATAACTGGTATTACAGAATATAAAATATATAACTGGTACAACTGATATTACTGAATACAAAGATATAAGTGGTACAACTGATATTATTGAATACAAATGTATAACTGGTACAACAGGTATTACTAAGTTAAGTTAGAAATTAAATATTTTAATTGCTTTTAATTGGTATTACTTTTTATTGTAACCGGTATTAGTAAGTGTTTGAATCAAAGTAAATTGTAGGTAGATTAGAAATCGTTTAAGCTGAAATAACACAACTTTCAGCGATGGAACAATTAGGTATAACGGGTATTACTGAGTAAGAATTATAAAAGATATTACTGGTATTACTAGTATTGCAAAATAATTTTTTATTATTATTATTTCAGGATATAATGAGCAACATCGTAAACACATATTTTAATTTAAGATATTTATCATTTAAGACATCAATTGAGGAGATAACGTACTCGATGCTAAAATGAAGGATATGCAGAAAGATTGGGATAGATGAAAGTATGACCAAATTGAAATTTAACTACATTCTCCTGGTAGTGAAGCCTCTAAAACAATCAGATACTTTCGATGATGAGGATGTGTATGTTTATTTAACATCGGTGGACAAAGAGTTAAATAGAAGTGTTCTAAGCTCCAAGCAGAATATGGATGGTGTATGTTTATATAGAGGTCATCAAAACTTTCAGAATATATCAGTAGGGGGAGCAACTTTCTAGAGTGGATCGAGGAAGTTCTTTTGGTGTGAATTACACTGAGGTTCCTTCAGGCGATGATGTTAACGCTGGTGCTGTTACTCTTTATGTTGGCAACCAAGCAGCTGAACACCAGGTTGAACTGATGGCTGTAATTGCAGGGGGTGAGAACGTATCATTTGACAAATTTGAGATAGTGGATGATATAAATAATTATGTTGAAAATGGTCTCGATAGTTCAGGTATGCTTAATGAATATGTTGAACATCGAGTTGATACACAAGATAGTCAGTTTAAACCTGCATAGGAAGATGGTCTCGGACTGGAAGTAGGTCAAGAATTTGGGAGTAAAAAGGCAGTACCACATTTGGTTGATAGAGCTGCATTTCAAAAAAAATTGGGTTTGCTGTAGCCAAGTCAGATGGGTCGTTGTTAGTGCTAAAATGCCATCAAGTAGGTTGTAATTGGTATTTACCAGCCGGAAAGAGAATTCAGATTGTTTTTCCATTAGAGTGCACAGAAAGATGCACACTTGTTCACGGAGTATTGCGAGTAAAAGCAACTACAAAAGGTAAGGCACACCAAGACTAGTTGCATCCGTTTTGCATGAAGATTATCCATGACAATTTTTTACCCCAACTCCTAAAAGTATCATCAGTCTTGTTCAGGAAAAACTTGGTGTGAAAGTGTCATACTCCACTGAACTAAGAGGCAAAAAAGAAGCTGTTAGAGATGTGCGTGATAGTCCTGAAGAAAATGATCAAATGCTGCATTCCGATTTATACATGCTAGAGAAGGTGAATCACAGTACAAAAACAAGTGTGAGGGTAATGAAGCAAAAAAGTTCAAGTACCTATTTGTCGCATTGGGAGCTATTGTTGAAGGGTTTCAACCCATGAGGAAAGTGATTATTGTGGATGCAAATATTTATCAAGACTGTATATGGTAGCTTGCTAATTTTTGGCACAGCTCAAGATCCTAATCATCACCATTATCCCATAGCGTTTGGTGTACTTGATGATGAGAAAGATACAAGTTGGAAGTTGTTTTTCAATATGCTGAAAACTATTGTACCGAACTCTCTAGAATTGGTATTTACTCTCTAGAATACGTGAGGTGTACCCAATCGCCAAGTATGGGTATTGTCTGTGGTATTTGTCCCAAAATGTGAGAAACAGAGTTTTTAATGTCAACAAAGACGTTATTGCAGATAAATTAAGAGAATGCAGCAAGATTTATACAGATGTTGAGTTCATGAGTGTTTATGGTGATTTTAGGAGAAGATATCATTCTGCTACCGAGTATCTTGACGAAAGTGTTGAAGTGGAAAAATGAACAAGGTGTTATTTTTCAGGAAAAATGTACAACATATACACCACGAACGCTGCTGAATCCATGAACATCATTTTTAACACCGCAAGAAAGTACTCCCTATTACCCATGGTTGATTCGATTATTGAAAAATGGGTGAATGGTTTAACGTCCATCGGAAGGACTCTGTTTGTGGATCGGACACACATAAGTTGGTGTCTTTTGTGGAGAATTTAATGCACAGTCGATGTCAGAAAGACTCAGTATTACCAGTGACAGAGCTAAACACTTTCGAGCATGAATACAGTGTAAATAGAAGTGATGGAAAGTGTTATTTGATTAACTTGCTCAAGAAAAGTTTCAGTTGCATGTGTTTTGATATAGACAGGTATCCGTATAAGCATGTTATTGCCGGTGTCATTGAATTCATGAAGCATGAAGATAGAAGGCGGGATATCCATATACCAGATTTGTGCTCGAGATATTATTGGATTGAAAAGTGGGCATTGGCTTATTACAAAACTATTTATCCAATGCCGACTATGTGTGACTGGCTTAGTCTTGAAAAATTCCAAGCAATGAAGATCTTATCTCCGGATTACACCAAAAAAAGGGAAGAAATAAAGAAAAAAGGTTTCTATCGGCTGGAACTTACTATAATAAATTATGTAACTTACTATAATATGTAAAAATATATATTAAATACAAAAATTAATGCATAGCCTTATGGGTAATTATTAGAACTTTTAGACAATAAACACTTCATACTTTTATGATTATTTTGTTAATATTAACCACACAATAAGATACAAAAGATAGATAAAATGTGGTTTAAAATATATTAGTGAATAATGACTTAAAAATGCATTTTAATTGTTTATAGTCATCAGTAATACTAAAAAATATTTTATGCCAAGGTAATACTAATTATATGTTAAAAACATTAAAAATACAACTGTTTGAAACCAAGTAATACCGGTATACTAAAAAATAGTAAGTGTAAACTTATTATACTCATATCGTCACCGGGTTGGTTATAACTAAATAATTAAACTTGTGTTTGGTTTTTCTCCCACATAAGTTTTTTTGACCTCTTACTGGATGTGGCCAGCCTAAGTTGTTCTCTCATTCTCCTATATTTCGGGAATGTTTTCTTTGCCTCTTATACATTGTCATCATCTTTTGCTCTCCTATAGGCTCTCCTTCGGGGTCTTCTTCATTCTCTTTTTCTTCTGCTTCTTCTTTCTCTTCCTCTTTCTCCTCCTCCTTCTCTTCTTCTTCCTCTTTCTCCTTCTCTTCTTCTTCCGCTTCCTCCTTCTCTTCCTCCATCTTTTCTTCTTCCTCTTCCTCCTTCTCTTCCTCCTTCTCTTCTTCCTCTTCCTCTTTCTGCACTTCCTTATCCTGCAATTCATATACAATGCTACTTAGTATTACCGAGTGTTTCATTAAAGAATACCAAGTGTTACCTAACACTTGGTAGTAGTCAATGTTACCATGTGTTACCTATCAGAATATCAGGTGTTACTCAGTTTAACCAAGTATTACATATCAGAATACCAAGTGTTACTCAGTGTTACCTTTTCCGATTCATTCACATACATTTCTAATGGTAGAATTCTTCTGTCCAAGCCATCCAACTTTTCATTGACTTTCTTGAATCCTTCTTCCATAGCTTTCTTCAAACTCTCAACGACCTCTACTAATCCAATCTCCAGATGGATGGCCACATTCTCAGGAGGTATGGCCGCCATTTCATTCTCCTCCTCCAATTCATCTTCTTCTCGTGCGGCCACATCTTGGTTGTACAGCTCTTCAAACCATATCGGCCCCTCTTCGTTCATAAGACTCTGCGTCCAACCATCAACAACAATATCATCGACATCAAGGCCATCCTCTTCTTCCAAGATACGACCCATAAGAGATTCTTCATTAGCGGATGTGATCAAGATGCTGTCGATGTCCTATGAACATGAAAAGAAAATACAGTTATATAATTTAATTTCTAATGTAAATTAATATAATTTCTAACATTAGTTCTACTAAGTGCAGCATTTATTTTTGAAAGGGGAAATCATCATCCTAGGACACTTACGGTTTGCGCCTACTAATCTTTGAACCTCTGGAAAAATTCTTTCCCACAAACCATAAACCTACCAACTGCTCATAATTCTCTGGATACCTATGGCAGTTTAATCCAGAAATTAGCGCATGTTCTCTAAGCGAATACCTAATCGGAACACCGTTGACGCAGAACCAAGCTTCTCTTGTCATGTCAGTGTACACAGTCCGATGCATGAGCATCCACATGTCCATCACCTTGTGGTTATTGTTCTGATACATGTGGAAGAAATGTTGGAACTGTGGGCGAGATGAAAACCACATCTTTTCGTCATTTTTAAGCTTTAGGCGATACAATGTAGTCATTACCTTTGTGATAAAACACTGTGTACCGATATATTTGCTTTTTGTAGTGCTTCAGATCGAAGTACATCTGCATTGGCTCTAATGGTTTTATTACTTGCGTTTCCCCATCGTCAACCTGCAATAAAAACTCAGTCATGCCAAATAATACTAAGTGTTACCGCTTATAAAATCCTATATAAACACAGTTGTACCAAGTAATACCAAGTGTTACCGCTTATAAAATCCTATACAAACACAATTGTACCTAATACCAAGTATTATATTTTCGTTACCGATTATAAAATCAAATACAAACTCAGTAGTACCAAATGTTATATTTTCGTTCCAGCTTATAAAATCAAATTTAAATTCATTTGTACCAAGTAATACCAAGTGTTACTTATTCTTCCTAATTCAATTAGTTTTACTAAGTTCTACCTAGTTATTCAACAAATAAATACCTAGTCCTCAACAAATCAAACTACATACCGTAGTAACCGCAAGAACTGGATTGTTCACGGTTCGGTTGGTACCTTCTTCGTAGCTCTCTTCTCCTCGACTTGGTGAATCATTGAGTTCCTGTGGAATCACTCTATGTTCAATCTCTTCTCCATAATATGCTGCTTTTTTTGTTTGTACTCGATCCATAACAGCATGTTTCTAACATAAATTCGGATATGTCACGAACTGGGATATGTCACGAATTTTCAAAACTGAAACGAAAATTCATACGACGAATATGACTTACATAAATTCGATTGGATGCTATATATGCTCGTTTTTGGATGCCTTGGTATTTTTTAGTCTTTATGTTTGTCAACCGTCAGGAATATCAGAAGTCGCGGCGAGGGAGATAAAGGTTTTTTTGAAAAATCGTGGCCCAATCTCTTTTTCCTTAGGGTTTAGACAAAATCTGTTTAAACCGGATATTGTGTGGGTTTACGAAAACGGGTGCATAGAGTCTGGTTATGTCAGTAATAATATCAGATTTTTAAGGATAAATTCGTAATTTGACGAATTTTTTTATTTAAATAAAATAACTAAATAATTATATTTTGAATGTAGGGTATTTGGAAATTGTTTTTTTTAAAAAAAGGGTATTACGTGCTCATCCTTCAGAGTTCATATAGTTTCCTGAAATTAGATATCATATAGCTGCAATTTTCTAGGCTTTTCCTCAGATTATTTTTTGTGTGGGAAAGTGGGGATCCGAGAAAATTTTGACGGATATCTATCAGACATAACCGGAATAGGATATTAGAGGTAGTAAAAACCGATTCAGGGTTACAACTAGTGTCTTGTTTTTTGCTGTTTTTGTTTTGATTGTGTTGAAAATGAAATCATAGTGATCGATTACAATGGTTTGTGTAATGTGTCCACAGGAAAAATGTTTCGTTCTCATAAGCGACGAATTTTATACGCCATTCGAGATTTCCCACTTGGTTTTGGAACTCGCTCTATTGCTGCTGGGTTTGATCTGCCTCAGAGATTCATCAAGAATCCGAAAAGTTAAGCCAAAGAAGAAGAGGAGATACGAGACTCGGATAATGATCGTGTTGTTGCGGCTCCTAGACCTAAGGGAACATGTTTTAAACAAGAACAAGAGCTTACAACCTCTGATCATGTTCATGTAGTTGCAGCTGCTAAAGCTAAAGAAACTTGTCTTATACAAGACGCAGCAAAAGTGGCTGAGGTATTGTATATTTACAAAGAAGTTCTCGAGTAATACATTACTGGTTTTACAAAGTAGATAGATTGTGAAGCAAATCCATAAGATAATTACTTTCCGGGGACAAAGTTAGTAGCGAAAGACCAGGCGTTGTTAGCCACAGGATCTGCTAAGTGATCAAACAAGTTCTCAATGGGACCTTTACCAGTAACAATGGCTTGAAAAAAGAATCCAAACATTGAGAACATCGCAAGACGACCGTTCTTGAGCTCTTTAACCTTCAACTCAGAGAAGGCCTCTGGGTCCTCTGCCAAATTCAATGGGTCGAAGGCACCTCCGGGGTAAAGTGGGTCAAGAACTTCTCCGAGAGGACCACCTCCGATTCTGTAGCCTTCGATTAAACCCATAAGCACAACTTGACAAGCCCATATGGCTAAGATGCTTTGCGCGTGGATCAAGTTAGGGTTCCCAAGGTAATCAAGACCTCCTTCTGAGAAGATCTGAGATCCTGCCTTGAACCAAACGGCTTCTCCGAATTTGACTCCGTTCTTGGAGAGAATCTCAGGGAATGTGCACCCGAGAGCTCCCAACATTGCCCATCTGCTGTGGATCACTTCAAGCTCACGGTTCTTAGCGAATGTCTCCGGATCAGCAGATAGCCCGGCGGTGTCCCAGCCGTAGTCTCCGGGGTATTCTCCGGTTAGATAAGACGGTGTGTTCTCCGAGAACGGTCCCAAGTACTTGGGACGGTCTGGTCCATACCTGTTACAAAATCAGATTGTTTTTGTGATTAAAGAGATCTTAAAGTTAAGTATTGAGGCTCTCTTTGCTACATAGATACTATCATCCATAGTTAAAGTGTGACTAATTAAACAAGAGAGTGATAGAAAGATTAGATACTGTACCAGATGCTCTGAGGAGTAGACTTGACGGTGCGACGCATAGTCACACGGCCACCGCCGGAGACACCGACCTTACGGAGGAGGTCGTTGGAGGGCTTGAGGGCCGTTTGGCCGGAGAAGGAAGATTGCTGGATTGCTGACGTGGCCATTTTCTTCTTAGCCAAATATTGAAGAGAGAGTGTGAGTTGAAATGATCAGATGGTGATAACCACCACTTTGGGTTTTATAATAGAGAAAGTGTTCACGTTTGGAGGATGATCAGATGTACACGTCAGCGACTTCTGATTGGCTGAGATGTTTGGATTTAGATTTTCTTGGGAGAAATCATCTCTTATGTCCCTTTTCTTTTAAACTCAAATCCAAAAAAGACACTCTAAAAATTGGCAAAAATTTATTTTGAAAAAAGTTTTTGAAAAAAACTTTTTTGAAAAAAATTTCGAAATTGTTTTTTTGAAGTATAAAATAATTTTTATTTGATAATTAATTTAAATTGAAATTATATAAAGTAAGGGGTATAAATGTCTTTTTACACTTAAATGAATGTTTATTATTAAATGAATGTTACACTTAAATCAATATTATTAAATCTATTGTAGGGTATTTCTCTATAAAAAAATTGAGTTATTAATTATCTTAATGTAAACAAGGAAAAACAATGAGAAAGTGAAGATACTAAGAAGAATGGAGAACAAAATTAAGAAATTTTCTTAAGTTTGATACATTGAGAAAATTATATTGTGAACATTATATAAAATATTATAAATAAAGAGATTGGGAGATTTACTACAATAACCATACAATATTATAAATAGCCAAAATAACCTATCAAAAACTTTAAAAATTTTCAAAAACTAAATTCACTCTTGCAGATTTTCAATTCTATCTGGTAGATTTTAAAATTTATTTTGCAGACTTTAAAAAATACTTATTTTTAATCTACACTCATCCAACAAATTTGCAATAAGTCCGCACATTTTTTTTTTGCAGATTTTAGAAGATTTATGTTTACTATGCAAACATTCGACATACTTGATCAAGTCTTTAAGTTCTGGGCGGATTTCAATAGTCACTCAGGTATATTTACTTTTGCTCTGTGATAAATCAACATATTAACATCAAATCTATTTGTTTTTTGTAGATCTATTTGGCAGACTTATCTTTAGTCTACATACATTTGGCAGTTTTATATAGCATATTTTTGGCAGACATGAAGAGTTTTTTCGACAGATTTAGTTTTAGTCTACATATACTCAGGTAGATTTGCATCAAGTCTAAGAAATTTTGGCAGATTTCAAAAGTATATCTAGTATACTGATATTTTCTTTACATGATTTTGGTAAACTCCAAAAGTTCATCCAGCAGACTGTTTTAAGTATATGAACACTCGGGAAGATTTTCGTCAGATTTGCGTAGTTTTTGCAGACTTCAAAAACTTTATTCAGCAGATTTATGTTTAGTCTATGAAAGCTTGGTAGACTTGACGCAAATCTACATATTTTGGCAAACTAATATTTAGTCTACACATTTAAGCTTGGTTCAGGTTTTTTAATTGCAGGTCATAGTACGGAGATGTTTAAAAGATTTATAAATTAAACCAAAGAAACTTCTCACAAGACTCACCAATACACAAAATATTCCCAATATACCACGTTCAAAAGAAAAATCACAAACGTTTCACAAGATTTCTTTTGCAATTATTTGTTTTGGTCAAAAACTAGTTAAAGTATGGCAATCCATGACTAAGAAAACAAAAGTAAAATAAATATTTTTAATTGTATGTTTACTATTTGATAATATATATATATATATAATATAAAAAGAAATATCCCATATCTTTTTTAACAAAAATATATTCCATAACAATGTATATATCAATTAAAATACATAAATTAAGCATAATCATCTAATTAGCGTGGTATTTGAATTGTATCGATTTTGAAACAAGTATAAATGAAAAATATTATATAGTTCAAATATATTTTATTGATCAAATATCTTATTTCAGGCCTGAAACATATTTTTAAATCAAATATAAGCTATAAACTTTTAGATACAACAACATACACTACTACTTCCATAAGGTTCACATAAAGCAATCTTAAAAGGCGGTTTGTTCACTCCACACCTCTCGTAACAGTCTTCTTTCTTTTGACAAGGTCCTTTGAATTCACAATCGCTTGATGAATCATCCATCAATCCTGTTTATTATAGTTAACATAAATATTAAATAATTTCTGTAATAAAATGATGATAATTATAAATATATATACGATATAAAAAATACACATATTTTAGTGTATTAATAACTTACGAGTGGATTGAACATTAACAATGAAAGAAATGATGATGAGAAGAACAAAAAAATTAAATTTGGTAGATGCCATCTTTCGATAAAAGTTTCTACACCAAAAGATATTATGAAAGGTTTTGCAGTCCGAATAAGTGAATAAACTAATACTTTGATGGTCCTTTTATAGATGGCTTACAATTGTTTTTCAAAAAAATTTACCATTTTAGACAGATTTGAGATATTTTTTATTCCATAAATATGTTTAATTTAAGATTTTGTTAACTCAAATACATATGTATGGTTATTCAAGAAATACATTCTTACCAATAAACAAATGCATATAAATAAATAGAGTCAATGTTCAAATATTATTAGCATGGTAATAATTTTAAGAAATAATAATTTAATTGTTAAGTTTCTAAAATTTGTTAATTTTAATAATACTTTAATAGATTATTTGACATTATCAAATTAGGATTTATAGAGAGCTGTTTGTATTTATATTTTTCACATATTAAAACCTATCAATTAAAAGAAATAATTAATATATGGTTATCTATCCCTTTTATGTTATTTAGACATGGTACTTAAATTTAGTTAATTTTTAAATATGTGTAAATTTAATATTGTATATTTTTATATAAGTATTTTTTTCTATGCATAAAATATAATCTCAGTCAAACTAGATTGTAAATATAATCTCAGTCAAACTAGTTAAGGTATGGCAATGGATGGCTAACAAAAAGAAAGTAAAATAAATTTTTGTAATTGTATGTATACTATTCGATAATACATATAATATAAAAATGAATATTTCATATCTTTTTAACAAAAATATATTCCATAACCATGTATATATCAATTAAAATACATAAATTAAGCATAATCATATCATTTTTATGTTAGCTAATTAGAGTGGTATTTAAATTGTATCCATTTTGAAACAAGTATAAAGAAAAATATTATATTGTGCACCTATATTGTATTGATCAAATATCTTATTTCAGACCTGAAATATATTTTTAAATCAAATATAAGCTGTAAAGTTTTAGATACAACAACATACACGACTACTTCGATAAAGTTTGGGCATGACGTTGTAAATGATGGTAAACTTATATTCATTGGCATTTGCGTTAGAAATTCGTTGTATTTATCATGCAAGTCACATACAAATCTACCATCATTGGATATAAACATATAAGTTTACCATCGTTAGATATAAATATTCAAATCTACCATTATTTTATGTAAAACTACATGTCTACCATTAGATTGATAAATAATATAAATTTACAATTATAAATGTACCACCGTAGTAACCAATAAATCTAACAACTGCAGGTAGTAAACTTTCAAAGACTGAATAAGTCTACCGTCACAAGCAGTAAGTCTACCTTTTTATTACACATCAGTCATAATTAAAAACATATATATTATCATATACTAACCGACCAAAAGTCTATCGCCAAAGAAAATTAATTTACCACCCAATTTTAATATACCATCGAATGAAATAAATCTACCACCAATGCATATCCAAATAGGTCTACTACTGTCATACACAAAAACGAGTATTAATCTATAGCGATAAGTGTACCATTCGAGCAGTAAGTCTATAACCAAAAAACAAAATAATATTTTGCCCTAAAAGTTTAAAATTTTAATAGTGGAGATGGAGATATTATTGTAGGATAATTAATAAAACAACGTTAAAAAATTTCTATAATACTAAAAGAATCTGAAATATATAAATTACAAAAGAAATAATTTTTTTTTCGAAAATTCTTTTAAGCCTAGTATTTCTTATTAATGAAAATAACACTAGTATTAACAATAAATAAATAATAATATTAATATTAATAATAAAAAATTGTATAAAAATAAAAATTTATTTTTTCTACCAGCGTTTGTGATTTTTGTTTACGATTGACATTTGTGATTGTCGTTTTTAATGATGTTAGACTTATATCGACATATTTCTAAATGATGGTTAAGTTATATCCATCGGCGTTTGGATTAGATATTCTTTGTATTTATCATGCAAGTCACACACAACTCTACTATCATTAGATATAAACATATAAGTCTACCATAATTAGATATAAACATACAAATCTACGATCATTTTATCTAAACATACATGTCTTCCATCATTATATATAAAAATACAAGTCTACTATCACATTAATAAATAATATAAATCTACTACTGTAAACCTGCCACAATAGTAACCAATAATTCTACCAATTGTAACTTTTTGAGTAAACTCATCAAAAGATTGAATAAATATATCGCCGAAAGAAATATGTCTACCACTTTATATTAAATCAGTCATCACTGAAAACATATCTACCATCATATACTAACCAGCCAAAACAATTTCGCCAAAATATATAAATCTATCACGCAATTATATTGTACCATCAGACTCAATAAATCTATTATTATTACGTACCAAAATAATTCTACCACTACTAATAATAAATCTATTTTTGTTAAATTAATCTACCGTCACAAAAAAAAGTCTACCAATTTATAGTGATAAGTTTACCACTCGACCAGTAAATCTATCAATCAAAAATAAATATATTCCAGTTGACCAATAAATCTACTATACCAAAATAGGTATACCACACCAAAACATGTATACCACATCGAAAAAAATATGTCTACAAAATAAGTCTATCTGTCTAAAATAAAATCTACTGTTTCTGTAACAAATCTACCAACTGAAAAATAAATTTATCAACTTTAATTAAAACTATCAATTCATTAATAAATCTATTATTACTATATGATAGACTTGTTTTTTGGCACATATATTTATCCTAATTTTTGCATACGTAAATAAGTCAAATAATAATTTTTTTGTAAATACATTTTTTGAAGAATGGAAAAAATGATAAACTAGGTAGTTGAGACTTCTTTAGAAATTATATAAAAAATACTATTTTAGTCAAACATAGATTTTTTAAAGTACTTTTAGCAAATCTCTCTATTATTATAGCGGAGATTTTAGACTTTGTTATAGATAAGAAAACGATGGATTAGGAAACGATGTAGCATTATTTATCTTTTACTAGGTGAATACCCCCCTATACACGCGGATGTATTTTTAATTATATTTTTAAAATTTTTTATTTGAATATTTTTTTGGTGTTATCCTTGTATTAAAAAATTTAATTAATATTTTTGTAATTGTTAGATTGTTTTTTCATTTTTTAAATTTAAATATGTACCTCATAGTTTACTTTTTGTGCAACATTTTCTTTTATATTTTGTATACACGCAGATTTTTTTGTAATAATTTTTATTTAATATTTATAAAATTATCTTATTGTGAATTTAGCTTCGTTAGTATTTTTGTTGTTGTTACATTAACTATTATATGCTAAAATATCGTCTAAAGTTTAGCAGATATAGTTTTTTAATTAGTTTTAAATCTTTTTATTTATATATTCTTTAGCAGTTATTATATCTTTATTTATATACTAAAATATTTAATCGTTTTATGTTCACTTATAATTAAATAAACATGGACTTTTTTCTTTTTGTTTAACGCTTCAGATTTTTCTGGATATCAAATATTAATATACTGATGAAAGACAAAAAAAAGTTCATTCGCTTTTCGTGTATAGAAAATAGATTCAATGGTCTTTGGTGAACTTATTTTGATGTCGCTTTTGTTTTGGAGGAGTAATTAAGTTTATAGGGATTTGAAGAATATAATAAAGAGTTAAAGACTACATATGTAAATTAAATTTATTTTTATTTTATTTTTAATTAATTATTTATTTCTAAAAAGCTGATTTGTCAATTAAAGGGATGTAATTAAGTTTTTAGGAATTTGAAGAAAATAATAAAGACTACATATGTAAATTAAATTTACTTTTGTTTTTAATTATTTATTTATTTTTTAAAAAGCTCATGTGTCAATAAAAAAATGTGGTGACGTTTCAGCTACTTGTGAGACTTTAATAAATCAATATATATTAGATTTTCTCCTGTCTCCTTAAGAATCATGTTATCTTAGTAGTTGTTAAAGGTTCATTCATCAGCAAACAAGACTTCTATATAATAGATTTGAGATATAATAAAGAGGGACTCAAATTCTCAGAACAACTCAATTCCAATTAGTAACTCATAAATTAAATTGAACCATCAGAGGTGCAAATTCAATCATCTTCAACTCAATAGCATACCCTTTAAAATCATTTACACCGACACTTTTACTTAAAAAGACAATTTAATTACTCCATTGGAGATGAGAGATCTGCAGTGATACCATCTTCTTCTACACAACCCAGCATGATTGCAGCTAGCATTAGTTTCCCTGCCTCAGCGAAATCTTTGTGGCTCATCAACACGTCCTCTACCGAAGAAGTTTTATCCTCAGGGTTCACTCGTCTCAGGGGAAGGACTTGTGCAAAGTCCCCATCAAACGCGTTGACTCGGGTTGGTCCATAGCACCGTTTCGAAGCCTGGAAAAGCGCAGTGTTCTTTAGATTCTGTAATGTTTCTTTGTCGCTCCAACCTTCGTTTGTAGAGGCTTGATAGAGCCTGTCCCAGTCTTCTTGATCCGCGGCATTTCTCCAGCATCCTTCCAAGAGACTCTTGTGGTTCTCACGGAACGAACAGCTTGTCCATGCAAACACCTCGAAAGCCTTTATAGCTGTCCATCGTCCCTGGATACTTAGACAAATTTCGATGAGCTCATCTGGACGGAATAGCCGGTTTCTGGTTTCTTCATCGCTTGGAAGAGCTTTTGCTATTTCTTCCTGCAAAAAATTACGCTTTCACTAGTTATAGACAATATTTACACAGCTTAATATTACCGTCATGATATACATGAGAAATATCAACACAGCTGAAAATCAATTTACCTGCAGCTTCAGTAACTTGAGGTCAGCTTCAATGCGCGCAACTTTCAATTTGAAATCAGTATCCTTATCTGAAACGTGATAATTCGTTATGAAATTCAGAAAAAAAAGTGTATTTCAATAACACCAAGGAAAATAAATGATTATACCTGCCACATAGGCTATCTTTGAAAGGTTCAAAAACCGCTTGCGGTCTGCAAATGTTGGTTGTACAGATTCAGATACTGACACCGTTCCTTCTTCAATAGCTTTCATAGACTCATCTTGTGCTAGGGCCAATCCATGAAGAGTGTCAGATGCAGATGAGAATCGATGAAGAAACACTTCATGAAGCCACAGTAGATCAGAATGGCGCTTCAGAAATATCAATAGCTCGTCCTGGAATTCTTCTCCAAGCCGTAGAAGCTTAGAGAATTGTTTCGTATTATGAAGTTGCTGGAACACGAAGTAACTGAAGCCTCCTTGTGGCCCGACACCTTCGTGCTGGATAGAAAAATGAAGGGTATTAACTACGCAGGTATATAGAAAAGAAGGAAGAGAACTAACATTAAGGAAGTGACGATTAACTAAACAAAAGTGAAGTGAAAAATGCCCGAAAACTGCCACAAAAAGAAAGAACACGGTACAACAAATTGCCTACTTCTGAAAAATCATGAGTATATTTGAGATTACTAGGAACATGGAAAGAAGAAGCGTGAGCTCAATCATACCATTAAGTTTCTAAGCAGTCCTGTATCATCGAGATCATAACATATTTTCCACATAATTTTATAGCCTGCATGTCGCTTAGCAACTGAAAGCAAATCTGAACATCGATTTCTGAAAGTATCTTCATCTGTCCCTTCAGTTCTTTCTTTGACGCCCTACAGATACAAAACCAATTCATGGTGTTATCCAACACAAAAAAAAATATGCAGTATGGTGCATGCGAAGTAACTTGCTACCTGGAGATCTGCTTCCATAAACTCTTTAGCTTGTTGATAAAGACAGTCGAATAGGGTGTCCCGGCGAGTCCAGTACTCATCAAGCAAACCTTTGCTCTCTTCTTCTCGCTCCAATTTAGCAGTGGCAGAACCAGAAAAAGCCTCAAGTAAAACTTCAGTAAGCACTTCAAGATGCATGTATATATCTGATTTAGCAGAGATATCAATCCTAGATGCCTCGGTCAACTGACGGAGCATAAAGGACGCAATGCACCACAGTCCATTGCATACAACAGGCCGAGAATGCCAAGGTATTAAACCTTCAAGTGGTGGATACCACATTTGATGCTCATTTTTGTAATCCAAGGAAGTGCGAAGAATTGTAACACATGCGTTTGAGAGTTCGCAGGCTCTCTGCACTTGAATTCCCAGTGGTTGCTCAGCTCTGATTATGTATTCTAGTTGCCTGTTCAGGCAATAAAATACTTCCTCAAGTTCAGATACCTTGCTGTAGAAAACTTCAGCATTATCTCTGTCCATCAAAAGAACAGTATTTCGCCGAGCTCTCTCCCCAACAAATTGAATAAGATCCCAAAGGGCACAAGAAACCTGATCCTCTGAGCAAGCATGCGGCGAGGCAAATCTGCCTGAGCGGCTCTGGTTAATCAAATTTTGCAGCTCCCGCAGTTGAATCATTGCAGCAAGTTTTTCACCATTCTCCAGAATTATTTGCAAAGAATGTCCTGCCATAATAGAGATGCATTAGCTCAGCAGTCAACTTTTATGTCGAACAGAATACCGTAACAGCAGGATGACCACAAGTCAGGCTCCAGAGTTTGCATTTTTCATGAACTACCCATCTGATCTTGAAGAAGAAAATATTTGTAATGTAAAGATAGATGATATATCTTCAAGCATTGAAAGTGAAACTAAAAGAGATTTTCTGGGTTCCATCACGTATGCAACAGATATGAAATAGAATTATGCTACATTAAGATAAAATAACAGTGAGAGATCAAAGAGAGTACTTTGCTTAGAACACAACTCCTCATGGCATTTGGATAAAGCAAGAAAGTGTAGATATTTCTCATGCTTCTGTTGTTTCTCGACCAATTGTGCAGATATGACAGTCATAGCTACGATCTCAGCCCCTCTAGTTGTCGTCCAATGCTTAGCTAATGTATTAACTATAGATTTGCTTTTGCGAGCAAAAACATTGGTCTCTCCATCTCCATCAAATGCACCACACTGACTAAGCTTCTCCAAGGATCCATCAACTTTCCCAGTTAACAGAAAATCCTCAAAGAGCTGACCAAGTAAAGCTTCTGACTCTTCATCACGGGCTGTTTGACGTGTAAATCCCATTTTAGCATTTCCTCTGTCTTCACTATTTTGTAAATCAGGATCATCCATTCTAGCAGTTCTACCAACACCATACGGCGTGCTCCTTGTCTCATCTCGTGATCTCTCATTGGAGCTCCCTTTGCGTGACAAGCTTCGCTCTGGAGGTTCAACTCCACCACGAACAACTGCTTTCTCCGGTATAGCCCACACTCCAGCTTTCTCAGTTAGCACAATCCATGCACCATATTCATGTTCATCAGCTGAGGACAGAACTGAAGCATCGAAGACCTTGCCAGCATCATAAGGTAAATCAAACTTATAGAGCCGGTTAGAATTACCATGACAGTAGCATACTGTGGCTGTTCCATCACCTGAAAGAATTACGGCTGACCCTTGGGGTCTACCACCGACCCTGAGTTTCATGGAGAATAAGATGTCTTTATCATCCACTTTTGCTTTTGGAATAATGACTTTGACTGGAGCCTGTTTCTCCAGAACCCTATCCTCTCTCGCATCTGAAAATCTCGTCTCAGATTTATGTTGCAAGGTTAAAAGTGAATACTGTGTATAGCTTGAACTGCTGGCGCGGTCCATGCAGATAGTGGCAACAAGAACAGTAATCACTTTACCCTGATCATCCACCTGCAAATCTAGAGGCCAGATTTTCTTTTGACTTGCTATATCTTTCTTGATACCTGAATCACCATCAGTGCCAACAATCTCGTGACGCCAGACTTCCGAAACACTCTGATTTGGATAAGGTTCAATAGTAAAACAATGTATGTCACAGTCTGTCAACATGAAAAATTGACAACAAGATTCTCTTGCCAATCCATTCGAAAAACGCCATACCAGGGACCTTGGATAACCCACACTCATGGAGTAAGAGCTGACGTTCAAGTTTACTTGCTTAATTTTAACGCCTGTAGGGCTACAAGTAAACTGCCATAGCTCACCGTTGCAACTGCATGCCAGAGCAATACAAAGGCGCTCTGTTGTAGCAACTGGAGTAGTAATCAAAGAATTAAGATCACTATATCCTGTGCTACTAATCCCACTGCTTTGCCGCTTGCTGAATGACGAGCGTTTTCTGCCTATAGGTGAACTATACAGACCAGTTTCGTCAAAAGAACCAATAGTTACAGGTGCAGCTTCCTGACCAGAAAAGATGTCTGACCAGTATACAACACCTCGAGTTTTTCTGTTAACCATCACAATACCAATAGGACTACGAGATCGAGCAGCCCTGCTTGCTGCACCAGCAGAAGTATCCCAAGAGACAACACTAATCAACCAGCTTCTACCAGGCTCTTCATTTCCCAAAACACCAAAAGGAAGATCAAGAGCAACACATTTCCTTGATGGTAAAGTAGTCAAGTGACTCCAAACAAAAAGTTTACTTCCAGTGATAAACCAACAAAGGCAGGTTTCTTTGTCCATTCCACCGGATACACAGACATCACCTGGAGAAGAATAAACAAAAACTAAGAACATATATTCTCCCTCAAAGAAACTGTTCCTACCTAATGCAAAGAGTACTAACCAGGATGACTATTATTCCTCGAGAAGCATGTTTGTTCATCTCGAACCATTTGGGGAAACTCTCCAACGAATACAGGCTTTAATTGGTCTGTATCATCTCCTTTTTCACCATTGTTGACAGGAGAAACTCTTTGCATAACAACGACGATGAAAAGAGATATCAAAAACAAGATCCGGGACTAAAAAGGTTGAAATGTAAGCAAATTACAGAGAGGGAATCAAATACCTAGCGAGAACAGACAAACGAGGAGCCCAAGGTGCAGGAGTTCCAGTGGCGGGACGATCTGAGATGAAATTTTCACGGTGAGCCGATTCGCGATTGTGAGTTGCCGGAGTTACTGGAGAATCCGGCGGACCGGCTCGGTGATGTGGAGTTCTGTCATTGCGAGAGCTCTGCTTAGCTCTCTTCGTCAGTGGAGAGAACATGTCCACAGATGCAGAGAGCGAGAAAGGGGTTTAGGGTTTTATGTGAAGAAGAAGAAGAAGAAGAAGAAGAAGTGAGTGCGAGAATTGGTTTTTGAATTGCGTTAAGCTACTAGGCATCGGAAGGTGAACGATTCAGCTATGATGCCGATTTGGTTAAGTCAAAATCGGATTCGAATTTTCATGATCGGTTTGGTTTTACGGTTTCGGTTTAGATAGAGGAAATAGCACTTATAGATTTGGGCTCTGTTTGTCGGCCCATGGATCTTACTATATATTTTTTTCGGGTCGACTTGAATATATCTAGTCAATGCGACTGGGCTTGGGCCACAAGGGCTCGTTTTGCACTGAATAATATAACACACCATTGTCAATTAATTTTTCATTTTTTGGATTTAGAAAGAAACAAAAAAAAGTGAAAACATGTGAAAATTGATCTGCAGACGGTTTGAATAACACTGCTTACATGACTAAGTGGATTGGAAATGTTTATTGAACTTTCAATTTTTTGCTAAGTTGATTATATCTTAAAACTCTCTTTGTACTTATGTAAAAAATTAAATATAAATATATTTTGAAATATTCTTTTAATAAATTACAATTCCACAAAAACATAAGACGTAGTCTTTCATTTTTACTTGCTGAATTTGAGGTATATTATCAAAACGACATGATATTTGCTACAGACTGTTTGAAGTAGGTGAAAATTATGTATGCACTACAGAAATGACATGTGTTTGTAATTCATTTAGATGAATTTCAATGATTCAAGGAAATTTTCGCTACTTTCATCTTCACTTTGATCATGCGCGTAAACAATACAAACTAGCACGAAATGTGAAAATTCAACCGTCTCGCTACTTTCATCTTCACTTTGATCATGCACGTAAACAATACAAACTAGCACGAAATGTGAAAATTCAACCGTCTTAGAGCTTTCATATAAGGTCAACAACTCATGAATGATCATTCAGATCATCATAAAGTAGAGTATTGTTTTCTTTGTTTCAAAAAAAAAAATTTGCAATCCCACAACTATCCGAAATGTTTTCAACTGATAGACACTCATGCTCACACTAACCTTTTCGAATCAAAGTGTGAATGTACCTATAGATGTATATTACTAAAACTAACAGTAAAAATACAGCAAACGAGATAGTATAACTAGGATTGATTCCATGAAAACTAGTAAGAAGTAATTTAAATCAAGTTAGAACAAATAATAAAGGGGCTTGTCAAGCAAACTAAATATCTAGTACACTAAATGAGAAAATGATGTGAACAATATGAAAAAGCATTTGGCATTAGAATATTCGTAGAGAATCATAATTTATAAAAATTATATAATTATTAGCAGATTAAATAAGAAACCTTATAGAACTCAAAACACTATTTAAATCATTCTATTTTCGTGACCTCAATATCTCTTTGTAATCTCTTTGTGATGCAAATTAATTGACTAAATTTTGTTTGTTATTACTAGAAGTTCAACTAACACTAAATCGATTTACTCAACTCCATAACTTAACTTCTGCATGTTACAACATTTAGCTTGTCTATGATTCGTTTAGATAATCTAGCAAACTTTAAAAATATAAATTGACCTAAGATCAAAAATTCCGAAATGTATGGTGAATCAATTATGTAAGTAGAACAGTCAAGATAAGGAACCATATAAAGATATCATTAGATATTCAAGATCAAACGTATAAAATTATGAAATATTTTTGAATTTTTAAACTTAACTAGATGACTGTAAGTAAGCATGCAACAAATATAAGTAGAAAAAGAATAAATGTTCAAAAAAAACTTTCTATATTGAATACAAAGACGAGATCTTGTGTGTCTTTTTTTTGTCAAAGATCTTGGGTGCCTTTTAAAATAAAAAAAATTAAAAAAACTATGAAAGCTGTATGTTCTGTCTTTTAAAAAAGAAAAAAAACTAGATTACCATTTTTTTTAAAGATGTTTTGGTTGAGGATGTATGGAGTGGAGCCAACGCTGAATTATTGAGGATGCATAGATAGATTGATCTATTACGGTTTTTTCATCAGTAAAATCTATATTTAATTTATGTTAGAATGTTAATGCTCTATTTATTTATTTTTATATATTAAATTATTTTTTATTAGTTTAGAGGTAATTTATTATTTTTCTATTTAATGAATGTTATTTTGGGGACTTTCACTCTTTTGGTCTCTTTTTGTGATTAAAACTTAAATTAGAATATTTAAAAAAATTACCCTTAAATTATTCTGAAATCTATTAAATAAAAAACAGATAATATTATAAATGGTTCTAAATGGGTTGAAATGAGCTTAATTGGGTAAGAATATTTTTATAGGATTTAAAAAAACATGCTAAATAGATCCCAAAAATGAAAAGGGTCAAAATAAGTTTAAAGTTTATTAGGATATGAGTTTAGATGGGATGGGTCTAAATGGGTCGGATCTACCCATTATAACATCCCTAGACTTGCTTATGAAGTTGTTTTCTCTTCTCCCAACTTTTGGTCTTCTGCAGTAGTGACATAGAACCATTTTATATGTTCTAGTGCGCACAGGAGTGGTCATTGGCTCAATCAAAGGAGGTAGGGACCTCGAAAGGTCGAGCTTGACGTGTGTCATTAGCCTTAGCTCGATAGTAAAAAAACCTCATACCAAAAATAGGGTTGATGATGAATCAGGTGGTGACAAGGATGCCACAGGCCATTATCATGGGCTGATAGAGATGCATCGGCTGGTGGAAGGTAAAGTTGTGGGCTAACAAGTTGTTGGCCGATGATGGAGGTTCCTACTTTTTCTGCCCATGCTTCGTTTGCAAGGTAGACAGATCTATCCGCGGTAGCCGAGTATTTTGTCTATTACAATAATTTAACGCTTGATTGTTATAAAGTTTCTCAGAAAGCATTATGCTTTCAAATTTTTTTTAAAATACCACCCTTGTGATATCATTTTTCAAAAATGTCATTACTAATTGTCTATTTTTAAAAATACCACATTCATGATATCATATTTAAAAAATACCATTGCTTGTTGTCTATTTTCAAAAATATAACTTTTATAAACGTTTATAAAATTTTAAATTTATAAGGATTTATAAAACATAGTTATAAGATTTATAATCTTGTTATAAATTTTACAAAACTTTACAATATTTCTTATAAAAATTTATAAAAGATTTATTATAAATCCTTATAAACATGTTTGTATAAAACCGTTATATATTTAGAATTATTAACATTTTGAAAAATTGTATTTTTAAAAATTGACACCAATCAGTGATAACTTTGAAAAGTGGTATCATAAAAGTAGTATTTTAAAAAAATTATCTCTTAACAAAGCGTTTAAAAGATGTAAATGGTCTCCAAGTGCGTATTCTCTCTATGTTTTTATATGAAAATTTGTGTTGAGTATTATACTTTTATACGATTAATTTAATTTTAAAAACTAAAAATTCCAAAATAATTTTATACGATTAATTTAATTTTTGAAACAATTTCAAAAATTATGTTTATATAAAAATATAAATTTTATACTTTTAAAAAATTTATTTTATCATTATTTTATTTTTCTATTATTTTTAAAATAATATTTAAAATAAACATATAATACATTAATATAATTAATACATAAAACATTTATTACAGTAATTATCTTATAAGTATAAATATAGATAAAGTGTGTATCAATACATGTATTAGATATTTTTTTGTAAGGTGATATATAATCGCTTATAGTTCTTCCAATCATTTAAAAATGTATATATTAATCGGAACATTTTGTTCTCTACTGATACTTATCATCAGCAATCCTTAGAAGAATCTAATTTGTTAAATTTAACAAATATTGAAATGAAATAGCATTGAAGACAATTATGGACATATTCTCCCTAGTTGCAATTTTGAATTTGATACTTTGATTAGATAATTTTTGGAGAGAACGAGAAGAAGACCCTACGCAGACTACGACGATTAATCATTATTAAGTGGAGAGAATATATTCTCGAGATCATTTATTAGGAAAAATATAGATGATTAGTGTTTATATTAACATTAAGGCTCAAAGCATATTTTGTAACACAAACAAGAATTGGTCATGGCGGCTTCTTCTTCTAGTATTGGATGGAGGTCAACACGGCCTCAAGTGTTCATCAATTTTCGGGGAGAAGAGCTACGTAGAGGCTTCATCAGCTACGTAGAGGCTTAACTTCTGCATGTTACAACATGTAGCTTGTCTATGATTCGATTAGATAATCGAGCAAACTTTTAAAATATAAATTGACCTAAGATCAAAAATTCCTAAATGTACGGTAAATCAATTATGTAAGTAGAACAGTCAAGATAAGGAACCATATAAAGATATCATTAGATAATCAAGATCAAACGTATAAAATTATGAAATATTTTTGAATTTTTAAACTTAACTAGATGACTGTAAGTAAGCATGCAACAAATATAAGTATAAAAAGAATAAATGTTCAAAAAATTTTCTATATTGAATACAAAGACGAGATCTTGTGTGTCTTTTAGAATAAAAAACAATTAAAAAAACTATGAAAACTGTATGTTCTGTCTTTTAAAAAAGAAAAAAATAGGTTACCATTTTTTTATTTTAAAAAAGATGTTTTGGTTGAGGATGCATGGGGTGGAAGCCAACACTGGATCATTGAGGATGCATAGATAGATTGATCTATTACGGTTTTTTCATTAGTAAAATATATTTAATTTATGTTAGAATGTTAATGACTCTTCCTTTTATCAAAAAATCGCCGCGCCATTTTTGTGTAATAGTAGTTAAAAAAAAAGTTTGACTATCCGAGTTTTTATAGATGTTTTACATTGTTGACAAAAAAAAGTGATCAAACTCAAGAAAATTAAATAAATAATTTTTTTGGCTAAACTCTTGGATTATAATGACTCGAAGATTGAATATGGTGATGATGAATGAATCATCTTCCGACTGCAAATGGACGAAGAAGTCTCATAGTCATCCGACTGCTCGTGAAGTATCTATGTCTCTCTAGAATATGCACTAAAACCATTTGTGTCGATTTGTCCAAAGTCATGGACTCGGGTGGATGGTGAATGTTGATGTCTTCAAACACACCATAATCATGATCAAAACTTGAGACAAGTGAAAGGCTGTTCAAGTCGTCCTCAACTCTTGCCATGCTCTGCTCGTCGTTGACTCATTGGTATCTTTCACCAGTAGAGCTGTCAATTCGGTGGACTGCCCATAAGTAAAGCCAGTTCACAAGTTTTTTTAGGTTACAATTTTGGCCCAATAAATTATAATTATAAATGATTTATTTTTCTTAAAAACAACGAGTAAAGTTAAAAACTAGAAAAAAAATTACAAACAAAAATTATTTCTTGAACTAAAATAATAATATTATTATTTTTCAAAATTAATATCTCTGTGCATAGCGTAGGAAACCACCTAGTTATAATTAAAATAGTTGTGAAAGTGTTGTTTGAATTTTTGTATATGTTTATCTTAGTCACCAATGATGATTTAGCAGTCCACGGATATAGTCATATTTAGATTTGGCTTGGTCGTTTTTGGGCTTGGTCATTTGTAACTGTAAAAAAAAAATGTCCAATTGGACAAGACCATTTAGTTATGAAGTTGACAGCTCTATTCACCACCTTCACGAGCTTGCGTTCCTGAAGGACTTGCTTAGGAAGTTGTTTTCTCTTCTCCCAACTCTCGGTCTTCTGCAGTAGTGACATATAACCAGTTTATTTGTTCTAGTGCGCACAGGAGTGGTCATTGGCTCAATCAAAGGTGTAGGAACCTCGAAAGGTCGAGCTTGACGTGTCTCCTTAGCCTTAGCTCGATAGTAAAAAACCTCATACCAAAAATAGGGTTGATGATGAACCAGATGGTGACAAGGGTGTCACAAGCCATTATCATGGGCTGATAGAGATGCATGCATCGGCTGGTGGAAGGTAAAGTTGTGGGCTAACAAGTTGTTGGCCGATGATGGAGCTTCTTTTGCCCATCCTTCGTTTGCAAGGTAGACGGATCTATCCGTGGAAGTCGAGTATTTTTGTCTATTACAATAATTTAAGGCTTGATTATCAAAGTTTTTCAGAGAGCATTATGCTTTTTATCAACCAATCAACTTTTATTAGCAAAATATTTAAAATATGTAATTGCTCTTCAAATGCGCATTTTCTCTATGTTTTTATAAGAAAAATTTTGTTCAGTATTGATCCCTGAAAGATATCTAAAAATTTTAAAACAATTTTATATGTGTTAAATAATATCAGAAAAGTATGTTTATATAAAAGTATAAATTTTATTTTTAAAATAATATTTTTATTATTTTGCTTTCTTATCACTTTTTTGCTAACAATTCAATAATACGTATTAAGTTGTGTACGAAACCAGACGATGACACTGGATGACACTATCACAAACCGCGAGGCTACAAATTCTGGTCTAGTTATCTATCATTTTGAAATAATATTAAATAAACATATAATATATTAAATATAACTAAAACATAAAACATTTGTTACAGTAATTATATTATAAGTATAAATATAGATAAAGTATCTATCAATAAATGTATTAGATAATTTTTTGCAAGGTGATATATAATCGTTTATAGTTCTTCCAATCATTTAAATATGTATATATAAATCGGAACATTTTGTTCTCTACTGATACTTATCATCAGCAATCCTTAGAAGAATCTAATTTGTTAAATTTAACAAATATTGAAATGAAATAGCATTGAAGACAATTATGGACATATTCTCCCTAGTTGCAATTTTGAATTTGATACTTTTATTAAATAATTTTTGGAGAGAACGAGAAGAAGACCCTATGCAGACTACGACGATTAATCATTATTAAGTGGAAAGAATATATTCTCGAGATCATTTATTAATCAAAATATAGAGGATTAGTGTTATATATTAACACTAAGGCTCAAAGCATATTTTGTAACACAAACAAGAATTGGTCATGGCGGCTTCTTCTTCTAGTATTGGATGGAGGTCAACACGGCCTCAAGTGCTAATCAATTTTCGGGGAGAAGAGCTACGCAGAGGCTTCATAAGCTTCCTCGAGCCCTCCTTGAAAAATGAAAACATAAACGTTTTGATAGACGAGCTGGAGCTGAGAGGGAAGGATCTACATAATCTGTTCTTAAGAATCAAAGAGTCCAAAATCGCGCTAGTGATCTTCTCCAAGGACTATGCCAATTCAGAATGGTGTCTGGACGAGCTGGCAAAGATTAAAGAATGTGTGGACCTAGGCAATCTTGATGTGATTCTCATCTTCTACAAGGTAGAACCTTCGGTTGTGAAACATCTTCAAGGTTACTTTGGAGAAACTTATATGAATATGAAGAGCAGATATAAAAATGATTCAGAAAGAACCGGGAAATGGGAGGAAGCTTTAGTATCTGTTTCCCAAAAGTTTGGCTTGTCATTTCCAGAAAACAGGTTCCTCTTTCTTCTTTCTTTATTGACTCATTTGATATCCTGAATCAAAGTTCAAACTAATTAAACTCTGAATCTGCAAATTTCAAAGTAAATTTCGCAATCACCAATTAGGTAACTTGAAATTATGTTGTCAGTTGCAAAAATAGAAATGTTGAAGTAGTTGTAAGTCATGTTCGTTTGACAGTCGTTAGCAATCAGTGATAACGATGTTGAAATATAGATCATTTGCAGTAATCAGCGATCAATTACACTGATAAGTTATGAAGATCAGCGATCAATTTTGAATAGCTAAATTTTTCAGCTATTATGTTAAAATTTTATGATTAGTCTTACAGACCAGCTGTGCAACTGCGAAACGAAAAATTAATATGAATAATTGAACAAAAAATTTAAATCTATAAATAAAATAAAAAATAAACCATAAATTAATTTTTAAACAAATAAAATTAAAAGTAAAAATAAGATAAAAATTTAATGTAAATTTAAAAAAAAAAAATACATATTTCTATAATTACTAGAAACAATGATAGCAAAACCAACAACACAGCCATCAGTCTTATCGATCAATCGCAGTAATTACCAAACTAACATCGATCACGAACAGGACCGTAGTTCTACGGTTTCAGCCTAACAATCGAAGTTGTAAACTGATTACTAATTGATAGATTACCACAACTTGTTTGTTAAATGAAAAACTATTACGACAAGTAGAAAACTTATTAATTATTATATAAGAACGTTGGATTAGATGTATGGTTCAAGGCATCTTGACAAACATATAAAGGGTCAAAGAACAACTAACAAAAACACTCTTTTGGTCTCCAAAAAGCCTCCTATGGCTGCTTCTTCATCTTCTTTTTCTTTTTCTCATGTTGTGGGACATGTGACCCCAACGCAACCTCGTGTTTTCATCAAGTTTTAGGGAAATGATGTTCCCAAACTCACCCATGTCTTATGATCATAGAGCTACAGGACAGATTGGGAATTCATAAAGTCAATAGTCGTGGAGGTTAAGAGAGTGCTTGAGCATATTGGAGGAAGTTTAAATCAGAGAGGGCAGCCCCAAGAGCCGAACGTAAATCGCCAGTGTGCCATATTCAGTGTAAGGCAACTCAAGATAAGCAGTTCGTACAATGCCAGATATTGGACCTTTGAGTCTATATCCGAGTCACCGAAGTAAGAGTCTTTTACGATTTCATAGGATATAATAATTGTCAACAACAGCCGTTATACGGTTTTAAGTTATGGTAGTGTGCAAAAGCAATAGTACAAAGTACAAACCATGTCTTGATCGTCATTTAATTATTAAAAATATTATATAAACTAATTTAAGTTTGTCAGAAAAAGAGAGAACATAATGATGAAAATTTCAAAAATAACATTCATTATAACGAAAAAATCTTAAATTACCCTCAAGGAATATTAGAATAATAAAACATAATTTAATATAAAAATAAATTAAATTTTTTTCTTAAATTTTCTTTTTTCATAACACGTTTTTATAACTCTTTCCTAAAAATATGTAAATCATTCCTAGAATTTAGTACACCCTTTCTACCATTATAAGAACATATTTTTAGTCTTCAAAACCTTTCATATATAACTAATATATCATTTTAACATATTTATAATTATCTTCTAAAATATTTAAAACAATTTCATATAGTTTAAACCCATTTTAAAATGTTTTTAAAGTCTAAGGAACACTTTCATGAAAATATGTAAACCATTCCTAAAACTTAGTATACCCTTCCGGAAACAAAAATATATTAATAAGACAATCATTTGTATTAGATAAAGGGGCGATGGCGATGGCGATGGCGATGGCGATTTGGGCGTGAGTAATGGAGCAATCTGATGCCGGACCTCCGATGAGCTGGTGCGGCCGGAATTTAAGTATCATTCACACGCCGGATCTTCGGATGTGGAGATCTGAAAGGATTCGGGACAGATTTATCGGTTTTATTATGCGATTGATATGGGTGCTGTGGGGGAAATGGATTCAGATCGATTTAGGAAAGGGGAGATCAGGAGTATCAAATCGGCAAGATTGGGTGAGCCATGGTTATCATGATATCTTTGAATCCCTCGATTTTCACGATTTGCCAAAATTGGGGAAGATGGCGTTTTCTAAAAAAGTAAGTTTCATTAGCACGCAGAAGATTTTGGAGCTAGGAAAAAAGATTCAGGAAATCAGAGTGAGATTTCGATACTGGCGCACGATTTGGATTTGGGGAATCAAAATAACGGATCTGCATCAATCATGGATTGTCGGGGAATCGGAGGAGATTTGAGTGACGCTCGGGAGATTGGGTGGAACACTATAAAAAGGAGGGGAGGAAGCTACACAGCGACACAGATAAACGCGAGGTGTAGCTTCAATTTCTCGAATACTCTCTGGCTATTTTCTTCAGTGTCGGAGAGAAAGGAAAACATGACTCAGTCTCATTTGGTGAACAAGGGAGAGGCAAGGAAAGGATTACCGTCGGGCGGTGGTATGAAAATTGTTATACCAAAGTTTGATAACTCCTCTCTCCTTAAGAGCTACTCACAGACGCTCATCGGCAGATGCATGAACCCGTCAAAACAAGATATGAAGTCGTTACTCTACATGCTCCCACGGATTTGGCAAGTCGAGGATCACGTGGCTGGAGCAGATTTAGGGTTGGGACGTTTCCAATTCGATTTCGACAGAGAGGAAGACATTGTCGAGGTAATGAAATCGGAACCCTTCCATTTCGATTAGTGGATGCTGGCCCTGGTTAGATGGCAACCTGTGGTCACGATGAACTATCCGTCAGAGATTACCTTCTGGGTTCGTATTCTAGGGGTTCCCTCCATTTCTGGGCTGACCCCACGTTTAGGAGTATTGGGGAAGCGATAGGCGAAGTTAGATCCGTCGACATTGATGAAGGCAGGGTACAAGTACGGGTTGATGGGTTCAAACCGCTTATTTTCTCCATTACGCTAGAATTTCATAGTGGAGAGAAAACAATGGTTTCCTTGCGGTACGAAAAGCTTTTCGGATATTGTAGAAGTTGCTCCAGTTTGTGTCATGATCTGGCTAGGTGCCCAGAACAGGAACCTATGACAGAGCGCAGGGAGGACGGAAAGGTCGACAACATGGGAGGCTAGAGAAGGAAACTAGAGGTTACAAAGGAAAACAAATGCGGGATTATAGCGAAAGTTCTTCACGGGGAGGGAGACAGAATGATGTGGTACATAATCAGGACCATCAGAAAAGTGTTTTGATGTCAACGAGAGGTATCAGTCAACTCCGGCAGTCCAGTGTCGGCAAGCACCTATCAGACCATGAGAAGAAGATGTTGGAGGCTTTTCATGGTTTAAGTGACGACCACAAAGGGCAGAAGGAATCTAAGGTAAGGAAAGAGCTTCGATTCGATGAGATGGGAGATAAGGGGGAGAATGGGATCCCTGAATCGGGGCAGGAAAACAGAGAGGATGAGCTGGTGGAGGAGGAGCTGATAATAGCAGATATACGAATGGGGGAGATGGTCTCAACTGAGAATTCAAGGTCAAGGACAGAGAGAATAACTCTTGAGGATGGAGAGGTACAAGTAAGTGAAAACGCTATTATTGAACAAGAGTATAGTAATGCGATTATGCAGGGAAACATGGATCTTCAACAACTGGAAGTAACGGATGACTCTGATATTCTGGAATCAAAGGAGTGGATGGAAGAGGAGGACGCAGGGGAAAAGGCAGAAACGGGATTGAGATTGGAGGTACATGGAACTCGTGAAGGTAATCTCCAAAAGAGAAAGCAGGGGAAGCAGGGGAAGCCGGGTCCTTTACTCTTTGGAGGGGGAACGAAAAAAAGACTGGTACAAACAATGCTCTCACCAAGGAATAGAGTGATGACAAAAGTGCAGGACAAAGATGAAGAGGAAGGTCAAATGGCGAGCGACAGAGCTCCGGGTCATCAAAAGAAGGGGGTCACTAAAAAGGTAATTTCCTAAGTATGGCAAAACTTGGTCTGAGTCTCGAGGATTCTGTTCGGGTACCACAAATAATCTGGTTTATTCATGGGTGTCTCGGCCCAAGGTTGCTCATTCTGTTTTTTTGGTTCAGTTTTTATGTTGTTGTATGGAGATTTCGTTCTCTTGCCTTGATGTTTCAATAGTTGCTATGCTTGTTATAATTGCTATTGTTATGACTTACAATAAAACGAATGGGGAGGTTTACATGGTTGATGTTATCATATTGGATACGATGGTTATCACTATTATTCGATTCATTCGAAATGGTTCAGGTAGACGTGGGATAGAAACTCCAAGAGTACCTTATTATATGGATTTTTGTTTTCCAAGTAACGTGGTCTTTGCTGGGAAGGACATTTTGTTTAGTAAAAGAAGACAACGACGTCTTGAGGTCTATATCAAAGCCGGGTTCGAAACACACAAGGGTAAGGGATGCACAAGGGCGGCTATTTTGGTTGGATATTGAGGTGTCTTAAAGGGGAGGTTGATATTAAAAGTATTGGGGGTGACAAGAATGCAGGGGAGGGTTTCGAAATTTCCATAACGAATAAATGGAGATTGATATTGGAGATTTTTTATATAGCTAAAATGATGGTCAAAACTTACGGACGGTACAAAATACAAGTGATTATAAAGACAAGTCAGAACTTGGGAGATGATTCCGTTAGGGTGATTCCCACTAAGTTTGCGATAAATCTGCAAAGAGGATATTATACGAAAATAGCATTAAATGCTTACCCGGGGCCAAGTTTAGTTTGGCTAAGAAAGCGTGGAAGACAATCTCCACCAGAAAATACAAGGGAATGGGTATACTTGATTTATACTTATGTTGAGGTTGACACAGGTCTGATGGCTATACTAGTATTAACAAAATATTATATCCGGAAACAGAACTTATGAAGATTATGAGTTGGAACTGCCAAGGATTGGGATCTAAATGGACAATAAGCTAATTACGAAAGGTATGGTTTAAATATAAACCGGAAATGATGTTTTTGTCGGAAACGAAACAAGAATTCCGGTTCGTACAACAATTTCAGGGACACTTCGGATACGATAATGTGTACACGGTAGACCCACGGGGTACAGGTGGAGGGTTGGCCTTATTTTATAACGATGTGTAACAGGTTAAAATCATATCGGCAAACAATCGAATAATAGATATCGAAATGAAATTCCAGGGACAAAAAAATATATTTATCGTTTGTGTATGGTGATCCAGTACAAAAATCTAGAGACATAGTCTGGGAGCGTCTAACAAGAATAGGCATAGCAAGGACAGAACCTTGGTTTATTATAGGGGATTTGAACGAAATTACAAGCAACCATGAGAAACAAGGAGGACCATTATGACATGCGTCCTCGTTTGTCCAATTCAATAATATGATTGAAAATTGCGGACTTATGGAATTCCCATCGGTGGGGAATGTACTGTCATGGAGAGGCAGAAGGAGCAGACATTTGATCAGATGTCGTCTGGATAGAGCTTTGGCAAATGAGGACTGGCATGCTTTGTTCCCTTACTCGTATGTGGAATACCTACAGATGATAGGATCAGATCATAGGCCCTTAATGGCCAACATCGAGGATCAACTAATTTAAAAGAGGAGACAATTTAGGTTTGACAAGCGCTGGATTGGACAGGATGGTTTCCAGGAAATAATTTAACGGGGTTGGAGAAACCTCGAGGAAGGGGGCAGAGGAGAACAGAACTTTGTCTCGAGGATTCAGAACTGTCGGAAAGAGATATCCAAATGGCGGATGAATCATAAATCATATGGGAAAGAAAGAATTGAAGTTTTACAAAAACAACTCGATGAAGCACTCAATGATGATTCATGTACACAACAGGAGATTTGGGAACTAAATCGACAATTAAAGGAAGCCTATGTTGACGAGGAGATATACTGGCAACAAAAGAGCAGGAATCTTTGGTATAAAGAGGGGGATCAGAATACAAAATTTTTCCACGCTCTGACGAAACAACGACGGGCAAGGAATCGAATTGTGGGACTATATGATACGGATGGGAATTGGGTAGGCCGAGAACCGGAAATAGAAAGAGTAGCAGTAAGTTACTTTGAGGATTTATTCACCTCCACAGAGCCGGAGAATTTTGAGGATTTTCTTGGAGAATTACCGGCGCTGGTAACAGATGAAATGAATGGGAAACTCACGGCTTCTACATCGGAAGAAGAGATCAGACGAGCCTTATTTCTTATGCATCCAGAAAAAGCACCCGGGCCTGATGGGATGACAGCGCTGTTCTATCAGAGGGCATGACCGATTATCAAAAATGATGTGATTCAATTGGTAAATAATTTCCTCAGGACAGGCGATTTTGATCCTCGGCTTAATGCAACGAATATATGTTTGATACCGAAAACGGAGAGACCAAATAAAATGATGGATCTTAGGCCTATCAGTCTTTGTAATGTGGGTTACAAAATTATTTCAAAGGTCCTGTGTCAACGGTTGCGTTCGGTCCTCCCTAGTATCATTTCGGAAACACAGTCGGCCTTTGTTTCAGGGCGACTAATAACGGATAATATCCTAATTGCTCAGGAAATGTTGCACGGCTTAAGAACGAACCCCGCATGCCAAGATAAATTTATGGGTATAAAAACGGACATGAGCAAAGCATATGATAGGGTGGAGTGGAGTTTTATTAGGAAAACTCAGGAAAAATTGGGGTTTGCTCAACAATGGGTCTGCTGGATCATGAAGTGTATCACTTCAGTTAAATATAAAATATTGCTCAATGGACAACCCCGGGGGTTAATCTCTCCTCACAGAGGACTCCGACAAAGGGACCCATTGACGCCATACTTGTTTATTCTTTGTACAGAAACATTAATATCATATATCAAGAAAGCGGAAAGAGAGGCAAAACTAACAGGACTGAAGATAGCACGAGATAGTCCTCCTATCTCTCACTTGCTCTTTGCGGATGACAACTTATTCTTCTGCCGTGCGAGTACGGATGAATGCCGGGTAATATTGGATATATTGCAAAAGTACAAATCGGTATCCAGCCAGAAAATTAACTTCAATAAGTCTTCATTACAATTTGGGCACAAGGTTGATGATAATACTAAAGAAGAACTAAGATCGATTCTAGGGATATCAACAAACGGAGGTATGGGAACATATCTTGGAATTCCGGAAAGTTTGGGAGGAGCAAAAACACAGATCTTTAGCTTCTTAAGAGCGAGACTGCACAACAAAGTAAATGGTTGGACTGCAAGACTGTTGTCACGGGGGGGGGGGGAAAGAGGTGTTAATAAAGTCTGTGGCAACATCCCTTCCAAATCACGTCATGTCGTGTTTTCGACTACCTAAAGCAGTGATTTCAAAGCTTAACAGTATAATCGCAAGGTTCTGGTGGAGCTCCGGAAATAACTCAAAAGGTATGCATTGGAAAGCTTGGACTAAGGTTTGCTGGGATAAAAATAAGGGGGGTCTCGGATTTCGATCCCTAGAGGAATTCAATACGGCGCTACTTGCCAAGCAATTATGGCGTTTAATTGATCAGCCAAGCTCCTTATTTGCTAGGGTTTTCAAAGGAAGATACTTTCGGAACATGGGTCCTTTGGACTACGGAAAAGTATACTCCCCTTCATATGGTTGGAGGAGTATAGCTTCGGCGCGCCCTCTGGTTAGAAAAGGACTAATTAAAAGGATGGGATCATGAACATCTATATCTGTATGGAATGATCCATGGATCCCAGCCAACTGCCCGAGGCCAGCCATATGTAAAACATATAACTATTACCCCTCTTTAATGATCAACCACTTAATCGATTATCAAACAGGAGATTGGAATGAACAGCTCATCCGAGCTATCATTGTCCAAGAGGATGCAGATCTCATCCTCAAAATGCCATTCAGTCGAACTCAGAAACCAGATAATTATGGTTGGCACTTCACACAATCCAGAAAATACACGGTTAAATCAGGTTACCACACCATTCGACAAGAGTCAAAGATGGATGATCAACAACTTGTTTTTGGACCAGATATAACACCTCTCCAAGCTAATGTTTGGAAACTCAGATGCCCACGGAAAATACAACATTTAATATGGCAATTACTTTCGGGCTGTCTTCCGGTAGCTCAGAACTTGAGGAAGAGAGGAATTCAGTGCGACATGGTGTGTACCAGATGTGGAACAGAACAAGAGACAATTAATCATGTCTTCTTTCAGTGTCCACCGGCAGTACATGTATGGGCTTTGTCACAGATTCCGTCCAACCCAGACCTATTCCCAGGGGAGTCACTCTATGCTAATCTGGATTATTTATTATGGAGAGTTCCTAACGGACATTCCAATTCCCAATTCCCATGGATGTTATGGTACATATGGAAAAGTCGAAATGACAAATTATACAACAATACCGATTGAGACCCCCGAGAGGTGATGAGACTAGCGGAAACATAGGTAAAATTGTGGGAGGAGGCTCAGATCAATGAACAAGGCATGGTTCAGGAACAAACCAAATCAGAGGTGGTATCGGAGGAATTGGTAAGTCAACAGGAACTGTGGTGTTTTGTAGATGCCTCATGGAAAGAAAAACAGAATTTTACGGGCCAAGGATGGAACACAATGCGGGCAGGAATAAGCGGATGGATGGGAGCAAGAACAATATGTAATAGCTCATCTCCTTTACATGCGGAAATTGAAGCTCTAATATGGGCGATGGAATGCATGCACGTGGCGGAGCAAAAAGAAGTGATATTCGTAACGGATTGCCTACAACTCGTGAAAATGCTGGCGGAACCACAACAATGGCCGGCCTTTGCAATCCATATAGAAGAAGTTGGAAACCGAAAGGAGTATTTCACAAGACTGGACATCCGACACATACCCAGAACCAAGAACACTATGGCTGATCAGCTTGCAAGGAGTGCCCGACGACAGACTACTATGTCAATTCACATTGGTTTCTCACCAAAAAAAAACTTAGTATACCCTTCCTAAAAATAAGTATATATTTCCTAAAATTTTAAAAACATATTTTTAGTCTTTGTAACATTTCAAATGTATCTAGTATGTCATTTTAACTTATTTAGAGTTATCTTTTTAAACGTTTACAACCACTTTATATATGTCAAAAATACTTTAAAATCTTTATTAAAGTCTTATGAACCTTTTCTAAAAATATGTAAATCATTCATAAGAATAGTATATTTTTCCTGAAATTTTAATAACATCTTTTTAGTCTTCTAAACAATTTATATTATCATTTTAACATATTTATAATCATTTTTCTAGCCATTTAAAATAATTTTATAAACACTAAATTTTTTTTAGATGATTACTATAGTTTTAGGAATCCTTTACTAGAGTTTTATGAACTTTTTTCCTAAAAGTATTTAAATCACTCCTAAAATTTGATATACCCTTCCTAAAACTTTTAGGAACCCTTTACTAAGTTAAAGTTGAAGGAACCATTTCCTAAAAGTATGTAAATCATTCTTAAAAATAAGTATACATTTCCTAAAATTTTCAAAACATATTTTTAGTCTTTATAACATTTCATATATATTTAATATATTATTTTTAATTATTTATAGTCATCTTTTTAAACGTTTAAGACAATTTTAAGTTTGTAAAAACTATTTTTAAATATTTATTAAGTCTTGGAAATTTTTTTCTAAAAATATGTAAATCATTCCTAAAAATTGGTGTATCATTCCTAAAAAAATTTTAAGAACATATTTTTAGTCTTTCAATGATAAGATGGAACAGTTGAATGCATTTAAACTAGAATACAAGATGGAATGCATTTAAAGACCAATTGAATGCATTTATGAGGTGATCTTTTTAAAGACCAATTGAATGCATTTAAACTAGAATTATGATGAACTCTTTCGTTGTATCCTGCTCCAAAACCCTAGATGTATCTGCAGAAAGAAAAATTTCATATATCTTATTCCTTTTGACACATCAGCCCTTAAAAAAACACATCTAAAATCTTAAATGAATTCAGCCGCTGCTCTTCATCTTCTCATAGGTAGTTTTCATCTTACCAACAAAGAGGCTTCCTCTACTCTTTTCTGATTTTGGTTCTTTATCTAGCGACTTCAAAGATGACTATGGAAGATTGGAGAAAGCTTTTTCTTTATGAGTTTATCCTTCATCAGTCGTATTCTGTTTTACATCTGAATCTACTTCGTCTTGCCCGTAGGTAAGTTTTTGAGTTTGTATCACTGATTGATTCAATTACAGATTATATTTTCTTTTTCAATTTGTCTCTTAAGGATTTGTTTTGTCTGTAAAAGGTTAGCTGGTCTTCCTGAAGAGGTGAAGAGGGAGCTTGAACATGCTCATAGTGAGGTGAATAATACGAGCTGTTAGGTTTTTTCAATTTCTTCTCTTTTTGTTTGTTTCTCTTCTTCAGTACAATTTTGCTTGTAGTCATGCCAAGGAGAAACTTGAATCAGGGAAGCTTGGTTAGCTTATATAGGCTCTCTTATTGCTGCAAGCATTGCTAAAGAAAGCTTTTTTTTGTTTTACTTCAACTTTAATCATTTCTTTGGCTTGCTCTGTAAATTTTTCTCCCTAAATACAACGTTTTGGTATTGTTTTGTGCAGACATGTTGAAGGGTTTTTTTATTATGCTTAATCCTCTACAAGATGTACCCACGAGCGATTCTTCTATACATCAATGTCTATAGTTTATGTTTACAAAATTTTTGGCTTATTCGGTGTTATGTATACATGAACTATCTGTTCTTTTTTGCATTAAAGTAACATATTGATCACAATGGTATTGTGGATCAAACATATGATACTTGTTTTAATTTTGCATGTTGTTAGTGTTTTTGATCGAAAATAGTACTTTAGTGTCTCACCGTTGAAAATTGAAGTGCCTCTTTTTTTTATAATGACTTATCAATGCCTGTGTTTGCAACCTTAGCTTGTGTTTGCAACCTTAGCTTGTGTTTGCAACCTTAGCTTGTTTTCATTGATGTTCTCTTCTTTTTACTTTTTTTTGCTTAAGTTTATTACGTTCTTTCAAATAACGGAGTGTTACTTTCATACATGATAGCTTCCAAAGCTCTTGGTAAACAGATGTCTGAAGTTGAGGTGATGGTAGCTTACCGTTGTGATCAATATGGTAAGTAATTTCGTATTGGTGGATCCATATTATCTCTTTTACTGTTTGTCTGTGCATTGTGCATACCTATGAAGTTATTAACATGAATCTGGTTTTTAATGTTCACTTGTTATTATCTCTTTCAAAGTAGAATTTTCATTTGGACAATAAAGATACTGACTTATCTGATATATTGACATATTGTCTTCCGTGCAGTACTGTGCATAAATGTCATCTTACTCCTACTAATTTCAGTTTGGCCATCCCTTTGTGTTGTTGGTGCATGATGGAGAAGTCCTAGAACATGCATAGGTTTAATTACACACCTTAATAAATCTTACGTTCTAACCATTCGACATCTATCCTTTTCGTTAGTCTAGGGTGAGAGGTCACAACTAGTGAAGTGGATTTGCGGCATTTGATCGGCCATAGATCGCTCCCAAAACTGATATTTACACAAGGTTCATTCTTTTCTGACCTTAATGAATTTTTTTCTATTTTCTTGCGCTTAGATTTTTCGTTTTGGAACCCTTCATTATTTCTTTGCTTTTTAAATGATCTAGCTACGAGGAGGAATCACTTCCTCTACTTTATTAACAAATAATCACCCAAATTAATAGAGTATTAGGATGTCAGAGGAGATTCAAATTCCTAAAAACCATTAACAAATAATCACCTAAATTATTTGAGACTCACGGCATGTTACATTTGCAAAAAAAAATATAATTGGAAATGATCATATTACAATTGGATAACAAAGTATACAATTCATTATTTAAACTTAAATTATTTATTCAAATTTTTCTCGCAAACATGAGCAAAAGATAGAGAGCATAATAAATTATTTTTATTGCAGAGCATACAAAGAATAATTTAAAGGAAGGATATATATAAGTTTTTAAAACTTCATATACTTCTGCTTTCTTTAAATTATTTTGTTTGTCGCTGCGTATAGAAATAATCTATTCTGCTTTCTATCATTTGATCTTGTTTGAATTGGAAAATTTTGTAAATAAATAAGTGGGTAAATGATTTAAGTTTATGTAAATATTTGTATACCTTGTTATCCGATAGTAATAGGATCATCTCCAATTTTTTTTGGTATCTATGTGATCTTGTATTTCCCACATACGGTTGATGCGGACGCTGATTGGCAAATTTGAGGGACCAATTTGAAGATTTGTTTAAATCATATGTCTTTGCATCTTTTTGTCTTTTCGTTATTTTTGTTAATAATTTAAGCATTTGTTAATTTTTTGTTTTAATAAACTAATTAGTTATGTCAATGATTATTTTTTAGATTTGGGTACTTTTAAATTTGTATTTTTTTTGGTTTGTAAGTGGTGGAGTTTTTTTTTTAAAATTCTACTAAAAACATGTTTGTAAGGGGTTCAAAATCTTTTTTTTTTCAAATTTCTTTTTTTTAAAAAACGTTTTAGGAAGTCTATCCTAAAAATATGTGAAATTATTCCTAAAATTTGGTGTACCATTCCTACAAATTTAAAAAATATTAATAGTCTTCCAAACTATTTATATATAATATATATTTAATATATTATTTTAACATATTTATATTCATCTTTTAAAATATTTAGAATCACTTTAAATATGTTAAATATATTTTAAAGTATTTTAAAAGTCTGAGGAACACTTTCATAAAAGTATGTAAATCACTCATAAAATTTAGTATACCGTTCATAAAAATAAGTGAATTTTTCCTTAATCTTTGGAAACATATTTTTAGTTTTCATAAAATTTCAAAATATAATTTATATATCATTTTAACTTATTTAGAGTCATATTTTTAAATGTTAAAACCATTTTATGTATGTCAAAACTATTTTATGAAAAAATATAATTAGAAATGGTCATATTACAATTGGATAACAAAGTATTCAATTCATTACTTAAACTTAAATTATTTATTCATTGTCTTGTTAGCAAAGTTTTCTCGCAAACATGAGCAAATGATAGAGAGCACAATAAATTATTTATATGGCAGAGCATACAAAGAATAATTTTAAGGAAGGATAAATATAAGTTTTTCTTTAAATTATTTTGTTTGTCGCTGCGTATAGAAATAATCTATTCTGCTTTCTATCATTTGATCCTGTTTGAATTGGAAAATTTTGCTAATAAATAAGTGGGTAAATGATTTAAGTTTATGTAAATATTTGTATATCTTGTTATCCAATAGTAATAGGATCATCTCCAAATTTTTTTAGTGTCTGTGCCAAATTGGGGCCAAATTAAAATAGAAGTCTGTGCCAATATTGAGCTTAGCCCAACCAGGCCCTTGAACAACAACCTTACCCTAACGAATAAAGCTCTAATGAAGCCCATCCTGCGGCGCCGACGGTAAACCGAAGCCCAACAAACCCCATCACTTTTGTTGCACGCCCGACACTAGCGATAAACCCGAGGTTCCTCTGGCAAGACACGATAAACCATAATCCAGAAATGAGAAGCAGTAGGGCGATCGAAGCAAAGAAACAAATAAAAAAAGTAAGATGTTTACCTGGTGGGTTTGATGTCGGGCTTGAAATTACAATCCAATTAAAAATAGAAGTTCGTGCCAAAATTGGATTTAGCCAAAGCAGGCCCAACTTCAACAACAACCTTACCCCGACGAAGCCCATCCAAGTAGGCCCAACTTCAACAACAACTATCCCAACGAACAAAGCCTAAAGGAAGCCCATTTTGTTTGGTACACGCGTGGCGCTGGCGGTAAACCTAAGCCCAATGAAGCCCATCATGTTTGGTGCACGTCCGTTGTTGACGATAAACCCGAGGTTCACCCGGGAATTTGTGAAGGGAATGGGAGACGCGGTTCCCGTTGTCGTTTCTTTGTGAAAAAATAGCGTAGCGAGTTTATGTAGATGTGAGACCAAAATGAAATAAACAAATCATAATCCGGAAATGAGAAATCGAAGGACGAAGCAAGCAGAGAAACAAACAAACATAGTAGATCATTACCAGGGATTGGATAGATTACCTGCGCCCGCGACTAAATGATCGGGGACAGCGGATTCGAAAGAGAGAAGAAGAGGACTCAAAGCTTCAGCAAAGAAGTCGACTCTAACTTTGAGCCAAAGGTTACTATTTTATAAGACAAGATGGCGAAGATTAATTTGATAGGAAAGAAGCAGATTTTTGATATCACTCAACGAAAAGAAACGAAAAGCGCATGTAGAGGAAAAAGGCGAAGATGTGAGGCGTATCTAGGGTTCTTGGAGAGTAGGGAAGGTCTGAAAAAAAATAGAGTGTGTATTTTTGCAAGTGTTTGTGGCCCAATTATGCTTTTGCGGCTGTATTAATTTTAGACCGGACCATGCTTTTATTATGCTGAGTTATTTTTTTAATTTTTTCTTTAAATGCCATGGGTAGTTTTTGTAGGGAGTTTTTTTTCCTATGTGGCTGGCCTATGGAGCGTCAAACCGTCTTTTTTATATAGTATAATTGTTTTGTTTTTTTCTGTATGTTTAGATAAGTATAGAATCTGAAGATTTTCTAGATGATTTTGAAATTATAAATTATAATTAATCAAATTGGATCAATCTCTTTTTAATATATAATCAATTGCTGCTTATTCTATTTTTTTTTCTTTTGCAACTTTCATCCTAATTTTTTGAGCCGTTTTAATTCTCACCGTCCATTTTAGAAGCGGTTTTGAATAAATAGATGTAGAATTCTTCATTTGTAACCATCCATCAATTATTAATAAAATAAGCAATTTTTTATTTTCTCTCTCTCTTTATTTAGTTTCATGCCCTAAGAGTTGGATTTACATTTTTGTAAGACTTATTTAGCGTTTTACACGGGATAAAAAGGTGTAAAGCCGCATGGTTTAAATCAAGAGGATCAAGTCTGTGATACATGATATCAAAGTAAATGTTCAGTTGAGTGGTGATAGAGTACTATTGAGAGACATGGCGAGAACTAATGAAGGAATAGATCCAACTTGGGCGAGAATCATGGTAGAGATACCCTGTCCACCGATATTCCGAAGCAGATATGTGACAAACAAGGTCCAAGACGAGCTCGGTACCTTGACTTGGATTGTAGGGTAGCTTGGTAAATGTTTTGAAGGGGCAGAGCCTTATTGAACTCGAGAACATGGCGTTTGAAGAGTTTGAACAACTTCAACAACAAGATGTGCGATATGGTAGTCAGGTTCAAGCAACTTAAGGATAAGTTGTTGAGAGTGATCCAGGTCCTTCATTCAAGCATCGAAGAAATGCAAGAAGACTTGTGTTGTGCAAACGGCTGGTGACCAATGGAGGAGCCACATCATGATGAATGGATTGTCCAAAGTGGACTTCCCAAAAACATCACGATTCAATGGGGCAAAGAATATCCAGGAAATGGAGAACTTCATATGAAGATGTATTTGTACTTTGGAAACCTTAATCTTAGGGATGAGATGGGACATATCAAATCCAGTGTCTTATTTGACAACATGACCATGATGTAATGGTGGAGGTGCCATGCAGATATTGAGTGAGGGATGTTTCGGACGGACGCTTGGGATGGCTTCAAGAGGAAGCTCAAGCACGAATTCTATCATGAAAGTATGGTCTACGAAGCTCAAAAGAAGCTAAGAGGGTTTCGACCGAGAAGTAACATTTAAAACTATATGAATGAGTTTACAAAACTGATGTTACAAATTCCAAGTATGTCCGAGAAGGACCTCATGTTTCACTTGATTAATTGGCTGGAGACAAGGACCAAGAAAGATTTGCAATGAAGAGGTACTCGTTCCACTGAAGAAAGCGGCTGCATCAGTAGAATCACTCTCGGACTTCAATACCTAAGTTCAGTTTGAGACTTTCGAGGAAAAAGGTAATGTGAATATAGGTGGGAGAGGGAGATGTGATACTGAAAACCATGTTCTATCAAGAAGAGATGAATGCGGCTCATTCAAAGAGATGTATAAGTGACTTTTTTCAAGGGACACAAGAAGAGCTCGGGTTAGGACGGATATGAAGCAAAGAAAAGAAAAATTGTTCCTCGGGACAAATGTTATGTCTGTTAAGGAACCACATTTGGGAAAGGATTGTCCGAAGTTAGGATCTATGTATATTTTAATACAACGAGAGGAAGAAGAATAAGTTGCTATAGTCAAGACCACCCATACACACCTTTTACACATGAGCGTGTCACAGATGTGCTTCAGAACATACAATCTGGTGACTGTGGAGTATATACATTTAAGTACATTGAACACCATGCACTTAGCAAGAATTTTCCAAGCACATTGTGTGACGCCAATATCAAAGCCATGAGGGAGAAGATGGCGGCGAAGATATTCGATGAGATCGAGTTCCGTGGACCGGCACTACGTTCTTGGTCGGGGTTGGACCTGTATGACAATTAAACTAGGTATGATCATGTTGTAGTCTAGCTTGTATTTGAAAACTACATGATATGGTGGGTATTTTTGCATACCATCAAGTGATGTGGTGGATAGTTTTGCATACCACCAAGTGACACTTATTATTTTGTAACTCATGATAGGTTAGTCATTATTTTTGTAATCTATCAAGTGTATTCGGTAATTTAAATGTATCTTATAACCTACTAAGTGTTTTCAATACAATTTTCATCTGTACGCTAAGTAGATTTCTCAAATAAGTCTGCTAAGTAGACTTCTCAAGCAGACTTCTCGCTCATATAAAGAATTGGCTAAGTGTCGCCGAATTACCTCGCCCAAAATCAAATTGTTCAAGTGATTTCTACACGAAGCTTCCTCTGTACGCTAAGTAGACTTCTCAAAGAAGTCTGCTAGGTAGACTTCTAGAGCAAACTTCTCGCTCATATAAAAAAATTCGCTAACTGTCGCCGAATTACCTCGCCCAAAAGCAAGTTGTTCAAGTGGAAAGAAACGAAGCTTCCTCTGTATGCTAAGTAGACTTCTAAAAGAAGTCTGCTATGTAGACTTCTAGAGTAGATTTCTCGCTCATATAAAAAATTCGGTAAGTGTCGTCGAATTACCTCGCCCAAAAGCAAGTTGCTCTAGTCTAAAGACACGAAGCTTCCTCTGTACGCTAAGTAGACTTCTAAAAGAAGTCTGCTATGTAGATTTCTAGAGCATACTTCTCGTTTATATAAAAAATTCGCTAAGTGTCGCCGAATTATCTCGCCTAAAAGCAAGTTGTTCAAGTTGTTCAAGTGGTTCAAGTGGAAAGCAGAGTAGACTTCTCGAGCAGACTACTCGCTCATATAAAAAATTCTCACAATGCTCACGAATTATCTCGCACAAGCCAGTGGATCAAATGTTTCGATACAAAGTTTTACATAATGAGTAGATTATTATTAAACATGACGCATACACTAGCAGACTTCGATTACACATACATTATCCAAAACACAGACTTCTTAAGTAGACTTCCATCGCAGACTTATTTTTATTACTTGTAGCAGACGTTTTCACGTGCCTAACCATCACCATCTTTCATTCCCTGGTTTCATTATGGTAAAATAAGCATACGTGTGAAGATCTGAGGATAATAATAGAAAAATATTTGAAGACAATAATAGAAAAGATGGGATCAACTTACACATTGAGGCCTAGTATGACCGGGTTGCTTGCATTTTGAGCAGCTATATTGTTTGTGCAATTTTCTCGAAATGGTCCCTTTCTTCCTCGGCATCTCTAGCCAAGTCTGCCACCTTGACTTCTTCTGTCGACCAGGAGCACGCCTCACGACCGGAGAGAGACATGGTACAACTTCGGATTTGGTTTCATCGGGTGATGGTGGATAAATACTATGAGCATACGTCGCATACAAATATTCCTTCGTATACGATGGACAGATCAACATAGACATATGCGTGGCAGCCTTCGTTGCAGCTGCAATAACGTGCAAGCAATGTATTTTCTCAACATCAAAAACACCACATGCACTTTTTTTTTGCTCCAAATCCACAATACAATCTCGTGTTCCTCCCTTAACGAAGAAACGCTAGCCGTATACTTGTTCAACCGTCATCTTATACTGGTTAGAGCACACTTCTACGTAGTTTACCGCACACTTCTACACAGTTTAACACTTCGTCAGGGTTAGTTTTTCAATTGAGATTCTCGAGTAGACTTCTTGAAGAATTCTGCTACATCGCAGACTTCAGGTGAAGTCTACGATGGGTTAGTTTTACATTTGACCAAATTTGTAATAAAAATAAATAGCAGACTTCACATGAAATCTACTTATTTTACGATAATTAGCAGACTTCGCGCGAAGTCTGCGATTTAACATATTTTATCGGTCCATGTTTGACATTGTTCGTCAACTCCAAAACTAACCTCAACAGACTTCTTATAGAAGTCTGCTAATTCTGACAATTGCAAAACTGACCTCTGGTAGAAAAGCATTTGCTTGGTCAAATGCAAAACTAAACTGATTCCTCAGCAGACTTCGTGTTGAAATCTGCCACATATTTTTTTTTCAGAGTAAATAGAACAGACTGTACCCGAAGTCTACTCTAAAAAGGTTAATTGCAAAACTAACCTATGTGTTGACTAGCAGACTGCAGAAGAAGTCTGATGTCGCCGAATTCGAAGAACAATCTGAAAATGAGAGTGAATCATGTGAAAGTACCTTAATTCGGTTTGAGATTTCTTCAAGTGCCCAAAGCTTCGAGTTTAACCGATCTCTATGACTCACACGCCGAGTTTGTTGTGAATGTGACAAGATTCTTCACATTTGAAGTTTTAAGAATGAATTTTCTTGAGTTTTAGGATGAAATGGATAGGAAATGGAGGAAGATGAGTTTGATAAGTCAAAAAGTGAGCTCAAATGTTGTTGGTAAGCATTTAGAGCTTGATTTTGCTTGTTAATAGTGGTTGGGAAAATGAATTCGATGGCATTTTCAAAATAAGTGATGAATATGATGATTGTTTTGTCCATTGCGTTTTCGGAAAAAAACAAAATTAAACACTATGGCAAACTTGTGAATATTGAAAGGTGAGAATGATGAAATTGAGAAAATATGGTAAATGTTAAGGGGAGAGAAATTGGAGGTTAGATTTGCATTTGACCAACAATTGTGGTCTATTTTTGTAACTCACCGCAAAATAAAAGCCTTATGAAACTGTATTTTGCTGAGTTTTAAGAGATTGTGTAGGTTACACGCCTTATGAAACTTAATAAATATTAAAGGTAAATCATTTATGTGTCCATTAAATTCCTACTAAATAAAAGAAGCTATTTGAAGCTTCATGATGTGCCACATTACCTTAAAAAAAACTTAAGCTACTGCCACGTGGCAATCCTACCAATTTCGACTATATTGTGGGCTTCGCGCATCTAATCATTCTTCATTTAAAAAAATAAATCTGGGTTTTCAAATTTCAAGCCCAAATTACTCTATCTACGCGTTTCTCTTCGCCTCCCATTTTTCCAAAAAATTCTCATAGGATTATGTTTTTTTCTCTCCGCCGTTTCTCCCTTTTTTCTCACTTCTCTCATCTCTTCCGTCAGATCTGCCGCTCCTCCGATCTCTATGTCGTTCTCTCTGCTACACCGATGCTTCCTCTTGTTTGCCAAATCTTTTCCCCTCGATTTTACCGCCGGTAAAGTTGTCCCAGATCTACTGGGCGAAATCTCGATTTTCTCGAATCCCCGACAGCCTAAATCGTTCTCGGGGGATGTCTTCCCGCATCTTCTATCGTGAAACGTAACACCAGCCCGACCTCAGCCGAGGTTTAATTATTCGAAGCCTGGTAATTTCATTCGTCATCTGGATTTTGTTTTTTTTGTTTCTTATGTGTTTTAATCTCTTTCTCTTGTATTGCGTCTACACCCACCGGAAATGCAATCTATCTTCGGTGCGAATGTTTTCTGGCAAGATCCCGGTCAACCGCCGACTCCACTGCCGCGTGGTTCTATTAGGTTATATCAGGCCGAATGGGCTTCGCATGTTAAGCTGACGCGTTTCGAAGACGGTTTTTGGCCCACTTAATTTAAGCTCGATAAGCGTCCAAATGGGCTTCAGATTTTCCAGGCCCAATATTGTCTTCGACCGAGTCAGCAACCCAATTTTAAAAAAGGTTTGTTTATTTTTTATTTCCGTTTTTCCTTTTAATAATCCTTTAATTTTAAAATTTTCAAACGGTGATTATTGGGCCTTCTAAATTCCGTCGTTAACGGATCTTAATGGGTTTTCATATTTCAGGATCGGTGTTTGGATTGGGCCCCTTAGTGGAAGCTCGATATGCGTCCAAATGGGCTTAAGATATTCCAGGCCCAATATTGTCTTGGGCCGCGCCAACAATCCAATTAATAAAAAGGTTTGTTTCTTTTTTTATTTCCGTTTTTTCTTTTAATAATCCTTCAATTTTAAAATTTCCAAACGGCGATTATTGGGCCTTCCAAAATCCGTCGTTTACGGGTCTTAATGGGTTTTCATATTTCAGGATCGGTGTTTGGATTGGGCCGTTTCAGCGAATCAATAAATTTAAAGGTTTGTTTTTTTTTCTTTCGTTCTTTTGATAACAGTTTATTTTTAATTTCTAAGTCGGTGAATTATTATCTTCCTGAAGCTTCCTCATTTTTTTACTGTCTCTCAAATCTTTTCCTCTCGCTTTTGCTCCAGAGAAAAGTTCTTCCACCTTCGAGATCTATTGGGCCAAAACTCGATTTTCTCGATTACCTGACACCTTACATCGTTCTCGGGGGATATCTTCCCGCATCTTCTACTGTTATACGTGACGCCAGCCGTCACCTCCGCCGAGGTTTAAGAATTGGAAGCGGAGTAAATTTCAGTCCTGATCTGGTATTTTTTTTTAATTTTGGTTTCGTATGTGTTTTAATCTGTTTTCATTTTTTTTCCCGACCGCTTCTGTATTGCGTCAACTTCCACCAAGAATTAAATCTATGTTCGGTGCGCATGTTTTCCGGCGAGATCCCGATCGACCGCCGTCTCCACTGCCGCGTGGTTCTATTAGATTAAATCAGGCGCAATGGACTTCACATTTTGAACCGACGCGTTTCAACACAAACAGACTCTTTATGAGTTTCTGTATTTGTGGGCCGTGGTTTGAAGACCTTTTTTTGGGCCGCTTAGTAGAAGCTCGATATGCGTCCAAATATTGTCTTGGGCCGCGTTAGCAACCCAATTAAAAAAAAGGTTTGCTTTTTTATTTATTTCGGTTTCCCCTTTTAATAATCATTTTATTTTTTTTCTATTTTCAAAAGGTGATTATTGGGCCATTTAAAACCACCATATACGGTTTTAATGGGATCACATATTTCAGGACCAGTGTTTTGTTTGGGCCGCTCCAGCAATTAAAAAAAAAACAGGTTTGTTGATTTTTTATTTCAACGTTTACCTTTTAATAATCGTTTATTTAATTAGAAATACAAACAGTGCTTATTGGGCCATCAAAATCTGTCTTATACGGATTTAATGGGCCATCAAAATCTGTCTTATACGGACTTAATGGGCTTGCATATTTCAGGCCCTGAGTTTGTTTTTGACCGTTCCAGCAATTCAATAACTTTTCAAGGTTTGTTTACTTTTTTTTCGTTCTTTATTCTAATAACCATTTATTTTTATCCTTTAAATCGGTTTATAGAACCGGTTTACAACCTATAATTGGACCGACATTGTTAAATTTCTTTCATGTATGTACTCATGTGTTCGTCCTCCACCGGGAAACCCATCTGTACTTCCGGGAGTACCCGGCGGCTACTTTGTTCATCCGCTGTAAGTCGGCAATACTTTCGCTTCCGTTTCATGGGCTTCATGGACCTCATTAACCTGGTAAGTGTTGGGCTTTTATAATTTTTTATTTTTTTATATTTAAATTAATAACGTTTTGTGTATTTTGGGCCGCATAAATTGATTGGTTATTGGGCCGCCTTTTCCAAGCCTCTTACGTTTATTTTCTATTAGTCATTACTGATCCTTCCTCTCCCCACGTCCTTGAGCAATCATCAATGCTCCACTCCTCTTTCATTACTACCGCCAACTCTCGAGCTCCCTTCCAAGGTACTTATATATTCAAGTTTCAGCTTTCATTTCATACTCACATTTCTCACAGACATTTACGCCTAACAATGACTAATGTTACAGTTTTTTATGACCTACAAGAAGATTTCTGTAAGGATCAAATTCCCGTGCGGCTTATTCATTCGTGGGAAGTGCGTAACTTCAAGCAAAACAATTCACTGATCGGTATTGAGTTGCTTCTTATTGATGCAAAGGTAAAGTTCTCTCATTACAGTAATGCTTTTTCCTATTTCAGTTTACTTAGCATACACTAATACCCCTTCAGGCCGTTACTATGCAGCGATTCATATCTCCTCACCGCGCAGGACGTCTCAAGGATAAAATGGAGTCTGGCAGAATATACAAACTCAGCAAGTTCATGCTGAAGCCCAAGAAGACAAGCTACAAGGTAACTTCCAATAAGGATATGGTCATTTTCACGGATCAAACGATGTTTGAAGAAGAGGAGGATTGCTCCGACGACATAGCCTTCCAGCAATTTAGGCTGCGCGATTTCAAAGTTTTCACTGAGGTAGCTGACATGCAAACAGAACTGTTTGGTAAGTAATTTTAAGCTGCACATTTAATCTTGAGTATTAAGGAAACCTATGATATAATATTTTAAAAGTTAGATTAGCTGTTTAAGTTGCTAGGCTGTTGGTTACGCTTGTTGGATTGATATTTTTGGTTGTGTTGTTGGACTTTATTTTAAAACGTTCTTTTGCGGCTTTTTTTTTGTAGATCTCATCGGCCACATCAAGCTCATCAATGGAGAGAGCCTTCAGTCTCAGACATCTCTCGGTAGTGCTCCAACAAATGGTGTTGGAAGGTCGAAGCAAATGGTTTTCTTGCACGTACAACTTGAAGAGTAAGGGTATTTCATTCTGTTTTTAATTTTGTATTTATTTTGTTTCTAATCCGTTTAATTGTTTTTTTCTTTGCAGTGGAGAAACAGCCCGTGTTTATCTATGGGAACGTCATCTTTGCCGAGCTACCCAATAAAATGGAGGATCCTTTAGGTTTTGAAATTGTGGGGAAACACATGATGCATGGACCATATGGCCGGGATAGACCGACATCGCCTTGCATGGATAAGCAGGTTTGCATCAAAAAATACCCACGTCCATACATTGAATTCACTACTATTAACCAGTCTGGTTATATTATCTACCGCCGGCGTTTGGCTGAAGATAACGTTATTATGAAAGGCCGCTCAAAATTAGATAACTGATTTGTTATACCGCATAACATTGGTATCTTAAAGAAATATGAGGCTCATATCAATGTAGAATGGTGCAACACAACAAACACTGTTAAGTATCTTTTCAAGTATATCACTAAGGGAGTTGACAAAGCTATTGTGCTTATTGAGAAGGGCATTAAGAATACAGGAGATGATCAATCTGCAGAAAATTTCGTTCATGAACGGAATGAAATACAAGAATACCTTGATTGCAGATATTTATCAGCGTGCAAAGCAATGTGGAGAACATTCACATTCCACATCTGCAAAAAGAAACCAGCAGTGCATAAACTAATTCTTCACCTAAAAAACCAGCAAAGCGTCACCTACCGTGACACAGATGATCTAGAACGTGTCATATCAAGTTTCGGTGTTGATAGAAAAATGCTAACTGGGTGGATGGTTCTCAATCGATATGATGAATTTGCAAGAACACTGATGTATGTAGAAATCCCAAAATACCATGTTTGGGACACCAGTTCTAAAGTGTGGAGCAGAAGGAAACGAGGGCATACAATAGGTAGAATTGTGAACATACATCCAGCTGCTGGTGACCTATACTACCTCCGGATTTTGGTTAATGTTGTTAGAGGACCAACAAGTTTTAAATCGTTTCTTGAAGTTAATGGTGAGGTACATGATAGCTCCAAAGCATCATGTTATGCTAGAGGATTACTAGCAAATGATTACAAATGGCATATAGTAATGGATGAGGCAGATTATTGGGCATCTATTTGTCACTCTGCTTATATATTGTGAAATTAGTAAGCCATTGCGGCTATGAGAGCATTGCTGGAAATCATTATCAGAAGATATACTTAACAAACAGCGCAAACAATTTGGGTTTGAAGCAATGTGGCTTGAAGATTAAGAACTACAGCCGTACACTTTGATAGAGCTAGAAAAGCTATTACATCAGCATGAGCGCTCCCTAACTGAGTTCAAATCATTGCCTACACCAGATTTGAACATCATTAAAGATCTGGGTAACAGTTTTTTTCTTCAAGAATATCAGTATAACACGAAGCAGAAAAGCGAGGTACATGAATGTAACCACAAGAGTTTGAATAGTGAGCAAAAGGAGATTTATGATGTAGTGATGAATTCAATTACGTCTAAGCTCAGACAACTTTTCTTTCTTAATGGTGCTGGAGGCACAGGGAAAAAATTTGTCTACAAAACTATAATCTCCAAATTAAGATCAACTAGAAAAATCGTACTACCGGTCGCTTCTTCGGGTATTGCAGCTTTACTTCTGCCTGGTGGTCGAACAGCTCATTCTATATTCAAAATACCGCTACATGTTAACGAAGATTCAATATGCGATATTAAACCTGGGACGATGCTTGGTGAATTAATTTTGAAGACAAATTTAATCATTTGGGACGAGGCACCAATGGCTCATCGACACACATTCGAATCTCTTGATAGGACATTAAAAGATCTACTGTCTATTGAAAATCCATCAGCAAGTGAGAGGTCTTTCGGTGGGATAACCGTTCTCCTTGGAGGAGATTTCAGACAGATAATACCTGTAATCACTGAAGGGACACGTGCGGATACGGTGTCTGCATCAATTAGCCGCTCATATCTATGGAATGAATGTAATATATTCGTATTACATAGAAATATGAGGCTAAGCTCTAGTGAATCAACATTTGCAGAGTGGTTAATCAGTGTTAGAGACGGGACTGCACCAGCACTGAGTGAGATACCTGCAAAACAGGATGATGATGGAGAAATCATTACCGTTGATAAACGGTTTCTCATACAATCAGTAGGAAATCCACTTCAACAAATCACTCATACAGTTTATGGTATTAATAATGTCTCTACAAGTTTTGTTGATCAGCTTACTGAGAGCGCTATCCTAACTCCAAGGAATGAAATGGTTGACGAGATAAATGAATATATGTTATCTCAGGCGCCGGGTGAATCTAAAGAATATTTAAGTTATGACATCATAGAGAAGGCAGATTCAACCGGACTTGATTACGATTCACTGTACCCTTCAGAATACTTAAATTCCTTGGAGTATTCTGGCCTGCCTAAACATAAGCTGATTTTTAAAAAGAGAGCTCGTGTTATGCTGTTGCGAAATATAAACCAAAAAGAAGGTTTATGCAATGGTACAAGGATAATTATCACCCAAACGGCTGATCGAGTTATCGATGTGAAATAATAACAGGAACACATATTGGGAAGAAGGTATTGCTTCCGAGAATCATCTTATCTCCACCGCTGTCAGATCACTCATTCATCTTAAAGAGAAGACAATTTCCAGTCCGAGTATGCTACGCAATGACAATCAATAAAAGCAAGGTCAAAGTTTAAAATCAGTTCTGCTATATTTGCCTAAACCGGTCTTCAGCCATGGTCAGTTATACGTAGCTTTTTCTGGAGTGACATCACCTGAGGGGTTAAGCATTTTTCAAAACAAAGACATTAAATACAATGGTGTTAGTAACATTGTATACAAAGAGATCTTCAATAATATCCCCCGCTAATAAAGTTAGTAATATTTCTATTAAATCGTTTTTACGAAATATATATATATTACATACTAATACTAAAATTACAATATACAGGCTGTAGAGTTATACATGAATTGACGAGCGGCCTAAAATCAATTGTTGGGAAGGTTATACGTTTTACTCTTTATCGCATAAATAACACTACTACTTTACTTTTACTATTAACAATTTCCAAAATATCAAACTATTACTAAATTTTGTTAATTCTTAATTAATAGGTTTTATGGGAAGTGTTGGAATCGCACCATTTGAACATCGGAAAGAAGCAACACTTGGTTCTCGCTAATATTTGATGTTTTTTCCGTTCTTATTTATGATAACTTATAAGTTCTCTTCTTATAGTCATGATCACCTATATTTCTAGAACAAAAAAGAGTTACAATTATATTTATTTCTTTTATTATATCACATTTCAGATTTTTAAATATTCAGTGCTGTTCTATCCATACAACAAATTATACAAAAATTAAGTTTACAAATTAAATCCAGTTATTTTAACCATCTCTAAATAGCAGATTTGTCATCACTAATGAAAACTCAAAACGGACAAAAAACAATGAAGTATACACATCCAAACTTTTCAAAAAAATATATACGTAAAAACATATCAAAAAAATATATTTTTCACCATCCGCGTGTAGTGCGGAAACGATCATAGTGTACATTAATATATTATTTTAACCGTGTTGATGTGTTGATATACCATCCAATATTCGTTTACATGCTCTGTTTTAGAGATGATTTTTTTTTGGTGATTTGGTTTGATGTTTTAAAATTTTTTTATAATTTGAAAATAAACCCATGCTTTTTTTTACCAGGACTTGTAATCTATCAATTTGTGTTAGTGTCATCCAATGTCATCTTCTGAATTCGAGCATAGCTTAATACGTATTATTATATTATTGACAAAAAAACTCCATGTTTTTGATATTTTGTTAACTAACTTTTTCTTAGATGAAAGAAAATAATACTAATACCAATTTTATAAAACTAAATATTAGCATTTATAGTCTCTGACAAGAACTTTTTTATATGGTTTTGGTTTTATAAAAAGCAAAATTCTCCTCAAATATTGATCCTATAATATAATTTTGATATCCAAATTGATAGCTTCTCATATATGTAAACTGTGCTTGTAAATAATCAATAAAAATTATGTTTTATTCAAACTTCTCAATCTAAACATGATCATATTTTAAGTAGATAAAGATTAAATTATTATTTATATTAATGCAAGCAAAGAGCAACAGTGAGAAGGAGAAGACAAAATGTATGAAATAAGATAGAGAAAATTATTGAATTAATATTTTTGGAGATTGACATATTACATGATGATAATTTTATTCGATATAGCAAATTGTTTTTTACTAGCTGGCTTTATGTCGCGTTCATCTCAAGCTCATATAGCGAAAATTTTGTTTTAAAAGTTCCTATAACGTTATCACTATCGATACAAGCCAGTCTTTGAACTAAATAATCAATATATAATCAATTCATGAATATATGGATATATGTGGGGGGCAAAATTCATGTAGAGGAGATGAACAAATTAATTATTGTACAAATCAAACCTTCCTATAGATTTTTTACTTCATTTTTAATATATTTATTATTCCAATTTTGTTTTTCTTCTTTTCTGTCTTTGTTTAAGATTAAATTGTTATATAGATTTCCAGATGTATTTGTGTATTTGATACAGATTGTATGATGCTAAACTTATGATCTGGATATTGACAAATGATTTTATTTTAAAGTTATTCAAAAATAATATAATTGAATTTCAAAATAATTGGTTATTTTAAAGTTACTTTAGATATAAGAAATGATTAACTTTCAAACTTCAAAAAGCACAAGTTGTTTTACAAAAAAAGTTTCTTTAATATTCATACAAATTTCCTCTTTTTATAATAAAATTAGGTGATTTTCTCGTGTTCATGCAAGATAAAAATATTTATAAAATAATTAAATCATAAAAATTAATATTTTGCTTTATTTATTTATCTTAATTTTTTTGTCAACATGTTACTATCTTAACTAAACATGTGATTTCACACATAAAAATAAAAAATTAGTTGGTAATTCATTTTTGGGTATATTAGGTTGCACCTATTTCATCCGAACTGAACCACAATTTTTTTCTATTAGAATAAAATCAGATACAATTTTTAATTATATTTAACTCGAATTTTTTGTCTTAGATTTGTAAATATATTTTAGTAAAATATTGTACAATTTGATATATGTTGTTTTGAGAAAGATTAGGAAGAAAAACTGAAGTGTTGATCATTTTGGAGTTGCATAAGAAAAACATACATGTATGCATATTTACAAAATAACTAAAATTTTTAGGAATAATATATGAATGTCCATTATAAGGCTCATCTTAGAAGATTGTGTAATTACTTATGCATTAGGTTAACCTTTTCATTATATTCCTATATGAAAGACCTACTAACTGGTTCTGCTCCATTCCTTGAAACGAATTTGACTTAACAAAACCACACCAATAACATTGGTTATGGAAGTGGCTACACTCGTGGTCGGAGTCGTGGTCAGGGTCATGGTTGTAGACATGTAAGTGGACGTCGATACAAATAATATCAAGTTGGAGGCTAATGAACTTCTTTTAAAAACTCATATTCTCACCAGAAGTGAGAAACAAAATGGTAACAAACAAAAGAAGCCAACACATGTGAATGTATGTTACCACTTTGGAGGAAAAGATCATTGGTCTCGTACTTGTCGTACACCAAAGCATTTTGTTGAATTTTATCAACAATCACTGAAACAAATGGAAAAGAAAGTGGAAAAATTTGATGTACGAAGACAGAGAATATGATTTTGATCTCGGTGATACAATTCACTTGGACCTTTCCAATTTTCTCTTTGATGAAGAGAAAAAATGATTGAGCAAGAGTTATCTAAATAACTTTTTTTTCAGGATTTATTGATTTTTGGCATTTGGGTTTTTGGCTATTGTTTTTAATTTTATTTTCATTAGATGAATTAATGTATTTTTAAACATGGTTAAATTCTACATTCTATAAATTTTATTTTATTAATATGTGATAATAATTATTCTCTCTATTTATTTGAAGAATAATGAATGGTGGAGATCTATGTTTGGCAGACAGTGCAACTAGTCACACTATTCTTAAAAATAAAAGATATTTTTCTTATTTGACAATGTAAGAAGCTTTTTTCTTATTTGACAATGTAAGAAGCTTTTTTCTTATTTGACAATGTAAGAAGCTAGTGTGAGTACCGTAACAGGTAGTGCAAAGATAATTGAAAGCTCTGGAAAAGCAAATATATTATTTCCTATAGGAACGCAGCTCGAAATTATTGATGCGTTATACTCTTCTAAGTCTCAAAGAAACTTATAAGTTTTAAGGATATCCGCAGAAATTGATACCATATAGAAACTATGAGTAGAAAAAGTGTTGAATACCTTCAAATAACAAGGATTACCAAAGGCTCTACGAATATAATGGAAAGACTACCAGCATTCTCTAATGGAATGTATTATACTACGATTAATATGATTAAGACAAATGATATAATAAACAAAAGGTCCACTGAAAACATCACCATTTAGCATGATCGCCATCCCGATACAATAATGATGTGAAAGACAATCACTAATTCATGTGAACATTCACTGACGAACCAGAAGATTCTTTCAAATGAATTTTCATGCACTGCTTATTAACAAAAGCAAGTTAATTATACGGTTTCACCAATTAAGATAAATTCAGAATCAATCAATTTTCTGGAACGCATACAAGGAGATACGTGTGGGCCGATTCACCCACCATGTGGAATCTTTATGTATAGTATGGTTTTGATTGACACATCTAGTAGATGGGTCACATGTGTCCTTGTTATCAACTCGCAACCTGGCGTTTTCGAGGTTACTTGCTCAATTTATTAGACTACGAGCATTTTATTCATATTTTCATTTGAAGATAATTCAACTTGATAGTGCTGGTGAATTCACATCTCAAGCTTTTAATGACTATTGGATGTCCATTGAGATAAGTGTTAAACATCTTATAGCACATGTTCACACACAAAATTTTTTAGCGGAATCATTAATCCAGCGTCTTCAGTTGATTGGTAGACCATTACTTATGAAATCAAAACTCCCAATATCTGCTTGGAGACATCATTAACTCGCATCAGGCCAAGTATTAATCATAAGTTCTCCCCATCACAATTGGTTCTGGTTAATGAACCAAATATTTCTCATCTGAAGTTTTTTGGATTTGATGTATATGCTCCAATTCCTCCACCACAACGATTTATATTCTCTCCCTAATGTTGGATAAACAGACTCGTCAAAATGACAATCTGCGAATCGAACCTTGAATAAATCTCATGTGGATGGCTCTAGATACTTAACTATTGATGGGGAATCATGACATATGTGGTATAATCACCTTAGTGAGTACTTGTTAAGAAAAGGCTACAAATATGACCGTGTTAGTCCATGTATCTTTATAAAGAGATTTGGGAAAGTATTTGTTACAATTACAGTATACATTGATGGAAATTCCTGCAAAGATTTCCTACATATTAGAATACTTGAAAAAATAATTTGGGATGAAAGATACTAGTAAAACAAAATTTTGTTTTGGACTACAAATTGAACATTTAAAGCGTAGAATCTTGGTTCATCAAACGACATACACACAAAATGTGCTAAAAAGATTCTATATGGATGAAGCACACCCCTTGAATAGCCCAATGGTTGTTAGATCACTCGATGTATTAAAAGATCTGTTCCGCCCTCGAGAAAACGATGAAGAAGTTCTTGGTCCTGAAATACCATACTTAAGTGCAATAGAGGCGCTGATGTACCTTGCTAGTCATACAGACCTGACATATCATTTGAGGCATATATATTAGCAAGGTTTAGTTCATATCCAATTCGAAGGCATGGGAATGGGATTAAACATATCCTTTGTTATCTCTAAGGTACGAAATACATGGGTTTGTTCTTTTCTACCCTATCCAAGGAATATTTAATTGGTTTTGCATATGCATGATGATATTTATCTGATCTGCATAATGCTAGATCGCAAACAAGATATGTCTTCAGATGTGGAGGTACTGCTATCTCTTGGCCTTCTATAAAGCAAACTATTGCAGACACTTCTTCTAACCATGCAGAGATCTTAGCTATTCATGAAGCTAGTCATGAGTGTGTATGGTTAAGATATGTAGTTCAACATATACAAGAAGATTGGATATATATGCATGAAAAAAGCTCCAACGATTATGTACGAAGACAATGATGCATGTATCGCACAACTCAAAGACAATACATCCAAGGTGATAGAACAAAACACTTTTTACCAAAGTTCTTCTTCACCCATGATCTGCAGAAGAATTGCAATGTATGTGTTCTATAGATCCGTTCAAGCGATAATTTGGCAAACTTATTCACCAAGGCGCTACCAACTGCTATTTTCAAGAAGTTAGTTCATCATATCAGATTACGTCGCCTCAAAAATCTCGATGTATTTACTAATAAGGGAGAGTAATATCGCGATGCACTGTTTTTATCTTAACCATAGTTTTTTCCATTGGATTTTTCTGGTAATGTTTTTTAATGAGAAAACACTTTAGACACATTATGAGTTATCTCATTATAATGGACATCCAAGGGGGAATATTATAAATAATATATTGATGTCCATTATACGGCTCATCTTAAAACATTCTACAATTACTTATGCATTAGGTTAATCATTTCATTGTATTCTTATATAAAGAACTCTTTACTCATTGGAATAAACACATAATATTTTTCTTCTCTTTTCTATTGATAACATAAATCATAATAATTGGTTTATTTCACTTTCATTTGTTTATAAGCTTTAAGTCATTACATAATTTATTTGTATGAAAATAAAAAAAATTATTCAATTAATCTTGTGTTGTTATCCTAATGAGATATGTGATTATTGTGGTTGATCAGTTCCATCTACACTCTATATCAAAGGAATCAAAAGGGTAAGAGATTAAGGAGAGTTAACCTAACCAGTCAGCGAGCGGTCAGAGAATAGAGACTTCAACAAGTTGTTGATTAATCAAACCCATCATAATAACTCGACAAACAAACAAAAACAAAAATCCCAAAAAAAATTGATTTCTTCTTCGTTTTCCGATCAGCTGCAGGAAGATTGAAGAAGCTTAGTCTACAAAAAACGATATTGTTTCTAATTATATAAGGAACACAATAATAGCAAGATTTTTGATCTCAGTGATCTGTGCTTTGATTTTGATAAAGAATCTCGAGAGATCTGAGATTGCAGTAGAAAACGTGAGCTAGGAAGTTTCCGTCTGGCTATTAACTTTTTTAGGGTTTTGATTTTTTTTTAATCTTTTATTTTTGAATCATAAATTATGGCTTTTCTGTTTTATTTAATTTTTATTTCGAAAATTTTTTAGGGTTTTGATTTTTTTGAATCTTTTATTTTTGAATCATAAATTCTAGTTTTTCTGTTTTATTTAATTTTGTATTTTGAAAATTTAATTAATAATGGTATATCTGTAATTATTTAAACTATTGATGGGTTGTTTGTCTTTTTCATCTTTTGGGGTAAGTATTTTGTGATGAATGCTAATCTAGTAATTTATCAATAAATTGATGTTAATCTGAATAATTTTCTCTTATTATATTTATTTACAAATACTTTTATTAAAAATAATAGTTCCTTTCTTTTTGGTCAACATAAAACAAAATTACTGAGTTCCTATTAAAACTTGTTGACTACAATGACCTTTCGGTAATTTAGGTAAATTTTCTAAATTAATGTATTTTAGGAAGCAACTTTCTATGAATAAAAAAGTATATATTTGGCATTTGGCCTTTTCCACAATTAGCACTCGGAATTACACTTACTTACAAGTACTTTTATTCAAAAGAACAAACATTACTAAATTCGTTTATAATTTGTTGATTGCAATGAATATGGCATCACCAAAAAATATTTCTGTTTTGTAAAAAAGTTTTCTTAATTTTTGACTTTTTAATTAAATAAAAAGTAAAGTATTTGTTTGACTAGTAAGAAAAAGAACAAAAATATATGTTGGTATGACGTTCCGTTCATTATCATTTGTGGATCCCCAACTGATATATGTCTGGTTGCCGGTGAGCTATTTTGGAAAATTTCCAAAGACTTGTGTACTAATTATTTAAATTACTATCTAATCATTTTAAGTGTTTTATCCTCAATTATACAGTAGACCATCCACCATTAAATTATTTTAGGTTAAATATGTTTAACTCTAAAAAATATTTTTAAATAAATGATAGAAAAGATAAATGTACTTTAGTAATATAGGAAATCAATTCAATTTCTTAAACCTCTCTTTATTCATCACCAATCCGGATGTTATAAACATCCCCATTGATGAAACACAACGTCTTGGCTGCACCAAAACCTTCACCTCCATTAATGTGAATCCACATGATTTTATACTCTTATGGATACTATGTAATCTTCATTGGTAACTTCTCAAGATACTGCTGGTTCTACCTAGTCCTGGACGTTTAGGTACTCGTTCGAGTCCATGTTGATTATTTTGGTTCTACGATTTAAGACTAGTTCGGATATCTTTTATTTTTTGGATCAGGTTTGGTTCGGTATCATTCATGTTCAGGTCGGTTCTAATATTTTAGTTAGGATCCGAATAATACCCGAAATAATTTCAGGTTCGGATCAGTTCGGGTTTTTTGTAATCTAAATAACCAAAAATGCATAAAATACCCGGTTATGAACCAATTTATCTGAAGTATTTTGTAATTGAAGTAACCGAAAATGCATAAAGTACCTAAATATTAACCGATTTACCAAAAACTCAAAGATTATAGATACCAAACTGAACCAATACCCCAAAAGTAGAAATGAGGAGAAAGAAAAAATTTAGTTATTTCGGTTACTACTTCAAGTATCGGGTATTATCCAAACTGAACCGATACTCAAAGTTACTCAATGTTGAGACCCATTTAGTTATTTTTAAGGAACCAAACCTGAACCAAACCGGTTTTTCCGGTTCGGTTCTTCGGGTCCGGTTAAAATGCCTTGGGTTAGTTCTACACTTTGAAGGTGATATCAGATTTTATTCAAACTTTCACTATTTTCTAGCGACATGTTGAGATTCTATTCAACCACAACATTGGTACATTCTAATGTGATGGCGGCGGTGAGTTTACAAACAAAATTTTCTTAACTCAGCGTCAAGAATCCGGGATCCAACAATATATTTCTTGTCCATACACATCGCAATAAAATGATTAGCAAAGTGTAAAAAGTGACATCTAAATGAATTGGGGTTATCAATGATGTTTCAAAGCACTTTACATCAACAATATTGGGTAAAGGCCTTTTTCACTTCAAAATTTTGGGGAAATCTGCTATCATCTTCGCTCCTTACGGATCAGATCACACAATCCCTTATAGAGTTCTTGTTGGCAAGCCACCAGATTACTCGTCTATAAGAACGTTGGATGTGCATGCAGCATGCTTTCCAAACCTCAAAGACTATTCAGCCAATAAGTTTGATCCACACTCTCTCAAATGTGTTTTCTTGGATTATACTGCCCAGGAAAAAGGTTATTGTTGCTTATATCATACGGTTAGGAAGGTTTATGTTGGTCGCTGTGTACTCTTTGATGAATCGATCTTCTCCTTCCAAGATACATACTTCTATCAAGAATAGATTGACCATGAGAAATTAAACGAAGACCTAGAATGCAGGACAACATATTGATTGTGTTCAGCGCTGAGACATAGAAGAAAGAAGGAATCACTTGTTCTTCTCCTACAAGAACCAATTCTCTATAGACTAGAATCAGCAACTTATGCTGCTCACGAACTCAACTTTTGACAACTTCGGCCAATTTTTATTGAGATACGCATTTTAAGCTTTGTAGATTTAAAATATATAGACGTAGGAGGATCCATTTGGGAAGTAAGAAGCCCCATTGAAATCTCTGCATCTGCAAAGAATTCTTGATGTGAAAACACAGAGTTCTTGAGCAGACCCCACGTTAGCTCCAAGACGTTGATCTCTAACTAGAAAAGTATATGCTTGAGCTTTAGGAGCTTCTGGCCATATGGCTTGAGCGAAATGGACATGGGTGATGCGTGTAATAGAAAGTTTATGGAATGAAATGAAAACAAGATTGTAACTGGACAGCTTTGGCACCAAGTTAATGTGCATTTGTGCTGCGAATCCTGAAACCATACCAACAAGTATCCGAAGTAATCAGATAAATAGGAAGATACAAGATCACCACAACTCGTAAAGCTAAAGCACCAGAACTGATAAAGAAACCCATTGAACTAGCACCACACTTGGATAAAGTTCTCACCACCAAATGATAAAAGACTCTTAAAGCCACACCAATGATTCTCCGAAAAGGAGAAAGGAAAATAATTAAACAGGTCCAATGGGCCAGTGAGACACCCCAAAAACCAAAAATAGTGCTGTGATTTTATCAGAAATAATAACCTTAATATAAAATTCATCCATGATAAATAGTCAACATAGAAAGAGTTAAAACAAACTTTAATAAGTATAAAAATAGAAAAGAAGATCGAATTAAGTGTTGTTTGACCATTGACGAAAATTACTCTTCATATCGTATTTGTGAGTTTCAAAATATTCCAATATGCTTAACTCCATAAATTTTAGCCCAATAACTTGCTTTCTACGTTTTTAAACATTAGACTTGTACAAAACAAAGTAACACTCAGTTTACTCTGCTTTTCAACACCAAATGTTGTTTACTTGTTCTGTTCATTTGCTCTGGCGTCAATGGTGACTTCCTTTAACTGCCGCCTCAGGTCATCAAAACAATCGACAAAAACGTTCTCAATAGAATAACTGCAATCCGAATCGCAGGGGATCAAAGGCATGAAGACGGCATGATTTGATGGTTTGACGTACGTACTCCGTGAGACAAAGCAAAGCTATCTCTCTATACATTATGTTGTATCTCCATCTGAAACTCAGAAAAAAACAGAGATATTTATTGTAAAGGTTTACTTTAATAAATTTTACATTCTAAAAAAACATCAAATACTGAAATTGCAAATACTAAGCTACCTCCAAGAGAATGGACATACTAAAGCTGCAAAAACTATATCATACATAGCCTAAAAAGGATTTGATGAAAAGATGAGAAGAGGATAGATGAACCAACAACTGTTTGTGAAAGTATTGTACCACACCTGGATGAAGAACCAGAGAGACACTTTTCTCTATAGCATACCATATATAGAAGCCGTGAACTTTAAAGTGATTTTGAGTCCAGAAAACTAAGAAACAAATAGTGGTGATATACATTGAGATAACTTAGATATAATAAATGAGAGACATGATAAAGCTTTGAGACGTATGCGGAATGATCAGTAATCAACATCTCAATATTATAACTCAAAAGTTAGACCAGCAAGGTATATAGAATGAGAAATATTTCTTAGTAAGGTATTTAAGAACATATCCATATTAAGCTTATAGACAATATACGTTAGGATCTCTTTAATTTTGTTATCATTAATGTTGTATATCATTATCATTACTCTTGTATAGTGTCTTATCTTCTTTGTATAGTTCTTCTGTATATATATAACTAAACCTCTCTTGTATCAATTATAATTATCAATATTATAAGTTGAATATGGTATCAATCACAATAGGTGGTGATCTTTTTTTTTCAAGCAGCCTCCAATCTCGTTTCTCTCTTCTCTTCCTTCCTTCTTCTCACGTTCTCCTTCGTCTCTTGATTGTTCTCTATATTGTCACTATGCGTCCTCTATTCGATTAATCCTTATTTTCTTCTGTCCAATTTTGCTTTAATTTTGACAATTCAATATGACCTCTAACGCTACTGCTGGACCAACTTATGTGTTTAACACACAAGATCCTCAGAGCATTTTGTCCGTAAACATGTCGAGTGTAACAAAACTCAGACTTTCCAATAACCTTATGTGGAGTCGTCAGGTTCGTGCGCTACTTGAAGGCTATGAACTACAACAATTCCTCGATGCATTGGATGGCGTTCCAAATCTTGGGTACACTCCTTAGAGGCATGAAGATCGACTTATCTACAGTGTCATTATTGGAAACATTTTCTCTACCGAATCAATCGGTAGTGTCAAGTGCCACAACAACAAAACAGGTTTGGAATGTATCTTCTTGCAGAGATTTTTGGAAAACCAACACGTGGCCACATCCGAAAACTCAAGCTTCTTGCAGAGATTTTCTCCAAACCTATGAGCTCCCACATTTCTCTGAACTTGATTCTTCCCAAAACTTTCGTAAGATGTCCGCCTTTTGCCTGAATCTGGTGCCTTCCACCACACGATGCCAGACATGAATAATCTCTCTCCACAGCCCATATAGTGGCGACTATGATGTTCTTCTTGGCGATAACTCTCCATTGCAGATTTCGCACATCAGTTTTTTTTTCTATTCCCTCTTATACTCGTCCATTCTTTTTTAATGATGTCATTTGTGTTCCAACACTTGATAAAAAATTGATTTTTTTTCATGTGCAAAAATAATGGTATTGTTATTCTCTTACACCGACTTATTTCCAGATGAAGGATTTACAAAACAGGGGTTTTTTATTTGAAAGGCAAGTGTAACGACACTGCAAATTCATGGCCAAATCACCTGGTTTCTCAAAGCAACTCTTCAACTGTTTGTAAACTCTGAATATCCATTTACGGATTGAAACAAATTCTTAGAGTGTGGTACAATGCGCTACACAGGTTTTTTCTTCACTCTGAGTTCACAAATTGCTTCGCTGATGAATCTCTCTTTATCCATAATAATATTGGTTTCCTTCTCTACATGCTCGTGTACGTTGATGATATAATCATCACCGGCAATAGCAATGCTCATATAAACCGGTTTCTTGAATCTTTATCTCAAATATTTCTCCTCTTTTATGGGTATTGAAGTATTGCGTAAATTTCATGGCTTGCGTCTCACACAAACTCGGTATATTGTAGATTTTCTACATAGAGCGAAGATTACAGAATCAAAACCCATCAACACACCCATTTGTATGAATACAATGCTTACACTATTTTTCGGAACGCAATTGGATAATCCAACAGACTATCGAGCAGTCGTGGATGGTCTACTATATTTATCACTCACACAGTCGTACATATCTTTTACCGTCAACAAAATTTTCACAGTATATGTATCGATCCACGACAGAACATTGGACAGCCGTCAAACGCATACTATGTTACCTTTCCGGCACAATGTCTCATGGTGTATACTTTCCAATAGAAAACACCAACAATCTATTGCAACAATATTGGAGCCAACTACCTCGCAGCGATCCCATTTTTCATTCCCGCAAGAAGCACATTGCTCTCAACTATCATTTTCATGTGATGTACTGCGTTTTTGACGCATATTAACGATTGCTTTTCAAGTTTGTTAATATTTTTCGAGTCTTTACCGAGTCATTTCAGGTTACTAAAAGGTTTTGGACGAGGATTGGAGCTGTTGGAGATATTTGAGCAAAAAGAAGCAAAAGCCGAGCAAAAGGAGTCCAGAGCATCATTTGGAGCACTTGCTCTACCGTGGAGCACCCGCTCCGATTTGCAAGAGAAATAAGGAAAGCCAATTTTCTAATTAAAAGGGGGCTAAGCTCTAATTTAAGACAAATTAACTTCTTTTTATTTTCTTTTCTTCGAGAGAGAGAAGGCGACAGCGACTTTGAGAGCATTTTCATAAGAGCGCTTAAAAGCTTGTAAGATTTGAGGAAAAGAATTTCCGCAACACTTGAGAAGAATTATGAACCTTTGTTTTCTCTAATAATAATTCATGGATTCTTTTTTATCAATTGCTATGTTTTATCTCCATGTCTGAGTAATCTCTCTCGCTAGGTTAGGGATTTCAACGGAGATCATGAGCAAATGAATTGAATACATATATGGCCTAATCGAATTGTCTTCATCATCGTTAATCTTATTGCTGAGATTTAATTGATCAGTAATTCTCTGAACTTAGGTATTTATGTTCATCAAAATTGCAATAGGTTGCTAGAAGAAACATTAATGAGCAAATTGTCTTTATCCAACGATAGTTGATGCTAATGCAATTTGTGAATAAATCAAACCCGCTTGTTAATGCTTGTTTGCGATTCTAGGTCTACACGACAGTTTACGATTCTAGATTGTTAAATAAAGTTGTTCGTTCCACGACAGTGACCTAGTCTTATCCTAATGTTTGAATTCAAGACTTGTGCTTAATCATGTTCTGAATAGTTATTCGGTTCGTGTTCTGTCTTGCAAATATTTTCTGGTATAGCATTCTGTTTATTTGATTGAAAACTCTATTTAGACTGCCGCATTCGTTACAAAAAAATCAACCATATACCATCTTAGCTTAATATATGTTCCTTGTAGAAACTCAGTGTAACATTGGTCCTCTGGACTTTGAATCTTTCTATATTACAATTTTCATGTTGTGCACTTGCCGTAGAAAATAAGAGTATAAATTTAGTGTATCAGTATGCCAACATGTTCAAAGCGTCCAGGTACGAGTCTCACATGTCAACACATCAGATCAACTTGCGGACGCTTTCACTAAACCACTATTTTGTCCGCAGTTTGCTGCTTTGGTGGTTTATCTTGACGGGTGTATTATTTATTTTTGTTAGGAAATCATTCCATTAATATAACGATTACAAAGAGAAGCAGGTTACACTGAAATCCATTTTAGGACATAATGCTGATCTTCTCTTCTTGGTTTTTTAGCTAACAAGTCCATGTCCTTAACAAACTGTCTAGGTACAAATTTAAATTCATATTGCAAGGAAGACGTTAGCAGTGCTATGTCTTGGACTATGGCATGCAGACTTGGGTTCATGCTCCATACCCCATTTTGCTTCTGATTCCATGATTGCAAAGTATCCAGCAGTTGCTTGCAGTCTCCAAAAAATGTAATGTCATTGTACCCCAAGATTTTAAGTCTCTGAACAGCCATAAGGAGAGCAAGTCCTTCAGCCTGCAGCGAGATTGTTGACGGGTCAATAGATGAGCTTCCAGTCAGCAGCTGAATGCCTTATTTACTATATAAGGACCATCCAACTCATGCTTTTTGGTCAGAATTCATCCATGACGCATCTGTTATGCAATAATATTGTGATCCATGCGACATAACCTCATGTATTGAGCGTATTTGTGGTTGATAAGAAGTGTCGTCATGCTCCAGCTGCTCCCTCAGGGTTTCTTCCTACTGTTCTTGTCCAGAATGGCCATATTGATAATAATTATAAGGGGAATATGATCTCTTTGATTATTAAAAATAATTTCATTTCTCATCTTCCATATTTTGCATACTAGAAAAAAAAACTAGCTTGTTATGAGGCATTAATACAACACTCAACATCATAAAGAAGATCTCTAAACATTCATGTGACCAACGTGGGTGCTGAGAGAGGGGCCAACTCCCAAACTTCTTTTGCAACTCTACACTCGAATAGTATATAATTCAGAGTTTCAATTTCCTCTCCACATATTTGACATCCCGGATCTAAGATTATTCCTCTTCTAGATAAAGTATCAGCCACAAGCAAACTATTGTGCATTATCCTCCACCAAAACATTTTTAGTTTTGGAGGGAGATCAACTGACCATATGTATTGACTTCCGGTGGGAAAGGGTGATCCGTATCTCCAGGGTTCTGCTGCTCATCTGTGATTTGCTTCTGAATGTAATAACCTGATTTAACAGAGTAAGAGTCATTATGAGTGTAAACCCATGCAAGCTGATCTTGTACACAAGTTATGATTGGTTTAGTTTGTTCAATTTTACACCTACCTTCCCTGTAAACAAGAGCAGTCAGCTTGCGTTGGTCCCAGACTCGAGTAAGAGGTTGATAAGCTCTTTAACAATCAACTCATGCTCATTGACCTCTCCTGGTCCCTCAGCTGGTTTAGAAGGGATTATTGCTCACATGTACATACTATCTTTCTACTACCATTTTTTATTAAAGACTGACTCTTAAAAATGCTTCTCCTTGCATAACTGGAAGATTGGAAGCACCGGGCTTCAAGGAAGGATATGTTTCTATAATATTTTGCTTTAAAAACTCTAGCCAATAGATATGAGGGATGTTGTACTAACCTCCAAGCATGTTTCTCCAGCAGGGCTATATTAAAAGCTTTAAGATCTCTGAATCCCATCTCTCCATTCTTTTTTGAGTCTGTAACTCTACTCCATGCAACCCAAGGGATTTTATTCCTATCACTTGTTGAGGGTTGCAGTTATCTAGTTAACAATACTATTAGGTAGCATGACGCATAACATGGTATAGGCTGGGAGTGCCGTGATAACCGCCTTAAGTAGAATTTCTTTACCTGCCTGAGAAAGAAACCGGTTATACCAACTAGTCATTTTATGTTGGACTTTCTGCATAATATAGGCAAAATATCTATCCTTTTCTTTCCAGTCTGCTCCGGCAACCCAAGATACCTTCCCGTTCTGATAGGAATCTAGGGAGCAACCTCGGCGACATCAATGCAGATAACTCGGATGATGGAACGCAGCATAAAACGGTGGGGCAGAACCGGGACACTTCCGAGTCTTGGTCGAGAAAGCATCGAACAAAGGAGAGTCTTGGTCGAGACAGCATCGAGATTGTTCCAACCAATCAGCCCATGCGTCGAGGCACCACAATGCCCTTCGGACGCACCGACCGCACGGCCGTGTAACGGCTGGACCCGACACGGGACAAAGACGAGCTTTGCATGGTACCACGACCAGATGACCATTTTTCTCGGACCAAACGTGACATTCACCGTCCTGATTATACAGAGGAGTCCAGTGACACAAGCAGTACCGGTTTAGTCCGAACCAAACAGGCTGAACATCGAGACACTTGGATCTTAGGCCGGGACGACCACCGCACCATCGGACCAGACTTGGAAAAGGACAAAGTACAAGACCCATTTGACTTTTCTTTCGATCCAAACTTCAAAACACAGGCCAAAATGCTTGCGGGATGGATCGAACTTGAGACATTTCGTGTGGCCCGAGCTGAGGACATTTGGGCCGAGCAAGGTTGGCAAAACGTCGTTTGGAACCTTGGCGGTCCAAGCTAGTCTTGGTACAATGCACTTGGACGCCAACGGTCGAGAGCTCCTTCCCAGCCGTGTAACTGAAGAATCTTTTGAGTCTTCCTCATTATTTCTTGCTTTTATTTCTTTTCCGTTTCTTTTGAAGACATTAAAGTCTAGTTTTTTTCTCTCTTTATATTGTAGACGGTTTCCATTGCTAAAGACACATAATTTTCTAAGCTATTTTACTCTTGAGAGCAAATAGATTTTCTCTTTTGTTCTTCCGAAACTCTTTCTGATTGCTTGGTGGTTTTAGCCAAATACTCAATCTTCATTCTCTGACTTGGTGCGTCATATCCAAGAGAGTTTGAATCAGGGAATATTTGAGGCAAATCCGCAACCTCAGTGCGACCCATCGACCCCAATCATCTATCCAACGCCAAGCAAAAGCCCTTTCCTAGGCAACCTCTCATCACGTGGTATCAGAGCCACTTTTGTTTGGTATTTCGAATAATCTTTCTATGTTCTTCATTTTCATTCTAAGTTTTCTTTCTTTTGATCCGGGCCAATTTCTTACTCCACCAGTTTAGTTGTTTGTTCATCTACAAAAAAAAAAAGAGCCAGATCTAATCATTGTTGTTATCTTGGTGGAGTGGTGGAAGAGAAATCTTGCTGGCTGAGGAGAAATCCAGTCTTGAATTGGTTAAGGCGGATTTTTCAAAGTTCTTCTTTCTTCTTTCTTTCAAAAAAAAAAAATTCCGATTAAATATTAGGTGAAAAATCTCTAAGCTTGATTGGAGAGGTTTCTTTTGAACATTTGGGAAACATTTGGGAGTGAATTTAAAAAAATATATATATATATATATCTTGTGAGTTGAGTGGGTGAGGAACTAAACACCGAGAGAGTGAGAGCTATTTTCTCTTAATTCGTTTGTTTAAGTGATTTTCAGGAAGCATGGAACCTAAGGATGATGATATGCCAGAACACTCCAACGCCGGTTTATCTAACCTACAAATGAGAGCTTGGAACGACACTATGACTCGTTTGATGAATGCAGGTCTAGGACAGATTCATGCTAGGCTGGACGAGATTCAAGCTTCTTCTCAGACCCAACCAACTCAGCAGAACCAACCAAACACACGCACCGCAAGAACCCACCCTAGGAGAGCCACCCGCTCTGAGGATGAAGAGGTTGAGGATGAATTCTCTGATTAAATTCGATCCATGGCCAGAGCCAGAAGAAACCGAGGTAATACCAATCCTTTTGCTAGGAGAGCTGAGCATGCTGAACGTACTGACGATGGGTTAGGTGGTCTCAAACTTAAAATTCCCACTTTCCATGGTAAAAATGATCCTGATGCTTATCTTGAATGGGAAAGAAAAGTTGAGCTGATTTATGATTGTCAAAATTTTTCTGAGATGAAAAAGGTCAGGCTAGCGGCCGCAGAATTCTGTGGTTATGCTATTAACTGGTATGACCAAGTTTTGACACTCAGGAGGAGAACAGGTGGAGGACCAATCGAGTCTTGGGAAGAACTCACGGGACTGATGAGAAAACGGTTCATTCCAACCCACTATTGCCGCGATCTACATCAAAAACTCATGCGTCTAAACCAAAGCACCAGGAGTGTTGAGGTGTATTTTCAAGAGATGGAGATACTCATGATCAAGGCTGACATAGATGAGACCTTGGAAGCGACCATGGCACGGTTCATTGGCGGCCTCAACCGAGATATCCAAGATAGGATTGAACTCCAGGAGTACGAAAGCATAGAAGAGATGCTGCACAAAGCCATCTTGATCGAGCAACAATCCAAAAGGAGTAGATTTTCCAGGGCAACTTACAACCCTCTTGCCAAGCCGCCAGTCCTTGACAAAGGTAAGTCTACGGCCCAAGCTACTTCTGAATTTAGGGCTAACACTGTACCTTCTCGTTTTGACAAAGGCAAAGCCATGGACACCACGAGCAAAAACCGAGACATTAGGTGCTTTAAATGCCAAGGAATGGGACACTATGCCAACAAGTGCCCAAACCAGAGAGTCATGATCATCCGTGAGAATGGAGAAGTGGAGTCCGAGGAAGAAGAACTTGTTAGGAAACTAGCACTGGAAGTAAAGCCACATCCACGGTCATTTAAGCTGGAATGGTTGAATGAGGATGGAGAACTGGAAGTCAAAGAATAGGTCCTTGTTCCCTTAACCATTATTCCACATAGTATTTTTAATTGGAGGCACGGATTGCCGTAGATGTAAGACAAACAAAAAATATTCATTTCTTCACTGACATACATATCCGTTCCATATAAGTTAAGTTTTTTCAAAAAATTGAACTGAACCGTGTCATCCCAAAAAATTGCTAAGCCACCGCTAAGCCCTTTAGGAGGGATTACTACCTTATGTACATAGCCAAGTTCTTTTGCAAGAATATCTACTATCATACATCCACTTTTTGTTTGTAGTAGGAGCATAACATCAGGTTTAGAAAACTTCGTGATGTATTAAACATTTAGAAAGTATAAGATAGCATCCCTCTCATTTCATTATCATTATTGTCGTATATCATTATTATTACTCTTGTATATTGTCTTACCTTCTTTCTATAGCTTTCTCTGTGTATATAACAGACCCTCTCTTGTACCAATAATTATTATCAAATTCCATAAGCGCAATTATCATAACATGAGGCCAGTAAACTAATAATTATCCATTCTATAAGTTCCTTATTGAATTACTACAATATTCAAGATGGGGTCCTATAGATTAGGAACTTCGTAAAAATCTTTGGAGCATTATAAATTTACATAAAGAAAGGAACTGTTACTAAAACAACAATATGTATACGTATGAATTACGCGTATAGGCTTAATTCCTCAGTGACAATACATAATACATGTTCAAAGATAAGACCACGCAAAACCTAAAAAAAGTGTTCTCACAGTTAATATTTAAAAAGGATTTGATGGATGCATAATGCTATGGCCAAATCACCAAGCTTAAGTATCTCGGTACATTTTCTAAACACTCAAGTCTTTTTTTAGCCTTGAAACTAGTTTAGTACTCTTTTCCAAACTTTTTCCGGTCATCTTTTCTTCATAAATTCCTACTTTCTCTTACTCTTTTCTACCAAAGTACCACACAAAGCTACAAATACATTATACATCGTTCATTAATCTATTCTTTCTGATTTAGTACGTATCACTTAATTATTTTTCTTCTTTTTTTGTCGAAAAAAAAGATGATGCCAAGTTGTCCATGCTTAGAATTGTCACATGGACCCTGCCAAACTTGTGTGGTCGCAGTCCTCTTTGCCTAACTTTGGCCAGGTCTTTTCTTTTTCGTTCTTACCTCCATGTTTTGTTTCTTCAGTGAACATCTCCGACATAGTCTTTTAACGTATGATGCAATTATTAACAGGTGAAAAACATCTCTTCCTGCCCTTGGACGGTTACTTCATTCGAATGATGAAGAAGTCTTGAGACTTGCCTGTTGGACGCATGAAAAAATCCAGACTGTCACCGAGTCATGTGTTGTCCCAAGACTTGTTGAACTTCTCGGGCGAGCACACCAATGGACAGTGGAGTGGTCCAAAGATGCAACTTGAACTTTTGATAATTGAACTCATGTGGCACTTGGCTTAAACATGTCCAAATCTTAAGCGATCTAATGTTGAACAATTGCATGTTACTCCCTCGTTGTTAAGTCTTTTTCAACCTTTCATCATAGCATTGGGAGAGCTGAATGCTTATCGTTATACTCTCCCTCTGTGCTACTTGTATTTTATCTTTGTTGCAATGGACTCTTGCACTAAAACCTACAAAACTGTAATAATAGTGTTATAATTTGTTTTTTCATGAGTCTATTAAAGCTGTCTTTTATATATTTGAAAACTATCTTACACTGTGTTTTACTCGGTGAATCCGATGAACTTACTTCTCTAGAGGGTGATCTATAGGTGGTGCTCTACCTCTTCTTTCCGAACTTCTCACTCGAAACTACGAGGAAAAGGCTTTTGATTTCAAACATTATAGCAGGCAACATAGAACAGGTTCAGGTAGGCAGTTCCTATTGTTTCATCATGTGTTTTGTAACGTTGTGCTTTCAGACTTTTCTGATCTATTCCTTATACTGTGTTGTTTTTTTTTCCTTTGCCCCAATGTAGCGAGCAGTACTTGATGCTAATTTGGTTGCCCCCTTTGTTAGTCTACTCAAAGTGCTGAATTTGACTTGAAAAAAGAAGCTGTATCGCCAATTTCAAATACAACCTAGTGTGGTTATGAAGATAAAACTTATCTCTAACTTACAATACCTTCTCTCTCATATATACTTTGGATTTATGTATCTATGTTCTGATCCCGTTGGTTATACAGGTTCTTGGTGGACCAAGGATGCATAAAACCATCATGCAATCTCCCGTTATGCCCCGATCCAGTACTCTTACCATTTTGCCTTAAAGGATTGGAAGACATTTTGAAGTGTGCAAAGTATTATGGCACAAACGATTACCCTGAGCTGATTTGATGATGCAGAAGGGCTAGAAAAGATCATAAATCTGGCGAGCCAAGATGGCGATGTGATCCGTGTAATAGCTACATACATTTGGTTTACATATTTTGTAGAGGAAGATGATGATGACATATGTGGTCATGGTTTTCATGCAGGGTTCGTGTTTGAAAGAAACCATTCTTTCGGTCCCATCCGGGTTCCACTTTTTAGTGAAGGTAAGGAGAAAGAACAAGTTAGCTTCTAACAACCTCTCTATTCATGAAAGCCTACAAGATCTTAAATTTAGATCTGAAACACAAACTCACAGATATGGAATTGGAAGTGCAGCTTGACAATGGTGAAAGGACCGAGTCTAGTGTCTTACCGGGGAATGTATAGCCCTGGTCTGGTCTGAGAAGTATTTGGTTCCATCGTCCGATTTGAATCAGTAAGTTGATGATTATTGCAGAGTCAGTAAACAAAATACAGAGCAATTGATTATGTTAAGTCTTTACCTAAGCAGTAACTAGTACAAAAAACAAGGATTATTGTATATATATATATGTCAAAAACGAAAACATACACGCAAAATTTTTAACTTGTTGATGTGTATGCACTTTACGCAGATGATCAGAAATGCAAATAAGAAGTATCATCTTGTATACGCACTCACTTGTACACAATATTTTAGCCGTAAAGTAGAAGGATTAGAGCTTCAATGGATACCTCACATTCACAGGTACAAGAACAAGAATGAAAACAAAAACACACAGATGCCACACAGTTTATGTCGGCCTATCTTAACCCGCCCTCCCTGAAAAGACAGATCAATGAATAAGAAAATGTATCTCCCAAGTATCATTGTGTTGTAATTAGTTTTTCTAGATTGATTCAGCTACATCAAAATAGAAAAGGGGAATTTTCTGAATTAATTGCAATAGAGTTGAGTGGTTACCATCAGGCATGGAGAGAATTAGTTGTTCAGTCACTAGTTTTGCTGATGATTCCTTTCCCAAAGTACTCTGCAATTACAGAAAACCCGTCTTTCGAGCTCTTTACCTGCTGGAAGAACAAATCTTGGTCTTTCGAGTTCTGCTCCAAACTTCTCTTCATTTCCATCACGGATCTGTACTCAGGAGCACATTCGGGGCATTCTTTTTCGTTGTCACCGAGGCACCGTTGATGGAATGAGTGCATACACATGAAATGAACAGCAGGGATATCCAACGTAAAAGTGCAAGCGGTGCATTTGCTTAGTTGAAATATTCTGGCATTCGTCCTAAGGTCCTCAATCTCTTTTCTCATGTTTTTTGTCGTTTCCTGCACCATCATATACCAAATTAGGAATTTATTTTGGGAGAGAATTGAGATAAACAAAATGTAAGTAGATACACAAAAATGTATTGACGGTGAAACTACCAACCTGATACTTCTCAACAGCTCGCCGGTCCTCTTCAATTATCTTTGATTCTTGTTCAAGTTTCCGTGCGATGTAGTCTTTGATAACAGAGAGTGTAAGGCATGGATTCTTCGCTAGGGTCTGAATAACTATGATAGGAGGTAAAATATCATCTCGTTCAATATAAGTAAGAACCTCCTTCACCTCTTTAGTGCAGTCCTCTCCGATTTCACCAAAATACTTGAGAAGATCTGCCCAAAGAGATGGATCTCCTCCCTGGTCAGAATCACCTAATCTTTTGCAGCAAGCAATCAATCCCTCGTGATCATGATTTTGCATGTAGCAAGCAATAACCTCCTTGTAAAGTTTCATCTTTTCGTACAGATAGAGAAGCCCTTCTTTGAACGAATTCATCTCACAAAGAATTATGGCAAGGTCAACATCATAGAGCGGTTGCTCTTGGTCTGACGGCCACGCCATTTTAAGCAATTCCAGTCCCTTCTGTTGTCTTTCCACACAATCCTTCTCCATTATATCTTTCGAATCAGCAACTTTCCTCTTCTGAGAATCAGTTTTAGACACCGCAGCTGCTACAGATTGATCTGGGAAGTCCTGATCTAGGCCATTTTCTGATAGAGAGATTGATGGAAAATTCAAGTCCCTAGACAAGTATAACTCCAAGAGAGTGTTGTTGATTTCTGCTTGAGCAGGTGAATCTTTTACTATTTCGGTATATCTCTTGAGAAAATCCATCAGCGAATGCGGATGCCGAACAAACACGTTGATGAAGTCTACAGGTGACGGCAACATGGACAGGTAGACACCATTCGAAGTTCCTTGCTCCGTGCAAAGTCGCATGAGTATATCAATCGCTTCTTTTGGCTTGTGCTCTATAAGAATCTTACCGTACTCTTTTATTGTTACTCCAGCTTGACTTGGTTCAAGACTTGATATATATTGCAGGGCTTCATCGTAGTTTCCAAGATCTTCGAGCAGAATTTTCAAATACCACTCATGTTTCCCTGCCTTTTTTGCAACGTACATCGCATGCTCGTGGTAATTAGCTGCACGACAGACCCTGATGGCTGTTTCCACATCAAACTTGAGCTCACCAATTCCATCTTCCTTCCTAATGAACGTGTTCAGCTTTTCTACATCCTTCAGTTTAGTGTAACAGTTTAGCAAAAGAGTTGTGTGGTCTTTGGATGCTAGACCCTTCTCATGCAACTTCTCCAGGTAATTAGTAAGATTGTAGATCCTCTGTGCATCCAGAAACTTCTGTATCACAAACGATGGTTCAAGATGACCAATCGTGTTAATGTACTGAGACATAGCTTCATCATAATCCTGTTTGCCATATAAATGATCTCCATACTTCCTCATCACATTGGCAGTAGCAGCAGCATCAGCATTTTGACTCTGGACAAGATTAATCGCCACTGTGTACAGATTTTTCTTGAACAGCATATCTAACTTGCTTTCCATATCCTTTTCCGTAACGCACAACAATGATTTGTCAGCGGTTATAAGTATTATGTTTCCCCATTCGCAGAGCATGTTGGAGACTTTATCAACGACCAGGCTATACGCTATCAGCCGATTCCTAAGGTCGTAGACATTGAAAACATTTGTCCCAGTTTTAGGATCAGCGATGACACATAGAAGGTAACCACGGAACCACCCCATGAATTTTTTCTCTCCTTCAAATGCCCAACAAGGACCTCGTCCATCAACTTCATAGAAATAAACAGCCTCAGGCCGACCAATTATTAATTCCTGCAGAACACAACATGCATCAAACTTTCTAGAAGAAAACAACAACATAATTCTAAATCAACCGAAAGAAGAAAAAGTTAAGAGTCACAAGTACCGCACGGTCACTCATTGTAACAGTATTCACACCACTCCCAATATGATCCAAAGTCTGCACCCTAGGTGGCTGCGCTTGCATACCGAACGAATTCACCGAGTCTGGAGTTACGGCAAATAGCAGAAGCGATAGCCCATCCAACCTGAACCCCAAGCCTGTGATAGGGGTTTGTCTTTTGTCTGAAACTCCATCTACTTGAAGCTTAAACCTGGTGATACGCTCTCGTGCAATATCCCCTTTGACACAATAAATACAGCCATTATCTAATCCAATGGCGATGAGCAATATTGGTGGGACTTCCTCGAGGACTAGGAACGAAGTAATCTGCAAATGGCACATAATTCTCCATCAAGAAACCTCAACTGTATATGTTATCTCATTAAATTGGTAAAAATAAGTTAGCCTCTACCTTAGCTTCAGGAAACTGATTGGTGAATATTCTTAGGATACCAATGCATTCAGGAGCCGAGGAACTTGTGCTTTCCTCCTGCGCTTTGTCGAGATCAAATACCTTCAGACACATCCCTGACTGCTGCGGCGATATCTGTTCATCTTCTCCTACTGTGACGAGGAAGTTCCTTTGCTATATCATCCCAAACAGAAAAAGATAGGAGAAAAATCAACTCCCGCTTAATTTCCAAAACTAGAATCTCAATTTCCAAAACACACAGCCAAACAAAAGCTAGTCAAGCCAAGATAGTACCAAATGTAATTTCGTAATTTGATAATCGGATCAGAGAAAACCACAAGCTGGCGAAATTTCGTGAAGAGAAAACCGCAAAATCGACTGAAACTATAAAGTTGATAATCGGATTTTTGAGTATGGATCATCAACTTCGTTTCATTTTGATGTAATCTTGTCCTTAAACATTTGATCAGCAGAAAAAAAATGGAGAAATTGAGCGAAACCTTGAGATGCTGAAGGAAGAGAACGGAGGAAGAGTGAGCTTGAAAACCGGAATCGAACTTGATACCGCGATCGAGGAAGCTGACGGATCCGTCGTCGGAGCCGATGACCACTTTGCCACGACCACTGGAACAGCATTGTATCTCTCCGGTGACCTCTTCAGGTATCTTGCCTCCGTATTTCTCCTCGAAGAAGTCGAATTTCCTCCACTGGTACATCTCTTTCGAATCGAGAATACGCAAGATCGTGTAATCAAATTTGGCTCTGGGTTTTTCTAGGTTATCTTATTGTTTTTTTTTTGGGGTCCTTTGATTTGAAGATCAGATCAAGCTCTCCAATAATTTTAATTGTTTCGCCATTTCGGCTGTAGCCAGCACCACCAATGGTCGGATTCGGTAGACCGTAGACGGCACGAATGGGTTATATGAATATTTCGAGACTGAATTGTTGGTTTATATTTATGTTTTAGATTAGAATAATGTATTTCTTTCAAATGAAATAATACACATTTGGAAGTGACAAAAATCTTCAAAAAAATATCCGAAGTTGATAACATTTATGAAGAAATACATAAATTATTTAGGATTTCAAAAATATATATTAGAAAGTTCATGTTTACTAATTTGAAAAAGTTTGATATTGCGATATAGATGGCATTAACTCTTTTTTTTTGTCGGCTAAAGTAATTTTTATTCACGAATTATAGTTGTTACATATTCATTGAAGGAATGGAGGACATTGATAATACAAACTTCAAATAGATTGAGATTTAATTGCTAATTTAGCTAATGTATCAGCACACTGGTTAGCTTCAGAAATTTAAGTGAAGTAAAAAGTCATTGCCATTGCCGAATGATCGCAATATATGGTAGTAGTCGAAGGTTGGTAGTTCCATAATTCAATATATTAGACACCGTCATATTATCTTCTTCCATTATAAGCTGTTGATATCCCATTGACCAAGCTGATTGTAATGTGATACAATCATAGACCATGGTACCGGACCGCCCGACCCACGGTTGGACCGCGAGTCTAGGGAGGACGACCCACTCGACCAATTGGAGGTTGGTCCACAGATTCCTCGACCAGATAGACGTGACAAGCCGGACGATCGAGCCAGATTTGCCTTGGAACGAGATGAACCCGAAGATAGTCGTGCCGAGCCAAACCCGACTGACCCGGTACGACCAGATCAAGCACAGATTCGAAAGACACGATCCAATGATCACTCCAACGACCGGATCCGAGCTATCTATCGATCAAGTGGTGCTTTTAAGACAAATGATCGAGACCGTTTGCCCATACAATGCCTTAGATGATTTCGCATTGCTGTAAACACCATACAGCTTTTCCACCAGGCGGGCCAGGATCCATCCTCTGCACATGTAATCACCATGGATCCATGATTCAACACTTGTAAGTGTGCGGACATCGGTGTTTCGGAGTGGTTGGTTTGTCCTCCATTAGGTACTTGTCAAACTTCAGGTTGGTAAGAGCAAACATCATCTTGTTGCCAGTTTTTGAACTCTTTTCCGTCAAACTTTTCTGGCATGAGTCCCTGAGTGACTGTAGATGGAATGTCATTGTGGACTTCAACATGGTTAGTCGCCGGAAGAAGGCCAGTGTTAAACAGAGTTCTTCTTGCTGTCTCTCTTGCCGTCTCTTCAGTACTATCTCCAAACGAGATCAGAGTTGTTGTTACACCAGTACCGGCACCAACTCCTACCAATGGTGTTGTGATCTTCGTTAGCCATCTGATCACAAGTATAAACGAGAATCAGTATCTAAACGATTGAACACAAAGATTCACAATAATGATTTATCTTAAATAAATCAAAGATTTTGTTTTGTTTAGCGGACTCGCTTAAATAAGCATATGCTGAAACCTTTTAAGCCGTCGAATTTGCAAACTCGCTTAGAAAAGCGTTCGCAGAAACCTTAACGTATTAATTTAATATTTTTTTTATGAAAACGTTCCGTGTAATCACTACAAAGTGTTCGCAAAAACCGTCTCAATTTTATGAAAAAACTGTCTCAATTTTATGAAAACAAAAAAAAGTGAAAAAATGTTTATAAATCGTTTATATTTTTTTTTGAAGCCGCAAAAAAAAGAAAGACTCTCAATCCGATTGTAGCGATAGGCTAGAAGCGGATTATTTGAGTTAAGACTGTAGAACCACTAAAACCGATTGCAAGAAAAGACTTATAAAAAACACGATATAAGCAATTGCGATAAGAAATACCGGAAGGAAAAACAAGAACGTGAGGCTAGAGAACTCTTTCCTTAACTCAAATAAATCGTCCGATAGTGTGACGGCGCTGTGCGATTTGTGAGTCCCAAGATACAACACGTTGGAGACCGATTCGCATGCACTCAAATACGGAATCTATGAACTTACAAAACTACGCTATACTCTCGAGACTTACTTGTGAGAAATCGTTGGTTTTTGTTTTTGTGTGAAAGTCGGTGAAGAGATGATTTGAAGACTCTAACTTTAATCTCTATTTAAAGCTGAAGAGGAGCGGTTTCTCGAAAACCCTTATGAGAATATTCTCAGAATATTCGCGGAATATTCCGTGAGACGCGGTCTCATCTAAGGAATTTATGAGAATATTCGCAGAAGATCGTGGAATCAAAACTGATTAAGAGAATATTCCACTAATTCAAATAATTATCAGATTTGAACTTGCTACAAAAACTCTTATCAACACTTGCTTCGTTTTCTTCATGGGCTTTTATCATAAAGCCCATTTCAATTCAACTTACCCAAATAACTCTGTTTTATTTAAAGAGTTAACATCGTCTAAATCTTGGTGTTTGAACATACATATACGTGAAACGACAAGGATGAGCAAATAGGAAGATGATGTCTTTAAACATAAGTTGCAATGCCTGAGTTGCACCAAACTTAACCATTTCTTACCTTTGCAAGTGTATGGAGACAAGTCATGAAGAGTTTTTCAGTCTCCAGCAAAGGTTACCTCCTTAATCCCAGTTTTTGTATTTCATGAACTGCCACTATGAAAGCCAATGCTTCCGCTTCAAGCGAAGATGAAGTTGGAGCAATTGAAGAACTGCATTTGAGGATTTGCTAACAATCATTACTATGGAGGATGTCCATGAAGAATCTACAAAACAGCAATAATCATTAACTCGTCACCAAAGCTTTCAGTAAAGGTCTTAGGTTTTTTTTATTATTCCTTCCATATGTTCTTGTTCTTTGCTTCTGATTCTTTTGTTTCTTGTTCATGGCAAAACGAGGAGCAAATACACAAAATCATGTTTCAACGCCAAGCTCTAGAAACTCTGGTTTTGTTGATATCTTCAGCTCCCAAGATCTAGAAACTCTGTTTCTGTTGGTATCTTCTTTGTTTTGATGTTGCATTCGCCAGTCGAAGGTTCTCAAGCACTTATGTGGTTCACCCTACCACTGACAAGGTCCCCTCAGGTCTGGATTGCTTTGATAATGTGCATAGTCCGTGTTTTATAAATTTGGAGTCTTTGAAACAACATAGTGATATCTTGGCTAAACATAGTGAACAAACAAATTAAATTGTCTAAGCAAAAACATATTGGATTCTTAAGGTTAACCAAATCGTTTCTCTGAATCTGATCTTAATGATGAACATTTCTCTGTAAAAGACATAGACCACTAAGTGCCACACACACACACACACACACACACACACATGTCCTTAAGGAAAAAACATACAATTTTGAACTTGGAATTAGACAAAACTAACTTGGAATTAGAAAAAACATACCAACTTCTTAACGAACTAGCTTGCTGCTTTAGATTGCCATTCGTAAAACGCCATTGATCAACCTGCAATCTTGAGTAAAAAAAAGTTACAATTCGTTAAATAGACGCATGATTCAATATCACAAATCGCAATTTTCTTAAGGATCTTGCTCACTCACCATTATACATACAAAAAAACTCTGCCTTTCATTTTACAGAGAGAGCTGTGTGAAGAGCAGCTCTAACTCCTTCTCTTGTGACAATGTTCTCTGTCACAATACGGAAACGAAAAATGCTCATCATGTTTAAAGTGATTACACATTTATTATCATCTTGTTCATTCAAGTTTGAGACTTTTTTACTTACTTGGACAGATAAAAGCTCGTTGATTTTGTTGAGAACCTTGAGTCGATGAACTGCATAAACACTGTTTGAAGGAAGTTTACTAACCCTTTTGATCTCTTCTTGAATCACGCTTGATTTTTCTTCACAACCCATCTCATTCCATCTTTCTCCCACACGATTACCTCTTGTTCCCATACTCAAAAAGATCTTGATCAGGAGGAACTTCAATTACGACACACAGATTGAAAATTGAATCAGTAATTACGAGAATTAGAGCAGAAATCGAAGAAAGCTTGAGTTTTTACATTAAGGGTCACGGATCCAGAGCTTGAAAGTTCGGATTTTTTATTCACAGGTTTACTCAGAGAAACCACTCGAGAGATTGCGATAAGAACGAGACAGAGAATTGACTTCGCACCCTAAAGTAGATTCCGCTTTTGAGTTTTCTCAGCCTCTTCTCACCCTCAAATGTGAGTTTAACACATTTGGACACAATAAAGTTACAAGCAACATTTAAAGCACCAAATTATCGTTGACAATCCATTTTAATCATAAACTTTAGTTGACGGGACCGTATTAGACACATCGTTAAACTGCTTAACAGAACAAATTAATAGAGTTAATCTCTGTTTAATTCGTCAATTAAACAGGACGATATCGCAGAGGTAAATCGTGAAAACCCCCAAAATTTCCAAATCGATTTTCAAAATCCCTAATTCTCAAAAATCCCCAAATCGATTTCATTCTCCTCTCCTCTCAAAATCGATTCTCCTCTTTCAATTCTTTTTTTTCTTAAACCTTTAATTAATTGTTCTTTTGTTTTCTCAGAAAAAAATACCGAGAATCGATTTTGAGGAGATGAGAAAATGAGAGGAGATGAGAATCGAGATGAGGAAGGATGGAGAGGAGATTGATTTTGAAAATTTAGAGAATTAGGGATTGGATTTCTGGGTTTATGTCGATTTGGGGGTTTTACCTCTGCGACGTCAATCTGAATAACTAACGAATTAAACGAAGATTAACTCCGTTAATTTGTTCTGTTAAGCAGTTTAACGACGTGTCTAATGTTGTCCTGTCAACTAAAGTCTATGATTAAAATTAATTGTCAACAATAATTTGGTGCTTTAAAGGGTCCTCACAAAAATATGTGTTTTATTCAGTACAAATGTATAAGTACGCGATTTAAGTGGCATTTTTTCCATTTTTCTTTTTCAGTTATTTTTCTTTCTCTACTTGCCCGACCCGTAACCGGACCCGGGAAACAGCTCATAAACACTTTTTAAAGCCTATAATGTCTGATCACATCTGATTTTTCTTCCTCCAATGGCTTTTTGTCGAAAATGCTAGGCAGATTCCATCATCGAATTATCAACCAAAAAGAAAGGAGAGTCAGTTTCAGACAGAAGATGGGTTTTATACGTGGATAGAGCATCATCCCACGGTAGAATAAGAGATGGGATTGGGCTCGTTTCACCGACCGGTTAAACGTCAAACAATCTTTCAGATTAGCATTTAACGCTACAAACAATAAAGACTAAATATGAAACGTTGGTTGTCGCTTAGCCCGCAAAAAGGGAGTTCAAGAAATCAATACATTTTGTGATTCATTGTTCGTCGCAAACTAATTCAATGTAAAAGATAAACATATAAATTTATATGTGATATTATTTCATGATCTCTCGATGTTTTGATTACTTTCTATCAGATGAAATCAATTTTCCTTTGGCAAACAAGGACCAGCTATCACAAAGGATAAAATCACTTTAGCCAATGCACTAATAGCCCTAACTTCCAATTTGGATTCAGTCGTCCGAAGGAGAATACCAATAGAGGGAATCGATAAACCAAGTATCGATTTTCAGAATCCGGTCTTAGTAATCATACAAGATGATGCAGATTCCTATTTGAATGAGTACGAGCCCGACTATAAAACCCTGATAGTAAAGACCGAAGGATAAATAGGAAACAAAAAGTTAAAAAATAATAAATGTCCACTTTACTATCTCAAAGAATGAGATATACAAGCGAAATATAAAATGATCTTACATAAAAGGGATCCATGGGAAAGATATCAAAATCGTCAATGTAGAGACATGCAAAAGTTTATGTGGAACACTTTGATTAACATGCAATGGTTTTCAAGATTAACAAGGATTTCATTCAACAACAATATTGGCTAAATATGAGAAATATTCTCAAAATTGCAAAAAATATTAGGGATATGATCCTATAAATTCTATGAAGATTTTTATCACTACACTCATGCATATGATGGCCATTGGATATAGTTGGGCCATGCCTGAATCAAAATATGTAAAATTCTCATTAGTTTCAATTGATTATTTTTAAAAGTAGAATGAGGTAAAGACATACAGAAACATCAATGCTAGTAATTTTAAATTTTGTATGGAAAAACATATGTTGGTACGAAATGCTTTACGCAATCGTAACCAACAACAAATTGCGGTTCAATTCAGGAGATCTCAAAAAATTATTTGAAGATTGAAAAATTCGCTTAGTAAATCAAGTCTTCATCACCCACAAGGGACTGCACAATCTCATATCTTGTAGTATTCCTATGTTGCTTCATTTTGAGTAAGGACAAACAACTTTCTCATATGAGATGCAGATATATTATGAAAACATATTTTGTGGGCTTTTCATATTCATACTCAATTACCACATTTTCTCTGGTAGACAAGAGTGTGGCAATATTCAAAAACAATTTTGAAAAAGACATAGATTTTATTGTGCTTGATAGACAAATTCAGATATAGGAAAGGTAAAATACCAAGAGAAAAAGAAACATAGGTAAAACAAAAAAGTTAAAAAAAAATTAAATATTATTTTTTCGAAAAAAGTTTATGGATAAGAAAAAGCACCAAATTCTAGTAGAATTAGAGATGTCTAACCAGCTATACTCAATACCGTCTCTTTTGTAGACTATTTTTCTTGGGTAGAGATGGGGATCGACAAAGAAGGTGGAGCTGGCACGTACCTCGGTTTAGCGGAATGCTTGAGTTCATTACCGAGAAGCAGAGCAAAAGATTAAAAGGATGGTTTGCCAAAACGGTTTCCCTTGGTGGAAAGGAGGTACTCATAAAATCTATTGTGGTTGCTCTCTCCAAGTATCAAATACAAAAGATTACCAGTGCAATGTCTGAGTTTTGGTGGAGCTCGTATGAAAAATAGAGGAAAATTCATTGGGTTGCTTGGAAGGATATTTGTGAACTGAAAGCTATGGGCGGTCTCGGCCATCCTATACTTGGAGAAGCATACTGCATAGCAGAGATTTATTGCTCCGCGGCCTCATCAAATCAATAGGCACGGGTGAATCAACAAAACTGTGGCTGGACAAGTGGATCATGGATATCAACCCTCACATACCTATCAACAGACAAAACTTCTACGATATAGACCTCAAAGTCTCCTCTTTGATATCACCGAAAAATAGATGGAACGAAACCACGCTCACTACACTCTTTCCTCATGATGAGGTAGCCCGCATCTTGCAAATTCAGTTGGGCGAAGTTGATGATAGATATATTTAGACTTACACAAAAAATGGCGCCTACACAGTAAAAAGTGGTTATTGGTTCATCAACACTTACCACTCTGCTACAGCTACCCCTGCTCACGTCCATGACCAAGGCCAAATAGAGATCAAAAACAGAATTTGGAAACTGAAAACGACACCCAAGATCAGAATGTTCTTTTGGCGAGCGTTGCCAGACGTCATGGTAGTATCAGAAAGACTACAAACTCGAGATATCACCGTCGATGAAACCTGCAAATTATGTCAGCAAGCACCAGAATCAATCGCTCATGTCCTCTTCAACTGCGAAATGGCAACGGATATCTATGACATAGCTCAGGTTAACGCTCCACCCTCTGGTTTCATTGATTCCTATAGAAAAATATCAAATACTTGATAGACTTGATGGACAATCCAGCTCTAGATAGTATAACACAGAAGAGTATCCCCTGAATTGTAGTTCCTTTGACAGAGAAGTTACTATGTTTTCATTTGTAGTTCCTTCGTTTTTTCAAAAATTAATAAAATATTTTAGATGGAAAAAAAAGAGCTCTTTAAAACTTTAAAAAGTTCTCCTTAAAAATCTCCCAGCCAAATAACTTACTTTACTCCTTCTATGGTTTTTTTTTGAAAGCCACTAATTAGTGATTTTATTATTTCTAAAACCACAGCCATTATTTTGACTGTTAAATAAAAAAGACAGTAAAAACTTCAACAGTTTTAAAAATTCAGGATCAAAGTTTTTTTTCAAGGGTTTCATTCTCTCTCTTTCGCATGAACTTTTGTTTTGTTATTGTTCTTTCCCAAAAATAAATCACCACTTTTTTTCACTATATTAATTTATCACAATAAAATTTTGCCTAACTAATAATTAATGTTTTTTCCCATTTTTTTGAGATCCATTTTCTAATATTTTATAGTTAATAGTTATTACTAAACTAAATTTTTGATGAGTTAAATATTTATTAAATTTACTAATTTACTTTAGTTATTTATTACAAAATAAAATTAATAAAAATAAATGTATATCTATATTTATGAAAAAATATAATATTTTAAAATAACTGTTAAAGAGTTTCTACATCTTTTGCTACCAATCAGAGTTTATAAAATATCTAAATTAACAATCACAATTTTTAAAACCTAAGCCTCAAGCAATACTCGTTACCAATCAGGGCCAATGTTTTTATGACTTTAGAGAACTTAAAAGCCTTAAGACTCTTAAGCTCGTATGAGCTAATGACTCTTAACCCATACGGCGCGGACAATCTCATTCTGAACCCCTTCCATGTATTGTCTCGAACTAAGATACTGTTCCATTATATTTAGGGTTTTTCTTCATTCGTTGCCTGTTTGTTTCTCTTTTCATCTGATTGAAAATCAGGATCCATAAGATTTGACTTGCAAATAAAATTATGAAGGGTCATAATTGTCACCCCAATTTTTTGCATTGTATATATGTTATATTTAACTTCATCGCTCACAATAGGCCATTTTCTTTTTATACTCCAAAAGTTCTTTCAATCACATATCGAAGTGATGAATGATAACGATTAAACATTTCTCTGTAGTTTCTTTCTTCTGCCTGATTTTGGAACCGACTTAGGTGATACCGCTCTCCTCTATATGGACAAAGATATCCACGGCATAATATATATCCAGGTGGATGAGGAAAATTTAGATCACCTTCCATAGCGATTGAAAGAACTTTTACATCATGTGCAGATCCGGGAATACCAACATAAACATATGTAAACAATAAGTTGCATATCACAAAAATATTCATAGATGTATTTCCGTGCCTATTATAATATCTTCATTGATCTCTTCCATACACCATGACAAGCACATGCAGATGCATAAGACACCATGACAGGCACATGCACAGGCACATACACATGCATAAGACATCAGTTGCACCAATAAATCCTTTGAAAATTGGCAAATAATACCTATTAGATTGCAACTTAGGATGAACTTGCATAGGAGCCGTCAGATCTGGTACGAACATATCAATAGCCATCGATACAAGCGCATCAAGTACTTCATAAAATTTTCTGGAAACTGTCTATGCTGAATATCCAGTTGTATTCATTGTAGTCACACTTTTTTTTGCAGATATATCATATGTATCACTTAAATCATATATATCTTGGAGATCACTGCATAATTTAGTAAATATCTCCAGCCACATCCCTAAATTATGGCATTGCATTGGATGATCATTGATCATATCAGAAGAAACCATCCTCCATGCTCTGCATCTGAACATAAAGACCTCATGAGTTTTTTATTCTTGATCATTTTTCTATGTTTCGAGTAAAAAACCATCACCTTCTTCATCATTAAATTATAATATCTATTGGATTTGCTAGTTTGAATTTTTTTTCTCTTGTATTTATAATGTCTTAGAGATCTCCTAAAATAGTTATTTTTTTTTGTTTTGAATAATTCTTTATTAAATTTTAAAATTTAATCCTTAACAAATGTTTAAGACTAATAATAGTAATCTATGATCTTTTCTTATTAAATTCTGAAATTTGAATTTATTATGATTCATATTTTCGAAATTGTGCAAAAATTTATTTTAATAAAAAAAGTTAAACAAAAACCTGAAAAAAGATATATGAAATGGTATAAATTAAAATGAGAGAATACACCTTTTTTTTAACATCGACTTGCATTGATTAAATATGTGAAGATACATGATCTCGGTGCAATACCGAATATATTACAATAGGCACATAATAATGATAATGAAAAGAATATATTTTAAGAGAAAAAGAGGAAAGATATCCTTTAAAAGCCTGAAAAAACTGGTTTTAGAAAAAAAATAAACAAAAAAAAAGAATTTTTAAAAAGTAACTTTTAAGGCTTTTAAATTTTTTTAAAGTCAAAAATATGATTGGAAAAATATTAGCTGTCATGGCTTTACAATTTTCTAAAGTTTTTAAAGCTTATACACCAATCAGCATCGCAGTTTTTAAAGCCAAAAATTATATAACCAATAACCTAAAGCCACATTGAAAAGAAATGGTTCTTACCAATCAGAACCCTAATTTTTTTTCTTTTTTGAGCCACCTAATCTAATGGTTTATTATTTCGTAACATGAAGTGATTTTAATTAATTAATCCAAGTGGTCAATTAAAGGCTTAAACTAATTGAACGTCCACAAGAATAACTAAATACAAATCAAACATGATAGTTTATTATTTCATGAACTAAAAGGCTTTTTAATAAGTTAATCCAAGTGGTTAATCAAGAATTGGACGTCTCAAGGAATTGTTAAAAAAGTGATTAACAAATTTATATACGGGCCTCCATAGTTGTGTGCACCACTAAATTATTTAAAACATGATATACAAATAAGAATATGCTGACGTGTCAAGATTAGATTGAAAGTAGGAAATTTATTTTCGATTTGTAAAAATTAAAATTACCGAAAATTAACTTTTTGTAGAATATGAAATTCATTAATAATAAAAAAACCCCCATGGTATCACCAAATCAAGTTTTATAAAACCACATTATAGAAAGAAATATTCATTATAAACACACCACAAATCAGAATTTAAACTGAATTATATACATTACAAAAAAATTTAGAATCTAATTTTTTTCTTTTCTATTGAATTAAGAATGTATATAAATAACACTCAAATCCAAACTAAAATACAAAACCATTTATATTCATATAACAATTCATATTTTTATTTTTATTATCTACTATTCTTAAACCAAAAAACCCATAAACCAAAAAACCCATAATCGAATTAATATTCCAATTTAAACATTCAAATCATAATTCAACCGTAATTACAGTAACAATATCCAGAAATAGTCATTAAGGAATATTATTACGAGAATTAAACAAAATTAGTAAAACCATAATCCCTAGTCATACTCATATGGTATGGTAGAGACCTTAACAAGATTTATGCTAACGGTCACGATTGTATACATTATCCTTATCCAAAAAAAACACAACCTGCGCGATTTGTAACATGAAATATCAACCATCCATTAATCAAAGAAGAAATAACAAAAGTCAAAACCCCTAAAAGTCTTCTAATCTTACGGTTAATTCTTAATTGTCATTTCATCACGTAATTTAAAAATCTTCAACTAAGTCCGATATTTGCTGCAACGATATGGAATTGACTTAGTTGTCAAACAAATATTTAAAACAAAATTACTCGTAACAAGAATTTGTTTATTTAAAAAGAAAATAACAATTGTAACTAGGATTTATCGTTTATTCTCTCTACCATTCAAGGTTCTACGAGAGATCTTATCTGTTTTATAGTTACTGTAAGTAAAATGTTTAAAAATATTAAACACAATTTGCACGATCTTCCATTTGTTGTCTTCTACATTTTCTATTTCCTTCATTGTGTGTTTTTTTTTAAAAAAACTGATCTTCTCTTTCGTTTGTGGTTCTCACGGTCTTTTCTTAATTAATTCAACAATGAAACTACAATGTGAGTTGTTTTATTCACACACAGAAGAATTCACAATTTTCTTTTTAATTTTTTGTTTTTTTACAAAAATCCAGGTTTGTCTCAGCGCCGGCACTGACCATAATTGTCATTAGCATTGGTAATTATGATTAGTTTATGTCTGGTTTTTTTCAGTTTATTATGTTGTTTCTCTTTTTTGACAAGAACAAAGATCATTAACTCTGTTTGGATTGTGTTAAACTCTTGTAATCACTATCGTTTTACAGAAACATCTTCCAAGATAAACTCTAAGGCTTATGAGTTTATGAACATTTATGTTAAATGGAGGAAATTCACAAACAGATCCATTAAAAGGTTACAAATCTAAGTCTTTTGGTTTGTTCTTCATCGTTTACCTTAAGATAAGAAGACCCTTCTCCTTTTTGCTTTCAGGTAATCCATTTTTTGTCACTTTCTGAATAATTTTTTCGATTGATTTTACAGTTATGAAGAAAAGTCTCTGTTTTTTTTTTTTGAAATAGAAGAATGTTGATTTTGAAAGAAAGAACTGAGAATTGTTTTTTGATTGTATAAGCATGACTTAGATCTATCTCGTTGTTATTCTTATCCATATAACATTGTATATTTTGCTTTGTTTGACTTAAAAATGTAAATCTCATTATCGTACAATTATTATTAACATGTGCGTTCTTGAGTAAGTCTCACTCTTCTACTATCTTTGGTTTCTCCAACTTCTTGTTGTTATGTTAGTTTTGATTCATCCATAAGTGTTTGACTAAAATCTTGTGGAATAATAATGAAATGATTTGAATGATTTGCTTTGCAGAGTCAAGACTTTATTATTAGACATGAATTTCACAGAATCGATGAACGTTGTGCACAGTAGAATCCAACAAGTTGAACCTGAAAACGCATCGAAAATCATGGGTTATCTCTTGATGCAAGACCATAGTGAACACGACATGATCCGTCTCGCCTTCTGTCCTGATACTGTGATGCATTACATGATCAACTACGTTAAATGTTTACTAACTAAAGATTCTCGTTACAACAGCCTTCCTTCTGATCACATTCCTGCCCGTAGTTTCGGATTATCCACTGATTCATCAGTCCAACCTCCCTTGGTTTCGATTTCTCCTCCTATGAATACTGGTTTTTGGGAGAATTCAAATGAGATTGATTCGTTACAGAACAATCTTCAGTTCTTGAATTTTGAGGATTCTATGAACAGCCCTGAGTTCTCTAATGGCTTCTTCTCTCGTGATCATCAATGTTTGCCTTTGAGAACGAGCAGGAGATCACCGAGTTTGCCCGAGTTTCCGGTCAAAGTATGTCATTACTTCAGTAAAGGGTTCTGCAAACATGGCAACAACTGTAGGTACTTCCACGGGCAGATCATACCGGAGAGAGACAGTTTTTCTCAGATGTTTAATCCAAACAACTTAAGTGATGAAGATCATGTTATTTCTCCCGGATCACTTGAGAAGCTAGAAGGAGAGATCATTGAGCTGCTCAAATCAAGAAGAGGCGCTCCAATATCCATAGCTTCGTTGCCAATGATGTACTACGAAAAATACGGTAGGACCCTTCAAGCTGAAGGATATCTCACAGAGTCACAAAGACATGGCAAAGCTGGCTATAGTCTCACCAAGCTTCTTGCTCGCTTGAAGAACACCATCCGTCTCATCGACAGGTTAGTTAGTTAACAACATTCACAAACCAAACTTTGATACATTCTCGCTTTGATCCAGAACTCTTTGATGAGCTTTAAGCAAAAAGTTTTCTTGTGTTTCATTACCATTTTTCTTACTAAATGGTTTCTGAATTTGCAGGCCTCATGGGCAACATTCGGTTATATTAGCAGAAGATGTATCAAAGTTTGTGGAATACATGGGAGAGAGACACGAACATGGAGCTATCCTTGCAGGTTCCAAACAGATTTACTTGACATTTCCAGCAGACAGTAGTTTCACTGAACATGATGTCTCAAACTACTTTTCCAAATTCGGACTCGTGGAAGATGTGAGGATTCCTTGTCAGCAAAAGAGAATGTTTGGATTTGTAACATTTGCTTACTCAGAAACCGTCAAGATCATTCTTGCTAAAGGCAATCCTCATTTCATCTGCGGGTCTCGTGTTCTCGTCAAGCCTTACCGCGAAAAATCGCGCTCCAGTCGATATCTTGACAACAACAAGCCTCTACACGGTATGCGGTATGGCTGTCAATACATTGACAGAGACATGGAGATGAACACATGTAAGTAATTACCAAAACTCAATACACATATAGTCATATTACAATAATCTTGGTTTTACAGTTTCATTTAACTGCTTTTCTTTGGTGTTAAGTGCCTCCGCGAGTTAGTGAGAGCTCAAGAGTAATGAGAAAGCAATATTTTGACGAGCATGAGCAATCAGTTTCGAAGTCCTTACCTACTAATTACTCCTATCTTGGCTTCTCCAATGACTTTAATCTAACAGTAGATGGTAACTAACCTCTTTAACTTATATTTCAGAATATACAAATTGCCTTACTTTCTAAATTTGTAGTGGAGCAAGAGGAACAAGCAGGACGACTAAGCTATCTACTGGACTATTTGAACACCGAAGATAATGTTATGAACATAACCACTAACTACAAAGAAACTGATCGGTAAGTTATGTTATGATCTTCTACATCTTGGGTCTTTCCGTTCTATCATCTGGTTTATATTTTTTCATATAGCATTCAGACCGAATGACTCTATGAAATTACGTTAATATTTCCACATATTATAGATAATACAGGAGACATTTTTATTTTTCTCGGGAGAAATCTTTAGAACTATCATTACTTAGCTTTCAAAAAAATATGCATTACATACAAAAAGTTTTATTTGGTCTTTACTAATTAGAATTTTAATTGAAACTTTTTTTATTGATGAACAACATAAATTGCACCTATCAAAGCAACTAAAAAAATTATTGAAATTAATAAAGTATAAAAATCTGTTAATAAATGAATTACTATTTGTTAACTACTATTTGTTAGAACCGATTTTAACAAAAAACACATAGACTTTTTCCTTTATTTGATCAGTTGATGTTTTTTTGTTTCATTGTTTAGGAGAGTCCATTGTGAACCTTTAGACAACCAAATCTTGAATCTACCGGAGAGTCCGTTTTCTTCCCTTTCCGGGAAGGAAATTTCGACAGCTACATAGTGAGGAAGAGATTAATACCTAACCAAAAGGGAGAAGAAGAAAGATAGGAGCATAAAGCCTAGAGGAACTTCCCAAAGATCTAATAATCATCAGTCAGCAAAGAGAGATTTCTTTTTTTTTTCATAATCTTCTTGCATGGAAACTTTAGAGCTTTTAGCAATAAATAACACCAAAGAGGAAGAACAAAAAGAAAAAAAAGTGACAGACACACACAACAAGTTGGTTTGCTTCAACTACAACATGAGCTGAGCAGCTTGAGAAACATAAGTACAGGGAGTTATAATAATAAATGAAATCTTATTAAAAGTTTACTTTTCTGTTTTCATTATTTGTTATCAACATTATGCTAGATCGTATCTCATTGTACAATATCCAGTAAATATGAAACCATTCTAGTTTTAAGAAACAATGTTTAATGTATGTGTGTAGTTTCTACAATTTTTTAGAAAATTATCGCCATCAATAAATATAGGGTTCTCTCGTCCATATGATTTTTTATAATTCATACAAAGATATATTGTGCGGTGAATTATACATAGGATGAAATATAAAAGTAAATACAAGTTATTAATTTATATATGCAAGTTTGAAATTAAATTAAGATATACGACAAGACTAGTACAATGAATAAGCTACACATCCCCATAGAGTTAAGAAAAGAAACATGTTATACTATTTATAAGAGAACAACAAACGATATTAGACAATAAAGCAAGTAAATGAATGTTCAAAATCAATAAGAAGGAACAAGTAAGACCACATGATAATCGTAGAGAATCATGTAACACAAGATATCGAAAATATTAGATTTTGAGTCTGAGAAACTGTTCTGATCTTCGGCCATATTTCGTGTTATTACTCATCCCAATTCTTTCATTTTTTTATTTTTTATTTTATTTTAAAGCGTCCGCCTTCAAATCTTTCATTTTCTTTATTTTCATGACTACTTCTTGTTAAGATTATGGACTTCCAATTCAAACAAATTGGTAATGAATGGATTGACACAAATCATTTATATGTTGTTCAAGTCCCTCCCAACTTCCGATGTGAGATATTACTCACACACATTCTCTAAAGAATTAAGACTCATAACCCATTAATCTCTACCTATTCCTAATATTTCTGATTTCCAATATCATTCTCGTAGTCTTTTTTTTTGTTTACTGACTCCATCTAAAAACATCATCTTGTCATAGTTTCCACATGTTTGTTTATTTCTAAGATATTTGTTCTTCAAAAGATAAAAAGCTCCTAAAAGTTTTACAAAAAGAAGTCTGAAAGTTAATTTTCAAAAGTTGCAATTTTTTCACATTAATAGAGATATATTTATAGAAAACTTTCAGTGCAATACAAAGTCCCGCATAAAAAGATATAATTGTTCATTGTGAAGTAAATTTGTAATATTATGAAGTGGATAAATTATCTACTAAAAATTGTTTTTATAATTGCAATAAAATAATGATATAGAAAATAAAATTAAGATATAGCTGATGATTAATACGCTAATCATAAAAATAGTTGAGGTTTTTTCCAATAAATAGGCCATGATCTTAAACCATTTTTGTGACTTATGTAAGGAGATTTACTTTGCCAAATCCTCTCTTTTGGACTTTTCTTTTTCTTCCTTATATATGTACGATCATCTTCATTATTGTTTCTTTGTTGTTGATTTGTTCTCCTATCATCGCCGCAATTTAAACACTCTCGTGCAAAAAATAAACAAAAGGACGAGAGATTCAAACACGTTTTGTAAGCAATTTGCTACCTTTTGTATTCTTTCCTTACGTGTTTTTTTCTTTTTATTTTTCTTTTAGCGTTGTGCTCGATCGTGATTAAAGATGGTGTTGTCTTAGAAAAGCTTTCCTTGTCCTCTCAAAAAGATGCATCGTTCTTAGAAGAGAAGTTTCAAAAATGGTGCAAGTGGTCAAGGAGCTAAAGAGACTTCTTAAAAAACACTTCTTCTTCTTCTTTCCCTTGTGGTGAAACCCATATCAACTCTGCTCAAGACACATCTTCCTTTGTCCTTCTCCCAAACGAAGCTTGAGTGCGTGTTCGATTCATGTTTTGAAAGAGATTCAACCTCTGTTTGTTTAAAGAATGTTTAAAGAGAATCTTTCAAACTCCATGAAATTTGATTCATAAAAACTATTTTCCACCAATTAGCAGCTTTGAATCTAGATTAAAGGGGTCAATGGAAACAATGTATACACCAACTAAGTTGTTGTTTGTTGGTACGAGGATATCCCCATGTTTTGGTTTGCCACAAACTCTTGTAGTTGATTTAATTATCGAACCAAGAGACATTTGATGTAACAAATTTTTTCTTGAATGAATAAGAAATAGAATGTTTAAAGAATCTCAATAGTCTTGAACATAAAAGCTGATGTTTCGCGAAATTGTGGCGAACCACATCGCATGTTCATCCTTATATGTGTGAAATCCTGCATTTGGAACTGAACTGAGCCTATTTTTGACATTTTTGTCTATGAATTTGATAAAAGTCAAAATGGCAGTTGATGCTTCCCCATGTCTCAGGTCATCAAATGGTGTTAAGTCATTGCTTATTCGATCAAACCTTTTGTTGCCGAAAAACGCTATCAACTCACCCCAATCCATTGCCTAGTCGTTTATGAGCATTCGGTAATAATTCATTCGGATAGCCGCATAGCACAAAACTAACTCTCCGACCCACAAATCCATGATAATCAATAACAATCCGAATTCATAAAGTACTTGTTAAGATCTACTAAAGTTCTTAAAAATCTCTCAACTTATAAGATTCTCAAACTAAACACAAATTCTGTTTCCAGTAACACCCTTCTCTAAATGTTAGGAACACAGAGAGTAAAAGAAACAAGTAAATTGAATACCCGTTTTGGTTATGTTGCTCTTAAAGGTGTAGACATTGTGTAACCAAGATCAATCAGCTTTTTGATCAACACTTTCTCAGCTTTTGCCTACAAAACAACACAAAAAGATGATTTTCAAAATAAAACTTGTTACTTTCCCGTTTCTGCTACAATACAACGCAGTTTCTAAAACATAAGAAAGAACCTCGAACAAGGGATTGTTTTTAGGGATGTTACAAGCCAGGACTATATTGAGACCAGTCTTCATCACTAGAAACACACAAAACCATACAACTTTATCAATCACTATAGCATCAAGAAAGAGACAGATTTGCAATTTGCAACTTTGTTACGATCAGATTCTAACCTAATCTACGCGCAATGCCAGATCCAGTGTTATCAGATGTTCCACCAAGTACGGAAGTAACACTTACTGTATTGCTCTGCCATATAAACAACAAAACATCACAATTCAAAACCCTAATTCCCCTGAAATTGATAAAATTGGAATCGCTGAACTAACCGGTCGTGTTGAAGCGGCTGCGTATAAATTCCCAAATTTGGCGGAATTACAACCGATCCATACATAGATCTACAGTAAAAATTAAGGCTAATTTTAGTTCTGATGAAGATCGAAGAGTTAAGAATTAGGGGAAAAAACAAAAATCAAGCGAGGTTATTGGCTGGAACCTGTTTCGCTAGACGGATGATCTGGAAATGGAGAGTGAGATCGTCGAAAACTTCAGTGAAGCACGAGACTTTTACGCCGTCCTCATTGCCGGCGATTTTCACCTGAGCAACGGAGTGAAGAACTTGGTCGTATTCAGTCTCCATTGTCTCTCTGAACAAGAAAAGTCAGCTCATTGGGTTTTGTTTTTCGAATTGAAATCGATTTCATTTTTTGGTTTTCCGGTTTTGTATGGTTTAACTTAGATAATGTGTATTAAGTAGGCCAGGGACTTTATCCAAACCAAATTTTTCAAAATGATATGACATAAAGGTAAACAATTTGTGTGTATTAACAGAAATCCTAAAAACTGAAAACCCTCCTCCTTTGGACTATGTAACTAAGCGAAAAGAGAATATTTTCGGTTAATCGAGACGGATTGTGCATATTTACTTATGATAATTGATAATCTAGCGGTTTGGTATTCATTCATAGCAGATTTAGACTATTTTGTAATCTAAGAAATCGATTTGAAGTCTTTAAATTATGTTTGATACCACATAACTTAAATGTTTGTGTCGATTCCCTTGCTAAAAAGATGCAAGTACGAGACTACATATTTTCCCATATAAGTGACAATCGGTTAGTAAAATCGGTTTTCCTAGATAACTGTAATACTGACCAAATTTGATTATATATAGAGTTAGTTGACAAAAAAAATAACAAAAGACCTACGAGATAGGAACGATGAACATAAGATATCACAGAGACTACACATAGAAAAATATGGTTTTGAGAAAGCAGACGACAAGTGATAGAACTGAAGAAAGAATCCAAGAAAGAATGAAGACAAAGAAATGATTTGATAGGTATCTAATTCAATGTAGTGTTGCAAACTGTAAAGAATATTACAGCAAGTTCAAAAGTACTTTGTCTGAATCTGTCACACCAAATCAGTCACACTCTTGAGAACCTCGACTACAATCTGGTACGTAAACAACAAGCTCAAACTTGGTTATTTTAAATTCGAGTGAAAGAGACGAACAAGAACTGTCTAAAATTGGAAGTAGAGATCTGATAGATACAATCAAAAATCTATACAAATCAGAATATAGTTTCAATCGTCTCTGAAATTTTTAAAGTCATGCTGCGAACTAACATGAACAACATAACGCCTTGATAAGGAAAGACAAGCAAAATTTGCAAATAGTGATGTAACACTTGATAAGCAAATGTGAAATAAGCTAAAAGCCATTCACATCTCTTAATCGAAAACTTCGGAAGGGATTACGAGAGTTCGATTCCTAAAGAATATAATTTCTGCAAATTGTGCAATGTAAGTAAATTTATAGACATTTTATTATGTGATTTACTATGCTCAATAATTTTGGCACCGTCTTGTGGATAATTTATTTGAAAATATAAAGTTACATGATTTTTAGAAATTTTCAACAAAAAATATGCATAGTTGAAAGATCTAAAATGGGTTCCAGTTGTGACAGATTACTAAATTCAATAATTAAATAAAAGGTATTAAGAAATGGAAAGATAAATTGCTACATTTTATAACTCTACTGTAAAAATTCTGTCATCACTAAGGTCAACAAAGAAACGAATACAGAATTGTAACAAAGAAGAAAAGAAAAAGACAGAGCAAACAAAAGTCAAACTATGCTTTGTTTACTCCTTCAACATTGCCTAATACAACAGCTTTAGTGAATGGTTTGCGTGTTAACAGTTTCTCATAAAACTCCACAACCATCGCTAATACAACACTTACATTTGGTCTCAATCTGAAACCCTCCTCCTGTGGGGTCACTGAAATCAATCAGTTCCTGCTCCGATGTGAAGCAGCTCCTCGGGGATTGCAGCCGGATCTAAGTCCCAACAGCTTCCAGGAAAGCCACTAGTTGCATCTTTGAGAAACCAAGAGGGCACTTGATGCGAAAACCGCAACATTTCGCTCCTTGGTATCCACTTCTTACCATCCTCCCTCGTGCTCCTGTGATACACGGTCTTGTAGCCCTCTAGCTTAACCAGAGGCACGATGCACACACCATACTGTTCAGTATACTCATCAAGGATCTCGACCATTTCATATTGGTGCCTCACTTCGTCCGATGTTGATTCATTCCAGTTTATTGACCAGTTCTTGTAGACAGCCCAAATCTCCCCAGTTTTGGGGAAGATTCGAACACAACCACCTCTCCCTGTCTTTTTGCCTCTCAAAAGATGCGAAAAGATGTTAACTTGTTCAACTATGTCAGAGTTCCGTATCCTGAAATGTCCGCACGACTTTGTAAACCCATATTGTACCCATTTCATCGACCCAAACTCGATGTCAGTTTTGGAGCTTAAGTAGGCTATGTCAATCTTAAAGGGCTGAACAGAGAGCACTTCCCTAACCACACAATACAGGCGTGGCATGCCATCATCTTCATCATAGATTGCCCATATTTGCCTTGGCTCAAAGCACTCCTCTGATCTGTTTTTATCGAAATCATGGAAATCAGAATCTGGAACCGTTATAGGCCCACTGGTTTTGCGCCCCGTAACATCTCCCAACTTACAGGAGATAACTGTTTTTTCATCAAGGGGTGTCGTTTCCTCTGCAGCTGCTGCTGCCTCTGAAGCCAATCTTATGACATCCAGTCTTTGCTTAATGTCTGATCTCGCCTTTTGAAGTAATGGCTTCCGTGTATCCAATACTGATGCAACAGACCACCGCCTAGTTGAACCATGGCTTTGGCCATGAAGTTTGAAATCCTGTTCCATGTTTGCATCCGCATTCGTTGTCTTTGACACTGAAGCAGATCTCAGAGGGTTCTCAACAAATCCATTAACAGACGATTCCAGAAAAACTTTGCTCTTCTTCCCAGGTCTGCCGACCTTAACTGCAGCCGAGTGAGTAGACACGCCGGGCGTGTTAGCATATATCAGACTGCCTGGTTTGGTTTTCATCGAGCATGTCCCGTTAGAACCATCTTTGACTTTAGTTACTCCCCCACTGGCTACTGAGTTACTGTGCTTATAAGGATACCCATTGGACACTGAGGACACACGCTTCAAATCTAGATTCCCTGGGGAGGTTGTTCCAGGGTATGAGCTCCAATCATATGAACCATTTGTGGCGTATTCATATCCATGTCCTTGCGCAGGATAGTGGCCTAAGAAATAGGTTGAATTTGTGGGCATGCGTGCAACAGAATCATAACCATGTGCGCTATAGCCATTACTTGGAGGAGGAGGCGCATGAGATGGAGGCGTGTACTGAAACGGTGCACTAACAGGAGCTGGACCGGTTTCTACAGCGATAAATGCTCCGCGACAGTTCTTACACGAAAGCATTTTATTCACATACTTCCTCAGGTACTCGTACTGAACTTTGCAAGAGGTGCATACAGTCCAGAAAGTGTCAAGTCTTTCTGAAGATGGTGGAAACCGATCAAATGATGTGGTTCCGGTCCCAGTCCCAGGCATGTACTCTGTGCTGTGTTTCTGAACCACTGTGGAGTCGATATGCTTCTTTCTTTTGTAATAAAAAGTGCTTTTATTGAACTCATTGGACAAGAAGTTCCATGCTTCAGATATGAGATGAAAAGCACCATCAGCTCCAATGCATTTGTTCTTGTCCGGATGAAGCAATACAGCCATCTTCTTGTACTGTTTCTTCACTTCTCTTTTACCGGCTGACGGTTTCAGTCCAAGCACTGCGTAATAATCAATCTGACCGCCGCTTCTACTCTGAGAAGCTAAATAAACTTCAAACGTCGCAACCATCTGAGTCAAACCTTCCAAATCAGGAAACAAGGACCTAGCTTTCAACGCATAGCTCCTTGCAGCTGTGAAATCTTTTTCCGCAAATCTCCTTTCGGCGATCTGTTTCACTCTGAGAGCTTCTTCTTTGTATGCTTCCATGTAGGTAGAGAAAGCAGACGCCAATATATAAAAAACAACAGCTTTGCAGAATAGGAAACTAAGACCGTTCTCGCAAGCTAAAACCCGAAAGACATTCCATTTCCAAGCGCCAATATCTCATCATTATCATCTGCAAACATTCACGAGAATAGCATTATTCTTTTAAGGCAGTGCAACATAAACCAACACCTGAACACAGAGGTCATAGATACAGCATTTTCAGACAAAAAGCCCTAAACAAAACCGTACTTACTAACGTACTAGAATAATCCTGGGATTCGAGATCCAGAATCTCAGGTTCCGATTTTGAAAAAAATTGCAACTTTACATCTTTTCAACACTAGAATCACACAATTACTCAAGCAGATTTAGATAATTGAAGTATGTAGAAGTCAAAAGCAGCTTCATTTGCTCTCCATTTTAAACAAATTTCCAGAAGCCACAGCGTCAGATTTAAGCTATGAACTTCTTCAATGAATCAAGATAAACCCTTTTCAGAGGATTTCACTTACAAGCCCTAACATGAGATTTGCTAATTTCTCAAGCAACCCACAAATAACAACAGTGAACAAAAACAAAACCTAAATCTCAGGAACGAAAAAAAACAGAGAATAGAGCTCGCGATCTTACTGAGATTTTGGGGAAAAGTAGAAACAAAGCTTTGAAATAGATCGCTGGAAGTTCTTCTTTCGGAGTTTGAGCAGATCAAAAACGAAATCAAAGATAACAAAAGAACGAATCCCAAGCAGATTTACGAATCAAGGAGGTATATACTACAGTAAACTTTAGGGTTTATGGTTTCAGGTGAAAAGTTATTACGTAATCGGCGATTTACGTCATCATGGAAGGAATCGCCGGAAAAAAAAAGCTCGAGATTTGCCGTCGATCGGCGATCGAGAATTTCGGAAAAAATACACGATAAATAAAAATTGGGGGTTTTTTTTTTTGGTTAAGTAAATATTCCAGTGAAAGTAAACGGTGCTAATTTGTTAATAGTGCTCTCTATTGGGCGATTCATGCTATCGTGCACCGTGATGAGAAGTGCGCATATTTTCTCTTTATAAAAAAAATATTTAAAATGTTTTAATGTGATAATTTAAAATAGATAATGCAATGCAAGTTGCATTGTTTCCCTTTTTGTCATCTTTCAATACTATAAAAGATTGAAAACAACCAGAACCAGTTATTTACATGAATATAGAATTTATCTGAAATCCATTTTAAAGTATAAATGATACTATACTGAATATTAATACTTTAATTAGTGAATAGAAAATTTAAACTTTCATAATTGATAAAACAAAACATAGTAATAAATTTGATTATGTTTTTGATCTTGTCTGAAGTTTTATTTGTTGGAGGTGTTATTCGTTTAAACACAAATTAGATTTTTTTTCGGTTCAACGGGTCTTGTAGTTCTCCTCATGGCTGTTAGTTTTTTCGGTTTCAGTAAATGAGTTTTAGTGATGAGGACATTTTTGCTACTAACCTTCCATTCTATTTCTTTAGTGTTTTATTTTCATCTTCTGTATTTTCGGGTTGATCTTCTTTGTTTAAAATCGTATATTTCCATTGTTAGAATTTCATCTATAAAAAATTTAGATTTTACCGACTTTAGTTTCCGTAAAACTTTCAGGCTTTGTATTAATCTTTTAATAACCAATATAAAATTTTTCACTAGAAAAAATAATAAATTTTTGCAATATGTATAGACAACGTCAAACAATCCAGCTAATTTAATTTTTATATATTATTGATATAAAAATTAGTGATAATGAGTTTCTTTAAATGATAAGACATTGAAGGATAAAAAAGATAATTGTTCGTTTTATCATCTTATTATCTACACCACACATTATGGCAGAATCTAAAGATTGTCTGAAATTATAGTCCATAGAAAAATGTACTAGTTTAATACTTAAGACTCGAGATAGTAAATTAGTAATCTTTTTTGTTGAAAATGAGAGACTCCGAGAGATCGATAATTTCAAAGTGCAATTATTTTGTTGTCGACTAGTTTAAGTCTAAAAAGAACATGCAAGTTCTATTTCCTCTAAATGTTAATACCATTTTTAGAAGTTATGTGAAATTTGAAATCGATTATTGCAAATAAACTTGGATTTGGTCGCACGGAGCAACCAAATGCCTTGGAAAACAAAATTGGCTACAACAAAATGTATCCAGACATTGACTGCAAAAGTGGACAACATTTATTTTTGTTAATATTATTACCCAACAAGTTCTATGCTCGAATGTCCGTACATGTTGTTCAAAATTTGGGCGTGCATTTCAAAAACCCTCCGCAAAATTAGAGCCCAACATTCATCTCATAAATACCACAAAAATAAATAAAAAAAGACTCAAGCAAATGCGAGTAGATTTTTCTCATACTAAATTCTCTTCTGATTAGGTTCATGAATGTCGTTAGAAATGGAGTAATCTGAACAATGAATCAACAAATCAAAATATTAAGGGGAAAATGACTACAATGATGAAAATAAAAGTTTACAATTTTTTGGTACATCAGTGTTTATATTGTTAGAGATTCCGGAATAGTTATCAGAAAAAAGGTAAAAACTGTTTGAAAAATCGTCTGAAAATATATATGAAACATAAATTGGTTGTTGAAAATTGCTTCAGTGCTCTTTTCTTGACTAAAAGAAGACCAATTATTTGTAATTGACTGATTATTTTTTTTATCAAAATTTTTGGAATTTATCTGATATGCTCAAAGTTAATTCTTAAAGCTACTCTACAAATTAAGAGAATTGCAATCGTAGTATAAAGGCAAATCCACAGAAACTTAAGACCGCACAATAGATTGTAGTTTTGAATTAAGCTAAACAAGAATAAATGTAATTAAAATAAGCAATGCAACAAAAAGATTTAGTAAATTCAATTGGAGGGAAAGCTAGGCTTAGGGCGGTTCTCGGATAGATCAAAATTGCAAATTAATAAGCCGTTAGAAATTTAACGAGGAATCGTTCTCGAACTCGAAACACAATTGTAAAATCAACTAACTTCGCTGCATAAATTTTCTATGTCTAAACCTTCCCAAATTTAATGATTCAGACAATCATTAAAGTTCAGGTTCGGTTGTTCACAAAATCTCTAAACTAAATTCCTTTGCAGATAGATATTTTGCTCATCTAAATTTCATGTGATCAAACTAGAACTAGTCTTAAACTCAATCCAGATGAAGAACTATGTGAATATTCCTAACCAACATTTCTAATCTAACAATTCATTATCAGCATTCGTAATAACCATAACCCTAACAAGTAAACTACTCAGAGATGGTGATTGAAACAAACATCATGAAAGAAAAAGTATCCAATAGAGAAATTGATATAAAGATACAAAGGGGTTCAGATTTTTCTCTCGAAAAGAACGTAATTCCGAATCGTCTCCCCAAAAAGCTCTGCAAATCAATCTCTCTCTAAAACTTGATAGAAGAAAATTTGGGTCTAAACAATGATCAAATAACTAATACAATAAGATAAAATCGCGGGGGGGGGGAGCTATTTTGCAAATATATGAAACTTCTGGACCAACTTATAATTTTCTGCAAATCTTTTAATTCTGGTTTTACTCACGGTGTCGACCGATACCAAGAGATGGTTTCGATCGACACGAAGTCCATATTTGCTCAACGATCAAAACTTTTCAGCAACATCCTTTGCTTGGTTTAAAAATGCTCCAATATCTCCAAATAGGTTTCAAACGCATCTAAACTTCTAAGGACTCGAAAAGACTCGAAAACTACTAAAAAGACTTTAGATCAAATAATTCTATCACGGTTAAAAACTTGAAAAAACTATGTTATATTATTATGCAAAATTTTGAGAAGTCGGTTAATTCAAAGGGATCATGAAGAAAAATTTGCAAATTCTTCAAATTTATGAGATTCTTTATGGCTGATTAAATCAAAAGATTTTTTTTTGCAAATGGACTAAAGTGGAAGAAAACGAAGGTTGGATTGAATTTAGAGGAAACGGTCATTGTACCAAAAAAATAGAATTTGCATAATCTTTTTGAATAAACTATTATAATTTTTGGTACTATGACCATTTTTGTTTTTTTCTTTGTGTTTTGAACAACAAATCCATCGATCATTTTATACATTACACAATCCATATTGTGGCCATTCTCTTCATATGGTTGTGTAGTTAATTAATTTTTTTTTTATGGCTAATGATGCCAATTTTCATTTACTTTATGGACTATATCTTTATATTTTCCTTTCTATATTAGAGTGTTTTCCTTTTTGCATTAGAAAATTTGAACAAGTTGTATTTAGACCTATATAAAAGTCTCTATTGATCAATGAGAAAATAACTTCCAAAAATTGTCTTTAATCTCTAAAAGACTATGGTTAATTGAAAGCTAACCTCAATATTCTATCGGGAAAAATGTCACTTAAATCGCGTACTTACACATTTATACCGAATAAAGCATAAACTTTTGTGAGAACCATTTAAAGCATCACATTATGTTTGACAATCCGGTTTAATCATATGCGCTAGTTGACTGGACCGAATTAGACATGTCGTTAAGCTGCTTAATAGAACGAATTAACGGAGTTAATCTCCGTTTAATTCGTCGGTTAGTCAGAACGACGTCGCCCAGGTAAATCTCTAAAACTCCAAAATCGACATAAACCCATAAACCCAATCCCTAATTCTCTCAAAATCGATTTCACTCTCAATTCAAAATCGATTTCGCAAATCGATCCTCTCCTTTAGATTCTAATCCACACAGACACTTCGACGATAGCCCCTTTCTCTCGACGAAAAACTTTTTATCGGATGATGAACTCATCGATTTGTGTTCGAAATTAAGTAGAAAACGAGAGGAGATGAGAATCGATTTTGGAGATGAGAGTCGAGATGAGGAAGGATGGAGGGGAGAATGAAATTGATTTTGAAAATTTAGAGAATTAGGGATTGGATTTCTGGGTTTATGTTGATTTGGGGGTTTTTGAGATTTACCTGAGCGACGTCGTTCTGACTAACAGACGAATTAAATGGAGATTAACCCCGTTAATTCGTTATGTTAAGCAGCTTAACGACGTGTCTAATTCGGTCCAGTCAACTAACGCATATGATTAAACCGGATTGTCAAACATAATTTGATGCTTTAAATGGTCATCGCAAAAGTTTATGCTTTCTTCGGTCCAAATATAAGTGGTATTTTTCCCATATTCTATCATATTTGTCAAGTAAAAAAATGTTCATATACAAGAGCTTTCTTTTACTATTGAGATTTTCATCTTCTTCAACCACTAAATTTCAGTTTTTCAATTTTAAATCAAACATCCCAACAACAGTGTAAAGACCCGTGCCAATTCAGTCATCTGAATGAATTAGGGTCACATAACAAGGCTGAGAATCATCAATCAAAAAGAATCAGCCAATAAATTTAGTAGATTAGTAATAATGGCTAGACGTCGTTCACCTTAATGGAATGCTAGTTTTCAAGTGTGAACTTGGTGATTATCCCGTTTTACTCCTCCTCTATGTGAAGCTGAGACTTCATAAGTACAATATGGTGCAAGGGACGAACCTTCAGCTTCATCACATTCAGAAATACGATAGATACTATCAACCAATGTCTTAAGATTATTTTATGACTTTTGGTTGCAGAAGATCCGTCTATTAGTGGTGTCATGACTTTGATGTCAAATGTTATGTTGCTAGCCTCAAAGTAAAGAGACCAAGTATACGCTTTGGGATGATGAACCCACACCTGAGTTCCTCTCTTTTAGGGCACCTAAATGGCCGTTAGATGATGTTTTGGCTAACAAAAACCGATTTTACGCGGTGCAAGAATCAGAGTTGAAAGAAAACAACTGGATTCGCCCCTATATGGAACTTGCATTTGTCACAACCAATCGGCTGATTGACATTTCCAAGTTGCCTGCTCTGGAGATTGTGAAGCTAGTGGTAGAAAACCAAGGAAATTTTGAATCCGTCGAATGCTAAACTCAAGGGAGCCAGAAATACATTTATCTACATAGAATATAGACATGGCTTGTGCAAAGGTCGGTTTCATAAGCACAAAGCTAGAATTAGAAGAAGCGTAGATTCGAGACCAGGATGCCTTAGTCTCCTAAGCGAGAATCAAGAACTTGACAATCAGGAAATAACCGACTCATGACTAACAAGTTTCATGAATTCGACATGGTATTAAAGTTTAGGTATTAAAAAACACGATGAAAAATATTTCCGTATCAAAATAGATCTAATAAACTTGTTATACAAAAAACTTCTTATACAAAAAACTACGCAAAAACGAAAGATGCAGAAGAGCACCATATAATATGTAACAGCACACTTTTTTGATTTATATAACTTTCTTATACAGCCGGAGAAGATGTCAGTTCAAGACTCGAGTAATGTACTTAAGAGACTTAAACAAGGGAATCAAGAAAGCAAAAAGAATGAAAGGCTCAGCGAATGGGAACTTTGATCCAGCCATTGGCGAAAGCAATGGCTAAGATGACGAATGGAGTTGACATACCGAAGATGATAATGTAAGGGAGAGGCGTCTTCATCGGATTCTCCCCTTCTCTTTCTCCAGCGCTTTGCCAGTACCTGCAATGTCCATAATCATTTCTTCAATCGCTAATGTACATTGTATTGTTTATGAAAAACAAATGGAAGTTATTAAACTAAACAACACATGGTTTGAACAAAGATGGTTCTGCTTAAATTTCTAAATCATTTGATATCTACTAACCAATATGCTGACCAAAAAAAGAAAAATCATTCAACAGTTCTAATAACAAAACCAATTAAGTTCGATCAAACACGGTCAGGATCAAACATGGTCAGGATCTCAAACACTGGTTAAGCCACTTACAAAAACACTAGTACTCAAATAGTAAATTTAGACTTGCTGTTTTTATTTTTATTAATATAATTTTGGCAATTAAAATGGTTAAATTCTTAAAACTGGTTAAGCCAGTTACAAAAACACTACTAGTGTATTGAAATTGGAGGAGTCCATTAAAATTCATTTCCCTAAGACAATAGAGACTAAGAAATTGGATATGATTTCTCCATTTTTTTCACTAATTAAATTTTTTGTTGTTGCAAAATAGTTTTTTAAATTCTATTATTTTTTCTCTGATTCCGCAAAATAAGAATATGAATTTCTTTATTTTCTACAATTACGCCATTTTGTGATAGGATACTGAAAGGTAAGTAAAAAACTAACTGTTCTGGTTCTTCTTCTTTGGTTATGAACTTCTTCTTTTCTTTAGGCTTCACTTCTCCCTCTCCTCCACCTAAAGCAAGACCAGAGATTAACAATTTTTTATCTACAAATAAAAATTCTAAACGGGAAAATTCTGATTCAGAAGAGATATTATATGAGAGTACCTAATTTGGCATGAAGCTTGAATTGTGTAAACCTTGAGGGAGATGGTGTACAGAGGAATCGAGGCAAAGCAAGCAACGATGAGTATGAGGAAGATGATGAAGTTGTTGAATCATTAATAGCCTTGTGACTAAACGAAGGAGAGATATGAGAAGAAATGTGGAATTTGGCTGCCATTTCCAACAACAACAATACGTTTTTCTTTTGTTTGTTAATATTGACTATATTAAATGGTTTTTACATTTTTTTTTGGGTATATATTTAGTTGGATATATATGTGGCATGTGTGGTTCCACAGGGTGACATTTGGTAAACTGGGAAAGACATAAAATCTTATCTCTTATTTGTGTTCAGATGTTTTGCAAGACGTTACATTGCTGGCCGGGGAGCATTTGAAATGAACCGAATCAAGTCAATAAAATAAGTGGATTTGCAAATTAGGCTTTTTTAGAAGGAAAAAAATCAAACTAAATATAATGATTTATTTCTATAGAGTGATGAGATATTCTAATTTGAAATAAAATGCATTAAAATTATAATTTAAATCAAAAGAAACATATATAATGAATAAAAAGATGAATGAAATGAACAAAGAAAAAATAATATAAAAGGAGTTTTAAGAAATGAATATGAAAAATTGTTGAGAAAGAGATGAACAGATTTTAGACTGAATGATGACCCAAAAATGAAAATAAATTTTCAAAAGTAAAAGTTATTTCTATTTTTAAGATCCAAACATTAAACCAATCTTCAAGGTTCAACATCTTACAATTTTATCAAACACAATAACATTAACAAATGCACATCCAAAAAACAATCACAAACAAATCTACATAGAGCAAAAACAAATTACTGAAATAATTGAAAAAAATTTGGCACCACCCGCGTGTAGCGCAGAATCATCCCTAGTTGCTAAATTGAAATGCTTTAAAGAGGTTAGAGAGTTACTTAATTATGTGTAAGTGAAGTGAGATAGTCTTAACTTCTATAAATTAATAACGTGATATTTAATTAATTTTAAAAGTTATTAATTTAGCAAGAGATTAATTGGAACAAAAATTTAACTCTAAAAAGAACATTTACTAATGTATTAATTAATTAAACATTAATTTTTAAAAGTTATATTTTATTAGTAATATCTTAATTAAAGTGATTAAATGCACAATGCGTCACGGAAGAATCACGGAACATAATTTTTATACTCAAAATCATACTCCATCTATTTAAAAAAAAGTCATTTAGAGTTTTTTCACATATATTAAAAATTAATCAAAAAACTCTATTTTTTCGTTTGTTCATATACTAAATATATTTATTTCTCTAATTAATACATTAAAACAATAAACTCAAAAATAGATTTTTGTTTAAAATTCTGCATTGAAAATATAAAGTGATACTTTTTGTGAAACAAAATTAAAATTTTAAAATGATAATTTTTTATTAAACGGAAGTAGTATATCATAATTTTTTTACTTAAATATATAAATTACAAAACTGTTTAAAATTTATAATTAAATAAAAATAAATAATAAATAATTTTTATAATTTAATTATTGTTTACATATTATACATGAATATACACCTAATTAGTAATGTTTGAAGAAAACTCCTCTCCCAGTCAAAGTTGTTAAATGCAGTACGTCATGGAGGATGGTACATCCTAACGAAACGATTGACACAAATATTGATTGCAATTTAAGCAAATTAGTTTATATCATATTTAATTTAGTGTTCTATTTCCATATGCTTATTTTAGAAATTATTTCTCATTTTATGCACCCTGAAGAAAAAGGAAAAAAACAGCAGTTAGAATTGGATGGCAGAAAAGTAAATTTGAAGCAACAATCGAGAGTGACAAGAAAATGCGAAACCCAGAGTCAAGTTAAGACTCGCCACTTTTCTTGAACATTCTTTCAATTGACTCCTAAATTTCTCTTCCTCTTTCCTTCTCCTTTCCTTGATGAAATCTCTTGTTTCAACGATGACCCATCTCTTGATTTCTTCTGAGAAACTGCTTTTATGAATCTAAAGGTATAAGCATTTTGCGATCCGAAGTCAAAGCTCGAGACTTTCTCAATTTCTGTTTATGCTTTTGATTATTTCATCGATTTGTAAACAACTCTGGATTTGAGAGAGTTAAAAAGGAAGCACCTTTTTTGCAGAGTCAAGAGGTTTCGCTTGCTCAATCCTTAAAGTGTATAGTGTAGATTTAAGATTTTGGTCCTGTGCTTAGTAGTTTTTGCCGATGGCAAATCCTTGGAAGAGGCAGAAATTGAAAGATACGGCTTTATGTCGTATAGGGATTCTATTTGCAGTTACTGTCTCTATAGTTCTGATGTTGGTGTCTGTACCCAGAACGGCTCTGAATAGGAGTTTCACAGACCAAGATGTGGATGATTTGGACAAAGATTTGGAAGCTAAGGTTAATGTTTCATTGCTAAGAGTAGCTAGAGGTAATCAAATGTCGCACAGGTTGCATAGAAAGAACAATTTTCCGCCTAGGAATTTGGATCTGTACCCGAATTTGGCGAAAGACCATGTGGTTATCGTCTTATACGTGCACAATCGGGCTCAGTATTTTCGAGTAACTGTGGAAAGCTTGTCCAAGGTTAAAGGAATAAGTGAGACATTGTTGATTGTTAGCCATGATGGTTACTTTGAAGAGATGAACAAGATTGTGGATGGTATTAAGTTTTGTCAGGTGAAACAGATATTCTCGCCGTATTCTCCTCACATATTCCAAGATAGCTTCCCCGGTGTGACCTCGAATGATTGTAAGAACAAAGGTGATGAGGCAAAGACGCATTGTGATGGCAATCCGGATCAGTATGGGAATCATCGGTCTCCAAAGATTGTGTCTTTGAAGCATCACTGGTGGTGGATGATGAACACGGTATGGGATGGATTGGAGGAGACTAAAGATCACGATGGTCATATCCTATTCATCGAAGAAGATCATTTTCTTTTTCCTAATGCATATCGCAATATACAGACTCTCACGAAGCTGAAACCCGCGAAATGTCCTGACTGCTTTGCTGCTAATTTAGCACCCTCTGATGTGAAATCAAGAGGAGAAGGGTTTGATAGTTTGGTTGCAGAGAGAATGGGAAATGTTGGGTACTCTTATAATAGAAGTGTGTGGGAGAATATACACCAGAAGGCGAAAGAGTTTTGTTTCTTTGATGATTACAATTGGGATATAACGATGTGGGCGACGGTTTTCCCTTCCTTCGGTTCCCCTGTTTACACATTGAGAGGGCCTAGGAGCAGTGCGGTTCACTTTGGAAAATGTGGGTTGCATCAAGGTAGAGGTGATGAAGGTGATTGTATCGATAACGGGGTCCTAAACATCGAGGTTAAGGAAACAGATAAAGTTGTGAACATAAACGAAGAATGGGGAGTTCGGGTTTATAAACATCAGCCGGGTTATAAAGCTGGTTTCAAAGGTTGGGGAGGTTGGGGCGACGAAAGGGACCGGCATTTATGTTTAGATTTTGCCACTATGTATCGTTCTACAAGCAGTGCATCTCCATGAATGAAGTAAAAAATTTGGTGATATAATCAGTAACTTCTCGAGGAACTGCTCTAATGGCTTCCGTTTCTTGTTGTATTTTGATTGTTATGTCTTGTTTGTATTACCAGAAGTATTGCTCTTTCTATACAAGCTTCTGTCTCCTTTCTTTCTTACTGGAAATAGCTTTAAAGTTAATTGAATCTTGAGGCACTTGCAGTTCGTTCAGATTTGGTATGAAGCTACTCTTTGCAAAATTGACTTAGCCGGAAGGTAATCAATATGGTATGTTCTTCAGTATAGATTATACGAGCTTGGCCCAAACTAAGCCCATATATTAGCCCACATATATCCTTGCTAGCTAATTAATATACAACTCCAGATTAGGCTGGTTTTGTATCTTTGGATTGACCTTTCTGTTTGAGTATTCTGTGTGCTATTCCTAAAACAATACCATCGGTAGAATTGACCGTAACAGGTCGAGTCACGATAGAGCTAGGATGAATTTGTTATGAAAGTAGTACAATAAGGCACATGATAAATGAACTAGAATCTACCGTTACTATATAGTGACTTTTACTTTTTCATCTTTATATAAAAGTTTGTTTGTTCGTTTTGTAAACACAAGAACTTCACAATTTCTTCATTCTCTTTGGTATTCTCTTTCGTCATCGATATAAATATTTTTGTTTTTATTTATATTATCTATATGATAAACCGTTAGTATTATTATAACAGGATTCAAATATTTTACAATTTTACTGTATCTTCATCTAACAGCCACATAAAAATCAGAACATCCACAGATTTTATTTTCAGATTAAAATGATATACTATTAGACTCTAGAAAATTATTTAACAATCAGTTGGATGATATTTTTGAAGATAAATTTGATATATTATGAAATCACTAAATCAATATATTATGTAAAAAAGTAAATATTATGTGTAGAAAATTTTTTTTTATAGATTTTTAGTTATTTAACTAATTCAAATATTCATATAATCAAATCACTATTTTTTTATTTAGTTTCGACAAACTTTGAGATTTTACAATTTAGATTCGGATCCAAACATAAATATTATATTTTTGTTTTTGTAACGAATTTTGGATCCTAGACGTATTCATCTCCTTATTTACGATATTAAATTTGAGTATTCTTAATTAATCTAAGTCAAGATGACTACCAAAAAATAAACTATATTTATTTCAGAAATTAAAACCATCAATACCATATGATTAATACTATTTTCGTCAAACCGGTTCTCGTACTGATTAAAACAGCGAAAGAAAATCGATGTGAGTTTGAGTAAAAATCAATTCAGAAACTATAAATTTCATCTTCGTGAAAGAAAAGAAACCGAAAAAAGATTTTTTAAACCTAAGGTACAATTAAGATAAATTAGGCTTAATAACCAAAAAAACATTTATAATTAACTATGCAACAAAAAAGATAATATTCCTTGTATAAATTACAATATATACGATTCTAATTTTAAAATGCTCATCATCATCTCATTTATCTTTTCTATATTGTTTTGTGCTGTTCTGTATAACAATTTTTTTACTCCGTTTCATCTTCTCTATTGTACTAATCGTAAATTATCAATTCACTAGATCTTGTATTCCTATATAAAAAAGAAAATTACATTTTACACTTAACATAATTTATATTTTTTTAAACGGACATATATTGCTAAACTTTATAACTTATGTTGTTAGTGAACATTATGTCGTTCTATATAGACATATAAATATAATAGAATATCATCATTTAATATCATACATAGAATAGAATGATATGCATAATAATATTATGACATAGACCATATCCTCTGCTCAGTCAAATTTTTTTCAGATTTTCAGATGGGTTTTCTATCATTGAATAAAACCAACATATTGTAATTTATCTCATTTGAACTTAGGTGTTATATTATTTTATTATTATAAAGGTAAAAATGACAAAACAGTATTTTTGGTTATTTGTTTGAAAATTATTTTTCATGGCTGTATTTTTTAATATCAAGCTCAATATGAATATATGACAAATTGACCGTACAATAAAAGTGTTTGGTTAGCCGAATTGTTTTATTTGTTATATTTGTTGACAAAAGGGGTACAGTCAGTTAGAGTACATTAGAGTCAATGGAAGGAATGCAACGTGATTGAAAAAACTATCACCAAGACACACCAAGTTCGGACATGGGCGACTTCTAGAAGGTTTTATCATCTAGCCTATCAAATATTATAGTATTTTATAATGATAAAAGTTGAAACTAAATGTTTCTAAAGTTGTCTATGTAATAGTAATTCATATCAACAATATTTAAAATTATGAAATTTTCCAAATTTTAAAAGTTTATTGCTAACAAAAACAGTTTAAGCGATAAAAAGAAATTATTTATAAATTTCTATTTATATAGCAACAAAATATCAACTTAAAAAACTATGTTTTTTTTTTTTCATCTTTCGTCTGTAGACGCTGCTTTTTCTACAGTCCAAATAGTGATGCTCTCGAAAGCTTTTAACAAAAATTTTAATTATATTATTTTACTACAATCACATTTTTACTCATAAAATTACAAAAATGTATAACTCTTTTTCAATTGTAAATGGATATGTATATTTAAGGGTTCGAAAGTTAATTTGATTAGAAGGCAACAAAGTATCCTTGATCCAATTATTCCTCTTCAAAAAGGAAGAAACAATTTGAATTAAAATAATTCACTGGTATAGAAAATAATTAATTTTATTTAAAATAGCCGAATTATATTAGTTATTATTATGTTTCTTGATTTTTTTAATTTTTTTTTCAGAATCAACAACAATTTAATATTATATATAATAAGTATTTTGATTTTTTTTAAAGATGTTGTATTTTCCAGAATCAATAATTATTTAATTTACTTTCCAAAATTCATATATATGTATATATCCATAAAAATTGTGATATCCATAGTTAATTCAAAGCAAAAAATTAAGTACTAAATAATTAATTTAATAGAGGTTCAAAAGATAATCTCTATACAATATAGTAACCCCCATGCATGAGTACATCTATGTGTACCCCATGCATGAGTACCCCTATGTGTGTCTATGACTATCAGTAAACCATGGTGAGTTTGGAATAAATTTTCATAATGTAATTTCTCCATGTTCCAGTTGTAATCTTCGCTCTTTGTATAATAAAATCGTTTGTAGTTTATGTTTCGGATTTAGAGAGTTTCATCGCTCTTTGTCTCACAATCTGACATTGATATCCCTAACCCTAACTACCAGTCTCACTGCCATCTATGAAATCTTAATTTCTCAAATGTTCTTAAAACAATCGAACTCTACCAAAAAATTTCCAACGCCTCGCAGATCGCCGACGACAAGTCAATAACTACTTCCATATACAATGAATCCAAACCAGCTTTTGTAGGGAATGTTGCGGAAAAGAGTAGAGAAAATATAATTCTTCATGAACGGAGAAAATATGTATATATACTTAAACTGATTTGTACAAAAATTTACATATTTATAGAGATAAAACTAGTTGTTACGAACATATAAATGATGGGATCGCATGAAAAAGAGAGAAATGAACTGATGAACGGTTGCAGTCACTTTACTTTAACACTTCACTTCATCATTTCATTTGACTTAACTTTGCTTAAGTTCACTTTCACTTAGTTACTTCGCTTCACCAAGAACACCAATAACTATATTTTCACGTTCCCCCTCAAGTTTGGTGGTGAAGATCAATTATGCCAAGCTTACCTTGTATGTGATTGCACATATTTGAGTTTGCTGCTTTAGTGAATATTTCGGCAATTTGATCAAAACTTATGGTGTAAGTTGGAGAGATGATTCCAAGTTCCCTCATGGATGTGGTGACAATCGATTTCGATGTGGTCCGTTCATGAAAAACAAAGTTGGATGCAAGGATGCAATGTGAATTCCTGCTTATCGTCACAATGCATGATGATAAGTTGAGGAGTCTTGATCCCGAGATCCAGAAGAAGGGTCTTAAGCTGTATTAGTTTATTCACTCTATTCGCCATAACAATTGTCCTTTTACAATATCAGACAAATTCCAAAAAATTTATTATTGGAATTTTCATTATCGCCGACTTACGCTCAATTTTTCTTCTCAAATAGTGTCAATTTTTTTTATGGAATGGCTATGAAATAGTATTTAAAAAGTTTTCAAAGATGAATAATATTTGACTTAGGTTGAAGAAAAATCCCATTAAATCAAAAAACGAAAAGCCTAAACAAAATTTCTCACTCTAAAAGTTATTAGAGAAAAGAGAGAGAGAAAACTTTCAGTTTTTTTCTTTTTTCGTATATAAGGACTTTTTTAAGAAAGAATAGGTTATACTTTCTCCTCTTTTTTTTTTAACTCTGAAGTGTATTATTATTAAGATTTTGAGCTTCCAACCGATTAGAGCGCTCAAAAACAGAGTTAAAATTCTGTAAAAGTACGAAAAAACAGAGCATCACCAAAAATAAAAATATGCGCAAAAAACGACCAGTCCCGACCTACCACACGAGAAACCAGAAACATCAATCACATAGCGGTGATGATTTCTCCAAGTTTACACAATCCATGAGCCACGCTGGACCACCCTGAGCCACATATGACTGCAGCCTCTATTCCTTAGTGACACTCCGCGTAATACAAGATGCACAATAGTTTGAAGAAGTAGACTCGAGTTCTAGATTCCATTCTCTCAAGAATCTTAGCGCATTCACCATGTCTCGTGATTTGCCACGGAAGGCTGGCCATGCTGCAGGCCGATTGATTGCTCCCATTAGATCTGACGCTTCCGACCCAAAGGTTACTCTCTCCACATTGTGGCTTCACATACTCTCCATTGCCCAAAGATGACATAGTGTTTTTGCATCTAGCAGACTCTGAACACCACTATATGCACACCTACTATTTAGAATTACCTCACCACGTGAATCACGTATTATCCAAGCTGCAATAGCCATTTTCTTTCGCCGAGATCAAGAGACATCAATGTTGCATTTTAAAGTTCCATAACAGCGGGCTTCCCATTTCTTCACCACCTCATATCACCAATCATCAGTGCTCTGTTTTCGCGAGATCAAACTCTGGGCATTGAACCATTGTCGCATATCCTCTCTACATTTTTCAATCATCTCGATTGCTGAAAATACTGCCTTGAAAAAAAATATTATTGTTTTTCAAGATCATCCAAACTATTCATGGGAAAACCTGACGAATATCCATGTATCTTTGCCTTTTGGTGGCATCTAAACAAGTACTGAAATTTTTTGAAGTGTTAAATTTTCAAATCCATTTCGCGGGAAAGGAAAATTTGATTGTGCCCACACAAGGCGATCCACCGGACATTCAAACAAGACATGATTTATCTATATCCTTTCCAGATCTTGGATATCTCGAATCTATTTTTATTCCCCGCTCTCTAAGACCATTCAAAGGGAGAGCATTTGACTGCACTTTCCATATGAAAATCTTAATTTTTGGAGTTCTCTTCAGCTTCAAGATATGTCCACGAATAGGGTTTAAAGAAGGACTTACCATCGCCTCCTTTTGCGTCTTTGTTTGGTTTATATTGCACACAAGCCAATATCTTAGTTTCACAGAGTACTTACCACACTTGTTATGATCCAATTCAAAAGAGTTTGCCATCTCTACAGCCGGCCAAATCTTTAAATAAAATCAATATCGGTTTGGAAATAATTCTCTTCAAGTCGACCTCTATCCCACGTCATGGTCTGTGGATTAATCAAGTCACAAACCCGCAAATCAAGAATAAAGAGTATCAATTTTCTTAGAGGGGCATGCGGCCTTTATCAAATAACAAAGAATCCAACCACACGTTTATAGTTTCACCCGAGCCTATTGCTTTCCGAAGACCATGCTGTAGTAGCGCTCTACCGTAAAGTATGCTTCACCATGCATAAGAAGCATGTGCCTCCAGCTTGGCATCAGAGACAGATCCCTGCTTGTAATAACGGCTTTTCATAAATCTCGAACACAGACTATCCAGCTTGGTTAAAGAATTCTAGGTCTCTAAACCCCAATCCACCTTTTTTCTTGTCTATGCACATCTTCTCCCACGAAACCCAATGGATTTATTTTTATCTTCTTGAGCGTTCCACCAAAACTTTGACATAGCACTTGATAGGTTCTTACATGTAGTTTTCAGAAGCTTAAAGCAGGAGATAGATAGGAAACGCCCACACCAACCATGTAATCTCGTCTTCATCTTGTCTTGGATGTAATGAGGCATCTTAATTTCCAAGCCACTAAAACATTCGGGTAGACTTAGGTACTTCCCCATGCCTCCTTCTGCTTCAATTCTAGTAATCTCCTTGATTTTTTTGTTTCTGTTGGCTATCAACCTTTGACCCAAACGTAATTGAGGATTTTGATAAGGTGATCATCTGCATTGAAACCCGCTCATATTCATTCAGAGCATTACAAACTCCATGGCTTGGCATTTCATCTGCTCTCAGGAGCAACAAACAATTGTCGGCAAAAATTATATGTTGTATGGCCGCTCCATCATCCGAGAACCAAATGCCTTCAATCTGCCAATTCTGCTCTGCCTTGTTGGGGATGTGAGATAAACCTTCAGTGCATAAATCAAAGAGAAAAGGCGAAAGAGGGTACCCCTGACGAAGGCCTCGTTCCGGAGATACCAAACCCTGTTCTTCTCCATTAATCAAAATCGTATATGTAACAAATCTAACACAAAACATTATACATTGTCTGAACTTGGGATGAAAGCCTACAGCCTTTAGCAAGGCTTCAAGATAGCTCCATTAATCATATCATATGCCTTAGACATGTCCGTTTTGATTTCCATATACTGAGCATAATTTTTCACATGAGTCCTAAGACGTTACACCATCTCATGAGCAATAAGGTTATTGTCAGATATCAATCTCTTGGACACAAAAACAGACTGATTAGGAAACACAATATGCTCCAGCATCAGCTTGGTTCTTGCTATAATCACTTTTGAGACAATTTTGTACATGACCATACGTAGACTAATACGCCAGAGAGCACTCATCAAGAGCGGGTTTGGTATTTTTGGAATTAGATAGATTTGGGTATAGTTCCATTCCCCTGGAAAGGAACTTATCGTGAAAAAGTTTTTGACCTTCTTTGTATCATCTCCACTTATGTCCCAATACTTCTGGAAGAAAAGCCCATTCTTTCCATCATTTCCGGAAGCACTTGACCCCTTAATGGCAAAAACAACCTCTTTAATTTCACTATCCGTAACTTCTCTATGAGTTTCTCATTCATCGTCCCTGTTACTTTGGCAGGGAAATTTTCAATGTCTTGGATTGTACCATCATGAGAAGCTGTAAACAATTGTTGAAAATAACTTGCTGCAACCACGCCCATTGACCCAATATCAGTAGCTTCACGCCCATGGTCATCTCTTAATTAGTCAATCTGATTTCTCTTTCGTGTTTTCTTGTCAGAGGAATGGAAATATTTCGTGTTATTGTCTCCACAAGCCAACCATCGATCTCAATTTTTTTGCTTCTAAAACTCTTCTTCATCCTTAAAAGCCATTGTGATTTATTTTTTGATCTCCGAGATATACTCAAACCGCAGGCCATGCCTTTCGTGTTCAAGTTTCTAATCTGAACAAAACTTTTGGAAACGATCACTCGCGTTGTGATTATTTGTACGTTTCCATTTACTTAGGGCCTTTCTGCAATTTCCAAGTCTGACCATAATACCCGAAGTATCATCATTTAGTCGTGCTTTCCATGCATCACGAATAGTTTCTTTCACCAAAGGTTTTCCAATCATTCGTTTATCAAATCTAAACGATCCTCTTACGGCATTTCGTTTGCTCATTAAATTTACCAAGATTGTTTTGTGATCCAATCCCAGCCACTCCATAAAGGTCTATGTTGCTTGAATCTTAGTTTTTACAACTTGTTTCCAAAACATCTATCAAGTCGACTCTGCACATAATGATTATTTCGAACACATGCCCATGTAAACATGCCGGATCCACAAAGTTCAAACATATCACAAGTTCTTATCATCTCTTCAAAATCAACAAAAGACGCATCCGATCCTGTCGGACCACCATTCTTCTCACCATTGTGTAATATCTCATTGAAGTCACCCAATGATGTTTTGCGATTTTGACTCATGTTAACTATTTTTCTTCAGGCGTTTTCGTGTCTTTTGAGTCTTTATCGAGTCATTTCAGGTTACGAAGAGGCTTTGGACGATGATTGGAGCTGTTGGACACATTTGAGCAAAAATGAGCAAAAGCTGAGCAAAAGGAGTCTAGAAAATCAATTGGAGCACTCACTCTACCTTCGAGCACTCGCTCTACCTTGGAGCACTTGCTCTAACTTAGAGCAGCCGCTCCAACTTGCAAAACAAATAAGGGAATCCGATTCTCCTAGTTTAAGAGAGGTTTAGCCCTAATCTTTTTTAGGCATCGACTTTTTAGTTTCTTTTTGGGAGAGAAACAAGAGACGGCAATTAGAGAGGAGTTTTTTAGAGAGGTTTAGCTTGTAAGATTTGGGGAGAAGAATTCCTGCAACGCTTGAGAAGAATTCTGAACCTTTTCAATAATCATTCATGAATTCCTCTTTATCTATTGATGTGTTTTGTTTCTCCATGTCTGAGTAATCTCTCTTGCTAGATTAGGGATTTCAACAGAGTTCATGAGCAATTGATTTGAATACAAATAGGGCCTAATCAAATTGTCTTCATCATTGTTAATCTTACTTCTGAGATTTAGTTGATCACTAAATCTTTGAATCTAGGTAATCATGTTCATCAAAAGTGTAATAGATTCCTAAAATAAACATTGATGAGAAAATTGTCATTATCCCACGACAGTTGATGCTGTTTGTTAATGATTGTCTGCGATTCTAGATCTTTTGTTAATGGTTGTCTACGATTCTAGATCTAAACGACGGTTTAAGACTCTAGATTGTTAAACAAAGTTGTTGGTTCCACGACAGTGGACCAATCCTATCTTGATGTTTGAATTTGAGACTTGTGCTTAATTGTGCCATGAATAGTTAGCCGGTTCGTGTTCTCTCCTGCGAATAGTTAGCCTAACATCTACCATCTTAGCTTAATATCAATTCCTTGCAGAAACTTAGTGTAACATTGGTCCTCTGGAATTTAAATCTTTCTATATTACAATCATTATGTTGTGCACTTCCAGTAGAAAATAAGAGTATAAATCCAGTGTACCAAGTTTTTGATGCCGTTGCGACTCGGACCAATTCGTTACCTTTGATTCTTGGGCGGATATTTAGTCTAAGATTTCACTAACCGGTTCTCTCTTCTCTCTCTTATTTGTGTTTCAGGTGTATGACCACAAGGAATACAAGACAAAATCGCACCGAGAATGTGCTCACCCTCACAAACGAAGAACTAGCAAGAGTAGAATGAGCGAACAGACAACAAAGACCAACAAATTCAAACATGGGCAACAATGATATGGCTGCTGAAATACAGAGGCTTCAAAAATAGATGGAGCAGCTACAAAAAGAACAGCAAGATAGGCGACCTCAGCCGCAAGCTGCTATTGGGGATAAAGTCTATCCGCATGATTTCTATAAGAACAGGGCTGTAATTGTACATCTGCCTTTAAGAGGCACGACTTCGAGATTAGACCTCAAATAATCTTCTTGGACTACCTGCTGAAATTCCGATGGACCACATCGAAAACTTCCAAGAGATGCAAAACCACTGGTTCAAATAGAGTTCCAGCCGATTTTCTGAAATTCAAACTTTTTCCATTCTCACTTGCGGATAAAGCTTCGTGGTGGCTGAAGTCATTACCACAGGGGTCTTTGACAACATGGACAGTGTGTAGATCAGCGTTCCTGGACCATTTATACTCCAAGTCCAAGAGTGCATCTGTGAGAAATAAATTATCTTCATTCCAAGAACAATCTGGAGAAGCTTTTTACGAAACTTGGGAGAGATACAAGGAGTATCGCATGGAATGTCCTCACCACGGGTTCTCTGATGAACAAATTATGGGCATATTCTATGATGGTGTCAGTTGGGACTACAAAAACGATTTCATGACTAAGTCCAAATAAGGTATCTATAAGCTGATCGAGAACTTCGTTGCAAGTTCCAACAACAGAGCTCATGAGTATAATAGGTCCATAAAAGTTGGAAATGTTGAAGCAAACAAGATTGATGAGTTGACAGCCAAAGTGAACTTGCTGCTAGAAGGGCACCAAAAATCAGTCCATTTTGTTGATGAAAATGGCGATACTTTTCTTCTCTCTCTCAGAAGTTTGGAGAGGAAGAGGATGATAATCAGCAGAAGGTCAACTATGTGAATGGCCAAGATTTTGTTCAGAACCGTGGTTTCAATTAGAATTACAGGAGCCATCCGAATCTGTCTTACAAAAGCAAAAATGTTGAAAATCCACATGATTAGGTCTATCAGCAGCAAGAAACGGGTCAGAATCAGCTGAGATTTCAGAAAAAAAATTCCAACAACCTACATGGGAATCAGTCCATTTCTAACGAGGGACAAAACTGATCCCAAGGAGGATATCAACAAAAACCTCACTTCACCAACATGCAGCCGTCTTCAAGTTTTGCAAACTCTCAAGAGGAACTGAAAATTTTGATGTAACAACTGTTGGTAAACCAGCTGAAGTCGGCCACAGAGATCAATGCCAAGATTGACAACATGTACAATGATCTGAATGACAAGTATGAAGCAGTATGGACTCACATGAAAAAGTTGGACTCACATGAAAAAGTTGCCAAACTGCAGAAGCTGTAAAGAGACCATTTGGAACTCATCCTGGGAATGGAGAAGCTAATACTAGGAATGAGTATGTTAATTCAGTCGAATTGAGAACTGGAAAAGTGCTGGAAGCTACAACAAAACCCATCGCAATAGCGAAAAAGAGTAAAGAGGGAGCTGGAGAGCAACTGCTTCAAGGAGAAACCTTTGCTCTTGGTGCAGAAATGACGATGGAGAATGCCTCATCGTCTGGAGCATCTACTCCGGATACCAGTCCAGATGCTCGTGGCGTAGAAAAACCGTGGGAGCATCCAGTTTCACCCACGGAACACTTGCTCCGACAGGGTGATCCGACCAGACCTGCAATAAATCCTCCAGAGATAGTTTACACGCCTAGAATCCCCTATCATGTTCCACCAAAGAAGTCTCGCAAAGATTTAGAGGAGGCAAAGTGTAGAGAGATGCTGAAGGATTTGACTGTAAAACGACTGTTAGTAGATGATGTCCAGATGATACCAGCCCTAATGAAATAAGTGAAAGGATTGGTAGCTGGAAAAGTCGCTGAGGAAGAGAAAGTGATGCTAGTATCAGAAGACTGCAGTGCTATATTTCTGAACAAGATGCCTAAGAAGACTCGATCCCGGTAGATTTGTCTTACCTGTGAAGATTGGACATATGATCTTTGCATGCTCTCTTTGCAATTTAGGTTGAAGTGTGAACTTGATGCCATACTCAGTGGCCAAACGTCTAGGATTTACTAGATTCAAGCCAACAAGAATCTCGCTGGTTTTTGCCGATAGATCAACCAAGCGTCCAATTGGGATACTAGAGGATTTACATGTTTAAATTGAAAATACCCTCATCCCTGCTGATTTCGTGGTTGTGGAGCCTGAAGAAGAACCTAAAGACCCTCTGATTCTAGGGTGTTCATTCCTTTGCACAGCTAGTGCAATCATCGATGTGAGGAGTGGGATTGTTGACCTCCATCTGGGAGATATTGTCATGAAGTTCGAATAGACAAACTGCTCAAAAAATCTCATGCTGGATGGAAAATCCTTTGTAGTTGAGGATAGCTCATAAATCACAGAAGAAGCAGTTGAAGAGATCCTTGCAACAAACCCTTTGGAAGTTGCTTTGACTAAAACCGAAGGACAACATGGGTTTCTCAGTGAAGACACTGAGGGTTTTGCAAGGATGCTCTATTCGAGTCTCAAGATGGAAAAGATAGTGGCCTACCTGAGCCTGGAAGATGAACAAAAACTGCCAGCAGACTAGAACTGATACCGACTAGGACTGTTACATGCCATAGAATGTGCAATGACTATCGAAAACTAAATGCTGCTACCAGAAAAGCTCATTTTCCTTTGCCTTTTATTGATCAAATGCTTGAGAGATTGTCTAACTACCCATTTTATTGTTTTTTAGATTGTTATTCAGGTTTCTTTCATATCTCTATTCATCCGGATGACCAGGAGAAGATTGCATTCACTTGTCTTTACGACACGTTTGCTTATCACAGAATGACGTTCGGCTTGTACAACGCCCCGTCGACCTTCCAGTGTTGTATGATACCTATTTTTACTGACCTCATTAAAGACATAATGGAAGCTTTCATGGATGATATTTCTGTTTATGGAAGCTCATTTTCTGTCTGTTTGTCAAACTTGTGCAGGGTTCTGCAGAGATGAGAGAAAAAACATCTCGTGCTGAACTGGGAGAAATGCCACTTCATGGTGAGAAATGAGATTGTACTAAGACAGAAAATCTTGGAGCTGGGCATCGAGGTTGAAAAAGCAAAAATTGAAGTCATGATGAGTTTGCAGCTGCATACATCAATCAAGGGAATTCGCAGTTTTCTAGGTCATGGTGGGTTATATAGGAGGTTTATCAAGGATTTCTCCAAGATAGCAAGACCTTTAACTCAGCTGCTGTGTAAGGAGGTGAAGTTTGAGTTTGACAGCACCTGTTTAGAGATACTTCATATGATCAAGGGAGCTCTAGTCAGTGCTTCAATTGTTTAGGACCCAGACTGGGAACTGCAATTTAAAGTCATGACTGATGCTAGTGATTATGCAGTGGGTGCAGTGCTGGGCCAGAGAAAAGGGAAGAGGTTATATGTAATCTACTATGCGAGCTGAACCTTGGATAAAGTTCAGTGCAGGTATGCCACGACAGGGAAGGACCTTTTCGAAGTTGTCTTTTTTGTTCGAAAAACTTCGATCCTATCTTGTTACCAAAATCCTTACACACATAGTTTTGTTGAATCAAACAAACTAAATGGATTGACACAGCTAGGCAAAAGGATTAGCAAAATCCTAAACGCATTAGGACATGCATATCTTAGTTGGTTCTCATTCTTTTGAGATGATACTAAACTCTTGCAGCAGAAAGATCCACCTCAAGAGTCTTGGTTTGGCATCTTTTTTGGTGAGCATATACTTCAAAGCAGCATGATCAGTGTGGACTATCACTTTTGATCCTATCGTTTTGGTTCGAAAGTGATAGTCCACACTGATCATGCTGCTTTGAAGTATATGCTCACAAAAAAAGATGCCAAACCAAGACTCTTGAGGTGGACCTTTTTGCTGCAAGAGTTCGATTCGAGAATATGGACAAAAAGGGAATAGAAAATGGTGTTGCTGATAATCTCTCAACGATGAAGGTAGCCGACGAAATGCCCTTAGATGACAGCCTTCCCGATAAGCTAGTCTACGCCTTTAGTATCTGTCAAGTTGCGGAGCACCCGCTCCGAAGTGGATCACCTGCTCTGACTAATTTCTGCAACTCAATTAGTAGAAAACAACACCACCGATTTCCATGATTTGGGGGAGATAGCAAACTACCTCGCCGCAGAAAAGGAACATGTGGATTTCATCGGCAACAAGAGGAAGAACTTTATGAAAGATATTATGAGCTTTTTCCGGGATGAGCCTTACCTATACAAGCAATGCTCAGATGGAATCTTCAGAAGGTGTGTGGCTGAAGAAGAAATACGTGGGATTTTGTTTTTTTGGCATGGTTCTTCTTATGTAGGACACTTTGCTACCTTCAAAAAAAGTCTCTAAAGTGCTGGAAGCTGGGTTTTGGTGGTCTACAATGTTCAAAGATGCACAGCGATTCATCTCGTAATGCGATTAATGCCAAAGACAGGAAAACATCAATAAGAGAAACCAATTGGCACAAAATTTCGTACTGTAAGTAGAGGTTTTCTATGTTTGGGGGATCGATTTCATGGGACCTTTTCCATCCTCATATGGCAACGAATATATCTTGGTGGCGGTAGACTATGTGTCTAAGTGGGTTGAGGCTTTAGCCAGCCCCACGAATGATGCAAGAGTGGTTTTGAAGATGTTCAAGTCCATAATCCTTCCACGGTTTCGTGTGCCAAGGGTAGTGATAAGCGATGGAAGCTCACATTTCATTAACAAGGTTTTCGAGACTCTGTTGAAGAAAAATGGTATTCAGTATAAGGTTGCAACCGCCTACCACCCCCAAACAAGCAAGCAGGTCAAAGTTTCCAACAGGAAAATCAAGAGCATCCTGCAGAAAACAGTTGACAACTTTGGGGACAACCCCATTCCATTTGGTGTATGGAAAGGCATGCCTCCTCCCTGTAGAACTCGAATACAAGGAAACACGGACGCTAAAGACACTGAATTTTGATGTTAAACCTGCTTTTTAGAAGAGAAGAATGCAGCTGCACGAGTTGAAAAAGATTAGGCACCTGGCCTATGAAAACTCGAGAATGTATAAAGAAAGGACCAAAGCTTATCATGAAAAGAGGATCATCACTAAAAACTTTGCTCCAAATAACTAGGTATTGTTGTCCAACTCTCGCCTGAAACTGTTTCTTGGAAAATTAAAGTCGAAATGATTCAGACCCTTCACCATCAAAGAAGTGCAACCCTATGGAGCTGTGGTGTTGTTTGACACCGCAAGAGGAGGAGTTCTTCCCTTATTGACATCCTTACTGATCACAGGAGGTTCCTCCAACCTTAGCATTGAACGTTGCCCCTTAACATCACCCTCTAGATCCTTTAAGGAGGATTTCACTTTTTCTTCTCTCACCCTCTTCTCCACGCCATCAGCGGGAATAATATATTTTCGCATTTATTTTAAAACCTCAGGGTGAAAATTCCTTCGACCAGTGTTGGGGTCTAGTCCTACTTGATCGATCTTCCGCCAAGACTCCAAACAAAGGATCATCGCTGTTAATAATCAAAGTAGACCCATGTTTCCGGGCAATGATGCTCTGTTTACTCTTCTATGTTTTTTCTTTCCTTTCTTTTATCAGAATAGGACATTTATCCTTTTTGTATGTGAGACACTGGCAGTGGTAACACCTCTTTTGTAATGTCTAAGGTTGGAGTTTTATAGTCTTTATTAATTACATCTACCACTAAACTAAAAGATAACTTTCTAAATATTATGGTAAAAATAATTATAAAATAATCAGTTGGAAACCTATGCTTCCTTGGCTTGGCTCATACGCAGAGTCTGCCATTAAAGAATGATTCGCTAATGGTTTAAAAACCTTAACAGGTTCTAATAAACAAAACAAGGGCACGCTCTGTCTATAGGCGGCCTCCATTTCGCACTAATGTTCAAAAACTATTATAAATATTGTAAAATCATAATTTCGAATCCATCGTTCACATTACAACATTTTAAACTAGCAAAGTAATTTTTTGACACCAATTAACTTGATGGAAAAATAAACTCCGCTAACGGAACAGTTGACATACATAATTTTGATTAAAAAATGGGTTCGCGAAATTCTGGATTCAAAATGTTTCGTGTTGTTTATGGTTTCTAATTTCAATGATTTTTTTTTCTAATTCTATAGTGAAGATACAATGATAAACTCAAAGTCCAGTTCGGTGGAAATATCAAGAAACAAGATGAAGATTACAAGTACATTGGACGATTCGGTATAAAGACCGTGAGTTAGGAATTGTATGTTATATCATGACTGTTCAGAACACAGTGAGTCTTCTGTCTTACATTATCTCCTAAGAAGCCAACGTGAAGATATTCCACAAGATGAAGATGAAACTGTTGGAAATTGTTCAGAAAGGGAAGATGAAGAGTATATTGACAGTAAGGAAGAAGTCGACATACCAAAAGAAGATTAAGAACCTGAACAATCTGAGGATGAAATGCATGATAATGTGGCTCCTAATCTGAGTCAACAAAATGTTTATGAGGGAAATGATATTGTTCTAGATGCCAGAGATGGTGGTAATGATGATGATAGGTTTAGGTCAGTTTTTGAGGAAGGTTCGTGTTCAAAGCCAGGAAATGAAGCATATACTAATTTGTAAGAAAAAGAAGCAACACAAAGGGAAGCAGAAGAAAGTGAGGAACAATGTGTGTTATAGGAGGATGCTGAGAATCCAGATACACCATTAAATTCATACGAATTGTGGGAACAGTGGGATATGCAGAGCATCGTATGTATGCAAAACAGATCTATACTAATTGGAAGAAACAAGGTTTATTAATGTCAGAATACAAAAATCTGTTTTGGGGAGTTGCCTACAGCTACACTGAATGGGAGTACGAAGATACGATGATGTTGGTTAAGACATATGATCATGCTGCGTATGATGCTCTACTAGAAATATGACGATCAAGATGGCAAGATCAAAGCCTGTAATCAATTTTTCTAGAGGATATAAGACGACAGGAAATGAGAAGGATTTCAAGAAGGTTTCTGAAAGAAGAGAAGTGTGACACGATTGTAACACCAATCACAATGGCGTTATTGGAGACACCAAGGATTGAAATTATTGAAATCGAGACTCCACGTATGTACCATTCAGTTTTGACCATTTCCCGATCTCACAAACAAAAAGAAAATTTGTACAAAATAAAGCTAAAATAAGAAGCAATTAGTTCCTTAATATAAACAAAGATTCCACGTACCAATTAGCACTAAAAGTCATTGGAAATCTTAGCTTCTAACCAAATTATCATAACTTGTGTGGTGATCAAGCGACTCGAGACTCTACTGATCGACCATATTAGATGTTATTTACATTCTCTCCGTTCTCCCAAAACAAAAGCGAAAAATTTGTAAAACAAAAAAAGAAGTCAATTAGTTCGATAATATAGCCATACATTGAGTAAAAACCTTAAACAATTCTTAAATTAACTTAAGCAAAAAACGTTCACAAATTATTATGTTTTTGAGATTTTGATTGTTTTTCGAATTAAATCAAGAGCTAACTACAGAAGATTTTTTTGTTACACATGTGATGTAGGACCAAATTCGTTTGATCTTACAAGGCCGGCCGGTCGGTTGAAACTCTAACTGGCCGTACGGCTCTTTTTAGAGAATTAGTCAAGATAAGTGTTGTCACGGTCTCACGATCCAAGAGAGAAAGGAATAGACGCCACACAGAGGATGGAGAGCTCTGTGATAAGTCTAACATACAAGCTTCAAGGCATTTCACCAATACGACAAGGGCGGCGGCTGCTTTGATTTGAAAGCAAAGAATACTCATTTTATTGATTAGGTAAAAAGTTGTGTTACAAAGTTGAGAAGAGACTTTATTAAATAGTCTAGTAGCTGTGACCTACTTAGGTCAAAACAAAGAAGAAAAAGAAAGTTCTTTGGCACAAAAATACCCAAGAAAATTCGACACAAAAATAAAGAGAAAAGGAAAAATCGTGCAAAAAAAAGGAAAGTTCATGAGTATTCTAAATAATTCAAATGCTTACCTTGAGACCGTTGAAGACTTGCATGCGACGTCCCCTTGTAGCTTAGACTTCAGTGGAAGTGACAAAGATGGTCGAGTCTTGGCCTCCTTGAAGAACCGACAAGAATGGTATGGCCGGGGCCTTGAGCAGCAAGCAAGTGTCTTCTTCGCCGTCCTTGATGCTCTCATTGTGGTTCTCAGTACCTAATTCCATTCCTGACTCCGTGTGGTTGCGATCTTGCTCATTGGAGGAGTTGTGGTCGCCTTGAGGACCGATAGGGGTCTCCTGGGTGATCTCCTTGAAGAGCAGTCTCTTCTTCAGTTCTTCGTGCTCTATGAGTGTGATTAGACCCTCCACTGATTTGTTAAACTCTTCTCGTATGCTCTTTGTTCCTGACCTTGTCCTAGGTGACCACCTCATGATCGGAATGTGATTGGATCCTCATGGTCTTCGGGTAGGTCCATGTCTAGGTCCTCATCAACATGTCTTGTCTAGAATGTATTGGATCAATGGTTTGTCGTATGACCGGTCTTTCGTTGAACGAATTGTGCTTATGCGGTTTCAAACTTACTTATCTATGAACTTGATTAACAGTTCTATTATAAGTCTCATTTAAAAAAATATATCATATTTTAGATATTGATGTTGTTTTTACATTTTACTTCTTACTATATTTTGAAAAGCCTCAATAAACGTAAACCAACTTCAATATCAAAAACTTCTTTTTGTTAGCGCCAATCATGTTCTTTGATCCGGTATTGGAGGTGAAGAAACCCCACATTAAGGTTATATCACTTATAATAAAACTTAAAAAACTCCAAAATCCACAATAGACCCAAGAATATAAATATTAATTTTGGATTTGCACATAACAGTAAAAACTTTGAAACTGGATTTGGTATATATCGTGACTCTAAAATTTGCAATTTTGTCCTATAGCGTGGCTCACCGTCAATTTTTGTTCAGGAAAGACACAATCCTTTTAGTCGATTGCAGAAAATGAAAAATGAAACACAAAAATTAGAAGTTAATGAGTCAGATGAAAGATAAGTTTAGGATCAAATGTTTAAATGACCTCAACCACCTAAATTTATTCTCAACTAACCCTCATAAATCTCTCATAACCTCCCTCATTTAATGAAATTTGGATGCCCTCTTTTGCCCTTAATTGAATAAGCATTTAAAAAAATTAAAACAATAAATTAAAAAAAAACAGATCTAAGGGAGCCTACTACTGGCCCAGAACACTATCCAACACTTTCTCTCTCTTCTTTGTGTTTCCTCTTTCACGACATTCCTTTTTGCCACAAATTTTGTTTTATGATTTTGAAGATTTTTCCTTCTTATAATTGTTTATGTTTATTTTTCTGTTAGTGTAGCAGACTTATTTTTTTGGTCAATTTCAACAATGAAGTTTTGCTGGATTTTTTTGTTAGGATCCATTAAGTTTTGAGATTTTGGATATCTTTAATCCAAGTTTAATTTCAGGTTGTTTGTAAAGGTTTTTGTTGAATCCTTGAGTAACCCAAGATTATTCGTATATATTAAACTTGTTATCTTAGTTTAATAGGGCGTTAGATTCCAGATTATCGTCCATTTTACAGGTTGAATCGTGAAATCGTGTGTAGAACTTGATAGAAAATGAACGACTTGTACCACTAGCACAACTCGTACAACTAGTACCACTCGTACAACTAACACCACTGGTACAACTCAAACATCTTAATTTGGTTTATTATTTTTTTCAGAGGAAAATGGATAACAATCGTGGCATAGTCATACATTTTGATTATGGAGGATATTATTCAGAAGAAGGAGATGATGTACGATGGAATCAAAAGACCGACATATTTCAACTTTAGTGATGAAGGGAACTATAGAGGAGGTCACATATGCTCGGTTAGTTGATAGAATACGAACAAAGATTAAGGTAGATGAAGCTACGATGAAAGTTCAACTGAGTTACATTTCATTGACTGTGCATCCTAAGAGACACTCGTATATCATGGATGATGAAGATGTTTTACGATATTTAATGGAAGTTGATAAAGATCAGCGTCGGAGTATTTTCAATGTTGAACTCCCCGAGTTCGTAATTGATGATGATATTGTTGCTAGTAACACGATCACGAACGTTCTGAACAGTATGACCAGTTGGGATTGTTCCTCATATTTCAGATGGTGGAATTGATCTACGTGACGAAGTGGGTTACATGGATAATTCTGATATGCATGACGACATTGTACAAGAAGATGTACAAGAAGATGTACAAGTAGATGTACAAACAGATGAGGTTGTAAATATTGAATGGGAAGATGGTATTGATATGGCTTTAGGTCAGCGATTTGGAAATAAGCAGGAAGTGAAAGTTTTAGTGGAGAAGGCTGTTCATGTGCACTGTTTCGAAGTTGCTATAATCAAGTTGACACGTACGCTATACGTGTTAAAATATCGTGGAGAAGGATGCAAATGGACTATACGAGTAGGAAAGCTGAAGAATTCAGACTTGTTCTCGGTTAGAACATACCCTAAGATGCATACTTTCTCCCGGGTATCTACTGCTATAAGCAGTGAGAAGAAGAGAAGAATAAAATTATTGATAAGATGAAGATTGAAGAAGAAGAAGAAAGTAATTGATGAGATGAACTGAGAAGAAGAAATAGAAAAAGAAAAAATTTAAAAGATTGAGAAGAAGAAAGATAAAAGTGAGACGAAAAAAAAACCAAAAAGAAGAAAGAGAAAGGAAGAAGGGCAAAAATGATTTTTCACTACATTAAAGTGTCTTATCCACCAAAAGTGTGTCTTTTGTAAAAAAAACTTAAAAGTGTGCTAGAGTGTAAATCACTCTTTTTATTTAAAGGAACAATGTTGAGTTGTATTTAGTAGTACTAATTGTACCTAAAAACAAAAATGCGACATGCCCGTTTAAACTTTGTAATTGGAACTGGAGATTTTTGTACCTAAAAACGAAAATGCGACATATATCTCAAGCAAAACAACACCAACCGCACATAAACAACACCAAATATGAATAATTTATATTACCCAAAATACCACATAAAACTATTTTAAGTTCCAGTTGCAAAATATGTCAAAGTGTGAAGGATTAATTATACCCTAAAACAAATAACCATCTTCTCACTTAGGAATATAAGGAGAAATCTTATAGTGTGAAGGATTTATAATCCTCAAAGGCCTTGGAGACTTAGTCAACAACTTCTTCTTTGGTTTTCTTGCACATGTCTTGAACCTTTGGCGTGTTGCTTCAACTTTTGACGTTCCAGTTTCACTAGCAGCATCTTCAACACCTGCACATATGAATATAACAATTTCAATAAGAACTTAACTAATACATATGAACATAAAAATTTCAATAAGAACTTAACTAATACATATGAACATAAAAATTTTAAACTGCGCATAACAATAACAATAAAAGTTTCACCTTCTTGTTGTCTATTCGGTTCTTCTTCTGCAGCAGCACCCTCTTCCGCAGCAGCAGCAGCAGGCTCATCTGCAGCAGCAGCAGGCTCATTTGCAGCAGCAGGCTCCTCCTCCGCAGCACAGGCTCCTCCTCCGCAGCATGCTCCTTCTCCGCCGGATCCTCCTCCGCTGGATCCTAATGATTAGTAAACACCCATGGTTCATCTCTTTCATTCATCTTCTCGTGAATATATGCTTCAACAGCTTCCATCCTTGTATCAAGATTAGTGATATGCGCATTAATTTCCTTAAAACCTTCTTCCATCGACTTCATCATCCGCTCCATCTACTCTTTAACATTTCCATGAGTAGCTGGGTTTTCCTCCATGTTTTTTGTCTCGGGTTCAGGCTCGGATTCATGCTCGGGTTCAGGCTCAGGTTCAGCCTCGCCACTTCGTCCTGCGACATCTAAGTCGCAGAGATCCTCCCAATAAATCCTCCCATTCTGCCTCTTCAGAATCAGGTTCCAATCAAATACGATAGGGTCAATGGCGTCTTCTTCCTCATCACCCTCCATGATGCGAGCCATCATATTCGTCTCTTCACCCTCTGGTTCTAAAATACTGCAGATATCCTGCACATATAAACAAAACAAATAAAACAGATATCACAAAACAAGTAAAACAGATATCACAAAACAAAGTTACTTACATTGTTTCTACCAATTGCGTGATAAATTTCTCCTAGATTATATCTTGTCGTCTTTGTATCTTTGAACCTCTTTTTGCAAAACCTTGGACAATCTCTATCACAGTTTCGAACGTCTTCTCGAAAAATCTTCTTTAGTGATGGTATGCATTCAAACGCCAAAATCTACAAATAAAATTACACCAAGTTATAATAGTGCTTATCCAGAAATCTGATTATACTAATTTATACAAAAAATAATAAAATATACCTCCAAAGGCAATATGAAACCAGATAATGTCCAAGAGCTTTGCACCGAGCCTTTGCAATTATTCATCAGATGAAAGATCTCACAAATACAATCATCAAAAGTGTATCATCCCCATGGAAACGTTTCACAAATATCTAGATCATCCACAACTTTTAATAAGAAAGGCTCTATGTGTCCTTTGCTTCTGTTTTTTCTGCCCCTAATCACAGTGACTAAAAAGAAAAGAACAGCCATTGTTAACCTATCATTAGTTGCGTCTTCCATTGACACCAACTTATCTAACACGTTCTGGACTGTCAGTTTTCTACATCCACCGAAATGCCTGTCTATAAATCTATAACTCCCTATATTTTCATAGTTCTTAGGGTAGGTGTGATAGTCTAATCCGTTAATAAGACAATGTTCCCTAATCGAATAGCGAATAGGAACCCATTGACTATGAACCAAGCTTCCCTACACTTATCTACACACGCTGTGCGAACAAGCAACATCCACAAACCCATTATTTTTCGGTTTTTCTCCATAACCATGTGGACTATGTATTTAAATGGGGAGTGATTTACTAACCATTTCCACTCGGGAGATTTCAACTCAGAATCCGGTCCAGGAAGTTTTTCTATTATGGCCATGGTTTGAAAGGCTCACACCTTGTTTGGATCTTCGGGTACTTTGCAAATTCTGTTTGTTTGAAGTAAAATCCCAAAGGTTGCATTTTCGACATCCTGCAATATAAACACAATTTCTGTAAGGAATGGTACATAGTTGTATCAATATCCAAGTTGTACACAGTCGTACCTAGTTGTACCTAGTAGTACAGTCGTACCTAGTTGTACCTAGTCGTACAGTCGTACCTAGTTGTACCTAGTTGTACAGATGTACCTATTTGTACCTAGTTGTACACAATGGTACCTAGTTGTACACAATTAACCGAGTTATACACAATTACAACGTCTTATACATACACCCTAAAATTCCGATTTTGCAAGTTATAACCATAACCAGTTGTACATACGCCTTAAATAACGATTTTACTAGTTCTACTAATTCTATTTCCAGTTCTACATAGCAAATATTGATCCTAAAAACATTCAAGCTTCTTTTACATACCACTTGCGATAGAGAAATGGAGTATGAGTCACTACTTCCTGGAGACGGCGCCGGCGTAAATGGAGATGGCGCCGGCGTAAATGGAGATGGCGCCGGCGTAAATGGAGATGGCGCCGGTGATGGATGCGGACACCAACGTAAAAGGAGATGGCACCGGCGGTGGAGGCGGAGGCGGATCCCGAGCCTGACGTCGAACCCGTGAAGAACTAGGTTTTTGAGGATTAGGCTTTGATTTTTTTATGAGGTGGCATTATGGTTTCTAAACCCTAGAATTTTCACGAATTGATTTTGGGGATTTTGAAGATTTTGGAGAGAAAGCCAGAGAAATGAAGAACCCTAGAATTTTCGCGACAGGAACATAAAATGGGAAAAAAGAAGAAGGAAAGAGGAAGAAGGATTTAATCCAACAATTGTGTTTAGAAAGGATGGTTTTTGGAGAAATGAAGAAACCCTAGAATTTTCTGGGATTTTCGCGACAGAAACGTAAAAGGGGAAAAAAGAAGGAGAAGGGAAGAGGAAGAAGGGTTTAATCGGGTTTGGAAAGGATGTGTTCTGGATTGGGCTGGGTTTAGAAATGATTAGGCTGAATTAAAAAAATAACGGAAATAGGTTGGGTTTGGATCAAAAACGGGTTTAATCCATGTAATTTTAAAGAAATTTGATGGGTATAAACGTAACTAACTCGTTTTCGATTTAAATAAAAATAATAACTAAATTATTTTTTATAACAAAGTTATTTGAGAATATTTGAGATTCTGAGAGGTTATCTTAGATTTTGATCCATAATTTTAAGAAAAATCAAATATTATAATATTGAAGATTGCTTTGTCCTTTAGCTACTTAGATTTCTTTTTTTTGTTGGGTTAAAAGCTAAATAGGTTTCAAGCTTTCTATAGAATGCAAACATTCATAAAATAATCCAACACACAAATAATTTCATGATCATATTGGTGTAGTTTAATGGATTCTTTTGTGCCAAAGCCAAATAGAAGCAATACGTGCACTAACATAATAGGTGTTGTAAATTTAGGTCGAATAAAATAAGAAAAAAAAATAAAAAACTTACAGAAAAAATTAATGAGGCGAAATATCTATTTAGAGTTACTTTATTTTATATATTGTGTGTGAATAATCTGCGAATCTTAAACACTATATTTATAGTTCCAAAATCCAATACCAAAAAGAAATTATAAGATATTTTTTCTTACAAATAAAAAACTAAGAGATTTCTTTTTAACTAAAAAAATTAAGATCTTTCTTTTTAATAAAAAAACCAGAAGATTTACTATTTTGAATACCGTATTTTCTGAAAAAGAAAATCTACAGATTTTATGTCATCAAAAAAAGATCTCCACTTTGACAAAATATATCCTTCGATATATCCTTCAAAGCCTTGTTAATTCTTTGAGAGAGGGGTTTCCTCTTCCTTTACCATTGGAATATATGGAATGAATCCAAACAATACATGAACTTCTCCACCAAAACGAGCTTGGTTAACATATCAGCTTCATTTTCCGCCATGTGCACCTTATTCAACAAGACCTTCTCGAATATAGACAACTCTCTAATCTTATCAAACCTTATATGAATGTGCTTCGTCCTTACATGATATACATGATTGTTAACCATAATCGATACATCTTGACTATCACTATAAAACTGAACTACACCTTGATCAAAATCTAATTCTGACGTGAGCCTTTTCACCCATAGTGCTTCCTTGGGAGCTTCTCCCGTTGCCATCTACTTAGCTTTCGTAATAGACATTGCAATCATGGATTGCAACACAGATCTCCAACAAATAAGACCTCATGCAAGAGTAATAATGTATATTGTTATGGACCTTGGATTCTCTAGATCACATGCATAATCCAAATCTACATTCCCAAAACCAAGCCACAGTCTTGACCTCCAAACGTAACCCCATAATCAGATGTACACTTCAAATTCCTGAGAATCCATTCCTTTGCGTTCGAGTGTTATCTTCCAGGACTAGACATATACTTGCTAACTTGACTAACAATTTCTATTAAATCCGACATGGTGGAAACCATAGCATACATCAAACAATCAATTGCACTAGCGTAAGGAAGTTGTGCCACATCCTTGATATCTTCATTAGTCTTTGGACTTTGCTTTGTTGAAAGCTTGATATGCACCGTCAAAGGTGTAGAAAATTATTTTGAATTTGACATGTCAAACCATTATAAAACCTTCAGAATGTAGCTCGTCTGAGAAAGACATAACCTCGTAGAGCTTAATTTCCAGCGAATTTCCATCCCAAAAATATCCTTTGTGGTCCGAAAATCCTACATTTCGAACTTTCCTTCAACAAATATTTCAGCTCGCCAACATCCACCATGTTTCTCTGACCAATGAGCATATCTTCAGCATATACCAGCATGCATGTGGGATAATAATCAACAAGGTACCTCACATCGACGCAACAATTATACTCGCAACAATTGTAGCCAATCTTTAACATATAAGAGTAAAAATGTTTGTACATCGCCTAGGAACTTGTTTTGACCTGTACATAGACTTCTTCAATCTGCACACAGTCTTCTCCTCACCTTGTTTTACAAACTCTTATTGGTTTCCTATATAAATCCCTTCTTCCAGATCCCTATGAAGAAATGTTGTCTTCACATCCATTTGTTCAAGATGGAAATCCCAGCTTACTATTTATCCCAGCATGATTCGTATGGAAGTGTTCCTAACAACATGAGACAAAATCTCGTCATAATCTACTCCTTGCATTTGTGAACAACTCTTTGCTACTAATCTACCTTTATACCTTACTGATTCCTTCTCAAACGTCCCAGTTTTCACCTTGAAAACTGATATATCATGGTTTTTCTGAGTTTTTAACCGTGATATAAGTCTTTTATCTAGAGTCTTTTTGGTATTTTCGTGTCTTTTCGAGTCTTTACAGGTTTAGGTGCGTTTGGAGCTTATTTGGAGATATTGGACCATTTTGGAGTCAAGCAAAGGATTTCCCTGAAAGATCAGTTTGTTGGACGACTTTGGACCTGGTGTCGATCGACACCAGCTCTTGGTGTTGGTCGACACCATACGCGAGACCATTCATTAAAAGGTTTGCCGGAAATTGCACTTTGGCCTCATAAGTTTCTTTTTTTGCAAAATAGCCCATCTGCGATTTTGACCTATTTGTTTGTTATTTTGGTCATTGTGTAGAGCCACCTTTTATTTTATGAAGTATTAGAGAGATTGAGATCCAGAGAGCTTTTGGGGAGACGATTACAAACCTTGTTCTTACCGAGAGAAGAATTTGAACCCCTTTATATCTTTGTTTCAATTTCTTAATTGCATACTTCTTATTTCATGGTGTTCATTCCAATCACCAAGTCTGAGTAATTGGCTTGTTAGAATTAGGGTTAATTCGAAGGTAAATAATGAATTGTTAGATTGGAGTTGAATCTGCTAGGGTTATCAATAGAGTTCTTCATCTAGATGGCGTTTAAGGCTAGTTCTAGCTTGATCACCTGGAATCTAGATCTTAGGAGGATTGATAGATACAAAATTATTATTGATCACCGGAACTATCTTAGATGAGCAAAATATATATCTGCGAAGAAATTTGGTTTAGAGATTTTGTGAACAATCGAACCTGAACTTTAATGCTTGTCTGAACTAATAAATTTGCAAAGGAATTTGGAATTTAAGGTTTTAGACATAAATTTTCGCAGCCAAAGTTGGTTGATTTTACAATTGTGTTTCGAGTTCAAGAACATATCTTCATTAAAACCCTTGATAATTTATTCATTTTACAATTCTGATTTACCTGAGAAACACCCTAAACCTAGCCCTCTCTCCCAAATCAAATTTATTACATCTTTTGTTGCTTTGTTTATTTTCTTACAATTATTATCATTTAGCTTAAACCAGCAAATATGGTAGACCCTGTGGTTTTAATCCAGGATGCTGCTGGAGTCTTACGCGACCAAGAGGGTCATGTGCGCAACGCAAGAGGCCATTGGATGGAGAAGGGAATGTTGTCCCTGATGTAGTCGCTATTGAAGAAGAAAACGCACAGTAAGCCCACGACAGAAATGGTGCAGTTGGAGTTGGTCGTGGGAGGACACTTGGTGACTACAACAGACACGATCAGTTCTACATTAATCGGTCTGCGATTCGACCTCCTCCGTTTCGGAGGAATGACTTCGAGCTGAAGCCTGCATACTTCACTCTTGTGGGTCAGCATCTCTTTCATGGTTTCTCTCATAAGCACCCGATGGATCATATCGAGAAGTTTGAGGACTTGGTGACGAGCATCAAGTACAATGGGTGTCCAGTGACTATCTTTTCTGCAAGCTCTTCCCATACTCTCTTGCGGGAGACGCCGCTTATTGGCTTAAGCAGTTGCAGCCGGGGTCGCTGATAACTTGGGAAGAGACTAAGAACGTATATCTGAACAACTTCTATGATGATGCACGGTCCGAGGAGCTGAGAACAAAAATCTCTATATTTTCTCAAGGACCGACATAAGCATTCAAGACTGCTTGGGTGCGATTCAGGCATATCAGAGAGATTGTCCGCATCATGGATTTAGTGAGGTTTAGCTCTTGGATATCTTCTTTAGAGGTGTGGATTGGTGGTATCATATGGCTTTGGACGCTGCAAGCAATGGGAATTTCAACACCAGGTATCCAGAGGAACCTTATGTGCTGATTGAGAACTTGGAATCTAGCAATAGTACCAAGAATGCAGATTTTGAGAGGAAAAAGCAAGCTGGAAACATGGATGGTAGTAGTCAGATTGCCGAGGTAAAAGCTAAGTTGAATTCCGTGCACAGTCTTCTCGTGGGTAAGAAATCAGTTCAATTTGCTGCCGAAGTTGAGACTTTTGAGCCAGTTGCAGAATATGAGGGAGAAGACGTCAATTACGTCAATTACGTCAATGGAACTGAATTTCAGGATCAGAGATTTGGTAATTAGCAAGGGAATATGAATTTCCGCGGAAATGGTCAAAGGAACAACTTCATGGGAAATCAGAATTCTTCTGGTTACACTCTTAAGCCACAGTTTCAAAAGCCATATCAGAGTGATAGTTTCACACGAGACTACGGTTCTTCATCGTATCAGAAACCTCCTGCGCCAACCCCCGATAGCAAAGTTAAATCCATGCTGGAACAGATATGGAAGGTCAGCAGAAGATAACTGTAGATTTCAATGGGAGGATCGATGCTTTATATCAGGATTTGAATGGGAAATTTGAAGCCTTGAACACTCATGTCAAGAAGTTAGATACACAAGTTGCTAAGACTGCTGGGTCTGTCAAAAGGTAAAAACGATTTCGCCCAGGACGAACCGATGCAAACCTAAGGCATCCTGTGAATGCCATCACGTTGAGAAGTGGAAAGGAACTGAGTCTAGTGCTGAAAAAGGGTCTTAGTGTAGAAGAAGTCGTGGAGCTTGAGGAGACGATTATATAGACTTTGGATTTCCAGAAAAGCTGTCGGTCGACACCAATAAGGGGTGTCAGTCGACACCCATAGAGGTCCTTGACGATTCGAGTTTCGACGAACAAAAATTGACCGGGGTCGACAAAGATGACTCAACACCTTTTGAAAGTGTCGATCGACACCAACCTCTTGATGGTGAAAACTCGAAGATTGACGAAGAGTAATCGACCAAGGTCGACAAGGGGCGAGTCTCGACACCAAAACTTGTTGAGGAGAAGGTGTACAAGCCTAAGATACCTTATCCAAAGGCTCCTAAGAACTAATACAGGAATTGGATGATGCTAGATGCAAAGCTATGATGGATAAGCTTGTGATTGAGATTCCTTTGATCGATGCAATTTGGACTACTCCGGTGACCTGACAGTACGTGAAGAGAATGATAACCAAGAATCTGAGTCTTGAGCAAGGAGTGATGATGATCTCTGAACAAGTCAGTGATGTGATTCAGAATCGAATTCCAGAAAAACTCTCACATAATTTTTTTTGGACTGCACAATTTTCTCTGACAGGTTCAAGCGTTCTTTGTGTGATCTTGGTTCGAGCGTTAATCTAATGCCGTATTCAGTTGCTGCCAGCCTTGGGATGACTGATTTCAAGGCAACTAGGATCTCTCTTATCCTAGCTGATCGATCGGTAAGGATTCCAAAAGGTGTTTTAGTGGATGTTCCAATTAAGATTGGCGATTGCATGATTCCTACATACTTCGTAGTCTTGGAATACGGTGAAGAACCTAAGGGTCCTCTTATCCTAGGATGACCATTCTTAGCTACAGCGGGTGCCATCATTGATGTGAAAAAGGGGCGGATAGCTTTAAATGTGGGTGATCTGGTCATGAATTTCGATAAGGATAAGCTGATGAAGAGACCCACGATCGATGGACAGACATTTTATGTCGACACTCTCACCGATCTCGTAGAGGAAATCTTTCACGAGATGCATCCTACTGACCCTCTGGAGAGGGCGTTGACTACTTCTACACAAGAATCGGAACATCTCGATGACATTGCTGCTGGATATGTCAGGATGATTGATGCTAGTGAGCATGTGATGTAGTTTGTCGTCCAAGAGGAGCTGGTTGGATCTCCCGAAAAATCTGCACGGTTTAGCGATTGGAGTGAGGAGAAGGCTCCCAAAATCGAGCTCAAACAACTTCCTGCAGGTTTAAGGTACGCGTTTCTTGGACTGAACTCCACTTATCCTGTTATTGTGAATGCTTCCTTGAACAACGCAGAGCTCAGGTTACTGCTAAGCGATCTGTACACTTTTCGCAAAGCGCTTGGCTATTCTCTTGATGACATTTCAGGTATTTCTGCAAACTTGTGCATGCATATGATTTACCTTGAGGATGAGACTAAGTTGTCAGTTGAGCATCAAAGGAGACTAAACCCGAATCTGAAAGAGGTCGTTAAGAAGGTAATCATGAAGCTTTTAGAAGCTGGGATCATTTATCCGATTTCAGATAGTGATTAGGTTAGTCCAGTGCATGTGGTTGATTTCTAGTACGAGCTGATTCGTACGAGGACTGTGACTGGGCATAGAATGTGTATTGACTACAGGAACTTGAATGCTGCGACACGAAAGGACCACTTCCCATTACCCTTCATTGATCAAATGCTAGAGAGGCTAGCGAACCATCCTTACTACTGCTTCTTAGATGGGTACTCAAGATTTTTCCAGATTCCGATCCATCCCAATGATCAGGAGAAGACTACTTTTATATGTTCATATGGTACGTTTTCATATCGTAGAATGCCATTTGGACTCTGTAATGCTCCCGCAACGTTTAAGAGATGTATGATTGAGGACTACATGGAGGTCTTTATGAACATGATTGAGGATTACATGGGGGTTTTTATGGATGACTTTTCTGTCTATGAGTCATCTTTTAAGGACTGTTTGAAAAACCTGTGTAAGGTGCTGGCCAGATGTGAAGAGGAGCATCTAGTTCTGAACTGGGAGAAATCCCACTTCATGGTGAGAGACAGGATCGTGTTGGGCCACAAAGTTTCAGAAGTTGTTGATCGCGCTAAGATTGAGGTTATGACGAGTTTACAGCCGCCTAATAGTGTGAAATCAGTGATAAGCTTTTTGGGCCATGCTGGGTTTTACAGGCGGTTCATCAGAGATTTTAGCAAGATCGCTCGCCTATTGACTGCTTTGCTTTGTAAGGATGTGAGATTTGAGTTTACTGATGATTGCGTCTCAGCTTTCAATCAGATTAAGCAAGCTCTAGTAAGTGCTCCAATTGTCCAACCTCCGGACTGGGAATTGCCTTTCGAGGTGATGTGTGATGCCAATGATTTTGCAGTTGGTGCTGTTTTACGCAATCTACTACGCTAGCAGAACATTGGACGATGCGCAGAAGAATTATGCGACTACTGAAAAGATGTTGTTTGCTGTTGTGTTTGGTTTTGAGAAGTTTCATCCTTATTTGGTTGGGTCAAAGGTAATCGTGCATACGGATCACTCTGGTCTTAAGTATTTGATGCAGAAAAAGGACGCCAAGCCAAGACTGCTGCGATGGATTCTACTTCTTCAGGAATTTGATATTGAGGTTAAGGATAAGAAAGGAGTCTAAAACAGAGTGGCTGATCATCTCTCACGGATCAGGATTGAAGAGGACGTTCCTATTACCTGAGGAGAATGTCTATTTCATAGAAACTTGTTTGCAAGCGGACTAGAGAGGAAATACGGCGAGCTATGGATAAAGTGTCGGTCGACACAAAACTGGTGTCGGTCAACACCGAAAACAAAGCGGACGGATGTCGAGTTGCCAGCCTAGGGGTCGACACATCCACTCGACACATAAATTCAGTGGCGGTCGACACCCATGAGGTGTCGGTCGACACTAGCATCAACCAGTGTGTTTATGAGACTTTGGTGTTGATCGACACCATCACCAGTGTCGGTCGATACGGTGCGCAGAAGTACGTCGATTCCTTTGTCCTCGCCGATGACCTTTTGGACGTGCATACAGTCGTAATAGCTATTCCAGATCGACCGTAGTATGTTGATATCAGAAATTATCTCGCTGCAGACGCTGAGCCAAATGATTTCACCGGGTACAAGAAGAAGAAATTCTTACGTGATATCTGTCGGTTTTATTGGGATGAGCCCTATTTGTACAAACACTGTTCTTATGGGGTTTACAGGAGGTGTATCGCAGAATCCGAGATCTCTGATGTGCTATTCTACTGTCATGGTTCTGAGTATGCCGGACACTTCGCTACTTTTAAAACTGTGTCCAAAGTTCTTCAAGTGGGGTTTTGGTGGCCTATGATGTTTAAGGATGCTCAGCTCTTCATATCCCAATGCGACGCGTGTCAGAGGCGAGGAAAGATCAGCAAGCGCCACGAGATGCCACAAAATTTTATGGTTCTTTTCCTACGTCTTATGGGAAGAAGTACGTCTTGGTTGTTGTGGACTATGTGTCCAAGTGGGTTGAAGCAATTGCTAGCAAAACCAACGATGTTGTAGTGGTTATTAAGCTGTTTAAGACCATTATTTTCCCTACATTTGGAGTACCTCGGATTGTTATAAGTGATGGTGGTTCTCACTTTATTAACAAGGTCTTTGAACGGCTACTCAAGAAACATGGTGAACATCACCGCGTGACTGTTCCTTATCACCCTCAGACGAGTGGACAAGTTGAAGTTTCCAACCGACAGATCAAAAAAATTCTCGAAAAGACAGTGGGCAAAACAAGAAAGGATTGGTCTGCGAAATTGGATGATGCACTCTGCGCTTATCGGACCGCCTTTAAGACACCACTTGGCACTACACCGTTTCATTTGCTTTATGGGAAAGCATGTCATCTTCCAGTGGAACTCGAGCACAAGGCAGCATTGCCAGTAAAGATGATGAATTTTGATATCAAGCCTGCTGCAGAGCGGAGATTGGTTCAGCTGAATGAACTAGATGAGATCCGCACCACCCGTATGAGAACTCGAAACTGGACAAGGAGCGGACCAACACATATCATGATAAAAAGATCATCTCCAGGCAGTTCGAACCCGATGACCAGGTACTTCTGTATAACTCTCGTTTACAATTGTTTCCTGGAAAATTGCGTTCTCGTTGGTCAGGTCCATTTACGATAAAGAAAGTCAGACCATATGGCGTTATCGTCCTAACGAATGCTGAAAGCAATGAGTTCACTGTGAACGAGCAACAAGTGAAACATTGTTGGGAGAAAGCTGATATTCCAAAAAAGCATATCCTGTCTCTGGATGAAGCATCCGCGGCCTGAACATCCGCCGAGTCAAGTTAACGACTAAAAACAACCGCTTAGTTGGAGGCAACCTACTGGTGAGTCTTGTACATATGAGTCTTTTCATTTTTTTCCTTTTGATTTCTTTCACTTTTGTTTTCTTTGTGTCCTGTAAATAAAAGAGAAAAAAAGATGACGAGCGTGTGGAGAAGGTGTCGGTCGACACACATACATGTGTCGGTTGACACCAGACGTGAGAAATCGGGAAGAATATCGGTTGTCGGTTGACACCATAAGTGGCGAGGTAAGTATTAAATTCGGAAGCTCTTCTTCTTCCTCACCTTTTTTTTTCTTAACTCTCAAATTCCAAACTCATCTCCAAATCTCCATAGCTTTCTCATTTCTTCACCGGAGTGATTCCACATCCTAATCTGCTTGGATTTTCATCCTCTTTCTCAATCTTTCATCCAAATTCTCGATCTACAAGGTATGCACTCTGAAATCTCCAATTTTCAATTCGGCCACAAGGTTGGGATTTTTGAATTTTGCCTCATTTAGTTTTTTTAATTGCTTGATTCATGCCTGTTTAGGTTGGATTAGAGAAATTTCGACTAACCCATGTGATTTAATTGAATATTTTGGAAGTTTTTGGAATATTTGGGTTTTAGAGAATATTGTAGAATTTCGGATTTTAGAAAGGTTTTATTATGATGTTGAGTGGAATTGTTGATGACATTGATGTTGTGGACGTGTTTTGGTGATGCATTACCCATAAATTTATCGATTTTTATTTTTGATCGCAAATGACTACCCGGGGTAATCGCCAACGCATGAATGCCGCTGGAGCATTGAGCTCTGCACCCCAAGCAGATGGCTCTCCTCCCGCTTCTCCTCTGCCTCATGAGGCTTATTCTTTGCCCCATGGCCCAAGCGGGAGGGTAAGCGCATAGTCTCCACACGTCATTGGAAAAGACTTCCAAAGAGGAGATGGAGAGTGAGGCATGTCTTTTCCGGCCATTATAATAATTTATAACTCAGCAAAAAAACAAAACAGAAACTTAGGATTTTGCCATAAAACATATTTATTTTACCAACAGAACATGAGACAATATACTTATTATTCACAGATTTGTTTCCTTTCGGCCACAAATATGTCAGATTTGTCTCACATATTTGTTTCAAAAATTTGTTTTCCTTTGTCCATAAACGTATCTAATTATGAAAGATAAAATTAGTACCCACTGATTTATTTCTTTTTGACCAGAAATTTATAAAATTTTGACAGATTTAATTTTTTTCCCTCAAATGTTTTCCCCTTTGGCCATATATTTAAAGTTTTCTACAAATTTATTTAAATATGACAGACTTAACAGTTTTTTCTGATATTTATATTTATGTGACTACATATTTACTTAAATATGGCATACTTAATTAGTTTTCCACAGATTTATTTTCTTGTGGTGATAGATTTTTTTTTTTAAGACATATTTGTTTCACTTTGACGACATATTTGTTTTCCTTTGGCTTTTGATTTCTTCTCCTTTGATGACATATTTGTTTCGTGTTGGCGGCAGATTTCTTTGAATCATGAGATTTGGTACTTTGTTTGTGGTTTCTTGTATTTTCATGCTCATCGTAATAAGCAATGTTAAAGGTAACAAACTATGTTTATTTGATTTTGATTTTTTACTCATGCAATATAAATTGACTTTACAAATCGCAAACATTGTTTTTGGGATAAAAGAAAAGATGGCAATCATGTTTTATAATCAACTGTTTTATAACAATTTTATGGTTGATGGAAAATGTAGAGGTGGAAGCGGTGCAATGTAAAATTGTCGAATGGTTTCAAGGGAACTGCGGTCCAGACGGAAATAAGACGTGCTTAGAGTACCTTACTAGATCGCATATTCCAGACTTTCCTAATTGTGATTGTAGTGACGTAAGTCCACCAGGATTTTTCTGCACATGTTTTCATAAACTTCCTTGTGTAGAATAAATGTAATTTCAATAATCAAGTTATAAACTAGAAGATTGATTTACATTCTGCACATGCGTATTAACAAAATTCAAATATTTTAATAACTTAAGAATGCCACTTAAGTTTATGATTAGTAACACTACAAGAAAGAAGGAGATTAGAATCGAAAATTAGCAACAAAATTGAATCGTTGCTAATTACCATCTAATTTAATACCAGATTACTACAAAAACATAAATCGTTGCTAAATGGTTGTAACTTGGCAACCAAAACCAATCGTAGCTAATTTGATGTAACTTGCGATGATTTTACGACCTTCACTACTTTTGCACAGTTCGTCCTACATTCATTGGTATTTAACGTCAAAATAACGATGCAAAAATTCCGATTGTATGTAACAACTAATTAACGACCAAACCTTCGCTAATCAGTAGTAGTGTACCAATCGTCGCTAATCCCTTGTGAATTAACAACGAAATAGCAACATTCGTATACGTGAACAAAAATTAACTTTCCACGCGGAGAAAATAAAAAATGTTGAAATACATTTACCACCGAGATAAGGACGAAATTATCGCTAATCGGTACTAAGTTACCAACGAAATAGCGATTGAACATTTAGCAACCAATTAGCGACGAGTTTGTCTTTATTTCTTTGGTAATTTAAATCATCGATAACATGTTTGATTATTGTGATGATTCAGACGAAGCATTTTCAGGTGATGAGGATTTTATTTCATATGTGATTTTTTTAGAAGAAGATGACAATAACCAAATTCACAAAGTATGAAGACTGGTTCCACGTCGACGAACACTCAAGCAAAAAGAGTTAATCCACATTCTAAGTTAGAATTATCTTTGCTGCATATAGCTGTTGGAAAACGATTCGAGATAAAATATGCACTAGAGATACAGTGGAAGATTTTAAATCTCCTTGAGCTATGTGATTTTAAAGTGATCGATCAGTGCCCAACATGTTAGGTATTAAGTGTTGGGTAGAAGGCTGTACATGAAAAGTATGAGCTACGCCAATTGGAAATTCCATTCAGTTTACTGTTCATGTGTACGTTGCAGAACATTTATGTTCTGTTACAGAACGTTATGCCCGCGCCCGCCAAGTGACTCCGTAGATACTTGCACTTCTATATATGGAATCTGTTGGAGGCGTTGATTCAAAAGTTCTCCCAGAACATGTTTGGGAAGCCTGAATCATGAGATTTTGGGTCACGGTGCGTCGTAATAGGTTACGTTTAAATTTTAATTTTTCGTTTATCTAGCTTATTAGCACGTGTTTTTACAAGTTTTTTTCAAATTATTTGTGACAAGATGGATTATTGTAACGCCCATCGGACACTTTTATGTGCAAGCAATTTGGTTAGAGGTTCCGCAGAGACTGGGTACTCGGAGTTGCCTTCGTATCTCTACCATATACGAAGGGCTAATCTCAGAACTTACACACGTGTGGAAATAGATGAGTTTGACATATTTAAGTATTTGTTCATTGCATTTGGTGCTAGTATAAGTGGATTTCCCTTCATGAGAAAAGTAATTATCATGAATGGTACATTTCTTCTCGAAAAATATAAAGGTAATTGTCGTGGATGATACATTTCTTTCCGCAACAGCTCAAGATGGAAATTTTCAAATATTTCCAATTGCTTTTGCAGTCGTCGATACCGAAAAAGATTAAACTTGGAAATTGTTCTTCCGAACAGTGTGATCCCTGACGACAGAGAACTTCTATTTATTTCTGATATGCATAAAGGGAGGGTTTATCCTAAATCTAGTCATGGAGTTTATATGTAGCATATATACAAGAACATATTGGTACGTTTAAAAGGTGATGAAGCATTTCGTTTGGTTAAAAAAGCAGCAAATGCTTTTATAATGCCAAATTTTAATGAAACCTATGATGAGATCCAAGCGTTGAATCCATCATTACATAACTATTTGGAAAGAGCGGATGTATGAAATTGGGCTCATGTGTATTTCCCTGGTGATATATATAACCTAGCAACAACAAACATTGTAGAGTACATCAATCAAGTCATTTCAAGTTCAAGAAGTTTGCCAACTGTACGACTGTTGGATGCAATCAGGTTAATGATGACGAGATGGTTTTCAGATCGGAGGACGGACATGGGATCAATGAAGATGATCCTGACTCGTGGAGTAGAAAAAATGTTGGAGGTCAAATTATTTGTCTTTTTTTCCATTATCAAATGAGAATTTTTCTATTTAAAGATCAATTTGAATATAGTTGTGTTGCATTATTTTTTTCTACCGCATGCTAAGATGCTTGCGGTATATGCTAAGACGCTTGCGGTATAAGCAATTGATTTACATCATGCACATGTGACATGTGTAACGTCTCTTCATGTAGTTAATTTGACGGAAACAAAATGTACTTATTGCCAATTTGATATGGAGAAGTGTCTATGTGTGCACGCAGTTACCACAACAGAAGCCCTAAAAAAATGTTGTATCTCACTATACCACCTCTATTGTCACAAGAACTATTTCTCCAATACTTATTCTTCTTCTATAATGCCAAAGGATGTTGCTTCACCTGTTCTAAAACACTTAACCGCGAAGGTGTGTTTGTCTCCACTAGTACGCACACCACTTGGACAACCTAAAATTTCAAGAATCAAATCAACATTGCAAAAAGCCATACAACAAAAACGGCCTAGAACACAATACAAATGTCTCAATGTCATCAAGGTGGACATAATCGTAAAACATGTAAGATGCAAGTTTAATATGTAGATGCTTGGATCTCTGTACGTACTTTCTAAATTTTTGTATAATTGTAAGAAACTTTCGCTGGTTACTTTACTTATTATTGCAAGACATGTTACTGTTTTGATCTTCTCAACAAAATTATTTGTTTGTTTATATGTTGACGTTTCTGAATTTTGTACGATATAGATAATAATCCTAATTAAATGCTATAAGAAACTTAAAGTGAAAAAAAATCAGGAAGTACAAATTCATTAATGCTAAATTAGTGAAGAAAACAAATAAGTAACTTAAAGTTCAAAAAAACTAGGAACTACAAATTTGTTCAATACTTCTAAAAATAAGTGAAGGAAAGATAATTAAAGTACAAGCGTGCTTCGTACTGGATCAGTCGCGACTGTCTCACCTCGTTATAAGTCTCAGCCGCTAGCTTTTGTTTCAGTTCTGGAATGTTACTATCACACAAGCCTCCAAAATTATATTTTATAGCATACACCCACATTCGCAGCTGTTATCATTATGTGGGAAATTTTTCAATCTTCTTTCGAATGCAAGTAGGAACCATTTTGTTAAGAATCTTAGAAATGATCTTCGCAAGTGGACGCCAATAGTCTCAAATATTTTTATCATCCTCGATGAAAGTCAGAATGCTGTCGTAAACAAAAATGTTTTCCTTCGCCAAGTCAATGTCCAAAGCAACCCAATGATTGCCATTTATTTTTTTGGCATGCATATAGATGATCAATATCATGCAGCCACCTCTTGTTTGCACTTGGTCAGCTGGAGATGCACAATTGAAGACAACCTTATAACTATCCGACACAATCCATGTCTTACTGTTGAATTGTCTGTAATCACATATCAGGATTGTATCATCCCCCTCCTCTTGAAAATGATTTTTCTTCAAATCAAGCTCTCTTACATCAAAAGGAAACAAGTTAGACACTAAGAACAAGATCAAGCAAATAGATATATAAGCAATGGCAAAGTAAAGTTTTAGAATGAAACTTCCTTGTGCGATTGAAGTAGTTTTCCTCAGATACTTCCAATTCCACAATTCTGACTGATAAGTCATTTGTTGGCTTCTTTTGCTTGCTTTCCTTTGAAATTATTCCTGGTTTAACTGTTCTCTTCGTCCATAATTAACATAGTCTTGGTAATGTGTTTTCTGATTTCAATCTTGTCTAGTTTTTTTCACAAGTACTTCCTATAAATACTCTTGTAATTAATTTGGAAATATAAGAAGAATTTTTATATTTTTGCAAAACCATGTGTGAGTGATTCTCATAGTTTTCGGTTTATCAAGTGTTTTTCATCACACTTATGTTACCATTTTACCAGCCAAAATAAGAATTTGTTTTCAAATTGTTGGCATGAGGCATTTGGTTTGATATACCCCTTGTTGCTACCATGCGTCATCTAACCACTGAGGTTCCACCATCCATCCATCTAACACCAAAGAGTGTTGATTTTGTTAAATAGTTCACGTGTTGAGTTTGATATACTTCATTGGTTCTACGTAATTCCACATTTGGAGGTTCCACCTCTATCTTCTTGTTAGATCGTTTAATAGCATCATACTTTAGGTTTAGTATACATATTGTTAGGTCTACAAGAGCCTTAGAAGCTTAGGATTATCCAATCTACTAACTGAGAGTGAGTATCTTGGGGTTGATTCTGATATAGTCATCACAAGTTAGCCAGGATCGCATCAATCGATAAAGTAGTATCTTCAACATTCAAAGATGGCGATAGTGAGATAATTAATGAACTTTTGGACAATGAAAACATTCGAAAATACATTGGTGATATTAACTATCAAGTGCAGCCTGTTTTAAATCTAATACAAGTCCAAGAAGAGCACAAAATAACCACCTTCATTTCTTGCCAATTGGAGTGATGAATTTGGAGTTGAAGAATCAGTTGAAAACCAAGAGTTATTCAACTCTAATTGATTCTAGCTGATTTAATTTAGTCTAAGTCATAGCCTTGGTAATGTGTTTTCTAGTTTCAATGTTATCTAGTTTTTACACAAGTTTCCTACAAATACTCTTGTAATTAATTTGGAAAAATAAGAAGGTTTTTTTTATATATTTTTGGAAACCATGTGAGAGTGATTCTCATAATTTTCGGTTTATCTTGTATTTTTCATCACACTTGTGTTACCATTTCACCAGCCAAAATTCATATAATTTGTTTTCAAATTGTTGGCGTGATGCATTAGGTTTGACATACCCATTGTTGCTACCACGCGTTTTCTAACCAATCAGGTTTCACCATCCATCCATCTATCACAAAGAGTGTTGGTTGTGTTAAATAGCTCAGGGGTTGAGTTTGATATACTTTATATATAGAAATGCCATCATAATAAATTTATATATAGAAATGCCATCATAATAAATTTTCACTCAGCAAAAAAAAATTATGATTTTACCATCAAACATTTTTATCTTACAGACAGAACATGAGGCAATAGATTTGTTATTCACAGATTTCTTTTCTTTTTGCCATATATTTTTTTTCTGACAGACTTAATCCGTATCTCACATATTTGTGTCAAAAGTTTGATTTCCTTTGAAGATAGACTTATTTAATTCTGATATATTAATTAGCACCCACTGATTTATTTATTTTTGGCCACATATTATTAAATTTTGATGGATTTAATTTGTATCCCACAAATCTGTTTCCCTTTCGACAATTATTAAAAAAGTTTCTCATGAATATGTTTATTTTTAGTCTCATATTTACTGATGACAAAAACTTATTAGTTTCCCATTTATTTATTTTCCTTTGGCCACAAATTTACTTAAATATGACAGATTTATTTAGTTTCTCACATATTTATTTTCTTCTCGCGACAGATTTATTTTCCTTTGGTTTTTGATTTTTTTACCTTTGCCGACAGATTTGTTTCACTTTGGCAACATAATAATTTTCTTTTGGCAAAATATTTGTTTTCTTTTGGTGACAGATTTGTTTTTATTTGGCGACAAATTTTTTTTCGTTTCATGAAATACTTTGTTTCCTTTGGTGACATATTTGTTTCTCTTTGGCGACATATTTTTTTTTATTTGATGACGAATTTGTTTGTCATTTGGCTACAGATTTGTTTCTTTTTGGTGACATAATTACTTATTTCTAGCTAAACCAAAGTCATCCTTCCTTAGTAAACCGATCCTAACCGGACGATATACTTTGAAAAGGCAAATAATTATTATTCTAACCTAATCAACGCCATTAATAAAAATTAATTAAACGTATTCGTCGTTGCAAGTGGTCTCCTTCATTGGCTCTTCTACTTCACTCCTTTTTCATAACAATGACGAAGATTAATTCGGTTTGTGGTAAATGGATGTATCCGAATAATATATGGTTGTTTGGTATTGATAGCAAAAAAAGGGAAACAATTTATAAGAGCAAATGACAGAATTTCTTTCGAAGATCGCATTGGGATGGTGATTTAAGAGTAATTGGACTACATGTATATGTTTTATTATTATCATTGCAAAATACACCGCCTGTAGAAGTTGGAAATCATAGGAAATTGGATGGATATTTGGATCAACTTAAATCCGAGCCGTTGCAATTTTGTGTCGAACTTAAGGAAACTGGTTTGGAGAAAGAAGCGTGTCTCCAAAAAAATAAAAACAATGAAGACGATGATGACAGGTTCAACTACTGTGCTGATTCAGACTGAGCGTCTTCAGGTGATGAGGATTTTACTTCATACGAGATTCCTCTTGAAGAAGATGACAATAATCAAAATTCACCAAGTACGAAGACTGGTTCCACGTCGACGAACACTCAGGCAGAAAAAATGAATCCACATGTTAAGTTAGAATTATCCTTGCTGTATCTAGCTGTTGGACAAAAATTTGAAACAAAAAAATGCATTGGAGACAATGAGGAAGATTTTAAACGTCCTCCAGCAATTGGATTTTAAAGTAGATAGATCAACGTCCAACATGTTGGTTAATAAGTGTTGGGTAGAAGACTGTACATAGAGAGTATGAACTACGTCAGTTGAAAATTCTACTCAATTTACTATTCGTGTGTACGTTGCAGAACATTCATGTTCCATTATAGAACGTTCTGTCCAGGCCCGACAAGCGACTCCGTAAATACTTGCAATACTAAATATGGACTCGATTGGAAGCGTTGATTCAAAAATTCTCCCAAAACATGTTGGGGAAACCTTAAACATGAGATTTCGGGTCAACGTACGCTGTAATAAATATTGAAATTTAATTTTCTCGTTTTTCTAGCTTACATCATACACAAGTGATAGGTGGAACACCTCTTCATGTAGATAATTTGACAAAAAAATGTACTTATAGTTGATTTGATACGGAGAAGTTACCATTTGTGCACGAAATTACCTCAGAAGAAGTCCAAAAAAATGTCGTATTTCACTATGCGACCCCTATTATCACAATAACTATTTATCCAATGTTTATTATATTTTTATAATGCCAAAGGATATTGCTTCACCTGTTCGACAGAAAATAATTGCGAAGCTGTGTTTGCCTCCAACGCACACCTTCTGGAAACCTAAAATTCAGGAATCAAATCAGCATTGGAGAAAGCCATAGAAAACTATTTGTTTGTTTATCCATTATCGTTTTCAGAATTTTGTACGATAGAGATAATAATCCTAATGTAATGCTATAAGAAACTTAAAGTGGAAAAAATAAGAAAATCAAATTACACTCGTGATTAGTACGGAATCAGTCGCGGTAGTCCTACTTCGTCATAAATCTCCGCCGCTAGCTTTCGTAATATTCCTATCAGACAATCATTTGATGTACTTTATAGCCTACACCGCACAGTCGCCATGATTATCATTATGTGGGATATTTTTCAGTCTTCTAAGAATGAATTGCTTATCAGTCTTCTTTCGAATATAAGTAGGAACCACTGTGTTCGAAATCATAGGAATCATCTTCACAAGTGGATGAAAATAGTCTCGAATTTATTTAGTATCCTCGACTAAACTCAGAATGTTGTCGTAAACATGGATATTTCCCTTCGCCAAGTCAATGTCCAAAGTTACCCAACCATTTATAAAACGGCATGCATATAGATGATCAATATCATAACGCCTCCTCTTGTTTGTAACTTGGTAGGCGGATATTGAAGACAGCCAAACAGCTATCCAGCACAATCGATGTTTGACTCTTGAATTGCATATTGATGAACCATTGACCCAAAAATGCAAGATATTGAGAACTGTACGGAGATGGATCACATTGAGATCTCTTGTGAAATAAATGCATTGCGGAACACATATGCTCCAAAGAAAACACAAAAAAATTAGTGAAAAAAATTAGACAAGGAAATATATTGGAGGTGTGAAGAAATGTTCTAACCGAACTAGTGAACCACCTATATATATTATTAGACCATTTTTGTGCAATTATAATGACTTTTTAGAATTCAAGGCTAGACACACAGGTTCCTCGCTACAAAGTTTAAATATACTTAATAGTTTTAATATGGTATAGTTAATGACATAGTTAATAAAGAAAGAAGACATACTCATCATCCAGTTGAAAATGCAGTAAATTTTGTAGTTTATTGTCCTCCTGTGACTGATGAAGTTACACCCGTGATTATCCGTTTTGCTGTAAAATTTCCTACGAATATAAAATAGCTGACATGATGCTAACCTTGTTTAACGCTTCTGAGGTGGTATTGGAGGTGTAGGCTTTTGCGAATTTTTAACCGACGCTGCAAGTGCATGTAAACGTGCACCAACTCCTCCGAATATCTCATACTGTATCAGATCTGACCATGTTTCCCTGTAAGCTGTATCAACGAGATGTGGTATTTGTACTTCATTTTTGACAACCTTCTTCCGAACTTGATCCATGTCTCCATTTGTTTTTGCTGGTTTCGTATTCCCGTTTTTTTCTTTCTTCACCTTCTTGACACACATCCAATGGGTAAGTTGTCATGCGATATGGATTTTATCTGAACCATCCGAGACTATGAAAAAAATAGAATAAATAATGAGGAAAAACATATATTTTGCACTAATTATTCAGATTATTTATCTTCTTTTATTCATTCTTATGACTAATATATATATAACACAAATGTCCAAGGTTAAATGTACAATACGACCCAGTCCACAACATAAAAAATACAAAAATCTTAAACATAAAACATTAAGGTGACTGCCAGTTTAGCATCGGATTAGCGACGACTTCGTCCCTATTCCGTTGGCAAATGACGTCGTCGCTAATCCGTTGGTAAATTTAGCAACGACTTCGCAACGATTTTAGTCGCTAATACGTTGGTAAATTTATTTTAATATTTTTTATTTTTCACGCGGGGGAAGTTAAATTTTTCTTTCGTAATCGAATTTTTTGAAATTTGTTCACAGTGGTCTCTAATACGCTGCTAAAGTTGTGGTTGCTAATTCGTTGCTAAATTAACAACCAATTAGCAACGACTGCGATAAATTTGTATCATCGTTTTAACGACGAATTATACATCGACGGAAATTACCGACGATTTTCCGTCGATTGTTGAGTTACGACAATCAGTTAACGACGATTTGTGTTTCGTCGTTAACCGGTTGAAAAACCTATTTTGCAATGATTTTGCATCGAAAATGGTGGTTGTAAAACTTATGTTTTCTTGTAGTGAACATACCATATTTTTACCAGTCATATTTGCATTGTAAATGATACACTTAATGGAGTGTATCAAACTCTCACATGCCACACATCCCATGGGTATCTTTCGAAAGCTTCAGAATCAAGTACTCTTTTTGCGCACTCCAAAGGGATTCGACTTGTGGGAGATACACCATAAATTTTAATAATGTAAATACACAACCAGCCAACCATTCTCCTTTTCTCAAAACTCCAGTTGTTGCATCTTTACAACACCAACTCCAACTCATTCAAATTAGGACCTACCATTGTAAAGGCCTTCAACTCTCCCCAAAACTCTAATTCCCATCTTCAAACGGATCACACTTCAAACCAGTAATATCACCAAACACTATCAAATATAGTAGAATAGGCTGGCAATCAATCAACAACCATATCTCATGATTCTTCCTAACTACAAGCTGATTCGTTCAGATATAGTGAACAGTCTTAGCACACGACAGAAAGTCCAGCTCATACAATATAGTGATAACCCCAACAAAAGACTTTTTCAATACATCACATGCATCTTTTCCAGTTTTCGTTTCAACCATTTGAAAATTTGAAAAATAAGAGTAGTAACTCATAGTTTTATGTTGACTATGAGCTTTTCCCTTTTCCTTGAGTAGTGGAAAATAGTTTTTTGAGCGATTTGATGAACCATGTCTAGCAAAAGAAAACAAACATTTCGTTACAATCATAAAAGAAATATACTCGCAGCCATAAAACAAAATGAGTAGTGGAATCTCACAGCCATAAATATTTACTCACAGCCATAACCAAAAAATCATGAAAACATTTACTCACAGACATAAACAAATAATCATTTTTTTCTTATTTAAATCATATCCAAAAATATATAAGCGACTATTCTCGAGGAAATATTGAAGTACTTGTTATGATGTTCCGACGTTGTTGCACTTCTTATGATGTGCCCACGTTGTTGCTTTCCTTGAACTCTTGAAAACAAACGTGATAAAACATATGAACGAATCAAAATGTCACAGTAAATTAACATCAAGGTTGCATTCTCTAGCATATATTTGACCAAATAGAATCACGGCTTGGATCTGATGGTTGTTCTTACTTCTCAATCACATCAACAAGATAAAGAAGCATCTTATCAACACACCATGATAGATTCTAAACTAACAATAAGAGATTACTTATTGTCTCCAATCAAAAAGTGAACACTTCATAAAACGATAACATAAACTAAGGCAATAGTATCGTATAGCAAAGAATCATAGAGTTTCTAGGAAACAGAGAAGAATATGAATGAATAACAATTTGATGTTTAAACACAATTCAGAACAAACAAAACCAAATTTTTAACATTATCAACACAAACAATAGATAACAGTACTTGAATTTAAGAAATGGGACACGGTTAATTAATATATTTACAAAGATATTTTGCTACTGAACTCCTTATTGCATTGACGAGATCCAGAAATTAATATTCTAACTAATAGCATAGAATTCATTAATATCATCCTATTGATTTAAGCTACTGAAAAAATAGTCGTTTACTTGAAAAACAGAATGTATCAAATAAGATTTTCTCGAAATCATTTTCATATCATTCTTTAAATGCACGAGAATAATCTTCTTGTTTCTTATGATCAAGTTTATAACAGTACTACACTGTGCCAATTGCTCTTAACTATATATATAACACTTTCTCACATTCCCATCCACTTCCAATTCATATCGCCCGCCCTATTTTGGTTCAAAAACTATTAAAAACATTGCAAAATCAAACTCTCGAGTCCGTCGTTCGTATTACATAATTTTTGTTTGCGGAATCATCCACTTGCCAAATTATTTTTATATATGAGAATGGACGGTTTGTAAATTTTCTCAGTCTGGTTTCCCAAAAAAAAAAAATAGAGTAACAGTTTATGTAAGGTAAAGTTTCATTACACCTAAAAAACTTACAAATGAAGGAAACATAATACTTCATTTTCGAATTGATGCAATTGTCGAATTGATGCATTCAAGCTATAGGATGAAAAGATCTTTGATTGCCTATAGTTATTTAATTCTGAATAATTGAAACCATGAACCTCAAAAGATTTCCTTATGTCTAACACTTCATTTCAATTCTTTTCTAATTGCTTCCATATTGCTTTAGTTTCGGTAATGACAAATTCACCTTTATTTTATGCTAGCTTAATTTTTATTGGTAAAAATTATAATGCAACCTTGTCTCTCTCTGTAGATTCGGTTGTAATGTACTATATTTGATTGATGTTCACTTGCAACTAATTTTGGGTGAAATAATCCCACACCCATCTGCAGTCCGAATACTCTTCACATCTGTTTCCATTTTTTAAAGGTTTCCAAGAAAACGACGTATGCTTAACTCCATGTATTAATAAGAACATGTGCAACTTTACAATTTGCAATGATATCGAGACTTACCATGAAGACTGCTTCGCTGGTATTGGTAGGTCAGTTTGACCCTCTTCGGAAAAAGGATATATCTATTTTGGGAAACAATAGTTCTCCATTTCCTTTTTCGGTATTACTGCATCTCTGGTGTTTCTTGATGGACCTCGTTGGTTCCCCACAGAGTATCGATTCTCCGATGATCATGTTAAGTACAATCAGAGGACGCAAATGGTGTCCATGAGACTAAAGAGTAAGTTTGGTTGAAATGAAGAATGAAACTACATGATCTGGTGATGGTCCGAACGGGTTCTCACTCTCCTTAATGAGGCTTGATATGCTCAAAAGTAATCTCTAGAGCTACTCTGCAAATTCAGAGAATTGCAATCGTAATATAAAAAGATCGAATCCATAGAGACTCAAGATCGCAAAATAGATCGTAGTTTTGAATTAAGTTAAACAAAAATAAATGTAACTAAAATAAGCAATGCAACAAAAATATGTAGTAAAATCAATTGGAGAGAAAGCTAGCCTTGGGGCGGTTCTTTGGTAAATCAGAACTGCAAATTAAAAAGCCATTAGGAATTTAATGAAGATCCGTTCTCAAACTAGAAACACAATCATAAAATCGACCAACTTTCACTGCGGAAATTATCTATGTCTAAACCTTGAATTCCATTTTCTTTTTTACAATTTAATATTCTAGACAAGCATTAAAGTCCATGTCCGATTGTTCACAAAATCTCTAAACCAAATTTTGTTCCAGATAGATATTTTGCTCATCAAAGATAGTTCCGGCAATCAATAATACTTTCGTATCTATAAATCCACCTAAGTTCTAGTTTCCACATGATCAAACTAGAATTAGCCTTAAAACTCAATCCACATGAAGAACTATGTGAATATTCGAAACTAACTTTTCAAATCTAACAATTCATTCTCTACCTTCGAATTTACCCTAAACCTAACAAGCAAACCACTCAGACATGGTGATTGGAAAAAACATCATGTAATAAGAAGTATGCAATAGAGAAATTGAAATAAAGATACAAAGGAGGTTCAAATTCTTTTCTCGGTAAAACCATGGTCCAGAATCGTCTCCCCAAAAGCTCTGCAAATTTAAATCTCTCTAAAACTTGATAGAATAAAACTTAGGTCTAAGCAATGACCAAATAACTAATAGGATATAGTAAAATCGTGATGGGGCTATTTTGCTAATAGTTGAAACTTCTAGCCCAACTTATAATTTTCGTAAATCATTCAATGCTGGTTTCGCGCACAGTGTCGACCGACACCAAAAGGTGTTGTTGACCGACAGCAGGTCCATAATCGCTCAACCATCTGATCTTTTCAGCAAACCCTTTGCTTGGCTCCAAAATGTTTTAATATCTCCAAATAAGCTCCAAACGCACCTAAACCTGTAAAGACTCGAAAAGACTCGAAACAATATCAAAAATAATCTATATAAAAGACTTATATCATGGTTAAAAACTCGGAAAACCATTATATATCAAGGCTCCTACAACCCTGAAGTTGGCAATATAAAATCATGGATTGACCATTCTAGAGCTTTAAAAATTTCAGATGACACAGGCTGGTGGTGTACATGCTACTGTTGACACTGCTTTATTAATCACATACTTTATATATTTTATCCACTAACTGGCACTGTTCACATGAAGGCTATCCACAACAATTACGTTTAAGCTTTAGTTGTTATTTGTATAAATATGTAATGTTTTTGTTTCTAATAGACTAAGAGAGCACAAAGAGCTCTTAAGAGCTCTAATGGAACTTCTTCCCTTCATAAAACACGTTCTCACTTCAAACACTTCCTATTCTTCACTTTCCTTCACAAATCAGATCATTAATCATTCTCTATTCTCATAAAATCCAACATGGTATATGTTGTGTGTGAATTCATTCTCTATAGTACACAAACTCTTATTGAATTGTTGATGCGATCCAAGTCTACTAGACCGAGACCCTTCCAAAATCTTAACTCCATAATCCTTGCAAGGTAGTAACTTGATAATCCTTAACCAAGGATGGATCGTAAAGAACAAATATTGAGATAGATACCCAACACCTGATCTATCTTGAAACGCTCCCACCTGAAAAAGCGGTGGAATCTCCGAATTATTAAGCAGACAACACCAACAATAGGTATGTCTAAGAACACTTAGCCGAACCTTCAGTCAACGAATAGCCACAAAAGTGTTGTGGGTTACACTTGACAAACCAATATCTCTGGATGAACACACCAAAAGATCGAAATGTTCCAAAGGGAAAAAGAGTTTCTTTCGATAGAAAAGAGAGAAAAGTAAGTTGAAAAGTTGATTAACATTCAAATATAAACTTACAATGGTTTCTAAAGAAATCGCAAAGAAAAGGGAAAACAAAAGACAACTGTTTCCTTGTTTTAAAAGATAGTTTTAAACCTCCTTGATTGGTTTCTTGGCTTCTTGAACAACTTGAAAATGACATTGGGCTACTCTCTTCTTGTCGACATCAGGTTGGGTCCCATATTTCCTAAAAGACCAAATCCTTCTTTGTTTCTTCCCCCTCTCAGCCCAACGGGTCACGTTTGGTCCAATCTTGTGGAAGTATTAAGCCCACCATTTCCTTCACCTTTTTTTAGCTAGTGACCTCATCAAAGATCCAACGTGAAAGTGCAAAGGTTCATCCTGGTTGGTTGCATCCGGCTTTCCGAGTCTGGAATGGTCGAGAAAAAGGGTCTCTCAACCATCTCCCAAATGAGCTCGTCCCAAGAATGTTTTGGCTTCACCCGATTGTTCTTCATGGTCACTTGGTCGAGTAAAATATCCTCCATTTTCCATTTGGTCGTCGGGATCTGCAAGTTCTAAATCCAACTCTATTAGAGGCTCGTTCGGGTCATTCAGGTCAGGTACATGGCCATTCATGCTCGTAGCAACCCCTCTCCCCCTTCTTGAAAAGGATTTGCCCTCAAATCCTGCACATTTGCATCATAAGAGATTTAGTCAGAGACATTAAAACTTGAGCTAATGTTGTACTTACTTTGCAACTCGATCTTATAATCCTTGTTACTAGTCCTTTGTAGAACTTTAAATGGGCCATCGGCTTTTGGCAGAAGTTTGGAGTTTCTCTCGTTTGGGACCTTGTATTTCCTCAAAAGTATCCAAACAAGATCACTCAGTTTAAACAGCTCCTCCTTTCGTCCTTTGTTAGTCGTTCTTTGGTTTGGGCAGTCCTTAGCTCGATGTTCTTTCGTGCCTTCTCATGTAGATATTTGATCAAGTCTGATTTTATCTTGCCATATAGACTAGTACGCTCACTCAAAAGCAAATTGATTAAATCCAACGGCGTCAAAGGATTAAAACCATAAACCAATTGAAAAGGTGAAAACCTTGTAGAAGAATGTCTGGCATGTTTCTAAGAGAATTCAATATGAGGCAAAAATATTCTTAAATCATAATGCTTTTCTTAATGATTGCATGCAAGAGAGTTGAAAATGACCTATTGACTACCTCGATTTGTTCATCAGATTGTGGGTGACAGGTCATGGAAAATAAAAGCTTAATGCATTATTTTGATCATAATGTTTTCCAAAAGTGACTTAAGAACTTTGTATCTCGATCAGAAACTATAGTCCTAGGGACACCATGCAAACGAACCACTTCCCTAAAGAACAATTCAGCTACAAGAGTTGCATCATCAGTCTTCTGACATGGTATGAAATGCGCCATTTTAGAAAATCTATCTACCACAACAATGACCGAATCCTTTTCTTTCCTAGTTCTAGGAAATCCAAGAACAAAATCCATAGAGATATGAGTTTGTGGTTCAGGTGGAATAGGAAGAGGAGTGTATAGACCTTGTGGTTGGATTTTATACTTAGTTTTCTTACAAGTTGGATAGCGGCTACACAACTTCACCACGTCTCTCCTTAAGTGAAGCCAAAAGAAATGTTCTTGAAGGATACTCAAAGTCTTGGGTATTCCAAAATGTCCCATGAGACCGCCTCTGTGAGCTTCCCTAACAAACAAGTCTCGTTGAGAGTAATTAGACACACACAATCGATTGTCAAAAAAATAGAAAACAATCTTGCCTAAAATACTTTCACTAGCAAATTTGGCATAGTTTTTAAATACTTCTTTAAAATCAGGGTCATTGGCATACATATCTTTCCGTCCGTCTCTTGAAGCTGTGAGAATTTTATAGATGTAATCCAGATTTATAGGATCGGCCTTTCTTCGAGAATGACACGGTCTGCTCCTTTCTCCAGATTATGGCGTCTCGACACCTCTCTGCCTAGAAGGAAATAAACTCGGTAGGATAAAAGATTTATGGGGGGGAGAGGAGAAGTGCTAATGTGATTACGCACCTCCTTTGAACTACCGATCACCAGTTCATAAATAAAGAAAAGTTTCCAAAACCCTCTTAAGGACGTCCAAATACCCTAGTATTATTTATTACCCACTTCCTACAACTATAAAAGTGCAAGAGAAGCCACAAAGTTGTGAGATCCACCCTTGAGAGTGGCTTGACAAGTTTCTAACTAAAAACATCAAAAGTTTCATAGTTTTTCATTGTTTGGTCTACTCTTCTTTGTGTTGTTCAATAGGAGAGGATCTTATTTTTGTATCTACATATAGAAAAGCTTTATGAACCCTTTTTGATTTATGCATACTTTGTTGTTACTGCTTTGATTCTTTTTATTCATGCTTGAGTAAAGTTCTTGTTGGGTTCAAGGGTTTCTTAAAGGGATTTATACATATTTGGGTAGATAGGTTTGATTTCTAGGCGCTTTCATTAGATGGGAGTAATTCATTATCTATTTATGTTCTTAATGCATGTTGCTAACTTGTATACATAAGCCTGATATTAGAAAGTCATCGTTTGAAGCCTTCATGGTTATTCAACCTAAATTGGATTAGATAAGCTATATCTTTAGAACACTAACACTGATTCTAGACATCATTTGCTAAGCATATGGAACCTGCTTGCATCTCTATGCTGTTGAATTCACTTGCTTGTGAAAGTATGATTTAGATTTAATAAGATAAATCGGTTATATGCCACAAAGTGGAACTATAGTATTGATGTGTTTCAAGTTCAAGGATCAAAAGACCTTTGATTGCTTCTAGTTATTTATTTCTGAATAATCTAAAACATGAACCTGCAAGGATTGTTCTATGCTCTACATATGTTTGTATTGTTTTCTTATTGCTTTTGTATTCCTTTAGTTTTAGTAATAAGCAACCACCTCTTATCTTCTGCTAGCTTAAATCTCATTGATGAAACTTATAATGCAACATTTTCTCTTTGTAGATTCGATCCTAAGGTACTAAAATTGTCTCATGTGCACTTGAAGGTTGATTCTAATGTTTTGGGTAAGCTTCAGCCCCATTAGCCCGTCAATGCCTCAAACACATGCACTTGTGACGAAATTGCAAGTACATTATCTGGTGGTTGTGCTACTTTAGAATGTAACTCAATGATTGATATATCATGGTTTTTCTGAGTTTTTGACCATGATATAAGTCTTTTATATATAGTATATATGGTATTTTCGATTCTTTATAGGATTATGTGTGTTTGGAGCTTATTTGGAGATATTTGAGCATTTTGGAGCCAAGCAAATGATGTTGCTGAAAATATCAGATCGTAAAGCATTGATGGACCTGGTGTCGGTCGACACCATCCCTTGGTGTAGGTCGACACAATGCACGAGGACAGCCTTCCACTTGTTTTTAAGATTTCTGGAAATTTATAAGTTGCCCAAGAAGTTTCATCAATTTGCAAAATAGTCTCTCCGTGTTTTTTATCAATAAGTTGGTTTTTTGGTCACTGTTAAAACCTAGTTTTATTGTATCAAGAGGTTTAGAGAGAGATTGGTTCATAGCTTATGGGCAGACAATTATGAACCATGTTCATACCGAGAGAAGAATTACAACCACCTTTGTATCTTTTACTACTTTTTCCATTGCATTACCAATAAAATCCTCGACGACTCGAAATTTGACGAAAGAAATGACCAAGGTCGATACGAAGGAGTCGCAATTATCCTCTCGATGCTGATATTTCGAGCAATGACAGACATAAATCGGCCAAGGTTGATACGAGGGAGTCGACACCAACTACCGGTGTCGGTCAACACTCGACACTCGATTTTGCTATTTCGAGAAATGACGAACCAATATAAAGAAAGCTCGACAGGCCCCCCCCCTTGGTGTCGACAAAGGATTCAAGTATCGACCGACACCACCTGGGTGACGGTCGACACCCAACATATGGAACTTATGAAGTTTTTGGAAGCTGGGATCAGAGGAGACTAAACCCAAATCTGATTAAGGTTGTTAAGAACGAAATCATGAATCTTTTGGAAGCTGGGATTATCTATCTGATTTCATATAGTGATTAGGTTAGTCTAGTGCATGTGGTTCCTAAGAAAGGTGGAGTCACAATGGTGAATAATGAAATGAATGAACTGATTCCTTTAAGGACCATGACTGGGCTCATGATGTGTGTTGACTATAGGAAGTTGAATAATGCGGCAAGGAAAGACCATTTCCCATTGCCCTTCATTGATCAGATGCTAGAGAGGTTAGCAAATCACCCTTACTACTGCTTCCTCGATGGGTATTCAAGATTCTTTCAGATTTTGATCCATCTAGATGACTAAGAGAAGACCACTTTCACATGCCCCTACGGTACGTTTACATATCACATAATGCCATTTGAACTTTGTAATGCTCCTGGTACATTTCAGAGATGTATGATGTCTATCTTTACGGATATGATTGAAAATAACATGAAGGTGTTTAAGGATGAATTTTATGTCTGCAGGTGCAAGGTGCTAGCCATATGTGAAGATAAACACTTAGTTCTGAATTGGGAGAAATGACACTTCATGGTTTGACACGGCATTGTGTTCGGACACAGAGTTTCAGAAGCTGGGATTGAAGTTGATTGCGTAAGATTGAAGTCATGTCGAGTTTGCAACCACCAGATAGTGTGAAGTCAATAATAAGCTTTTTGAAACATGCTTGGTTTTACACGAGATTCATCAAGGATTTCAGCAAGATTGCTCGACCACTAACTGTTTTACTGTGTAAGGATTTGAAATTTGAGTTCACTGATGAATGTTTTTTCAGCGTTAAAACATATTAAGCAAGCTCTAGTGAGTGCTCCAATTGGGCAACCTCCAGAATGTGAATTTTCTTTTAAGGTGATGTGTGATCCCAGTGATTTTGTAGTTACGGCTGTTTTTGGGTAGAAGAAGGATAAGAACCTTCACGCTATCTACTATGCTAGTGGAACATTTGATGATGCACATAAGAACTATGGGTTGTTGGCCGTAGTGTTCGCTTTTGAGAAGTTTTGCTCTTATTTTGTTTGGTCTAAAATAATTGTGCACACTGATACTTTGCTCTCAAGTGTTTGATGCAGAAAAAGGACACAGAGCCAGTTTTCTGCATTTAGGAATTTGATATTGAGGTCAATGATAAGAAAGGCGTCGAAAACAGAGTAGTTAATCATCTCTCACGGATCAGGATTGAAGACGACGTCCCAATAAATGATTTCTTACTCGAAGAGAATGTTTACTTGATAGAATCCAGGTTACAAACAGATTGGGTCGAAAATTTACAAGTTTTTCGGGTTAGAGACAGAGTATTGATCGACACCACATGCGGTCGGTCGACACCCAACTCGAAGACACGGACGGATGTCAGTGCCAGGGTCAACACATGCACATGATACATGCCTATAAAGTCTATTGACACCACCAGGGTGTCAGTCGACATCACACTCGAACACATAGACGGATGTCGAGCAGCCAGTGCTAGAGTCGATACGAAAGCTTAGTGTCGATCGACACCATACGCAGTGTCGGTCAACACCCTGCATGGACAGACAGAGAACCTCCTAACTTCCCAGACGCTGTTTTGGACGAGGACATGGCTGATATAGCTACTCCCAATCAACCATGGAATGCCGATATCGCGAACTCCCTTGCTGCAGAGGACGAGCTGGACAATTTAACAGGGTATAACAAAAGAGAGCTCATAATGTTTTAATAGGATGATCCTTATCTATACAAACACTATTTTGATGGAGTTTAGAGTAAGTGTATTGCAAAGTCCGAGGTCTTTGATGTGCTGTTTCATTGCCATGGTTCTGAGTATGCCGAACATTTTGCTACTTTTAAAATAGTGTTCAGAGTTCTGCAAGAGGGGTTCTGTTGGCCTACAATGTTTAAGGATGCTCAGCTATTCATCTCCTAATGTGATTCCTGTCAGAGGAAAGGAAATATTAGTTTGAGACATGAGATGCCATAAACCTTCATCATTGAGGTTGAAGTCTTTGATTGCTGGGGCATTGATTTTATGGGTCATTTTTCTTCATCCTATGGAAACAAGTACATCGTGGTCTCTGTGGACTATGTGTCCAAGTGTGTCGAAGCAATTGCGAGTAAAACTAATGATGGCATTATCTTCCCTCGAGTGCCTCAGATAGTTATAAGTGACAATGGTTCTCACTTCATTAAAAAGTTTTTGAGAAGTTACTAAAAAGGCATGGTGTGTATCATCATGTGCCTACGGCTTATCACTCTCAGATGTTGAGGTTTCAAACATACATTTCAAGGAAGTTCAGGAAATAGGTGGAAAAACAAGAAAAGACTGGTCTGCAAAGCTGGACGACACATTCTGGACATAGAGGACTAGATTCAAGACACCACTTTGGAAGTATACCATTTTGTCTACTTTATGCGAAAGCATGTCATTTTCCAGTGGAACTTGAGTACAAGGTAGCATGCGCAGTAAAGTTGATGAATATTAACATCAAGCCTCCTGCAGAGCGGAGATTGGTTCAGCTGAATGAAGTGGATGAGATCCGACATCACACTTATGAGAATTCGAAAGTATACAAGGAGAAAACCAAGGCATATAACGATAAAAAGATCATCAAAGAGGTCAGACCATATGGCGTTATCGTCTAATGAATGCTAAACGCAAAGGGTTCAATGTGAAGGAATAAAGGATGAAACACCATTGGGCGAAAGCCGAGATTCCAGCAGGACGCATAGTGCCTCTGGATGATGCACCCATCGCCAGATCATCTATCAAGTCAAGCTAATGACTACAAACAATCGCTTCGTGGGAGGCAGCCCACCCATTTTACAGATTTCTAAAAACAAGCGCGATGTATTTTTGCAATTTTATTTTTGATCTTCTTTGTTTTGGTGTTACAGATTTCTTAAAAAAACGAAGAGACCTGGATCAGACATGGAGGGCTAGTGTCGGTAAACAGCTACGATTTTGGGCTGGGACACCCAAGGAGAAAACCAAGAGTGACGACTGCATTTACATGCCGATTGCAGCGTCATGTGATGACTATGACACGCTGTTCTACAATACGTGGTTGAGTGTAGATGTCAGACCCACTCGATTCACTGATAATGTCGCAGTGAGGAGGACGTATATTAAGGAAGAGGTGTTAAGACCACTGCAGTAGATTGGATTGGGGACTATGGCGACCAGAAAATACGATCTCTACCCCGATCTCGTTCAACAATTTCTCGCAATGGACCACGTCTATTATTGGAACGAGATCGTCAAGAACGCGCATGAAAGGACTATGAGTTTTCTGATTAGGGGTGTGTGGTACAGCCTGCCACTCCCCGACCTTTGCTAGATCTACGAGTTTCATAGAGAATTAACCCATGTAACTCTCCCGAGCAGTTTCCCGATGCCAGATCTTTTGGTCCAACTTGGGGAACGAGCATTACAATTCTAAGACGTCTTCTCACACGGACATTCGACATCTTCAGATACCTCGTTCAGATCATTGGGAACACGATCCTCTACAAGATGGACCTGGGTAAGATGAGGCTTTCAAAGCTAATTGTTATTTTAACCGTCGAACACCTGATCACCGAGCAGCTAGAGCACCCTGCGTTCGACACCGAGGTTAAGATGTGAGCCATTTTCGCCCATCACTTGGTCTCCCTGAAGACCAAGCCATTTTCAGGTACTGGGACTAAACTGGAGACTGTTGGAGACTTGTGTTTTCATATTTAACAGTGCTACTATAGAAGAATTTTACAGAACACATACACCCCTTCATTCACGAGAAAGCAAGTCAATGCCCAATTATTAGATATAGTGTCGATCGACACCAGCCCTTGGTGTCAGTCGATCCTTTTCACATAACTCTAAGCTTTCTTTTCTTCATTGTTTCAATCAATTCGTTTTCTCACTTTTTCAACTTCAGGCTTACTAACACTAGGGACAGTGTTAGTTAAGTCTACGAGAGGTCGTTGTCGACGTTGTGTTTTCTTTTGAGAGTAAATTGTGTCAGTTTGTGTTGGTTTTATTGAGTCCAAATTGTTGGATCTTTCTCTTTGTTTCTTGTTGACTATTTTATCTGAGCGACCATTAGTGCAAAATCAGTTCATATTCGACTAATAAAAAATCTCAAGTCCGACCAGTTAACTAGAGACATCCATATTTCGAGCAAAATTCACTAAGCCCGAGCTAATTTATGAGCCCTTCAATGTGACTGGTGTTCATAGGGCTGGACTCCTCGTTCATACTTGACAATTGTAATATGTATGAGAAATAATGATACCCATCTCCCTAATCTAAGTAATAAACAAAAAGATGAGATGATTTTTTCAGATTTGAATAAATTTTTATAGGATAGAGGTATGAAAAATTTTCAAGTATAGAGGGTATGAAAATTTTTTCGTGACCCCATTATTTCACTTCCAAAGAAATGATCAAACAAAGGTGGAAGCGAGGTTAGGAAAATTTCCTCTGTACTACTATTCATTTTCATCTTTGCCCAAAAAAAAATAACAAATAATGAGAAACAAATAAGTCTAGGATAGAGGTAGAGTACCAAAGAATTGAAATGATGTATGGTTGATTGGTCATGGTATTGTACGAGAATGAATCTAGAAGGTTCTTGGCATTGATATCATTAATGAGATCCGGCTATCACAGATTGTGGATAATGTTGCGAAATTGTAGGTTGAATATGGGAGACCGTAAAAGTCTACGGAGAAGTACATGGTGGTTTGATTTTGGATTGATCTTGCATTAAGTGGATTTTATGAAAAAGTGGTCAGCGCAATATCCTGAAGAGAATGTGCGTTTTACAGGTTTAGTTTTCTGTTTTGTTTGAGGGCAAGTAAAAACTAAGTCTGGGAGAGTTGATATATCATGATTTTTCCAGATTCATGACCATGATATAAGTCTTTTATATAGTGTATTTATGGTACTTTTCGAATATTTTCGAGTCTTTACAGGATTAGGTGCTTTTGGGCCTTATTTGGAGATATTTGAGCATTTTGAAGATCAGATGGCAGATCACTTATAGACCTGGTGTCATTCGACATCATCCCTTGGTGTCAGTCAACACCGTGCAGGATGACAGCCTTGCGCGTGTTTTTAAAAGATCTTTCTGAAAGTTTACAAGTTGGCCCAAAAGGTTAATCTATTTTTAAAATAGCCCTCCATGTTTTTTGCCTATAAATTAGTTTCTTTGGTCATTGTTAAGACATAAGTTTTATTTGATCAGGATTTTTAGAGAGAGATTGGTTGCAGAGCTTTTGGGGAGACAATTCTGAGAGAAGAATTTGAACCCTTTTTGTATCTTTTACTAATTTTACTATTACATTACTTTTCTTTCATGATGTTTGTTTCAATCACCATATCTGACTAGTTTGCTTTTTAGGGTTAGGGTTATTCAAAGGTTGAAGATGAATTGTTAGATTTCAAAAGGTTTGTTAGAAAAATTCACATAGTTCTTCATATAGATTAAATTTAATGATAATTCTAGTTTGATCACCTGGAATTTATAACTTAAGTTGATTAATAGATGCACAAATATTATTGATTGTCTAACCTATCATAGATGAGCAAAATGCCTGTTAGCAAAGAAATTTGATTGAGGGATTTTGTGAACAATCGAACCTGGAATTTAATGCTTGTCTGAATTCTTAAATTTGCAAAGAAACTTGGGATTCCAGGATTAGACACATATCATTTTCGCATTGAAAGTTGGCTGATTTCATAATTATGTTTCGAGTTCGATAATGGATATTCATTAAATTCCTAACGGCGTTTTAGTTCGCAATTCTGATTCACATGAGAACTGCCAGAAGCCTAGATTTTATTCCAATTGAATTTACTACATCTTTTTGTTGCATTGCCTATTTTAGTTACATTTATTTCTGTTTAACTTAATTCAAAACTATGATCTATTGTGCAATATTAAGTATATGTGGATTCAACCCTTTCATACTATGGTTGCAATTTTTTGAATTTGCATAATAGCTCTAGAGATTAAATTTGAGCATCTCAACGATCGCCTGGGATAGGGCTGTTTGGTCATCGGTTACTTTCTTGATTTTCTATGTCATGGTAGCAACCACATCGTTAATCCTTTCATTCTGGTCATTGATGACCTTGCGTTGTATGTTCTTACCTTCCTCCATTATACATATTTGTGTTGATGTTGGATGAGCTAATCCCCTCTTTCTAGCAGCAAAAGAAATGCTGTTACAAAAATTATAATTATCAATATTTGTAAACCGAAATAGTTGGAAGACCGAGTTTGTCCTGTGTGAAACAAAAAATTAGATGGCATTTTAGACAAACATGCCATAAATTAGCTTAAAAAAAAGATGGACAAAATGAATGAGAACTAGAAGAAAAATGAGGCAAATGATTTTTAGTATTAACGACGTTGGGGCCTTTTACAAAATAAGAACATAGAAAATAAATATAAATCTAACGAAAATAAGCTTTGTATCAATCGGAATTCGTTCTTCTTTTCCTTTGTCTTTTTATTTTTTATTTTTATAGCATAAAGTTGTGTTTAACATTTCCACTTAGTATGTCTGATTTGATATTTAATGCTATTTACTTCAGTGAATTCAACTATTTATGGTCAAATCGTTTAGTCACTCTATTTGAGTAAATTTTCAGTAAATTATGTAACTGACTTCGAATTTGATTCAATAAATTTAACTAAATCATTCAGTCTGGGTGAATCTGAGTTTGCTGCTTGATTTCGATCTGAATTTTCCACTTCGGTTATGTTTTATTTTATTGGTACCTTCCGTTTTATTTCTTATTAGATAGTATAATTTTGGATTCGTCCAATTTGGATTGTAAAATCTCAGATGTGGCGAAGTGTTTAAATATTATGATTTTAATATTTGGATATCCAAGTAGATAAAATCAATTAAAATAAAACTATTACCAAAATTTTTTTACATATATTATTTTTTGTATGTAAATATGGACTAATAATATTTTAATATATCAAATCTAATTCCCAACTATTATCGACATTTGTCATTTTATTTTGTGTAGACTCTTTTTGAATTATTTTATAGAAAAAATATACCCCTTGTATATTTGAATATCCTTTTTTGGGTGGATATTCTAAATCCTAATATCCATAAGTCATATATTCGGATATGAATATCATGAAACTCTATAATATCTGGATCAATCCCACTTCTATTGTAATACATAAGCTAATATTATTTATGTGCAATGATACAATGTTTTTCAGAATGGTTAAAAGCATTCTGAAAATTTATAGACACCACCACCAAGATCCTTTGCCACAAAATAGAAATCTTGGACAGCAATTGCAAACATATTAAATGACACCACCATATGCAGTATTGAAGTGCAACTATGATGCAGCTTTCAGCATTTCAACTCATCAAAAGTTAATGCTAGTTGGATTCTTTGGGAAGTGCAAAATTTTGGGATTCTGCAAAACTAGATTCGGCTATCTCCCCGCTAGAGGCAGAACCATAAAGTTTACTTATGGTAATTCAATGTGTATACATGATGGGTATGAATGTAATAATATTTGAGAGAGAATGTAGGACGTTAATACAATGTTTCAATGGTGAATCAAAAACAAAAGAGCTTTTGGTGCATCCTAACACAGTGAAAAGTTGATGAAAGCATTACTGTGATCTCTTTCACCGTATCCATGATGCGTTAGTCTTTTGTGCTGCTGCATGCAATATTTTGAAAGCCGGACTGCTTACGACCATGATCCAAACTATGGCCGGATAGATTTTCGATAAAACTTAATAAAAATCCACAAAAACCTTTAAAAACCCATGAACAGGGAAACCAAATAAATTGGTTGGCTCTAAAGTCTAAACACACTATTGGCAATGATCTTTGTTATTGATTAACTTATCCATTAGAGTATTAAGTTCATATTTTATTGAATTATCCATTCACAAAATTTGACATGGTTAAAGTTAATCCCTAGAGCTACTCGAAAAATTCAGAGAAATGCAATCGTAATATAAATGGGTCAAATCTACAGAGACTTAAGATCACACAATAAATTATAGTTTTTGAATTAAGGTAAACAAGAATTAATGTAGTTAAAAATAATCTATGCAATAAAAAGAACTAATGTAGTAAATTCAATTGGAGGGAAAGCTAGGCTTAGGGCGGTTCTCAGGTAAATCAGAATCAAAAATTAAAAAGCCGTTAGGAATTTAATAATTATCTGTTCTCGAACTTGTAACACAATTGTTAAATCAACCAACTTTTGCTATAGAAATTATCTATGTCTATACATTGAATCCCAAATTTCTTTGCAAATTTAGTAATTCGGACAAGCATTAAAATCCACGTTCGGTTGTTCACAAAATCTCTAAACAAAATTTATTTACAGATATATATTTTTCTCATCTAGCATAGTTCCGGTAATCAATAACACTTATAGCATCTATCAATCAACCTAAGTTCTAAATTCCAGATGGTCAAACTAGAAGTAGCCTTAAACTCAATCCAGATGAAGAACTATGTGAATATTCCTAACTAACATTTCTAATCTAACAATTCATTTTATACTTTCGAATAATCCTAATCGTAACAAACAAAATACTCAGACATGGTGATCAGAAAAAACATCATGAGAGAAAAAGTATGCAATAGAGAAATTAAAATAAAGATACAAAAGAGTTCCACTTTTTCTCCTGAAAAGAACAGGGTTCAGAATCGTCTCCTCAAAAACTTTGCAAATCAATATCTCTCTAAAACTTTGATAGAATAAAACTTGGGTCTAAACAATGAAAAAATAACTAATAAATATGTATAAATCACGGAGAAACTATTTTTGACAACTTATAATTTTTGACAAATCTTTTAAACTTGCTGATTTAGTGCATGGTATCAGCCGACACCAATGGATTGTGTCGACCGACACCAATGGGTGATGTGGACCGACACCAGGTCTATAAATGCTCTACGATCTGATATTTTCAACGACATCATTTGATGACTCTAAAATGCTCCAACATCTCAAAATATGCTCCGCATACACCTAAACTAGTAAAGACTCGAAAAGACTTGAAAAGACTCGAAAAATATCAAAAGAAATCTAGAGAAAAAAAATTATATCATGATCAAAAAGTCAGAAAACCATGATATATCATATTCACATATCTTAAATTACATTTGAGATATTTTGCAATTTTGTAATATGCTATATAACATATTATTATATGACATATTAAATTTTACATGTAACCAAATAATCGTGCAGTGTATGTAAACACTTAGTAATAATAAATGAAAGGTTTAGTAAACTTGAGCATTTAAAGAAAAAATCTACAAACATAAATTTCTAAATATGTGTAAATTTGAAAGACTAGAATAATTTGCATATGGCTTTTACCCGAGACACCTCTTTACATAAGATTCTTTTAGGTTCCGATTTTCAGACCTCTCTTTTTTATTCGTTTAATTTGCTTATAGCCATCGTTATAGCTTTTTATTTTTGGATAGAATACTAACCATTCACATTACTGAAAGAGATTTTAACACTTTCAGTAGTCTATGACTCTATGTTATTCCATAGTAACGAGACACCACACCATTCGCATTAGATGTCACTAAAAATTTTAGTTTCTAAGCAAATTATCTCAACTTGTGTAGTGATCAACAGTCTCTCGAGGCTTCACTTATGTACCATTCAATAATGACCATTTCCCGATCTCACAAACAAAAAGAAAAGTTTGTACAAAATAAAACTAAAATAAGAATCAATTAGTTCCGTAACATAAATATAGACTCCATGTGTCCCTTAGCATTAAATGTTGGTGGAAATCTTAGCTTCTAACCAAATTATCTCAACTTGTGTGGTGATCAAGCGACCCGAGACTCTACGTCTCGACCATTTAATGTTATTGACAATCTCTCCGTTTTCCCAAACAAAAACGAAAAATTTGTAAAGTAGAAAAAAGTCAATTAGTTCGATATCATAGCCATATATTGAGTAAAAACCTTAAAAAATTTAAATTAACTCAAGCAAAAAAAACCATTCATAAATGGTTATGTTTTTGAGATTTTGATTGTTTTTTGAATTACATTAAGAGCTAACTACATAATATAATTTTTTTTGTTACAGACGTCTTGTCTCGAATTTATTGGATCAACGGTTTGTCGTATTATCGGTCTTTTGTCGATAGAATTGAGATTATGCTGTTTCAAATTTGTTTATCTATGAGCTTGATTAACAATTTTATTGTAAGTCTGATTTAAAGACTGAAAATTCATGTTATAGGTATTGATGTTGTTTTTACATTTTACTTTTTACTATAGAACCTCAATATAGGTAAACCAACTCTAATATCACTATTTTGTTAGCGCCAATCATGTTCTTTGATCCGAATTCATCAACATCCAATTCTGACACTAGCTGTCTCACCCATATTGCTTCCTTGGGAGCTTTTCCCTTTGCCATATACTCAGTTTCCATAGTAGATATTGTAACCACGGATTGCAAGACATATCTCCAACAAATATGACCTCATGCAAGAGTAAAAATGTATCTTGTTGTAAACTTTGGGTTGTCTAGATCACCTGCATAATCCAAGTCTACATACCCCACAAACGAGCCACATTCTTGACCTTCAAACATAAGCCCATAGTAGATGAACACTTCAAATCTCTGGGATTCTAATTCATTGTGTTACAGTGTTGTATTCCAGGATTAGAGTAGTTTCTAATTTGACTAACTGCCTATGCGAAATCCAGCATGGTGCAAACCATAACATACATCAAACAACCAACCGCACTAGTATAATGAACTTGTGCCATATCCCTACTTTCCTTATCAGTCTTTTGACATTGCTTTGTTGAAAGCTAGATGTGTACCGCCAAAGGTGTAGAAACTTGTTTTAATTTGACATGTCAAAACTTTCTAAATCCTTCCGAATGTAGCTCTTCTGAGAAAGCCATAAGCTTATTTTTCTACAAATTTCCATCCTAAACATCTTTTTTGCAGTCCCAAAATCTTTCATTTCGAACTCTTCCTTCAAAAACTCTTTGCAATGAGCATATCATCAACATAAAGGAGCATGAATATGGGAGAATGGTCATCAAAGTACGTCACATAGACTCAAAATATATACTCACAACTCTTATAGACAATCTTCAACATATATGAGTCAAAACGTATGTAGCCTAGAAGCTTGTTTTGACCCGTACAGAGACTTCTTCAATTTGCACACAAGCTTCTCCACACCTGGTTTCACGAACTCTTATTGTTTTCCTATATAGATCTCTTTGTCCATATCCCTATGAAGAAATGTTGTTTTCACATCCATTTGTTCAAGATGGAAATCCCAATTGCTTCTAATCCCAGCATGATTCGTATGGAAGTGTTCCTAACAACATACAAGAAAATCTCGTCATATCTACTACTTACCTTTCTGAGTAACCCTTTGCAAATAATCTACCTTTATACTTTATTGATTCCTTCTCCGACATCTTAGTTTTCAACTTGAAAACAAATTTGCATCCAATCGCCTTCTTCACTTTTGGTAAAGGTGTAAAATCCCACATTCGATTCTTTTCAAGACTACTATTTTCCTCTTCAGTCCGTTCACCTTTTTCAGGTGAATTTATAGCCTCCCGAAAATTAGTTGGATCATCAGTGCCAACTACAAGAGAATTTATGACTATATCTTCGTATCTCAATCGTTCCAGTGGTTTTATGATGCCTTTCAGTATGTTTTCGCCAAAATCTCATCTGCTCGTTTTTATTGACCCTCCTACTTCTTCCTGAATATGCTGCTTATTACTTACTGTTGCAGGTCTAGTCTTGCTAGACTTCTCCTGTGTTGCTCCAAAATATGTTTCAGTCTCAATGATTATAGACACTCATTCTGATCTCTCCTTTTGCACCATATACTGCTCATCAAAGACCATATCTCGACCGAATGCCCTCTGCTTAGCCTCAATGCAATATCTCAGGGCACACATACAAGTCGAAACCTTTCACATCTTTTCCAAAACCTAAAACACTACAAGAAAACATAAGTTTCACAACGCACGTATTAGATGTAAAATTGTCGCAAAGCAGCAGTACCAACCACTAAACAACGTAAACAAAATCCCCATTAATTTATCGACATAATGGCCGATTCGACGTAAACTAGTCGATAATTTACAACCAACACAAAATATTTGTTAATTCGATGGTAAATATTGGTTGTAAAATCGTTGTAAACATAATAACGCTTTACCAACTAATATCACTTCGATGTTAAAGAGAGAGTAATTACTTGCAACATTTTTTTCTAAAATGGTTGTAATATTTCATTGGCAAATCGTTGGTAAATATCGGTTCGTAAATTGTTGTTATGTGTTTGGTTGAAAAAACGTTGTTAGTTATTTTGTTTGTATTTAGTCGTTAAAATTTTCGTTGGAAAATCGTTGCTAAGGTTTGGTTGGTATTTGGTTGTTAATTATTTGGTTGGCAAATAGTTGCTAAATTTTGTAACGATTTAGCAACAAATGCGAAAATAGTGTTTTGATTAATTATTATTTATATATATTTAATTATTAATTTTATAAAAAATATAAAATTAAAATAGAAAATAGAATAATATTTAATATATATTTTTTATAATATTTATTTTAGAAAGTAAAAAATATGTAAAAAATAAATCTAAAATTCTAAATATCGTCATAGCTAAGATGAACGTCAGATAATAACTGCGGGTTATGAGAAGACTAACTTGGGGGGTTGGCTACTCTCTCCGGTAGTGTGTCCACCACTCTGACGTCGAGCTTCCAACGCAGCTACAAAAGTTGGCTTGCGTACCACAAGCATCTCGAGTAAGGTTTTGAAAGACGTAATCTCCGCTGTATCAGCTTGTTGGTTCTCCTCGTACACCGTTTGCTTTCCCTCCAAATTATCAATAACGGTGTGTGCAGTATGCAGCTCTGTCCGTAACACCGCTAGCTCATCATATGGAGTAGGGCGGCAATGTGACTGTCATTCGTACTCGCCCACCAAACTTCTTTCAGTTTTCCAGCCAAACGGCCAATTGGTGAAAAGATATATGGAACACCTGCAACCGGATAAGTTCGTCCTACACCACCATCATCATACTGACGCGGCCTCCTTTTGAGTGTATGGACCTTTGTCACGAAGTAGTAAGATGTGAAGTGAGAAATTTCTTCAGTTAGATTGCTCGCAACAATCGATCCTTCAACTTTTGCTAGGTTTTTAGCCTTGCCTTTCAAATGTTTCATGAACCCGCTCAAATCAAATGTTTCATGAACCGCTCAAACGGGTACATCCACTGAAACTGAACGGGTCCATCTAGTTCTGCTTCATGAGGGAGATGGATGGGAAGATTTTCCATAGCATCAAAAAATGCGAGAGGGAGGATCTTCTTCAAATTGCATAACAATAGTGGAATATTGGCATGTAGTTGTGCGACGACATCTTGTGACAAAGTGCGTGTACTAAGATCTCGAAAGAAGCATAATTTAAATCGTTTCAACCATTATGATCCTTTCTATCTTACTGAATATAGAATTTTAAGTTTACTTGCAATTGCTTCATGTACATTTGGTAGTAGTTCAGCAAATGCAAAAGGAAGTAGTTGTTGCATAAACACATGACAGTCGTGACTCTTCATTCCTGAGAAAGTTTTCCCTTAACACATTTAGCGAGATTAGAATCGTACCCATATGGAAAGCTAACCTCTAAGGCAACCCAATTAAACAAGGCAGATTTTGCTTGTGCAGTCAACCGAAATATGGGAACTGGTGCAATCCCACTATCTGAAATATGTAAATCGTTCTTAAAACAATATCAGGCATGTCCAACCTTGACTCTCCATTATCTTTGTTCGTCTCTGCACGTTCGGCACTGTTTTCATGATGTTGTCAAAAAAAAAATTTTGATGTGCATCAGGTCAAGATTGTGTCTCAACAGATATCTTTCCAATATGGAATTTACAGAATATGCTTTTTACGCCAATTATGATTGTCATCTTATCCATCAGACATATTAGATGGTGTATGCCAGTTACCTCTGCTTAAAACGGTTTTTTGTGCACCATAATGATCAATTTGCTCTTCTATAACTTCTCCATACATGTACACTGGTGGAGGCACACATACAACTTTGTTTCTTTTAAACAACTTCCTGTTTTTCCGGTATGGATGGTTGATTTGTAGAAATCGTCAGTGACACTCAAACCAACATGTTTTTCAAGCATTCTTCAGCTGAAACGCTTCTGTCATATCCATGCAATAACAGCAATATAATCTCTCATGCGTAGTCCAACCTGATAGCATTCCATATGCGGAAAATTCGCTTATTGTCCCCATTAGCACCGTCCGCGTAGTAAAATGTTTTTTCCTTGAAAATCATATGTACGAACTCCAGTTTGCCACAAGTGCTTCAACTGATAGTAGGTTTTCGTCTACTACTACTAAACAATTACCCTATGCACTATCATTGTCTTTGCAGTACAATAGGTTATCAATGCAAATGGGTGAGATGCTAGCAATCATGGTGTGATCAGAGCTAATTAAGTCAAGCCAATAAGTGGATTTTGAGAATCTAACAACATAAGTGACTAAAGACCATGAGCTATCAAATGCATAAGTAGCTAATGGAATTACTGGAATGAGATTAAACAAGATAGAGGCAAAATAACAGAAATTAAACAAGCAAGCAGAAGCAATAAATAAACTCAGAGAATGAAAGCTCCAAAGGATGGGATAACCGACCAATGACTCTTCTTAATCAACCTTTGATGTTTAAAAAAATTCAATCAGAGCTAATCTCTAGACAATAGAGATCAAAAACAGACAAATCCACTTTTGTGACAAACGCCCTTAAGCCAAGCTATTTCCAGACCTAATAATCATTAGCGAAATATAACAGAGCAGACACTAAGATTCAGTTTATTAAAGTCAATAAGTACTCTAAACATCTAATCCCTTAGGCTAGATATGCAAATTTCTTACATTAGTTGGTTCAGACATTTCATCAAACACCTTCTGGGTGTGGAAATGCCTAAGCTCAAGCTTCAATTGATCAGAGTGAAACAGGCATTAAAAACACTAATCAAGAAGAGATCTACAAGAATCTAAGCTTACACCTAAGGAGATTAAGTTTTCTCACTAATATATCCCATCCTTAAGAACCCGAAGGACTACTCACTAATCATCATTATGAAAAAAAACCCATAAATGAATAAAAGTAGCATGATCAGATATATGAAGATGAGAAGAATAGATATGATCAAATGACCAAGTGCAAAAACTCAACGGATCACGAGAAAATTACAAAGTTGTTTTAAGAAGTGTTTGAAAACTAGTTAAACCCTAAAAATTTCGACAGACCCTTGTGTAAATGACAAAGGGTGAGTATTTATAGAGTTTATTTAAAACCCTAAAAAAGAAAAAAGACAAAGTAGCAAAGTGTTCCATCCAGCTCGAGGTGGTGATCGATACTGGATGGTCGAGCTGGTGCAAAGGTGGCTCCTTTGGCTTCGGCTCGAGGTGATGATCGCGCTGGATGGTCGAGCTCTGCTCCTTTGACTCCAGCTCTAGGTGATGGTCGCACCAAGTGGTCTAGTCAGGTATAACTTCCTCTCCCTCTTCTCTTCTTGACTCCCCTTTTAGTCTGGTTCTAGCAATTGAATCCTTGTCCAATATAGTTCTCAAAGTGTCCAGAAAATATCTAATAACATCTCCAAATGCACGGGTGTATGCAATGCTAATGCAAACAGTATTAATTATTGAAAAATAGATGAAAAGAACTAAAAATGGTATGAAAAAGGCATTATACAATTCTGAAATGGTGACAAATGAATGCAAATTATAGACATATCAAAGGACAATATAATATCCCATGCATAGTCCAACCTGATAGCATTCCTATGTGGGAAAGTCGCTTACTGTCCACATTAGCACCGCCCGCATAATAAAAAAAATTTTCCTTGAAAAATCATATGTACGAACTCCAGTTTGCTACAAGTGCTTCAACTCATGTAGTAGTGGCTGCAAAAATACGTCAAGTGACCGCTTTAAATGCTTAGGACCAGAGACTAAAATACTTAGAAATAGAAATTCTCTTTGCATGCAAATATCAGAGGAAAGGTTGTAAGGCATTACGATTACTGACCACAACGAATATTACCTACCTGACATACCAAATAGACTAAATCCATCGGTGCAAAGACCGAAATACACATTCCCAACCTGTTTATCAAAGAGTGAGTGTACAGTCTTAAAGTGTTTCCACGCCCTGGCATCTAACGGATTTGTCACCTCCCCATCTGTCTGAAAAAGTTCGGCATGCCACCTCATTGACGCAGCTGTCCTTTCAGAGTGATACATCCGTTTTAGTGCTCATCATCTTAGCTGCCAACGATAATTTAGACTGTCTTTTTGAACATCCTTCGTAGATGGGCTGATTTGCCGCATGTAACATATCATAAAATCGTTTGGCATCTACGTTTAGTTCCTCAGCAACATTTTCATGAACTGTAATTGTTTCATGAAATGCATTTGTAACTATTTCATGAGTCCTATCATGATCATGATTATGCTTCCCATGGAAATTGGTGATGTGTATGCTCATCATTTTTTTTTGCTCAACGTAGTTCTTCTGCTTATTACTACTATTTCCCACATTCCCACTATCATAACCTTCTCCATGTTGAGACGATGTATGCGGAGTAAATCTTCTATTCAATAAATGACTCCACACTTTGCGTCTCAATTTGAATTAAATTTTATATTCATGCATTTTCGACAAGGACAAAACATCTTACTACTTTCCATGCTTATCGATGTTTGACATGCCTGATATATGAATATTCAACCTTTTTTTTGAACTCTTCCGTTACCATCCCCTCCGAATCCGATGTAAATACATCAAACTTCTTATTCGTATATAGATATTTAAAAAAAAACCAAAGTTGGATTGCATTTTTTTTTTGGTTGGTATGATTTCCTTCTCATCCGAGCTTGTTTTATAGAAATTGTTTATCACGTACCAACGTTTTTCCAACGAAATTTAAAAAAAAACGTTTTTCCAACGAACAGCATTCCAAGGATTTACCATCGCTTTACCATGATTTACCATCGCTTTACCACGATTAACCATCGGTTTACCACGATTAATCATCGCTTTACCATATTAACCATCACTTTACCACGGTTTACCATCGCTTTACCACGATTTACCATCGTTTTACCACGATTTACCATCAATTTACCAACGCTTTACCCACGTCATATTCGATGTTCAAAACCGGTACACCAAAAATTTAAAACGTGTTAACCTACCTCATTAATACAAGTACGTAACAATGTTACTTCGCTGTACGTTACAATTAAAGGTCGCGGTTGCAAAATCGATGGTAATTTACAACGATATTACAACGATCGGTGGTGGCGTAGATAATTCTTTGATAAATCGTTGTTAAGATCATCTATTTAACGACGATTTAATTTGGTCGCAATGTAACGACAATTTGCCATCGACTCTCTCGTTCGTTGTAATTTGGTTGTAAAAACGATGCTTATTTCCAACGATTCAAATTCATTGCAAATTTTGATGGAAATATGTACTTCTTAGATTTTAAATCCATCTTTGAACTTTCTCACTTGGAACTAGCATGTAAGCCATACATCCAATATTTTCAAATTTGATAAACCAATATATATTCCAATTCACATTTCTTCAGCTAATCTTCCCTCCAATATTGAAAAGATAGATCGCCACCTATACTGCCTCGGCCTTGCATTCCACCTCAAACACCTTGCTTGGGAAATTGCTTCGGAAGCCCTACTTTGAACCTCAAACACCTTGCTCTCTCAGCGATCGTACGGTTCATCCTTTCACTTGCCCCGCTTTGCCGTGACGTTTTCCTCGTTGTGATGTGAAGTGTCTTTGAATACCATGCTTCACACATAACTTCTAGAAATCTCCAAACTCTGTGCCATTATCCGATCTCATATACTTAATATTCCTCTATATCTGGTTTTCTACTTCAGGCTTCCAAATCTTGAAGTTCACGAATACCTCAGATTTATGCTTTGAAAAGTACACCTAAACCTTCTTGGAGAAGTTATCAATGAAGATGAAAAAGTACCTAGATCCTCACAATAATTTTTCTCGAGGTGGTCTCCACATATCAGAATGGAGATAGTGTAAAAGACTATTTCTCATGTGCTGTCAAGTCGTGAAAGAAATTTTGGACTGCTTGTCTATAATACAGAACTTGTATAAATTCATCTTACAGTTCTTTAACCCATCTAAAAAACTTCTCTTGTGAACTTCAGTAGTTACATGTTCTCATATATGACCCATATGCATATGCCACAAAGTTGTACCCTCTAATTCACACACCACAGCTGCAACTCCTCCTATAACCATGCTTTCTTCCAAACGATAAACAGATCCTACTATCATATTTCCCTTCATCACAAGCATAACTCCTTTACACACCTTCAAAACGTCTTCATCTTCATATTCTGATGATACCACGTGCATGTGGAATTTGACATGCCCAGTACCAATAACATTACATGCCATATCATTAGCCAACTAAACTGAGGCATCCGTATCTAGAATCCATATACGTAGTATACGTCTAAAACCATTTTCAGTCTTATTCGTCTCAAACCACTTTTTACGAAGAGTCATATAGAATGAGGCATACGTATCTAGAATCCAAAAATCTATGTTACTTTCCGATGTCACAGCAAGTAAATCATTTTCAGTATCTTTCTTCTTCTAAACCACGTGTTTAGAAACTGCTCCACCTTCGTTATGTCTCATAGTAGGACAATCTTGCTTTAAGCGACCCTTCTTGCCACAACCATAGCATCGACTTATTTCTTGGTTTAGATTTCAACTTTTTCCTTCTACCAACTTGACTCTCTTTCTGTCTTCCCTTTACATGATTTAAACTCACGTACAATCAGTCACCCTGAGACTTGTTAACACATTAGTATTTTATCGGTATTCACAATAAAATAGTAGTGCAAAACAAACTGACTTAAACTTTATGGTTGTTTAGACAACATTAAGAGCTATTAAAAAAAGTCTCGTACTCCAGAGATATATATCACAATAAAATGATGACTTTATTTTCATCCTCAATTTTTTATCTATACGCTCTAGATCACCAATTATTTGATTAAAATTGTTAACTTGGGCAATAAGATCGTCAAATTTTGACATCTTTAACCCAGACAACGTTTTTTTAGATATAGCTTATTTGACAGTGATTCGACATGTACATTTTTACTAACTTATACCACATCATACTAAAAGTTGTAATGTTTATTACATGATTGGTAATATTGTCAGAGAGACGAAGTTGAATCATAGTAACTGCATGATCCTGCATGATTTTCCAATCATCATGTTCGACCTTTTTCCGTTTTGTCTCCAACATCACTTTCAATATTTTGATGCCTGTCGAGCTCCCCCTTTTCAGCAAGCTTCGAGTCGTTAACTTTGTCCAAGTCTGATGTAATCTCAATTATAGAATTAATATCATCTTTATGGCAATATGTTGCGGTTGTAACTTTAATCTGTTCGACTATACGTAATTTAATACTCAGCCAACGATTATCCTCCTTTAATCTGCTACTATCTGACTAGATCCGATACATGTTTGGCAATAATTACATGTGTTCATTCTCATCATATCTCTGCATATCTCAAACCGCCTTTATGCTTAAGTGACTAGGCTGGATATTTCATAGAGTAGGCATAAACTAACTATAGCCAAACGATTTTCTAATAAAAAGTATTCCTTTAAAGTTAGAGGTAGTTACTACTCTATTCTTTAGATTCACTACATGTAGATTTGTCTTTATCCGGCTGACTTTTGTGTCGGCTACGATTTTTCAAAGAGGACTCGTAAACGTACAACATTTGTATGCTGACTTTTGTGTTCAATGACAATGAACAATTATAATCCAATAATGAAAAAATATGTATCTATACGTGTGTGATTGTGCTGCGTTTAAAAGACATTGATAAGAAACAATCCAAAACACTTGTAGGAGTTTCAGATTTATTCACATATGAATCCAACAAACCACCATATGGGGACCGATGCAATGTATTCATACATTCTAAGATGATGAATATATAAATTTATAAAGAAGTAGATATATACATAGAAAATAGCACTATACAGAAAAAATCATATGAAAATACTTAGGAATCGTATAAATATTTTCTTTAATAACTGTATGGCTTAATAAAAGATCAAAAGTATAGAAAAATTTACATTTCCATGAATGTGAAATGAAAGAAGTAAAATCATCAAAAACATTGAAAAAATCACTTCTGTTCACTTGACTAAAATATATCTTCTCATTGCTACTAAGATCGTTTGTTGTGATATATTCTAACCGCTAATAATGCAAATACTTTTAACTTCTAATTTTGCTGTGATAAATTGCCCTTCTCTTTTAATCTTTTTTTTTTTTTACTAAAAGACCTCTCTTTATTGCTCTAAGAATAGATATTTGACTTTTCTCATTCACTCCTCGTTTTCTATAAATAGAGAGCATGCAAGCTAACATTTTATTCATCACTTGTTTTCCCACAAAGAGAGAGAGTTCTTACTTATAAGCAATTGAAGAAAATGGCTTCCAAGACTTTGCTTCTGTTTTTTGTCTTTGCATTTCTTCTCGTCGTCTCAGAAATTGCCTCTGCAAGTCAGTTAGGTATGTAAAATCGATTTACAAAAATAAAAAATGTTTGTTTGTACCATCAAACTATTTCATCCAAACTATTTCCTCCATTTTAAGTCCAAATAGTTTGAACTTGCTAAGTCAAAACACACTAAAGTGATGACGTTGTTGTCTACTTGTCTAGTAAGAAAACATACTTACGTATGATGTTGGATTCTTGTTATACGTGTTGGAGCATCTCAAACTATTTTACATGGTTGGTGCAAACGTTATATGAACACCCCAATATTCAATGATTTATATATAAAATTGTTATGACAAATATATTTTTGAAAGGAGCAGATGCTGTTCAGACTCAGCCTGGTCACTAAATCTCTATATAATATAGTAACCACCATGCATGATTATATCTATGTATACACCTATGTGTGTGTATGACTATCAGTAAACCATGGTGAGTTTGGAATAAAGTTTCATAATGTAATATCTCCATGTTCGAGTTGTAATCTTCGCTCTTTGTATAATAAAATCGTTTGTAGTTTATGTTATTTCCTTTGGTTTTGTGCAACACTGGGATATCAATAGTTTCGGGTTTACAGAGTTTCATCGCTCTTTATCTCACAATCTGACATTGATATCCCTAACCCTAACACATATGCTCAAAAGTAATCCTTAGAACTACTCTACAAATTCAGAAAATTGCAATCGTAATATAAAATGTTCGAATCCACAGAGACTCAAAATCGCACAATATATTATAATTTTGAATTAGACTAAACAATAATATATATAATTAAAAATAAACAAAGTAACAGAAGATGTAGTAAATTCGATAGGGAGAGAGAGCTAGGCTTAGGGTGTTTCTCAGGTAAATCAGAATTGTAGAATGAATAAATTGTCAAGGGTTTAATGAAGATCTGTTCTCAAACTCGAAACACAATTGTAAAATCAACCAAATTTCGCTGCAGAAATTATCTATGTATGAACTTTGAATTCTAAATTAATTTGCAAATCTAATAGTTCAAATAAGTATTAAAGATCAGGTTCGATTGTTCACAAAATCTCCAAACCAAATTCCTTTGCAGATAGATATTTTGCTCATCTAAGATAGTTCCGGTGATCAATAATACTTTTGTATCTATCAATCCTCCTAAGATCTAGATTCCAGGTGATCAAGGTAGAACTAGCCTTAAACGCAATCCAGATGAAGAACTCTATTTATAACCCTAACAGATTCAATTCCAATCTAACAAGCAAACTACTCAGACATGGGGATTGGAACCAACATCATGAAATAAGAAGTATGCAATTAAGAAATTGAAATAAAAATACAAAGGGGTTCAAATTCTTCTCTCGGTAAAAATAGGGTTTGTAAAACTCTCTAGATCTCAATCTCTCTAAAACTAGAGTGATATTTCAGACAAATCTTGGGTCTAAACAATGACCAAAATAACAAATAAATATGACAAAATCGCGGAGGAGTTATTTTGCAAACAATGAAACTAATGGGCCAAAGTGCAATTTCCGGGAAATCTGTTAATGATGGTCTCGCGTACGGTGTCGACTGACACCAAGGGGTGGTGTCGACCGACATCAGGTCCAAAGTAGCTCAACGATCTGATATTTCAGACAAATATCTCCAAATAAACTCTAAACGCACATAAACTTGTAAAGACTCGAAAAGACACGAAAAATACCAAAAAGACTCTAGATAAAAGAGTTATATCACGGTTAAAAACTCGGAAAAACCATGATATATCAACTCCCCCAGACTTAGCTTTTGCTTGCCCTCAAGCAAAACAAAAAGCTAAAACCTGTGAAAGAAGTTTGAAAACGCGGTAACTCACCTTCTCTTATGAATATTACCTTGACCACCTCAACTTCAAATCCACATACTGCATGATCAATCTAAAATCAAACCACCATTTACTTCTCCGCAGCCTTTCACAGCCTTCCAAATTCAACCGACCATTTCATAACATTCTCCAATAAACCTTTCATTGCCATACCTAAACGTCGATATCAATGCAAAGAACCTTGTAGATTCATTACCGTACAATACCACAACAAATCAGAACACAAAATTTCAGTTTTTTGGTATTCTTTCTTTCCCCAAGACTTATTTGTTTCTCATTCATTCTCTTTTTTTTAATGGGCAAAGGTGTACACGAATAGTGGTATCACGGAAAAATTTCCTAACCTTGTGTGAGATCATTTCGTTGAAAAGAAATAGTGAGGTCATGGGAAATTTTCTACCCTTTCGAGTCAAAGAAAATCATTTCAATCTTTTTTTTTGCTAAGGGAGAGGGGTACCGTAATTTATTACACGTGTGCTGCAATTGTCAGGTATTAACGAGGAATCAAGCCCTACGACACTGGTCACGTCGAATATATTATAGATTGACTCAGGTTTAGAGAACGTTGCTGAAAATATGGATGTGTCTAGTTAACTGGTCGGACGTTGGATTTTCCATTAGCCGGATATGAACTGATTCTGCAGTAATGGTCACTCAGCCGAAACGGTCAAAACGCTAAACAAAAAGAAAGATCATGATTTCAAAACAAATTTTGACTCAATAAAAACAGTCTCGGATTGACATAACTGACGCTCAAAAGAAAACACAACGTCATCGACAACCTCCCCCAGACTTAACAAACACTGTCTCTAGTGATAATAGGTCGAAAGTTGGTAAAGAAAGTAAAATAAATGATTGGAACAATGAGGATAAAAAAATGTAGGGTTGTGGGGCATGGTGTCCACTGATACACAACGTTGGTGTCGATCGACACCGTGTCTGAAAGTGGATGGTGACATAAATTTTTCCCTATGAACGAATGGGAGTTTGGTGTCATGCTGTTTCCTCTATATTAGCACTGTTAAAACCATGAAACGACAATAATACCATAACCACATAAGTTCAACATAGTTTCAGAACAATCAAGAAAAAAACAAACTGACTCAAAAGAAAACAAAAAAATGAAGAGAAAAATGACAAAGAAACCGAGCAGCTAGTCCTTATCGGACGCGATGTCAATCTCGTCCATGTGGGAAGAGGTGGGGCAGCAGGGCAGAATGGTGGAGGAGCTCGGGCGTGATGGACGAATGCAGCCACAACGCAACATCACTGCAATCGCGTTCCAGATGCCCTGGAACCTGTCCATAACGTATCGCTGAAAAACCGCGGGCTCCATAGGAATGTCAAGAGCTGCATGAAACTCAAGTCCGGGACCTCTAGCAGAGTCAAGGACCGGGTCGTCCTCTGCAGGAGTAGAAGCAGCCCAAGAAGATGCTCCACGATGAAGTCAGGTTGGTGGGGGCGGCGATCAGGAGACTCGCGTCAGGCTGAAACCATAGCTGCAGATAATCGCCCCTCGTCTCTGTTGTCTCTAAAAGACCATAGCCAATCTACCTGAATCCGCTTAGCACCCATGGTGTCAATCGCAGGATACTGGAGCTGGTCGGAGATCAAGTCACCAACGGTGTAAACAGCAGAATCAGCTCCGATAATCGCATTTTACCCGGCTCCATCGTGTAGAGGATGCTGTTACCAAGGGTACCAGATATTGCTGTGTCGGGTCGCGAATGTTTGTTTGAGAAGAAGTCTTGGAGTCATAGCGCCCATTCCCGAAATTGGCCCAGAAGACATGAGCGTCAGGAAACTGCAGTGGGAAAATCACCTGAGTGAAATCTCTCCTGAAACCATAAATGTCACATAGGTCTGGTAGCAAAATCCAATATCGAATGTCTCTAATCAAGAATGTCAAAGTGCCCTCCTGAGCGTTCTTCACTATCTCGTTCTGGTAGTAGAAACGTACCATCGCGAGAAATTGATGAAACAGATCGGGTAACAGAATGAACTGCCTCATCGGCATCGTATCTAAGCAAATCGTCTTCAGGACACGCATAACTTCTTCTTTGATGCCAATCTGCACATAGCGGCACCGTCTGCAAACCGAGTTGGACGAACATCCACGCTCAACCATGCGTTGTAAAACAATGGGTCGTAGTCGTCCCAAGTCTCGGAGATTGGCCGGTAAAAGCAGGTCTCGATCTCCGTCTCCTCTTTGGGAGTCTTCTCCCAACAGCGTCTGGAGACAATGCGCTTACCCTCCCGCTTGGGCCAGAGAGGCAAAGACTGCGCCTCATGAGGCAGAGGAAAAGCAGGAAGGGAGCCATCCGCTGGGGGTGCAGAGCTCGATGTCTCAGCGGCGTTTGTGCGTTGCCGTTTACTCCGGATAAACATCTACGATCAAAAAAAGAAAAACACAATGAACAACCTGAAAAATTAGTCGAAAAATCAAAAATCAAAAAGCCGACAAATTGATTGGCAACCCATCACCAAAACACGTCCACAACATCAATGTCATCAACAATTCCACTTAGCATCATCCTAAAACCGTTAATCCAAAATTCTACAATTTTTCTCCAAAACCCTAAAATTACAAAAACTTCCAAAATACTTAATTAAATCACATAGGGTAGTTGAAATTCCTATATTACAACCTATAGTGGCATGAATCAATCAATTAAACGAATTAAATGAGGCAAAATTCAAAATCCCAAACCTTTTGACCGAATTGAAAATCAGAGATTTCAGAGGGCATATCTTGTAGATCGAGAATGTAGATGGAAGATTGAGAAAGAGGATGAAAATCTGAGCAGGTTAGGATGTGGAATCACTCAAATCGGTGAAGAATTTAGAAAGCTATGGAGACTTGAAGTGGATTCCGAAAATTTTGAGTTAGAAAAAAAATGTGAGGAAGAAGAAGAACTCCCGACTTTAGACATTTTCCTCGCGACTTATGGCGTCGACCGACACCCAACGACAGAATCGATCGACACTCGATATTCTTTCCGATTCTTGACTTCTCGTGTCAACTGACACCAATATTGGTGTCTACCGACACCTTCTCCACATGCCCGACTCTTTTTTTTATGATTTAATTTTTTTTTATAAGACACAAAAAAAGTGCAAGAAATCAAAAGGAAAAAAAACTTGAAGACTCATATGTACAAGACTCACCAGTGGGATGCCTCTCCCTAAGCACTTGTTGTTAGCTTGACTCGGCGGAAGTTCAGGCAGCGGGTGCGTCATCCAGAGGAAGGATATGACTTTTTAGAATATCGGCTTTCGCCCAATAAAGTTTCATCCGTTGCGCGTTCCTACTGAACTCGTTTCCCTCAGCATTCGTTAGGATGACAACGCAATATGGTCTGACTTCGTTTGATCGTAAATGGGTCTGACCAACGAGAATGCAATTTTCTAGGGAACAATTATAAACGAGAGTTATACAGAAGTACCTTGTCATTGGGTTTAAATTGATTGGAAATAATTTTTTTATCATGATATGCATTGGTCCGCTCCTTGTACAGTTTCGAGTTCTCGTACGCGTGGTATCGAATCTCATCCAGTTCATTCAGCTAAACCAATCTCCGCTCTGCAGCAGGCTTGATATCAAAACTCATCATTTTTACAGCCCATTCTGCCTTATGCTCGAGTTCCACTGGAAGATGACATGCTTTCCCATAAAGGCGGTCCGATAAGCCCAGATTGCATCATCCAATTTTGCAGACCGATCCTTTCTTGTTTTGCCCACTGTCTTTTCCAGAATTTTTTTTGATCTGTCTTTTGGAAACCTCAACTTGTCCACTCGTCTGAGGGTAATAAGGAGTAGCCACACAGTAATGTACACCATGTTTCTTGAATAGTCTGTCAAAGACCTTGTTACTGAAGTCAGAACCACCATCACTTATAACAAGAGTGTAGTATGCGGGCTTCAGCTCGAAGTCATTTCTCTGAAACAGAGGAGGTCCAATCGCAGACCGATTGGCGTAGAACTGATGCGGTCTGTAGAACTGATCGGGTCTGTTGTAGTCACCAAGTGTTCTCCCACGACCAACTCCAATTGCACCATTCCTGTCGTGGGCATTTGTGCGTTTTCTTCATCAACAGCGACTACATTAGGGATACCATTCCCTTCTCCATCCAATCTATGGCCACTTGCGTTGCGTACATGATCCTCTTGATCACGTAAGACTCCAGCAGCATCCTAGATTAAAACCACAGGGTCTACCATATCTGTTAGTTTCTTAGTTCTCTGGTTTGTTCGCTCAAACTCTGCTAGTTCTCGATTAGAAAGAGTAACTAGCTGATTGTCTCTGCTGTCTCCGGTTCTGCAATTAGGCATACACTTGAAACACACAAGAAAAAGAAGAGAGACAGCGATGTAACTAAAAAAGAAACAAAAAGCTTAGAAAAAAATGTAAGACTTAAATCTAATGGCGGATCCAAGCGTCCCGGCAACGGCGCCAAAATTTGATATGCAAAAAACTAAAATAGAAAAAGAAAAATCAAAAGGGAGGAAAGGAGAAAAGAAACAAAATAAAAGCAAAAAACTAATATAGAAAAAATAAAATCCAAACCTCGTCGGAACAAAAATCGTAATAAATCAGAAATAATCAAAACACAAAAAAAAATTCCACTTTCTAGAAGATACTAGATAGAAAGAGAGAGTTCACACCAACAACTTTTCCATAATCGTTTTTTCCTCTGCGCTACAAAAGACGGTAGCTTTTTTTCTTTTCATGGTTTATTTTACAACAATTTTTTGTTTTCAACCTTTATCTGATTAAAAAAAGGCCCATTAATTTAGGGTTTACAAAGTTTTCGGAACCCAAATAAGTCTTGTGTTATGAAACTTTTAATAACCAAAACCCACACGTTTACTGTCCAACACAAAATTGAACGAAGATAATGATAGCAAAACCGTGGACACGCATCCAACATGTTTAGACAAAAAGCTGGAGGAGCATCGTCGGCTGAACGCTGTGCTAAGCTTCTTCGCCAACAAAAGCTAGTTGGCTGGAGTCCTCTTATGTTGTGGAGAAGAACACGAGATAACCTCAGATAAACAGGAGGTAGACTCTGTATCACAACACTTTTAAGAAGAAAAGTTTAAACACAGCTGAACCTCCTTCAAGTCTGCTGAAATTGACACCAACACCATTCTTCCTCCAACACAGAACTTTATTTCATAGCCATTCCATCAAAAAATAAAATAATTTGTAACTCTTAGGGAAGAAAAATTGAGCATAAGTCAGCGATAATGAAAATTCCAATAATAAAATTTTCGGAATTTTCCTGATATTGTCAAAGGACAAGTAATAAAAAAAACTCTAATAATAGTTAAAAAGTTTCTCAAAAACGAATAATACATGACTTAGGCTAAAGAAAAATCCCACTAAATCAGAAACAAAATTTCTCGCTCTAAAACATATTAGAGGAAAGAGAGAGAGAGAAAAAACTTTCATTTTTTTTCTTTTTCATATATAATGGCTTTTAAATAAAGAATGAGTTATATTTCCTCCTTTTTTTATTGCGGAAGTGTATTATTATTAAGATTTTGAGCTTCCGACCGATTATAGCACTCAAAAACAGAGTTAATAGTCTGTAAAAGTAGGAGAAAACAGAGCATTACCAAAAAATAAAAATATGCGCAAAAAACGACTAGTCTCGACCTACCACACAAGAAACCAGAAACATCATCACATAGTGGTGATGAGTTTCTCCGAGTTTACACAATCCATGAGCCACGCTGGGCCACCCCGAGCCAGATATGACTGCAGCCTGATTTCCTTAGTGATACTCCGCACAATATGAGACGCACAAGAGTTTGAAGAAATAGACTTGAGTTCCAGATTCTATTCTGTAAAGAATTTTAGTGCATTCTGCAGGCCGATTGATTGCTCCCATTAGATCTGATGCTTTACACCCAAAGGTTACTCTCTCCACATGGTGGCTTCACATACTCTCCATTTTTCAAAGATGACATAGTGTTTTTGCATCTATAGCAGACTCTGAACACTAGTAAATGCACGCCTACTATGTAGAATTACTTCACCGCGTGAATCTTACCCGCCCAACTGCAAACACATCCTCACCCGAGCTCATTTATTCTCAAACTTAATTAAACCATAAATCTTCAAACTTTTGCCTAAATCCTAAGTCCTTCCTCCGAACCGAAACCGCTGAGCAGCCCCTTCCTCCTCGTGCTCCCGTCGCCGGTGAGAATCTTCTCTCTTCCTTTCCTCATTCTCTTTGTCGGCGAGAATCTCTACTCGTCGTCGTTTGTCTCTCTTCTCCTCCGTCCTGTTTTCCCTCTTCCTCGCTTAATTTCCTCGATCCGATTTCCTTTCAAAAGAAAAGCAGAATTTACCATAACAAAGGATGGCAAAGGTGAGAGACGGTAGAGGGCAATATAAGTCAACCGAATGCCGAAGAAGAACTACAGACTGAAGAAATAGAGGCCGAACAAAAGTAGCAATCACACAATCACAAACGGAACTCCCAGAATCACAGCTCTGAATCGTAGTTGTTCCAGAGCTTGTTACGCCCGAAATCATTCAGAGAGAATCCAAACTCTAGAGAAGAACTCAAATGAAGGGATGGACTCAAATAATAATGATGGGGAGATGGGTTAGTGATGTGTTGCGTTCTTGACGCGTACTAATAGTTGTTTCAGTCTCCACCGACTCTTCGATAATCGGCTCATTATATTGTCCTCTTGCTGCGTCTGATATGTAAATAGTCAGGATACCACCAATAACTACATCATCACCAGCTCTGCCATTTGGGACCAGCTCCTCCTAATGAACATCAAATGAACTTCCTCCCCACTCTTCAAAGTTGCTCGCTCCTTTGATTTTTTTCAAAATCTTTGATTGTCTCCACATGCAAAATAGACCTAAACATCTTCGTTATCGAGAATATATAACTCTCTCTTAGGATTATTTACCAACGGAATATAACTCAATTTCAGTTGCGGGTTAACTCTATCTATTGTAATCTTCTTGCATATCTTATCTACTAACACCGAGTTAAGTTATCTCTTCCAAAGATGATGTCTTAAACGGTATAGCGTAGGTGGGATTTCTTGTAATCCATTCCAACTTCTCTCCGTTCTGTGAATAGTATCCTTTTCTTACTCAAAATGTATGTTTGTGTGCTTGAAGCTCATTGACTCCTAGAAATAAAATAACAGTACTCATTCAGCTGTATTATTTGTACCAGTTGTCCACTAATTCTCAGTTTTACCATATGTACTAGTTGTTCCCTAACTCTCAGTTGTACCATTTGTACCAGTTGTCCACTATATCAGTTCTAATCAGCCTAAAAATAACTATGATTTTACAAGTACAATCGACAAATTACCGAACAACAGGTTTAATCTTCCCAAAAAACATGGTTACTGATCCAATGTGCATATGAAAATAAGCAATTTTCAAATCCAAATCCCTAAGTTTTCAAATCCCTAGATAGTAACCTTACTTCTGAAGTTTCAACAATGGCGGAGGAGAGAGCTCGTGAGACATGACAGAAAAAGAGGAGGAGAAAGAAACGGATCAGAGCAGATCAACTCGATTGAAGCCCAGACCATGCTTGGGAGAGGATTGAACTTGCGAGCTCGAGCAGCTGAGCTGGGGGAGACTCAGGGGAGTGGCAGGTGGGAGAGGATTCTTTTTTTCCTTTTATTTTATTTATTTTATTTATTTAATTAAAAATAAAGTTAAAATTGTAATTTTATGGTCTGATTAAATGAAAATGGATGAAAATTGACATACAGGTTTTTGGATGGCAGTTTAGATTAAAATTCTGGAAAAAGTGGCATTTCAGCTATGCGCTCGATTTTCTTCAATCTTGTGGTCTAATACCATTTGTTATGAATTTAGGTCGTATCAAATAAACAAAAACGAAAAACTTAGAGAAAAATCTATTGAAGCATACCGATTAAAAAATTACTGTTTTATTAATTGTATGAATGAATAATTTATAAATTATTACCTCTATATAAAATTTAATATATTTTGGACAATTATAATTATTCTTTAGACACTAACAGTTAAGTTTGTGGTGAAAAACAACCCCAACAATTATCGAGGCTTTTTCTAGAAGATTTTCCAAACTGATTCTTTTTTTCTTTCCAAATCATCGTTTACATTAATTCTTGCCACCGATCGTAATTTGTGGCCATGTCGAGGTTCTCCTTTTCAGCAAGCTTCGAGTCGTTAACTTTGAGTCGCTAACTTTGGCCAAATCTGATGTAATCTCAATTGTACAATTACTATCATCTTTATGGCTATATGTATACGTATTTTAATACTCAGCCAACCATTATCAGCCTGCGACTATCCGACTAGACCCGATACATGTTTGGCAAAAAGTTTCATGTCTACATTTCATAACCTTTGTGTTCATTCACATCTTATCTACGCATATCTCAAGCCTCCTTTACGCTTAAGTGACTAAGATGGATATTTCATAGAGTAGTCATAAACAAATTATAGCAAAACGATTTTCTAATAAAAAGCATTCCATTAATTAGAATAATATAACGATTAAGCATATCCAAGCAAAAAGGTACACCCTTATAAAGTTAGTTCTTGGTAGTTACTACGTATTTCTACCCTATTCTTTACTTTCAATGCATATAGATTTGTCTTTATACGGCTGCTTAAAATCTGTCGGCTACGATTTTTCAAAGAGGATTCGTAAAAGTACAACATTTGTCTGCTGACTTTTATGTCCAATGACAACGATAACAGTTATAATCCAATGATGAACAAGTCTGTATCTATACGTGTGTGATTGTGCTGTGTTTAAAACACATTGATAAGAAACAATCTAAAACAGTTGTAGGGCAATCATTTATGGAGTTTCAGATTTATTCACAAATGAATATGTTTAAACAATATTTGAAAAAATATTTTGAAGTACGATTAATGCCTCTCGTTTAATGAAAAAATATGTTTAAAAAATAAGTTTAGATTATGACAGAATTGACAAATTAAAATGAATCAAATCCAATGTTCATTTAAAAAGACGCGGATCTATAATTTACTCAAAAGAAACTGAAATCCAAACCGGTTTAGACAATCTATTTAATTTAATTACAAAATTTCTGGTAGAAACTAATTATCATATTTTTTTTCAAAACCCTAAATTGACTAATTTGAACACTAATTGATTGTTTTCTATCACATAAAAGAATACTTCGTAAACCACCATCAAATCGTTTAATATCATTTAGTGAATTTTTAATTACATGTAAGAAAGTTTCGGCATAGCTAAAATAAAAAATAGTCCGAACTGAAAATCAATAACTAAAATATAATTTAACATTAAATTATAATATTTAAAAAAATCTAATAAAACTCTTTTCTGTACATACATGAATTAACTTAAAATATAGTCGAATTTTAAGTTTCAGGATTTTTAATCTGAAAAATATATTAAAAAACATAAAACATGATTCATAAAAAAAATTTTCACAAAAAATGATATGTGTTAATTAAAAATAAAAAATAGCATAAAAATATTGTTTTGTGCAGACGCGAGTAAATTGTTAGTTTTCCAATAAAAAGCATTTCATTAATACGAATATTATAACGATTAAACATAGCCAAGCAAAATTTTGCACCCTTTAAAGTTAGAGGTAGTTACTACTCTATTCTTTACTTTCACTACATGTACATTTGTCTGTATCCGACTGTTTAAAATCTGTCGGCTACGATTTTTCAAATAGGACTCGTAAAAGAACAACATTTGTATGCTGACTTTTGTGTCCAATGACAATGATAACAATTATAATCCAATAATGAAAAAATCTGCATCTATACGTGTGTGATTGTGCTGCGTTTAAAAGACATTGATAAGGAACAATCTAAAACACTTGTAGGATAGTCATTTATGGAGTTTCGGATTTATTCAGAAATGAATTCATATGGGGACCGATGCAATGTATTCATACTTTGATACTTATCTCCTTATCGCTTTAATTTTAGATTTGATTTAGTAAATTACAGGAACTGAAAAAATTATTCTTTAGCTAAATAATAGTTGTTATAAATAAAAGAATAGCGCAAGCTTATTGGTAAAATATATGGATAAAAGTGTAGCATGTTACTTTTTAAAAGCGATTTCTAAATATACATTTGGTATTCTCGAACACAGATAACACAACATATAAATAAGTTATATAAATTTCAAAATTAAAAAATTATATTTTAAAATGATGAATATTTACATATAAATTTGATGTAATTTATGTACCTATCTTGCAATTTTCTGCATAATGCAATTTTCATATAGTTTTATAAAGAAGTAGATATTTACATAGAAAATTGCATTATACAGAAAAAAAATCAGATGAGAATACTTAAACTGTATGCCTTAATAAAAGATCAAAAGTATAGGAAAATCTTTCATTTCCATGACTGTTAAATGAAAGAAGTAAATTCTTCAAAAACATTTAAAAATCGTTTGTTGTGATATCTTCTAACCGCAAATAATGCAAATACTTTTAACTTCTAATTTTGTTGGGATAAATTCCCCTTCTCTTTCTTTTTTATTTTTTATTAAAAAAGACCTCTTTTTAATGGTCTAAGAATACTTATTTGACTTTTCTCCTCCTCGTTTTCTTTAAATAGAGAGCATGCAAGCTAACATTTTATTCATCACTTGATTTCCCACAAAGAGAGAGAGTAATTACATAAAACCAATTGAAGAAAATGGCTTCCAAGACTTTGCTTCTGTTTTGTGTCTTTGCATTTCTTCTTGTCGTCTCAGAAATTGCGGCTGCAAAACAGTTAGGTACGTAAAATTGTTTTACAAAAATAAAAAAATGCTTGTTTATAACATATGTTAATTTCATCAAACTATTTCCTCCATTCTATTTGGACTTGCTAAGTCAAAACACACTTAAGTAATGACGTTGGTGTCTACTTGTCTAGTAAGAAAAGATATGTACGTATGATGTTGAGTCCTTGTTATACGTGTCGGAGCATCTCAAACATTTTACATGGTTGGTGCAAACTTTATATGAACACCCCAATATTCAATGATTTATATATAGTTTTGGAAGGAGCAGAAGCTGTTCAGACTCAGCCTGGTCACTAAATCTCTATATAATATAGTAACCACCATGCATGATTACATCTATGTATACACCTATGTGTGTGTATGACTATCAGTAAACCATGGTGAGTTTGGAATAAAGTTTCATAATGTAGTTTCTGTATCTTCGAGTTGTAATCCTGGCTCTGTGTATAATAAAATCGTTGGTGGTTTATGTTATTTTCTTTGGTTTTGTGCAACACTGCGATATCATCTGTTTCGGAAGTTATAATTTGGTATTGTGGGTTAGAAAATCTGCATGTCCAATACATATACCATTAAAGTATATCAGGCAGAAAACTGCGGATGCGACTTTTCCTCCATGAAAGACTTTCTTCGTTAAAATTCTTTAAACCAATATTAAGAGAAATATCTAACTTGGCATTGGACTCCATATTGTTTACTATGAAGCCTTCTGAGAGGATATATCATTGATTCTCAAACAGCATAGTGGAGGAGTATCATTATAACTCCCGAAGCAGACTCAAACTTGAGAGATGATGGAGAGGAAGCTCAATAATAGATTTGTCTCTCAAGTTTCCCAAGAAGCTATAGAAGACAAGAAAGAAATAATAAAGAAATAATTGTCTTTTGAACATAGTCGTACGTGGATGAGCTTCTTGGACCGTGTTAGGGTCAAATTGGTCCAACGAATTCTGAAGTTGAGGTCGCAATAAACACAAAGTTATTCCATCGAGCACGAGTTGATTTCATTTTTAGCCACCACAAAAAAACCTCTTAGTATAGGAAACATAACTCTAAAAGAAAAGGAAAAGCTAAAGAAATAATAAAACTC